>OX336388.2:1622656482-1623906482 GCA_946902985.2 Meconema thalassinum | reverse complement strand
GTCGTGCTCTGTTGAGGTTTGTGTTGGTTTTGAAAGGATACAGTGGACTCAGACTTATTTCAGACCTTCCATCCTGAAGAAAGGTGCAAAACTCAATAAGAGTTGGCATGTACTCAAAGTGAGAGAAACGTCGGGAGGGGAAATTGCCGGCATAAGTTTGAGAGAAACAAACATAGGCCTAAATCAACAGGCCCAATCAGCATTAGTTTATGTCTTAAATTATCATGGGTAAGCCACTAGGCTGTCATGCCCGTCTAATTACTTTATAATTCGTGTTCCTTTTCAGATCGATCGCGAAAGAAATCTTCAATCCGCTGAATGCCAGTGCAAAGCCGGCCTCTCCCAATGCTGTAAGCATATTGCTGCGATGCGTTATTATGTTAACACAGACCATTCTAGTACTTCCTCTCTGCAGCGATGGGAGAAACCTAGGAATGTTCCCGTAGGATATACTAAAGGTGAAAGCACAAGGCAAATGATAGATAAGAAAACAACTAAGCGACCAGTTTACTGCATGCCAGAGAGGGGAAATGAGGAATATTTCAGTAAAGAAGAACTATATGCCCGTCTTAAGAACATTGATTGTGCATTAACGGGAGTTTTAGAGGTGGAATGCGAAGGAGAGTCGTCTTCCATAAGTAATTCAATTATAGACCACGTCGTGGATAATGCTGTAGGACTAACTGAGAAAGCATCTGTGACTCAGTGCCTCCATGGATTTGACAACCACTCTCAAGTGCTATGAAATCACGCACAAGGGCGATATGTTGTCCAGTAAAGTGTTGAGATTTTATTGGGACAAAGTAAAAATCAATACTTTGCAAAAATATGAAATTGCATTTGAGACAATGGCACAGTCTCGATGTCACTTGTGGTTTCAGCAGAGATTGATTCGAATTTCCGCGAGTCAGAATGTGCAAAGTTGGGGTTACCAAAAACTAGCATCTGTAATTCATAACTGCAAAGACATTAATACTCCTGCAGTTAGGTATGGAAGGGATAATGAAACGAATGCGATAATGAAATTCTGTGCATTGTTCCAATGTTCGGTAAGTCAGGTAGGCTTGCTTGTAAAACATGAACAACCATGGCTCTGCTGCAGTCCAGACGGGATTGCTCTACGGGAACATCATGCCTGAATGAACTGTAATATAGCTATCAATCGCTCTTCCACCGTCACATTTAGAAAGAAAACAAATATATCCAAATGGGGTGATCGCAACAAGAAATTTTACAGTAAAGGTGTTCTTATAATGCGAGAACATTAAAATTCTCTGACGGACACTTTGAGATCTTTCACAGGGGACTTCACTGCAGTCTATTATGCATGTGCAATTTTCAAACTGTCTTTTAAATGCATTAGGCATGGTATTTTTATAGTGGACCGCTGTGGCCAGAAAATCCAAACTTTGGTATTCTGAAACATATTCTGCAGAATAAATATAAAGGTCGCTGATGCTGTAGTCCTGTGACAATTAAAAACAAGTAGTTCCGTAAAGAACTATACAGCCTATTTTCACATATCCTGCTCATGTTAATTTCTTCTAACAACATACAAAATTTCAGTTTAATTGCTGTAACAGATTCGTAGATATTGAGAACCGTCTAAATATTTCAGATTGTCGCCAGGTTGGATTTTTATTTTTGTACTGTTACATTAAGATTATTGTGTACGTGTGGTATTCAAACTTCAATCGCATGATTAGAACACAAGAAGTAAAAACGAGATTTTAAAATTACGCACAGCAGCCATCTTGTGATTATGCAAACAATTGAAATAAATTAGATGCCAGTGGATCAACATTTGTATAAGCATTTAACGTGCATCGTTTCACAGCACTCGGATAGTTAATTCGCGAGAATCGTCCATTTAAATATTTATACTTCGCGTCGCCGCCATGTTGGATTTGTGCTCACCAGGTTAATGAAAGTCCTATAGGTGAACATATGTTCATAGTCTCTATGAACATAAAAAAATCAGTTTGGTTGCTGTAAAAGATTCATAGATATTGAGAACCGTCTAAATATTTCGGAAGCTCGCCATTTAGGATTGTTATATGTATAGGCCATAGAATTATGTACCATTCAAGGACAATTATTGCCTAGGTTCATTATTCAAACTTTGACTTCGATCGCATGATTACGACACAAGAAATAAAAACTTAATTTTAAAATTTCGCACAGCCGCCATATTGAGGTTATGTAAACAATTGATTTAAATTAGATGGCAGAGCATTACAATCTGCAAAATCATTTACTGTACCACATTTCACTGCGCTCAGAGAGTTAAATCACGAGAAAAGTCTATTAAAATATTTCAAATTCGCTTGGTCGCCATGTTCGTTTTTGACTTTACAAGTTTATGAAATATACATAGATAAACGTGTACCAGTACCCTTTATCACCGCACAAAATTGCAGGGTAATATCTGTAATAGTTTCGGAGATATAGAATGTCAGTGAAATATTTCGCACAGCCGCCATTTTGAGGTTATGTAAACAATTGAACTAAATTAGACTCCAGTGCATTACTATGTGTATAAACACTTGCTGTACCTAGTTTCATTACGTTTGGATGGTTAAATCGTGAGAAAAGTCTATTTAAAAGTCTCAACTTCGCTTGGTCGCCATGTTCGTTTTCTACTTTACAAGTTTATGAAATATACATAGGTAAACTTGTATTAGTACCCTTTATCACCGTACTAAATTGCAGGGTGATAACTGTAATAGTTTCGGAGATATAGAATGTCAGTGAAATATTTCGCACAGCCGCCATTTTGAAGTTATGTAAACAATTGAACTAAATTAGACTCCAGTGCATTACAATGTATATAAACATTTGCTGTACCAAGTTTCATTACGTGTGGATAGTTAAATCGCGAGAAAAGTCTATTTAAAAGTCTCAAGTTCGCTTGACCACCATGTTGGTTTTGTAGTCACCAGGTTTTTGAAAGTCTCATAGGTGAACTTCTAGTAGTACCCTTTATCACCGTACACAATTTCAGGGCGATATCGGTAATAGTTTCGGAGATATTGAATGCTAGTGAAATATTTCGCACAGCCGCCATTTTGCATTGGTGAGACGTAACAAAATTTGAAGGGCACGGTCGAGGTCGCCGGGAATAGTGCTGTGAACATACCGAGTTTCATTGAAATCGCTCCAGCCGTTTAGATTTTATTAGGGGGGGACACACACACGAATCACACACACACATACACACACACACACACACACACGCACACACACACGGACAAAAGGTGATCTCATAAGCCTATTTTTTCAAAATTGAAAATAGGCTAAAAATATACCAAGAGCAGCAAAGCTAATTCCTAGCTTTCAAGAGAAAGAGAAGTAGCATGTTTTCTCTGCCCAGAGAGCATTCCGATTTATAGCGGGTACCAAGGATAACAGAACACTGAACACTCCTCATTTTACACCCGCTATTTCAAGGAGATGCGAGTCCTTTTCTTGCACGGATTTGTAGCCACAGAATACATTATTTATGCCTAAACTATCCATATTTACACCACAGTCTGCTTTATAACACGTATCTGTCATTGTTTGCTTAATCTCATGAGGTGTCGGTAGATTTGGTTGAACTTCAGCTTCACCATTATTTCTTAATGAAGAAAACAGTATATTGACATCAATGTTAGCTGTACTTACGTCCATTATATCAGTTTGTGTGCTAGCATCACTGCATTGTTTCACGAGATTGTTGTCAACTAATTCCTTTCCATGTCTGAGTTTCCTTCTCTTGTATCACGTCGCCTCTGCAGTTTCCCTTTCTTGTTCGTGCTGGTCGGATGAAGTAGGTTTCAAGTAGAGTCTGGGCATGTAACCAGGACTGTCGGGATCCCTTGTAGGTGTTCCGTTAACAAAATGGCGACTACAAATACGTGCATTTTAACTGGGAGCCCCAGGTTTCCTGTCAACAGTCTCTCGCCTCACTGCTGTAATCCAAGCTGTCCTTCTGATTATATGCTGTTTATCATTAGGAAAACTAAAAATTCTAGTACCGGAAGGACTGTTTCTGTATGTGTAATTGCAACCAACCACACAACAGTTTCTTCGACTCTTTGTAACACTCACCTCCATCGCGTCCGACTCTGTGACTAAATGGTTAGCGCGCTAGGCTTTGGCCCAAAGTGCCCCGAATTCGATTCCCGGCCGAGCCATCAGGGATTTTAATCTCCTGGGGTTAATTCCCGTGGCTCGGGGACTGGGTGTATGTGACGTTTTCATCATCACTTGATCCTCATTACGACGCGCAGGTCGCCCACGGGCGTCTACTAGAAAGACCTGCACTCGGCCTCTCCTGAGGCCACACGATACAAAAAAAAAAACTCCATCGCGACAAACTGAACATTCCTTTCCATCAAGCGGTAGCCTACCTTACAGTAGAGAGCTGCGTCATCCTCACCAGCTATAGATTTGTCACCACAGCGCAGCAGAGTAGGCGCGCACGAGGTCTATAGTTACATATTGTAATATTGCAGTGTTATTTCGTGGCATTAGGGTGCTTACTTTTAACGGCATGTACAGACAGTCAACTCATTAAAGTAACACGCATTCGTATGGTCGTTATTAATGGTAAGCTCTCTATTATTAAAGTACGGACACTGATATTCTCAGCAAATGCCACCAACTGGATCTACCCATTGCCGGAGAGCTGGTCACGTGGTAGTGTCGCTACATGTTGGGCTGCAGATCACGATTATTACCACACGTTCGTGGACGAGTCCATGTGCTGCAGCGTGTGTGAGAGGGGAGGAACGTTCACTTCGCTCGTTGCTACGGAGATGTTCACATTGCTCCTACTGTAACTGTATTGCACGTCAGTATGTACTTGCCACGGTGGGTGAGTGGATAGCGTGTCGGCCTACTAACCCCAAGCATGCAGGTTCGCTCCTGATTTTTGAAAGGCGGCAAAAATTACGACACCATGTCATACGATGTTGGCATGTCAAAGAACCCATTTGAATCCAGTAGGCCGTGTTCATAATGGCAAAATTAATCTTGGGAGTTTCCGCCAACACAAAGTTCCTCATTTCTCTACTAGAAAGCGCTATAGTGTTCAAGGAGCTTAGATATCTAACCTCCTTGACTTTCATAGTGCTTCAAGGAACAACGAAAGTCGACATGCAAGCTACCCTTTGGGTGTCAAATAACAAAGCTTGCACCCGGAACCGAGGCCATACGATATTATTATTATTATTATTACGTCAGTGTGTCTCTCCGGAGCACAGCAGCAGTGACCCCCTGTATTTATTTATTTATTTATTTATGTATTCATATATAAGATTGATTGTTACATTGGGGTATTTTCGCCCAATACAGTCAACTTGGTTTTATAATTTAACTTCGTGATTTCCTCAATAATATTCTGACAGCTCTGTTTTAGTGTCTTTAATTTCTTTAGTTATTTTGTAACCTATGTTATTTCTTATTTCGTCACAGGTCTCCCAGACGAACGCTTTCACTAGTACAGTATATGCGACCTTGAAAAGGGTAATAACAAATATAAATTTTCAAGCATCAATTTATGAAAGTAATACATAGGCTGCTATGAATACAATTTTAAAATTAGAAAATTATTTTCAAATAATATCCATCATCTTCCAAATGTCTTTGTAAACTTCCCTTTTACCCATGCATACATTCTTGAAGCAACATTTTTCCGCCAAAAGGGAGTTTCCTCAGCTCCTGGCTGCACTGCAGGATGACGGGCCGGTCTCAATTTATTCACGATCTGTAATTAACACCGAGAGAGAATACGCACGTCTGGGGACGCAGGCACCAGTCTGGCTGACTACTCGGGAGATAAATGTGCAAGAAAGGAATTAACCCAGGCGTGAATGAAATGTGCTCATAATCCGAATATGATAAAGTGGTAGATATTGTTTTGACGTCATTTATGCTCAGTGTTTCCAAAAACTGAAGAGAGGATCCCCAAGCTATAAATTATTAAATGACAAGTTATCCAAATGTATATTCTAAAAGCTAGATATATCAGCTGATTGTAAGCATATAATACTACATTTTGTGTATGCTACCATCGATTGTGAACGGCTGACAGCTCTGCGATAATCTTTTGTTTGTGCACACACAGAATCGGTATTTCTTCCACTGCTGCCTATTTCTTCTATAGCTGCTGATGCAAACACTAAAATTGCTGCACAAATATGTATTATTATTAAGTAGTATATTATTATTATCATCATCACTATTATATTATCATTATTATTATTATTATTATTATTATTATTATTATTATTATGGGAGACAGCCGGCCCCGTGGTGTTGGGGTAGCGCGCCTGCCTCTCACCCGGAGGCCCCGGGTTCGATCCCCGGCTCCGTCAGGGATTTTAAAACTGACGTGAGGGTTGGAACGGGGTGCACTCAGCCTCGTGAGGACAATTGAGTAGCTGTCTGACAGTGAGACAGCGCCCCGATCACGAATACCAAGATTAACGGCCGAGGGGACCCGACGCGCTGATCACGCGTCACCCCAATATCTGCAGGCCAAATGGCTGGGCAGCGGTCGCTTGGTCGGCCTTAGCCCGTCATGGGCTGGATAGTGCCAGGGGTTGACTTTTTGTTGTTTTTATTATGGGAGACATCGTTGCATTACATCCGTAGATGTAACCTTAAAGTGCCCTCCCTACACGTGTCCTCCGGGTGGTGCTAAATAAGCAACAACATTGGCTGCTGGAATAAAATAATTTTCTTGGCGGATATCCCAGCAATTTGAAATATTCTGGCCATAAGAAAATCGGCAAGCGAAATAGTCTACTTATAAAAGTGCTGAATGATAATCAAGTGGATATTGTACTCTTACGGGAAACTCATTGTGAAGATCTAATCCAACTCCTGTCTAGACGCAAGTTACCAAGATACAGCCTTATTTCAGCTACCTTCCATACGAGCTACGGCATAGCAACTACTGCTAAGTACAACATCGAACAGCTGGAAGCCCTAAGTACAAACTCTCTGATAATATTATGTTCATCATCAAAACCAGGATTGCTGGCATGGAGATTATTAACATCTATAAACCACCTGCTCAACCCTGGTTATCGGAATTATCCAGAACGTACAGCACCCTACTGTCATCCTAGGCGATTTCAACAGCCATCCTATGCTCTGGGAATATAAAGATTCCAACTAAGTTGGTGATAGTGTATTAGAATGGGTAGAGGCTGAAGATGTTTTTCTTATGTAGCTAAAGAAATGGGTACCTTTCATTCAGCTAGAAGGAAACAAGATTATAGCCCAGACCTTTGATTTGTTTCCAAGGATGCACTAGGTAGACCGCTCCCGTGTAGAAAACAAGTAGTTCTGTGAAGAACTATACAGCCTATTTTCATATATCCCATTTATGTTAATTGCCTCTATCAACATAACAAAATTTCAGTTTGATTGCTGTAATAGATTCGTAGATATTGAGAACCGACTAAATATTTCGGATGGTCGTCATGTTGGATTTTTATATATGTAGGTCTTAGAGTTATGTACTGTTACATGAAGATTATTGTGTACGTGTAGTATTCAAACTTCAATCGCATAATTAGGACACAAGAATTAAAAACGAGATTTTAAAAATTCGCCCAGCTGCCATCTTGTGGTTATTGAAACAATTGAAAAAATTAGATGCCAGTGGATTAACATTTGTATTAGGATTTACTGTACCAAGTGTCACTCCACTCGGATGGTTAAATTGCGAGAAAAGACCATGTGAATATTTATACTTCGCGTGAGATGTAACAAAATTTGAAGGGCACTGTCGTGGTCGTCCGGAATAGTTCTATTAAATTACCGAGTTTTATTGAAATCGCTCCAGCCGTTTAGAAGTTATTAGGGGGGCACACACCATCACTCACGCACACAGACAGACACACGGACAAAAGGTGTTCTCATAAGCCTTTTTTTTTATAAATGAAAATAGGCTAAAGCCTATCACTTCCGAACGAGGCGTGCCATGACGCGTGATGGGCAACGCTAGCAACGCTGTACAGCTTTCCCTTGAGCGGCTAGCTGGAGAACCATGTCTTGTTTCCCCATACAAATACAAACCGATATAAAATAAGTGAATTAATTTACGTATTTCACCGTCATACAGCATAACCTTTTGATGTATAAGGATTACAACGCGACCAAGAACTACATTTTCCAACCACCCCGAGCCGAGAAAAAGTTACCTTACAAAATAGATAACAACTTTGTTTTTTGGACACACAAAAGTTTGAAATTAATAAATCAGTTATGCAACATTCCAATGTATATTGTGTTAAAATTTGAATTCGATCTGATGACGGGTTTTTGAGATAATACTTAAATGTGACGCTTGGTTGAAACACGCTTAAAAAAGGTCACTTTTTTGTGTTCCAACTGCTTTAAAAAATATTAAAATATAAATTAAAAATTCCAAACCTACATGAACTAACGTAAAATAGAACGACGAAAATGATGATGTTCTTGGATTTTATGTAGGTCTATTGGTTACTTCACAAACAACCTTCAAACTCGAGAGCACATAATATTTTTGTCGACAGTAGTCGCTGACCTTGTTCCTTGTTTAGATGAATTATTATAGAAATCTATCTTCTTACTATGGTTCGTCATTGTAGCTCTAAGAGATGATGGCTATTCAATTATAGTGTCATATTTTCAAGATGCTGGCTGTGTGCTATATGCAGTGTTATGATTAATGCTTGTGAGATCGGCTGTATATTACTACTTTGTGGTCTACATCCATCACGGACTCACTGCCTTCGAAACATTCCTTTCATTACGCTGAGTAAAAAAAAAAAACTGAAAACTTTAAGAATAGTATCAACTTTGCACACTGACTCATTCCAAAACTACCTTCTTTATGTCTCCCGTATACCTGTTGTATGATAATAGCCTACCTTATAATAATTATGAATTGAAACAATTTAATAATAACTATAACTATACACAAAAATTAGCTCCAGAAAATAATTTCAAAACACTTTTGGAAAGCAGAGCACCTAAAAGATGGGAACAACTTCAAAAAGACTTAGTACAGACAGCAGAAGAAACCAATCTCCTTAAAATAAATCGAAAACATGCCTGGTGGACTGCTGAGTGTGATGAACTGATCTTTAAAAGACAACGAGCTTGGAACATCTGGAATGCAAATAAAAATGAGAGTGCCAGGAACAGCTTTATAGAAGCCCGAAAACATACATCTGACTCAAAAGGATAACAGTGCAACATATGAAAGACCAATTAACATTAACAGAATCGGACTTCAGACAGCACAATGCAAAGGACTTCTACAAAACTTTCAGAAGTAGTTTAAGGAAGTATACTCCACCGAGCTTACTTTTCACAGATCCAAAGACTCAGAAAACTGCATATAAAAACGCTGATAATTGCAGAATACTTGCGGAATATTTTTAAGAACTCCTCAACTGCGATCCACTAAAGGAGACATTTAATTTGATAATATACTCCCCATTCCTCCAGACTCAAAACCACCAACAACAAATGAAATTAAAGAAATTATAAACGAACTGAAAAATAACAAAGCATCTGGAGAAGATAGTATAGTTGCTGAATTATGGAAATACTCGAGTGACAATATGATCCTAAGTTTAACGGAAATCATAAATGACATATGGAAAACACACACTTTGCCATCAGAATGGACATCTGCTTTGATACATCCACTACATAAGAAAGGGAAGAAAACAGATCCTAACAATTACAGGGGAATCTCCCTCCTGCTAGTGACCTATAAGATCTTATCCAAAGCACTTTTAAAAAGAGCAGAAAAAATACTCGACCCACAATTGGGAGAGTATCAGGCAGGATTTAGGAAGGGATGATCGTGTATGGAGCAAATACAAAATTTAAAGAACATATTAGACATGAGGAAAATCAGGAACATGAAATATGTAGTTACTTTTGTGGATTTAAAAAAAGCCTATGACTCCATTGACAGAAAGGCACTTATTAACATTCTGAAGGAATTTGGACTTGATAACAAAACAACTGAAATAATTCAAGCAACACTAACGAACACAACTTCCAAAGTTAATTTAGAGGGGAACTTCCAAAATCATTCAAAATAAAGTCAGGTGTGAGACAAGGAGATGGTCTGTCACCTCTGCTTTTCAATTGTGCATTGGAAAAGGTAATTCGAGAGTGGAGGAAAGCCATCAATACTAAAGGCGTTCAACTAGGAAGACATCCAAATAAAATCACTGTAGATTGTTTAGCTTTTGCGGATGACATTGCATTACTTACAGACTCACTGGATACTGCCCAAGAACAAATTAGAGAGTTGCAAAAACAGGCAGCCAAAGTTGGACTACAAATATCATTTGAAAAAACTAAGTTCGTGACAAACATCACCGATGCCCCCAAAAGTATCACAATTCATGGCAGTTCAGTATGTAGATCAAATTCCTTTAAATACCTAGGAGAGTGGATAATGAATGACTCACGGGAAAAGAGAGCAATAGAAACGCGTATACATAAATTACAAAGGTGTTTTCATAGCCTATGACAAAATATATCATACCAATATATAACAAGTAGTTCCGTGAAGAACTATAGAGCCTATTTTCATATATCCCACTAATATTAATTGCCTCTATCAACAAACTAAATTTCAGTTTGATTGCTGTAATAGATTCGTAGATATTGAGAACCGTCTAAATATTTCGGATGGTCGCCCTGTTGGAATTTATGTGTGTAGGGCTTAGAGTTATGTACTGTTACTTGAAGATTATTGTGTACGTGTAGTACTCAAACTTCAATCACATGATTAGGACACAAGAAGTTAAAAAAAGATTTTAAAATTTCGTACAGCTGCCATCTTGTGGTATGGAAACTATTGAAATAAATTAGATGCCAGTGGATTAACATTTGTATAAGGATTTACTCTACCAAGTTTCACTGCACTTGGATGGTTAAATTACGAGAAACGACTATGAGAATATTTATACTTCGCGTCGCCTCCATGTTGGATTTGTGATCACCAGGTTATTGAAAGTCCTATAGGTGAACTTATGTTCATAACCCCTATGAACGTAAAAGAATTCAGTTTGATTGCTTTAGTAGATTCCAAATATTCCGGATGGTCGCCATGTTGGATTGCTATATGTATAGGCCATAGAGTCACATACCTTTAAAGGAAAATTATAGCGTAGGTTCATTATTCAAACTTTCACTTCGATCGCATGATTACGACACAAGAAATAAAAACTTAATTTAAAAATTCGCACAGCCGCCATCTTGAGGTTATGTAAACAATTGAACTAAATTACATACCAGTGCATTACAATGTGTATTGTACAGTACCCCAGGGGTATGCACCCCTTGGAGACCATCCCCCCATCATCTATCTAAATCTCCTAACTGGCAACCCTTGTAAAGCCAGACCAACATCCATCAACACCGCAAGGACAGCTTGCCATTCTAGAAAGCAGCTCAATCCTTGCACAATTATTACACACAGCGACACATTATTGACTAGGGCAGCTATGCCATCACAATGCTGACAGCATAGCGCCGAAGAATATATAAAGGGGTCCTAAGGAGGTCAGGGGATCTCTCAATTATCAGTCTTTCAACGTGACGGCCGGAGGCTACGCTGGTATCATCAGGTGAGTGAGTCAGCAAGTGTTCAGATCTCCTATATTTGTAACCTTTACCCACAGATTGTACTTTCACATTGTAACATCACTACGTCCCTTAAAAGGGACTCACATATCCATTATTACTGACCAATAAACACTTGGTCAGTACATACACCTGCATTACTGTTTACACTCTTCTTCACGCCCTAACTCCCTTCCTGGACTCTCCGTCACTATTAGACGTGACTTATAGTAGCCAGATACTTGCTAGTGCAAGCAACATCGTATTCCCACACCGGCTTGCTTGCTAGCGGCCCGCGCCATATAGCTGACGAGTACAAGTCGATTATCTAACCAGACAGCTGGGCGACCAGCACAGTGACCCTTGCATTGAGTGCCATCCCCTAAAACACTCCTACATTATTTATAGGAGCACCCCAACACTAAAACAACACTCTACACTGGTCAGCTTGCCCGACTACGGGAAGCTACCCCCTTTTTGACATTTCCTTCTAAATCAACACAATAACTCTTCCGTTTTAGATCCTACCACCCCCAAATAAAGGGATCTAAAACAGTATAAACATTTGCTGTACCAAGTTTCATTGCGTTTGGATCATCTAATAGCGAGAAAAGTCAATTTAAAACTTTCAACTTCGCTTGGCCGCCATGTTCGTTTTGTAGTTAATCGGTTTTTTAAAGTCTCATATATGAACTTTTAGTAGTGCCCTTTACCTCTGTGCAAAATTTCAGGGTGATACCGGTAATAGTTTCAGGGATATAGAATGCCGGTGAAATATTTCGCACAGCCGCCATATTGAGGTTATGTAAACAATTGAACGAAGTAATATGGCGATGCATTACAATATATATAAACATATACTGTACCAAGTTTCATTGCGTTTGGATGGTTAAATCGCGAGAAATTCTATTTAAAAGTCTCAACTTTGCTTGGCCGCCATGTTGGTTTTGTAGTTACCAGGTTCTCAAAAGTCACATAGGTGAACTTCTAGTAGTTCCCTTTATGACCATACAAAATTCCAGGATGATACCGGCAATAGTTTCGGAGTTATTGAATGCTGGTGAAATTTTTCGCACAGCCGCCATGTTGGATTGGTGAGACGTAACATAATTTGAAGGCCACGGTCGGGGTCGCCCGGAATAGTGCTATGAACTTACCAAGTTTCATTGAAATCGCTCGAGCCGTTTAGATTTTATTAGGGGGGTGACACACACACGAATCACACACATGCACACACACACGGTCAAAAGGTGATCTCATAAGCCTATTTTTTCAAAATTGAAAATAGGCTAAAAATGAGATGGTGTGTGTCTTTCTGTCTGTCTGTCTGTCTGTCTGTCTGTTACTCAATAACGCAAGAACCACTGGTCCGATTTAAATGAAATTTTGCATGGATGTAGCTGATTTACCAGGTTTACATATAGGATACTTTTGATTTCAATATTTTGTACTATTAAAAATGGCGACCATTTTAGTGACGTCACTACACCCTCGGGTTTCAAAATTTCATATTTCCATATCAAATAAAAAGAAAACGCTAAGAAATAGCAAACTTTTGATGGCACATATGAGCTTTAAAATTTAATTTCCTATCCGAAAGGTCCTTATCACTTTTCGTGTATCTCCAACGGTTAGCGAGTAAAACCCACATTTGTGACGTCACTACACCCTTTGGTTTCAAAATTTCATATTTCCATTTCAAATAAAAAGAGAACACTAAGAAATAGCAAACTTTTGATGGCATACACGAGCTTTAACATTTAATTTTCTATCTGAGAGGCCCTTATCACTTTTCGTGTATCTCCAACGGGTAGAGAGTAAAACCTAAATTTGAGCAATAAAACACGGTCAACGCCGAGCGAACAGTGTGGATGTTTCAAACTGATGGTAAAATTATTTTTAATATTGTCGTAAACTCATTGGTGAGGTTTACTGATTTCTGAATCTTCCATTTGTCGTAACAAGCAAAGGCTTGATTATTTTGTATAATTTGGGAAGATGTCATTGTGTGTGTGCAGAAAGTTATATGCCATTCTGAGTGCGCAATTTAAGTCGCAGGAATGAGGTTGTTATAAAATAGAGCACCAATTATATTGTAGGTTGGGTGTCTTTGATGTAGTAAAGGAGTCGTTTTAGCCACACTTTCGTCGTAATATAACCACAGGTTATTTTGTTGAACCATCATTATTAATTTACAGTTGATCCACGTGTTTAAAAAATATTTCTAGTAATTGCTTACCCGAAAATTTGTTATTGTTCTACTAATTCCTTTCATTCAGGAAAACTTTACCGTTGTCTAAATTCTGATTATAATTCTGTGATTTTTATCACGTGTGAATCGTATGGGCCGATGCTGTTATTTGAAATTGTTACTTACTAACAACCACTATAAGCTGAAAGGATTTTCAGATCCTATAAAAATAAATACACATTTTTGCAAATAAGTTGATGCTTAACATGTTTGACATTTTGTCAAAATTATTTTTGATAATAATAATAAATTGTTTCATTATAAAATATTCTGAATGATATTTCAAATTTCCTAATTAATATTTTCAAGGGATAATTAATTGATTTATTGAGTGAATCCATGTGGAATGGAATTTATATTTTTGATAACTATATTTTTGATTGAGTCAAATTTCTTGAATAGACTTTGGATTGAGATCTATGATTAAATAGATATTTTCTGTTCTTCGAATCTAAAAATGCTCAAAGTCCATGTAAATTATATTGTATTCTATTTATTATGATCAACTTTGTATTTAAGCCAACCCTGATATTACTGCATCCTGAAAGTGTTAGTCAAAAATTGCTACGATATTTTTGAGAAAAGAACAGTGAAAAGTGATGAATTTTTCAACAAGTGATAATTTTTCTTATTGATCTTCAACGTGTGAATGCTAAATGATTTAGGGATCAGTATAGACGATTGACTTTGCGCTGATAAAACCCTACCCCTGTATATAATTATGTTGAACGAAGTCAACAGGACTGATATTTTGACCTCTCGTCTCAACTATTTTAGTGTTTATGTGTTGGCGATATTGTATTTTGTGTATATAAACTATGCTTCTCCAGTCATCTTTTGTGCCATTTTGCGCATATTTTTCCTGTCATTTTAAAATGTTTAAATAAAATGACATATTTTATGGTATGCAAACCCGTGTCATAAATCTCCCTCTATCCTTATTGTTGGATCGAGCCGAAAATCAGTTTAGCAATTTTTTTGTTGGGTCTTTGTATTCGACTTTAACCCATCTGGCGCCCCGGGATATTTTGATTCTCGTGCTGACTGATTTTTGGTGAAATGCATATGAGGTCGTCCGGACTTCGGTCTAAACGAGCACATAAAATACGATAGAAGGGAGAAATGGCTTCGAACGTGGGGCCCGATTTTTTTATACGGTCATTTGTATACCGATTTGATTTTTCAATAGATATTTTGGGAATAGGAAAAGGTCTGGTTCGGATACTTAAATTCTTAGGAAACCCAATTAGTGGGGAAACCTAATTTAAATTCAAATTCAAATAGTTAGAGTGGGGATATGTTTTGTTGTATAATGGCTTATCCATTAGGGTGTCAAAACAAATTTAGTATACGTTCGATGGTCAGAAGGGTTGCATTTCGTTAGAATCCAGGTGGAGGATATTGACTTTGTAAATTTTGATATTGTTGTTTAAATCTAATTGTTAATAGTAGAGAATTTTTTTCCATCACGTCGACAGTAGGGCATATCTCACTTTATTCTGAGAAATCCAAGTAGCTACGCATAATTCTTGTTCTAGATTTAAGTCTTTGTGTCTGCTTACATTTATACCCCTAATTTTGAATTGTATTCTGCTAATCATGGATGAGATCATGAGGATCTTGAATCGTTTGGAGGAGAGCTCCAAGAGTGCTGCACTGCAAATAGCAGAAATCATTGACAAAACTGATCAAATGGAGGTTAAACTTAGAGAAAACTTTGAAACTTTAAGGAAAAAATTAAGGGAAATTTCAGATACCCTAGAAAATAGGTTGACCACTTCTTTAAAAGTTAATCTTGTGAATTCAATGGAAAGTAAATTTAGGGAAAACTCTAAATCTTTAGAAAATACATTAAAAGAAAACTCTGACTCTTTAGAAAACAGGTTAAAAGAAAACTCTGATTCTTTGGAAGCTAGATTAACAAATTCTTTAGAAAATAAATTAGAGGAAAACTCAGTAAATTTGAAAACTAAGATGAGGGAAAATTCCGATTCACTAGGAGCTTCTATAGAAAACAAGATGTCTAAACTGTTCGAGAAAACTCATGAACTCGAAACTTCCTTAGCTTTAAACACAATTAAAATGGAGGATAAATTTCGCGATGCCGACCAAAAATCTCAGTCATTAGCTGATAGGATCGAGCGAGGTATCAGGAAAGTAGGAGAAGACATGATAAGCTTAGAAATTCGCGTTCAGAAAGAAAACACTGACATGGCAAATAACGTCATACAACGTTTAACTGAGCAATTCCAGGCACTTGTAGTGGGAGAGATTCAGCAAAGTGTAGTCAAGGAGTTGACAACTGAGATCAAGACAACAGTTATCCAAGAAGTCAATGATGCACTTAAACTGGAAACCCAAGACGGAATCAAAGAGATCAGGGAAACTTTGACGTCACATGTCCAGGTCATTACTAAAGATATCCAGATAGCTCAAAAAGACATCGTGGATATGACTAATTCATTGAAAAATCGTGAAACGATGATGAACCAAATTTTTACTGACGTAAAAGAAAATTGTAAAGAAACAGAGGGGATCAAAAGAGATACGGAAGAGATCAGAAAAATATCTGAAGAAAATCAGAAGGAGATCGAGGACATCAAGAGTCGAAATAAAAAAAAAATCAGGGTGATTGTTCTCAGAGCAAAAATAGTTGCGAGGAGATAAAGAGATTAGTGGGTGAGGAGAATGCCGAACTCAAGGAAACCATAAAAGCCCTTAATAACAAATTTTTAGATTATCAAAAACATGCGAAGGGTATTGTTGAACCTCTGAGTAAAGCTACAGCCACAAGTAAAGATAAAGACATTGAGGAGATAAACAGAGTAGGGACATTGAGGAGATAAACAGAGTAGGAAGTCCCCATAAACAAGAGGAGGTTAGGACAATGATGCAATCCACACCGATAACCTTCTATTAAAATGTAGAAGATAAACCTTCAAAATTCTCTGGAACCGGAAGTATCACACCCGTAGAATTTCTGAGAGAAGTAGGAGACTACCTTAAAGATTCCAAAATTGGAAAGGGAGATAAGAGTGTTAGGGAAATTTCTGGAAGGTGCCGCACTGACGTGCTTTAGAGCTTTTAGATCTACTCTAAACAATTTCGAAGAATTTTCTAGAGGATTATTAAAGAAATTCTGGTCCCCAGAAACCCAACAGCAAGTGAGACCGGAGTTGTACTCGAAAAGATATTCCACTTCACAGCCTACTCGTTACTCAACTTATTTCTCAGGACAGTTGTCTAAACTTCAACATTTAGATCCGCCGATGCCCGACAACGAACTGATTACAACTTTGATCAGGCAATTTCCTGCAGATGTCCAAAGAACACTGATAGCAGCGGACATATACAGCATGGAACAATTCGACGAAGTTTTACAGAGATTGGATCACACGAACGCCCTATTCTTTCATCAGAAAGCTGGAAAGAATGACAACGCGGTATTTGCAGTGATGGCTGACAGATATTCTCAGACACCTCGAGATGGTAGAGAAGAGAAAACGCCGAGGGATGATCGAAGACAAGGAAGATGGAATCAGAACAAATATAGGTCATATGAAAATAGACCATATGCAAGACCTGAAAACAACTACAGAAATCAATGGGGAAGACCAAGAGGAAATCAAGGGCGATATCAAGAGAAAAGATACTTTGGGAGAAGTAATGGATATTACCCAAGGAATGAGAATCCTAGACAATCCAACGAAGAATTCAAGCAGGAGGCGAGGAAGAACTTGGAGGAACGACATCAGGAGAACAAACAGTACCTGGAACAATTGAAACAGGATGAACCCGGCACTTCAGGAACACCTCAAACTAAAAGTAAAGATGAAAAAAAAACTTCAAATCTTCAGTAGCAAATGGCTTAATTAAGACTGTCACTTATAGGATTACCACATGGCAAGTAGAGGACGATGATTTGATACAGAATAATTATGAACGCAAAGAAATGGGAACGAAGATCAAATTGCCAATTATTGTATGCGAGGTATTCGGCAAGCCTGTCGATACTTTGATTGCTACTGGGGCGATGTTATGCTTGATAAGTGAGAAATTATATGCTTTATGGAAACTCACTGAGAATCTCGAAGAAATTCCCGTGTCTGGAATCAAGATTCAAGGAATTATTCCAAATAAGACATCTCATTGTAGGACTCAGCTATATTTATGCATTAGAATAGGAGGACATGATTTTCGACATGTATTTGTGATTATGAAGGACATGGCTATCGACATGTTCTTAGGAGCAGATTTCATCCAGAAATATAAAGCTGTGATTGATATGAGTACTGAAACGGTAAGATTTCAGAATACCGAAGAAATAAACTTCGAGGGAAACGAAGAAGAAAATACCGAATTGAGGAATGTAACAACAACGGTAGTTATAAGATAGCCAATACACGAACTGGTATCATCGTGGAACTTATAATTCTGCAAGTTTGAAGATATATTATTCAAAAACCAGATAGCTTGATGTGTGGGAGAAAAAAAAAACATTTTTTTTGTGACTATGTGTGGGGTGGATGTGCCCGAATCCAGTTGCCTAGATTGAAGGGTACTAGCCGTGAGCCTAGATTTGAGGGAACAGGCCACGATGATAAGTCCAGAATGGGATGTTTGAATAGCGCGCGCCGAACCTTCTTAGAAGCTTTTCGAAGGTTTTGACAGCCAAGAAGTGGGTAAGTGACGTAGGACGAGATCATCATAGTCGAGGCTATATGTCACTAAATATTTTCCGATGAGATGGAAACATGAAACCTATATCAGATTACTGGCACGGACAAGAGAAGAAGAATGAGCTTTGTTTCAAAGAAATTGATCGAGCGGAAGCCGAGTTATGAGCTGTTTTAGTTTCAGCATTTTCTCCGCATTGACCTCGAACCGGCCAGCCGAGGAGTATATAAGGCGTGTCACCCAGGCACATGTATGTTCACTTCGTCATCAGCACTCCGTTTCCTTGGACGTGCTACTCCACGTAAGCGCTCTAGCCGCTTAACTCTCGACAATCTACGAAGATCGTTACCATCCCCAAGCACATGGTTGCTTTAATCTTCGATTTACAGCACAGGCTGTGGACTTTGAAATTTTCTACAGTACATGGTTACTGAAAGTGTTAAACATTTCAAGTGAGTTTCGAACTAAGTCTGTGGCACTTGGTAATTTCTTACCGCTACAACTTGGACATATGATAGACTTTGTCTATATTTCTTTCTACAGTCCACAATCACTTATAGCTGGATTATTTATATCCAACAGTCTAGGGACAAGTTTTAGTCTTGTTCGTTGGACCAGCCAAGATAAGTCAGTAATCTCAATACCATTCTTGCAGGTTTGCCTTGTGTGACCTGAAGAGTGAGAAGCTCTGCCCAACCAACTCGACAGAATTCGTGATTGTGCTGAATAAGATTGTGAGCGTACTAGAATACTGATTATATCACAGTTGGGTCATGGTAATTATTTTCAACATGGATCGTTTAGATCAGACCCCTGTCAACTTCACTTCAGCTTTTGAAGCTGCCAACATTTTTCTGCAAGATATTATGAACGCCACAATGTCTGTGTAGACAGCTTGTGGGTATAAAACGGAAGCCGATACGAGATTATAAGTACGCGTCCTAATGGGACAGACAACAGGAGGACTGAATAACCTGGTTCAGTCCAGACTTCTAACATCAAGACCTACAAGAATGTAAGCTGCAATTTACATTATTTCTTTGCGTAGTTAGTTGGATATTCTCATATTTTCTACAGTCTTGCCAACACATTTTTTTTCTCTAGTCATCGATATGTTTATTTGCTGTTGCAAATATTTTTCTTTCGAAATTTCAGCTTGGATCTGAGTCGTTTTTACTCAGACTTCAATGATTCGATATTTATGGACGAGCAGAACGAGCATTTATTTTATTTTGATATTTTTTCTTATTGCTGTCAATAGCCGCCGTAATTTGAGATTTAAGAATTAATCTAAGGTGAGGAATGGATAGTTATCCATTATTTGGAAGTCGGGGGTGATATTCCCCGATCAGTTTAATAACTTTAAACCCATTTTTGGTTGAGAATATAATAATAATAATAATAATAATAATAATAATAATAATAATAATAATAATGTGATTTAATAATAATTATTTTTCTATTTTCTAAAATAATAATAATAATAATAATAATAATAATAATAATAAACATTGGTGATCTAATAATCATTTTCTGGTTGTATGATTAATACAGTTGACATTTGAAGTCATATTCTAGATCGGATATTTGTTAATTCCGAAGGTTAGTGGTTAACGCATGCCCACATATAAATAACAGATTTATTCAGTGAAATTATTTCACGTTTGCATTACATATTAATGCTTTGAGAAGACACAGAAAGAAGTGAAACGGAGAGCTAAGCATGTATAAAGCAGGGTTTTTGCTAGAGTTTATATAAAATAAAATCATTATGCAGCAACGTCTTTCAAAACGTTTTGCTAATATTAACACAGTGTGGATGTTTCAAACTGATGGTAAAACTATTGTTAATATTGTCGTAAACTCATTGGTGAGGTTTACTGATTTCTGAATCTTCCATTTGTCGTAACAAGCAAAGGCTTGATTATTTTGTATAATTTGGGAAGATGTCATTGTGTGTGTGCAGAATGTTATATGCCATTCTGAGTGCGCAATTTAAGTCGCAGGAATGAGGTTGTTATAAAATGGAGCACCAATTATATTGTAGGTTGGGTGTCTTTGATGTAGTAAAGGAGTCGTTTTAGCCACACTTTCGTCGTAATATAACCACAGGTTATTTTGTTGAACCATCATTATTAATTTACAGTTGATCCACGTGTTTAAAAAATATTTCTAGTAATTGCTTACCCGAAAATTTGTTATTGTTCTACTAATTCCTTTCATTCAGGAAAACTTTACCGTTGTCTAAATTCTGATTATAATTCTGTGATTTTTATCACGTCTGAATCGTATGGGCCGATGCTGTTATTTGAAATTGTTACTTATTAACAACCACTATAAGCTGAAAGGATTTTCAGATCCTATAAAAATAAATACACATTTTTGCAAATAAGTTGATGCTTAACATGTTTGACATGCTGTCAAAATTATTTTTGATAATACTAATAAATTGTTTCATTATAAAATATTCTGAATGATATTTCAAATTTCCTAATTAATATTTTCAAGGGATAATTAATTGATTTATTGAGTGAATCCATGTGGAATGGAATTTGTATTTTTGATAACTATATTTTTGATTGAGTCAAATTTCTTGAATAGACTTTGGATTGAAATCTATGATTAAATAGATATTTTCTGTTCTTCGAATCTAAAAATGCTCAAAGTCCATGTAAATTATATTGTATTCTATTTATTATGATCAACTTTGTATTTAAGCCAACCCTGATATTACTGCATCCTGAAAGTGTTAGTCAAAAATTGCTACGATATTTTTGAGAAAAGAACAGTGAAAAGTGATGAATTTTTCAACAAGTGATAATTTTTCTTATTGATCTTCAACGTGTGAATGCTAAATGATTTAGGGATCAGTATAGACGATTGACTTTGCGCTGATAAAACCCTACCCCTGTATATAATTATGTTGAACGAAGTCAACAGGACTGATATTTTGACCTCTCGTCTCAACTATTTTAGTGTTTATGTGTTGGCGATATTGTATTTTGTGTATATAAACTATGCTTCTCCAGTCATCTTTTGTGCCATTTCGGGCATATTTTTCCTGTCATTTTATAATTTTTAAATAAAATGAGATAATTTTATGGTATGCAAACCCGTGTCATAAATCTCCTTCTATCCTTATTGTTGCATCGAGCCGAAAATCAGTTAAGCATTTTTTTTGTTGGGTCTTAGTATTCGACTTGAACCCATCTGGCGCCCCGGGATATTTTGATTCTCGTGCTGACTGATTTTTGGTGAAATGCATATGTGGTCGTCCGGACTTCGATCTAAACGGGCACAGTACGCCTATAACTCGTGTTTGGATGATTGGTGCATCGTAAAATTAGGTATGGTAACCATGAGAGTCAATACACCAATCATTTATAAAACTCTTCACCGTACTTTTCATACAGTAGAAGGGTGGATATAGGGAAAAACTTCTCAAAATACATGCTAAAATAGGCGAAATATAAAAATTATCATAGAAGCATATGTTGCGCTTCTCAATGTGAGACACAAAATTCGGGAGTCTCTAAAGGGTCACCGAAAACCACATTTTAAGGCCCTTAAATTAACAGTGTGTGTGATATTCCCAGAAAACTAACTACATTCTGATAAACTTGTGAAGCAAAGACAAACCGCAAACCTTTGCAACAGTAGCTCAATTGATAATGTCTGGTGTTAACACCGAACACCGTTTGAAGAACGGGTACTTCTTCTAGTATATAATAAAAAAAACTTATCCTGGAACACTAAATTAAGGCATTATCAACAGTGGTCAGACCTGAAACTCTGTATGCAGCAGAAACACTTAAATTAACAAGATTTGGTGATTTAGACAAATTAGAGAAGACTGAAAGACGAATTCTGAGAAAAATACTGGGAGCTAAACAAAATAATAACGCAGAATATAGGTTACGACCAAATAGAGAGTTATATTTGAAATGTGAAAAATTAACTGATGTAATGTGAAAGAGAAGATTACAGTTTTTTGGGCACATCTATAGAATGGAAAATAATAGACTTACTAAACAGATCTTCAACTTACCGACTAGTTACAAATCCAAACCCACATGGTTCATTGAAATTGACAAAGATTTGACAAACGCCAAAATTCAGAGAGACTCAATAGCAAACAGATCACTCTTCAGAGAAGCTATTCAAAAGGCAAAATTTCAAGAAAGGAAGAAACAAACAACTGGCAGAAAGTGGACTCAAGAGGAGAAAGATCGTCACTCTAGAAGGATGAAAGAAATTTGGAAACAACAGAAATTGAATACAATGGACCATGGCCAACGTTGATTCATCGTACCCTCCAAATGGGATATTCGAAAGAAGAAGAAGAACTATAACTATCGATATAACCCTGATACACACACCAGCTACGTACTCTGGGACAGGTCAGTGATAACAGCCTATCAGCAAACAGGCCAGACATTATTCTTATTGATAAAGTGCAGAATCTTTATAATTGGCATCACAGTCCTTAACGCACCTAATATACAACACATTTATGCTGAGGAAGTGACCAAATACATGCCTCTGTGTAACGAGATCCGACAGATGTGGCGACAGAATTTGTTAATGTATGTCTCTTCCTCTGGGATCACACCGAAGTCGCTGAGGGCCAATCTCAATAAACTGGGCCTCCACCCTGATCTGCATATCAGTATGCAGAAAGCAGTCATTTTATAGACATAGTTCGTTCGTATTTCTAACTTCTAACATGAAGAACCCACTAAAAACCACACCTATCCTCTTGACAAAATCCATGCCGGGACCACTTAAGTTAACATACCGTAGCCTATGTATAATAATCTATTTACTGGCATGTCCCTACATTCAAATTGAGCATGCAGTGCTCTTAGTGGTCTACAAGGACATCAACAGTACTTATATTTGTAAAACCATATGACAGTAAGTTGATACGCTTGTCAGGTTTGCGTGTTATCTGCTGCTCTCAGAAATGTTGTTGATAACGCGCTCGCATGCAGTTATAGTCATGAGGACAGCCAACCAGGCAGTTTGCTGTAATTTGTGAGCAATATATTCAGAGAAAACTCTTCCTGGTTTTGCATTCACTGAGAAATAGCAATGTATCTTATAGGTCAAACTCGTCAGAATAATTCAAGAAAAAGGAATGGCGTTGGAAGGAAGCGGCCGTGGCCCACTGATCGAAAACGTTAATAATACGTTTAATAATAATAATAATAATAATAATAATAATAATAATAATAATAATAATAATATGATGATGATGATAATTGTTGTTTTAAGGGGCCTAACATCTAGGTTATCGGCCCCTGATAATAATAATAATCTTATTAACAAAGTAGTTTTAATATGTTTCATAATAACAACTCAAAAGCAAAAGAATTCAAATTTGTCCTTCAAAAACACAACGCCCCAAAATTTGACGGGTACAGCTGCCACGAATCAATGTTTAAATTCAACCGGCATCGCCACTTACCTTTCATGGGTACCAATTGAAGGAGCCATCACATGACACCTCGATAATCAATCCAAAAGTTTTTTTTTGGGGGGGGGGCGGGAAGGGGCTAACCAATATAAAGTTGAAGTATGAATATGGCACCACCACTTATCTCTCATGGTTCCGAGTTCAAGGGGACGTCACACAACATCAAAACAGTATTCTGGATAAAATGACACCCTTAGATGTGATAGCCTACGTTACCCGCAACTGGCACATTCAAATCATACGCCAAATTTTCTCAAGAATTGGAGAAATATCCTTTATTATGTCAACCACGGGTACGCCATTCTGACACATCTAGCGTAAAAATGGAAGCCCCTGACTTGTTTAACCATTACTCGCACCACTGCTATCAACGTTACCATCACCGCCATCATTGACATAATACGCTTCCCAAGGATTGGGAAAATCCCGTTAGTGTCATCAACAATGGATAGGCCATTCACATATGAATCCCCCAGGAGGAGGAGTGTGTGTGGGGGTGGGGAACCCCCCAGGGATGGGAAGAAGATGTGATGGGAAATCGTCTCTGTCAGGGTGGACTCACTGGGGAAATAGGCTATGACGTCATCATTTTGGTAACCCTGTCATCTAAGATTTCTGGTTCGGGCTTGCGATTTGAATTTGAATTTTTACTGACTAAGGACCGTCAGTAAATGTCTCGTTAATTTTAACATCAGAATTAAATTCGTTGGCCTTTCACCAGCACATTCGCCAATTGGCATTAGCAAACGAATCGTTATGTTTAAGGCCTATACTCAACTCATTGAAAGATGATGATTGAAGCAGTAGCCTATTTGTATATTCTTTGGTTTAATCAAGCACGCAGTGAACTGCAAAAAGCTTAAAATGTATCTATACTCCTTGGTTAGAGAGAAACATGGCTGATGAGGAAAGGAGGAAGAAGAGCCGGGTACTGAATTTTTGTTTAGATAAAAGAAATGTACTTATCAACTTGGTGGATAAGTAGCCTATCGTGAAATGGTTGAAAATAAGAGAATTGATGCTGTGACGTCTAGGTATTCTTTTATTAAATTAACTCCATGTGCTAAACCGTAATGCATCAGAAGATAATACACATTAATAAGAAATGGTAGCCTACATATCTTACTTGTCAGATAGGAATTCAAGATTAGGTTTTATCATCTGTAGACCGTTCAACACAGAAGGTTTCGACAACTGAAATCTCATAATAATTTCTGTGTCATCGCATTCATCAAAGCAATCCCTCCGTTCTTCATAAATTCGAGGTCGACGAATATCTAACATGTCTTCAAGAACATCGTCATCGTTGAGAATACACTTTAATGCAAGCTCCATTTTGGATTGGAATGCCACGCAAATCGACCGTCAGCAGTTAATTGTATGTAGACATAGCAATTAGTTTTAATGGCTCGTTAGGAATGCGAATGGATTGTTATAGTTTGGTGAACCACGATATTTCGGTAATCGTCCGTTAACGGTTATTAATGGTTTGTTAACATTTTGTCGAATTATGGTGAACACGGCCCTAAGTGAATTGTATTATAACTATCATTAAATCAATGAAAATGTACTGAACCCTTTATACGCTATTCGTATAAAAGATTCTAAGTTTTATTCATCATTCTATGAAGTTACTGCCAACAACATGTAGAAGCCAGACAGAGATTGTGAAACTTTGGGGATTTATTGGCGACAGTCAGAACGAACAGGGCAAGCGAGAAGACAATGAATTGATCTTCTAAGGTATTAATGACAGGGTGACCAGCCCATGATGTCAAAACGATATCAGGTGCAGCCAGAGACAAGGAAGCGTGGGGTTGACTCATGTGAATAGTATTTTCATTGTCTGCTAGCGTCAAGAAAGAAAAGATGCTTGAATATGAGAGGTGAAACGTGCAGTTAACCACACCTACAGGGAGTTGTTAATCAGAAAGCCCACGAAGGTAACAAGACGATGAACCAATGAGACGGGGGACGCTCATTTTCGGCGCACGAGTGGCATCACATCTCTGACATATTAATTCGAGCGGGAATTAATTATTGGTAAATCCTATGATCGATTTCTAAGAGCTTTGGTCTAATCTTGACCTGCATTTTTCTACGATCTGAAAGATACCCGTTGCATGCCAGTACGACTATTACTTTGGGAATTCGTTTCAATATTTCCCCTTCCATGTGATTTCTAGCCAAAATCATTTATATAGTGGCCCGAGTGGCGATGAACAGTGACTTCTTTTTGGTGTGTCTGAGGACACTTAGCGACTCCGACTTCTACTTTGTGTGTCTGAGGAGACTGATATATTCTACTTTGCGTGTCGTGTGGACACTGAAACTATTGTGAAGAAAACTGTATAAAATGAGTTGTGTGCGCACAACGGAGTTTGCATATTATTAACTTCAGTGATTTAGGTAGTTTATCAAACTACAATTTAGGGAAAGTACCTTCGAACATTTTGCTACAAGACTATTTGTTGAAAGTAGTACCTAAACCAGCAAAATTAATTAGGAATATTTAGCGTGTGGAGAACTAATAAACATTTCTATTCAGCACCGAGATGGCAACACAGGACCGGGATGGAGCTTCGAACCAATGTTTCTTCAGTCACGATATGGGTGACATGAGCTAAAGCCCATTCGATGGGGGAATGGCCGGCGACGTCCTCTGATGCTCAATCCAGAAAGGAACGAGTACCAAATAATTCATTTTATTTAGACAAATCAATTATGGTTTAATGGGACTAAAATTTTGTAAATAACTTGTTGTTGTGTGTGTAATTTTAGAATCTATGTTTTTCTTGTTACTGGCACACAGTTTATTGCATGGGGCAGCGTAACAATTTGTATTGTAAATATTAGTATGATTTTATTTTGTTCAAGTGAACGGGGCTACACGTACAACCGTGTATGTTCCCGTAAATGTGGTTATGTAGCGCGATTCGGAAATCAACATCACGACACAAGTGGAACCTAGTTAATTTAGCATAAACATAGTATTGGTGGGTAAATTATTACTGAGTGTAGATTTTATGGTTAATCAGGCTAATAGTTTGATAATTGCCATCTCGCAATTCTTTATGCGAGTAGCCATAAGCTCACTCGAGTGTTCATTATTTGATTCAAATTCTTGGAGTGTCTTTAGAGACGATATTAGGGATATCTGGTGCAGTGCCGACCTGAGTGGTATATTGTTGCGTCAGTCCGAGCCTTGTTGTGTCCATTGTGTGATTTTACTGGCAGTTGCTTGAGGGAATAAGTAGCATACTTTTCCGACATGCCGCACTCCAGATCCCCATTCCAACCTTGCGAGGCGAATGTTATGGAATATATTTTTGTTGTTCTTGCAATTCCCAGAGAATTGGCGAGACATTGTTATGATTGTACGCGATTCCAGGTTTGGAGATAACGGGACTAGCAGGTCACCGGTTATATTTAGACACGGGCTTGGCGACTGACAAAATATCAGATGTTGTGTTGTGGAGTGGGGAGCGTACCATTGGTCGAATCTGCGATCAGATAAGAACGACCGGTGGTCATTAGCGAGGCAGGGCAGGTTCCTGTACCTCTTAGTAATATTTTGTTTGAATTCAGAAAAAAGGCCTGATTAATTGTAAATGCATTTGAATAGTACATGGGCGATGTCCCCGTTGTGTATGTTATTTTCCTAGCTTTAACCATTCCTGCTTTATTTTCATGTAATTATCATCCGTTGAGGCATATTTTTGTTGTTGCTTGAATTTTTGTTTACGTTCATGTTCGATGACCCCGAGTGGCCATCCTGTTTGCCCGTCACGCTGTTCTCATACTTTGAGCAATTGGCCGTTCAGGCACGCTCAATTGTTTTGATTGTGCTCTGACACAGATTGGAATCTCGGTGGAAGATTCAAGTAACTTTAGATTGTATTTAGGTTTGCGTGTGTCAGAAGTTAATATTAAAGTATAGCTTTTCTTAATGTATGTCCAATGGTCATAATGATGGTTTGCAGAATGGGGATTCGTGAGCAACTTGGCTGTTCCCGGTTGTGAACGAATTTTCATCTAAGTACTCTTTTTTCCAATTGTCAGTACACACGCGCATACATTTTAACCAGTTCATTGGACCTTTAAATCCACGTGTTTATTGAGAGGAGTGGATTAGTTATACCACTCATATTTTATTAATTTCATGTTTTATGTGAGAGTCAGAGTTCAGGGAGGAATTTTGATTTGTTATTGTTGTTAGTATTTTTATTTCAGTTATTAAATGCTGTTTATTTTATCTGTTTTTCACTCATTTCTTAGTTTATAGTTTCTCTTATGATCCTTGAGACCTATGAAGCAAGTTTTTTTATATTGAGCTCTCTTAAAAGTATACAAGGACTGAACGCGACCCCGAAGACAGAATCTTGTTAAAACACTGCTTTATTCAAGGGTGTATAGGGAAAGCTGGCGCCCAAGATTAAAATTAATTAGATTTGTTTAGAAAGTCAATCTCCATGTATGTATTAGGAAGGCTAGTAGCCTTACAAAGACAATTGATATTCTGATTAATTCGTCTATTTATAGCATGAAAAAAGGCTAGCAATTTAATAATTGAATGAGTGGGTTAAAATTAAAATTTGTGTAAAGTTAGAACTACTCCGGGATGCAATTTGATTAGTGGGATTAAATGTAGTAAAATTAAATGAACTGAGTGTGGTTAAAATGAATTAAATGTATGTTAAAATGTGTGCGTGTATCGGAGAGCGTCGCCATATGGCATTTCTCCTAATTCTCATTATATTATATATTGTGTGATATGGCTACCTTGGAGCAAATTCAGGAGGCAATCGAACGTGCTTCTGAACGTACTCAAGAACAGCTGAATGCATTGAGGAGTGACTTGAATAACAGTATGGCTGAGCAGTCAGCAAAATTTGAAACTCAATTAACAGAGCAGGGTGAATCATTTAAAACACAAATGAATGACATTAACGTAGAACAATCTACATAATTAAAGGCGAAAATGAATGACATTAACGCAGAACAATTTACACAATTCAAGTCTCAAATGAATGACATTAACGCAGAACAATCTACACAATTGAAAGCGCAAATAAATGAGACTATTAATTCGCAGTTAAACGCACAGTGTGACACAATTAATTCTCAGTTAGAAATGCAAAACACTCGTAATACTGAACAGCTAATGACATTTACGGCTGAAATGAAAGAATATACCAAGGAGCAGCTGATACAACTCGCCCTTGATGTTAATAAAAACAACGATAAACAGTTAGGGCAAATCAAACGGTTTGAGGACACATTCAATCTTAAGCTTAACTATATAGATGACACAGTTTTGGCGAAATTGGCACAAATCGAACTGGCATGCACTAATAATAATAGCGAGATCAGGACGGCACAGAATAAGCTAGAAATTAGATTCGACAAGATGGAGGATAGTACCACAGTTATGCAGGAACAGTTATCGGTGGTAGACGAGAACGTGACCGGGCTGATCAAAGATATGGACCGTCTTGAATTACAATCGTCATAGCACTGGCAAAACATAGAATCGGATCAATACGACTTAAAGAATACTATCGAGGAAAATAATTTGCGGCTAGAAGGTAGATTGGAGAAAATCAGTCAGGAGGATACCAAACGTCAGATAGAGGAAAAATTAAGCCAAATTAAGGAAAACATTAGGAAAGATTGGAGGAAAATGAGAAGCGATACCAAGGAAGAAAGATTAGCAGTCATCAAAACAGTAGGAGAAAATCTTACCCGCATTCAAGCATGGGAGCAAGAGATAAAATCTAAACTTAAGGAACAAAGATACAGGATTATTAAAGCAGAACTGCGTTCTATGAGACAGGCTACACTATTCAACACGGTATAAGCGAGGGAGAAGGAACCAGACTCACTTAGCCCTGAGGCGACAAGCACAGCGGGAAGTCATGCATAAATAGAGAGCCCATTAACTACAAACACGGAAGGTTTTCACAATCATGTCGGGAGGAGTTAAACTCCACAGAATAGTCATCAGCATACGCAGCTCATACAAGTAATTCGCTCAAACGAATTTAAACAGGCGAAATTCACGGAAAATTCAGGGGTCACACCTAAAGCCTTTATAGAAGAAGTTGAAGATTTCTATAATGATAATAACGTACCTCCCACGCGACAGTTGCGTATGTTGGAGACGTGCTTACCTGGTATTTAAGCTTTAAATACACGTTTGAGGGCATGGACGGTTTTAAGGAGGCTCTCCTTAGGAAGTATTGGTCACCAGCACTGCAGCAGAGTCTTAGAATGGAACTTTACTCCAGAAAGTATCAAACTACCCAGCAGACGAAGTACTCTGACTTCTTTTCAGTAGAAATGTTAAAATTTAAAGATTCCTTTAGAAGAAGCAGATTTGGTTATGACAATAGGACGTCAATTACCAGTAAACACTCAACGGGTGTTGGTTGCGGCTAACATTACTACGGCGGTGCAGGCTGAACAGGTCTTGCGACAGATGACGAGACCACGTCACACATTCACCAGAGAGGGGGAAGACAGCACGAGTTAGTGAATACAACGCAAGTTGTTAAACCTACGCAAGTAAACACCCGATCCCAGACTACTAACACAAGTATGTCAACACCAAGGCGAGGTAAGGAAGAAGCAGACAATATATCGTACCAGCGATGTGAGAATAATAACAGCATGCAATACCAGGGCAACAATAGATATCAGCAGCGGGGATACCAACAATGGAGAAGTAATAGGAGACATGATGCTCCCTATAGGAGACATGGCGATTCCAACGAGAACCAGAGAGGGCAAGATCGTGGATACCATAACCAAGGTGAATCACAAAACTACCGTAATGACTGGAATAATAGGCACGCTGAATCGCAGCACTATCTTGAAGAAATTCACGCGAATGAAGGCGAAGAACAGGGATGTTGGGAACGTGCCATTGACAGGAGAAAGAACCTGGATACTCACATTGAGGGAGCCGAAAGTTTGCTGCGACAACAGGAACGTCAGGAGCGTACGCGACACCAGGATGATGGGGGTAGTGGAGGATGTAAAGAAAGCCCAATAATTGAGATGGAAGATAGCCTGAGATCACAACAGCCGGGGTTTGAAGAAGGATGGGTCGTTGCACACATCCAGGAATGGATCGCCTTGACAGAAGATTGCCTGGAGGAGACAGTAAAACCACGGAACGATAATGTAAAGCAATTACCAACTATTTACGCCAGGATTGGTGGTATAAAAGTCAGATGTTTATTAGATACCGGATCTCAAATTAGTCTTGTATACAAGGCTTTGGTTCGAGAGTCGGGACGGAGTAAAACTATTCCTATGATTCCTGTACCACAACTCAAGGTGAGGGGCGTTATTGCCGAACGCACCGTCACATGTAAACATCAAGCGTACTTACAGTGGGATATATTAGAGCACACTTTTGGGCAGATATTTATTATAATGGCAAATATGAATTTCAACATTATTCTAGGAGCGAACTTCATTTGCGAATATCAAGCTGTGATAGATTTGCACAAAAATACTGTCAGTTTCAAGGAGTTTGATAAATTGAAAAACGTGGGCTTACATATAGGTGAAATCATTACAGGAAAATACGTGAATTCATGGGAACTGGAAGCGATACAGAAAGAGACTGACGAAGAGGTACAAAAGGCTGAGGATGACGACATAGATACAGCTGTTGTGGAACTCAACGTGGAGAGTGAATCTCAGTAACTATGGTCCTTATTGACAGAAGGAGGTGCAGCGATACACAATTTGAGGAACTATTGTAGGATCGGTTCAATGATATTCAACTTGGGGATGAACACAGAAAGCAACTTGAGGAGATTTTAAGAAGGCATAAAGCGGTATCTGATACAGTCCCAGGAAAAATTCTAAATTTTCAATATTCCATGGAAGTCGAGGATTGGTCACCCTTCAGAAATAAATTATACCCCTTCCCTGAAAAACGTCACAGCCAGGTGAAACAGATTATAGATGGTATTCTACAAGCAGGAGTAATAAAGAAGACGCCGACACCTTATTTAAATGTGATTTTGGCTGTTACAAAACCCAATGGATCCATCAGACTATGTCTGGACGCCAGAAATCTCAACCAGCGCCTTATATTTCCTGAGTACAACCAAGCGCCACTCATCAGAGACGTACTGAAAGGTTTTAAGGATAAAAGCATTTACACTTCGGTAGACTTGATTTCGAGCTTTCACCATACCAAATTGGATGAGAAGTCACAGCTTTTTACTGGCTTCTTATTCGATAATCAGACTTATTGCTTCGTCCGTATGCCGTTCGGCGTGAGAACTGCTGGATGCGCATTGATTCGAGCCCTGGATCGGAATCTAACCGAGGAGGTGAAGTTGATGACGGTACGCTACATTGATGATATTCTGCTGGCATCACATGAAAAATTTGGATAAGCTATTAGATAACCTCAGAACTACCAATTTTAAAGTCAACCTGAAGAAATCGTGTCCTTGAGACCTATGAAGCAAGGTGTTTTGTATTGAGCTCTCTTCAAAGTATACAAGGACTGAACGCGACCCCGGAGTCAGAATCTAGTTAAAACACTGCTTTATTCAAGGGTGCAGTACATCGCCTACTAATATTTGGAAAATAAAGAGCAATCAGGCAGTAGAAAGAAATCCTGCTTTCTCTGGATACCCGATCCGAATGAATCCAGAGAGATTGATAATAATCTTTATATATATGATACTTCTTCTGTACGTGTGTATGTCACTAAACTCCTCCTAAACAGCTGGACCGATTTTGATGACATGTCTTATATACGTTTGAGTGGATCCCTGTGTGGTTCACATTCAAATTTGGACCCACTAGGTGGCGTAGCGACCAAAATATAGGGTGAACACAATTTTAGAACCACAGTAAAAAAACAGTCGTCATGGAAACCACTATCCTGTGCTCCACAGCTGGCCAAGATCGCAATAATAATAAATAGGGTGTCGGAAAATAAGAGGTAGAAAATCATACCACGCATAGGGGTGGGTCTGGGGAGCAATATGAGTTAAGATACCTGTGGGCGCAAATCAACCGTTAAGGGCATGTGAACATTTGTACAGTAAATACGAGCAACCTTGGTAACGTCGTGCAATGAGCAGCATCGAGTGCGGCGTCTACACTCTTGTGTGTTTCGAGCTGAGCACCTGGCCTGTGGTTTTCGTAGCTCAGTGGGCCTTTTCGACCGGGATGTACTGTTATAAATCGGTCTCTCTAGAAATGTATAACAGATACTCAGTAGGGCAATAAGACGGTAATGTTCCGCATTGCATCCGCTTTTACCAGGTTTTAGTATGGCTATAATTTTAGTTCTATTAAAAAGAGTTGGAAGTCTTTCTTTCCTTAGGAACCTTGTGGCGAACGTTGGAACTTAGAGAGCGTTAATCAAATCTAACCTTCAAATTTTCTTCACACAATATTTTAGTTAGTGGAAGGTTCTTTCAAATCTATGACATGGGCCCGCTGGCTTTACTTCCCCTATGGAAGGCATGCTGAGGGATTTTTATTGCTCTTAAAAATCCGACGACTTTACTACATACGTAATATAAATTGGTATAAGGATATTATTGAAATATTTAGATTGCCTCCAATAATGCAGACGGGTTTGAATCCGCGATCTTGGGTATAGAAGCTCAGCATGCTACCAACTACGCCACCGAAGCAGCCTAGAACAATTTTGTGTATGTGTGTTGTTAACAATGGGACTCCATACAAACCGTCCTGTCATTCAACCTTACAAGTACACTCAACCAACATGATGAATTTTCATGATTGGAAATTAACATTCTACCGCAGCTTTGCTAACGGGAATACATAGAGCAGATTTTTCTCTTTTTAAGTAAAATTTCTGCTTCCCACCCATTTCTGAGATGTTGGTAACCTATAGGCCTAGGCTACCTCTCATTCTTGGTTCTTTGGAGACTGTTTCCAGTACACTGCATCGTGTAGTTCATCGCTATCAATTGTCAATTTCATTACTTATGGTCAGCAAAAAATGAAAGTAGACTTATGAGATCTACAAGGACCAAAAGCTGTTAGTCTGTCTGTGTGTATCCCCCCCACTATCAATTCAAACACGACGAAACCGAATTGAACGAAATTTTGTACGGAGGTAGCACTAGCAAAGGACACCTCAGTGTCGTGTTTTATATCGCCGCCCTCTTGACGGAAATGTAATAGCGGCCACCCAATTGTTCAAAGCTTAGATCAAATTACGACTAACCTAATCATCTGATCTCTACCAAATTTTGCAACAACATACCTTCATGTTGGGAAGCGCCTTTTGACCAAACTACAAGGTCATCAGCCAGATAGTTTCAATATGGCGTATGTATGAATCATGCAAGCATTGTAGTCTAACCGTAACTTACGATTCAACAAGGCCTTGCCAAATACGCTCATCATACATAGGGTGGTTCAAACTGTCCTCAAGGAGGTGACTACTGTCGACCAAAGTATTTTGTGCACTCGAGTTTGAAGGTTGTTTGTGAAATAACCAATAGACCTACATAAAATCCAATAACATCATTATTTTCCTCGTTCTATTATACGTTAGCTCATGTAGGTTTGAAAATTTTAATTTATATTTTAATATTTTTTGTCGCAGTTGGAGCACAAAAAGTGCACGTTTTTAAGCGTGTTTCAACCATGCGTCACATTTAAGAATTATTATCTCAAAAACCCGTCATCAGATCGAATCCAAATTTTAACACAATATACATTGGAATGTTGTATAACTGGTTTATCAATTTCAAAATTTTGCGTGTCCAAGAAAATACGTTGTTATCATTTTTGTAAGGTAACTTTTTCTCGGCTCGGGGTGGTTGGAAAATGTAGTTCTTGGTCGCGATGTAATCCTTATACATCAAAACGTTATGCTGTATGACTTTAAAATACGTAAATGAATTCACTTATTTTATATCGGTTTGTATTTGAACGGGGAAATAAGACCTCGCCACGCTCGGCAGTGATGGGCTCCATCTCAGCAACGCTGTACAGCTTACCCCGGGGCGGCTGGCTGGTGAACGATGCGTTATTTCCGCCTACAAATACAAACCGATATAAAATAAGTGAGTTAATTTACGTATTTCACAGTCATACAGCATAACTTTTTGATGTATAAGGATTACATCGCGACCAAGAACTACATTTTCTAACCACCCCGAGCCGAGAAAAGGTTACCTTACAAAAATGATAACAACTTCTTTTCTTGGACACGCAATATTTTGAAATTAATAAACCAGTTATAAAACATTCCAATGTATATTGTGTTAAAATTTGGATTCGATTTGATGACGGGTTTGCGAGATAATAATTCTTAAATGTGACGCATGGTTGCAACACGCTTAAAAACGTGCACTTTTTGTGTTCCAACTGCGACAAAAAATATTAAAATATAAATTTAAAATTCCAAACTTACATGAGCTAACGTAAAATAGAACGACGAAAATGATGATGTTATTGGATTTTATGTAGGTCTATTGGTTACTTCATAAACAACCTTCAAACTTGAGTACACATAATACTTTGGTCGACAGTAGTAGGATATTAGTATATTGAAATAGAATATCCTATGTAACCGTAGTAGTGACTAACAGTTCAGGCTGACCGTGCCATATCGTGCTTGTCCGTGCCGTCCCGTTGGGTCAAAATGGAGGCTATTGTTTGCTCGCAAATCCATATCTTTCCGTAACTTCGGAAGTTTATATCCTTTTAGGAATGTACTGAACAAGATAATACATATTTAGTATCAAATGGTTTATAGAAACCGTAGGAAACACTAATGAAATCGTTCATTGCAACACAAAATATTATGGAGTTAGACTATACTAAACCGGTTGTTAATCTACTAGGGTGTAACTTATGTGGCGTAGTGAACTCATAGTCTAGAGGTTCGTAGTTCAAATCCCAGCAGGCTCGACATTTTTTACTTCGCATTTTTGTATTTATTGATTTATAACTACTCACACGTTATAATGTTAAGAATATATAGTGTGTATTTGCAATCGAAAATAGTATATATATATTTATAACACCACATATTTCAACACGCGACTACAGTGATTAAAATTCGTTGTCCTTGATCCGTGGTAGAGTCTGTTGTTGTTGTTTTTGTTGTCGATTCTTTAGGGGTTTTGCGGCATCATGGTCTTGTAGCCCCGTGTACCTGTGTGTTTGTAGAAGTTGTCTGATAACCTGTGTCACTGTGATGTAGTAGGATAAAGTAGGCTATATGTTCTTTACTGAACATCTTGTTTTATTTTAGACCACTGAAGTGCTTGAATGGAGAGGATTGTGGTCGGATCATTTTGTAAATAGCTAAACTTACTTGATAAATTCCTAGAACATCGTTTTGAAAGACATATAGGCCTACCGGTAATATACTTCAAAAAATGAGGTCGGTGACTAAATGATTTCAAGATGGTGGGTGAGCGTAGATTTACGAATTGTTAATGGCAGGCCTACCTAGGATGGATCGACGTAAGTTCTTTAAGCGTTGTGTAACACGGAACTCAGGACGTTTTATTGAAACATAACAATCTGTAAATCAGGATACAGTTGGTAGGACAGAAGTATCATAATAAGAGTCGTTACTAGACTGTCTCATTGAATATAGTGCGTGCACCCATCCTCAAAATCAACAAAATCATTTAAAACTACAATGACATAGCTAACCATGTACGTTGACTCGCATATAGGCCTACGGCTTTCTGTGTAAAAGGCACAATATCAATGATTCTGTACATTCAAGATGGCGATTGGCTTTTTATACAAACGATAAAATCAAATCGTCGGGATGCAACAATGGAGTTCTAACAAAACTTGGTAAACAAGGAGTTTTATACTAGTAGCATTGGCCAGAGGAATAGGCTATCTAACTGATTTTTATCAACCGCCAGTTTGAAAATATAAAATGTGGACTAAAAATCGGTAACGCACAATGAGACTCGTGACTCTTTCACTGTATTAAAGTGAATTAATGAATTCAAAATATCACGATGTATGTTTAGGCTATGTTAAGCAGCACGATAATTGTTCTTTAGCCAATACGGTGCGTGTTACTTTACTCAATCCGCTGTATATGATGTTAATAGCCTAGGTCTAGTTGAAGTTACACTGCATGATGAATAGAAGAGAATAACTACCAAGGTAAGCCTATATCCATAAATTTAAGAGAAACTAGGCTCTAGGCTATGTTTCTTACTGAACTTGTTTGTAATCTAATTTTTGTACTTCTTTCTCTAAACCATTGGGCTATATTTTTTCTCAGGCACTTAGAGGTCTACATTTTATTTACTTTGCTGGCAGAGAGAAGGTAGCTACAAGCAAATTTCCTACATGAACTATGCATTCTATTGAAGATTAAAGTTCTGTATTTCTAAACAGTAGCCTATCTCATCGGAACGCCATCCAAAACAAATAGGCTACATACTTCCTATTTTGAGCAGCACTTGTTGTTGTTGTTGTTGTTGTTGTTGTTAGGATTCATGGAAGATCCTTTTCTGAACTTATTGCTCATAAGTTATGTGTAGGCCTATAGCCTACAGTAAGAAGACTGCGAATAAGGACTTTTCTAACTTGTCTTGTATTTTGTGATTTTATTTCAGTTGACTATCTAGAGTGTTAACACTCAACGTCACATGATATTGTATATACTCGTATTTTGTTGTTGCGACTTTTGCCTGATTACAACTTGGCATGTCTCCCAGTTCCAAGCCCATGATGCTCTAATAGCCTCATAATGTCAACCAGTTGGCTGTAGATGATCTTTCAGTTAGCAAAGATCGGTGTAGTGGTTCTGACCAGATTGGCTTCCTAACTCACCTGATATCAATCACACAGGGCACATCAATCATCCCATTACCCAGAGCCTGGTATAATATTGTTGAAAGTTTCTACAATGAGATCAGAACAGAAAAGTCCACCCATAGAGATATCGGTCCTGCAGATGGCATTCAGCGACCTCGTGCGGCCCTGGTTGTTACATAATGCTGGACTGAGGTTGATAAGGCACACACTCCATTCACATTACATAATTGGTGCTGGCATGTGGCATGACGCTCATTTTACGAGGTACTAACTTCCAACATCCGCCTTATCAGAGCTTTGTCCTGCTTCTCATTATTAGTCACATTTTATGACCCACCCACCTGTAACGCCCGGTCTCTCTGTAGTGCAAAACAAGCATGGTTTGAGTATTCAGACAATATTACGTTTGAATTTAAACTGCACCCATTCCGTATGGATTGGTCAGATATGTGAGCAGCTCCGATGCTCGGTGTCAGTTCTTGTCACGAATGAAGATTTCCAGCCCTGTGTAGGCTTACTTGGGTGCGTATTGAATGTGTCTGATAAATTGGTTATTGTTGTGATATTGACATTATTGGGAAGGATGTGGCCGTGGCCTTCAGTTAAGACAATCCTGATATTTGCTAGGAGTGAAAGGAATTGAAACCTTTTATTCTCCGTTTTACCTCACGAGGCTGTGTTTACACCATCCAAACTCTCAGACCAGAATATTTCTTGGCAGAGCCGGGAATCAATCCGGACCTCAGGGTTAAAAGCCAAGTATGATTGTCACTACACTACGAGGTGGTTCAATTTAAGAAATTTAACAAATAAGTCAGATCAACAAGAAGTTGGACCAGAAATTGGTTGTCTACCACAGGTGAACTGCTACTCATGATGCCTCTTCTGACGGGTTGTTGTAGTGACCAAATAGTCTACTGTTCACATCTTGTAAACATGATGACATTAATGTGTGTGTGTTCCTCCTGTCAACTCCTAAATGGCCGCAACTATCAAAACCGAATTTGGTATGATCGGTAGATTGAAGCATAAAAGTGTGTTATTTTATTATGAGAAATATCTTGTGAAATATTTATTTCAGGTTAGGGTGTATTGTTTTCCTGCCTAATGTGATTGGTCACAATTTGTGTTGACCGACTGAAAAGCTTTCTATAATAGAATTAGGTAACACTGAGAAATGTCTTCTAATACTTCAATTTGTGACACGAGTGAAGAAAGCTGTGAAAGTCCATACTTTATCTCTGCATAGTGTAAAACAAAGTCCTCGATTCGTGGATCTAACGGGTAATCTCGAGAACCACTGGATGGATTTTGATGAGGTTATCACCAATTTGTAAAGGATTTCTCGATGAAGGTTTCTGTAGAAAAACACTCATTAATGAGCAAAGGAAGTCGAGCAGTAATGTTTTCAGTGAATTGAGTCGAAGAGAAATTGGCCATCCGTGTGTCTTTTGAGCTTACGCTGGGTAAACCGTTAAAGATATGAGTGTGAGAATTGTTCAGCATGAAAAGTTCTACAAAAAAGTCCGTGACAGCATATCTCTATCTTTAATACATCGTCCACTATAAGTTTTTTACGTTTTCATTTCTTCCAACAATCTCCATTCAGTGGAAATTTAAATAACAGTACTATAGAGCATCCAGCGTTGAGAAAGGACTGTGGCGCCTTATGGCGACAGTGTTGCTAACTCTAGGCAGAGGTAGCGCTGACGTCATACGCGCTTCGAGTACTGCGCTTTCATAAGTTAGCGACACAACACAACCCCTGAAATAGAACACGCCCTGGAAGGAGCAGTTTTGCAGGTGTTAACGTATTGGATAAGCGAACAGAATCAATAACGACATTCATTTTGCATTACTGATTGATAGATGTCCAGAGCACAACTCTTCCTTCCTTCTCGGATGTATGCTGATGATGTTAACAATTTTTACGTCAGTAATACTGTTGATCATCGCCTCTTTTGTTATTAGTTAGGCTTAATTTAGTTTGTTTCAATTTTATTATTATTGTATTGATTAATATTTGTAATATTGTAGCGAGTTAGTCGAGCGGGTAGGAGCGCGCAGCTGTGAGCTTGCATCCCGGTGTCACAAGTTCCATAAGATGTTTCTTCAGCACGTAGTCTTCATAAGTTCAAACTGCGCAGTGAATCGGCTCGTGGCCCCCTGGTGACACCTAATAAGAAGCAGGAGAGAAAAATGAAAAGAAAATTACGAAATTTAGTGATTTAGTTAAGAGTGCTATAAGGCGCAAGGTGCATGGTTTCTTTTTAAGAAATCAGCCATCGACATTATCATCTGTGTTAACGGCCGTGAATACAGACCCCGAACTTCCGAATTTTAAAAGAAGCACGTTTCATGATCTTCTAAAATATCTATGTTTCGTTTACGAATTGTTGGAAAGAGATGATCTAGTTGCTTGGCGTCATAAGTATTTATATCAAATAAAGAAATTACGAGCGGAGAAGAGGAATATCGTGTGCACAGACGAAACCTGGGTAAACACGGGACATTGCATTGAAAGACACTGGCAAGACAGTACAGTTAAGTCATCAAGGCAGGCTTTTCTGACTGGACTTTCCCCTGGCTTAAAGGCACCAACAGCACGTGGGCCCCGCTTCGCTATTGTCCATACAGGTAACGAAAGCGGATTTGGGAACGACGCAAAGTTAGTATTCCTGTGTAAAAAGAATACCGCCGATGCGCACGACGAAATGGATGGAGAGTGTTAGGAACATTATTTTATACACCAGTTACTCCCCAATCTCCCGCCTCGGTCAGTAATTGTGCTTGACAATGCATCGTATCACAGTAGGAAGAAAGAGCGCATTCCGACAATGTCATGGAAACGGCAAAGCATGCGAGAATGGCTTACGTCCAAAGGTGTCCATAATTTAACGCTCTGGATGTACCTGTAGCAACAGCAGTTTCTTCGGCGATCCAACTCACACTTTGGCCGGGATTTCTGCTCTTTAAATCATTGAAAACGTTTACAACTATTGTCCTCTCCTTACTTCTCAGCGTCTCACCTCGTTTTCGTTTCACCAAAACACCAGCAATTTCGATTCGATCGAACAGAAAGAAAAAAAAAACGAAAAAAAAAAAAAAAAAAAACAGACACATAACAGTAACACCAATGACAGATAGTGCTTCAAAACTCATGTTGCCGGCGGAACTGAGCACGTGCTCCACTCCGGGCGAGCATGCAGCGCGGGACGTGGCTCTTCTTTCCTGCGTGCAAACCTCGAAAATTTTTAAATAACTAAGACGTAATATAAACGTTACTTGTATGCAATAACAATGGTAATCAATTGGCAGATAATTGTAGGAAGCTATTATGACGAAAAATATATATGTTTAGAGTTCCTTCATGATAAAAGGTGAGGTAACAAAACCAATGTAGGGGGGTTTCCGTTAAAAGTAAAAGCCCATAAGGCCCACAGTCTTTTCTAAACACTGGATGCTCTATAGCTTCTGAGCGAGTTTACGAGCTAGCGAGTGAACCTATCACCCCAGCTTCGGTCAGCATCAAACTGTCGAGTCGTGTCGAGTTAAGACTTCAGAGAAGCATATAGGCCTATGTGTTCGGAGTTTCACTGCTCACCTGGGTTTTTCTGAATTGCGTCCGGGACCTGTCGTCCGTGCGCCTTTTATGCTTAGGCTGAGTAATCCGGCGGAGCCGGGGCATAGCCGGGGTGGTTTGCTACTACCTTAATGAAACTCTAATAAGTAACAATTGAGTAGGATGTAGGCCTACGCTACTGATATAGCCTATACTTATCAGTGGTAGGCTGTATAATATGTAGAGCTAGGCCATAATCTAACTCAAAATGGGTGTCGTATAACAAGCAATTATTTTAAATAGCTACAGTACTTGGTTTAATAGAATTTCCAAGTCTTTCATGTGATGTTTGGCCTAGGCCTAGGCCTAATATGTTTTCATTGGCCTCATATATTTATCTTTCCGCATACATTTCTAAAGCTAGTGCTGAATAGTATTAAAATGGGACACCAGAATCCTGGGGAACAATACTATAACTAGCTAATCTGATAGGTTCTTCAATATCCTTGTATTACTCATCCTATTTTCCTAAGGGGTGTGGTTGTTTCTGAAAAGTGAGAGTTCCATTTGAAGCCTTTTCTACCCATGTAGATTTTTGTATTTCACTATCAGGTAAGCCTACAATTTCTATTTAAAAGAAAGCAACCGTGTCTGCATGCAATCAAGTCGTTGATCAGTGAGCTTGAGACTTTTCTAGAATAACCTGCCCATCATCCTCTTCCAAAAACTGTGCTGTCATTTGTGGGAGCAGGAAGTCTTGTCATCAGAACATTACAGGGGCATGAAGGGAATTGCAACCATCTAATTGTCTTTGTTTCCCGAGTTGGGTGACATTCCGGTACAGCATAGTTATTGATAACTTATATGCAATAAAAAAATTATAATGAATTAAGAAGAGAATTAATTTGAAACATAAACTTTGGGAGAGGAGAAGGGAGGTATAGATCGCACGTTAGTTCTTGGCTGGTCCGAATGCTGGCAAGTCAAGTCAACGGGCCTATCCCCACCCTCCACAGCCTGAGGACGGGACAGGAAGGGTAGCAAGCAGCGATAGGTGGGTTGCAAGTAGCCAGTGGAAGACCATTTGGAATGTCACAACCAAGTCCAGCATATGACCAGACCCATGGGGCGCTGCCCACACCAACGGAGCAAGTCACTCGCTCTTCGCCTTCCGTTTGAAATGTGTACCGGTCAAAATCTAGCGCTCAATCTATAGACACCAATGGTCACAAATTGAGGGGGCAGCGCAGGAAGGGTTCCGGGACAGCCGCTGCGCTATCTGTAGAGCCTGGGTCCACACTACTAACGCTTACCAATCCGCCATATTGGTTATCGTCAAATCTTTCCTCAGAGAGGCATCTCTATTCACTTATATCGTCTTTGGTGAGAATAGAGTTCATGTTCCGGGCTTCCGACAGACACAGTTCTACTACGGTACTGATACGAGGTGCATAACAGGGTGCGAGTGAAGTGCCCTGATGTATGCTAAATGCAATATATATGATGCTAGGTGCAATGCTAAATGGTGATAGATATTCGGAGTTTGTATATTAAGAGTGATTGTATGGTTGTATAAGATCAACTATGGTTAAACTGTAATATTACAGGCTACTACTTATCTGGTTGTCTTCCTCACTGGAGCTACGCGCAGTTTCGTGTTCACTCTTCCTCCAGGTGTGGTCGACTGAGATGGGCTGTTATCTCAACGACACTGGTTTTTACCTTTCTCCCTCCTGTTCATAAGTGCTGTGTGGAGTCAGTGCGATGTGTTTATGTGGGGTGTTGCCAACCTAGATAAGATGTATGTTATTGAATGAGGTGGGTCTACAACTATTAGTCTAAATACCGTGAACATTCCCCGCCACGCGTGGACCATAAGCCATTCAAACTAAACGCTGCCCTGTCTTTTGAGGACGTCCCGGCACCTTTAATACTGCCGCGAATACGGGCCTTGGTTTATTGCAGAAGAAAAGTACATCGTACACCTGATCCAGATAACATTTACCTATTAAAACCCCCCTAATCCCCCCCCCCCTCCTTTTTAATCTAACTTGGCTGTATCGCTAAGTTGTGTCTGGTTTCTGACAGGGTGCGTTTTTTAGTAGAGTGAAGAGGGGTGAGCTCTCCATAAGCGTGTGTTTATTTAGATTCTTGGGATTGATTCGTTTGGCTAGGTGTATCTCGATTGCTTCCTTTATGTCAAGAGCTCTGCCTTTCGATTCGTGATGAATTATTTTTAGGTCCATCTCGATGTTAGTAAAGCTGTGCCCCGTATCACACATATATTCGCATACGGCTGAATGTGTTCCGTATCTTATCGCATTCCTTTGTTCATTATAACCTGTGTCTACTCGTCAAACCCCACATACTCTAAAGTTGAAGCACACGGGACAGTGGGGAAAACGTCGAAATTGCACAGTTTCACCGTGAACATCTAGCGGTATATGGACCAAATGCATGTGGCGTCCAGCCATATTGAAATGGTGCCAAGGCCGCACAGACGCTGATCGACATACAGTCCAGATCTTGCATCATGCGATTTCTATCTGTTCGTCAAGCTGAAAAACATCTGGGGGAAAAAGATTTGACAACGATGAAGAAGTTCAATCAGCGGTTCTCGAATAGTTCCGTGACCAAGGAGCGGAGTTCTACCTTCAAATAATTGAAACGATTTGTATAACGTTCCGACCGGTGTTTAAACAGACTTGGTGACTATGTTGAAAAATAGTGTCATGTATCGGTGTCACTTTGTAGTGTGTTGCAGCATTCAATAAAAGTTACTTGCCCCCCTATAATCATGTGTAACTTACTTTTTGAGTAGCATCAGGCTGTCTGAAATGTGCTGTTTACAGGGCTCTGACAGGCAAGTCATCTATATGTTGTCAATTTCGAAGACTTGCACCAGGTCAGGAAGCTGCACGAGTTTACTTTTAGTTCATAACTCAGCAAATGCCCAGAATAACCATTCGGTATAATGGTCTGATGTAATTTAAAGAAGCAGGTCCATCATATTATAGCCTTTGTGATGTCACTGATGTTTATCTTCCCTTCCCACTTAACACGGCTCCACGCTTCACAACTCAAGCACGACCTACTGAGTATGGTGTTCACTCTGCAGCAAGCAAAACACTACCATTGAGATATTTATAATAATACTAGTCTAATAATATATATATTTCAGCCGAAAGGCCATAGAATTCATACATTGATGTAACAATACAGATCTATAATCTACTGTAATCACTTAGCGTCATAGTTCTCTTCTGGGCGAAGTGGTACCATTCACAGTTCTTTTCACACAGGTTACACGCACACTGTTCATCCGGCTCGTGATAATTTATCTTCTTACACATCTTGTGATGGAAGCCATGTACTGCTAATCGATTGATTGCGCTCCTCATTAAACAGTTTGGTCCCGTCCAATTCCTATTACACATCGCGTCTGTTGCATAGAAATCTCTCTCTATTTGTTCCGCCTTCCCTTTCCGTTTCCTGAGAAAATCCTGTTCTGATTTTGTGGCTGGCAACAGAAGTCGCTCTCTCATTTCTGCTATCAGGAATGGCTCACGTGCTAGTTCATAAGCCGATCTAGAATATGAAGTTTTTGTTATGTCTAGTATCCTTTTCAGGTATCTGGATTTGACCTCTTCTATTGCTTTCAAGTCTGTTACTGTTAACTGTTCCTATATCAGGTGTATACCATACGATACTATTGGCACGACCTTGGCGTGAAACAGAGACATGGCTGTCTTTATTGAGAGTCTGCTTGGTTCGTGGATATCATATATGGCTCTTAGTGCTGCGTTGGATTCTTCTATGATGTGGTGCCCTTAAGATCTAATTGTTGTCTGTAGCGTTAGTCCGAGGTATTTAAATGAATTGACTATCCTAACTTCATCTTCCTCTAGGTACAGGACTTCTTTTGCTGACAACTTTCCACCGTTTCGGAATACCATATGAACCGTTTTTGTCTTATTTATGTCTAGCTGGTTCCTCATTGCCCATTGTGATATTTATAGCCTCTCATAAGGTGGACATTTTGATGTGTAACATCTTTCCGCTCGGTTGCTGGATAGTTTTGTGGGAGTGATTTTGAAAATTGGGGACGGAAGTGAATCGGGCGGAAGTGGATCGAACGAAAGTGGATCGGACGGAAGTGAAGACGCACTGCCAGAAAAATGGGACGGAAGTGAATCGGGTGGAAGTGAATCGAACGGAAGAGGATCGGACGGAAGTGAAGACGCACTGCCAGCTGGATGTACAATTGAAAATGTGTGTATTGGAACAAGGCAGTGTGTGCTCTGTAGCGCGAGAATGTTATGGCAATACAGTAGGCAGTGCATTTAGCAGGCACTGGTTTGACGAGCACAGCGGCAAATATTTCACCGACTTTCATTTGTCATTGAGCAGTTTATGAAGCTTCACGTTCAAGGTTGAATATCACATGGGGTAGGACAAAGACGACAAATGACATTTAAGTAAGCGGTATTATTGTCAAGCTGTGGGTGAGTAGTCAAATATTAAATGCATAACAGAATGCTGTTATATGAGTGGAATAGAAGCTGTATTTTCATCATATGTGAGACTAGGTCATTTCATGATTGTAGGAAGCCATATTTTGATTGTTTACGACGAACTGTATGAGAGCCTTGAGAATAATGTATGTTATAGTTACTGAGGAATGTGCTCACAGTATTTGAGAGTACTGTCGACGTTGTGTGTCACTTTGTTATTATGAATTATTAATGTAAAAGGAAGGAAGCTTGTAGTTTTGCGAGTCCGTTAATCTCACGATCATGATCCACGGTACCTCCCTTTTACGTGGAATGCGAACCACAGGACATGGCATTTCAATTCGAAAATCTCACATGTATTGACCGGGAATCAAACCCGATCTACCTTGGTGAGAGACTAACAGCTTGACCGCTGCGCCACAAATGTGCCAGTAGCATATCTCCAATTCAATCTATACATTCATCATAGTACCAGTTTGTAAATGGAGTGTAAATTAACATTTTAAGAATGTCCAAGCTGTGTAGTATACGAGTAGGATAACATGTCAGATGTTACACATCATATGCGACTACTGTAAGGCTCGTATCTTTTTTCAAGATAGACGAATGAATTTCATCGAGCGTGGACCGTGCGTGGTGTATTCGGTTTACACACCTGCCTGGAATGCAGAAAATGTGGGTTCGAGTCATGCTCAACTCCTATGCTTAAATAGCATTTATTTATTTATTTATTTAACTTGCCTTTTCTAGGCGAGCATTGAAAGAATGACATGGAATGATGGACGCGACTTACTGGTATGGAAAATGAACGTCTTTCACTTTTAGGATCCGTATTAACAGTTAACTTGCAGTCATTCGGTTCACCGTCAGCCTTTTGAAATCCACAGCCTGCTTCCAGTCTCCGACCGGGTCAGGAATGGAATGAATGTAGCCCCCATCTAGCGGCGAAGATATGGACTGTGCCGGCTGCCGAGGCCTGACGCACTCCTCTGGGGCAATGATTAAATGAATGACAGATGAGATGAAATGAAATGATAGTGGAGAGTGTTGCTGGAATGATTTTTTTTTTGACAGGGAAAACCGGAGTACCCGGAGAAAAACCTGTCTGCCTCCGTTTTGTCCAGCACAGATCTCACATGGAGTGACCGGGATTTGAACCACGGACCCAGCGGTGAGAGGCCGGCGTGCTACCGCCTAAGCCACGGAGTCAGCCTTTTACTGATAATTATTTCTGGTACCACTTAGCTTATCGACTTAGGCCTAAGTATGTATTCGATGGGGCAATTATTCAGTGCTGTTAATTAACAAAACATTTCCGGAGAAGTAGCGGTCGTACAACACAGAAAACAGGAGAAAGATTTGCTGTGAATTGTTATAAATAATGTTAAAAGGACCTTGCTGAGTAGATATAAATGCAACTAACCTAACCTCGTGATTAGTCATCGAGCACCACGCGAATCTAGGCTAGCTCACAACATGCAGATTACGGGGACATAACCCTCATTTGAATTCCCTTGGTAGAGGTACTAGTTCACTTTATCATGTTGCCTAATACGGTTCATTAGAAGGGGGTGTTCGTTTTCAGAAATTAACATGCTACTCTATAATTTATGATATCTACAGCAGAAAATTAGGTCAGTTGATCACCATGTTCCACCCCTTCAAACAACTAACATGCTATACTACTCTACTAAAATTATACGTAAGCCTACAGGAATATATAGCTTTTAGATTCGGTAAATACCGACTCCTCCTGTAACGAGTCACAGGTCATTTTAGGGAAAGTCATATGTATGGCTTCTATAAAGAAAATAATGAAAAGTACGCTAGATAATTCAATCCAAGAACATTAACATCACAGTAATATTTACCAAAGAAATGTTTCCAACAGTTGGTCCAATACTATTGACGAAATATAAAAACACTTAACTTACTTTTAGATACGGTATACGCATGCCCACCATCTGTAATAATTCGTAAATGCAACATTTGATTGAAAAATAGTATGTTGTTTTATTCAATATCAATGCAACTGGACCAGACACAAAGAAATAGGCATTATTTTAGATGATAACACGAGGAGAACTGCGGTAGAAAAAAAAGTAGTTCCGTGACGAACTAAAGAGACTACTTTTCTTAAAATTTAAGATTCATTCCAATGATTAATCTACATAGACCTATCTAGAATAATGACGAAATTAAGATGGTAATACTGAAATTTTTAATTACGGCAGTTTGAAATATACCTGAAATAGTGTAGCCTAATAGAGCACTACAGTTGGCAGCCCTGGTGACTGAATTTATTCTTAGTTCCATCTCTTAGGGTACAGAATGCAAATACAAAACTTGGTCGAAGTCCAATGGGTACTATGGACGTTACATGCAATTAGATATTGGATTTATCAGCGCACGTGAAATCATGTTGGCAACAAAGTCATGTAGGCCTATGTGTTGCTCTGAATTAATCTGAAATAATATGATGTATTATTATGCCAGTTTTGGATGAAATCCATTTGTTAGTATAGAAGTTACATATAAGTAGGGGAGCAGTGAGAGTTCTGCTTCACCCATTTTATTTGTACCCGACTCTACATGTTAAAATAATTAATATCTCTCGAACGCATGGTCCGATTTTGACAAATGAGGTGTCGTTGTACTCGAGCTGACGTCATCTTTCCTATGGACCACTCGTTATATTTTTGAAAAAAAAAAATGAAAATTTTTGTTTTCGAAAGTAGGTGATAGTTTGAAAACCAAACATAATAGAATGTTGTGCAATAGCTTAAACGAACGGTCTCTAGGTCCTTTATTTTTTTAATAAAACGTTTTTTTTAACTTTTTTTTGAAAAAGTTCAATTTTCAAATTTTTATATTTTGGAAACTAAAGAGTTTACAAAACATTTTGTTTGACATAAATGAATGGCCCTGACCCCATCTACCCCCAAAATAAATTTCAAGTCTCTAGGACTAAAACTGTGCAGTAGTAGTAGTGTCAATTGGAGAGTTCTGAGTCGCCCCCTACTTTCATATAAACTTTGGCCGATATCTCCCGAACGCGTGGTCTGATTTTAACTAACGAGGTATTGTTGGCGTTGGGAGGACGTCCTCTTGGCTTAGCATGTGTGTTGGTATTTTTTAAAAAAGTTTTTTTTTGGATTGGCACTATTTTGGAAACAGTGAATTGGAAAAAGTGTTTGTTTGACGTTAATGAAAGGTGGGTATGCCCTCTAGGTGGACAGCAAGTTTCAAGGGTGTAGGAGGGAAAAAAATGATAGCATACTTTCTCGCGAACATTGGTGATCATTGGCGAACGGATGGTCGGATTTTAACAAATGAGGTGTCGTTGGACTCGAGCTAACGTCCTCTTTCCTATAGACCACTCGTTATATTTTTCAATTTTTTTGGAAAAATTTTGTTTTTAAAAGTAGGCGATAGTTTGAAAACCAAACATGATAGAATGTTGTGCCATAGTTCAAACCAATGGTCTCTATGACCTTTATTTTTCTATAATAAAACTTTTTATATTTTGAGATTTTTGAAAACCCTTAAATTTTGAATTTTTACTATTTTGGAAACTAACACGTTGACAAATAAGTTTGTTTGACATAAATGAAAGGTCCCTACCCCCTCTACCACGAAAATAAATGTCAAGTCTCTAGGACAAAAAAACTAGGCATTTTTAATTTTTTTTTTAAAATAAAAGCGAGTTTGTAGACAGAGAGCCGGTAGCGCTTGACGTATGTTATAACGAGGCTATGATTGGCCATGGTGGATACTGGAAATGGCTATTTCGACGGGACGATGTATGGCAAAACGAGGGGTCGCTTTTCGATATATTTTTCCTATGGCAGATGAATGAAGGCGAATATTTCAAAAAATCCCTCATGACGATCGTTAAAACATGTTGGTAAACACTGACCAGTAACCAGACAAAATTCATAATGGTATGAGGGGAAGTTGTTGACAACAGAACTTGTTTTTTCTTTGTCTGACTGGCATCCAGAATGGGAAAACAGGTAGTAGTGTGAATTGGACAGTTCTAGGACTCCCCCTACTTTCATATAAACTTTGGCGATATTTCCCGAACGCATGGTCGGATTTTAACGAACGAGGTATTGTTGGCGTTGGGATGACGTTCTCTTGGCTAAGAATGTATGTTGGTATTTTAAAAAAAATATTTGAAAATGTTTTTTTTTGGATTGGCACTATTTTGGAAACGGTGAATTTTGGAAAAAAGTTTGTTTGACGTTAATGAAAGGTGGGTATGCCCTCTAGGCGGGCAGCAAGTTTCAAGGGTGTAGGAGGAAATACAAAATGATAGCCTACTTTCTCGCAAACATTGGTGATCATTGGCGAACGAATGGTCGGAATTTAACAAATGAGGTGTCGTTGGACTCGAGCTGACGTCCTGTTTCCTATAGACCACTCGTTATATTTTTCAAAAAAAAATTGAAAAATTTTGTTTTCGAAAGTTGGTGATAGTTTGAAAACGAAATACGATAGCATGTTACGCCATAGTTGAAACGAATGGTCTCTATGACCTTTATTAGCCTACTTTCGATTTTTGCAAAAAATGAAAGTAGACTGATGAGATCAACGCAGGGCGAAAAAAAGTGTGTCTGTCTGTGTGTGTGTGTGTGTGTGTGTGTATGTGTGTGTGTGTGTGTGTGTGTGAGTCTGTCTGTGTGTGTGTGTGTGTGTGTGTGTGTGAATGTGTGTACTCTGAATGCCTGTCCCCCCCTATCAATTCGAACACTGTGAACGTGAATTGAACGAAATTTGGTAAAAGGTAGCACTAGCAAAGGACACCTCAGTGTCATGTTTTATATCGCCACCATCTTGACGGGAACGTAATGGCGGCCACACAAATGTTCAAAGCTTAAATCAAATTACGACTAACATAATCATCCGATCTCTACCAAACTTTGCAACAACATACCTTTATAGGGGGAGCATCCTCTGATCAAACTAATAGGTCATCAGCCTGAGAGTTTCCAGATGGCGGCCATATTTGTGTGAAAATAGATTCCCCCCATTAATTCGATCACGGTGAAACCGAATGAAACGAAATTTGGTACAGATGTAGTACTAGCAAAGGGCACCTCATTGCCATGTTTTATATCGCCGCCATCTTGTCGGGAACGTAATGGCGGCCACACAAATGTTCAAAGCTTAAATCAAATTACGACTACCAAATTTTGCAACAACATACCTTTATGGAGGGAGCATCCTTTTACCAATATAATAGGTCATTAGCCTAATAGTTTGCGGATGGCGGCCATCCTTGTGTCAAAATCGATTCCCCCTATTAATTCGAACACGGTGAAACCGAATGGAACGAAATTTGGTACAGAGGCAGCACTAGCAAAGGGCACCTCAGTGTCATGTTTTATATCGCCGTCCTCTTGACGGAGACGTAATGGCGGCCACACAAATGTTCAAAGCTTAAATCAAATTACGATTAACCTAATAATCTAGTCTTTACTGTGCCCAATTGGTACATTACCAAATTTTGCAACAAAATATATTTATGTGGGAAGCATATTCTGACCAAACTGCAAGATCATCAGCCCAATAGTTTGCAGATGGTGGCCAAGTATGTGTGCAAATCGATTCCCCTTATCAATTCAAACACGGTGAAACAGAATTGAATGAAATTTGGTACAGAGGTAGCACTAGCAAAGGGCACCTCAGTGTTATGTTTTATATCGCCGCCATCTTGACGGAAACGGAATGACGGCCACTAAAATGTTAAAAGCTTAAATCAAATTACGACCATCCTAATAATTTGATCTCTACCAGATTTTGCAACAACATGCCTTTTTGTGGAAAGCATCTTATGGCTGACTACAAGGTCATCAGCCAAATAGTTTGCAAATAGCGGCCATGTATGTGTGCAAATCCATTCCCCATATCAATTCAAACACGGTGAAACCGAATTGAATTTTTTTTTTACAGAGGTAGCACTAGCAAAGGGCACCTCATATTCATGTTTAATATCCCTATAGCACATTGTATTTCAACAAGCTACTACAACCAACATACAATTATACTCCTTGAAAAGGACAAAGAGTTATAGCAATACTCATGCATTTAGGAGAAAGTAGGCTATATGTTCTTTACTGAACATCTTGTTTTTTTATAATAATACTTTTTTATTTTTTAGACTTTTTGAAAGGACTTAAATTTTTATTTTTTTATTTTGGAAACTACTACGTTTACAGATAAGTTTGTTTGACATAAATGAAAGGTCTCTACCCCCTCTACTAAGAAAATAAATGCCAAGTCTCTAGGACAAGAACTATGCATTTTAATTTTTTTATATTTATTTATTTATTTTTTAAATAAAAGAGTGTAGACAGAGAGCCGGTAGCGCTTGACGAATGTTACAACGAGGTTATGACTGGCCATGGTGGATACGGGAAATGGCTATTTCGACGGGGCGATGTATGGCAAAACGAGGGGTCGCTTTTCGATATTTTTTTCTATGACGAATGAATGACGGCGAATATTTTGAAATGTGACAAGCATGCTAAGATTTTTTACCCCTGAAGGGGATCTTCAACGTTTTAGTTAACGGTGATGAGCGAGATCGCTCTCTGACACAACAGACGGTTGTAGGATATGACCAAGTGATTCTTAGACGTTGGCGATCTCGGTGACCGTGCCCGGAAGAAATGAATTACTATTTTGGTGGGATGGCGGGGGCAGCTTATGACGGTTGGTTTTGTGACATTTCCTATGACGGATGGAGGCGAATATTTGAAAATGTGTTAAGTGTGCTAGGATTTTTTTACCCCTGAAGGGGATCTTTAGCATGCTAGTAAACGATAATAAGCGAGACTGCTGTCTGGCACCGTAAATGGTTTTAGAATATGGAAACCTATAACATTTGCTCGATCAAGTCATGTGTATTTACGCAAAGAGACAAAACGGTAAGGTCATTGGCCTGAAATGTTATAAACTAAATATTGAACTGGGTAAAGTCATGTGTTTTAGGGTGAAAGTATGTGGTTAACATGATCATGTATTGAGGATGGCCGCTTGCTAGTAATTATTATTACAGTAAAATGTTTAATAATAATAATAATAATAATAATAATAATAATAATAATAATAATAATAATAATAATAATAATAATAATAAGACACACACATGTTTTGAATGCTAACACGCCCACAGTCCAGCTCACTGGAGACTGAATATTGTACCTAGCCAGAGGCCTCGTGAGAGCTGTTGCTGGTGCTGACGAGGCAGGAATGTCTACGTCAGCAGGAATTGTGGTATCAGCTTACTTGCCTCGTTGTGGCAAGCAGTTCTGGCGATTTAACAGAGAGAGAAACCGCAATTTTGGTTCCTAGACAGCCATATTACCGATGTATAAGAGGCAACCATTTTGGTTCTTTATTAAAAACATAAAACTAGTATAAGGTATACGAATTTTATTCAGATTGATGAATGTGACACGTGCGAGAGAGAGACAGAGAACCATTCAAGGTCAAAACGCTGAGAAAATACAACTTTTTCTGTTGCTAGGCTAACTGATAACGATTGCGTTAGTCATGCACTTGCCATTTTAGCACACGGACGTATACAGTAGAGCTGTGGAAGAAAAATCCTTTTATTTTTTGGTAAGTACCTATGAATGATTATTTTAATAATGTCATGCTAATGAACCTTAAATTAGTAGTTATTGATTAGGTAATTATTGATTTTTAATTTATTTGTTTTCAGATAACCGGTATACCTTACATGTCTGAGATACAAGAAACCAATTTACTTTTGAGCCCACTAGAAGGAAACAGCAACAAGCCACTGCAAGTGATGGTGGGATTATTTTTTTAAAGTAACTTGCTTCATTTTTGTTTCATATTTTATTTTATGAAATGCATGTATTAACCTGAATTTAGGTATTTATAACGGTTTATTTTATTTATTTTTAGAAACTTGGAAAGAAAAGCCTTACCGCCGTAGCAGTCGCTGAAGACCCGAGACGCAGTAAAGTGCAACCATTGTTTCCAGGCAGTGAACTATTTAAAACTCAGGTAAGCCTAACATAAAATGCTATTCCATTTTACCACTACTGAAAACTCGTAGACAAAAAATTCATTACCTGTACATGACTAGGACGATGATTGCTTTCTTGATTAATGACTATGTATTGGCAACCGGTACAAGACCATATTGGTTGTTTACCGGGAAAGTACAAGTTTATTATAAGAGTTTTACGAAGTTCTGTTTGGCGAGTCAGAATAGCATAAAGTTAGTGCACAAACATACTCTTGTGAAGCAGCCTTAGTGTTTGGTTACTATTAGTACACTATGCAACGAGCCTATAATGGCAATCATTAAGACTCGAGTATGTTTAATAAACGAGCGAAACTATATGCATGTCTTGATTACCATTATAGGCGAGTTGCATTCGACTTTATTTTATTTTGTTTTATGTTCCAACAGAAATGTTCATAAATATCTGTCGAGATTCAGTCGCTTGAATGTAGAGATCCGAGTGCAAGCGCCGAGTTTGCTGTCTGTGCTTTACAAGTTCTCTGACCCACGCATGCACTCTGTCTACTTGGCAATGCCATATGCTCCCACATTTGCCCCCTCTTTCAAGTTAGGTTAGGTTAGGTTAGGTTAGGTGAAGTTAGGTTAGGTTAAGTTAAGTTAGGTTAGGTTATGTTATAACTAAGTTTATTATGTGTGCTCCCACATTTCCTCCCACGTTTTGCTTCCACTTTTTGCTCACACATTTGCTCCCACTTTTTTCTTTGCTTCCCACATTTGCATCCATATATGCTCCCACATTATACTATTGTTCTTATTGTCAAGTTGTCTTTACTAGAGCTTAGTCTATGCTTGACAGTTGACATGGAAGTATCGGTGACTAGTTATGGTAAGCCTCATGCATTCCATAAAGGATATTCATATATTGTGAAACGAACCAATAAAAATGAAACTATTATTTGGCGTTGTTCAAAACAACGTTCAAAACAATGTCGCATTGAGCTAAAAAGTAAAAATAATGAGGTTTTAAGTGTCAGTGATCATCAAAGTAGTGTACTACATGAAACATTGTTGCTGTCAACAGAAAATCATAAAAATGCTAAAAAGTAAGTGCTACAAAACAATACTACTATTGAAAATAATTCAATGTTCAAAAAACCCTTAACATTATCAAAAGCCACGCAGACTCTACATGAGGACACTCTAGAGGAAGAGGAAGAGGAAGAGGAAGAGGATCAGGAACAGGAACAGGAACAGGAACAGGAATATTTAACTGGTTTTAGTAATGTTGAGGATAATATTGAGGATAATTATAGTGATTATAATAATAGTGATATAGATCATGCTGCTTATGAGTATGATAGTGATAATGATCCTAAACAAGACAATAACATTTTCATGCCTATTGTTCACCGTGGAAGAAAAAAGATCTACAACAAGCTTTGTTTTTAAAATTATAACACACTATCGTAAAGGCAAATACTTGTATTAAGTGTGCTTTTTATTGTCATAATCATGTATACTCTGCAATGTTAAATATTCTGACTTCTATAGAAAATAAAACAACATTGTACCATTATTTTAATTTATTTACAAACTTCATATACATTTTTTTTGGTTTCATGATAATATTTTATAAGACAATACTAAACACTAAAACATTATTATTCTATACACATATTTTTCTTTCAATTCATTGTCATGACTTATATCTTCCATTATTATTTGACATTTGTTTGTTTTTTTATTTAATTAAAACGAACCATGCACCTATTGTTTTTAAAACCTTCATAAATTAAGTGTACAGGTTGTACAGCATTATTGACTTCATCAAAAGCACTCTCCGACATATCATTAAACCGTGTAGGCAGAAATGTCTCAAAGTTTTCACATACACAAAGTACACGATCAACATATGCTGTTTTCAATTTCCAAATCTTGATAATGCGGAATGGAATATGCGTTGGCAATTCGCTGAGTTTCTTGGTCTCTAAGCCACGTGCTTGACCCACAGCATTCAAAACATTCATTGTAGTAGTCTATAAACAAAAGAAAAGCATATCTATTACACTCTAAAACAGCTTTAATAATATTGTGCAATTAGGGATTTTGCACTAAGCACGGCTAATAAATTTTACTATTTTTGCAAGAAATGCCCTTACTGTAGCAGATACTGCTTTTCTGCATATAGCACAAGTGTTGAGTTCTAATGCACACTTGACACAGGCTATCATGTGTCCACAAGGCAAAAATACAACACCTAGTTCATCTTGATAACAAATTTTACATAATTGTTGGTCACACTTTTGTATCTGTTCGTGAGACAAGTCTTTTTTTTTAGCCTCATGTATTTGCTCCGCATGTTCTAACTCTAAAGGCACTTTTATGTCTTGTGCTGCAATCACGTTTTCTTTACGAATAGAGTTCACAAATTCCTTACTAAGCAACACCATGTATTTACAGTTAGGTAACCAACGAGCGTGTAGCACAAAGAGGCAACCATTTTGGTTCTTTACTAAAAACATAAAACTAGTATAAGGTATACGAATTTTATTCAGATTGAGGAATGTGTCTTGTGGTTCAGTAAAATGAATACACGGGTATGTTACCCACTTGTTTTCCAAGCATGTAAGGACAACAAGGAGACCATCGCAAATGGTCTCTAAAGGGATCATCCCCTTCTTCCCAGTGTGAAAGTTCAATACGACAAAACACACAGCGCACCACATCTTCTCGGTTCAAGTAAAAAAAAACGGCTTTTGCAAGTTTATGTGTCGAAAAATAGGCCTACAGGCCAGGATTCAAATGTTAACCAACGATCATGTTCTGATTTTAAATTTAACCCACTAGGTAAACCAACTTGCTCACTTGTTGTAATTGGTACTAACGCCATGTGTTATAATAAAACTTTTTCTTATCGTAAGTTATTAACGTTGCACAGAGTACTTTAAAGCAGAATGTATGCTTGTTCACTGTCTGTTCATTATGTTAATGGCGCATGATGTCACCTAAAAGCAAACAAAATAACCAATCACTCAATCAATCAATCAATCAATCAATCAATAAAACTTTAACGTTAATTGGCATTAATATATCAAAACACCATAAAAATTATAATAAACTGTATGTCGGCACTAACAGTAACCCATGTACTTATTTTATTTTTATAAAGCTGCAGTCATTTACATTCCCCTTTAACCAATACATAAACAAAAAATAATAATGTCATGTCATTTTGTTCAGAGTATCATGTTCAAACCTGTGAATATTCGTTGAGTTCATACGGTACAAAGTTCCTCATTTTTCTACTAGAAAGCGCTATAGAGTTTAAGGAGATTAGATATCTAACATTTAACCTCCTTGACTTTCATAGTCAAGGAACAACTAAATTCGACTTGCAAGCTACCCTCTGTGTGCCAAATAACAAAGCTTGCACCCGGCACGCGAGGCCATACGATATTAATATTATTATTAATATTATATTATTATTATACTTATAGGGAACGACATGTCAGTTAAATTGAAATTTTTGTTTTTTACAAAATCCAATATGGCCTTGAACTTTCCCGGTAAACAACCAATATGGTCTTGTACCAGTTGCCAATACATAGTCATTAATCAAGAAAGCAATCATCGTCCTAGTCATGTACAGGTAATGAATTTTTTGTCTACGAGTTTTCAGTAGTGGTAAAATGGAATAGCATTTTATGTTAGGCTTACCTGAGTTTTAAATAGTTCACTGCCTGGAAACAATGGTTGCACTATACTGCGTCTCGGGTTTTCAGCGACTGCTACGGCGGTAAGGCTTTTCTTTCCAAGTTTCTAAAAATAAATAAAATAAACCGTTATAAATACCTAAATTCAGGTTAATACATGCTTTTCATAAAATAAAATATGAAACAAAAAATGAAACAAGTTAGTTTAAAAAAATAATCCCACCTTCACTTGCAGTGGCTTGTTGCTGTTTCCTTCTAGTGGGCTCAAAAGTAAACTGGTTTCTTGTATCTCAGACATGTAAGGTATACCGGTTATCTGCAAACAAATAAATTAAAAAGTCAATAATTACCTAATCAATAACTACAAATTTAAGGTTCATTTGCATGGCATTATTAAAATAATCATTCATAGGTACTTACAAAAAAATAAAAGGATTTTTCTTCCACAGCTCTACTGTATACGTCCGTGTGTTAAATGGCAAGTGCATGACTAACGCAATCGTTATCAGTTAGCCTAGCAACAGAAAAAGTTGTATTTTCTCAGCGTTTTGACCTTGAATGGTTCTCTGTCTCTCTCTCTCGCACGTGTTCCCACGCCTCGTCACATTCCTCAATCTGAATAAAATTCGTATACCTTATACTAGTTTTATGTTTTTAGTAAAGAACCAAAATGGTTGCCTCTTATACATCGGTAGTATGGCTGTCTAGGAACCAAAATGGCGGTTTCTCTCTCTGTTAAATCGCCAGACCTGCTAGCCACAACGAGGCAAGTAAGCTGATATCACACTTCCTGCTGACGTAGACATTCCTGCCTCGTCAGCACCAGCAACAGCTCTCACGCGGCCTCTGGCTAGGTACAATATTCAGTCTCCAGTGAGCTGGACTGGGTGCGTGTTAGCATTCAAAACATGTGTGTGTCTTATTATTAGTATTCTTATTATTATTAAACATTTTACTGTAATAATAATAACTAGCAAGCGGCCATCCTCAATACATGATCATGTTAACCACATACTTTCACCCTAAAACACATGACTTTACCCAGTTCAATATTTAGTTTATAACATTTCAGGCCAATGACCTTACCGTTTTGTCTCTTTGCGTAAATACACATGACTTGATCGAGCAAATGTTATAGGTTTCCATATTCTAAAACCATTTACTGTGCCAGACACAGTCTCGCTTATTATCGTTTACTAGCATGCTAAAGATCCCCTTCAGGGGTAAAAAATCCTAGCACACTTAACACATTTTCAAATATTCGCCTCCATCCGTCATAGGAAATGTCACAAAACCAACCGTCATAAGCTGCTCCCGCCATCCCACCAAAATAGTAATTCATTCCTTCCGGGCACGGTCACCGAGATCGTCAACGTCTAAGAATCACTTGGTCATATCCTACAACCGTCTGTTGTGTCAGAGAGCGATCTCGCTCATCACCGTTAACTAAAACGTTGAAGATCCCCTTCAGGGGTAAAAAATCTTAGCATGCTTGTCACATTTCAAAATATTCGCCTTAATTCATTCTTCATAGGAAAAATATCGAAAAGCCACCCCTCGTTTTGCCATATATCGCCCCGTCGAAATAGCCATTTCCCGTATCCACCATGGCCAGTCATAGCCTCGTTGTAATATACGGCAAGCGCTACCGGCTCTCTGTCTACAAACACTCATTTATTAAAAATAAAAACATTAATAAAAATGAAAATGCATAGTTCTTGTCCTAGAGACTTGACATTTATTTTCTTGGTAGAGGGGGTAGAGACCTTTCATTTATGTCAAACAAACTTATTTGTAAACTTATTAGTTTCCAAAATAAAATAAATATTAAGTCTTTTCAAAAAGTCTCAAAAACAAAAACAAAAAATTATTATAAAAAAATAAAGGTCATAGAGTCCATTCGTTTCAACTATGGTATAATATTCTATCATGTTTGTTTTTCAAACTATCACCTACTTTCGAAAACAAAATTTTGCAATTATGTTTTTGGAAAAATATAACGAGTGGTCTATAGGAAACAGGACATCAGCTCGAGTAAAACGACACCTCATTTGTTAAATTCCGACCATTCGTTCGCCAATGATCACCAATGTTCGCGAGAAAGTAGGCTATCATTTTGTTTTTCCTCCTACACTCTTGAAACTTGCTGCCCGCCTAGAGGGCATACCCACCTTTCATTAACGTCAAACAAACGTTTTTTCCAAAATTCACCGTTTCCAAAATAGTGCCAATACAAAAAACAAAAATTTTCAAAGTTTTTTTTAAATACCAGCATACATTCTTACCAAGAGAACGTCATCCCAACGCCAGCAATACCTCGTTCGTTAAAATCCGACCATGCGTTCGGAAATATCGCCAAAGTTTATATGCAAGTTGGGGGAGTCCTAGAACTGTCCAATTCACACTACTACCTGTTTTCCCATTCTGGCTGCCAGTCAGACAAAGAAAAAACAAGGTCTGTTGTTAACAACTTTCCCTCATACCATTATGAATTTTGTCTGGTTACTGGTCAGTGTTTACCAACATGTTTTTATCGATCGTCATGAGGGATTTTTTGAAATATTCGCCTTCATTCATCTGCCATAGGAAAAAAATATCGAAAAGCGACCCCTCGTTTTGCCATACATCGTCCCGTCGAAATAGCCATTTCCAGTATCCACCATGGCCAATCATAGCCTCGTTGTAACATACGTCAAGCGCTACCGGCTCTCTGTCTACAAACTCGCTTTTATTAAAAAAAAAACATTAAAAATGCCTAGTTTTTTTTGTCCTAGAGACTTGACATTTATTTTCGTGGTAGAGGGGGTAGGGACCTTTCATTTATGTCAAAAAAACTTATTTGTCAACGTGTTAGTTTCCAAAATAGTAAAAATTCAAAATTTAAGGGTTTTCAAAAATCTCAAAATATAAAAAGTTTTATTATAGAAAAATAAAGGTCATAGAGACCATTGGTTTGAACTATGGCACAACATTCTATCATGTTTGGTTTTCAAACTATCGCCTACTTTTAAAAACAAAATTTTTCCAAAAAAATTGAAAAATATAACGAGTGGTCTATAGGAAAGAGGACGTTAGCTCGAGTCCAACGACACCTCATTTGTTAAAATCCGACCATCCGTTCGCCAATGATCACCAATGTTCGCGAGAAAGTAGGCTATCTTTTTTTTCCTCCTACACCCTTGAAACTTGCTGTCCTCCTAGAGGGCATACCCACCTTGCATTAACGTCAAACAAACTTTTTTTTCCAATTCACCGTTACCAATATAGTGCCAATCCAAAAAAACAAATATTTTCATTTTTTTAATACCAACACACATGCTTAGCCAAGAGGACGTCCTCCCAACGCCAACAATACCTCGTTCGTTAAAATCCGACCACGCGTTCGGGAGATATCGGCCAAAGTTTATATGAAAGTAGGGGGCGACTCAGAACTCTCCAATTGACACTACTACTACTGCACAGTTTTAGTCCTAGAGACTTGAAATTTATTTTGGGGGTAGAGGGGGTCAGGGCCATTCTTTTATGTCAAACAAAATTTTTTGTAAACTCTTTAGTTTCCAAAATATAAAAATTTCAAAATGGAACTTTTTCAAAACAATTTTAAAATTAAAAACGTTTTATTATAAAAAATAAAGGACCTAGAGACCGTTCGTTTAAGCTATTGCACAACATTCTATCATGATTGGTTTTCAAACTATCACCTACTTTCCAAAACCAAAATTTTCATTTTTTTTAAAAAAATATAACGAGTGGTCCATAGGAAAGAGGACGTCATCTCGAGTACAACGACACCTCATTTGTCAAAATCGGACCATGCGTTCGAGAGATATTAATTATTTTACCATGTACAGACGGGTACAAATAAAATGGGTGAGGCAGAACTCTCACTGCTCCCCTACTCATATATTTAAGAATTGGACCTATCAGCCGGCTTAGAATCACGTTGGCGGCACTGACGTATATCAGTTACTCCAAATTAATCTAGAAAGTCAGGTACCATATGTGTGCTAAATTTAGAGCCGTTGGCTTGTATACTTTCTGATATATTGGTATTAGGATAAAAAATAAAGAGAGCACGTATTAACAGTTGACAGCCCAGATGGCTCTTAAGAATACGCATAGTCGTATCTGTTATGGTACACATAGCACATACGAAATTTGGTTGAAATTGTTAGTATAGAAGTTAGTCTACGTGCTTTTAAAAATTGGACCTATCAACATGTTTAGAATCATGTTGGCAACACTGTAATGCATGGCTCCTGAATATTTATCTGGTATGTTATTATCTACATGTGTGCCGAATTTGGAATAGCTCCCATGCTTGCCTTCCGAGATATCCAACATGGAGCTAAAATTTTAATTTCGATTTTTGAGCATTTGGTAGCACTGACGTCTTTTTCAAATATGGGCGTGAGATATTCAGGCTTAGATCTTTACTCATACCAAATTTGGTTTCGATAGCTGCAGCCGTTTAGGAGATGATTGGGGTGACACACACACAGACAGACAGACAGGCAGACAGAAGGACAGACATACACAAGGTCAGACAGACGGACAGACAGACACACATTTTCCCGGATCGATCTCCTAAGACTACTTTTCCCCTAATTTTTTACAAAATGTGAATAGTGGGTAATGATATGTGTCACTGTGTCACTCAAAACGTTGGTCCATCACACCAAGTTTTACTGCGATCGAATCATTCCGTGACGATTTAGAGAGTTATTTTTTGAGGAATTGTCATACATCCCACCTATAATTTGTGAAAAGACAGCAATAGGTTAATATACATGTAGGATGAGTCCATAGTAGGGATTATCTAGCCTATAGCAGTTTCACAGTTATGGGGCCAGTGACGCAGAGATGAACCCATATGTAAGGAATTGACATGCGCGCAATATTGATGAAAAATATCTACGTCCAGAAGTTTGCAACACACCATCTTTCTACCCTAACCTATATGCATTACCTTTACGAGGACAAAAAAATACTATGAATTGTGTAAGAAATTTAGGAATCTACGTCCAGAAGTTTGCAACACACCGCCCTTCTACCCTAGCTTGTATAAATTACTGACATGGAAATTGTGTACCGTCCGTAATGTTTGCATAAACAAACTGCGGAATATTCCAGCAAGCAGCGAGCATATAGCATTTGATCCACCGAAATTATAACCCAGCTCTCTGTTCAGTAAAGGGATTTCTTATGCGAAACTATTCCACCAGATGTCATGACTGTTCTATTCGGGACTCCATTGATTTATATTCCGTTGACATTCTCTACGCATCGAATTTAAAGAATAACTAGTTGATAATACGATACATTTTAATTTTAAAGTGTTTGTAACAGCTTATTTTGTGTTATATGACCAAAATAACAAACTGATCCCGCATAGTACAGTACCTGTGCAACTCCGCCAAGGACGGTCCCAAGCCCGGCTGAAAAAGGAGGAGGGTTGGAGTGGATATCTCGTCCAACTCTGGAAAACCAAACTAGAGAAGAGATGAACATTTAACTCCACATCTGTGAGCATGGACACAGTGAGGAGGCAGCCCCTCCACCATGATAGGGTGCTGTGGGCTAATCACTCACACACCTGAACTTATTCGATTACTGAAACTGCAACAGAAAATAACCGGACTGATAAACAGTTGACGATTTTTGGCATGAAAATGGTTACGAAAATTGGATGCAGGAACATAAGAACTTGACGCCAAACAGGCAGGCTAAAGCAGGTCTGCGCAGAAATGAGAAACTACCAGTTAGACATTCTAGGATTGAGTGATGTGCGTTGGAAGGACTTTGGAGAACAACGAACAATTGAGGGATATACCCTTCTCTACTCTGGAAATGAAGAACCCCCAGGGAACCCGAGGAAGGGGTAGGCCAAGAAATACCTGGAGAAGAAGTACTGAGGAGGAGAGGAAGGGGACTGGCAAATCCTGGGCAGACCTGCAGAGGCTGGCTGGGAGAAGAAATCAGTGGAGGAATTTTGTTGCAGCCATTTGCTCCGAGAGGGGACATAGGAAGTAAGTCAAAGTAAGTAGGCCTAAAGGTCAGTACCTGTGCGCTATCTGTTGGTTATTTATCGTATGCCTTTTAGGGCCGGGAGTGTTCGACGACATGTTCGGCTCGTCTGAGTCTGTAGCTGCTTCCAGCGGACACCCTTAGGGTGAGCTACAATTTCCGATCAATTTCAAGTAGTTTCAACTTTCGCTACCAGATAGCCTATCAATGATACCTAGTGGCGAACGTTGGAACTTTGATAGAGCGTTCTAACGGAATCTAACCTAACAATTCAGCTTCACACAAGTTTAGTCTGTGGAAGGATCTTTTACATGCCATAAATCTATGACATGGGACCGCCAGCTTTACTTCCTCTCCGAAGAAAGGCATACTCAGGGATTTTAACGCTCTTAAAAAAAATACGAGCCTTACAGTAGTCGCATATGATGTGTAACATCTGACATGTTATTCGAACAATTCTATATTACTTACTCGCATTTTTTAAAGAATGAACTCATAGTGCTACCTTGTGCCAGCAAACATGAAAGGATTCTCCAATGCATCTGCAGTAGTGACATATACCTGAACTGTATGCGGGAGCAATCCACTGCCTACTTGATGCGAGCTGCGCTTTATACTGGCCAGTTAGTGAACCCATGCCAGCGGTGTTACTGAAAACGGCCTCTTATTGCCGATATAGCGCACTGCCAAGTATAGGCGCGATTAAAAATTAGGTGTGCAGTAGGTATATTAAATGCGTTTCTCCCAGTGATACCTTTAGACCAACCAAATAGGACCAACGAAGTTTCAATTATTGTTAATAGTCGGTGTTAATATACTGAATTCCCACGTTGTTTGCAGTGTTGGTTGATGCGATATAGCACTCGAGGTATCGAGTGCTTACATTAAATAAGAATAGAGCAAAAGTATGAAGATTTAATAAATCGTAGGCTAATTGTTTTCAGCAAATATGATATAATGAATATTTTCACTCCAAAGAACGACAACTTGAAGATGATTTATTGTAGGAATTTCTTTAATGGCGCCTCCAAACCTTGAGGTAAACCGTATGCGATTTACATTCCACATAGTCACATGGCTTACAGTACGTCGTTGTACCGATCTCCGCCACCACGCGCGCTCATTGTTTCCGTCCCATGCACTTCCGTCCCATCCACTTCCGTACCATCCACTTCCGTCTCTTTTCCAAAATCACTCCCACAAAAATGTCCAACTACCGAGTGCCACAAAAATATCCTGATACCGAGTGGAAAGATGTTACACATCAAAAATCTGACGACTTCGGCCGGATTTGAACCCGCTATCTTGGGCACACAGTTCAGTATGCTACCAACTACGCCACCGAAGCCGCTTATCTGTTGGGAGGCTACTTCAGGATAATAGGGGCCGATAACCTAGATGTTAGGCTCCTTAAAACAACAATTATCATCATCATCATCACTTCAGGATAAACAATGTTTCAAAACTTTGGAATTCATTATTGGGTAGAGAGCAAAATGCTGAACCCAAACAATTCCCAAGAAAAAGAAGTCAACCGACAGAATCTCAACAGATATTTTTGAATATTTATGTTAGAACATATAATAAAGTTATAATTATCGTCGAATATTCTACAGTCGTATGCAACTCGCCTATAATTGTAATTAAGACACTCTTATGGAAATTATAAAACTCGTGTCTTAAATATTGCCATTATAGGCTCGTGGCATATTATACGTGTAAATTTAAACCACAGTAGTTTTGAATTGTACCACGATCCAGAGAGATCGCATCAATCTGTGATGGGATAGATGAACTGACATGTGTGCCAAGTATAAGCAATAACATGTAGCCTATGTACTTATAATTATTTGCGTACATTCCCCTTTAAGGAGAGCGCTAAAAACACAAAAATCTAGCTTTTGGTGGTGGCTCTTTTCTTCTTTTTATCTCCCCAAAACCCTTTCATCCGTTCACTGTGTGCCTTCTTCTCTTCATCTGTCCATTTACACCTATTTATTTTGGGTTGTGATCTAAATTCAAATTTCTGGTTTCTGATTTTGTCTATAAAAATGCTGCGGTCGTGAATGTCTTCTATGGTGACATGCAATTGTTGTAAGTCTTTGTAGCAAGAAGTGCCCAATTGCGACGTAGAGATTCTTTTAGTCAGTCTGGTGTCGTACATTCTGGCGATATGTGTAAAGAACTTCACTCTGCGTTTTATGATGAGTGTCGTGATAGATTCAGTAATTCTGTATAATTCTACTGTGGGCCTTTTTTTTGACAGAAACTGTCTCTGAAAGGCGGCTTCGGTGGCGTAGTCGGTAGCATGCTGAGCTTCTATGCCCAAGATCGCGGGTTCAAATCCGGTCGAAGACGTCTGATTTTTTAAGAGCGTTAAAAATCCCTCAGTATGGCATCCTTCGGAGGGGAAGTAAAGCCGGCGGTCGCATGTCATAGATTTATGGCATGTTAAAGAACCTTCCACTAATTACACCTGTCTGAAGCTAAATTGTATAGGTTAAGAATGTAAACAACGCTCTTAGCTTCCTACGTTCGTTGCCAAGAGCCGACTGCGGTGACGTCAGGTAGCTAAGTTTTGAACTAGTAGTCGTCAACGGTGGCGTTTGGTGGCATAAGTAGAAACTACTTGAAAATTTATCGTCTGCAATGCTTACTTGAATTGAAAACAGATACATACACTAACTAATACACTCATCACAATTAACACCGGTTATCAGACAGATTCTACACACACCCAAAGTACACGGGGCTACATGACCACGTTGTCGCAGCCCCTAAACTTAAGAACCAACCAACCCATCTCTGAAATCGGCGTCGTAAATTTTTCTCAGAATTTTCCTTTCTTGTTTATCAATGTCTTTAATTTTGCCCATTCCCTTGGTGCTTGTGGTTTCTGATCCGTATAAGACTTCCGGCAAGACTACTTGTAGGTTTAAATTATAGTTTAATTGTAATTTACGAAAAGCAAGATACAGATTTGCATACAGTACATGTAGGTTTAGAATAGAGTAGTCGTCCGCTATACCAAGTTTCCCTGAGATCAGACCATTTCATTCCACAAGAAATGGCATGCATGACATCTATAGTGTATGGAAATAAGTATGCCACATAGTTATGTGCCAGTATGTAAAGAATATTATGGTATTTTTATATATGAAGTTTCAGTTTGCTCTCTTGAATAGGATAACTAACGAGGAATGAAAATGTGATTTTAAAACGTCGCACTGCCACCATCATCAATTATTTCAAACATTTGAACATTATAAGAGGCCAAAATATTTCGCTCTAAATAAACATTTGATGTGCACTCGGATGATCACAACACCAGAAAAGTAATTCTAAATATTTGAACTTGGCGTGGCCACCTTGTGGCATCATACTGTGTATTCAACAATGAGCTTGGTTCTGCCTACCACGAATGATCACCGTGTTCACGTTTGGTGGTGACGATCCTGTAAATGTTGTTAAAAGACATAGGCCTACCGACGTAACTCCTTATATCTAGGTGGGGGAGTTATCTCTGGTAGTGATTCAATAGCCTAACATCCTCCATGCGATGTACCCCTCCTTAGACGTGCCTTGGAACAATGTTTTTACAGGATATTATCCGTCTTCACGGCAGGTGTGCATATGGACTGCCTGCGCCTCCCGTTACCTACCCGGCCTCCAGACCTTTCCATAATCGAGTATGGATGGGGCCAACTCCGACATCAGATACAACCCTGTACCAGTGCCAATCTGCCGGATACCAAGAGCAAGTTGTGGGCCGATTGCCGCAGCAGTGGATACAACGATTCCCTGCCACACCGAGGGGAGCTACAGCAGTGTGCCCGTTGTTCATTATGGTGTTTGAAGCCATTTTTCAGTGTTGCCTTAGTAAACAAAAGTTTCAGTCGATTTGTTGTAGATCGTGCTGACCGACTGAAAAGCACCAAACTTTTGATCTGACATTCTAATAATGGAAGCAAGCTCAATCACCTTTTGTCCGTGTGTGTATGTGTATGTGTGTGTGAGTATGCGTGTGTGTACCCTCTAATAAAATTAAACGGTTGGAGCGATTTCAACGAAACTCGGTAAGGTCATAGTAATATTTTGTCGACCCCGACCGTGTCCTTCAAATTTTATTACGTCTCGCCAATCTAACATGGTGGCTGTACGAAATATTTCACCAACATTCTATATCTCCGAAACTATGACTGATATCACCTAAAATTTTGTACGGTAACTTTCAAAACCACGTTAGTTACAAAATGAACATGGCGGCCAAGCGAAGTTGAAACATTTAAATAGACTTTTCTCGCGATTTAACCATCCGAGTGCAGTGAAACATGGCACAGCAAATGTTTATAAGTTACTCATTGTAATGCGATGACATCTAATTTAGTTCAATTGTTTTCTTAACCTCAAGATGGAGGCTATGCGAAAATTTAAAATTAAGTTTTCATTTCTTGTGTACTAATAATGCGATCGAAGTCAACGTTTGAATAATGAACCCATGCAATAATCGTCATCTAATAGTGCATAACTCTATGGCTTATATAAAAATCCAACATGGCGACCATTCGAAATATTTACTAATCTACTGTATGACAGCAATCAAACTGAAATTTTATATGTTCATAAAGGCTATGAACATAAGTTCACTTATGGGACTTTCCATAACCTGGTGAGCACAAATCCAACATGGCGGCGACGCGAATTTTAAATAATAAAATGGACGTTTCTCGCGATTTAACCATCCGAGCGCAGTGAAACTTGGTACTGTAAGTGCTTATACAAATTTTAATCCACTGACATCTAATTTATTTCAATTGTTTTCATAACCACAAGATTGCGACTGTGCGAAATTTTAAAATCTGTTTTTAGCCTATTTTCAATTTTGAAAAAAATAGGCTTATGAGATCACCTTTTGTCCGTGTGTGTGTGCGTGTGTGTGATTCGTGTGTGTGTCCCCCCCCCCTAATAAAATCTAAACGGCAGGAGCGATTTCAATGAAACTCGGAAAGTTCATAGCACTATTCCCGGCGACCTCGACCGGGCCCTTCAAATTTTGTTACGACTCACCAATCCAACATGGCGGCTGTGCGAAATATTTCACCAGCATTCAATATCTCCGAAACTATTACCGATATTACCCTGACATTTTCTATGGTGATAGAGGGAACTGCTATAAGTTCACTTATGTGACTTTTGAAAACCTGGTAACTACAAAACCAACATGGCGGCCAAGCGAATTTGCGACTTTTAAATAGACGTTTCTCGCGATTTGACCAACCAAACGCAATGAAACTTGGTACAGTATATGTTTATATACATTGTAATGCACCGACATCTAACTTCGTTCAATTGTTTACATAATCACAAGATGGCGGATGTGCGAAATATTTCACCGGCATTCTATATCTCTGAAACTATTAGCGGTATCTCCCTAAAATTTTGTACGGAGATAAAGGGCACTACTGGAATTCCATCTATAAGATTTTCAAAAACCGGTTAACTACAAAACGAACATGGCGGCCAAGCGAATTTGAAAATTTTAAATAGACCTTTCTCGCGATTTAATGTTCCAAGCGCACTGAAACCTGGTACAGGAAATATTTATACACATTGTAATCCACTGGTATCTAATTTAGTTCAATTGTTTACATAACCTCAAGATGGCGGCAGTGCGAATTTTAAAATTAAGTTTTTATTTCTTGTGATGTTGTCATGCGATCGAAGTGAAAGTTTGAATAATGAACCTACGCAATAATTTTCCTTTAATGGTACATGACTCTATGGCCTATACATTTGACAATCCAACATGGCGACCATCCGAAATATTTAGACGATACTGAATATCTACGAATCTATTTTAGCAATCAAACTGCATTTTTTAGTGTTCATAGGGGCTATGAACTTAAGTTCACCTATAGGACTTTAAATAACCTGGTGATCACAAATCCAACATGGCGATGACGCGAATTATAAATATTCACATGGACGTTTCTCGTAATTTAACCATCCGCGTGCAGTGAAACTTTGTACAGTAAATCTTTATCCGAATGTTAATCCACTGGCATCTAATTTATTTCAATTGTTTTCATAACCTCAAGATGGTAGCTGTAAAAAAAAATTAAATCTCCTTGTTTTTTCTTGTGCCTTAATTATGCGATTGAAGTTTGAATACTACACGTTCACAATAATCTGCATGTAACAGTAAACTCTAGAACCTACATATATAAAATCCAACATGGCGACCATCCGAAATATTTAGTCGGTTCTCAATATCTACGAATCTATTACAGCAATCAAACTGAAATTGTGTATGTTGATAGTGGCAATTAACATAAGTAGGATATATGAAAATAGGCTGTATAGTTCTTCACGGAACTACTTGTTTTAATTTTTGTGTCCTAATCATGCGATTACTGTTTGAATAATACACCTACGCAATAATCTTCATGTTATAGTAGGGTACATAACTGTATGGCCTACATGGCGACCATCTGAATTATTTAGATGATTCTCAATATCTACAAATCTGTTACAGCAATCAAACTGAAATTTTGCATGTTGATAGAGGCAATTAACATAAGTAGTATATGTGAAAATAGGCCATTAAGTTTTTCTCGGAACTACTTGTTTTCTTTGTCATTAGGTGTATACGATTCAGCTAAATTGTTGTTGGTACAAGATTTAAACATTCATAACTGGTGTTTGAACAGAGTGATATGAACAACACTTGAATGCACTGTACCTGTGAAGTCACTGGTCTCATCTTAAGACATGGTGACGTAAATAATTAATAGCATTCTTGGAATCCTGCCAGTCGCATCTCGCTTGGCACACTTCTTGCATCAATTCAACACGGAAGTTCATTTCAAATAGGCTACAGCGTAATGGACATGAATGAATTGTCGTAGTGGGCTTGCAGATCAGACATGAACAATACGTAGGGCTACTGTAGGGACACGTACTTCGGAACGACATCGGTAGAGTTAAAATATTATTCTGAACTTCGGATAGCCTATCTTGATTTGTACTTATAAAATCTTACAATTGATTATAAAAGTGAACTGGGGTTTTAATATTCATACTTCTGGCCCAAAATGTATAGATACTCAACTATGATTTAACACTTTGTAATTTATTCATGGTGTTTTGAACGTTGTCTACACGCTTGTCTTAAAACAAGCATTATTTGTTTTGTTTGAGTGTTGCAGCACGCCCGCTACTATTTTGACAAGCTAAATGAGTTAATGATTCTGTCTGAAGAAAGTATTCCCTTGGTTCATAGAACACATCATCCATAGATAACAGTGGTTTAGTGGAGTGTCAAGTAATGAAGCCACATGTTTGTGAACATGGTGATGGTGTGGGCCTTGTGGTGATGGATTTAAACTCCACAGTATTTTTACATGGAAAGTTGAGTTCCGACAAACAGTGCTATAGTGACTTAGGACGATGTCCCCGATTTTTCGCAATGTTTGGCAGTCCTGAACTCAACCCTAGAGATGATTAGAAATAGGTAAGTGGAGTACTTATTTTTCTAACCACTTGTAGGCCTACTGCAATGGACAGACAGGACATGTGCCCAACTTGAGGACTTCCGTAGAGAAAACAAGTTCAACGTACCCAAACATGTTAAAGCATTGTTGGTCTAAGTCTTTTGTAACACTTTGGCTCAGATATTCTGGCAGTATACTAAATAATCTGGTAAGACGTACCGAGATGCGGGTGCCGGTTGTTCAAACGTAAATAGCATTTCCCATTAGAGATTTCAAAGCCTATGACACTGCAATGAAGCTAGCTTAATATGGACGTTGAACTTGCAGTAACCTGTATCTGATAATGCTCTTATCATACGGTATATATTATTTCAGTAGTAGGCTATAGATCCCTCCTGCGGCATTAAAAGCGACCGATCGTGACAAATGAGCATTCAAATGAAAGAAAATAGACAATATCAGTGACGAATTGCACTCTAATTTCATAAATATCTATAAATTCTTTAAAAAATGACTTTAAAAAATGTACAAAGTGTGCGATTCGCAGTAGAGACGCCGGGGAAGGTGTTGTTTATGAACATGCTAGATGTCTCGCACGGATGCGCTAGTTTTCCATTATTTTACATACGATTGGTCACGCCTCCCAGCCGCATGGTGCATGTGCTGCCCAACAGAACAATTTTTGTTAGGTTCAATTTACTGTGAGTGTTCACAAAGGAAAATGAGCTTTGAATTCATTGTACTACAGAAGTGTATTACCATGTAGTTATGCACTCATACAGTAAGGTTCATTTTCCTTTAGATTATACACAGGAAAATGAACCTAACGTGCATTGTTCTGTTGGACGACACATCCACACACGGCTAGGAGGCGTCACCAATGATAGCCTAAGGAGTGTAATGGAAAAGAGTATAATGATAATAATGATATTGGTTTTACGTCCCATTTAACAACTGCGGTTTTTGGGGACACCGCCCCGGGGTGCGGGAATTTTAACCCAAAGGGGTAAACGTGCCAGTTTATCTACTGACACGGCCCCCTCGCAATCGCGCATCCTCAAATGCCAACTGGCTGCGCTAGGATTCGATCCTGCACCCTGTGAGCCCAAGTGCAGTACACAAACTTGCTTAGGCTAATACTTCATGGTTGCAGATGCGAGCGGAGTTATTGCTGACTATAATATTATTTTAGTTTTGTTGGTGTCCGTATCCTCTGCTTGTTGAGACTTAAATTCGCATGATATTTCCTGTTCTTCTTGGTTTGAAGCTGAGATATAGAATATTTGAAGTTATCGATTTTCTTCCGTCGACTACATTAGCCAAGGACTTCCCCTATGGTGTGATCTGTTCACTGTAGGCTATGTATTAAAGAACAACGAGGATAAAATGCAGCCTTGACGGATATTAGATTTGACATGAAAATTGTAGAAAATATACTCAATGCCTTGAATTTTTCTCTACGAATCGTATTGGCTCTGAAACGTCTAAACTACCTAGTTCTGTATACCGACAGAGATGTTCTACAGACGTAGACGGCGCCATTTCATAGAGTCAAACTGAAACATTAACTTCACGGGACTAGTCTAATATCTGCTTGGTAATTAGCCGCTATTTGTTGCCTGCTTTCTTTGGCATGTAGGCTATGAACTCTTTTTTTAAATAGTAAATGTGAGTTATTGCAATAAAATTTCACTAGCATTAGGGGCCGAAATGTATTGTCTCTCTAATCCATGTTTACACATTTTGTCACGTTATCATTTGGATGTACTTCAAGTATTGCACTTTCATACACACATCAAAAAAAGTTTTGCATCACCTCGGTTCCCAGATCTCCGGCATATAGACGTTGACTGTGTATATTGTATCCAAGATACAGTCCCTTTGACTGTTCATAGATGTCACTAAAACTGCTCAAAGATGTAAACAACCATGCATGAGCAGGGCCTATTAGACGGAGGGGGTACGACAGCCGATCAGTTCCAGTCATTCCACCAGGACGAAGGTACGCTGCTCATGTTGTCTGTAGTTCTACCATGCCTAGAAGGTCAATACCGCAGTTCGATCGCGTCCGCATTGTTACTTTGTGTCAAGAAGGGCTCTCAACAAGGGAAGTTTCCAGGCGTCTCAGAGTGAACCAAAGCGATGTTGTTCGGACATGGAGGAGGTACAGAGATACAGGAACTGTCGATGACAGGCCTCGCTCAGGCCGCCCAAGGGCTACTACTGTAGTGGATGACCGCTACTTACGGATTGCCGCTCGGAGGAACCCTGACAGCAATGCCACCATGTTGAATAATGCGTTTCGTTCAGCCACAGGACGTCGTGTTTCAACTCAAACTGTGCGCAATAGGCTGCATGATGCGCAACTTCACTCCCGACGTCCATGGCGAGGTCCAGCTTTGCAACCCCGACACCATGCAGCGCGGTACAGATGGGCCCAACAACATGCTGAATGGACCCCACGGAATTGGCATCACGTTCTCTTCACCGATGAGTGTCGCATATGCCTTCAACCAGACAATCGCCGGAGACGTGTTTGGAGGCACCCTGGTCAGGCTGAACGTCTTAGACACACTGTCCAGCGAGTGCAGCAAGGTGGTGGTTCCCTGATGTTTTGGGGGTGGCATTATGTGGGGCCGACGTACGCCACTGGTGGTCAAGGAAGGCTCCGAAACGGCTTTACGATACCTGAATGACATCCTCCGACCCATAGTGCAACCATATCGGCAGAATATTGGAGAGGCATTTGTCTTCATGGACGACAATTCTCGACCTCATCGTGCACATCTTGTGAATGCGTTCCTTCAAGATAACGACATCGCTCGACTACAGTGGCCAGCATGTTCGCCAGACATGAACCCTATCGAACATGCCTGGGATATGTTGAAAAGGGCTGTTTATGGACGTCTTGACCCACCAACCACTCTGAGAGATTTACGCCGAATTGTCGTTGAGGAGTGGGACAATTTGGACCAACAGTGTCTTGATGAACTTGTGGATAGTATGCCACGGCGAATACAGGCATGCATCAATGCAAGAGGACGTGCTACTGGGTATTAGAGGTAGTGGTGTGTACTGCAATCTGGACCACAAATGCTGAAAGTCTAGCTGTATGATGGTACAACATGCAATGTGTGGGTCTCATGAGCAATAAAACGAGCTGAAATGTTGTTTGTGTTGATCTCTATTCCCTTTGTATTTAACGGTTCCGGAACTCTTGGAACCGAGGTGATGCAAAACTTTTTTTGATGTGTGTATTAAAGTGACTTTCAAGAATAGCAAACTAAGAAAACGCTACTAAAATTAAGATAGGCCTAATGAGCCAGATTGTATTTATATTGCCAAATTGAGCGCAAGGTAAATGTTCCACTCTGTTTTGTTCTAGCAATGAGCTTATGGAAGGACATGATGGCACCGAGGTTAGGCTAGCAGATAACACGAGATGAGTTAGCTTGTGTGATACAATCTGCATGTTGACAGTTCACTTCGTGCTAGCCGCAAGTGAGAACAATTACTGCCCAGGCATGGTATGACCTAACCTGACCCCAATGTTTATATAATTAAGATCCAGTATGGTAAATTTATAAACATTGTATCCAACAGCCATAGCTTAATTCGTTCAAGAGGTGCCTGTTACATACAAATAGCCTGCATAGTCCCATGAAATTGTAGAGAAAGTTATCCGGCTAATAAAGATGGCCATTGCGAGTGATATTCTGTCTCATATATAGGCCTACAGTAGGCTACTTGTGGCTCTGAAGCAGTTTCTTGTACAAAACGCATTTCCTTTTTCTCCTCCGAAGCCTATAACCACCCACCATCCCCTTTTTAGATCACGATTTATACAAATTCCAGCTGTGTCTACCATGTTGCTGGTGAATTATGAGACAAAATAATGCCAACCCAATTATACGGTAGACTACTGTAGCCAGCATATTTCAACAAGAAAACGCGGGGATTGCGAAGACCAATGATTACTGGATAGGGTGGCTCACAGCCATTGCACCCCTGGGTTTTGTCGAGCACAAGAGGAGTACTCGCGTATCAATAAGCTTTATCCACACCAATCGTTTGTATCCCACACGTTGGCAACAGTAATGTGACGTCAATGTGTGCGCCTCGGTAATAGTTGAAGAAACCTCATGCGCAATGACAAGCAATGGCAATTGCCGTCGTTGAATGAGCAAGAACAAGAGACTACACATATTTGCGTAATTTAGCCCCGGTAACTTTAACGGTTTGCCCTACCTAAGCTTAAAAGGCGTATTATTTTCGATTTCAATGAACTACGGTCTATATCCGTTTTCCGTTTCGGCATGATGGGCTAAAATCACTGACTGGACTTTTAATTATATTATCATGGAGATAGCATGTGCAACGAATTCTTGTCAGACGTGATTTAAGAATGGTGAGGTGCATGAAACACAAATCCCCCTTCCGTCCAATCTAAACTTGACTGTCCCGTGGCTCATGATCTCGTGGTTAACGGTCACGTTAAACTACAAGCTTGCTTGCTTTTAAACTTGACTGTGTATTCTGCGGAACGAAAAGTTCACAGGCGAAGTGAAGAAAAGCCGAGTTGCACTTCCAGGGAAACTCCACTCTGACTCAAAGAATATGGGTACATTTTATGGTCGACACGACTCGACAGTTTGCTGCTGGCTGTAACTGGGGTGATAGACTCGCTCACTAGCCAGCTCTTAAACAGCTGTCGTGGAAGCTACTCATTGAATGGAGATTGTTGGAAGAAATGCAAACGTAAAAACACTTATAGTGGGCGATGTATTGAAGATAGATACTGTATGCTGTCGCGGACGTTTTGTTAGAACGTTTCATGCTGAACAATTATTTCACCAATAGTAAATTGATAGTTATAACGGTTTACCCATCGTAAGCTCAAAATGCACACGGACGGTAGTTTGTTTGTTTTCGACTTTTTACTGAAATTGTCACTGCTCGGCTTCTTTTGCTCATAAATAAATTATTTTCTACAGAAACACTCGTCGAGAAATCCTTTACAGAATGAAGAAAATCGCAACAAAATCCGTTCAATGGTTCTCGGAATTACTCGGAACATCCACGAATCGGGGACTTTGTTTTATACTAAATAGAGATTTCCAGTGCAGTAGTGACAATGGACAGTAATTTCAAATGGTAATGACTCCCAGAATATGAAATAAGGTATGACAATCAGCGTAAAATCCATGTTTGGGTCTCTTATATGCCTATATAGAGAGCTTTGAAGCAATTGATAATATTCAGTCGGTCAACACATTGTAATCCAAAACAAACACATACAGGGTGAAGAAAAAATGCCGCACTTGGAGGTCGGCATACGTTTCCTCGTCAAAATTCACGAAAAGTGTTAATTTAGCAAAACCTAGTCCCGCCAATAGGTTTAATAGAAATGCTAGTTAAGAAACGAGGCCTTGGCGACGCTGCACGCCGTGGTCGAAAACTGGTCGCATGAACTCGGTGCTGTGCCGGAGCTGTCTCGGAGAGTCCGGCTCCGTGGCTAATAGGTTAGCGTGCTAGGCTTTGGCCTGAAGGGTCCCGATTCCCGACCGGGCCATGGGGAATTTAATCTTCTGTGGTTAATTCCTCTGACTCGCGGACTGGGTGATTGTGACATCTTCAATGTAGAAAGACACCAAACACTGGAAACAAAAATAAACAAAAACAAGAAAAAAAAACTTTTTTAAAGTGAGACGAGGCAATGCCATGAATTGCCGGTTATGGAGACGTGTTGATGGTCCAGTCGCGTTCGCGCAATATATATATATTCAATTAATGTATCAAAGTGTATCCAATGTATATCTCCACAATGCAATAGCCTATATTATGTTGTGTACTAGGCCCTATATCTTACCGTTACTGTTACCTTTATTTAAACATTCAAACATAACATATCTACTTCTTACAGACGTAAACGACCAGTTTGCTTCGGTCATGGCTCAAATAAAGTCAATACAGCATAATAGTGGATACAGTAACATCGTCTGTACAAAAAACACAATAGGTAGGCTACACTAGATTGCCCATTATCCTACGCACAATAATTCAATTCTGTACGTTTGACGTCAGTCTTATCTTCACAGAACTGGTACGTACGAGCAACGTTCATTTCACAGCAGATGTTCAAAGCGACCACCTTGCATTTGCAAACACTTCGCCACTCACTGGAGCATACTTTGCCGGACCCTACGCAACACACCTGCATCCACCATTGCCGATGCAGCATGCACACGAGCTATTAGGAATTGTACATCGATGGGTCGAGTACAGTTCACATTGATTCCGAGTCTAGCTGATGAACAAGTCGCATGCTACTGCTCCGAGCTCCCACCACGAACTTCACGCAATCGGGAATTGATGTAACTGATGGTCCACCTACCTTTGAGTCCTCAAACCATCGCTACCATCTAGCCTACCCATAACCAATAATCCATCCCGCTCCCTAATTCAAATCTACAATCCCCCAGTCTAACCGCTTACCCATTGTTGAAGCCACTTCCCTAGCCAAGCTATTAACATTCACCCTACCTACCAAACCTTCCCCATCAAGCAAATCCCATCACCCCGAGTTGCAGCCAAGCTATACTCGTCCTTTCTCACCCCAGCAGCCTAATTAATTAATTAATTGGTAAATCTTCGAAGCCAGCTCCTACACTCTCGCAGCCCCTCTGCTTTCTATCTCGATAACCTTATACGACTGGCCGCTCTTCTTGGACGGGGCCAAATTCCATATTTAAGGGTCTACCAAGGTATTTGACCCCTCACTTCTCATACATACATTCACTCACTTACACTACAATACACGAACATGGCATACTCTTCATGGCTCGGCGAGCTCTCACCCAACACAGAGTACCTCATGGGCTCGTCACCACATCCAACACCGGCCCATGGAACCTTCGCGGAGTTTGATTTCGGGGAGAGACTATGGTACGAGTCACCTACACGCCGTTCACCTAAAAGTACGCTGATTGATGTACGTCCACCGGGCTACAAACAATTGCTCGCTACTCGCGATGCAATAATCAGCGTGCTTACACCCATAGCACACTACATCACCAACATAGAGGAACTGGTGAACCACCAAATAGTAATTACTCCCACCAGGGACTACCACCTCAACGCAGTCCTTAAGGCTCTTCAGAGCCATCCCTACATTCCTCAACACATCCTCATCGCCTACAAACACACGGAAACTCTCTCTGCACACTCACAAACAGACCAGACCTCCCTGCCAACCGACAAAGCAGTCGAAACATGCCCTAAAGCCTCTCAGACCATCCCAATTCCCCCTCCCATGCCTACATTCACCAGCAAGATACACGCGCAAACAGACACTATAGAATTTCTATACGAACAAACACAAACTCTCACGGAAACAGGAGAAAGATGGACACAAGTCTGGACCCAAACGGGCAAAAGGAAAAACAGGAAAACGAAAACACAACATACTAATTCAGATCCACATAGCCCCGTTGAAACAGAGACATAAACAGATCCTCCTCAACCTGCCTTCAGCACGCACGCCAGTGAATCTCCCCCTTCCCCTCCCTCTAACACAGTAAATTCATCCCCCAAAACAAAAACACGGGCGAAAAGTCACCCAGCTTCCAAACCACGCTCTACACTCATCTACCAATGCTTCAACTGCCAAAGGCTGCATCATAACGCTGCTAATTGCCCCCATGAAACCCGATGCAACAGGTGTGGTGATTCTCATCGCCACAAAGATTGCGGGGTTCCTCTTGACAGCCCTAAGTGCTGCAATTGCAGTGGTGCACACGCAGCGTCCTACCACGGATGCAGATATATTCAAACAGCCATGAAACACAGGAAGTTGAAACTCAGACAATACGCTACTTCCAACATCCCCTCCCTCATGTCTTTCACAGTCCCATCACCTACACTCTGCAAGAACTCAGCCCTAACACAAATACTACAGTTAATGCAGCACTTGGCCACAACAACTATATAAACATTCACTACCCTTCCCCATCAAACATACCAAACAAACCAATCTCGGGCCCCGTGGTTTAATCTGCCTGGAGGGTAAAGGCCACGCCAGCCCGTCCGGGATGATGAACCAAGGGCCTGAGAACCCTAAACTCACCCTACTGCACTGGAGCGTACTGCAAGATTCGAACCCAATACACATTAGGAAGTCCAGTCTGGCGGGGCCAGCCCCAGTGACTGACCTGCGCTAGACGGGCTCCCGCACTTAGCTTAAACCTTAAAACAACGAATTTCACCAAAAACAGAGCCAGTTAACAATAATTAATCACAAAACAGCATTATTTTTTACCTAGAAACACATTTAAATTCCATACAAGCAACAGCCAATCAGAGCACATATCCAGCTAATCAGCGCACAACACCTATAAATTCAAACTCCCCGCTCCAGTGACATACATTGCACTACAATTACACTGCCCACAAATACTTTACACAAATTCAAACCATAGTCTAAGAGTCGGAAGCTGAGGCCCTTTAAAAACAATATATTGTTGCCAAACTATCCAAACCTACTACAGGTCTTTATTTTTCATTTCTCCTAAAGCAGTACTAAATTTCAACCTACTAAGAGGTCTTCTATTTTTCACATTAAATTTGAAGCTGCTGCACAACTTAAAACCATTACACACACTGCAAAATCTCACACACAGCTAATCCATGGCGTGCGTAGCGATAATAATGACATCTAGACAACAGAATCGGCAGGAATGAGACTGGTCACAATGGTCAACTATCACATCCTGATAGCCGAACTTAAGCTGAGACGATCTGCTATTCTCATATATTCTTTTGCACTGCTCCCTTTAATTAATTAGTACATTAACTAATTAATTGAACAATTATTATTATTAGCCTATCTCTTGCATAAATTCAATCATCGCACAACAAATACGCTCGCAATGGTTTTATGATTACCATTGCCAGAAGTATTTTTTCAATCTTCACAATTATTATTATTATCAAGTCTTCCACTCAAAACAGAGGAAAAGGAGCCCAGTTTACGGGCACCAGTCTCTGACTAAATCCAGCATTCACCTTTTCCAAGGTGCTATGCTATCACAGCATGTGAGTAGTAGGTCGAGTACTATAAACGTGTTCCTTTAAGTGTCCATACAAATAAAAATCTAGGGGATTAAGGTCCGGGGAACGTGGAGGACAGAATATTGGACCTCCACGAACAATTCCCTTGGAAACAATTCATTTAAACAGTTACGCACAATCATTCGAAAGTGTGTCGGTGCACCATCATGCTGAAAGCATAGCTGTCACCAAACACCAAGTGGAACGTTTTCTAAAGCGTCAGTCAATGTATTGCCAATAAACGTACAATAAAGTGGCGCGTTCAACTTGTCCGGCAATAGGTAAGGGCATAAAAGCACTCCTCCCACGATTCCAGCCCACAGGTTTATGCCAAAGTGGGCCTGAAAGCCACGCTCACGGGCGACATGTGGGTTGTTGTCAGACCAATAATGGCTGTTGTAATGGATGAAAATACCTTCCCGAGAGAAGCTAAATTCGTCACTCCATATCACATTCCGTATAAAATGTTCGTTATCTTCCACTTGTTGCAAAAGTCATTCACAGAACTGTACTCGTTGAATGCGGTCTTCTGGCCGCTGGTGTTGAGTTAACGTGTAACGATATGGATGCAGTTTTTCGTCGTGCAACACGTCAGCAACCAGTCTTTGAGATACCTGGAACTGCCTTGCAATATCACGGGCACTTCGCCGAGGTGATTGGTGAACGGTTTCAAGAATGTCGTCCTCTGTTTGTCCTAGTCCTTGGACTGCCTCTGTCCATTACTTATGGTCGAAGATTACCGGTTTCCCGCAGGTGTTGCCCAAGTCAACGAAAAACATTCTTATCGGGATGGCGCCTTTGAGGGTACCATGCTGCTGCATACTCACGAGCAGCAGCAGCAGCAGCTTGGGTATCGGATGCACCCAGCACCAAAAGCATATCGACATAGGCCTATTCACCGTTTGGTAATTCCATCAAGAAGCCGCCCTACAGTAGGATGTATTTGACAGGACGAGTTATAGTTGTGCACTGAGTGGTTAGTCGACTCATGCATGCAGTTTAATGGATCACATTTGGGTAGATTATTGGCTGAGGAATAACCTACCCACCAAGGGAAGATGATTAAGAAAAAGAAAGTGGGTTTCGGACTGGAGAAAAAGGATAGAGAAATAGGAATGAGAGTTCCACAAAAGTTATAAATTTAACCTTTAATGCACTTAGAGGCGGTTGCAACTGCAAATCCGCTCTCTGATACTTAAAGTGGGTACGGGCTTGGTCGAAGCTGACGGGAACCGCAGCTAAGACTTGGGCGGTTTGCCAGAGAAAGGCTTTAGTGTATTTCCTCCCAAGCATGCGTAAGACTACTATGGGGAAGGGTGATAGTCTGGCAAGACAAATAGTAGCAGATTTGTTCTGTATTAACGATGGCATGAACTTGGGAAGAGTCAGGGAAGACAGGATCTTGCCTAACTGTAGTATTTGCGAAATGATAAATCCAAAAACAAATATTTAATTTATTTAACAATTCAAAGAAGTTTAATGAATTTAACAAGTATGTAATAACTTTTTGACAAATATAGCTCATTTAAATTTTTTAACAAATGGGGTCTCAGACCTCCTAACATTTAGAGATTGCTCCAGGCAAATAACAATTTATGAGGTTTCAAACCTTATATATGTACTAAAATCTTTGTAAGATTTCAAAAAGACAAATGAAGTGATTAAAGTTTAAACATTCAATTGAGTACAAGGAGTGTACTTTAAGAAATTTCCAGGTAACTATTTTAGAAAAAAGTTACAACTTCGAAAATAACAATAAGAAAAACATGAAGAATAAGATAGAAGTTCCTACAACTTCTTATATTTAAGCTGAATTACTTTTGGTTCATATACAAATAAGGGCAGGTCACTTACTGTGAAACCTGAAGAGAAAATCAAAAGGAAGGTTCTCGACCTCCTAGGTTTAATTAGGAATCACGAGCCAAATGGGGCAGTTTCCATTTCGTGAGACCTAGAAATAACTCACTCAAGAGTTGAAAGAATTGTTTTCCCTGATTATAGGAAAGAAACAATGTAAGCATGAACCGTGTGTAAAACACGTAGTTATACAGAGATTAATTAATGATAAACAAGCAAAAATGGAAGGGCACTTCGTTATAGTGACACCTTATAGAAAAGTTACAATTTTATTAATATGGTGTGTTAGTAGAAGGTTTAGGAAAGATAATTGGGATTTAGGATCAATGTTCATGGCCTTATTTAATGTAAACGGACGATCGCGACGCGGTAGAAAAGTGGAACAAGCACTAGTTATCACTATAGTCTGTTAAATAGATGAAAAGTTCACTGTAGAAACACGAAAGTTTATGAGAAAGAAAATTATTGCAATAATGAAAATAACTGATTGCACAAGGTAGGCGAGAGTCTATTTCTTGAGAAGGTTGTGAATTACAATTAAATGCGCCATAGAACATTCCAACGGTGGAAGAAAATTCGCTATTGAGCTTTAATTCAGAAGTGAGATTCTTCAATTTTAAATAGTATTCTCACAAGTGAGTGAAAAATACATGACGGCAGGACTTGTAGATAAAGTACAGGATCTGGAAGGTTCCAGAACGATCTTAATAGAAGAATGGGGTCAAAGTTAATCCAGCGGAGGAACTAGCTTGGTAATTTATAGACAGCGGGTATTAGGTAATATCCCACGTGGTGAGAAGATTTGTCATTTAACAAGCATAAGAAATGCTGCTTTTCACCAAGATTGGCTTAATTAGACAAAAGCCCAACATGGAAAATCCCGCGAAGGATGATTATTTCAATAAATAAGTAATTTCACACTGCCTATAAAAGATCGTTAAAAGCATGTAGAAGTTAAAACCATGAAGATGAGGTTAAAACTTGAAGTTTGTACTTAACTTTGCTGCATGGCGAAGGTGAGGTTCTCCTTGATGTTTAAAGTTACCACATGGCGTGGAATCTAAAAAATGCCTCGTTAGGTCAGGAGGCTAGCTCTAGTTGAGCCTTAACTGAGTCGACGGCCGGCGCACAAGTGAGAGCTGCTAGACGCAGAAAAGCACTAGCCTAGACGGCATGACCAACAAGAAGTTGAGTGCACTTAAGAGAGTGAGTGAGCGGTTGCTCACGACGCGGAGAAGTGTAGAACTGAAGTGACCGAGCGAGCTGGCTGCGAGCGCGGAGAAGGGCAGTAGGGGGAGGGGAGAAGAGGGTGAAGCGGGCGAGAGAGGGGAGGAACAAAGAGGTTGCACATAAACATGAAACAACTTTACAAAAATAAATGTTTTTCTTGATGAATGGTCTTCAAAGACTTGATAGCTGGCGATGGTGACGAGATCTGATGGCCAGATGGAAAAGGAAGTCCTCTTGCACCAGGAAGAATTGAGGAGCTTCAGAGATTCGCTGCTAGATGACGCTAGGTGGGTCATGGAAGATATATATCTAGAACAGACTCACAAAAGATATAAGCGACATGACCATCAAAGAGAAAATAGAAGATCACTGTTGGTGTTTGATAAAAAGGAAGGAATGAACAAGAAAAGAGCATTAAACTTTATATTCTCTCGTACCGTGTATTCCATGAATACACCATACTGGGAGGGTCAAACACCAACAGAGAACAAATAAGCAGTTAAACATTTAAAGGTAACGAAGCAAATGAAGAGAAGTGGTCTTGTGATCTGACCATTAGTGGTCAAGACTCTGACCACCCTGACTCTCCCATCTCTTCCAGGATAACACTCGGTCACTCTACCAGAAGTCTAAACTAGTGGGGGGGGGGGAGAGAAACATCCTTAACCAAGACCAAGCCACCACTTTAATGTCGGGACTGGAAAGAAACCACTTCTGTCTCCGTTGCAAGGAAGTTAAATATTCCAAGTTCCACCTCTTCCAAAAAGAATTACGAAGGGCTTCAAGTTTACGCAAAACGATAGGTAGATTAGAATCCCTGTAAGAATTAGGAAGGGGAGGAGGGGCAGAGAGAGAAGTGCGTGTAAGGAAGTGACCAGGTGTGAGTGGAAGCAGGTCATCAGGGTCATTGGAAAACGGAGTTAAAGGACAAGAATTAACGATACCTTCAATCACAAAATAGCTAGAAGCTGAGGGAAATAAAGCACTAGTAAAGATTGCGATAAGATGCGAAAGGAGAATTGACAAGTTTAAACGAAGCGTATAGAAACTAGTACATCTAATAAGGATAAGAATATACGAAATAAACGAAGGAACTATGCGAGTAGGAGGCAAGAACGCCATAGGTAACAATCTAGTAGCCATAAACAATGACCTTAAGTCATAATAAGTATCAAAGGGGTTAATCAGAAAAATACTTAAGTCAGCGAGAAACGTGACGTAGCAAGCATAAATACAAAACCACATCGAATGTAACGACGAGAAGAAACAAGTTTGTTCATCAATGAACAATAAAAGTGCAAGATATGTAAGCAGAGTGCAATACATAAACGCGTAAAGGATATACAACGATGTTATGAAACAAGAATCGAAGCAGTTGTAGGATACGAGTCTGAACAAGTGGGAGACACAGGCAAGCGCGGCCTTGACCCACATAGTACAGCGAGATAAGGAATATGAATATCTGAAAGAGTCCTTGACCGGAACAAGTTTATTTTGGTGATGAGTTGAGCAGATTCTGAACTTACGGAAGCGACTCGCAAGACAATGGTTGGCAATCAGCCAGAGTTGAGATAAGGGAAACGTGCTCTGACCTTTGACAAGCATACAGGAAATAAACAGCAACTTGGCCTTACTCAAGCTTGTATACAAACAAGTTTGACAAACAAGCAGTTCGAAATAAACAAACAACACTAGTTGAATCAGCTTTGACTTAAAGCGGAACGAGTAACACGACATGCAGTCATCCGTAGCTTGGACGTGAAAAAACAATTTAGAGACATATGAAATAGAGTAGGAAATCAATTTCGCATAATTTGGAGGATCACGGAATCCAACAATTTTCGACAGAAAAAAGCTTGATTCTTCCGAAATAGGAAGAGAAGCTCGGACATTGAGAAGGAGTTTATGCGTAAGAATAGTTATTCTAGATGCTAGAGAATTCAGATTTTCAAGCGGTTTCAAAAGCGGCTTCCAATTGTGAGGAAGGAGGAGGGAGCCGGCCGTGGCCATCCTTCTAAATAGCGAAAGAAGTGAAACATAGCTTACAGCGAAGTGATGGTGACTGATAGCCATGGTTTTACACAAGGGGAAGATAGTTTTCAATAGAGAGTTTAAGCAATTACCTGCTATAAAAAATGACATGAGAAAGTAAACGAAGTAACACAAGGTGAGGCGAACTTGAATTGCCATTTTATGCGGGAAGAAGGCAAAATCATTTAAACAACTTACAAAGGTAGCGTAGTTGTTCACGATAAGACATCGTTTCGGCAAGTGTTTTTCAAAAGTATCGAGATCGAAAGCATAGGTATTCTCTTTTTCAGAAAGGGGATTTATATCAGCTGTAACAAAATGACATTGCGATTTGGTTTGAAGACTGGGTTGTTGGATTTCACCAGTAATAACCCAACCAAAATCGGTGTCTCTAGCGACCACGGTTGAAGATAGCCTACGTGTTTGTTTGCGAAGGCAATTCCAAAAAACATTGGCACTGAAAAGTACATCAATGGGACTTTGAGCATTAAACTGAGGATCAGCTAACCTTAAGTGCGAAGGAATCTTTAAACTGGAAGTATTAATAGAGCTGCTAGGAGTGTCCTTGCCAATACTGGTAAGAATGAGACAGTTTAAGTTAAGATTGGTGTTTCTTTGGCAAACGTCTCTGATTTTCAATTTTGAAGACTGCAAGACTTGAGTTTTCAAATTGTCAATGCCGGATACATTGATGGAAATAGGCGCTGACGAAAGACCTAGTTTTTTAATTAATGATTGCGAAACAAAGTTATGAGTTGAAGCGGAATCGAGAAGACCGCGGGATCGAACCCAATTTCCAAATTTATCTTGGATTTCGAATTGTACAGTGGACAAAAGGGTTTGCGCACTGTGAGAAGTTTCGGCGTTAGAAATGCAGGAAGAAGCATTAGTTTGTTCGGACCTGCTCTGCATGGAGTTTGAAGAGGCAGGTACTGATGACCTCGATTTATCATGAACGTGCAATAAAGAATGGTGCGGTTTTTTACAATGGAAACAGAGATTGGATGACGTACAGTTTGAAGAAGAATGCTTAGGAGACAAGCAGTTGAAGCAATATTTGCTATTGAAGACAAACTTCCTTCGATCTTCGACAGACAATTCTTTAAAAGATTTGCACAAATACAAAATGTGCAACTTTTTGCAGAGCATGCATTTTAAAGATTTGTTGAGCGGCCTGATATGTTCTCTTGGATGGTTGAAAGAAGCGGAACGAGTTTGCTTGTTCTCGACAGATGGGGGCTGATGACCCTTTGAAGAAGCAAGTTTTTTCTCAAAACTGTGACACTGATGACTCGTTTCGACATTTTCGCACTGAAATGAGAGTGCTGTAAGGACTTGGCATCGGCTGTTGAGAAACGAGATGAGGTGTTCGAACGAGTGTTCCTCCTTGCGAGCGAGTTCGATCTCCCAAGCCTTTAAAGTCGAAAAATCGAATCTGGATGTAGCTAGATGAATAAGTATAGTGTCCCATGTTTGGGCGGGCTGCTTAAGTTGATATAATGCTCTAACATTTAGTTGCATAGAGTCTAACAGGTCTCTTAAAGAGGTGACGTCATTAGGTTTGACGGCTGGCAAGTTGAACAGACAGCGGATATGACGAGCTACACACAAACGTAAATTACCATATCTCTCTTTAAGGAGATTAAAGGCGATGTGGTAGTTATCTGCGCTTAAAGGCAGTGACTGAACCATGGCCAAGGCCTCGCCTTCCAAAGACGTACGTAAGAAGTAGAATTTATGAATGTCGGGAATTTCCTTATTGTCATGAACGAGTGAGCAGTAAAGTTCATAAAAAGAATACCATTCACCTTCCTGGCCTGAGAAGTGAGGTAGGCTTATCTTATGAAGTAACGGTTTCGGTTTGTTCTTGTGAACTGAAGCGGGTGCGAACTGGGCCGGATTGATGACCCTAGTGTCCGGTTCTGAGATACTGCGGATCAGTTGGTGGGCCTTGGCAATCCCTTCAAAGTACAAGGGTTCGACCTCGTCCCGATCCGATTGAAGTTCTGGGCAAGCGGATTCAATCTCGGTTTGAATTTGATCGTAATAATCATAGGACCGTTCGTACAACTTAAGGCGTTGTGTTAGGATGTCTAAATCACACTCGGCGGGATTTAATTTGTTGATGAATTTCTGAATCTGGTGAGTTGCCCTTTATAGGAAGAACGTCTAGCAATGAGAGTTTCATCTTTTTCAGTAGGAGCCATGACAAAGAAAATAAATTGAAATACAACTTACAAAACTGTAGAACCTTGGAAATGCTGTCAAGCTGGCAGCAGCAAATAAGTAGAAAGAACGGGACACACCAAAGGAGACAGGAGCGGCCTCTTTCCCCTTCACAGGATTTGCACGATGTGGTTATAGCTGAAAGATTCAAAGCAGATATTAATAATTTGCAAGGTATTGTCAAATAACCTCTGCAAAGGAACAACAAATGGACTCTCCCGGGTTTCTGGGACCAAATTTTGGGTAGATTATTGGCTGAGGAATACCCTATCCACCAAGGGAAGATGATTAAGAAAAAGGAAGTGGGTTTCGGACTGGAGAAAAAGGATAGAGAAATAGGATGAGAGTTCCACAAAAGTTATAAATTTAACCTTTAATGCACTTAGAGGCGGTTGCAACTGCAAATCCGCTCTCTGATACCTAAAGTGGGTACGGGCTTGGTCGAAGCTGACGGGAACCGCAGCTAAGACTTGGGCGGTTTGCCAGAGAAAGGCTTTAGTGTATTTCCTCCCAAGCATGCATAAGACTACTATGGGGAAGGGTGATAGTCTGGCAAGACAAATAGTAGCAGATTTGTTCTGTATTAACGATGGCATGAACTTGGGAAGAGTCAGGGAAGACAGGATCTTGCCTAACTGTAGTATTTGCGAAATGATAAATCCAAATACAAATATTTAATTTATTTAACAATTCAAAGAAGTTTAATGAATTTAACAAGTATGTAATATCTTTTTGACAAATATAGCTCATTTAAATTTTTTAACAAATGGGGTCGCAGACCTCCTAACATTTAGAGATTGCTCCAGGCAAATAACAATTTATGAGGTTTCAAACCTTATATATGTACTAAAATCTTTGTAAGATTTCAAAAAGACAAATGAAGTGATTAAAGTTTAAACATTCAATTGAGTACAAGGAGTGTACTTTAAGAAATTTCCAGGTAACTATTTTAGAAGAAAGTTACAACTTCGAAAATAACAATAAGAAAAACATGAAGAATAAGATAGAAGTTCCTACAACTTCTTATATTTAAGCTGAATTACTTTTGGTTCATATACAAATAAGGGCAGGTCACTTACTGTGAAACCTGAAGAGAAAATCAAAAGGAAGGTTCTCGACCTCCTAGGTTTAATTAGGAATCACGAGCCAAATGGGGCAGTTTCCATTTCGTGAGACCTAGAAATAACTCACTCAAGAGTTGAAAGGATTGTTTTCCCTGATTATAGGAAAGAAACAATGTAAGCATAAACCGTGTATAAAACACGTAGTTATACAGAGATTAATTAATGATAAACAAGCAAAAATGGAAGGGCACTTCGTTATAGTGACACCTTATAGAAAAGTTACAATTTTATTAATATGGTGTGTTAGTAGAAGGTTTAGGAAAGATAATTGGGATTTAGGATCAATGTTCATGGCCTTATTTAATGTAAACGGACGATCGCGACGCGGTAGAAAAGTGGAACAAGCACTAGTTATCACTATAGTCTGTTAAATAGATGAAAAGTTCACTGTAGAAACACGAAAGTTTATGAGAAAGAAAATTATTGCAATAATGAAAATAACTGATTGCACAAGGTAGGCGAGAGTCTATTTCTTGAGAAGGTTGTGAATTACAATTAAATGCGCCATAGAACATTCCAACGGTGGAAGAAAATTCGCTATTGAGCTTTAATTCAGAAGTGAGATTCTTCAATTTTAAATAGTATTCTCACAAGTGAGTGAAAAATACATGACGGCAGGACTTGTAGATAAAGTACAGGATCTGGAAGGTTCCAGAACGATCTTAATAGAAGAATGGGGTCAAAGTTAATCCAGCGGAGGAACTAGCTTGGTAATTTATAGACAGCGGGTATTAGGTAATATCCCACGTGGTGAGAAGATTTCTCATTTAACAAGCATAAGAAATGCTGCTTTTCACCAAGATTGGCTTAATTAGACAAAAGCCCAACATGGAAAATCCCGCGAAGGATGATTATTTCAATAAATAAGTAATTTCACACTGCCTATAAAAGATCGTTAAAAGCATGTAGAAGTTAAAACCATGAAGATGAGGTTAAAACTTGAAGTTTGTACTTAACTTTGCTGCATGGCGAAGGTGAGGTTCTCCTTGATGTTTAAAGTTACCACATGGCGTGGAATCTAAAAAATGCCTCGTTAGGTCAGGAGGTTAGCTCTAGTTGAGCCTTAACTGAGTCGACGGCCGGCGCACAAGTGAGAGCTGCTAGACGCAGAAAAGCACTAGCCTAGACGGCATGACCAACAAGAAGTTGAGTGCACTTAAGAGAGTGAGTGAGCGGTTGCTCACGACGCGGAGAAGTGTAGAACTGAAGTGACCGAGCGAGCTGGCTGCGCGCGCGGATAAGGGCAGTAGGGGGAGGGGAGAAGAGGGTGAAGCGTGCGAGAGAGGGGAGGAACAAAGAGGTTGCACATAAACATGAAACAACTTTACAAAAATAAATGTTTTTCTTGATGAATGGTCTTCAAAGACTTGATAGCTGGCGATGGTGACGAGATCTGATGGCCAGATGGAAAAGGAAGTCCTCTTACACCAGGAAGAATTGAGGAGCTTCAGAGATTCGCTGCTAGATGACGCTAGGTGGGTCATGGAAGATATATATCTAGAACAGACTCACAAAAGATATAAGCGACATGACCATCAAAGAGAAAATAGAAGATCACTGTTGGTGTTTGATAAAAAGGAAGGAATGAACAAGAAAAGAGCATTAAACTTTATATTCTCTCGTACCGTGTATTCCAAGAATACACCAACATTGTCATTTGTTACACTATTGTCATGTGACAAAATTATGTCCTGCTTATAAACGCAGAAAAACGATGGGAACTAGGAAAATGACGTCACTTACACACACAAAAAAATAATAAAAAACGACTCGACATAGATTCGAACCATAGCTCCATGGTGAATGTGGGCTTGAAAACCCAGCAGTCTACCCAGTGAGCTACGACTGCTGGTACGGTAGTACCAATGCGCTACACGATGTGACAGTGTTGCCAGATTCTCGTTGTCATACTTTTGCTTTCAAACTACACCCGCTCCGATTTTGCTACAGAAACTTTTATCTTGCATTTGGATGAGAAGTCACATGCCGACCTCGAAGTGCGCCATTTTTTCTTCACACTGTATATTAATCACATGTGATTTTCAAGTTATTTTTTACATGTTCCAGTAATCTAATAATTATATAATCATTGATTACACTGACTATTGAGAACGGAGAAGATAAATAAACAATGTTTGCGAAATAGCCTGTAATCTAAATACGCTTTGGTTGTGGTTTTTGAAGTTAGACATAACCCATCATTGATTGATTCCAAGATTATCCAAACTTAAGCATGTTATTGAGAATATTGTAAACGTCGAATGCGTTCAACAGTTACTATACTGTATGTATGAACTCATCAAACATAGGGTAGGTCTATATTTTAACCTTCATTTCACAAGCAATTTGTAATGATTTTCAAAATTAGTGCTTATCCTATGTAAATTGTTTTTCTTTTTATAGTGTCTGGCACTGCCGCATAATACACCAGATTTTAAGGGCATGTTAAAAATATTTGAGAACCTTATTGACTAAATTACAACTTGGAGTTGAGAAGTGAAGATTTATACAAATTATTTTGTGCTTTATAATGATTGATTTTCGGAACTAGTGATTTCACTACAACGCCTTATGAACATTTTATTAGCTTGATTTTCAGGTGTTTTGATGTGATAACTCAAGGTTAAATGTGATAACATTTGTTATCATTTGACAAGTTATTTAATTAGGTGACGTTTTTGTTCGTATTATTACAGTATAGGAGAGTCCAAATAACTAGATAGCCTATTCGTTCTTTGTGTAATGAGTTGCTGTTCTCTTATTTGTGCTGAAGGAGGCTAGTCTATACTGGGTATGCCTGAAATACTTTATTACGTTATTTAATGTAAATAGTAGTCTATTGACTCAACGTTTTTTTTTTTAAATTCTAAGAATAATTGTAAGTTAACTCGGATTTTCAATTAATAAACCAACATAGTTGTTATGGATTTTTATTGTGTGCAAATAACTACAAATGAGGGGAACATGAACAAGATAACACGTAACAGACATGTATCCAGGTGAAGGTCACGCAGGCAGGCCGTTAGAAGGTCGGTCTCGTGGAGAGAGAAAGAACCCGTCCCTCCCACCTTACCGCACACGTGACATGCTAACGATGTTACCAGACTAATTACAGAGTACAGCCTACCACAAAATGAATACAGTAACATGGATTTTTGAGAGAATCATTCGTCGTGCGCGGATCCATCATGGACATAATTTCTTTATTTGGTTTCCTGCACAACATAGTTCAAACACAAACACATACAGTACGCTTAATAAGTGTAAATGATGTAACTGAATCATTGTTCTCTCTAAACCACACACCACTTTCATGTATTTCGTCTCTTCCTGGCCTGGGGTGTCGTATGTTTTCGGTTGCGTTAAATACCCCATCCATCCTGTAGGCAATAAGTGAAGATACCTTTCTTATTTTTTGCATCTTCGGTGGCGTAGTTGGTAGCATGCAGAGCTTCTATGCCCAAGATCGCGGGTTCAAACCCGGCCGAAGTCGTTGGATTTTTAAGAGCGTTAAAATCCCTCAGTATGCCTTCTTTCGGAGGGGAAGTAAAGCCGGTGGGCCCATGTCATAGATTTATGGTATGTAAAGGAACATTCCACTAACTACAAATGTGTGACGCTAAATTTGTAGGTTAGATTTGATTAACGTTCGAAACCTCCGTGGCTTAATCGGCAACACGCCAGCCTCTCACCGCTGGGTCCATGGTTCAAATCCAGGCCACTCCATGTGAGATTTGTGGTGGACAAAAAGGAGGCAGACAGGTTTTTCTCCGAGTACTCTGGTTTTCCCTGTCATAACTTTTATTCCAGCAACACTCTCCCCTATCATTTCATCTGTCATTCATTTAATAAGTGCCCCCAGCGGAGTGCGGCAGGCTTCGGCAGCCGGCACAGTTCATATCCTCGCCGCTAGATGGGGGCTTCATTCATTCCATTCCCTGACCCGGTCGGGAGACTGGAAGCAGACTGTGGATTTTCATTTCATTTGAATAACGCTCTATTAAGTTCCAACGTTCGCAGCCAGGTGTCAGTTGCATGGCATCTAGTAGCCAAGTTCCCACCTAAGTGTCGCTGACAGTAGCATTTGGTAGCAAAAGTAGGAACTACTTGAAATTGATCGTCTGCAGTCCTTACCTGAATTACAGATACCATACACTAATACAGCCATCAGAATCAATACCGGTTATCAGACAGATTCTACACACACCCAAAATGCAGGGGGCTACATGACCGTGTTGTCGCAGCCCCTAAACTGAGGAACCAATCAACCAACTTTTTTTCTTCTTGATAACTGAATTCTTCTACCTATCCAATACAAATGTTGTATTTCACCATCTGTTCTCAAAATAGAAATTGGATCCTAATCTGGGAGTGAGGTAAGATCTTATACTAACTTTGTCACTACAAAGTGGGTCTCCCCGCTGGCGCCGCACTGGAGACGCTCGTGAGATGTGCCCACTGTAAGAGAGGACAAAGGCGTGAAGTTTGCACTCGAGAGGAGGCTGTCGGCTTTCAAATTTGAGAGCCACTCAGCACTTTGTGCTCTACCTTGTCTTGACTTGTTAATAATTCGTCGTGCCAGATACCTCAACTCTCTCTCTTTCATGCAAAACCCTGCTCTATCCAGACAGAACATGTAGTACAACAATGATTGAAGGTCATTAATCATTGGAAGAAAATTAGTGTTTATGGAATCATTACATATTTTCAAATGAAATTTGTTAACTAAATATTAACATTTATTTTTATAATTCATACCAATAGCCAAACTATTAATCCTAAATATCAGACAGGAACATTTAACGTACTTGATTGCTTAAATTACTTTTATGTTTATGTCAGAAAACTGTAGACTACTAAAATGAGGCTCATTATAACACTATTTTTCATTATTAAACAGTTTCTCCCACCAATTAGAGCTCAATAAACAGTTGTTTGACCAATTAGATAATTCGATGCGCTGAGTCCCACGGCCTTCTAATTTAAATTTCACTGCCTGGCCTAGTGTCATAGTATGGTAATCGAGGAGGCCATGGTCAAATACAAGGCATTCTCTACGTCTTATGCGCTCTGTTCAGTACATAAAACTGGCGAAATCTCGACAGATATTTATGAATATTTCTGTTCGAACATAAAATAGTTACAATAATTATCCTCGAACATAAACAGTCGTATGCAACTCGCCTATAATGGTAATTAAGACACTCGTATGGAAATTATAAAACTCGGATACGCTCGTTTCAGATTCCAATTCAGTGACCCGTGTTTGATTCCGGATACTGCCAAGAGATTAAATTCCAGTTTGTGGTGATGGAATGGTATCAGTAACATGAAAGTCACACAAGAGGAGTTGCTTTAGAAGACTTGAATAATGCTAGTGGACCACATGAGCCTTTTTCCTTTATTTCTAGAAAAGTGTTTTTCATACTGTACCTTGGTGTCGATCGTAAATATACGGCGTGTCCGCAAAGTCTCTGCGCACCGCGTGTCTCGTTTTGCGGGACGTGTTGTGTTGGCAGTGCATTCATGTTACAAGGTAAACAATTACATTAAATTAAGTAATGCAATTATACGGAGGTCGAGTCATAAGTCATGGCAACTTCTTTTTCTCGCGAACAGGGGATAACACGGAAAATCTACGTTATGCATTTGGAAACGTACGGTATGTACTTGCGTAGGATGCCACTAGATGGTGTATCTAAAGAACAGTGTGTGTCTGAGCATGCCCCCAATTTCAGTGTGTGAGTGAGAGTGTCAGACAATGGAGGTCAACAAGCAGGAGCAACGATTGTATATTAAAATCACAGTTCTCCGCAGCAGAAATGCCATGCAGAGCTGCGGGACGCATTAGGTGTGCATGCCATGCAGAGCTGCGGGACGCATTAGGTGTGCATGCCATGCAGAGCTGCGGGACGCATTAGGTGTGCATGCCATGCAGAGCTGCGGGACGCATTAGGTGTGCATGCCATGCAGAGCTGCGGGACGCATTAGGTGTGCATGCCATGCAGAGCTGCGGGACGCATTAGGTGTGCATACCATGCAGAGCTGCGGGACGCATTAGGTGTGCATACCATGCAGAGCTGCGGGACGCATTAGGTGTGCATGCCATGCAGAACTGCGGGACGCATTAGGTGTGCATGCCATGCAGAGCTGCGGGACGCATTAGGTGTGCATGCCATGCAGAGCTGCGGGACGCATTAGGTGTGCATGCCATGCAGAGCTGCGGGACGCATTAGGTGTGCATGCCATGCAGAGCTGCGGGACGCATTAGGTGTGCATGCCATGCAGAGCTGCGGGACGCATTAGGTGTGCATGCCATGCAGAGCTGCGGGACGCATTAGGTGTGCATGCCATGCAGAGCTGCGGGACGCATTAGGTGTGCATGCCATGCAGAGCTGCGGGACGCATTAGGTGTGCATGCCATGCAGAGCTGCGGGACGCATTAGGTGTGCATGCCATGCAGAGCTGCGGGACGCATTAGGTGTGCATGCCATGCAGAGCTGCGGGACGCATTAGGTGTGCATGCCATGCAGAGCTGCGGGACGCATTAGGTGTGCATGCCATGCAGAGCTGCGGGACGCATTAGGTGTGCATGCCATGCAGAGCTGCGGGACGCATTAGGTGTGCATGCCATGCAGAGCTGCGGGACGCATTAGGTGTGCATACCATGCAGAGCTGCGGGACGCATTAGGTGTGCATACCATGCAGAACTGCGGGACGCATTAGGTGTGCATGCCATGCAGAGCTGCGGGACGCATTAGGTGTGCATGCCATGCAGAACTGCGGGACGCATTAGGTGTGCATGCCATGCAGAGCTGCGGGACGCATTAGGTGTGCATGCCATGCAGAGCTGCGGGACGCATTAGGTGTGCATGCCATGCAGAGCTGCGGGACGCATTAGGTGTGCATGCCATGCAGAGCTGCGGGACGCATTAGGTGTGCATGCCATGCAGAACTGCGGGACGCATTAGGTGTGCATGCCATGCAGAACTGCGGGACGCATTAGGTGTGCATGCCATGCAGAGCTGCGGGACGCATTAGGTGTGCATGCCATGCAGAGCTGCGGGACGCATTAGGTGTGCATGCCATGCAGAGCTGCGGGACGCATTAGGTGTGCATGCCATGCAGAGCTGCGGGACGCATTAGGTGTGCATGCCATGCAGAGCTGCGGGACGCATTAGGTGTGCATGCCATGCAGAGCTGCGGGACGCATTAGGTGTGCATGCCATGCAGAACTGCGGGACGCATTAGGTGTGCATGCCATGCAGAACTGCGGGACGCATTAGGTGTGCATGCCATGCAGAACTGCGGGACGCATTAGGTGTGCATGCCATGCAGAACTGCGGGACGCATTAGGTGTGCATGCCATGAAGAGCTGCGGGACGCATTAGGTGTGCATGCCATGCAGAGCTGCGGGACGCATTAGGTGTGCATGCCATGCAGAGCTGCGGGACGCATTAGGTGTGCATGCCATGCAGAGCTGCGGGACGCATTAGGTGTGCATGCCATGCAGAGCTGCGGGACGCATTAGGTGTGCATGCCATGCAGAACTGCGGGATGCATTAGGTGTGCATGCCATGCAGAACTGCGGGACGCATTAGGTGTGCATGCCATGCAGAGCTGCGGGACGCATTAGGTGTGCATGCCATGCAGAGCTGCGGGACGCATTAGGTGTGCATGCCATTCAGAGCTGCGGGACGCATTAGGTGTGCATGCCATGCAGAGCTGCGGGACGCATTAGGTGTGCATGCCATGCAGAACTGCGGGACGCATTAGGTGTGCATGCCATGCAGAGCTGCGGGACGCATTAGGTGTGCATGCCATGCAGAGCTGCGGGACGCATTAGGTGTGCATGCCATGCAGAGCTGCGGGACGCATTAGGTGTGCATGCCATGCAGAGCTGCGGGACGCATTAGGTGTGCATGCCATGCAGAACTGCGGGACGCATTAGATGTGCATGCCATGCAGAGCTGCGGGACGCATTAGGTGTGCATGCCATGCAGAGCTGCGGGACGCATTAGGTGTGCATGCCATGCAGAACTGCGGGACGCATTAGGTGTGCATGCCATGCAGAGCTGCGGGACGCATTAGGTGTGCATGCCATGCAGAACTGCGGGACGCATTAGGTGTGCATGCCATGCAGAGCTGCGGGACGCATTAGGTGTGCATGCCATGCAGAGCTGCGGGACGCATTAGGTGTGCATGCCATGCAGAACTGCGGGACGCATTAGGTGTGCATGCCATGCAGAGCTGCGGGACGCATTAGGTGTGCATACCATGCAGAGCTGCGGGACGCATTAGGTGTGCATGCCATGCAGAACTGCGGGACGCATTAGGTGTGCATGCCATGCAGAGCTGCGGGACGCATTAGGTGTGCATGCCATGCAGAGCTGCGGGACGCATTAGGTGTGCATGCCATGCAGAGCTGCGGGACGCTTTAGGTGTGCATGCCATGCAGAGCTGCGGGACGCATTAGGTGTGCATGCCATGCAGAGCTGCGGGACGCATTAGGTGTGCATGCCATGCAGAGCTGCGGGACGCATTAGGTGTGCATGCCATGCAGAGCTGCGGGACGCATTAGGTGTGCATGCCATGCAGAGCTGCGGGACGCATTAGGTGTGCATGCCATGCAGAGCTGCGGGACGCATTAGGTGTGCATGCCATGCAGAGCTGCGGGACGCATTAGGTGTGCATGCCATGCAGAGCTGCGGGACGCATTAGGTGTGCATGCCATGCAGAACTGCGGGACGCATTAGGTGTGCATGCCATGCAGAGCTGCGGGACGCATTAGGTGTGCATTCCATGCAGAGCTGCGGGACGCATTAGGTGTGCATGCCATGCAGAGCTGCGGGACGCATTAGGTGTGCATGCCATGCAGAGCTGCGGGACGCATTAGGTGTGCATGCCATGCAGAGCTGCGGGACGCATTAGGTGTGCATGCCATGCAGAGCTGCGGGACGCATTAGGTGTGCATGCCATGCAGAGCTGCGGGACGCATTAGGTGTGCATGCCATGCAGAGCTGCGGGACGCATTAGGTGTGCATGCCATGCAGAGCTGCGGGACGCATTAGGTGTGCATGCCATGCAGAGCTGCGGGACGCATTAGGTGTGCATGCCATGCAGAGCTGCGGGACGCATTAGGTGTGCATGCCATGCAGAGCTGCGGGACGCATTAGGTGTGCATGCCATGCAGAGCTGCGGGACGCATTAGGTGTGCATGCCATGCAGAGCTGCGGGACGCATTAGGTGTGCATGCCATGCAGAGCTGCGGGACGCATTAGGTGTGCATGCCATGCAGAGCTGCGGGACGCATTAGGTGTGCATGCCATGCAGAGCTGCGGGACGCATTAGGTGTGCATACCATGCAGAGCTGCGGGACGCATTAGGTGTGCATGCCATGCAGAACTGCGGGACGCATTAGGTGTGCATGCCATGCAGAGCTGCGGGACGCATTAGGTGTGCATGCCATGCAGAGCTGCGGGACGCATTAGGTGTGCATGCCATGCAGAGCTGCGGGACGCATTAGGTGTGCATGCCATGCAGAGCTGCGGGACGCATTAGGTGTGCATGCCATGCAGAGCTGCGGGACGCATTAGGTGTGCATGCCATGCAGAGCTGCGGGACGCATTAGGTGTGCATGCCATGCAGAGCTGCGGGACGCATTAGGTGTGCATGCCATGCAGAGCTGCGGGACGCATTAGGTGTGCATGCCATGCAGAGCTGCGGGACGCATTAGGTGTGCATGCCATGCAGAGCTGCGGGACGCATTAGGTGTGCATGCCATGCAGAGCTGCGGGACGCATTAGGTGTGCATGCCATGCAGAGCTGCGGGACGCATTAGGTGTGCATGCCATGCAGAGCTGCGGGACGCATTAGGTGTGCATGCCATGCAGAGCTGCGGGACGCATTAGGTGTGCATGCCATGCAGAGCTGCGGGACGCATTAGGTGTGCATGCCATGCAGAGCTGCGGGACGCATTAGGTGTGCATGCCATGCAGAGCTGCGGGACGCATTAGGTGTGCATGCCATGCAGAACTGCGGGACGCATTAGGTGTGCATGCCATGCAGAACTGCGGGACGCATTAGGTGTGCATGCCATGCAGAGCTGCGGGACGCATTAGGTGTGCATGCCATGCAGAACTGCGGGACGCATTAGGTGGGCATGCCATGCAGAACTGCGGGACGCATTAGGTGTGCATGCCATGCAGAGCTGCGGGACGCATTAGGTGTGCATGCCATGCAGAGCTGCGGGACGCATTAGGTGTGCATGCCATGCAGAACTGCGGGACGCATTAGGTGTGCATGCCATGCAGAACTGCGGGACGCATTAGGTGGGCATGCCATGCAGAACTGCGGGACGCATTAGGTGTGCATGCCATGCAGAGCTGCGGGACGCATTAGGTGTGCATGCCATGCAGAGCTGCGGGACGCATTAGGTGTGCATGCCATGCAGAGCTGCGGGACGCATTAGGTGTGCATGCCATGCAGAGCTGCGGGACGCATTAGGTGTGCATGCCATGCAGAGCTGCGGGACGCATTAGGTGTGCATGCCATGCAGAGCTGCGGGACGCATTAGGTGTGCATACCATGCAGAGCTGCGGGACGCATTAGGTGTGCATGCCATGCAGAACTGCGGGACGCATTAGGTGTGCATGCCATGCAGAGCTGCGGGACGCATTAGGTGTGCATGCCATGCAGAGCTGCGGGACGCATTAGGTGTGCATGCCATGCAGAGCTGCGGGACGCATTAGGTGTGCATGCCATGCAGAGCTGCGGGACGCATTAGGTGTGCATGCCATGCAGAGCTGCGGGACGCATTAGGTGTGCATGCCATGCAGAGCTGCGGGACGCATTAGGTGTGCATGCCATGCAGAGCTGCGGGACGCATTAGGTGTGCATGCCATGCAGAGCTGCGGGACGCATTAGGTGTGCATGCCATGCAGAGCTGCGGGACGCATTAGGTGTGCATGCCATGCAGAGCTGCGGGACGCATTAGGTGTGCATGCCATGCAGAGCTGCGGGACGCATTAGGTGTGCATGCCATGCAGAGCTGCGGGACGCATTAGGTGTGCATGCCATGCAGAGCTGCGGAACGCATTAGGTGTGCATGCCATGCAGAGCTGCGGGACGCATTAGGTGTGCATGCCATGCAGAGCTGCGGGACGCATTAGGTGTGCATGCCATGCAGAGCTGCGGGACGCATTAGGTGTGCATGCCATGCAGAGCTGCGGGACGCATTAGGTGTGCATGCCATGCAGAGCTGCGGGACGCATTAGGTGTGCATGCCATGCAGAGCTGCGGGACGCATTAGGTGTGCATGCCATGCAGAGCTGCGGGACGCATTAGGTGTGCATGCCATGCAGAGCTGCGGGACGCATTAGGTGTGCATGCCATGCAGAACTGCGGGACGCATTAGGTGTGCATGCCATGCAGAACTGCGGGACGCATTAGGTGGGCATGCCATGCAGAACTGCGGGACGCATTAGGTGTGCATGCCATGCAGAGCTGCGGGACGCATTAGGTGTGCATGCCATGCAGAGCTGCGGGACGCATTAGGTGTGCATGCCATGCAGAGCTGCGGGACGCATTAGGTGTGCATGCCATGCAGAGCTGCGGGACGCATTAGGTGTGCATGCCATGCAGAGCTGCGGGACGTATTAGGTGTGCATGCCATGCAGAGCTGCGGGACGCATTAGGTGTGCATGCCATGCAGAGCTGCGGGACGCATTAGGTGTGCATGCCATGCAGAGCTGCGGGACGCATTAGGTGTGCATGCCATGCAGAGCTGCGGGACGCATTAGGTGTGCATGCCATGCAGAGCTGCGGGACGCATTAGGTGTGCATGCCATGCAGAGCTGCGGGACGCATTAGGTGTGCATGCCATGCAGAGCTGCGGGACGCATTAGGTGTGCATGCCATGCAGAACTGCGGGACGCATTAGGTGTGCATGCCATGCTGAACTGCGGGACGCATTAGGTGTGCATGCCATGCAGAACTGCGGGACGCATTAGGTGTGCATGCCATGCAGAGCTGCCGGGACGCATTAGGTGTGCATGCCATGCAGAGCTGCGGGACGCATTAGGTGTGCATGCCATGCAGAGCTGCGGGACGCATTAGGTGTGCATGCCATGCAGAGCTGCGGGACGCATTAGGTGTGCATGCCATGCAGAGCTGCGGGACGCATTAGGTGTGCATGCCATGCAGAACTGCGGGACGCATTAGGTGTGCATGCCATGCAGAGCTGCGGGATGCATTAGGTGTGCATGCCATGCAGAACTGCGGGACGCATTAGGTGTGCATGCCATGCAGAGCTGCGGGACGCATTAGGTGTGCATGCCATGCAGAGCTGCGGGACGCATTAGGTGTGCATGCCATGCAGAGCTGCGGGACGCATTAGGTGTGCATGCCATGCAGAGCTGCGGGACGCATTAGGTGTGCATGCCATGCAGAGCTGCGGGACGCATTAGGTGTGCATGCCATGCAGAACTGCGGGACGCATTAGGTGTGAATGCCATGCAGAGCTGGGGGACGCATTAGGTGTGCATGCCATGCAGATCTGCGGGACGCATTAGGTGTGCATGCCATGCAGAGCTGCGGGACGCATTAGGTGTGCATGCCATGCAGAACTGCGGGACGCATTAGGTGTGCATGCCATGCAGAACTGCGGGACGCATTAAGTGTGCATGCCATGCAGAGCTGCGGGACGCATTAGGTGTGCATGCCATGCAAAGCTGCGGAACGCATTAGGTGTGCATGCCATGCAGAGCTGCGGGACGCATTAGGTGTGCATGCCATGCAGAGCTGCGGGACGCATTAGGTGTGCATGCCATGCAGAGCTGCGGGACGCATTAGGTGTGCATGCCATGCAGAACTGCGGGACGCATTAGGTGTGCATGCCATGCAGAGCTGGGGGACGCATTAGGTGTGCATGCCATGCAGATCTGCGGGACGCATTAGGTGTGCATGCCATGCAGAGCTGCGGGACGCATTAGGTGTGCATGCCATGCAGAACTGCGGGACGCATTAGGTGTGCATGCCATGCAGAACTGCGGGACGCATTAGGTGTGCATGCCATGCAGAGCTGCGGGACGCATTAGGTGTGCATGCCATGCAAAGCTGCGGAACGCATTAGGTGTGCATGCCATGCAGAGCTGCGGGACGCATTAGGTGTGCATGCCATGCAGAGCTGCGGGACGCATTAGGTGTGCATGCCATGCAGAGCTGCGGGACGCATTAGGTGTGCATGCCATGCAGAACTGCGGGATGCATTAGGTGTGTTTGCCATGCAGAGCTGCGGGACGAATTAGGTGTGCATGCCATGCAGAGCTGCGGGACGCATTAGGTGTGCATGCCATGCAGAGCTGCGGGACGCATTAGGTGTGCATGCCATGCAGAGCTGCGGGACGCATTAGGTGTGCATGCCATGCAGAACTGCGGGACGCATTAGGTGTGCATGCCATGCAGAGCTGCGGGACGCATTAGGTGTGCATACCATGCAGAGCTGCGGGACGCATTAGGTGTGCATGCCATGCAGAACTGCGGGACGCATTAGGTGTGCATGCCATGCAGAGCTGCGGGACGCATTAGGTGTGCATGCCATGCAGAGCTGCGGGACGCATTAGGTGTGCATGCCATGCAGAACTGCGGGACGCATTAGGTGTGCATGCCATGCAGAGCTGCGGGACGCATTAGGTGTGCATACCATGCAGAGCTGCGGTACGCATTAGGTGTGCATGCCATGCAGAGCTGCGGGACGCATTAGGTGTGCATGCCATGCAGAACTGCGGGACGCATTAGGTGTGCATGCCATGCAGAGCTGCGGGACGCATTAAGTGTGCATGCCATGCAGAGCTGCGGGACGCATTAGGTGTGCATGCCATGCAGAGCTGCGGGACGCATTAGGTGTGCATGCCATGCAGAGCTGCGGGACGCATTAGGTGTGCATGCCATGCAGAGCTGCGGGACGCATTAGGTGTGCATGCCATGCAGAGCTGCGGGACGCATTAGGTGTGCATGCCATGCAGAGCTGCGGGACGCATTAGGTGTGCATGCCATGCAGAGCTGCGGGACGCATTAGGTGTGCATGCCAGGCAGAGCTGCGGGACGCATTAGGTGGGCATGCCATGCAGAGCTGCGGGACGCATTAGGTGTGCATGCCATGCAGAGCTGCGGGACGCATTAGGTGTGCATGCCATGCAGAGCTGCGGGACGCATTAGGTGTGCATGCCATGCAGAGCTGCGGGACGCATTAGGTGTGCATGCCATGCATAGCTGCGGGACGCATTAGGTGTGCATGCCATGCAGAACTGCGGGACGCATTAGGTGTGCATGCCATGCAGAGCTGCGGGACGCATTAGGTGTGCATGCCATGCAGAACTGCGGGACGCATTAGGTTTGCATGCCATGCAGAGCTGCGGGACGCATTAGGTGTGCATGCCATGCAGAACTGCGGGACGCATTAGGTGTGCATGCCATGCAGAGCTGCGGGACGCATTAGGTGTGCATACCATGCAGAGCTGCGGGACGCATTAGGTGTGCATGCCATGCAGAGCTGCGGGACGCATTAGGTGTACATGCCATGCAGAGCTGCGGGACGCATTAGGTGTGCATGCCATGCAGAGCTGCGGGACGCATTAGGTGTGCATACCATGCAGAACTGCGGGACGCATTAGGTGTGCATGCCATGCAGAGCTGCGGGACGCATTAGGTGTGCATGCCATGCAGAACTGCGGGACGCATTAGGTGTGCATGCCATGCAGAGCTGCGGGACGCATTAGGTGTGCATGCCATGCAGAGCTGCGGGACGCATTAGGTGTGCATGCCATGCAGAACTGCGGGACGCATTAGGTGTGCATGCCATGCAGAACTGCGGGACGCATTAGTTGTGCATGCCATGCAGAGCTGCGGGACGCATTAGGTGTGCATGCCATGCTGAGCTGCGGGACGCATTAGGTGTGCATGCCACGCAGAACTGCGGGACGCATTAGGTGTGCATGCCATGCAGAGCTGCGGGACGCATTAGGTGTGCATGCCATGCAGAGTTGCGGGACGCATTAGGTGTGCATGCCATGCAGAGCTGCGGGACGCATTAGGTGTGCATGCCATGCAGAGCTGCGGGACGCATTAGGTGTGCATGCCATGCAGAGCTGCGGGACGCATTAGGTGTGCATGCCATGCAGAGCTGCGGGACGCATTAGGTGTGCATGCCATGCAGAGCTGCGGGACGCATTAGGTGTGCATGCCATGCAGAGCTGCGGGACGCATTAGGTGTGCATGCCATGCAGAGCTGCGGGACGCATTAGGTGTGCATGCCATGCAGAGCTGCGGGACGCATTAGGTGTGCATGCCATGCAGAGCTGCGGGACGCATTAGGTGTGCATGCCATGCAGAGCTGCGGGACGCATTAGGTGTGCATGCCATGCAGAGCTGCGGGACGCATTAGGTGTGCATGCCATGCAGAGCTGCGGGACGCATTAGGTGTGCATGCCATGCAGAGCTGCGGGACGCATTAGGTGTGCATGCCATGCAGAGCTGCGGGACGCATTAGGTGTGCATGCCATGCAGAGCTGCGGGGCGCATTAGGTGTGCATGCCATGCAGAGCTGCGGGACGCATTAGGTGTGCATGCCATGCAGAGCTGCGGGACGCATTAGGTGTGCATGCCATGCAGAGCTGCGGGACGCATTAGGTGTGCATGCCTTGCAGAACTGCGGGACGCATTAGGTGTGCATGCCATGCAGAGCTGCGGGACGCATTAGGTGTGCATGCCATGCAGAGCTGCGGGACGCATTAGGTGTGCATGCCATGCAGAGCTGCGGGACGCATTAGGTGGGCATGCCATGCAGAACTGCGGGACGCATTAGGTGTGCATGCCATGCAGAGCTGCGGGACGCATTAGGTGTGCATGCCATGCAGAGCTGCGGGACGCATTAGGTGTGCATGCCATGCAGAACTGCGGGACGCATTAGGTGTGCATGCCATGCAGAACTGCGGGACGCATTAGGTGTGCATGCCATGCAGAACTGCGGGACGCATTAGGTGTGCATGCCATGCAGAGCTGCGGGACGCATTAGGTGTGCATGCCATGCAGAGCTGCGGGACGCATTAGGTGTGCATGCCATGCAGAGCTGCGGGACGCATTAGGTGTGCATGCCATGCAGAGCTGCGGGACGCATTAGGTGTGCATGCCATGCAGAGCTGCGGGACGCATTAGGTGTGCATGCCATGCAGAGCTGCGGGACGCATTAGGTGTGCATGCCATGCAGAGCTGCGGGACGCATTAGGTGTGCATGCCATGCAGAGCTGCGGGACGCATTAGGTGTGCATGCCATGCAGAGCTGCGGGACGCATTAGGTGTGCATGCCATGCAGAGCTGCGGGACGCATTAGGTGTGCATGCCATGCAGAGCTGCGGGACGCATTAGGTGTGCATGCCATGCAGAACTGCGGGACGCATTAGGTGTGCATGCCATGCAGAACTGCGGGACGCATTTGGTGTGCATGCCATGCAGAACTGCGGGACGCATTAGGTGTGCATGCCATGCAGAGCTGCGGGACGCATTAGGTGTGCATGCCATGCAGAGCTGCGGGACGCATTAGGTGTGCATGCCATGCAGAGCTGCGGGACGCATTAGGTGTGCATGCCATGCAGAGCTGCGGGACGCATTAGGTGTGCATGCCATGCAGAGCTGCGGGACGCATTAGGTGTGCATGCCATGCAGAGCTGCGGGACGCATTAGGTGTGCATGCCATGCAGAACTGCGGGACGCATTAGGTGTGCATGCCATGCAGAGCTGCGGGACGCATTAGGTGTGCATGCCATGCAGAGCTGCGGGACGCATTAGGTGTGCATGCCATGCAGAGCTGCGGGACGCATTAGGTGTGCATGCCATGCAGAGCTGCGGGACGCATTAGGTGTGCATGCCATGCAGAGCTGCGGGACGCATTAGGTGTGCATGCCATGCAGAGCTGCGGGACGCATTAGGTGTGCATGCCATGCAGAACTGCGGGACGCATTAGGTGTGCATGCCATGCAGAGCTGGGGGACGCATTAGGTGTGCATGCCATGCAGAGCTGCGGGACGCATTAGGTGTGCATGCCATGCAGAGCTGCGGGACGCATTAGGTGTGCATGCCATGCAGAACTGCGGGACGCATTAGGTGTGCATGCCATGCAGAACTGCGGGACGCATTAGGTGTGCATGCCATGCAGAGCTGCGGGACGCATTAGTTGTGCATGCCATGCAGAGCTGCGGAACGCATTAGGTGTGCATGCCATGCAGAGCTGCGGGACGCATTAGGTGTGCATGCCATGCAGAGCTGCGGGACGCATTAGGTGTGCATGCCATGCAGAGCTGCGGGACGCATTAGGTGTGCATGCCATGCAGAACTGCGGGACGCATTAGGTGTGCTTGCCATGCAGAGCTGCGGGACGCATTAGGTGTGCATGCCATGCAGAGCTGCGGGACGCATTAGGTGTGCATGCCATGCAGAGCTGCGGGACGCATTAGGTGTGCATGCCATGCAGAACTGCGGGACGCATTAGGTGTGCATGCCATGCAGAACTGCGGGACGCATTAGGTGTGCATGCCATGCAGAGCTGCGGGACGCATTAGGTGTGCATACCATGCAGAGCTGCGGGACGCATTAGGTGTGCATGCCATGCAGAACTGCGGGACGCATTAGGTGTGCATGCCATGCAGAGCTGCGGGACGCATTAGGTGTGCATGCCATGCAGAGCTGCGGGACGCATTAGGTGTGCATGCCATGCAGAACTGCGGGACGCATTAGGTGTGCATGCCATGCAGAGCTGCGGGACGCATTAGGTGTGCATACCATGCAGAGCTGCGGGACGCATTAGGTGTGCATGCCATGCAGAGCTGCGGGACGCATTAGGTGTGCATGCCATGCAGAGCTGCGGGACGCATTAGGTGTGCATGCCATGCAGAGCTGCGGGACGCATTAGGTGTGCATGCCATGCAGAGCTGCGGGACGCATTAGGTGTGCATGCCATGCAGAGCTGCGGGACGCATTAGGTGTGCATGCCATGCAGAGCTGCGGGACGCATTAGGTGTGCATGCCATGCAGAACTGCGGGACGCATTAGGTGTGCATGCCATGCAGAGCTGCGGGACGCATTAAGTGTGTATGCCATGCAGAGCTGCGGGACGCATTAGGTGTGCATGCCATGCAGAGCTGCGGGACGCATTAGGTGTGCATGCCATGCAGAGTTGCGGGACGCATTAGGTGTGCATGCCATGCAGAGCTGCGGGACGCATTAGGTGTGCATGCCATGCAGAACTGCGGGACGCATTAGGTGTGCATGCCATGCAGAGCTGCGGGACGCATTAGGTGTGCATGCCATGCAGAGCTGCGGGACGCATTAGGTGTGCATGCCATGCAGAGCTGCGGGACGCATTAGGTGTGCATGCCATGCCCTATAGAACAGTGGCGAGGGGGGTGGAGACGTTCAAATGGGGTAGAGTATCAACTGCCGATTTGCCTCGCCCAGACCGTCCAGTGTCCATGGACAAAGATGTACGGATAATGGTGATCGATCAGTGTTTACAAGAGGACAGGAGCTGGACTATAGCGGAATTGCAAGAACATACAGCAATCAATACCAGCGGCAACAATACGGCACATTTTGCACAAGGACCTACAGATGCGTAAAATTTGTGCAAAGTGGGTGCCACATCGCTTAAGGCGAGGTATGACTGAAATATTTGATATTTTGTTGAAAAAAGTCATTTTTATTTTTATTAAAAATAAAATATTACAATGTGTGCTCTATCAGAAAATGGTATATTTTTTTCTATGCGACATTTATTTAACCCGTGGTAGCCATTTTTAAAAGGTGCTGCATGGGTATTTAATGCTCTGGTGCACGCCCACTCGCTTGAAGTACTGCAGAATATTTGTTTTAGGCCTAGATTTTACTTCGTAGTTCTTTTCAAATACTCCGCTAAGAATCGAGTGTTGGAAGCGGTGTGGATCGTGATGCTCCTTTGTCTGCTTGTGTTCAAAGCAGAGACTAAGTTCCACAGCGATTTAGAAATTATTCTCTAAGAATCTTGTAACTTGTAAAATTATTTCAAGGGTTGTGTTAAATGACTACCTTATTTTTGGCCAGGAATTCTAAGTGTATGATGTTTTTATATGTGAAATATTAGATTTAAATGCGTTGAGTAGTACAACATGGTTGTTTAGTGTTTGTAAACAGTGTAACGTGTTGGTGTACAAATCCAATGTGTGAAAAATTGTTTGTGCGCGTTCGAAATTGTGTTGATTTGTGATTTTTGTTTCTTTATTCATCATGGGGCGACTATCTACTCCCAGAAGTAGTTATAGAAAGCCAAAGAAACGCCCTTCGAAGAAAAGTATTGCAGGTAAATTGTCCTATGAAAAATCTCAAAACTTAGGCCTAAATGTAGGCCAGGCTGAAAACACAAATGAGAAACTACAGTGTAATTTAGATACAAAATGTATTTCTAGTGCAGCATCTGTCAGTGGTTTGAGCTCTGTAGCAAAACAAAATTATGATATTTCTAGCAGTGAGAGAAAATTAAATTCATTTTCAGAATGCTCAACACAGTAAGATGGGCCCCCAATTATAAATGATGGTCCTGTGATTTATACCTTAGTTCACACAAGTGTATGGGATAATCTCATGAAAGATTTACTATGTAGTGAATGTCAGACAAAGTCTGTGGTAGTTGAATTTAGAGAAAGTCATGGTTTCTGCATCAAAATAGTAGTTAAGTGTAGGCACAGTTCTAACTATGGGGTTGGCTTTGCTATTGACATCCAAACAGGCATTGTATTAGATTATGAGGTACTGTCAAAATGCTGTGTTGATTGTAAAAGGACTGAGAAGGAACTGGGTAAAAATAGTGTAGAGTTTGACATTTGGTTCAATGGCCATAAGGCTTCAGGGGAATGCCAGAGAAATTACAATGGCTCTTCCAATGCCATGGAGAAAGACATTGGGGAAATTATTTGGAAAAGATCTATTGCTGACCGAGGGATGAGGTACACTACGATGTTGTCTGATGGTGATGCCAAAACCCATGCCCATTTGAATGCTCTTCAAGTGTATGGTCCTCAGAAAGTCATCGAAAAAGAGGAGTGCATCAATCATGTGGCTAAACGACTTGGTACTGCACTTCGGAACATTGTTAAGGAGTGGAAGGTTAAAGGTGTCACTCTGGGTGGTCGTAAAGAAGGCAGTTTAAAAGAGACCACCATTACAAAGCTTACAAACTACTACAGGCATGCCATTGCTAGTAATATTCCTGATGTTATTGAAATGAAGAGGGCAGTTTATGCCACTCTTAGACACTGCATGTCCACAGACACTAAGCCCCAACATGACACATGTCCAAAATCTTTAACAACATGGTGTTTTTATAATCGACAAATTGCGGAAGGGAAACCAGTGGATAGCCATAGTAAAATGAGTTGTAAATTAAGTCCTACAGTAGTTTTAAAAATCATGCCAGCATACCACAGGCTTGCATCAGATCAGCTGTTACAACGTTGCACCCAAGGGAGAACACAAAATGCAAATGAATGTCTTCATAGAGTTGTTTGGACGAAATGCCCCAAGGAAGTCTTTGTATCGAGGAAAAAACTTGAACTTGCTGTTCTTAAGGCAGTCAGTGAGTTCAACATGGGTTGTCTCAAAACACTGGAAATTGTTCATTCTGTCCGAGGGGAAACTATATCTGCTTGTGCGCTCTTTGGCAGCAAAAGTCAGGATATGCGGCGTGTCACCTTGAGTAAAAAAAGGAGATCAAATCACCAAAAACAATCCAGGAAACTACAAAAGTGGATGAAAATATCAGAAGAAGACAGAAAAAAGACATCTGAGGGGGATACATATGGAGCAGGGCAGTTCTAGGGTAAGACCATGGTACTAAAACTTTAAATGCAATTTTCTCAGTTACAAATTTCAACACATTTTGCTGTATACAAAATGCTCCTTGCGACAGAGTTTAAATCAGAATTAGCTGAAAAGTTACTTGCATGCTCCAGCTTAGGTAGGGATATGAATTTGCTCTCAGTTTTTATGTCAAATGTATATTAGTATTTTTTTTGGCTTGTTAAATTTGAATGTTGCAGCATTAATTTAAAAAAAATAAAAATACTAATTTAAAAAAATTCTAGACAGTTCAATATTCATCAGATTTTAAAGTTGAGGGCAAATACTGTTAATATACTAGTAAGGTACATTCTTACCAAATTTCAGTTCAGCAGCCTGAAAATTGCATCGCAAGGAGCATTTTTCAAGCGACTAATTATTATGTACTAAAAACAAGGATATTTTGAGAACCAGTAGGCATAAATGTATTAAACTTGGTACATGATATACTGATATCTATCTACATGTGCATTTAAAATTTGGTACTGATATCATGAAAACTGTAGAAGTTTCAAATTTCAGTCATACCTCCCCTTAACGGAGGTAGGCTACAGAAGTAGACTCGTTACGAAACATGTCGCATCAATCTGGAGAGGTTTCAGCAGGAAGGACAAGCCATGTTGAATCGCATTATTGCAGTCGATGAAACATGGGCACGTACTTATGAACCTGAACTGAAGAGACAATCAAGTGAATAGCGTCGTCAGGGGTCACCACGGAGATACAAGGTTCGACAAAATCCGTCGCCCAATAAGGTTATGGTCATCTTGGCATACGATGTTCAAGGTGTTGTTGTGTGTCATCCAGTGCGTGAGGGGCACACTGTCAATGCAGTGTAATACAATTCCTTTTTGTTGTACCAATTGCGCCGTGCAGTGCGAACCAAACGTCCTGATCGTTTGGACGACACCATAATCCTACACGATAATGCGACAGTTCACACAGCAGCCATCGTTCAGTGTTGCTTACTACGGTGGGGATGGGAGGTTCTTCCATAGCCGCTTTATTCGCCTGATCTCAGCCCATGTGACTATGAAAGTCAAGAAGCCACTACGTGGACGACGGTTTGCTAACAGAGAAGACATCGTAACAGCATTTCGGAGGGAGATGTTACACGTTAGCGATACACATGCAGCGAATGGTATTCAGCGCCTGCCCCACCGCTGGCAACGCACAGTAGACACCTTGGGTGATTATTTCGAAGGTCTGTAACCAGTGGAGACCTGTCCTTTGTAAGTAGTCTTGTGTGTTTGCTGTCTAAACCATAATAAAACAATGTACTAATTGCCTGTGTTCTGTCACTGACCTACGAGCATCTCCTGACGTCAGAATTTATCTTCAGGCACTATGTCCTATATTTCCAAATGCATATCGCTGATTTTCCGTGTTGTCTCCTGTTCACGGGGAAAAAAAAAGTTGCCGTGACTGAGACTATGACTCGACCCTAGTATAATACTCGGGTCTAAGCTCAGTGAACTTGCGGGGTGAAGGCTGAGGCAGGGAAGGTTCAGGCAAGAATTGAGGAGCCTGTCAAAAACCCGCCGTGATATCTGGTATTCATGTCTATTCCAATACTGCTAACTTAGGGCCGTTGCTCAAACCACTGTGGTGTTGCGAATGAGTGAGTGAGTCACCGACCAATGTATTAGGTTCTGTTACTACGCACGGACCGGAAAACCTCATCACTCGTCACCATCACTTCTCATAGTGCGAGATCCACTTTCCTCTCAGGTTCACGCAGCTTAGAACAGAGCAGTATAAGATACTCGCCACTATCACACTGTGCTCCATCAAGTTCCACCAACCGGCCGCGGTGGCCGAGAGCGCTTAAGTGCTACCACTGGCATCGGGAGAGCGTGGGTTCGAATCCCAACTCAGCCGTCCTGGAAATGGTTTTCGTGGTTTCTCCTTTTCACCACCAGGCAGCGCCGGGATGGTTCCTTTCAATAGGTCCACGGCCGATTTGCTTCCAATACCCCTTCCCTGACCCGTCCTGAAAAGAAAAGAACATGGCCATTGACTGCATTAATAAAATTATAAAGTTTCCACCACCACTGAAAAGGTCTTCCACTAAAAACACACGCTCTTCATTCCATTCCATTTCCACTAGACTCAGTTTACACAAGAACACAACGAAGGACAGCGTCAACACTGTCACGCATAGGCGCTCACTATTGAAGGTCCACACGGAACAAGTGCATGCTTATGCCAACCGCTGCGGTTAGACTTTGCGTACACAGTGACATGAATGTGCTGCCAACATAATACGTCCCGCAAGGCGGACGTGGATAGCTCGCCGCTATAGAGAGACTTTGCATACGGTATACAGCGACATGGATGTGCTGCCAACCTAACACGACCCGCAAGGCGAGACCCAGGTAGCTCGCCGCTGCGGAGAGACTTTGCGGTATACAGAGACATGAATGTGCTGCCAGCCTAACACGACCTGCAATGCGAGACTCAGGTAGCTCGCCACTGCGGAGAGACTTTGCGTATACAGTGACATGAATGTGCTGCCAGCCTAACACGTCCTGCAATGCGAGACTCATGTAGCTCGCCACTGCGGAGAGACTTTGCGTACGGTATACAGCGACATGAATGTGCTGCCAACCTAACACGACCCGCAAGGTGAGACCCAGGTACCTCGCCACTGCGGAGAGACTTTGCGTATACAGCGACATGAATGTACTGTCAGCCTAACACGTCCTGCAATGTGAGACTCAGGTACCTCACCACTGCGGAGAGAATTTGCGTATACAGCGACATGAATGTACTGCCAACCTAACACGACCCGCAAGGCGAGACCCAGGTAGCTCGCCGCTGGACGAGTCTTTGCGTATACAGCGACATGAATGTGCTGCCAGCCTAACACGTCCTGCAAAGCGAGACTCAGGTACCTCGCCACTGCGGAGAGACTTTGCGTATACAGCGACATGTATGTGCTGCCAGCCTAACACGACCCGCAAGGCGAGACCCAGGTAGCTCGCCGCTGCGGAGAGATTTTGCGTACACAGTGACATGAATGTGCTGCCAACCAAATACGTCCCGCAAGGCGGACCTGGATAGCTCGCCGCTGCGGAGAGACTTTGCATACGGTATACAGCGACATGGATGTGCTGCCAACTTAACACGACCCGCAAGGCGAGACCCAGGTAGCTCGCCGCTGCGGAGAGACTTTGCGGTATACAGAGACATGAATGTGCTGCCAGCCTAACACGACCTGCAATGCGAGACTCAGGTAGCTCGCCACTGCGGAGAGACTTTGCGTATACAGTGACATGAATGTGCTGCCAGCTTAACACGACCTGCAATGCGAGACTCAGGTAGCTCGCCACTGCGGAGAGACTTTGCGTATACAGTGACATGAATGTGCTGCCAACCTAACACGACCCGAAAGGCGAGACCCAGGTAGCTCGCCGCTGCGGAGAGACTTTGCGGTATACAGAGACATGAATGTGCTGCCAGCCTAACACGTCCTGCAATGCGAGACTCAGGTACCTCGCCACTGCGGAGAGACTTTGCGTATACAGCGACATGAATGTACTGCCAACCTAACACGACCCGCAAGGCGAGACCCAGGTTGCTCGCCGCTGGACGAGACTTTGCGTATACAGCGACATGAATGTGCTGCAAACCTAACACGTCCTGCAAAGCGAGACTCAGGTACCTCGCCGCTGCGGAGAGACGTTGCGTATACAGCGACATGAATGTGCTGCCAACCTAACACGCCCCGCAAGGCGGGATCCGGATATCTCGCCGCTGAGGAGAGACTTTGCATACGGTATACAGCGACATGGATGTGCTGCCAACCTAACACGACCCGCAAGGCGAGACCCGGGTAGCTCGCCGCTGCGGAGAGACTTTGCGGTATACAGAGACATGAATGTGCTGCCAGCCTAACACGACCTGCAATGCGTGACTCAGGTAGCTCGCCACTGCGGAGAGACTTTGCGTATACAGTTACATGAATGTGCTGCCAACCTAACACGACCCGAATGGCGAGACCCAGGTAGCTCGCCACTGCGGAGAGACTTTGCGTACGGTATACAGCGACATGGATGTGCTGCCAACCTAACACGACCCGCAAGGCGAGACCCAGGTTGCTCGCCGCTGGACGAGACTTTGCGTATACAGCGACATGAATGTGCTGCCAGCCTAACACGTCCTGCAAAGCGAGACTCAGGTACCTCGCCACTGCGGAGAGACTTTGCGTATACAGCGACATGAATGTGCTGCCAGCCTAACACGTCCTGCAATGCGAGACTCAGGTACCTCGCCACTGCGGAGAGACTTTGCGTACGGTATACAGCGACATGATGAGCTGCCAACCTAACACGACCCGCAAGGCGAGACCGCTGCGGAGAGACTTTGCGTATACAGTGAAATGAATGTATTGCCAACCGAACACGACCCGCAAGGCGAGAACCAGGTAGCTCTCCGCTGGGGAGAGACTTTGCGTATACAACGACAAGAATGTGCTGCCAACCTAATACGACCGGCAAGGCGAGATCCGGGTAGCTCGCCGCTGCGGAGAGACTTTGCGTATACAGCGTCATGAATGTGCTGCCAGCCTAACACGTCCTGCAATGCGAGACTCAGGTAGCTCGCCACTGCGGAGAGACTTTGCGTACAGTATACAGCGACATGAATGTGCTGCAAAACTAACACGACCCGCAAAGCGAGACCACTGCGGAGAGACTTTACGTATACAGTGACATGAATGTGCTGCCAACCTAACACGACCCGCAAGGCGAGACCCAGGTAGCTCGCCGCTGGGGAGAGACATTGCGTATACAGCAACATGAATGTGCTGTCAGCCTAACACGTCCTGCAATGCGAGACTCAGGTAGCTCTCCACTGCGGAGAGACTTTGCGTACGGTATACAGCGACATGAATGTACTGCCAACTTAACACGACCCGCAAGGCGAAACCCGGGTAGCTCGACTCTGCGGAGAGACTTACGGTATACAGCGACATGAATGTGCTGCCAGCCTAACATGACCCGCAAGGCGAGACTCGGGTAGCTCACCGCTGCGGAGAGACTTTGCGTACGGTATACAGCGACATGAATGTGCTGACAACCTAACACGACCCGCAAGGCGAGACCCGGGTAACTCGCCGCTGCGGAGAGACGTTTCGGTAAACAACGACATAAATGTGCTACCAGCCTAACGCGACCCGCAAGGCGAGATCCGGGTATCTCGCCGCTGCGGAGAGACTTTGCATACGGTATACAACGACATGGATGTGCTGCCAACCTAACACGACCCGCAAGGCGAGACCCGGGTAGCTCGCCGCTGCGGAGAGACTTTGCGGTATACAGAGACATCAATGTGCTGCCAGCCTAACACGACCTGCAATGCGAGACTCAGGTAGCTCGCCACTGCGGAGAGACTTTGCGTATACAGTGACATGAATGTGCTGCCAACCTAACACGACCCGCAAGGCAAGATCAGGGTAGCTCGCCGCGGCGGAGAGACTTTGCGTATACAGCGACATGAATGTGCTGCCAGCTTAACACGTCCTGCAATGCGAGACTCAGGTAGCTCGCCACTGCGGAGAGACTTTGCGTACGGTATACAGCGACATGATGTGCTGCCAACCTAGCACGACCCACAAGGCGAGACCGTTGTGGAGAGACTTTGCGTATACTGCGACACGAATGTGCTGCCTAACTAACACGACCCGCAAGGTGAGACTCAGGTAGCTCGACGCTGCGGAGAGACTTTGCGGTATACGGCGACATGAATGTACTGCCAACCTAACACGACCCGCAAGGCGAGGCCGCTGCGGAGAGACTTACAGTAGCCTATACAGCGACATGAATGTACTGCCAATCTAACACGACCCGCAAGGCGAGACCCGTGTAGCTCGCAGCTGGGGAGAGACTTTGCCCATACAGCGACATGAATGTGCTGCCAGCCTAACACGTCCTGCAATGCGAGGCTCAGGTAGCTCGCCACTGCGGAGAGACTTTGCGTACGGTATACAGCGACATGAATGTGCTGCCAACCTAACACGACCCGCAAGGCTAGACCGCTTCGGAGAGACTTTGTGTATACAGCGACATGAATGTACTGCCAACCTAACACGACCCGCAAGGCGAGATCCGGGTAGCTCACCGCTGCGTAGAGACTTTGCTGTATACAGCGACATGAATGTGCTGCCAGCCTAACACGACCCGCAAGGCGTGACTCAGGTAGCTCGCCGCTGCGGAGAGACTTTGCGTACGGTATACAGCGACATGAATGTGTTGCCAACCTAACACGACCTGCAAGGCGAGGCTCAGGTAGCTCGCCTCTGCGGAGAGACTTTGTGTACGGTATAGAGCGACATGATTGTGCTGCCATTCTAACACGACCTGCGAGGCGAGAGACAGGTAGCTCACCGCTGCGGAGAGACTTTGCGTACGTGTACAGCGACATGAATGTGCTGCCAACCTAGCACGACCCGCAAGGCGAGACCCGGGTAGCTCGCCACTGCGAAGAGACTTTGCAGTATACAGCGACATGAATGTGTTGCCAGCCTAACACGACCCGCAAGGCGAGACCCGGGTAGCTCTCCGCTGCGGAGAGACTTTTTGGTATACAGCGACATGAATGTGTTGCCAGTCTAACACGACCCGCAAGGCGTGACTCAGGTAGCTCGCCGCTGCGAAGAGACTTTGCAGTATACAGCGACATGAATGTGTTGCCAGTCTAACACGACCCGTAAGGCGAGACCCAGGTAGCTCGCCACAGCGGAGAGACTTTGCGGTATACAGCTACATGAATGTACTGCCAACCTAACACGACCCACAAGGCGAGACCCAGGTAGCTCGCCGCTGCAGAGAGACTTTGCGTATTCCGCGACATGAATGTGCTGCCAGCCTAACACGTCCTGCAATGCGAGACTCAGGTAGCTCGCCACTGCGGAGAGACTTTGCGTACAGTATACAGCGACATGAATGTGCTGCCAGCCTAACACGTCCTGCAATGCGAGACTCAGGTAGCTCGCCACTGCGGAGAGACTTTGCGTACGGTATACAGCGACATGAATGTGCTGCCAACCTAACACGACCCTCAAGGCGAGACCACTGCGAAGAGACTTTGCGTATACAGCGACATGAATGTACTGCCAACCTAACACGCCCCGCAAGGCGAGACCCGGATAGCTCTCCGCTGCGGAGGGACTGTATTTGGTGTAATATTAAGTAAATACTGTACAGAAATGTGTAATATTGATACCATATATCACACTGATAATGTATTTACAGAAACTCTGATAGATTACAGTCTGCGCTAAAGCACGGATAATTCATTTTTCATACGTGCTCGTTATCATTCCGCAGAATGAAATTATCGCTAGCAGACAAGCGAGTGAGTTTTGAAATGGCGAAATGTTATATGTTGATGTGACAACAGCAATGACCCGCAATAAAGCTGTCTAGGGCCTGATGGCGGGGAAGGAAAGGCAATATTTGCCGCTTAGGCTCATCTTCAGAGTTTATCATAACACACAAACATTTTATTAATCCGATGCTGCTATTCAGAAATTGATAGTGTGAAGACCGATGACTGATGGCACGCAAACAGTAATTGGAACTTGCACGTAAACAATGGTCATCTTTAGTGTCGTTCTGAGTTTGAAAAGGTGGAAATACGTCGATATATGTGTTTTGTACCCTTTAATGGTGCCCTTGCCACAAGATATAAGAAGGGCCATTCGCTAATATCTTTGTAAATCCCGCGCAACTTTAGTAGGCCTATTTCACATGCTCATGGAAACACAATTTGTTGTCACTTATGCAATTGCACGAGAAGCCGAGTTATAAAGCATAACATTAAGGGCCGACATTATGGGAAATATTCTATCATTAATTGTGGTATTAATAATTGGAACTCATTACCTGCCACAGTCTTAGAGCCTTTCCCCAAACATATTGATGTGTTTAAGAGAAGACTGACATTTTGTGTAAATACTCCGATATAATTACTGTAGTTCCCAAAACGCGACATGTGTACATTAAGTTTGTTTGATGTTATTGTTGATAATTTTCTGTAATTGTACAATTTGCAACCGGGGAATTACCCCCATTTGCAATAAAGTGAATGAATGAATATAATCTACGGAACATAGCCTACATAAGCCGATGGAGCAGCCCTCCAATGGTGAGACAGTCAGTTATTAGATTCTTGACAGTGATAGATATTTGATGAGATTGTTCAAGGACGGGCGCACGATGACACACCATTTGAGCGGCCTATTGTAATCAGCGGTGTGCAGTAGAAGCCAGAATCTATACAGACAGATATTTCACAACTCTCTTGCTGCCATTTGAAATTTCGTGCCCAGTTCTGCGTTTGTAAACATTAATTTTCTGGAAGGCAGATTCCTATGAGGAAGCTCGTTATTCGCTACAGCAAATGTTTAAATGTGCACGGAAACTGTGTGAAAAATTAAAAAGTCACGTAGAATCTGTTAAAATGTAAATTATAAATAATTGGTTGTTCAATTTAAAACACAGTCCTCGTTATAATGTAGCAGTTCTGTTCCAGCGAAAGCACGAGGTCGTTATGCTCCTCGCAGTGTGCACCTGTATCGTAACACACCACGATGATTTACTGCGCTCGGTATCGAACGGGTGAGTTCCTGGTTCAGCTGCGTAAATACTGTATATGACTCAGTAAAGGAAGTGCATGTTATAAACCCTTGTAGTACAAATAGCACAGTGCTACTTCCTCATGGCTTCTCAGAATATGAGACCGGAAATGAGAAGATCGTGATAAACGAGGCAGTTCCAGTCAGAAATTGAACTATCACTTCCAGGAACCTTCCCATTCGAGTCATCTCAGAGCATGCAATAAGTATGACACATAAAATACGCATTTGTGATAATGCGAATTTTTATGTGACATTCGCGTCCTTCCACGAGCATCGCGGATTTTTGTATCATTTGAAAAATAACCCAAATTTTAATAGAACAAAATACATTCTTATTTTCTTATCATTTGACACACTTGTTTTTTAACCATAATTTGTCAATTTTACAAAACTCATTTGACTTACTTACGGCAGTCGATCCTTTGGCATATTAGTCGAGAAACACAGCCTGTAAATCCTCGAACTACTATGGTGGGGTCATGGTCTCGAGGTATTTTCTTTGTCTTCCACTACGCTGTGCCGTGCCCTCTTCTATTCTTAGTGCGGACAGTGGGTGTAGTCGAGTTGCTGTGAAATCGGGAGTTGTGCAGTAATTGTATTTTGCGAACATTGTGTTGTTTTATATGAACTCACGTTTGTCCGACGTCGATATTGTAATTTTTCTGAAACATTCAGATAGTGGAAGAAGTGGCAGTGCATTAGGAGCAGTACATTTTGCTAATACAGTAAGAACTTGGCGAGAGAGCTTCGTCAGAAAGTGAATGCTCCAGCTAGACAAATTAGTCTCATCTGAGGGCGTACGGAAATGAAACGGTGCTATTTGTGCCCTCCTATGTTCATTCTCATACCATAAACATATGTGAAAAGCCCCCTTGTAATATGAGTGAAGAGTGAAGACAAGGACTACAAATGTATTGAAATCATGTCTGTCATTTTCCCCCTATTGTATATTGATGTCATTACTATTTATTTACTGCAAGTTTGGTGTATTTACCTCCACAATCCGGTATAGTTTCTTTATCATCACAGATGTGTCTGACACATATAAAAATGTTCATCTTATTTAGAAAAATATGTAGCCTAACTATTTCTTTTTTGCTTCAAAATAACACGATATTTCTAAAAATGTATGTATAATCATAACTAGGTGCAGAATGCTCAAACACTATCTAGGCTACACTATTGTCACAAACGTCGGAAAGTGGGGGACAGTACAGACCCCACCATAGTTGTTGATGCTAGCCACTACACAACGAGGCGGACTGTAAGGAATGTATTCACAAATTTACAATCATGCAGATGTCCTGTTCACCGCGGAGGCCCGGGTTCGATTCCCGGCTCTGCCAAGAAATTTAATTCTGGTCTGAGGGCTGGAATTGGGTACACTCAGCCTCTTGAGGCAAAACTGAGACGAGGTGGGTTCGATTCCTACCTCAGCCATGCTGCAGATGTGTTTCGTGGTTCCCCACTTCTACTCCAAGCAAACGGAAATAAGGTGTATAGATACATGGTGGTCAAATTGTTCATATCAAAACTCCATCTACATCTATTCTTTTACGGACCTCCTAATCTTCAAGTCCATACCCGTAAATCTTACAATGAGTAAATAAATAAATAAATAAATAAATATATCTACTTCATGATAGGCAAAGGCTTCGTACGTTGGTTGGTTCCTCAGTTTAGGGACTGCGACAACGCGGCCATGTAGCCCCGTGTACTTTGGGTGTGTGTAGAATCTGATAACCGGTGTTAATTGTGATGGCTGCATTAGTGTGTGTTATCTGTGATTCAGATAACGACTGCAGATGATCAATTGCAAGTAGTTCCTACTAATGCTACCAAATGCTACCGTTGACGACACCTAGGTGTGAACTCGGCTACTGGATGACACCGCAACCGGCACCTGGCGGCGAACGTTGGCACTTTAATAGAGCGTTAATCAAATCTAACCTACAAATTTAGCTTCACACAATTGTAGTTATACTCTGTGAGCTGCCAGAATAGGATTGACAGTTCTTGTCTCGCCATGTGGTCTGAGAACGAAGTTGCCAAACTCTACAAACCAGAGGCACAGCTGACCAGACACTGATGCACGTGGGCTGTAATATTGCAACGCAGAGTATTATGACATCAACTATGGGAACATGGATTGGTCAAGAGGCAGAGAGAGGGGTGATGACTGACGTGGAATTTCCGACCAAATGTCAATCCCATTCAGGAAGCTCACAGAGTAGTCTATAGTGGTAGGTTCTTTTACATGCCATAAATCTATGCATTGGGCCCGCCGGCTTTACTTCCGCTCCGAAGAAAGGCATACTGAGGGATTTTAACGCTCTTAAAAATCCGACGACTTCGGCCGGAATTAAACCCGCACTCTTGGGCATAGAAGCTCAGCATGCTACCAACGACGCCACCCAAGCCGCTGTTTCGTACGTTAATGCTCTTTTCTAGACTTGTACCTGACCGAATTGAATGATTTTAGCGTTATTCAAAAGCTCTTGCTGAGTGGATTTCATTAAGATCTGTAACAGGCAGTTGTTTCGGAAAAGTGGAGAAATATTAACTCCTTATCAAACAGGACGATTTTAACTATTTAATATCATTCAAAACCCATGTTGAGCATTTAAAGAAATTTTCCAACCCACATAGTCTCTTTCTATAAACAATGTATGCTTGGAAACAATACAAACGTCAAAAGTCGATAGAAATTTTAAAAATCAATAGTGGAATGGATTAAATGTTCAAAAGGGGATCGATATCTATTTCAGTACGACGAAAACCTACAAGCACTTGCGCAATATAATAGACTACTGGCGGGCCCGTGCGAGAAAGGTCGCATGTTCATAAACCACACTTTCCCCAATAGGTTTATAATGAGTGACTTGAGGAGAAAGGTTGTTATGTTCTTATTTCAACCAATTGATTATAGAACACTATTTACATTTCAGTTAGAATACCATGTTCTATGTTCCCTAACTCAAGAAGGCAATCACTGAAAATTGGATATCATAACACTCGCCGGTTATTCGATATTTATGAAATTATACGATTTGAGTATTCATTCCTTTGATTTACTGTTTCTGAAATCCATGCAAAATGATAAGGGAAAGAACTCAGAATGTTAAAATAACATGAAACAGGCGTCACAGCGGCCAAAATGTGAAGTGGACAGCAATATTATGGAGCGTATTTTCCCACAGCAACAGTATCTGCAAATCACACACTTCGCAAATTTTTTAAAGTATTTTTTTAAGAAATCTCTATATAAACATATAAAAATGAAAGTTTGTCTGTTTTTTCTGAATTTCTACGGAAGTTTACGTTATTTACGCGTTTCAGACTATTTTATGATGGATGCGCGCGAAAATAAAAAATTTGTCTGTCTGTATGTATGTATGTATGTTTGTCTGTCTGTCGACAACTTTGTTCCCTTACAACTCGAGAACGGCTGGGTGGATCAACGTAAAATTTGGTACAGATATACTTCAGAGGCACGACACTAAGCATTGATGTAACTCTTCTCTGTACCTCTCATAAAAGGGGGCCTACCCCCTTAAAATACATGCTAAAATTGGCGTAGAAGGGCGAGACAAAGCTCATTTTCAGCCCCTCAATATGAGAAACGAAACTCGGGGGCCCTAAACCACATTTTAAGGCCCTAAAACCAACATTTTTTGAGATATTCCCAGAAAACTAATTTCATTTAATACAATAATGAAAGAATGCAAGCCGGTAACCATGGCAACAGAATCTCACAGGTCAATCTATTGCTGTAAGACGCAATGGAGTTCCATTTATTACATCACTGAGATAGTTTGCAAACGGCTATAAGGTTATAACGGAACCAAATTAAGCTGTAAAATTCATCAATACAGTAGGCCTACATACACACATCAAAAAAAGTTTTGCATCACCTCGGTTCCCAGATCTCCGGCATATAGACGTTGACTGTGTATATTGTATCCAAGATACAGTCCCTTTGACTGTTCATAGATGTCACTAAAACTGCTCAAAGATGTAAACAACCATGCATGAGCAGGGCCTATTAGACGGAGGGGGTACGACAGCCGATCAGTTCCAGTCATTCCACCAGGACGAAGGTACGCTGCTCATGTTGTCTGTAGTTCTACCATGCCTAGAAGGTCAATACCGCAGTTCGATCGCGTCCGCATTGTTACTTTGTGTCAAGAAGGGCTCTCAACAAGGGAAGTTTACAGGCGTCTCAGAGTGAACCAAAGCGATGTTGTTCGGACATGGAGGAGGTACAGAGATACAGGAACTGTCGATGACAGGCCTCGCTCAGGCCGCCCAAGGGCTACTACTGTAGTGGATGACCGCTACTTACGGATTGCCGCTCGGAGGAACCCTGACAGCAATGCCACCATGTTGAATAATGCGTTTCGTTCAGCCACAGGACGTCGTGTTTCAACTCAAACTGTGCGCAATAGGCTGCATGATGCGCAACTTCACTCCCGACGTCCATGGCGAGGTCCAGCTTTGCAACCCCGACACCATGCAGCGCGGTACAGATGGGCCCAACAACATGCTGAATGGACCCCACGGAATTGGCATCACGTTCTCTTCACCGACGAGTGTCGCATATGCCTTCAACCAGACAATCGTCGGAGACGTGTTTGGAGGCACCCTGGTCAGGCTGAACGTCTTAGACACACTGTCCAGCGAGTGCAGCAAGGTGGTGGTTCCCTGATGTTTTGGGGTGGCATTATGTGGGGCCGACGTACGCCACTGGTGGTCATGGAAGGCTCCGAAACGGCTTTACGATACCTGAATGACATCCTCCGACCCATAGTGCAACCATATCGGCAGAATATTGGAGAGGCATTTGTCTTCATGGACGACAATTCTCGACCTCATCGTGCACATCTTGTGAATGCGTTCCTTCAAGATAACGACATCGCTCGACTACAGTGGCCAGCATGTTCGCCAGACATGAACCCTATCGAACATGCCTGGGATATGTTGAAAAGGGCTGTTTATGGACGCCTTGACCCACCAACCACTCTGAGAGATTTACGCCGAATTGTCGTTGAGGAGTGGGACAATTTGGACCAACAGTGTCTTGATGAACTTGTGGATAGTATGCCACGGCGAATACAGGCATGCATCAATGCAAGAGGACGTGCTACTGGGTATTAGAGGTAGTGGTGTGTACTGCAATCTGGACCACAAATGCTGAAAGTCTAGCTGTATGATGGTACAACATGCAATGTGTGGGTCTCATGAGCAATAAAACGAGCTGAAATGTTGTTTGTGTTGATCTCTATTCCCTTTGTATTTAACGGTTCCGGAACTCTTGGAACCGAGGTGATGCAAAACTTTTTTTGATGTGTGTATAATGCGCTTAAGGGGATCAAGGTGTACTCTAGAATGTTTTCACGCGATTTACACGTGCGGGTGTGGTACGGAAGGTCTATTATATCCCTATCCCTGTATTTTTATATTAATATTATAACTATTATTATTATACTACGGCCTCTTATTTTCAGCCCCTTGGTGTCAGAAACAAACCTTGGGGACCCTAAATAGCCGTTAAGGGTCCCCGAAAACTACATTTTAAGGCTCTAAAACCAACAGTTTCTGAGATGTTCCCAGAAAACTAATTTCATTTAATAAACTAATGGAGGAATGCGAGCCAGTAACCATGACAACAGTATCTCAAGGTGACATCCAACTTTCCATCTATTTCTGCAAGAAGTAATGCCACTCCATTTATTAAATTTCTGTGAAAGTTTGCAAATGGCTATAAGGTTATCACGGAAACAACTAAAACTGTAAAATTCATCAATGCGCTTAAGGGGGTCTAGGGGTACCCTAGATTTTTTTCACACGACTTAAACGTGGGATATGTCGTAAAGAAGGTCTATTGTATCTACAAACAGCAACATTATTTTCAAAAATTCCTGAATTGAAATAGATTATTTTTATTTTTTATTTTTGTTTTTGCTTTTAGGAATTTGGGCCATTTGAGGCTAAAAACCCTGAATTTTCATGCACCACAAGCCTCTATAATTTATTAAAGGGGTCTTCCTCTGGATGGAGACTTGACACAACAGTGAGGGTGAGTTTTTATGTGACGAGTATTGCGTTTCGTCTACAAGGTTTTCAATTTTATTTTCACGTCAGGAAGTACACGTTAGGTAAATTAAGTTTCAGAGCATATTTTAACTAATCATTTCTCTTTGTCGACAAACAGGTACCAAGACCCTAACCATTGCAACAGTAGCTCAATTGATTACGTCTTGTTATTAATACCGAAGACCGTTCGAAGAATGGGTACTTCTGCTAGTTATAGATATTTATGAAATTAGAGTGCAATTCGTCACTGTTAATGTCTCTTCTCTTTCATTTGAATGCTCATTTGTCTCGATCGGTCGCTTGTGAGTGCCGCGGGGGGGGATCTATAGGCTACTACTGAAATAATATATATGATATCAGAACTTGTCAATAAAACCTTTTCCTACAACCCGTTGTATTTTTTTCATGTTACAGGCTTCTTTGTATGCTGAAAAAAAATTCATAGAATAACCAGTCTACCAAAACAATAAAGACCCTCCATCTAACGTAAGACTTGATATGAGCCCTGGTGTGGCCCGCTGTGGTGTGCCTGCTTGCACAGTAGGAGATTCAAGTTCGAATCTCGACTGCAGTCTCATTTTCAAGTCTTACTCAATAGGAATGATAAAAACCCAGTGGTTAATAAATGGAACGATGGACTGCTGATTCCTCACATTGCATATTTCGCCATCTCACGCACATGGCCTCATTCCTTTGTACTGAAAGTTGATAATAATAACTGAAAGTCAACATTTTTTTCCCCTGGCCTTGCTTGTTTTCTAGAGCCATGACCCACGAACTGCTTGACCAGCAAGTGGCAAGCTCGTGCTGACAGGGTGCCATGGTAGTACTTGCTGATACTGGCACAAGTGCCGCCCCGTCTACGAAAAGTACTAGGCTCGATTCACGGCTCTACCAAGCTGAGGGTTCGAAATGGGTACAGTACACCAGTGAACTCCGGTTTAGAAACACTTCCACAAGGTCCAGACCTGTCCGCAAGGCAGGAAAGGCTCTCCTTATAAAAAACATGGTTGATCATTTCTTCGCATGTGCCCGAGAACTACTGTGGTGCTATCATGGGAGAGGTTAAAAGTCATTAAAAAAAGTTTCAAGAGAGACAAGAAAAAAATAGCATTGAGAACGCAAAAATTTATATTTTATTGCAAATAAGAAAAATGTTTTCTTTTTACTTACAAACTTTCTGATGTCAGCTCCTCAATCGTTGCTAAATACCTCTTACGTATTACAGTGCTAGATATATACTGCGAGTAGATTTCAGAAGACATCTGATAGCCTATCTTTCGTGAAACACTGTAGTAATCGACAACTGTTAGTCAACATCGTAGTGTAGTGGCTAGCATTCTTGGATGTTACCCATGAGGACCGGGTATGAATCCCGGCTCTAGAAAGAAATTTAATTCTGGTCTCAGAGCTGGAACGGGGTACACTCAAGCACGTGAGGCAGAACTGAGAAGAGGTGGCTTCGAATCTCATCTCAGCCATCCTCGAAGTGGTTTTCCGAGGTTTCCCACTTGTACCCAGGCAAATGCCAGGATGGTTCCGAACATAAGGCCACGCCTCAAATACAAATACACACACTACAGCCACATGTCACAATGCCCCTAAACGAATCAACAATGGCAACTGTTTTACATCGTCACTAGGTTGTAAGGAACAAGAAACTGCAGCTCACAGTAATTCATGTGTAGAATGCTTAATTGCAGGCCCAAAATGCTGAGAAGTGTGCGAACGAGGACTCCTTTGTCACTCGGCATGAATGATGAGAACCAAACTCGTGAAAAATGTTACAATAACGAGCGCAGCTGTCAAGTGCACCGTCCCTCCCTGTCTCCTATTTTAACATCGCAATGAGAACAATGCGAGGCTGGAACTTTCACCAAGTATTGTAAGCTCTAAATTTGGAGATCTGAAGCACCGGGGATTAACTCCCCACAGAACAGAAGTCCTTCCCCGGAAAAGTTTGTAAAAATGTAGGCCTAATAAAATTACTTTTATGATTTTAACAACAATATACGTACGTCTACCCCTTATCGTTCCCGCTGCAGCGGGCTCGGGGATGAGATGCGAAGTATTTGTGCGTGGTGAGTGGTTTCATAGCCTGATGCCCTTCCTGACGCCAACCTTATGAGTAGAGATAAAAATAATGAAGATGAATGAAACTTGCGGAAATAACCCACCGTGGTCTTTAAGCCTTTGTGACTCTTCTACCAAAGACGAAGAACAGTTTAAAGGGGAGTCATTTTGCAGCAGCTTTACCAAAAGCAGTGTTACTTCACTTCATGTGGGAACATATCTGAATTAAAAGCTTTGCTACAGAGTTACTTTAAATATTGTTTGACGTGAACTGAATGCCGAATCTGTCTGTAGAGATTCGATACACATACCACAGTCCATTAAGCAATATGGATATGTCACATACCAGTCCAAGCCAATCACTTGAGAAGCTATACAGCTAGTCTACCAACGGCTGTACAGGTTTCAAGATGAGGTAGTAACGAAAAATGGCAACGTTTGAGTGTTAATGCATCTCGAGCTAAGAGGAATCTTTCAGAGCTGCATGTTTAGTCTAGTTGTACGAACTAGGTTTATATCTCTTACCCTAATGGCCGTAAGCCCATAAACATTACATTTATCTCCACAACAAATCTACCAAGAACTTCGTGACACTAGATTTGGAGAGATACTGTATTTTTTTCCATCTCACGCGTCCTGAAAAAATAAATGGTGCGACATTTCTTTCAACATTCTGTATTGCCTACTAGAATGTGCTTGTGTTTTAAAGTATTCGTGATAAGGACTATTGGAGCCCTAAGTCTTCCACAGCAAGGTTAGGGGGCTCTCATTTGGAGATAAGGCCTAACTGTTCCACGAATTTTAATGCCATAAAGGGATTTTTCTGATCGGTTAGGCCTTTAGAATAGATATTCCCGTTCAGCAACATGGTAACACTGTTCCCATAACTGTTCCTTCTTATGATTCCCTATGATCCATAATATTGGACTGTTGGTCTTCTCGAGTTCTAGCTATACTAAGGAGTCACCGGGTGAGTTAGCCGTGGTGGTTACGGCATGACTGATGGCAGTCGCTCACATCCGGGAGGCGAGGAGGTTCGAATCCCCCCGCCGGCAACCTTGAAGATGGTCTTCTGTGGTTTCCTATCTTCCTTCCAGGCAAATGCCGGGGTTGGTCCCTAACTATAGGCCACAGCCGCTACCTTCCAACTCCTCGTCCTTACATTCCAACTTCCCTCCTTCCCTCCCCAACGGTACTTGTAGCTCACCCATTGGGTGTCCGTCTCGAAGCAGCTACAAAACTGGCGAGCCGAACATGTCCTCGGACACTCCCGGCACTAAAAGCCATACGCTAAAAAAAACTAAGGAGTCGTCCACAAATTACGTCCCTGCCTCCTCCCATATAATCACGCGTAATCATCGAGTTGCCCCCCTCCCCTGCATTACGTAATGTTTAGGAAATGTCATATTTTTTCCTTGACTACATTTTCATTAAGAACTGTAATTAAGCAGGAGTGCAATGTTCCTGAATTTTTAGGTGGAATTTATAGAGCATAGAAATGCATATTAGGGTCATTTCCATAGTTCTTGTCATTCATCAATATTAATGTTTTGAGGTCATATTTTGGTAACATTTTACGGGTAGGTGGTGAACTTAAAATATGGTATCCGCTAGCCGCTGCAAGGTTTCTGTGCATTAGCGGCGCTAAAAGTTTTAAAAACTTGCCAATTGTTGCAGACTATCAGAAAATATTTAACTGTAACTAAACTTACGTTAGTAGTATTTTTAACTTAGGACATTTTCCTTCTATTTACAGGAAATGCGATTTGTGTCGCAGTTTTTAACGCGTGAAAAGGTGAAGAATAAGCTACTTTCCGCGAGTCTCTTGAAACATTCGAGTTAAAAATGTGAGTGAAACATTTTCATCGTAGGCCTATTCATGAAATCAGAGTAGATTTTAACATTTTTTTTTAGGTTTGAGTGTAGAATTAATAATAAAAAACATTTCTCTACATTATTAACACTTTCTTTTAGAAAGCATGTAAATTGCCGGACCTTTTTTGGATCATATTTCAGTATTTTTAGAACATATTTGTCAGCTTATTTCTCGTTCCTTTAGGTCCTAAACATCCGAACCTTAGACTAATAACAAAGCAATACCTAATATTTATCATTTTGTTACGATTTAACCGTAGGCTATGAATGAAACAAGAAACACAATGCCAGGGACTCAGGGACGTTAATTACTGTAAAATACTCGCTGCAGTTCCCTGAGGAGTTTCGGGGGGCGAAAAAGCACAAGAAATGTACGAAAAAATGACGAAAGTCCTACTTTATTTTTCATCAGAAATATTTTTGAATATGATCTGAATAGAAGTATTCTTTGAACAAGGTGAGGCTTCTGCTAATATTATATCCCTACGACCCGCCGCGCGGTGACTTTGCTTGCCCCTTGCGTCAGCAGCGCGGCCGGAAAGCCACGTAGAGCGTAAAATGGGTTGATTTTAGGTAGATTTAATTAGAAAGCTACCTATTGCAATGGGTACCATGTTCCGACTTATCTTCGCATTTCACATTCCCCAGACTCCAAAACCCTCGTCAGTTCAAACGTTTATACAGGGTGATTAAAAATACTTCTTACAAACTTTGGGGATGGGTTCCTTACACCAAAACAAGAAAAAAAAGTTCATATAAACATATGTCCCAAAATCAGTCGTTTTCGCGTTATTATTATTTATTAATGAAACTTTCTAGGTCAACCAAACAGCTGCATTTAACTATGCACTCATTCATAGAAGGCTTTCACTCTATCCTACGTAGATGGCGATGTGTTGTGATGGAGACTTGTCTACGTTTGGCATTTGTCATTTGTCCTTTTAGTCATTTGTGTAGACTATATGTAGGGAGTTAACTGAAAATGTACCTAGTAGTTGGTCTTTAACGTTTCAATTGAGTACATCTTACAGTGAAAGGGTTCCTGTCGGCCATGGCAGGGTATTAATTTCGTGAGCAGGCAGACATGATTTTTATGTACGGCTGCGCGAATGGTAATGGACGCGAGGCTGTACGGCTGTATCAGAGGTCGTTTCCAGACCGAAGACAGCCGAGTCATCCTACCTTTGCTGCTGTTTATCGTCGCGTTGCTGACGCAGGATCGGTAGAACCACGGTCAATTGATCGAGGGAGAAGAAGCGTTACTCGTACGCCTGACCAGGAAGAACACATTCTGCAATCTGTCGAAGGAGATCCAGGTATCAGCACAAGGCAAGTGACCATGGCATGTGGTACATCTCAAAGTACAGCATGGAGGATACTTAACGAGCAGCTCCAGTGTCCGGATCATTTTCAACGTTTGCAGGGTCTTCCGCCCGCCAATTACCCTCCACGGGAGAACTTTTGCCGATTGTTTCTTTCACAAACAGCCAATCCGTTGTTAGTCTCTTCAGATTTGTTTACAGATGAGCCAACATTTGGAAGAGATGGAATAACAAACTTCCACAACCAACATACATGGGCAGTTCTAAACTATCACGCTACAGTTCAAGCTAGACATCAGCATCAGTTTAGGATTAATGTGAGGGATGGAATTGTAGGCGACTGTCTGATAGGTCCATACGTTCTCCCACCACGCCTTACAGGCACTGTCTACAGGGACTTTCACTCTCCCAGATATACTAGAAGATGTACCCCTGCAAATAAGAAGAAACATGTGGTTTATGCATGATGGGACTCCAGCACATTTTAGTCTCATTGTTCGAGATGCACTGGCCGGTATCTACCATGACAGATGGATATGTAGAGGAGGACCAGTTTCATGGCCTACACGTTTCCCTGACCTCAATACATTGTATTTTTTATATCTGGAGGCACCTTAAATTGGTGTATGCAGCAGCCAGCCCGGATGAAGAAACTGTTGACGTGTCATGGAAGCTAGCGAAACCATTCGACACCGTCAGGGTGTATTTGAAAGGGTGCGACAGTCCATGATTTGACGAGTGCATGCGTGTCCAGACGCATGAGGAGGGCATTTCGAGCATTTGGCATGAGTTCATGTGTTAAACACTTCCTATACAGGCTGTCAATTAATGTGTCACTTTAAAATGTTATTTCATTAATAAATCGAAAATGAAGGTTTTGGGACATAGCCTACGTGTATCTAAACTTTTCTCCTAATTTTGGTGTAAGGAACTCATCCCCAAAAGCTTGAAAAAGTATTTTTCAATATACAGTAAGTTACAGCATATACGAGTACATATCACTTCTTGTGGACATGATAACTACCGTCATTTTGCACACATCACTTTCAAGATCATACTTCTTATATCTAATATATAAAAGTGAAAGTCTGTATGTATGTTGTATGTATGTATGTATGTATGTATGTATGTATGTATGTGGGTTGGTTCCGTATACAAATCTACACCGTTCCACCAATCTCAACCATATTTAGAATTCACATAGTTTAGGACCCAGAAGGAACCGCTGGCTACATGAATTTTTGATAGTCTTTCTCATTCTTCTGATTTCGGCCCTTTTGCACTCAAGCTCAGGCTAATCAAATCATAAAATATACTCATGAAGGAATGACAAGGCAGATAGTTTCCATGGCAACATAGCTCAAGTCGAGACACGGCCGACTGGATCGCCAATTGCGCTCTGCACTACCCCGTGTCTTAGGCGGCAGCACGCCGGCCTCTCACCGCTGGGTCCGTGGTTCAAATCCCGATCACTCCATGTGAGGTCTGTGCTGGAAAAAATGGAGGCAGACAGGTTTTTCTCCGGGTACTCCGGTTTTCCCTGCCAAAATTTCATTCCAGCAACACTCTCCACTATCATTTCATTTCATCGGTCATTCATTTAGTCATTGCCCCAGAGGAGTGCATCAGGCCTCGGCAGCCGGCACAGTTCATATCCTCGCCGCGAGATGGGGGCATCATTCATTCCATTCCTGGAATCAGGCTGTGGATTTACATTTCACTACCGGTATAGGAAATGAGGATCTTTACGTGAAACCCCGTTAGTTACTCAACTGCTCACACAGCACTGTCAACCGAGTTTAGCATAACAAAGACTTGACACTATTATCGTTCTACTATATACAGTATTTGTCAAATACCACTCACTCACTCACTCACTCACTCACTCACTCATTCATTTATTCATCACGAAATCTCAGAAACTACCGTACGGATTGGAATGAAATCTGGTATGCAGCTTCCTCAAGGGCCGCAAATGCCCACTAAGAGAGGATTTTTGGATATCCAGGTTCTAAAGGGGTGTTAAGGGGGTAGACTTGCATTTCATTGAATAGCAATATCTCCCGATTGGCTTCATTGGGGGATGTGATGCTTGGCATATAAACTCATCATTAAAAATAAGAAGACACGTGTCTGAGGGTTTTTCGATGTGTTGTATATTATGAGGTGAAAGGGGTGAAAAGTGGGGATTGAAAGATTCCTAACGGAGCGTATATCTCTTAAACGACATAGGCGAAGAGTTTGAAACTCAGCGAAAAAAATCAACATAAAAAGAAGTAAATATGTGTTGACCGTTTTTTCATCAATCCAATTTAAGGGGCCCATGGGGAGGGATGAAATTCTGGGGGGGGGGACAGGAAAGAAAGTGTCCTAACTGATTGACTGACTCACTCACTCATCAAACTCAGGGGGAAACAACTGCTTTAAAGTAAGTACATAGCTGTTCGACAGTTTTTTTTTTCATAAATCAAATTTAAGGGGTTAATGGGAAGGGGTGAAATTCTGAAAAGAGAAAATTGAAAGAAAATGTCCTGACTCACTCACTCATCATCGCCCAGCCAAAATTATTGAAGTTAGAAACATGACAGTTTGGGGATATGTTCATTGTACGTCAAAACCATCTACTAAGGAAGGATTTTCGGATATTCAGGTTCTAAAGGGGTCTTAAGGGGGTTAAACCTGCATTTCATTGAATAACAATATCTCCCGATTGGTTTCATTAGGGGATGTGATACACGGCATATAAACTCATCATTAAAAAGTAAGAAGACACGTGTCTGAGGGTTTTTCGATGCGTTTATGAGGTGAAAGGGGTGAAAAGTGGGGATTGAAAGATTCCTAAAGGAGCGTGTACTGTATCTCTTAAACGACATAGGCGAGGAGTTTGAAACTCAGCGGAAAAAAATCAGCATAAAAAATAAATAAATATGTGTTTGACCGTTTTTTTCATAAAACCAATTTAAGGGGCCCATGGGGAGGGGTGAAATTCTGGGGGGGGGGGGACAGGAAGGAAAGTGTCCTAACTGATTGACTGACTGACTCACTCATCAAACTCAGAGGGGGGGGACTGCTTTAAAGTAAGTAAATAGCTTTTCGACAGTTTATTTTTCAATCAAATTGAAGGGGTTCATCGAGAGGGGTGAAATTCTGAAGAAAAAATATTGAAAGAAAATGTCCTGACTCATTCACTCACTCATCATCGCCCAGCCAAAAATATTGAAGTTGGAAATATGACATTTCGGGGATATGTTCGTTGTATGTCAAAACCGTTCACTAAGGGAGGTTTTTTGGATATTCAGGTTCTAAAGGGGTCTTATGGGGGTTAAACCTGCATTTCATTGAATAACAGTATCTCACAAGTGGTTCATTTGTGGATGTGATACTCGGCATATAAACTAATCATTAAAAATAAGCAGGCATGTGTCTAAGGGTTTTTCGATGTGGTGTATTATTATGAGGTGAAAGGGGTGAAAAGTTGAAGGATTCCTAACGGAGCGTGTAGGCCTATCTCTTAAACGACATAGGCGAGAAATTTGAAACTAAGCGAAAAGAAAATCAGCTTAAAAAGTAAGTAAATCGGTGTTCGACTGTTTTCTCATGAATTAATTTAAGGGGCCAATGGGGTAGGGTGAAATTCTGGAGGAAAAAAGGAGAGAAAGTGTCCTAATTGACTGACTAACTCACTCACTCATCAAACTCAGGGGGAAAAGACAGCTTAGAAAATAAGTTAATAGGTGTTCAAGCGTTTTTTCATCAATCCAATTTAAGGGGCCCTTGGGGAGGGGTGAAATTCTGGTAAAAATAATTGAAAGAAAATGTCCTGTCTGACTCACTCACTCATCACGCCCAGCGAAAACTATTAAAGTTGGAAACATGAAATTTTGGGAACATGTTCGCTGTATGTCGAAACCGTCAACTAAGGAATGGTTTTTGTTTATTCGGGTTTTAAAGAGGTGTTAAGGGGGTAAACGTGCATTTCATTGAATAACGATATCTCATGAGTTGTTTCTTTGGGGATGTGATATTCGGTATATAAACTAATCATTAAAAATAATCAGACATATGTCTAAGGGTTTATCGATGTGGTGTATATTATTAGGTGAAAGGGGTGAAAATTGGGGGTTGAGGGATTCTTAAAGGAGCGTGTATCTCTGAAACGACATAGGCGAGAAGTTTGAAATTCGGCGGGAAGAAAACAGCTTAAAATACAAGTAAATAGGTGTTCGACCGTTTTTTTTTTCATAAATCCAATTTAAGGGGCCCTTGGAGAGGGGTGAGATTCTGAAAAAAAAAACAGGAAAGAAAGTGACCTAACTGATTGGCTCACTTACTCACTCATCAAACTCAGGGGGAAAACAGCTTTAAATAAGTAAATAGGTGTTTGACCGTTTGTTTCATAAATCCAATTTAAGGGGTTCTTGGGGAGGGGTGAAATTATCAAAAATAAATGAAAGAAAATGTCCTGACTGACTCACTCACTCATCATCGCCCAGCCAAAATTATTGAAGTTAGAAACATGAAATTTTGGGGATATGTTCGTTGTATGTCGAAAACGTCCACTAAGGAAAGAGTTTTGGATATTTAGGTTCTAAAGAGGTGTTAAGGGGGTAAACGTGCATTTCATTGAATAACAATATCTCACGTGTGGTTTCATTTGGGGATGTGATACTTGGCACATATACTAATCATTAAAAATAAGCGGACACATGTCTAATGGTTTTTCGATGTAGTGTATATTATGAGGTGAAAGGGATGAAAAGTGGGGGTTGAAAGATTCCTAACGGAGCATGTATCTCTTAAACGACATAGGCGAGGTGTTTGAAACTCGGAGGTAATCAATCAGCTTAAAAATAAATAAATAAATAAATAAATAAATAAAAAAGGTGTTCGAGCCTTTTTTCATAAATGAAATTTAAGGGGCCTATGGGGAGGGGTGAAATTCTGGAAGAAAAACGTCCACTAAGGAAGGATTTTTGGATGTTCGCTCTCATCGACCGACCAAAACTATTAAAGTTAGAAGAATGATATTTTGGGGATATGTTTGTTGTGTGTCGAAAACGTTTACTAAGAAGGGATTTTTGGGTATTCAGGTTCTAAAGGGGTGTTAACGGGGTTAAACCTGCATTTCATTGAATAACAATATGACACGACTATGACGCGAGCGAAGCGAGGCTAAAAATGAGATGGTGTGTGTCTGTGTATTACTCAATCACGCAAGTACCACTGGTCCGATTTACATGAATTTTACAAGGAAGAGCTGATTTACCTGGTTAACATATAGGTTACTTTTGATTTCAATACTTTGCACTATTTAAAGATGGCGACCATTTTTGTGACGTCACTACACCCTTTGGTTTCAAACTTTCATATTTCCATTTCAAATAAAAAGAGAACGCTAAGAAATAGCAAACTTTTGATGGCATATACGAGGTTTAAAATGGCATTTTCTATCCGAAAGGTATCTCCAACGGTTAGCGAGTAAAACCTAAATTTGTGCTATAAAACACGGTCAACGCCAAGCGGTGTAGTTGGACAAAATGTTCCATCCTTAATCTCCCTCTGCGCAGCACCTCGCCTGTTTTAACTGTCACCTTCACGTTTTAATTTATTTATGACGCGTAGCGAAGCACGGGTACTTCAGCTAGTCTTATATATAAAAGTGAAAGTCTGTATGTATGTGGGTGGGTGGGTGGGTGGGTTTGTCTGTTCCGTATACAAATCTACACCGTTCCACCAATCTCAACCACAATTTGCATAGACTACACATAGTTTAGGACCCGGAGGAAACCGCTGGCTACATGCATTTTGGATAGTCTTTCTCATTCTTCTGATTTCGGCCTTTTTGCACACAAGCACAGGCTAATCAAATTAACTCATGAAGGAATGGCAAGGCAGGACGTATCCATGGCAACATAGCTCAAGTCGAGATACGGCCCACTGGAAGCGAGTTGCGCTCGCCACTACAGGTATAGAAAATGAGGTTCTTTACTTGAAATCCCGTTAGTTACTCAACTGCTCACACAGCACTGTCAACCGAGTATAGCATAGCAAAGATTTGACACTATCCACTATATATTTGTCAAATATCACTCACTCACTCACTCACTCATTCATTCATTGATCACGAAATCTCATAAACCAACGAACGGATTGGAATGTAATTTGGTATGCAGCTTCCTCACGGGCCGCAAACGCCCACTAAGAAAGGATTTATGGATATTCAGGTTCTAAAGGGGTGTTAAAGGGGTAGACCGGCATTTCATTGAATAGCAATATCTTCCGATTGGTTTCATTGGGGGATGTGATAGTCGGCATATAAACTCATCATTAAAAATAAGAAGACACTTGTCTGAGGGTTTTTCGATGCGGTGTATATTATGAAATGAAAGGGGTGAAAAGTGGGGGTTGAAAGATTCCTAACGGAGCGTGTATCTCTTAAATGACGTAGGCGAGGAGTTTGAAACTCTGCGGAAAAAAATCAGCATAAAAAATAAGTAAATAGGTATTTGATCGTTTTTTTTTTCATAAATCCAATTTAAGGGGCCCACGGGGAGGGGTGACATTCTGAAAAAAAAAACAGGAAAGAAAATGTCCTAACTGATTGACTGACTCACTCATCAAACTCAGGGGGAAAAACTGCTTTAAAGTAAGTATATAGCTGTTCGACAGTTTTTTTTTTTCATAAATCAAATTTAAGGGGGTTATGGGGAAGGGTGAATTTCTCTAAAAAGAAATTGAAAGTAAATGTCCTGACTCACTCACTCACTCACTCACTCACTCATCGCCCAGCCAAAATTATTGAAGTTAGAAACATGACAGTTCGGGGATATGTTCATTGTATGTCAAAACCGTCTACTATGGGAGGATTTTCCGATATTCAGGTTCTAAAGGGGTCTTAAGGGGGTTAAACCTACATTTCATTGAATAACAATATCTCCCGAATGGTTTCATTGTGGGATGTGATACACGGCATATAAACTCATCATTAAACAAGTAGTTCCGTGAAGAACTATACAGCCTATTTTCATATATCCTACTTATGTTAATTGCCACTATCAACATACACAATTTCTGTTTGATTGCTGTAATAGATTCGTAGATATTGAGAACCGACTTAATATTTCGGATGGTCGCCATGTTGGATTTTATATATGTAGGTCCTAGAGTTATGTACTGTTATATGCAGATTATTGTGAACGTGTAGTATTCAAACTTCAATCGCATAATTAGAACACAAGAAAAAACAAGGAGATTTTAAAATTTTGCACAGCTGCCATCTTGAGGTAATGGAAAGAATTGAAATAAATTAGATGCCAGTGGATTAACATTCGTATAAGGATTTACTGTACCAAGTTTCACTGCACGCGGATGGTTAAATTGCGAGAAACGTCCATGTGAATATTTATAATTCGCGTCACCGCCATGTTGGATTTGTGATCACCAGGTTATTTAAAGTCCTATAGGTGAACTTAAGTTCATAGCCCCTATGAACATTAAAAAATGCAGTTTGATTGCTAAAATAGATTCGTAGATATTCAGTATCGTCTAAATATTTCGGATGGTCGCCATGTTGGATTGTTAAATGTATAGGCCATAGAGTCATGTACCATTAAAGGAAAATTATTGCGTAGGTTCATTATTCAAACTTTCACTTCGATCGCATGACAACATCACAAGAAATAAAAACTTAATTTTAAAATTCGCACTGCCGCCATCTTGAGGTTATGTAAACAATTGAACTAAATTAGATACCAGAGGATTACAATGTGTATAAATATTTCCTGTACCAGGTTTCAGTGCGCTTGGAACATTAAATCGCGAGAAAGGTCTATTTAAAATTTTCAAATTCGCTTGGCCGCCATGTTCGTTTTGTAGTTAACCGGTTTTTGAAAGTCTTATAGATGGACTTCCAGTAGTACCCTTTATCTCCGTACAAAATTTTAGGGAGATACCGCTAATAGTTTCAGAGATATGGAATGCCGGTGAAATATTTCGCCCATCCGCCATCTTGTGATTATGTGAACAATTGAACGAAGTTAGATGTCGGTGCATTACAATGTATATAAACATATACTGTACCAAGTTTCATTGCGTTTGGTTGGTCAAATCGCGAGAAACGTCTATTTAAAAGTCGCAAATTCGCTTGGCCTCCATGTTGGTTTTGTAGTTACCAGGTTTTCAAAAGTCGCATAAGTGAACTTATAGTAGTTCCCTCTATCACATTAGAAAATGTCAGGGTAATATCGGTAATAGTTTCGGAGATATTGAATGCTGGTGAAATATTTCGCACAGCCGCCATGTTGGATTGGTGAGTCTTAACAAAATTTGAAGGGCACGGTCGAGGTCGCCGGGAATAGTGCTATGAACTTTCCGAGTTTCATTGAAATCGCTCCTGCCGTTTAGATTTTATTAGGGGGACACACACACACGAATCACACACACACACGGACAAAAGGTGATCTCATAAGCCTATTTTTTCAAAATTGAAAATAGGCTAAAAATAAGAAGACACGTGTCTGAGGGTTTTTCGATGTGGTGTATATTATGAGGTGAAAGGGGGTGAAAGGTGGGGGTTCAAGGATTCCTAACGGAGCGTGTATCACTTGAACGACATAGGCGAGGAGTTTGAAACTCAGTGGAAAAAAATCAGCTTAAAATTAAGTAAATAGGTGTTCGACCGTTTTTCCATAAATCCAATTTCAGAGACCCATGGGGAGGGGTGAAATTCTGGTGAAAAGAAACAGGAAAGAAAGTGTCCTAACCGATTGACTCACTCACTCTTCAAACTCAGGGGGAAAAACTGCTTAAAAATGTGTTCGACAGTTTTTTTCTGATAAATCAAATTTAAGGGGTTCATCGGGAGGGGTGAAATTCTGAAGAAAAAAAATCAAAGAAAATGTCCTGACTCACGCACTCACTCATCATCGCCCAGCCAAAAATATTGAAGTTGGAAACATGGCATTTTGGGGATATGTTCGTTGTATGTCAAAACCCTACACTAAGGGAGGATTTTTGGATATTCAGGTTCTAAAGGGGTCTTAAGGGGGTTAAACCTGCATTTCATTGAATAACAATATCTCACGAGTGGTTCCATTTGTGGATGTGATACTCGGCATATAAACTAATCATTAAAAATAAGCAAACATGTGTCTAAGGGTTTTTCGAAGTGGTGTATTATGAGGTGAAAGGGGTGAAAAGTGGGGGTTGAAGGATTCCTAACGGAGCGTGTAGGCCTATCTCTTAAACGACATTGGCGATAAATTTGAAACTCAGCGAAAAAAAATCAGCTTAAAAATATGTCAATCGGAGTTCGACCGTTTTTTCATAAATTAATTTATGGGGCCCATGGGGAGGGGTGAAATTCTGGTAAAAATAATTGAAAGAAAATGTCCTGTCTGACTCACTCGCTCACTCGCTCATCACGCCCAGCGAAAACTATTAAAGTTGGAAACATGAAATTTTGGGAATATGTTCGCTGTATGTCGAAAACGTCAACTAATGAATGATTTTTGTTTATTCGGGTTTTAAATAGGTGTTAAGAGGGTAAACGTGCATTTCATTGAACAACGATATCTCATGAGTTGTTTCTTTGGTGATGTGATATTCAGTATATAAACTAATCATTAAAAATAATCAGACATATGTCTAAGGGTTTATCGATGTGGTGTATATTATGTTGTGAAAGAGGTGAAAATTGGGGGTTGAGGGATTCTTAACGGAGCGTGTATCTCTTAACGACATAGGCGAGAAGTTGGAAATTGGGCGGAAAAAACAGCTTAAAATATAAGTAAATAGGTGTTCGACCGTTTTTTCATAAATCCAATTTAAGGGGCCCTTGGAGAGTGGTGAAATTCTGGGGAAAAAAAACCAGGAAAGAAAATGTCCTAACTCACTCACTCATCAAACTCAGGGGGGAAGAACAGCTCAAAAATAAGTAAATAGGTGTTCGACCGTTTTTTTTTCATAAATCCAATTTAAGGGGTTCATGGGAGGGGTGAAATTCTGAAAAATAAATGAAAGAAAATGTCCTGACTTACTCACTCACTCATCATCGTCCAGCCAAAATTATTCAAGTTAGAAACATGACATTTTGGGGCTATGTTCGTTGTATGCCGGAAACGTCCACTAAGGAAGGATTTTTGGATATTCAGGTTCTAAAGGGGTGTTAAGGGGGTAGACTTGCATTTAATTGGATAACAATATCTCCCGATTGGTTTCCGTGGGGATGGGATACTCGGCATATAAACGCATCATTAAGAATGAGAAGACACATGTCTGAGGGTTTTTCGATGTGGTGTATATTATGAGGTGTATGTGTGAAAAGTGGGGGGTTGAAGGATTCCTAACGGAGCAAGTATCTCTTAAAAGACAGAGGCAAAAAGTATGAATCTCAGGGAGAAAAATCAGCATGAAAAAGTAGTAAATAAGTGTTCGATCGTTTTTTCATAAATCCAATTTAAGGGGCCCATGGGCAGGGGTGAAATTCTGGGGAAAGAAGTCCACTAAGGAAGGATTTTTGGATATTCACTCATCGTCCCCCAGTAAACCTATCGCAGTTCGAAACTTGAAATTTTGGGGATATGTTCGTTGTATGTCGAAAAAGTCCACTGTGGATGGATATTTGGATATTCATTTTCTGAAGGGGTGTTAAGGGGGTTAAACTTGCATTTCATTGAATAACAATATCTCACGAGTTGTTTCATTTGGGGATTTGATATTCGGCATATAAACTAATCATCAAAATAAGCAGACATATGTCTAAGGGTTTATCGATACGGTGTATATTATCAGGCGAAAGGGGTAAAAATTGGGGGTTGAAGGATTCTTAACGGAGCATGTACTGTATCTCTTATTCAGCATAGGCGATAAGTTTGAAATTCAGCGGAAAAAGCAGCTTAAAAATAAGTAAATAGGTGTTCGACCGTTTCTTCATAGATCCAATTTAAGGGGCCCATGGGGAGGGGTGAAATTCTGGGGGAAAAAAGAGGAAAGAAAGTGTCCTAACTGATTGACTCACTTACTCCCTCATCAAACTCAGGGGGAAAATCAGCTTAAAATAAGTAAATAGGTGTTCGACCGTTTTATTCATAAATCCAATTTAAGGGGTTCATGGAGAGGGGGGAAATTCTCAAAACTAAATGAAAGAAAATGTCCTGACTGACTCACTCACTCATGAAATTTTGGGGATATGTTCGTTGTATGTCGATAACGTCCACTAAGGAAAGAGGTTTGGATATTCAGGTTCTAAAGAGGTGTTAAGGGGGGTAAACGTGCATTTCATTGAATAACAATATCTCACGAGTGGTTTCATTTGGGGATGTGATACTTGGCATATATACTAATCATTAAAAATAAGCTGACACCTGTCTAATGGTTTTTCGATGTGGTGTATATTATGAGGTGAAAGGGATGAAAAGTGGGGGTTGAAAGATTCCTAACGGAGCGTGTATCTCTTAAACGACATAGGCGAGGAGTTTGAAACTCGGAGGAAAACAATCAGCTTAAAAATAAATAAATAAATAAATAAATAAATAAATAAATAAATAAAATAAATAGGTGTTCGACCGTTTTTTCATAAATCCAATTTAAGGGGCCTATGGGTAGGGGTGAAATTCTGGAAGAAAAACGTCCACTAAGGAAGGATTTTTGGATGTTCACTCTCAGCGACCAACCAAAACTATTAAAGTTAGAAGAATGATATTTTGGGGATATGTTTGTTGTGTGTCGAAAACGTCTACTAAGGAGGGATTTTTGGATATTCAGGTTCTAAAGCGATGTTAACGGGGTTACACCTGCATTTCATTGAATAACAATATGACACGACTATGACGCGGGCGGAGCGAGGCTAAAAATAAGATGGTGTGTGTCTGTATATTACTCAATCACGCAAGTACCACTGGTTCGATTTACATGAATTTTACATGGAAGTAGCTGATTTACCTGGTTAACATATAGGCTACTTTTGATTTCAATACTTTGCACTATTTAAAGATGGTGACTATTTTAGTGACGTCACTACACCCTTTGGTTCAAACTTTCATATTTCCATTTCAAATAAAAAGAGAACGCTAAGAAATAGCAAACATTTGATGGCATATACGAGGTTTAAAATTACATTTTCTATCCGAGAGGTATCTCCAACGGTTAGCGAGTAAAACCTAAATTTGTGCTATAAAACACGGTCAACGCCGAGCGGTGTAGTTGGACAAAATGTTCCATCCTTAATCTCCCTCTGCGCAGCACCTCTCCTATCCCCTGTTTTAACTGTCACCTCCACATTTTAATTTATTTACGACGCGTAGCGAAGCACGGGTACTTCAGCTAGTAAAATATAAACGTACAAAATCTCAGTCGAGTACGTTAATGGGCAAAATGGGACCAAGGGGGCGGAAATTGGGAGGGGCTTTTTCGAAAGAGTTAAATTACTTTCTTAGTAAGTTACGTGAAAAATAAAATCCACTCAAGTTCGCACTATTCTTCGGATAAGTGGCGAACACTTACCTCAGTAAAGGTTTTTCATTGCACCAACCATTGACCAAGGGGTGGGAAAAATGAAGTTTTGAGGGAAAAGAAAATCACATCTCCCTTAACCGGCACAATACCAAAACCGTTTCAAATGGTCAATAGTCCTCTAATCTATACTAATATAATAAAGCTGAAGAGTTTGTGTGTTTTTGTGTTTATGTGTTTAATCGCGCTAATCTCTGGAACTACCAGTCCGATTCGAAAAAATATTTTATTTATATGATAGCCAGATTCAAGAGGAATAGTTTAGGCTATTTAGCATTAGGCTACACCTCTCAGGTAACCTTAAAGATTGATTTTTGTTCAGTAAGTCGGTAGAACAAGCGCTCCCGAACAGCTTATCCGCATGCGCTGGCGTTATGGTTAGTGATACGTCCACCGTCACCTATCAGAACCAAAATTTGTATACTTACCCTTTGGAACACTGATGGTAACACTGTCTACGTGAAATTTATGACAGAACAGTCCATTCCCTGCATTTAGGCCCTTTGATTCAAATCCACACCTTTTCCCCGATCTGAACCAAAATTTGTATACTTACCCTTTGGAACCCTGCGAGTAACACTGTGTACATGGAATTTCGGACATACCACTCCATTCCTTGCATTTAGGCCCTTTGGCACAAATCTACACCATTTCACCGATCAGAACAAAAATGTGTATACTTACCCTTTGGAACCCTAAATCAATTTATTATTTTAACAGAGTACCTACTAAAGGTCTATCAACTTCCATTCTAATAAAACCAACCCACTAGAGGTCTATTCTTCCTTCCTAAAGTACGTCAAACTAAAATTTAACTTTCAAACCCAAAATTTATTGTTATTATTATAAGCTGAAGCCTTTGCAACGCCGGCCATGGCGCACGATACATATAGAGCCAGAACATCAGGCTCAGTAGCTAAACAGAGCTCAACTGCTATGACAACTGTTTATTCCCCGAAAACAAAAATAACAAATCTTTTACTATAATCCCATCTTATTTACAAAAACAATTTAAACCTTCACCAATTTATATACGCTACCGCGTAGCGGCCGACACATCGCTTGCGGCGGTAAAACTATATTATTATATTAAAGAGCATACCAAATTTATAAATGAAATTAAAAAACTACGTCCTTAAAATAAAATCCACCAGGCAGAGTAGCGCATAGTCGCAACGGTACCTGGTGCCCTAGCGCCGCTGGCCTGCTCGTTTCGCTCGCAGCCAGCGGCTTCAAAACAGATTAGCAGCGAGTAACACAGTCTGCCTGAAATTTCGAACAGACCACTCCACTCCCAGCATTTAGGCCCTTTGGCACAAATCTACACCGTTTCACCGATCTGAACCAAAATTTGTATACTTACCCTTTGGAACCCTGCGAGTAACACTGTCTACATGAAATTTATGACAGGCCAGTCCATTCCCTGCATTTAGGCCCTTTGGCACAAATCTACACCGTTTCACCGATCTGCACGGCAATTTGAATGCTTACCCTTTGGAACCCTGCGAGTAACACTGTCTGCATGAAATTTTGGACAGACCCGACCATTCTCTTTATTTAAGCCCTTTGGCACAAGTATACACCGTTTCACAGACCTGAACCAAATTTTACATACTTACCCTATGGAACCCGACGAGTAACACTGTCTGCTTAAAATTTCGGACAGACCACTCCATTCCCTGCATTTTGGTCCTTGGCACAAATCTACACCGTTTCACCGATCTGAACCACATTTTGTATACTTACCCTCTTACCCTTTGGAACCCTGCGGGCGACACTGTCCACTTTAAATTTTGGACAGACCGCTCCATTCCCTGCATTCAGGCCCTTCATCACGATTCTACACCGTTTCTCCTAATTGCACCAAATTTTACATACACTTTGAAACCCTGCTGGTAACACTGTCCACTTGATATTTGGGACAACGCTCTCCATTCCCTACATTTAGAATAACAGACAAAATGAACTTGAAAGCCGCGTATTAAGGCCCTAGAACCATTCATGTCCGTAGTAGTGTAACTGTAAGAGTATTTTAATATGTCTATTGTTGACGGACAGTTCGGGCTGCATCACGTTACCTCTAACTGTGTTCTGGTGCAGAATTGCGAAAATAGTTGCATCTTGCGCTGTTTATAAATTGCAGTCACGGGGGGTGATTAGTGCAAAAATATTTCTTAGGCCCCTTTAAAGAGTATCATCATGAAAATATTATGCCTCTGTATAAGTGCAATGGTGTTGGTGCATTACATTGAGGTTATCAGCTGCAATAAGCGTTGGTGCTTTCAAATTTACCTTCATTTATTCTGAAACTTATCGTTAAGCGCTTTGTGGCGATAAATGATACTATTGCTACCTCAGTAGCTCGGGACAGCCGAAGTTTTCCAAAGAGTTCTGATTATTTTCCTTCGGCGCTATGCGACAAAAGACGACACTATTAGTCTCTATATTTCTAACAGCCAATGAGCTATTATAGGCCCTAGGCAGTGTCTTTTATTTCACTTACTCCTCTTTCTTTTTTTTTTGTAAATTTGTTTGTAAATTACATGTGTCAGTGCTGTAGTTATTAAATAGCTGTTTCCCTATTCATAATTATCATTACCGGAAAATGACCTGAATGTTACGTCCATTATACTTATTATTGTTTTCTGTTAGTTTAAGTATCATGTGCCACGGCTTCGCCCGGTGGATTTATTTGTTTCATGGATGATAATAATATATATATTCATTATCATCCATGAAACAAATAAATCCACCGGGCGAAGCCAGGCACTACTGCTAGTAATTAGCTAAAACGTTTGTCTGAAATTATTTTTGATAAGACCCACCTTTACGCCAAGGGATGAGCAAAATGTTCTCGGAATTATTAGCAAATGGGGCTTCTCGTATGCTAGGTATACTACAATTGGCAAATTAAGTGAATTTCTCTGCTCGGTGAAATCTATCTCCGCCTTCCGGCGAGCCGTGAAGGATTTTTAGCCTATTTTCAATTTTGAAAAAATAGGCTTATGAGATCACCTTTTGTCCGTGCGTGTGTGTGTGTGTGTGTGTGTGTGGTGTGTGTGTGTGTGTGTGTCCCCCTAATACATTCTAAACGACACGAGCGATTTCAATGAAACTCGGTAAGCTCATAGCACTATTCCGGGCGACCTCAACCGTGCCCTTCAAATTTTTTTACGTCTCACCAATCCAACATGGCGGCTGTGCGAAATATTTCACCAGCATTCAATATCTCCGAAACTATTCCCGATATCACACTGGAATTTATAACGGTGATAAAAGGAACAACTAGAAGTTCACCTATGTGACTTTTGAAAAACTGGTAGTTACAAAACCAACATGGTGGCCACGCGAATTCGCGACTTTTAAATAGACGTTTCTCGCGATTTAACCAACCAAACGCAATAACACTTGGTACAGTATATGTTTATACACATTGTAATGCACCGACATCTAACTTCGTTCTATTGTTTACATAACCACAAGATGGCGGCTGTGCGAGATATTTCACCGGCATTCTATATCTCCGAAACTATTAGCGGTATCACCATGAAATTTTGTACGGAGATAAAGAGCACTACTAGAAGTTCGTCTATAATACTTTCAAAACCGGTTAACTACAAAACGAACATGGCGGCCAAGCGAATTAGAAAAAATTAAATAGGCCTATCTCGCGATTTAATGTTTCAAACGCAATGAAATCTGGTACAGGACATGTTTATACACATTGTAATGCACTGGTATCTAATTTAGTTCAATTGTTTACATAACCTCAAGATGGCGGCTGTGCGAATTTTAAAAGTAAGTTTTTATTTCTTGTGTCGTATTCATGGGATCGAAGTGAAAGTTTGAATAATGAACCTACGCAATAATTTTCCTTTAATGTTACATGACTCTATGGCCTAAACATTTAACAATCCAACATGGCGACCATCCGAAATATTTAGACGGCTCTGAATATCTACGAATCTATTATAGCAATCAAACTGAATTTTTTGATGTTCATAGGGGCTATGAACTTAAGTTCGCCTATAGGATTTTAAATAACCTGGTGATCACAAATCCAACATGGCGGCGACGCGAAGTATATATATTCACATGGACGTTTCTCGCAATTTAACCATCCGAGTGCAGAGAAACTTGGTACAGTAAATCCTTATCCGAATGTTAATCCACTGGCATCTAATTTATTTCAATTGTTTCCATAACCACAAGATGGCAGCTGTGCGAAATTTTAAAATCTCCTTGTTACTTATTGTGTCCTAATCATGCGATTGAAGTTTGAATGCTACACGTACACAATAATCTTCATGTAACAGTACATAACTCTAGGACCTACATATATAAAATCCAACATTTCGACCACCCGAAATATTTAGTCGGATCTCAATATCTACGAATCTATTAGAGCAATCAAACTGAAATTTTGTATGTTGATAGTGGCAGTTAACATAAGTAGGATATATGAAAATAGGAACTACTTGTTGTTATTTGCTAAGTGATTAGGCTACGTAATAATTTGGTTTATACTCTTCCCCCCCACCAATCCCAACCCTGCACGTCATCAACACAATCATAGCCTAAAGCTTATAACCCCCACTCTTTGTGATTAGGCTACGTAGTATGTGGTGTGGGCGGCCCTTAATATATAAAAGTCTAGTGTTGTCTGTATGCTATGAATCTTTCACGCAAAAACTACTCAACTAATTTAGCAGAAAATTTGTATGAACATTGTTTATAAACCAGGAATCGGCTTCGGTGCCGTAGCCGGCAGCATGCTGAACTGCTATGCCAAAGATCGCGGGTTCAACCTCGGCCGAAGTCGTCGGAGTTTGAAGAGCGTTAAAATCCTTCCGTTTGCCTTCCTTCGGAGGGGAAGTAAAGCCGGCGGGCCCATGTCATAGATTTATGGCATGTGAAAGAACCTTCCACTACAATTGGCAATGTGTAGCTGAATTTGTAGGTTATTTGGTTCGAACGTACCCCGATGGGTGATAGTGGCATCTGGTAGCCAAAGTTGAAACTAGACTACTTGGAATTGAACTTTCATTTCATCTCTCATTAACTCCTCCGTGAGGTTGGCCGTCAGGAAGGGCATCCGGCCGTAGAAACCATCATCCTGGTGGAATTTCATCGCATCTCATCCCCGACCCTGTTCGAAAAGGGATCAATAAGTGGTAGACATAGATTGTTTATATAGTCTAGGCCTACCAGGGAAAAACATGGGATTATTGCTGTTTAGTTATGGTTGGTTCCTTAGTTTAGGGGCTGCGACAACACGGTCATGTAGCCCCGTGTACTTTGGGTGTGTGTAGAATCTGTCTGGTAACCGGTGTTAAATGTGATGGCTGTACTAGAGTGTGTTATCTGTTTTTAATTCAAGTACAGGTAAGGACTGCAGACATTCGATTTTCAAGTAGTTCCAACGTTTGCTACCAAACGCCACCGTCCAAGACCAACTAGTTCTGAACTTTGTTACAAGATGCCACCACATTCGGCTCCTGGCGACGAACGTTGGAACCTAAGAGCGTTAGTCAAATGAAAATGAAAATCCACAGCCTGCTTCCAGTCTCCGACCGGGTCAGGAATGGAATGAATGAAGCCCCCATCTAGCGGCGAGGATATGAAGTGTACCGGCTGCCGAAGCCTGTCGCACTCCTCTGGGGCAATGATTAAATGAATGACAGATGAAATGAAATGATAGTGGAGAGTGTTGCTGGAATGAAATTGTGACAGGGAAAACCGGAGTACCCGGAGAAAAACCTGTCTGCCTCCGTTTTGTCCAGCACAGATCTCACATGGAGTGACCGGGATTTGAACCACGGACCCAGCGGTGAGAGGCCGGCGCGCTGCCGCCTAAGCCACGGAGGCTCACTCGTTAGTCAAATATAACCTTAATTTAGCTTCACACAAGTGTAATTAGTGGAAGTTTCTTTATCAAGCCATGAATCCATGACATGGGACCGCCGCGCCGGCTTTACTTCCTTCCGAAGAAAGGGATTTTTAATGCTGTTAAAAATCCGACGACTTCGGCCGGGTTTGGACCCGCAACCTTGGGCATAGAAGCTGAGCATGCTACCAACTACGCCACCGAAGCCGCCCTTTTCCGCTGTTTCACCGTTAGGTTAGGGGCCGATATCCTAGATGTTAGGCCCCTTAAAACAACAATTATCATCATCTTCATCATCATCATCATCATCATCATCAATATGGTGGCAAAAGTTACGTTTCATTTCAATAGCAGGCGCTGCCACGTCCCACCCGGCAAGCAGATGTCCATGGCAGGTTGCATACATTCACACTACTTTCGATCAAAATATTATGTGCACTCGAGTTTGAAAGTTGTTTGTGAAGTAACCAATAGACCTACATACAATCCAAAACATCATCATTTTCGTTTTTACGTTAGTTGGTGTAGGTTTGGAATTTTTAGTTTATATTTTAATATTTTTTTTCGCAGTTGAAACACAAAAAGTGCCCGTTTTTAAGCGTGTTTCAACCATGCGTCACATTTAAGAATTATTATCTCACAAACCCGTCATCCGATCGAATCCAAATTTTAACACAATATACATTGGAATGTTGTATAACTGGTATATTAATTTTAAAATTTTGTGTGTCCAAGAAACAAAGTTGTTATCATTTTTGTAAGATAACTTTTTCTCGGCTCGGGGTCGTTGGAAAATGTAGTTCTTGGTTGCGTTGTAATCCTTATATATCAAAACGTTGTGCTGTATGACTGTGAAATACGTAAATTAATTCAGTTATTTTATATCAGTTTGTATTTGTACGGGGAATTAAGACATGGTTCACCAGCTAGCCGCTCCGGGAAATGCTGTACAGCGTTGCTGATATGGAGCCCATCACTAAAGCCCTGCGCGGATGCGGATATCCGCGGATATTACATATTTGATATGCCAATCTACTGATTCATGCTTAAAAGAGGAATACTCCTATAGCCCATTGCGTACAAAATATTCAGGCACGTATTGCACTTATACGCGAGAAGATTATTTTACTCATTATGCTTTCAACTAAATTTTATTAAGTACCGTATGTTTGCAGTAGATGGTTTTGACATCTCATCAACATCAATTCTCACTGTCATTCTATACGTACGAGATATAATGCTGTCAATAAGCTTGTTAGTTCATCGTGGTGACATCATTAACATTCCTCAAGTCAGCTACTTCGCCGTCTAATCTATCCTGGAAGATTTGGTTCCAGGTTTATCTGTAGATTTATTTCCAACTTGGCGCTGAAGCGCGTTGGTTGTGATATTGCAACGGAGAGTTATGACATCAACTATGTGCGAACATGGATGGGTCAAGAAGCAGAAGGATGATGACTGACTTGGAATTTCCGGCCAGATGTCAATCCCTTTCTCCTAGCGTAAAGAGAAGTTCACTTAGTGAATGTTACCGCGACCGTGAGCAGGCTGTGAGTATGAACATCATTTCACCAATATTGATAAACTATGTATTAAAATAAATCAAGGTGAATATTCAATAGCGCGTGAAACAAAGCTCAAGTCAACGATATGGCAGACATTTGGTTACGTTTTCAATGGAAACGAAAAGGTGAACGATATAGTAAGATGTTTTACCTGTAAAAAGTGTCTTTATACTCAGGACACAAATCAGGCACATCAAACTTACTGAGGCACAAGTGCGGAAGTAGCCAAAAACGTATAGCCAGTTTTTTGGTCTAAAGCGGAGGTCAAGGAAGCAGAAGTGTCATCCAACTTGAAGTCCCTTGGAATGAAGCAAATTGTCAGGAATGACTTTCTCCTCAAATGTCTTAATGTGTTGGTTTAACACTTTATGCTTTATCTAATAAATTAAACATAATATTGAAAATCTCAGGGGATTTGGATAAAAGTCACGCGGATGCGGGGTGGATGCGGATAACAGTCATGCGGATGCGGGGCGGATGCGGATAACAGTCGTGCGGCTGCGGGGCGGATGCGGATAACAGTCATGCGGCTGCGGGGCGGATGCGGATAACAGTCGTGTGGATGCGGGGCGGATGCGGATAACAGTCATGCGGATGCGGGGCGGATGCGGATAACAGTCGTGCGGCTGCGGGGCGGATGCGGATAACAGTCATGCGGCTGCGGGGCGGATGCGGATAACAGTCGTGTGGATGCGGGGCGGATGCGGATAACAGTCATGCGGATGCGGGGCGGATACGGATAACAGTCGTGCGGCTGCGGGGCGGATGCGGATAACAGTCATGCGGCTGCGGGGTGGATGCGGATAACAGTCGTGCGGATGCGGGGCGGATGCGGATAACAGTCGTGCGGATGCGGGGCGGATGCGGATAACAGTCATGCGGATGCGGGGCGGATGCGGATAACAGTCATGCGGATGCGGGGCGGATGCGGATAACAGTCGTGCGGCTGCGGGGCGGATGCGGATAACAGTTGTGCGGCGGCGGGGCGGATGCGGATAACAGTCATGCGGATGCGGGGCGGATACGGATAACAGTCGTGCGGCTGCGGGGCGGATGCGGATAACAGTCATGCGGATGCGGGGCGGATGCGGGGCGGATGCGGATAACAGTCATGCGGATGCGGATAACAGTCGTGCGGCTGCGGGGCGGATGCGGATAACAGTCATGCGGATGCGGGGCGGATGCGGATAACAGTCATGCGGATGCGGGGCGGATGCGGGGCGGATGCGGATAACAGTCGTGCGGCTGCGGGGCGGATGCGGATAACAGTTGTGCGGCTGCGGGGCGGATGCGGATAACAGTCGTGCGGCTGCGGGGCGGATGCGGATAACAGTTGTGCGGATGCGGGGCGGATGCGGATAACAGTCGTGCGGCTGCGGGGCGGATGCGGATAACAGTTGTACGGATGCGGGGCGGAAGCGGATAACAGTCGTGCGGCTGCGGGGCGGATGCGGATAACAGTTGTGCGGATGCGGGGCGGATGCGGATAACAGTCGTGCGGCTGCGGGGCGGATGCGGATAACAGTCGTGCGGATGCGGGGCGGATGCGGATAACAGTCGTGCGGATGCGGGGCGGATGCGGATAACAGTCGTGCGGATGCGGGGCGGATGCGGATAACAGTCGTGCGGATGCGGGGCGGATGCGGATAACAGTTGTGCGGATGCGGGGCGGATGCGGATAACAGTCATGTGGATGCGGGGCGGATGCGGATAACAGTCATGCGGATGCGGGGCGGATGCGGATAACAGTCGTGCGGATGCGGGGCGGATGCGGATAACAGTCGTGCGGATGCGGGGCGGATGCGGATAACAGTCGTGCGGATGCGGGGCGGATGCGGATAACAGTTGTGCGGATGCGGGGCGGATGCGGATAACAGTCATGTGGATGCGGGGCGGATGCGGATAACAGTCATGCGGATGCGGGGCGGATGCGGATAACAGTCGTGCGGCTGCGGGGCGGATGCGGATAACAGTTGTGCGGCTGCGGGGCGGATGCGGATAACAGTCATGTGGATGCGGGGCGGATGCGGATAACAGTCGTGCGGCTGCGGGGCGGATGCGGATAACAGTCGTGCGGCTGCGGGGCGGATGCGGATAACAGTCATGCGGCTGCGGGGCGGATGCGGATAACAGTCGTGTGGATGCGGGGCGGATGCGGATAACAGTCATGCGGATGCGGGGCGGATGCGGATAACAGTCGTGCGGCTGCGGGGCGGATGCGGATAACAGTCATGCGGATGCGGGGCGGATGCGGGGCGGATGCGGATAACAGTCATGCGGATGCGGGGCGGATGCGGATAACAGTCGTGCAGCTGCGGGGCGGATGCGGATAACAGTCATGCGGATGCGGGGCGGATGCGGATAACAGTCATGCGGATGCGGGGCGGATGCGGATAACAGTCGTGTGGCTGCGGGGCGGATGCGGATAACAGTCATGCGGATGCGGGGCGGATGCGGATAACAGTCGTGCAGCTGCGGGGCGGATGCGGATAACAGTCATGCGGATGCGGGGCGGATGCGGATAACAGTCATGCGGATGCGGGGCGGATGCGGATAACAGTCGTGTGGCTGCGGGGCGGATGCGGATAACAGTTGTGCGGCTGCGGGGCGGATGCGGATAACAGTCGTGCGGCTGCGGGGCGGATGCGGATAACAGTTGTGCGGATGCGGGGCGGATGCGGATAACAGTCGTGCGGCTGCGGGGCGGATGCGGATAACAGTTGTACGGATGCGGGGCGGATGCGGATAACAGTCGTGCGGATGTGGGGCGGATGCGGATAACAGTTGTGCGGATGCGGGGCGGATGCGGATAACAGTCGTGCAGCTGCGGGGCGGATACGGATAACAGTCATGCGGATGCGGGGCGGATGCGGATAACAGTCATGCGGATGCGGGGCGGATGCGGATAACAGTCGTGTGGCTGCGGGGCGGATGCGGATAACAGTTGTGCGGCTGCGGGGCGGATGCGGATAACAGTCGTGCGGCTGCGGGGCGGATGCGGATAACAGTTGTGCGGATGCGGGGCGGATGCGGATAACAGTTGTGCGGCTGCGGGGCGGATGCGGATAACAGTCGTGCGGCTGCGGGGCGGATGCGGATAACAGTTGTACGGATGCGGGGCGGATGCGGATAGCAGTCGTGCGGCTGCGGGGCGGATGCGGATAACAGTTGTGCGGATGCGGGGCGGATGCGGATAGCAGTCGTGCGGCTGCGGGGCGGATGCGGATAACAGTTGTGCGGATGCGGGGCGGATGCGGATAACAGTCGTGCGGATGCGGGGCGGATGCGGATAACAGTCGTGCGGATGCGGGGCGGATGCGGATAACAGTCGTGCGGATGCGGGGCGGATGCGGATAACAGTTGTGCGGATGCGGGGCGGATGCGGATAACAGTCGTGCGGCTGCGGGGCGGATGCGGATAACAGTTGTGCGGATGCGGGGCGGATGCGGATAGCAGTCGTGCGGCTGCGGGGCGGATGCGGATAACAGTTGTGCGGATGCGGGGCGGATGCGGATAACAGTCGTGCGGCTGCGGGGCGGATGCGGATAACAGTTGTGCGGATGCGGGGCGGATGCGGATAACAGTCGTGCGGATGCGGGGCGGATGCGGATAACAGTCGTGCGGATGCGGGGCGGATGCGGATAACAGTTGTGCGGATGCGGGGCGGATGCGGATAACAGTTGTGCGGATGCGGGGCGGATGCGGATAACAGTCGTGCGGATGCGGGGCGGATGCGGATAACAGTTGTGCGGATGCGGGGCGGATGCGGATAACAGTCGTGCGGATGCGGGGCGGATGCGGATAACAGTCGTGCGGATGCGGGGCGGATGCGGATAACAGTCATGTGGATGCGGGGCGGATGCGGATAACAGTCGTGCGGATGCGGGGCGGATGCGGATAACAGTCGTGCCGATGCGGGGCGGATGCGGATAACAGTCGTGCGGCTGCGGGGCGGATGCGGATAACAGTCGTGCCGATGCGGGGCGGATGCGGATAACAGTTGTGCGGATGCGGGGCGGATGCGGATAACAGTCGTGCGGATGCGGGGCGGATGCGGATAACAGTCGTGCGGATGCGGGGCGGATGCGGATAACAGTCATGTGGATGCGGGGCGGATGCGGATAACAGTCGTGCGGATGCGGGGCGGATGCGGATAACAGTCGTGCCGATGCGGGGCGGATGCGGATAACAGTCGTGCGGCTGCGGGGCGGATGCGGATAACGTTTTGTTTATCCGCGCAGGGCTCTACCACTGCCATCGTAATGTACAGGCCATCGTGCAGCGACTCTTAACGATTGATCAGCGGATCGGTAGAGGGAAGAGATGGCGACCATTTTGCTTTGTGCTGTGTTGTTTATTTTTTTTATGAATGAGTATCCGCGTGAAAAGTGATACTTGAGAACGCTTCTAATTACGTCATTGAGAATGAGGATTATTTATGTTTTGTAGGTAGGTTATTGTATCTACGCAAATTTTGCGTTGCATGTTTGTCATCACACAGAAGGTTATGTTTTAGTTAGGACCTCTATATCACTTATTATTTCGACTCGTACAAGGTTTTTTTGGATGGTAATAAAATGTTGTTAGTTCAGGAAACCTTCTTCCCAGGTCGCAGGTATGTCAAAAGTTTGTTTATAGCAACTACCGGTATTATGAAAGAAATTATAATGTGACTTGCTTCTCCTTCCCCACCACGACAATTTAAGAAAGCAATGCATACACAACATTCCTAGAAATTATTTGTACATTACGGGGAATACAAGAGTGTGTGTTAACATTTCCCTGAAAGTAAGATACCATTTTCGGGAGAGAAGAGCTAATCGCTTAGGGGCAGATGACCTCGTAGTTCCGCCCCTTAAAACAACAATAACTAACTAACTAAGAGCTAATCGCCCTGATGGTAGGTTGTTAGTTAATATGGTTTCAATTATTGTAAGAAGTTCCCAAACTTCAGCCTATGCTAGGACTGGAAACATTTCTAATATGATAATGCTGAGCTTAAGTTACTTGCCGTATGTAAATCAGAGAAGCGATATCCAGTATTCAGTATCTACTGAAGTCAGTCCAAGTTACATTATTTGTGAGAATGGTCTCTTGATCAAGCTCAAGTGAATATCCACAGCCTGCTTCCAGTCTCCGACCGGGTCAGGAATGGAATGAATGAAGCCCCCATCTAGCGGCGAGGATATGAACTGTGCCGGCTGCCGAGGCCTGACGCACTCCTCTGGGGCAATGATTACATGAATGACAGATGGAATGAAATGATAGTGGAGAGTGTTGCTGGAATGAAATTGTGACAGGGAAAACCGGAGTACCCGGAGAAAAACCTGTCTGCCTCCGTTTTGTCCAGCACAGATCTCACATGGAGTGACCGGGATTTGAACCACGGACCCAGCGGTGAGAGGCCGGCGTGCTGCCGCCTAAGCCACGGAGGCTTCGATCAAGCTCAAGTGAATATGGTAATGTTTTCGTGGCAGCATTTGTGTAGGCTACTGTATTTACATTAATGGGATTGTTAGCACCTGGTGTATGTACTGTAGGTTATTGATACCTGATTTCAAAATTACAACCCATTGTAAATTCCTGATGCTATAAACAAGTTAGATTGAGTCGTAGAAAATAAGTGCTGTTAGGATAGGCCCTGTTTAAGTCACCTTGAGGGTAGCCTGTGCATTGATAACAGTTAGAGATAGGTTGCATTGTGCTTTGTCATCCACGAGCAGTTTAGGACGTGATCTGTTGAATAGCCAAGAGTGATGTGGGGTTTTCTCAGGCATCTACCATAAACCTTTTCAAAGCCGTGAACGACGAGAAAATGACCATGAATAGATCTTATTCTCGACGTCAAAATACTGCAATTTAGCCCTGTTTGTGTGTTTCAACGTCCTAGTAAATGTACCGGCAATGTACCATTTTGTTCACTCTCAAAATGCCAGCTACATCGGCCGGATTCGAACAAGCGGAGCGATAATTAGGCGTATGTAGTGGTAACGGATGGAAGTGCCTATCAGCCCTAAATAGCATTGCTATCTTTCTACGTCTTGAAGCGGGAGCATAATTTATATTAGGTTAAGTGACTGCGTGTGAAAGGAGCTATCTGACTTGCTGCTGTGACTATAACGACCCTAGGCGTGACGTCACAGTAGGAGCCTTCCGGCCTGTACATTACGATGGCAGTGGCTCTACCCATCACTTCCGAGCGAGGCGCGCTATGTGGCGTGATGGGCTCCATCTTGGCAACGCTGTACAGCTTTTCCCAGAGCGGCTAACTGGTGAACCATGTCTTAATTTCCCGTACAAATACAAACCGATATAAAATAAGTGAATTAATTTACGTATTTCACAATCATACAGCATACCTTTTTGATGTATGAGGATTACAACGCGACCAAGAACTACACTTTCAAACCACCCCAAGCCGAGAAAAAGTTTCCTTACAAAAATGATAACAACTTTGTTTCTTGGACACACGAAATTTTAAAATTAATAAACCAGTTATACAACATTCCAGTGTATATTGTGTAAAAATTTGGATTCGATCTGATGACGGGTTAGTGATAATAATTCTTAAATGTGACGCATGGTTGAAACTCGCTTAAAAACGGGCACTTTTTGTTTTCCAACTGCGATAAAAAATATTAAAATATAAATTAAAAATTCTAAACCTACATTAACTAACGTAAAATAGAACGACGAAAATGATGATGTTATTGGATTTTATGTAGGTCTATTGTTTATGTCACAAACAACCTTCAAACTCGAGTACACATAATATTTTGGTCGACAGTAGTTCACTCTCCCCGCTGCTAAATACAGTATTCGCTTTCGGTTCAGAGTTTATTTACTCAGGTTAGAGCAATAAAACTGTTAGGAGTGTGAGAAACAGTACAAACATGTTTACCTGTACGAAGGACGTGTAATCAGCTAGTTGCTCGTATCAGCAGCGTCAAAGTAGGTCACCGCTGTTATTGGTGGCTTCCCATTGTATTGAGCTGTATGCTGGCATACGATGTGTCGCGCCATGAGCGATGCCTTAATTCCTCGGCTAGTTTCATTGCTTTCTGCTACGCCGTGTCACGTCCTTATGTTTTGAGGATGATACCTGACTCTCCCCGCCTACGTACATCGGAATCGTGAAATTCGAATGGGTCCAATCATTTTTAGCCTACTTTTCACATTTTGCAAAAATGAGGAAAAAGTAGACTTATGAGATCCGGCAAATGTGCGTCTGTCTGTCTGTCCTTCTGTCTGTCTGTCTGGCTGGCTGTGTGTGTGTCCCCCCCTATCAACTCCTAAACGGCTGGAGCAATCGAAACAAAATTTGGTAGGAGTAAAGATCTATACCTGAATATCTCACGGCTATATTTGAAAATAATGCCAATGCTACCAACTGCTGAAAAATCGCAATTGAAATTTGAGCTCCATGTTGAATATCTTGGAAGTTATAAATGGGAGCTATTTCAAAATTGGCACACGGAAAGATAATAATATTGCAGTTTAATTTTCAGGATGCCATACATGGCAGTGTTGCCAAAATGATTATAAGCCTGCTGATAGGTCCAATTTTTAAATGCATATAACTTCTACACTATCGATTAGAATTCAACCAAATTTCGTATATGCTATGTGTATATAAACAGATATTACTGAGCGTATTCTTAAGAGCCTCCATGGCTGCCAACTGTTAATAAATGCTCTCATTTCTTTAAATCCAAATACCCATATATCAGAAAGTATGCAAGCCGACAGCTTTAAACTATGCACACGTATAGTACCTGGCATTCTATATTAATTTGGAGTAACTTATATACGTCAGTGCTACCAACATGATTCTAAGCCTGCTGAGAGGTCCAACTTTAAATAAATGTAACTTCTTTACTATCATTTGGATTTCAACCAAATTTCGTGTGTGCTATGTGTACCATAACAGATATGACTATGCCGATTCTTAAGAGTAACCAGCGCTGCCAACTGTTAAAAAATGCTGTCACTATTTTTGTTACCCTAATATCAATATATCAGAAAGTATGCAAGCCAATAGCTCTAAACTTTGCACACTTATAGTACCTGGCATTCTAGATTAATTTGGAGTAACTAATATAGGCCTACGCCAGTGCTGCCTACATGATTCTAAGCCTGCTGATAGGTCCAATTTTAAAATGCATGTAACTTCTATACTAACTAATGGATTTCATTCAAAATTGACACAACAATAGATCACATTAATTCAGATTATTTCTGACCAATACATGTATGTCATTGTTGCCAACATGATTTTACGCCGCTGTTAGATCCAATGTTTAACTGCATGTAACTTCCATGCTATTCATTGGACTTCAACCAATATTTGTATTCTGTACCTTAAGAGATGTAACTAAGAATATATTCAGTCCCCAGGGCTGCCAACTGTAGTTCTCTATTAGGCTACATTATGCCAGGTATACAGTATTTTGAACTAATTAGAAATGTCGATATTACCAACTTAATTTCGTCATTATTCTAGATAGATCCATACAGATTAATCATTGGCATGAACCTTAAATTTTAAGAAAAGTAGGCTCTTTAGTTCGTCACGGAACTTCTTGTTATTATTGTATTGTCACAAGGTGTGAAGTATGGAATATTGACATTCTTTGTGAGTATTGTCCAACTTGATGGATGTCATTGCAGATGTGTTGTCAACTGATTCCCTTTGTTCTACTGAACTAATTCTCAGCTCACCGTGACATAACATTCCGATGTTTAGCTGCTCTTTGCTCTGCGGCCTTGGTTGCTACATCGCCGTCTCTTCCGCTACGATGGCACGTTTTCTAAGATAAAGAACTGTTACGTAATGGAAAGTTGGCTTTATTCTGGATGTCCGTTTCCACGCTTCACCACGAGGAGTAGGAAAAACTAAACATATGCATTCATGTTTCGGTTAAATCACCAACTATTAACAAAATAGAACGGACTCATTGCGGAGAGCAACTACTGTACATGATCCGGTAGATAGCAAACAGTTTGATTGTTAGACCCATTAGAGCCGAAGGTAAGTTCCTCCTTAAAGATTACAGTTACTAACGTCGTTACTTGCTCGCTATTGTAAAAGTAACTGTTATTAGTAACCAGTGGCGTAAAGAGCGTTAAAATCCTTCAGTAGGCGTATGCCTTCCTTCGAAGGGGAAGTAAAGCCGGCGGTCCCATGTCATAGATTTATGACATGTAAAAGATCCTTTCACTGACTAAACTTGTGTGGAGCTGAATTTCTAGGTTAGATTTCGTTGTAACGCTCTATCAGAGTTCCAACGTTCTCCACTAGGTATCATTGACATCTGGTAGCGAAAGTTGGAACTATTTAAAATTGAAAGGAACTTGTAGCTGACCCTAGGGCTGTCCGCTTTAAGCAGCTACAGCCTCTGGCGAGCCGAACATGTCCTCGGACACTCCCGGCACTAAAAGTCATACGATTAATAAATAAATAAATAAATAAATGGCGTAACTAGGGTTTCTTCTGGAGGATGATGACCTTAGTCAAAATTACACTGGGGGTGAGGGGACATAATGAATGAAAACAAATATACCATCCCGAAGTTTCAAAACCTTCTATCAACATTTTTTTAATGTTTTTTATTTCTTTATTTGCTTTCATTTGATACCTTGTGTTTGCGCTTTACAATATACAAATACTCAAAAATCAACAATTTTGTTGATATAAATTTATAAAGTCCAGTTTTCTTCGTGGAATCATCTTGCCCCTTTCTATTCTCTGACATTGTATAAATGTTAATAAACTACGGTTTCCAACTTAAAACAGCAATACACAATGTTATTCACTTTCCACAACGACACACTGTTGGATACTAACATAATGACAAGTTATAAGTGGAGTATTTTTGGAAAGAGACGAGGAAAGATGGTGCTATTGCCACCCCTCGAGATAACGTAACATATATTGTTTAATCACATGGAGCTTTTTTCAGGTCGTTGATCTTTTTCAGTAATTGGGATTATATCGTGTTGACCGACTGAAAAGTTGCTATATTGTCAATAAGGCAATACGGAAACATAGCTTCAAAGTTCCTTATATATTCAATAAGTAGGCTATTAAGTTAGGGTAACGCTAAACATTTACACGAGTGAAAATAAATACTTTCAAATTATTAAGTAGGCTATAAACTCCCATAATGTAATCATTTGTCATCAATCCAAAGATTGGTTTTGCTCAAAATTAAAAACTTCAACAAATTGCATATTTTTATTCTTTGGCTCTAGGGGGGAATAATTCCTCCTGATCACCCCCCGTAGTTACACCACTGCTAGTAACGCCCCACTCCCCAAGCCTGCTTCTGTAACGCGCTCCTATGGTGTAGCTTCTAGTCCAAGTTCATCTCCATTCTTCAGCTCACACAACTTACACTTCATTCCTTGTCTCGTGCGAGACAACGCTTTCCTAACCGTCGTAGAATGTGCAGTCTTCCATACGTGTCGCTTTATAGGTTATGTTATCTGCGCGCTAATCTCGGGCTGGCCGGCTAGTATGCAGGGACTGGTGCTCTGTTGAGCTCCTCTTACCCTTTTGGCAAGAAATTTTATATTTTTCGTAATTTGCTATTTTTTAGTTTTATTTATTTTTCTCATGGTCCTTCGTACTTGGTCCAGGGGAGGAAGAAATTGAGAGCTGAAGTGTTATTTTGTTTTGAGATGTTTGTATGTTTGGTGTGGATGAGATAGCGTGACTAGTTTGAGTTCGCTGACAGCGTTGATAGCCACGTCCCAGGTTTGCAATTTTGAATTTGCCGCCAGTTCACTGGTTCACTGGGACGCCGAGCGCCATAGCAGCAGCCTCGGGTTTGCAGTTTTGAGGCAGGGTGGACTTGGTCATCCTACCGGGAGGGGACCATGTTGGATGTTGCTTCATTGTGGATTTTGCTCTGAGGGTGATCTTTTTCCCCCTTTTGATTTTCAAGGAGTAACTTGTATGGGTGTTGTGTAGGGTTTGTTTAGCCCTTGTTAGGTGTGGTGTTGAATAAAACTTAACAGGGCTAAGTTCCTTAGGGCTAAACTTTGTGTGAGGCACAACGGGCGGGAAGACTGCCTAACAGGTGATGACGTCACAGCGACAGACGATAATCAGCACATGGCTGCCAACTCTAAGTCTCTACATACCGGTAGTATAAAACTAAGTCCCCGATTCTTGGATGTTCCGGGTAATCGAGAACCACTGAATCGATTTTGATGCGGTTTTCACCGTTATGTAAAGGATAGCTATAGGTAAAGCCCTGCGCGGATGCGGATATCCGCGGATAAACCCGCGGATATCTGCAACATTTTTCGCCATGCGGATATAGTTTGCATGGCTTTGCGGATAGCGGATAAGCTGCGGATAATTTTTGGAGTAAATTTGCGGATAGGTTTTAGAATACAATCCGAACTTGTTGAATATCATGGGAAAAGTTGGGTAATTGTGCGCAGCGGGTAATCGTGCGCACCTATGTTTTTCGAGTTAGTAGTACATCTAGCAACTCTGTTCACTGCTACCCTCAAGCTGTCATCGTATCTATAAGATAGGGACAGTCAGCATGATGCCAGTTGCTATGTGATAAACGTGAGGCTTGGATGAAGAAACTTAACACGTTGCATGTTATTTTCTGTAGCCAGCAAATAAGAAGGTAAGCCTACAGTTCTGATTCATTGATTTAAAATTAAATGTAGTTTTAAATGCCAGTGTTTACAGTGGTTTTGCATGTATTTATTTTTCAATATAAAAGATTAGTTTACCGGGATTCAGTGAGTTACGTTTTAAAAGCAGAGTGGGGTAATTGTGCGCAGAATTCCCCCACTCTCCCTTACTAGGGCCCGGATGTTTATGACAAATCATATTTTTCATGACAAATGTAAGATGATGATTTACGCTAATCTCATTCAAATTATGTCAATGAGCGCAATCAACACTCTGAACTGAAAAGGGTTGCAATTCTGGCTGTATAACATTTATTTTAAACATAGCACATGCCATACAGTACATAGCCTAAGGGTTCGGCTTTCAGCTCAAATGTCTAAAAGATCAAGTATAAAGCAACACATTGAAAATACCTTATTGTTATGCCACATTCGGATAACAAACTTGTGGATAAAAGTCGCGTGGATGCGGGGCGGATGTGGATAAAAGTCGTGCGGATGCGGGGCGGATGGGGATAAAATTCGTGCGGATGCGGGGCGGATGCGGATAACAGTCGTGCGGATGCGGGGCGGATGCGGATAACAGCCGTGCGGATGCGGGGCGGATGCGGATAACGTTTTGTCTATCCGCGCAGGGCTCTAGCTATAGGAAGGGTTCTCTAGAAAATAATTTATTTATGACCAAAGGAAGCCGAGCAGTAACGATTTCATTCAGTAAATCGAGTCGAAGAAAATCCTGCCGTCCGCGCGCCTTTTAAGCTTACACTGGGTAAACCGTTAAAATATCTATATACTATGAGTGTAAGAGTATTGTTCAGCATGAAGGGTTCTACAAAAATAGTCTGCGACATATCTTTATCTTCAATACATCGCCCACTATAAGTGTTTTTACGTTTTAATTTCTTGCAAAAATCTCCATTCAATTACTAGCTTCCTAGCTAGCGAGCGAGCCTGTCACCCCAGTTTCACCCTTCATTCCGCAGAATACACAGTCAAGTTTAGATTGGATGGAAGGGGGATTTGTGATTTATGCCCTCGCCTTCTTAAATTACACCTGACAAGAATTCGTTGCACATGCTATCTCCATGATAATATAATAGTCCAGTCTGTGATTTTAACCCATCATGCAGAGACGGAAAATGGTTATAAAGTAGGTAGTAGTTCATTGAAATCCAAAAAAAAATAACGCCTTTTAAGCTTACGCTGGGTAAACCGATAAAGATACCGGGCGAAGGCGGGATGGGTTGCTAGTTATATTATAAATGCCAATGGTCTTCAACCATGGTGACTTAGAAATATGCGTAGTAACAGTGAATACAACCCAACAGTAGTGATGGGGATGGGGGACAGGTTACATTGTACTTGTCTATGATGACGCTGACTATAACACCTTAGGCAACGGAAATAGGGAAATCTAGTGGGAAGATACGACAATGAATGCTAAAGAGAGAGAGAGAAAAGAATGCAATAATATAAAAAAAACACCTCTACCCTTGCAATGAACACCTGTATTTCGCAAAATATGCATTATAAGCTACATTACTTTCATATTTACATGGTTTCCAATGAGCCATTCCAAACATGTATAGTCGAACGTGGTTATAGTGAATCAATGTATAACAAAACCTCTGTATTGGAAAGACATGTCTTGGTCCCGTCATTTTTACGGTGAATAACTTTATACAAGAAACTTTTGTACCTCTGTTGTCTTGGATTCGTTTACCTCTGTATAGAAAAGAGAGTAGGTTGAAGACCTCTACATAAAGACGTGGTGCCTCTTTTTCCCTGTTGTTTTCCTGGTTTACACTCCGCATCAGGCTACGTACTGTACTGAATTATCCATACCTAGTTTACCTTCAATCACTGTAACCATACTGTAAGTATTGTGTGTACAGCATAGCCTACTGTATTACTGCATGTATTGCATTTTTTTTTTTCGTGTAGCCTCCTGAGAGGCCGAGTGCAGGTCTTTCTAGTCGACGCCCGTGGGCGACCTGCGCGTCGGGATGAGAGATGGAAAGGATGAAGATGAATGAAACTGGGCAAGGATGTGGAAGGAAGCGGCCATGGCCTGTCAGAAGGTACTGTCCCAGCATTTGCCTGGTGTTGAAAATGGGAAACCACGGAAAACCATTTCAAGGACAGCCGACGGTGGGGCTCGAACCCACGCGTCTACCGAGTCAGCAGAGAGCTTGGCCCCTTGACCTAACGCGGAGCTTTAGCCCGCGTAGCCACTACAGTCGGTATTGTATTAAAGACCGTTATTTTTACTCGCAATTGTGTAGCAGCCAATGTAACTGACTTACAAACTCCAAACAAGAAAGTGACTTGGATAAGCTTGGGTATAATACAACCTGGATATAACGAAAACCTCTATATAAGAAAGAATAACACTTCCCCCTTCAACCTTCTTCTAACCGGGTCGACTGTAATACGTAGGTTACACTCATATTCTGACTATTACGCCAATGTCAAAGCGATGTGGGATTATTCTCGGAATCCCTGTGCTCCCCACCAACTAGTCTACCTGCACAGAAGTCAGACACGCCTAATGGACTGATAAGAAACAGTGCGCTTGCTGATCAGACAACAAAGGACAGTTCTTGGTGGCCTCCCCTCCCGCGCTGCTCCAGACAGTCTACTGGTCTGCATTCTTGAGAGCAGCCATCCCTTCCTGGCGAGACGGCGCGGCGCGACGTAGTGCGAACACACACCTCGGAACTTTGCATACAAAGTGAACTTTATTTTGGCCAGTAATGCTAATAATATTATTAGTCTTACGTTCCTTTAAACTATCGCGGCTGCCAGAATTTTGCCCCGAAGGGGATCTTTAACGTGTCAGTAAATCTACTAACACGGCTCCCTCGAGTTGCGCATCCTCAAATACCAACTGACTGCGCCAGTATTCGATACTGCAAACTTGGGTTCAGCAGGCGAGAACATTACCGCTCGCGCTGTGCCACGCAGTAGCTAGTTAGTTAGTTATTGTTGTTTTAAGGGGCGGAACTAGGAGGTCATCTGCCCCCGCAGTAGCTAATAATGCATAAACTATTATTCTACATATAAGGGAATATTTGCACGTCTTGAAACTATTTATTTAAAGCAAAGTGTTTCCTGAAGAAAAATACACGTACTTTATTTGAATGTCGCCCACTTCTGTGGTCTCGTTATAGGCTATGTGTTGCGCCTACGGATCCGAAGGTCCTGGATTTGATTCCCACCTCAGCTGTCCTATAAATGTTTTCCCGTGGTTTCCCCACTTCTACTCCAGGCAAATGCCGGGATGGTAGCTAACTTAGGGCCACGATCGTTTTCTACCGAATCATACCTCGATTACAAGTACACACATTAGTACTGACATGGCAGTGGCACAGGTTATTAGACAACTTTTACACACACCCAAGTATACGGTGCTACATGACCACGATGTCGCAAAGGCCCAGAAAAATCAACAACAACAGAATATTTGAATAAATACTTAAAATAGTCAGATTTTTCAATAAATACTTGCGCTATGGGCGATAATGTAGGGGACGGTGCCAAGAACACTGTGGTGTGTTAGTTAGTTATTGTTGTTTTAAGGGGCGGAACTACGAGGTCATCTGCCCCTCTGGTGGTCTGCCACAAAGAACAATCGGTCGTGCGGACGCCACCCCAGTCGATTCATTACCAGGGGCATTACTAAGTGTTCTTTAATTTGATCCTTCTAAGACTTCACTCTAGATTGCTGCCTATTGATTTCCTCTTTGCAGAATCAAGATGCCACCCGGTTCTGACAGCAGTTATCATGATTCCCTCGGTTTTTCCACACTCCCTCCAAGCAAATGTAGAGATAGTACCATATTTCAATTCCCTGGGCACCCTGATAATTATAACCACATAAACTACTACAGCCACAATAGAAACGAAGGTTAACAGACATAAGGTAAAGGCAGGTAAGATTGCGCAGACTTTAAGATTGCGCAGTGGCATTTTCTTACAGTTGGCAGCACTGGTGACCCAAGCCATTCTGTGGAGAAACGTGTATTGCAAAGTGCTCTTCGAAAGTGTGAACGATTTTGCTGATTCTACTTGTATAAAGTATTAAGAGGTAAGAATAATTAATCATCCTATTTGATGTAATTTGTATTCTTCAGGAAATAAGCCTTAGAGATCCTTTAAATTATGATTTAGTTGAAACAAATAATCCTCTCGCAATGGGAACTCCTAACAAAGACTGTGAGCGGCTCGATGTGCGTATACGTAACTGCTTCTGCCATCTGTTACCGAAAGTGTTGAACTACGCAGAAACCTGCAAGACCGCGCGCTCTGCGCAGTCTTGGAGGAACTGTGCGCCATCTTGCAGGCACATTCTTGTTCTGTAGAAATCGTTCATATCTACGATATTCTTTCTTTCAGACGTCTATTTAACGGCAGTATGAGCTCAACATACTCAAGAAAATCAGAGAGGAAACTTATATTTACGACAGAAATCTTAGAGGAAGCCAGAAAGAGAATTGAAAATGGTGAAAGTCAAAGAAAAGTGGCTACTTCATTGGGTACTAAGGAATCCACTTTGAGAAATAGATTAAAATTGGTAAGGAAAAAAATAATTACGGTAGTTGGTTAATAATTGTTTATGGCAATTCATAATTAACTAAATTAAGTAAATTATATTTAAAAATTAAGTTCAATTAAAAATATTTAACAAATATTATAGGCCTACTACAGTACATAAATATTTTCAACTCCAATGTTTAATATTTATTCCTCGAGTAGCCTACGTTATGTAATATATTTCTTCGTTAATTTACAGGGGACTGTACCAATTTCCTTGGGACGTCACAAACCTGTGTTCACGCCAGAACAGGAACAAAAATTGGCCGACCATTTGAGGGAACTGGACAAAAGGTTTTATGGAATTACCAGAAAACAGCTGATGAGTTTAGCGTACGAATTTGCTGAGAGGAATAAGATTGAACATAGGTTCAATAAGAAAACTAGATTAGCAGGAAAGAACTGGGTTTTGGCCTTTTGTAAGAGGCAAAAGCTGTCATTACGCACACCAGAGAAGTGCAACATAGGAAGAGAAATTGGATTCAATCGAGTCCAATGTGACCGATTCTATGATAATTTGGCAAGTGTGTGTGTTGATGAAATGTTCCCAGCTCATAGGAAATTTAATATGGACGAGTCCGGTATATCAACCGTGCCTAATACTGTTCCTAAAATTATATCTCCTAAAGGGAAGAAAATAGTCTGTAAGGTCACATCGGGAGAGAGAGGGCAGGCAGTTACCGTAGTGTGTTGTATGGGGCCTACAGGCATATTTGTTCCTCCAGCGATGATCTTTGCGAGGAAGAGAATGAAGCCAGATCTGTACATGGATGCTCCTGAAGGGACATTGCCAATGATATCCGACTCTGGCTATATGAACACTGAGCTCTTTGTAGAGTGGCTCAAACATTTCAAAAACTTTGTAAAGCCATCAAAAGAGGATCCAGTTCTCCTTATACTGGATAACCACATTTCCCACTGCAGCATTGATGCTGTTCTTTACTGCAGGGAACACAGCATCACCTTGCTTTCACTACCACCCCATGCAAGCCACAGGCTTCAGCCTTTGGATGTTGGCTTTTTTGGGCCTCTGAAGAAAGCCTATTCTCAAGAAGCTGATACGTGGTTGGTGAATCATCCTGGCACTGCAATTACACAGGCCAACGTGGCCAGGATCTTCAAATCAGCCTACGAGAGAGCAGCAAAGATGGAGACAGCCGTTCAAGCTTTCATCAAAACTGGAATTCATCCGTTTAACCGGAATGTATTTTTGGATGACGACTTTGCTCCCTCGGAGGTAACATTCCGCCCATCTGTGCAGGAAAATGAACCTGCTGTAGAGGAGCAAATTCAAAATGCAAAAGTTTACGAGCCACAGGTGTCACCTGCTAAGATATCTCCCCTACCAAAGGCAGCTCAAGCAACCAAACGCAAGAGAACTTGCAAATGGTCTGAAGTTCTATCTTCCTCTCCTTATAAGAATGGCCTTCTTGCAACGAAGAATGAACAAGCAAAAAAAAACAGGGCAGGAAAACTCTTCACTTCGGTGTAAGTTCAGTAGCGTCAACTTCGTCAGCTGTCACAACTGCCGAAGAAGAGAAAATCGTGTGTCCTTGCTGTGACGAAGAGTATGAGGAACCAATTATTGAAGACTGGGTGCAATGTAGTAGGTGCAAACAGTGGTGGCATGAAGGGTGTTCGAACTATGAAGGCATAGGACTCTTCAAATGCGAATTGTGCTAATGCGTATTCTTACAGGACGCCATGCGCATTCTTAAAGGACAGTGCCTTTAAGACTGCGCATTTGCAATTAATTAAAAAACATTTTTTTACATTTAATATACATTATTTTAAGTGTTCTTTGTATACGCATTGTGTTCGCAATTAATTGAAGTCTTGTTAATAAATTTTGTGTTAAATTGGTCACAAAAGTAGTTTATCTATGGACATAAATACACTAAGTGCGCAATCTTAAGTGCCTTTACCCCTGAACACACACTCAGGTAGAGGGGACTGATGTCCAAGCCTAAAATGAATTATTCACTGTAAGAGCAACAACAACAACACGAGAAGCTGACAGAAATCCAACAAACGTTAACTTGTTATTTGTGATGTAAAATGGATCTCTTGTTTAATTCAAAGAACAGAACTCAACTGCAGATGATTCAGAGTTATCGAAATTTTCATCATCATGGTCGTCGCCGTTATATTCCATCACGGGAAACATCCACTTTGGCAGAAACTGATGAAGCCCTACCTCAAAGGTGACGCAATGGAGGCTTGTGACCTTGACGTGAATACTTGATGAATGCAAGGAACTGTGTTATTATTGTTTGCTCACTGATAGAGGCCGAATCGTCCTCGCAATGTTTGTATTGAGGCCAGTCTTATCGCGTAAACTGCGCGTGGTGCCACTTAACAATTATCCAGTGCGAACTGGATCGTAAACTGTGTTAACACTCACGCGACTGGTGAGGGGGGGGGGGGGGGGGGCTGTGTGAACACCTGTACATAGAATTATATCCTGGGATGAGGGTGGCCACAAAACTATTGTTACGACAGGCATACATTGGGCAGCACACAATATTCTAAAGAAGTAGGCTAATTGTGGAGCTTAAAACTCCCATCCGGAGAGTTTCTGAGGAACTGGCTTCTACGTCAGGAAGATGGGCTCCATTTGAGATTCAATTGCTGACGGCCAAGTTAGGATCTAAGCCTTGTTTACAGCCGGTGCTCAGCTTGTATTGCCACAGAGGTTCTTCCCTTCTCCCTACTAAGCTACTGCGCGGAGCCTTGCTCAGCGGCAATCCTATCTCACACTCGTAATACGTATGTTAAGTGCGGATACAATAGTTGAAGGTTTCTGTCACCTAATTCGTGCCCCTCATATGTGAGGAAAGGAGCTTGCGCACAAGTCTTCCCCACCTGGGTAGTTTTCATAAAAATCTCAATCAAGATTTGTTCTATAAATATATAATACAGTTGACTAGCATTTTGAAATCAGAAATTTAGCATTTTAGTTTGAATATTTCGTATTTTGTTGCTTTTATAAGTTTGAAATTTAGCATTTTATAGCATTTTGAAGAAAGAGAATTTAGGTTAAATATAACAAATGAGTAATTTTGAAATGACATTAATGTGAAATTAAAATCACACTTGTTAAAGGTTAATAGTGAGATAAAATGCATGTAATAAATTATGTATTTGTTTTAAATTAATTAGGTTAAAGTTGTAACGTGTTTTTCGAGGGGATTTTACGCCACTGGCATAAGTCAGAAGGAAGCCATTCTATATTTATTTACGCGGCAAATTGTTCAGCCAAGAGAAGTTTTCATGTTAATTTATTATTATTATTAACTTATTATTATTATTAAGGTATTTTTGGAGCATTTTTATAAAATTATAAGCATACAGATAGGTTTTCTATGTCATAGAAAACACTATCAAGCAAATTATTACGAACAACATTATCGTAAGAAAATTATATGATTACGGAATTTTACGGAGTTTTGTCAGTTAGGGTATTTTGAGAGAGATGAGTCACGCGGAATTCGGCTACAGGCTTATTCTTGTCAAGAAGCATGACGCACGCCTGGGTTGCTGCTTCAAGAAAAGGCGAAATAATCTGGAACGGAAATCGACATCATCCTCGCGCCGAGTGTAATGATCCTGAGGAGGGGGGGGGGGTAGCGCGTGGTGGCTCAGCCAATCAGAGGAGAGCGGGCGAGAAGAAGCCGGCTCCGGAGAGGGGATGCGACGAGTGCATATATGGTTTGCGCGCCGTGGAGGCAAGGCGACTATCTTTGTAAAACTTAACCAGTGTGGTTGTACGTGTGATTGGCTCCGATGTTCGGACCATAAGTTATCATATCTACAAGTATCTCATCAACTAACGAAGAAGATGACGACGACCAGGAGGCTGTGGGAAGCTCTCTTCAACATCCAGTACGAGGGAAATGCTTCGGCAATTTCCAGTGGTAAGCGCAGTGAGATAAAATGCATGTAATAAATTATGTATTTGTTTTAAATTAATTAGGTTAAAGTGACACATAAGAAAATTGTTAGAAGTCAAAGTATTACACTGAAATGTAGGCTATACGGATTGAAAATCAGAATAATACAGAAAATACACACAATCAACTCAAGTCTTGCATCAAAATCCACCAAAGTGGGTAAGTGCATCAAGTTCATGAATCATTAACATTGTTCAATTAAATCTCAGAGCTGTTTTATAGACATTTTCGGTCTCTCCCACTTGTTGACTTGACCTTCGCGAAGGGCGGTCAAAACGTGCCGGATGGATTACTTCCCGCATTCCAGACCGGTGGTCAAGCCGTCATAAACATGTCAAGAGTGTAGAAACTCCTCATTTAAAGTTTCATTCGAAAAGAAAGAATAAAAAATGTTCAGTTAAAAAAACGTGGATTTCGCATTTATGTAGCATTTTGGTATAATTTTCGAATTTTGAGTCAATTTCGCATTTTGTCGCCTTCCCAAAACACATTACATTACAAGGTCGCTAATACTGAAAATGCAAGAGTGCAAGCCATTATAAGCATTTCACGCTTTATCGCTTTTGCGAAAAAACCACCACTCCTAAATATGACATAAAATATCTATCATTACATTTCCAATGCCTTTTGTACATTTTGTACATTAAACCAACTGATTTGAAGACCGAAGGCTATCTGTTGTTCCCCTCCAGGAAGTCTTCTGTAATGACAGGGTATAGGGTGTGGAATAGTGGGCATGCTGCGATATGGTCGGGGATGAAGTCGCAGACAGTTCTAATGAGTAACTGTCACAACTGTTGCAATTGCTGCTCCATCATACTCGATATCGTTCCACCGGTGTCTTCCTGATTGCGTTCACCTCATTAGTAGTCCAGATTGCGGTCACTTTCATTTTAGGGAAGGACTATAAACATTCCAGCTTCCAGATTGCGATCACTTTTCTTGGGAGACCGGTCCGGTTGTAACTCCCTTGGGGATTTCCTCACCTTTCACTTCCACCCTTCTTGCCAATGTTGAGGTACATGTCATGTGTCAGTTCTCTTTGGTCCTGATACACTACATTTTGACAGTGAACTTATTGATTTTGACTAATCAAATGTCACAGATTTCAAATCTGGAATGTTAATAAACCTAATACTTCAAATGTTTGACTTTGTGTGTAGGAGGGGGCGGGGACAAAAATTGTTTACAAGGGGGATTTAGAATCAAACGCAGAACAAATTACTGTACTTTTACGAGACGAATTTTGCGAGGTAATGAAGAGAATGCTTTTCACGATATACTGTAGGCCTACCTATTATAAAAATAGATAGGCATCAAATGGGAGAGAGGGGCAGAAATTAAAAATTATACCCTGTAAGTATAAAATTTTCCGTTACAACAATTTTGTTGAAAGTGAAGGTCGTTGATTCCGATCCGATCCGTTTCTATTCTTAAGACTGAAAATGTTATAATCATTGCTCTACGAGGTGCCGTCAGCTTGGAAGGGGACTTGATCTTTTTAAGCGAAGCTTTATGGGGTGTGCTGAGCTGAACACTGAAGTGTAGTCATTCTTAGGTTAGATAGAGACATATCAGGTTCCCCTTGTTATCCACAAAACTTACAGAAGGTATGAGTCAGTTGGGAAGAACCAAGGACCGGTCTCCCAAGAAAAGTGACCGCAATCTGGACGCTGCAATGTTTATAGTTCTTCCCTAAAATGAAAGTGACCGTACTCTGAGCTGCTACTAAGGTGAACGCAATCTGGAATGACCGCAATCAGGACACAACCGTTCCATCTGGTCCCACACCAGCCTAGAACGTTCTGCAGGGAATTCCAATGAAAAGTAGTGTCGTGCGTCATGAAGGTGATTGGAAGTGTCATTTCAGCATTAGGCCGGGTTTTATAACGTTTCAATCCTGGTCGGGTCGAGCAGCGGGGGATCAAAAGCAATTATTCGCAGTGATGACGTCAGTGGCGGGTCGTGGGATGGGAATGACTTGCGGAACGTTGTAATTATTACAAGAAGACGAGTCGCGGTAACGGTACAGCGAGCGTCACATTCCTTGTGAGTAGTGTGGTAAGGGGGGAGCTGCTTCCAAAAGCAAGTTGTGAGCCCCTGCGACCTTGGAATGGAAGGAGCCATGCTAGGAGGGCGTGCTTGGATTCGTTTTTTTCGTCTCGTTGTGCTCTTTACGGGAATGTAGGTGTCGAAAAGGTGAAGTTAGGGTTTTGGGTCAAAACATGCGTTTTTCACATTTTTGCTGATTTTTGGAAAACGGGCCATGCTAGGAGGGCGTGCTTGGATTCGTTTTTTTCGTCTCGTTGTGCTCTTTACGGGAATGTAGGTGTCGAAAAGGTGAAGTTAGGGTTTTGGGTCAAAACATGCGTTTTTCACATTTTTGCCGATTTTTGGAAAACGGGTCATGCTAGGAGGGCGTGTTTGGATTCGTTTATTTCGTTTCGTTGTGCTCTTTACGGGCATGTAGGTGTCGAAAAGGTGAAGTTAGGGTTTTGGGTCAAAACATGCGTTTTTCACATTTTTGCCGATTTTTGGAAAACGGGCCATGCTAGGAGGGCGTGCTTGGATTCGTTTTTTTCGTCTCGTTGTGCTCTTTACGGGAATGTAGGTGTCGAAAAGGTGAAGTTAGGGTTTTGGGTCAAAACATGCGTTTTTCACATTTTTGCTGATTTTTGGAAAACGGGCCATGCTAGGAGGGCGTGCTTGGATTCGTTTTTTTCGTCTCGTTGTGCTCTTTACGGGAATGTAGGTGTCGAAAAGGTGAAGTTAGGGTTTTGGGTCAAAACATGCGTTTTTCACATTTTTGCCGATTTTTGGAAAACGGGTCATGCTAGGAGGGCGTGCTTGGATTCGTTTATTTCGTTTCGTCGTGCTCTTTACGGGAATGTCGGTGTCGAAAAGGTGAAGTTAGGGTTTTGGGTCAAAACATGCGTTTTTCACATTTTTGCTGATTTTTGGAAAACGGGCCATGCTAGGAGGGCGTGCTTGGATTCGTTTTTTTCGTCTCGTCGTGCTCTTTACGGGAATGTAGGTGTCGAAAAGGTGAAGTTAGGGTTTTGGGTCAAAACATGCGTTTTTCACATTTTTGCCGATTTTTGGAAAACGGGTCATGCTAGGAGGGCGTGCTTGGATTCGTTTATTTCGTTTCGTTGTGCTCTTTACGGGAATGTAGGTTCGAAAAGGTGAAGTTAGGGTTTTGGGTCAAAACATGCGTTTTTCACATTTTTGCCGATTTTTGGAAAACGGGTCATGCTAGGAGGGCGTGCTTGGATTCGTTTATTTCGTTTCGTTGTGCTCTTTACGGGAATGTAGGTGTCGAAAAGGTGAACTTAGGGTTTTGGGTCTAAAAATGCGTTTTTCACATTTTTGCCGATTTTTGGAAAACGGGCCATGCTAGGAGGGCGTGCTTGGATTCGTTTTTTTCGTCTCGTTGTGCTCTTTACGGGAATGTAGGTGTCGAAAAGGTGAACTTAGGGTTTTGTGTCGAAAAATGCGTTTTTCACATTTTTGCCGATTTTTGGAAAACGGGCCATGCTAGGAGGGCGTGCTTGGATTCGTTTTTTTCGTCTCGTCGTGCTCTTTACTGGAATGTAGGTGTCGAAAAGGTGAACTTAGGGTTTTGGGTCAAAAAATGCGTTTTTCACATTTTGCCGATTTTTGGACATTTTGGCGATGAATGTTTTTTTATACGCATGCGCACTTGAGGAGTTTTGTAAGAGGGCGGGCTTTTTAAATGATGATTTATAAATGAGTGTTTTTTTATATATGTATTTAAAGAAACCCAAAAAACTAATAGGTCATTGGCCTTTTACTATCTCGCTAACCAATAATCGGATTTAAACCTATGGGGTGTCGTAGGACTCGTGGTGAAATCCCCTTTTCTATGGACGGGGCATATTCACCCCAAACTAAAAACTACCCTTACCCGGGGGATGAAATAGTAATTTATTTTTGTATGCTTACGAACTTGGCGGTTTTTGCAAAAGAGCGGGCTTTTTAAATGATGATTTATAAATGAGTGTTTTTTAAATATGTATTTAAATAAACCAAAAAAACTAATAGGTCATTGGCTTTTTACTATATCGCTAACCAATAATCGGATTTAAACGTATGAGGTGTCGTAGGACTCGTGGTGAACTCCCCTTTTCTATGGATGGGGTATATTCACCCCAAAATAAAAACTACCCTTACCCGGGGGGGGGGGGGGGGTGAAATAGTAATATTTTTTGTATGTGTGCGCACGGACGGGTTTTGTCAAAAGGACCTAACTATACGTTTGTTAATATTTTCTGAACCCCTGATGGGATTTTGCCATAGACAGTATTCTAACCCTGGGGGTGACGCCCCGTTTTTGAATGTATGATTCATTTTTGTCGAAAGGGCCTAACGACACTTTTGTTCATATCTCGCGAACCAATCATGCTAGGGACTTGTATGAGGGGTCCTAGCATTTGGGGCAACATCCCCTGTTTGGAGGTGAAACTACCCCCCAAAATTGAAAAATCCATATCTCGGAAACGAAGAATCCTAAAATTAGGTGTGATAGCTTAAAAAATAGGGGATGATATGGGCTTTTACCTCGATGGATCATTTCACTCCTAAAACAGTAAATAGTCATGTTATGGGGGAAAAAACGTGTTAAACACCTAAAAATGATAAATGAACATAAGATCTTTTGTTTTTGATGAAAAATAGCAGGGGGGTGAAACTACCCCCCAAAATTGAAAAATCCCTATCTCGGAAACGAAGAAGCCTAAAATTAGGTGTGATAGCTTAAAAAATAGTTCATGATATACGCTTTTACCTGGATAGGTCATTTCACCCCTAAAACAGCAAATAGTCATGTTATGAGGAAAAATGTGTTATACACCTAAAAGCATAAGCATCTTTGTGAAACCATGCTTTAATGGACATGTGTATGGAGGATGATTGTTATTATTATTATTAGGTAATTATGGATTAATGTGTGTATAGATAACTAACCTGTGGGGAGCGTGATGGCGCAGGTGCTTAGCTGCTCGTCTTTACCCGGACGGCTGGGGTTCAAATCCCGGTTACAGCGGGGGTTGGAATTTTCACTCGAAAAATCACGTGGCGTCAGGAAGGGCATTCGGCCTTAAATCCCGGACCAAAACCAAAATGAGCCTGGTTGGCTCCGGCGACTCAAACTAATTGGGAAAAGCCGAAGAAAGAAAAAATGGTAACTCACCAGTAATAGTAAACATTGGTTGGAGGTGTTAGGATGGCCAACCCTTTGCCATGGTTCACGAATGGACCCCAAAAAGTTTTACCTGTCAAGACTCAGTATATCCTGTTGCAGCCTTTAGAAAAAAAAATCGAATCGGGGCCTCTGTGGTGACAGTGGACTTATATTCATGATGCTTTTTAAACAAACATAGGCTTGCATACTACCACTGGGTTGAATCTGCACAGAGACACTGGCTTTGGTGATAACAGCACAGCGATCTTGTCAGGAAGTTTCATATTACTAGTCTGCTTGATAGCGGACGTGCTCTGCACATGACTAGATCGTTGTTAGGTTTGACAAAGGCTTAGTGAAGCTTATGGCAACCTTGAAATGAATGTCATGGTATAGCCGGGGTTGGAAGCCAAGACCTTAGGGTTGACAACCAAGTAGGTTAACCACTACATGGTGAGATGGCCAAATAATAATGTAACAGAACATATAGAAACGTTTTCTATAGTTTAACGAATTGGCATACCATGAGAGGTGTAGGTAATGGAAATTGAATCCTTAGCTGATGATTATACTACTTTCCATGCCCACGTATAAGCTATCATGTTAGAAAAAGAATGGTATGGCTTGTTTTAAACGGAGAATAATTGTGTTTACTATGAAACACAAATCTGAATTTAAAATTAATTTAAAATAATTAATTTAAAATTAGTTTAGTACGCTGAAGTTAAAATGAATAATGATCACGTTACAGACAGCCAGTTTCAAAGCCATGAGAACTAAGTGAACAAAGAATAAAATTCATGAACCAGTGAGGAATTCAGCATGCTGTCCTTTGGACAAGAGAGAAGCGTTCTACAAATTTAACCACCAAGCTGTCCTATCGACCCTCAATGGTTTGGGTCATCGTAAAGATGAAAATTAAATCTAAGCTACTACACTCTTATATACTAGAAGAAGAAATGGAAAACAATAGGTCAAATAAAGAACAGAAGGAATAAAAAATGGCCCTCAACCCTCAAGCATGTGGATTGAGGGAGTTGGAAGGAAGGAGAGCCATGAAAGGCAGATAAAAAGTATACTAGGAGAGGCTTTGTCCCAGAGGTAATGGATAAAGAGGAGGTAAACTGGACTCAGCTCAGAAATCCCTTGGGGTCGCCAACTTCCAAACTGATCAGCCCTTGAGGGTGTAGCCATAGGCAGAGTGCATCGCAAGTCGTGGGGGCTAAATGCACCCTACCTTCTTGAGGGGGCTTGGGCAAAAGACAGGAAATAACATGAAAATAAAAAAGCAAGGCTGCCTCCTCAGGATATCAGAAAAAATAAATAAACCAGGGCCAATGAAGTTTCAAAAGGAAGAGACTCCCTAGGGCTCGGATACTCTAATCATGTTGGGGTCGGTAGAGAACAAGAGTTGAGCAAGTGTGGTCGACAGGAAATAAGAGAGTGAGGAGCCTAGCACAAGTTAGTGGAAGCAATGACGGTCTCAGCTGGAACTCCGTGATCGTCAACCTACATGACACTAGATATGACGCCCAGGGGTGGAATTAAAGACCTCTTTTGTTTTATATCACATGGCATGTCTTATAATGCAATACTGGTCCTAGGGTATGCAAAAAGGTATTAGAAACTCAGCTAATAATAGTGTGCTTGCCCATGATTATTTTCCCAAGTATAGTACATGGGACTGATAACCATGATTTCCAAGCCCCTAAGTAAGACAAAAAACAAATGATTTTCATTTTTCCAATGAGTTGGGGTGAGGTGAGGTGAGTTTTCTATACACCAAACTGATGTGGTTTCCCACTTCTACTCCAGGCAAATGCACATTTGATGTTATGAATAGTCAAATGGTTTGCAACTGCCCAATGCTAGGACCTGATTAGTGGCTTTTAAAAAATGGAATGGAATGGAGTACACTTTCCCCAAAACCAACAAGAGGAGTGTTCGATCCCTCACAACAACCATCCTTAAAGTCAATATAAATGACTATGCACTTCAGCTCATGACGGTCTCCTCTATTGTATGGCTTGTTTTAAACGGAGAATAATTGTGTTTACTGTGAAACACAAATCTGAATTTAAAAAAAGTCCTCTCGGCACGCCGGAAGGCGGAGGTAGATTTCACCGGACAAACTTGGGGATAGGCGAAAATAGGCAGAATATGCAGGTTTTCGTAGAAGGATCAGACCCCATTTATTGCGAGAAGGTATTTTATAATTGGAGCTTAATTAACTTTGTTTTTCGTCATTTTATGCTTATTTTAAAAATGTTATTGTCTTATGTGGAACGGTAACCTTTTTGTCATTTGGGGTCCATTTTTATACTTGTGGTCACACTGTCCTTATGCAAGGTTTCGACACTGATGTGTAACTATGTAACGGTCTGTTACTTTTTCACGCAAAATTATATCTCCCGCAGAGATTTTGGTTGGTTCCTCAGTTTAGGGGCTGCGACAACACGGTCATGTAACCCTGTGTACTTATGAATGGCTGTATTAGTCTGTAATTCAGGTAAGGACTGCAGACGGTCAATTTCAGGCAGTAGTTCCTAATGTTGCTACCAGGTACTACCGTCAATGACACCTACCTGTGAACTTGGCTACTAGATGCCACCACAACCAGCAACTCGCAACGAACGTTGGAACTTCCCCTCCAAAGGAAAGCATACTGAGGGATTTTTAGCGCTCTTAGAAAATCCGACGACTTCGGCCGGCTTTGAACTCGCAACCTTGGGCATTGACATTCAGCATGCTTGCTACCAGTTACGTCACCGAAGCCGCTTCCCACTTAGTCAGATGTCAAAGTCAACCCCTGGCACCATTCAGCCCATGACGGGCTAAGGCCGACCAAGCGACCGCTGCCCAGCCATTTGACCTGCAGATATTGGGGTGAAGCGTGATCAGCGCGTCGGGTCCCCTCGGCTGTTAATCTTGGTATTCGTGATCGGGGTGCTGTCTCACTGTCAGACAGCTACTCAATTGTCCTCACGAGGCTGAGTGCACCCCGTTCCAACCCTCACGTCAGTTATAAAATCCCTGACGGAGCCGGGGATCGAACCCGGGGCCTCCGAGTGAGAGGCAGGCGCGCTACCCCAACACCACGGGGCCGGCTTAGTCAGATGGAAATACTGAATCTGATCTCGTGCAAGTGCGATGTCATGGCTACGTCAGATGTCTTATCCCTCATCAATTTAGTAGTGTTGCCATGGCAACCTCTGATAGCTCTTGGCATTTTCTTATAATTCCGAAATCATTTTTCTCATTCCTTGGCGTAATGACGGGTCATATCAAAAATTCTTTCAGACAAAAGTTTTAGGTAATTATTAGGGGAATATTGTCCATTTTGTACGGTTTTGATATTGTGCCTATTAAGAGAGATATGATTAATGTTTCCCGAAAAACCCACTTTTTCCCACCCCTTTGGTCAATGGTTGGTGCTATAAAAAACTCTTTAAACATAAATTTAATATATGCTATTTGCTAATAGGATTCGACACTGGAATTATTTTACAAGTAGTTATTTTAATGACCAACAGAGTTTAATGTTAACAAGGCACAGCTCTATTTGAAATTTTGAATAACATGTTGCATGTCATACATCATATGCAACTACTGTAAGGCTTGTGATTTATTTAATGCCTTTAACCCTATATTAAACACGCAGTTTGCAATACTGATAACTGCAATGTTAGTGAAAAAAAATTGAAACAAAACAAAAATCAGCATTGAAAAACCAAAAAGTGGTTGAGCATATATATAGTGGGGAAAAGAAAAGTTTTGTAAACACTAATGTCCAACAAGACTAATTAAATCAGTAACTGTCAGGGTGGCCGAGTGGTTAAGGCGTTTGACTTAAGATCAAATTTTCCAAATATATAAGGAAGCAAGGGTTCAAATCCCTTCCCTGACATAACTATTGCTTGAACATGCAAGAAAACAAGAAATATACACAAACTATGTTTATCAATTTAATCAATTTATTTTTTTACAAGAGATAGACACACAGAATACAGCTCTTTTGGTTTATCAGTTCTTTTAAATATAACACTTGTTGAAAATTATTTTTTAGGGGATGGGGGTGTTGCTACGTTGACCCATTACACAATAATAGCAGCTTTACGAAGTTCATTTTCTATATTTAATAGCTCTTTCTCATAACCAATATGGCCAAGCTGTTTACAGGCATGCAAGAGCTGTAGACGTTCGACTAATATATTAGGATCGTTCCATTTACTATTTTTTATGAATGGTTTCAGAATCTCGGGAAGCAGTTCATCATTATCACCATCATTATGATTATCATCCTCATTATTATAATCATTTTCATAATGATGATCATTATCGTCGTTATCATTACCATGATAATTTCCACCTGTGTCCACAGTCTGTTCAATGGTTTGAGTTGTCTTTGATAGTGTTGAAAGCTTCTTTTTAGATGTGCTAGAATGCTTTAACATTGTTATGTTATTTTTACCACTATTACCTTTCCCCACTAACTTTTTGATGGGGTATATTGTCTCTGATAGGGTTGAGGGCTTTTGAGATGTGGGTGCATGTCTGATCATGGGTTTCACAGGAGGTGTTAAAGGTTTCTCATTAAACAACTCGCTAACAGCATGAGTGCGTTGTAGTGTATTAATCTTGAGGTTAATATTATCTTGAGCAGTACTATCTTTCTCTTGGACTTGGTTTCTTGCTTTGGTTTGGGTTTTCCTTACATTTAGACTAGCGTGATTATTAAGTTTACATTCATGATTGTTTGAAGAAAGTACGTCCAATTCTTTTGTTTTAAGCATTCCTCGACACTGTTTCGATCGTTGCTTTGAACAGCGCCAAATAACAGTTCCATTTTTATTGCTTCGTTTCACAATATATGAATATCCTTTATAGTATGCATAAGGCTTACCATACCTAGTCACTGATACTTCCATATCAACTGTCAAGCACAAACTAATCTCTAGTAAAGACAACTTGGTAATAACAACAATAGTTTAATGTGGGAGCATATATACATGCAAAAAGTGGGAGCAAAGGTGGGGGGTAAAAAAGTGGGAGCAAAAGTGGTAGCAAATGTGGGAGAAAAAAATAACTGTGAGCAAAAAGTGGGAGCAAATATGGGATCAAATGTGGGAGCAAAGCAAATATAAAAAAAAGTGGGAGCAAATATGCTAACAAATATGTCAACAAATATACCAGCAAAAGTAAATACACAAGTCAAGATAGATTAAAGTGCAAAGAAAATATGAAAGCAAATATGAGAGCAAAAAGGGTGATTTTCTAAAACAACTAGACATAACAAACTTAGTCATAACCTAACCTCACCTAACCTAACCTCACCTCACCTAACCTAACCTAACCTCACCTCACCTAACTTCACCTAACCTAACCTAACCTAACCTAACGTATCCTAACCTAACCTAACCTAAACTAACCTCACCTAACCTAACCTCACCTCACCTAACTTCACCTAACCTAACCTAACCTAACTTCACCTAACCTAACTTGAGTTAACTTTACCTAACCTAACCCATCATAACTTCACCTAACCTAACTTTACCTAATCTAACTTCACCTAACCTAACTTTCAACTCTCAGATCAAAATTAAATTCTAGGCATAGTTGAGTTGGAAGCCAAGACTTCAGGGATAACACACAAGTATACTAGCCACTACACCGCAAAATAGGCAAATTATCATGCAACACAACATAAAGTAAAAGTTTCCTGTAGTGTAACTCATTGGCTGTCAACCATAGTTTGGGAATTCAAACCCAAGACCTCAGGACTTTTGTTTTGAACATTATCAGAAATATTATTCCATTTACATTTTGCTGCTGCTGCTGCTTATAGTTATAAGAGTTGGCATTAATATGGAAAGCAAAAAAAAAAAAAATGGGGGAGCAAAAAGTGGGAGGAAAACGTGTAAGCAGAAGTGGGAGCAAATATGGGAGCAGAAAGTGGGAGCAAATGTGAAAGCAAAAGTGGGAGCAAAAAGAGCAAGCAAAAGTGAGTGCACAAAGTATGAGCAAAATGTGTGAGTAAAAAGTGGGGGGCAAATGTGGTGTTTTACTAAAACAATCTCCCCTAACCTAACCTAAACTAACTTCACCCAACCTAATTTCACCTAACCTAACTTCACCTAACCTAACCTTCCAACTCTCAGATCAAAAAATTAAATTCTGGCCATAGTCGAGTTGGAACCCAAAACCTCTGGGATAACACTCAAGTATACTAGCCACTACATCGCGAAATGGGCAAATTATCATGCAACACATCACAAAAATAAAAAGTTTTCTGTAGTGTAACTCATTGGCTGTCAATCATAGTTGAGAATTCAAACCCAAGACCTCAGGACTTTTGTTTTGAACATTATCAGAAATATTATTCCATTTACATTTTGCTGTTGCTTATAGTTATAAGAGTTGGCATTAATATGGGAGCAAAAGTAAAAGCAAAAAGTGGGTGCAAGCATGGCTGGTTGTAGAGACTTTCATATCAACAAATACACATAAATTAAATTTTAGTAAAGTGACTTGGCTGATAATAATAATAATATTAACAGTTTAAAAAAAATTCAAGGGGATTGATGTTTTTCAGGATGTAATTTCCAAAGTACTGTCAAGAATAATAATTACATGAACAGATTCCAAGAACTCTAGAGTGCTTTTAAGGTTAATGATTGGCTAGGAGTGAGATAGAGCTAGCTAACCTAAGTTAACCTCAGCTCAGTAAACCTAACCTTGTCACATGGCATGTTCTACAAGTATAGACTTGCTTTGAGACTGGCTATGACGTCACAGATGAATGGCGGTGGGAGGCTGGACGTGACTTTTTATTACCCAAAAACATTTTCCTTTTTGCCAGCCTCCCACCGCCATTCATCTGTGACGTCATAGCCAGTCTCAAAGCAAGTCTATACTTGTAGAACATGCCATGTGACAAGGTTAGGTTTACTGAGCTGAGGTTAACTTAGGTTAGCTAGCTCTATCTCACTCCTAGCCAATCATTAACCTTAAAAGCACTCTAGAGTTCTTGGAATCTGTTCATGTAATTATTATTCTTGACAGTACTTTGGAAATTACATCCTGAAAAACATCAATCCCCTTGAATTTTTTTTAAACTGTTAATATTATTATTATTATCAGCCAAGTCACTTTACTAAAATTTAATTTATGTGTATTTGTTGATATGAAAGTCTCTACAACCAGCCATGCTTGCACCCACTTTTTGCTTTTACTTTTGCTCCCATATTAATGCCAACTCTTATAACTATAAGCAACAGCAAAATGTAAATGGAATAATATTTCTGATAATGTTCAAAACAAAAGTCCTGAGGTCTTGGGTTTGAATTCTCAACTATGATTGTCAGCCAATGAGTTACACTACAGAAAACTTTTTATTTTTGTGATGTGTTGCATGATAATTTGCCCATTTCGCGATGTAGTGGCTAGTATACTTGAGTGTTATCCCAGAGGTTTTGGGTTCCAACTCGACTATGGCCAGAATTTAATTTTTTGATCTGAGAGTTGGAAGGTTAGGTTAGGTGAAGTTAGGTTAGGTGAAATTAGGTTGGGTGAAGTTAGTTTAGGTTAGGTTAGGGGAGATTGTTTTAGTAAAACACCACATTTGCCCCCCACTTTTTACTCACACATTTTGCTCATACTTTGTGCACTCACTTTTGCTTGCTCTTTTTGCTCCCACTTTTGCTTTCACATTTGCTCCCACTTTCTGCTCCCATATTTGCTCCCACTTCTGCTTACACGTTTTCCTCCCACTTTTTGCTCCCACATTTTTTTTTTTTTTTGCTTTCCATATTAATGCCAACTCTTATAACTATAAGCAGCAGCAGCAGCAAAATGTAAATGGAATAATATTTCTGATAATGTTCAAAACAAAAGTCCTGAGGTCTTGGGTTTGAATTCCCAAACTATGGTTGACAGCCAATGAGTTACACTACAGGAAACTTTTACTTTATGTTGTGTTGCATGATAATTTGCCTATTTTGCGGTGTAGTGGCTAGTATACTTGTGTGTTATCCCTGAAGTCTTGGCTTCCAACTCAACTATGCCTAGAATTTAATTTTGATCTGAGAGTTGAAAGTTAGGTTAGGTGAAGTTAGATTAGGTAAAGTTAGGTTAGGTGAAGTTATGATGGGTTAGGTTAGGTAAAGTTCACTCAAGTTAGGTTAGGTGAAGTTAGGTTAGGTTAGGTTAGGTGAAGTTAGGTGAGGTGAGGTTAGGTTAGGTGAGGTTAGTTTAGGTTAGGTTAGGTTAGGATACGTTAGGTTAGGTTAGGTTAGGTTAGGTGAAGTTAGGTGAGGTGAGGTTAGGTTAGGTTAGGTGAGGTGAGGTTAGGTTAGGTGAGGTTAGGTTATGACTAAGTTTGTTATGTCTAGTTGTTTTAGAAAATCACCCTTTTTGCTCTCATATTTGCTTTCATATTTTCTTTGCACTTTAATCTATCTTGACTTGTGTATTTACTTTTGCTGGTATATTTGTTGACATATTTGTTAGCATATTTGCTCCCACTTTTTTTTTATATTTGCTTTGCTCCCACATTTGATCCCATATTTGCTCCCACTTTTTGCTCACAGTTATTTTTTTCTCCCACATTTGCTACCACTTTTGCTCCCACTTTTTTACCCCCCACCTTTGCTCCCACTTTTTGCATGTATATATGCTCCCACATTAAACTATTGTTGTTATTACCAAGTTGTCTTTACTAGAGATTAGTTTGTGCTTGACAGTTGATATGGAAGTATCAGTGACTAGGTATGGTAAGCCTTATGCATACTATAAAGGATATTCATATATTGTGAAACGAAGCAATAAAAATGGAACTGTTATTTGGCGCTGTTCAAAGCAACGATCGAAACAGTGTCGAGGAATGCTTAAAACAAAAGAATTGGACGTACTTTCTTCAAACAATCATGAATGTAAACTTAATAATCACGCTAGTCTAAATGTAAGGAAAACCCAAACCAAAGCAAGAAACCAAGTCCAAGAGAAAGATAGTACTGCTCAAGATAATATTAACCTCAAGATTAATACACTACAACGCACTCATGCTGTTAGCGAGTTGTTTAATGAGAAACCTTTAACACCTCCTGTGAAACCCATGATCAGACATGCACCCACATCTCAAAAGCCCTCAACCCTATCAGAGACAATATACCCCATCAAAAAGTTAGTGGGGAAAGGTAATAGTGGTAAAAATAACATAACAATGTTAAAGCATTCTAGCACATCTAAAAAGAAGCTTTCAACACTATCAAAGACAACTCAAACCATTGAACAGACTGTGGACACAGGTGGAAATTATCATGGTAATGATAACGACGATAATGATCATCATTATGAAAATGATTATAATAATGAGGATGATAATCATAATGATGGTGATAATGATGAACTGCTTCCCGAGATTCTGAAACCATTCATAAAAAATAGTAAATGGAACGATCCTAATATATTAGTCGAACGTCTACAGCTCTTGCATGCCTGTAAACAGCTTGGCCATATTGGTTATGAGAAAGAGCTATTAAATATAGAAAATGAACTTCGTAAAGCTGCTATTATTGTGTAATGGGTCAACGTAGCAACACCCCCATCCCCTAAAAAATAATTTTCAACAAGTGTTATGTTTAAAAGAACTGATAAACCAAAAGAGCTGTATTCTGTGTGTCTATCTCTTGTAAAAAAATAAATTGATTAAATTGATAAACATAGTTTGTGTATATTTCTTGTTTTCTTGCATGTTCAAGCAATAGTTATGTCAGGGAAGGGATTTGAACCCTTGCTTCCTTATATATTTGGAAAATTTGATCTTAAGTCAAACGCCTTAACCACTCGGCCACCCTGACAGTTACTGATTTAATTAGTCTTGTTGGACATTAGTGTTTACAAAACTTTTCTTTTCCCCACTATATATATGCTCAACCACTTTTTGGTTTTTCAATGCTGATTTTTGTTTTGTTTCAATTTTTTTTTCACTAACATTGCAGTTATCAGTATTGCAAACTGCGTGTTTAATATAGGGTTAAAGGCATTAAATAAATCACAAGCCTTACAGTAGTTGCATATGATGTATGACATGCAACATGTTATTCAAAATTTCAAATAGAGCTGTGCCTTGTTAACATTAAACTCTGTTGGTCATTAAAATAACTACTTGTAAAATAATTCCAGTGTCGAATCCTATTAGCAAATAGCATATATTAAATTTATGTTTAAAGAGTTTTTTATAGCACCAACCATTGACCAAAGGGGTGGGAAAAAGTGGGTTTTTCGGGAAACATTAATCATATCTCTCTTAATAGGCACAATATCAAAACCGTACAAAATGGACAATATTCCCCTAATAATTACCTAAAACTTTTGTCTGAAAGAATTTTTGATATGACCCGTCATTACGCCAAGGAATGAGAAAAATGATTTCGGAATTATAAGAAAATGCCAAGAGCTATCAGAGGTTGCCATGGCAACACTACTAAATTGATGAGGGATAAGACATCTGACGTAGCCATGACATCGCACTTGCACGAGATCAGATTCAGTATTTCCATCTGACTAAGCCGGCCCCGTGGTGTTGGGGTAGCGCGCCTGCCTCTCACTCGGAGGCCCCGGGTTCGATCCCCGGCTCCGTCAGGGATTTTATAACTGACGTGAGGGTTGGAACGGGGTGCACTCAGCCTCGTGAGGACAATTGAGTAGCTGTCTGACAGTGAGACAGCACCCCGATCACGAATACCAAGATTAACAGCCGAGGGGACCCGACGCGCTGATCACGCTTCACCCCAATATCTGCAGGTCAAATGGCTGGGCAGCGGTCGCTTGGTCGGCCTTAGCCCGTCATGGGCTGAATGGTGCCAGGGGTTGACTTTGACATCTGACTAAGTGGGAAGCGGCTTCGGTGACGTAACTGGTAGCAAGCATGCTGAATGTCAATGCCCAAGGTTGCGAGTTCAAAGCCGGCCGAAGTCGTCGGATTTTCTAAGAGCGCTAAAAATCCCTCAGTATGCTTTCCTTTGGAGGGGAAGTTCCAACGTTCGTTGCGAGTTGCTGGTTGTGGTGGCATCTAGTAGCCAAGTTCACAGGTAGGTGTCGTTGACGGTAGTACCTGGTAGCAACATTAGGAACTACTGCCTGAAATTGACCGTCTGCAGTCCTTACCTGAATTACAGACTAATACAGCCATTCATAAGTACACAGGGTTACATGACCGTGTTGTCGCAGCCCCTAAACTGAGGAACCAACCAAAATCTCTGCGGGAGATATAATTTTGCGTGAAAAAGTAACAGACCGTTACATAGTTACACATCAGTGTCGAAACCTTGCATAAGGACAGTGTGACCACAAGTATAAAAATGGACCCCAAATGACAAAAAGGTTACCGTTCCACATAAGACAATAACATTTTTAAAATAAGCATAAAATGACGAAAAACAAAGTTAATTAAGCTCCAATTATAAAATACCTTCTCGCAATAAATGGGGTCTGATCCTTCTACGAAAACCTGCATATTCTGCCTATTTTCGCCTATCCCCAAGTTTGTCCGGTGAAATCTACCTCCGCCTTCCGGCGTGCCGAGAGGACTTTTTTTAAATTCAGATTTGTGTTTCACAGTAAACACAATTATTCTCCGTTTAAAACAAGCCATACAATAGAGGAGACCGTCATGAGCTGAAGTGCATAGTCATTTATATTGACTTTAAGGATGGTTGTTGTGAGGGATCGAACACTCCTCTTGTTGGTTTTGGGGAAAGTGTACTCCATTCCATTCCATTTTTTAAAAGCCACTAATCAGGTCCTAGCATTGGGCAGTTGCAAACCATTTGACTATTCATAACATCAAATGTGCATTTGCCTGGAGTAGAAGTGGGAAACCACATCAGTTTGGTGTATAGAAAACTCACCTCACCTCACCCCAACTCATTGGAAAAATGAAAATCATTTGTTTTTTGTCTTACTTAGGGGCTTGGAAATCATGGTTATCAGTCCCATGTACTATACTTGGGAAAATAATCATGGGCAAGCACACTATTATTAGCTGAGTTTCTAATACCTTTTTGCATACCCTAGGACCAGTATTGCATTATAAGACATGCCATGTGATATAAAACAAAAGAGGTCTTTAATTCCACCCCTGGGCGTCATATCTAGTGTCATGTAGGTTGACGATCACGGAGTTCCAGCTGAGACCGTCATTGCTTCCACTAACTTGTGCTAGGCTCCTCACTCTCTTATTTCCTGTCGACCACACTTGCTCAACTCTTGTTCTCTACCGACCCCAACATGATTAGAGTATCCGAGCCCTAGGGAGTCTCTTCCTTTTGAAACTTCATTGGCCCTGGTTTTTTTTTTTTTCTGATATCCTGAGGAGGCAGCCTTGCTTTTTTATTTTCATGTTATTTCCTGTCTTTTGCCCAAGCCCCCTCAAGAAGGTAGGGTGTATTTAGCCCCCACGACTTGCGATGCACTCTGCCTATGGCTACACCCTCAAGGGCTGATCAGTTTGGAAGTTGGCGACCCCAAGGGATTTCTGAGCTGAGTCCAGTTTACCTCCTCTTTATCCATTACCTCTGGGACAAAGCCTCTCCTAGTATACTTTTTTATCTGCCTTTCATGGCTCTCCTTCCTTCCAACTCCCTCAATCCACATGCTTGAGGGTTGAGGGCCATTTTTTATTCCTTCTGTTCTTTATTTGACCTATTGTTTTCCATTTCTTCTTCTAGTATATAAGAGTGTAGTAGCTTAGATTTAATTTTCATCTTTACGATGACCCAAACCATTGAGGGTCGATAGGACAGCTTGGTGGTTAAATTTGTAGAACGCTTCTCTCTTGTCCAAAGGACAGCATGCTGAATTCCTCACTGGTTCATGAATTTTATTCTTTGTTCACTTAGTTCTCATGGCTTTGAAACTGGCTGTCTGTAACGTGATCATTATTCATTTTAACTTCAGCGTACTAAACTAATTTTAAATTAATTATTTTAAATTAATTTTAAATTCAGATTTGTGTTTCATAGTAAACACAATTATTCTCCGTTTAAAACAAGCCATACCATTCTTTTTCTAACATGATAGCTTATACGTGGGCATGGAAAGTAGTATAATCATCAGCTAAGGATTCAATTTCCATTACCTACACCTCTCATGGTATGCCAATTCGTTAAACTATAGAAAACGTTTCTATATGTTCTGTTACATTATTATTTGGCCATCTCACCATGTAGTGGTTAACCTACTTGGTTGTCAACCCTAAGGTCTTGGCTTCCAACCCCGGCTATACCATGACATTCATTTCAAGGTTGCCATAAGCTTCACTAAGCCTTTGTCAAACCTAACAACGATCTAGTCATGTGCAGAGCACGTCCGCTATCAAGCAGACTAGTAATATGAAACTTCCTGACAAGATCGCTGTGCTGTTATCACCAAAGCCAGTGTCTCTGTGCAGATTCAACCCAGTGGTAGTATGCAAGCCTATGTTTGTTTAAAAAGCATCATGAATATAAGTCCACTGTCACCACAGAGGCCCCGATTCGATTTTTTTTTCTAAAGGCTGCAACAGGATATACTGAGTCTTGACAGGTAAAACTTTTTGGGGTCCATTCGTGAACCATGGCAAAGGGTTGGCCATCCTAACACCTCCAACCAATGTTTACTATTACTGGTGAGTTACCATTTTTTCTTTCTTCGGCTTTTCCCAATTAGTTTGAGTCGCCGGAGCCAACCAGGCTCATTTTGGTTTTGGTCCGGGATTTAAGGCCGAATGCCTTTCCTGACGCCACTTGATTTTTCGAGTGAAAATTCCAACCCCCGCTGTCACCGGGATTTGAACCCCAGCCGTCCGGGTAAAGACGAGCAGCTAAGCACCTGCGCCATCACGCTCCCCACAGGTTAGTTATCTATACACACATTAATCCATAATTACCTAATAATAATAATAACAATCATCCTCCATACACATGTCCATTAAAGCATGGTTTCACAAAGATGCTTATGCTTTTAGGTGTATAACACATTTTTCCTCATAACATGACTATTTGCTGTTTTAGGGGTGAAATGACCTATCCAGGTAAAAGCGTATATCATGACCTATTTTTTAAGCTATCACACCTAATTTTAGGCTTCTTCGTTTCCGAGATAGGGATTTTTCAATTTTGGGGGTAGTTTCACCCCCCTGCTATTTTTCATCAAAAACAAAAGATCTTATGTTCATTTATCATTTTTAGGTGTTTAACACGTTTTTTCCCCCATAACATGACTATTTACTGTTTTAGGAGTGAAATGATCCATCGAGGTAAAAGCCCATATCATCCCCTATTTTTTAAGCTATCACACCTAATTTTAGGATTCTTCGTTTCCGAGATATGGATTTTTCAATTTTGGGGGGTAGTTTCACCCCCAAACAGGGGATGTTGCCCCAAGTGCTAGGACCCCTCATACAAGTCCCTAGCATGATTGGTTCGCGAGATATGAACAAAAGTGTCGTTAGGCCCTTTCGACAAAAATGAATCATACATTCAAAAACGGGGCGTCACCCCCAGGGTTAGAATACTGTCTATGGCAAAATCCCATCAGGGGTTCAGAAAATATTAACAAACGTATAGTTAGGTCCTTTTGACAAAACCCGTCCGTGCGCACACATACAAAAAAATATTACTATTTCACCCCCCCCCCCCCCCCGGGTAAGGGTAGTTTTTATTTTGGGGTGAATATACCCCATCCATAGAAAAGGGGAGTTCACCACGAGTCCTACGACACCTCATACGTTTAAATCCGATTATTGGTTAGCGATATAGTAAAAAGCCAATGACCTATTAGTTTTTTTGGTTTATTTAAATACATATTTAAAAAACACTCATTTATAAATCATCATTTAAAAAGCCCGCTCTTTTGCAAAAACCGCCAAGTTCGTAAGCATACAAAAATAAATTACTATTTCATCCCCCGGGTAAGGGTAGTTTTTAGTTTGGGGTGAATATGCCCCGTCCATAGAAAAGGGGATTTCACCACGAGTCCTACGACACCCCATAGGTTTAAATCCGATTATTGGTTAGCGAGATAGTAAAAGGCCAATGACCTATTAGTTTTTTGGGTTTCTTTAAATACATATATAAAAAAACACTCATTTATAAATCATCATTTAAAAAGCCCGCCCTCTTACAAAACTCCTCAAGTGCGCATGCGTATAAAAAAACATTCATCGCCAAAATGTCCAAAAATCGGCAAAATGTGAAAAACGCATTTTTTGACCCAAAACCCTAAGTTCACCTTTTCGACACCTACATTCCAGTAAAGAGCACGACGAGACGAAAAAAACGAATCCAAGCACGCCCTCCTAGCATGGCCCGTTTTCCAAAAATCGGCAAAAATGTGAAAAACGCATTTTTCGACACAAAACCCTAAGTTCACCATTTCGACACCTACATTCCCGTAAAGAGCACAACGAGACGAAAAAAACGAATCCAAGCACGCCCTCCTAGCATGGCCCGTTTTCCAAAAATCGGCAAAAATGTGAAAAACGCATTTTTAGACCCAAAACCCTAAGTTCACCTTTTCGACACCTACATTCCCGTAAAGAGCACAACGAAACGAAATAAACGAATCCAAGCACGCCCTCCTAGCATGACCCGTTTTCCAAAAATCGGCAAAAATGTGAAAAACGCATGTTTTGACCCAAAACCCTAACTTCACCTTTTCGACACCTACATTCCCGTAAAGAGCACAACGAAACGAAATAAACGAATCCAAGCACGCCCTCCTAGCATGACCCGTTTTCCAAAAATCGGCAAAAATGTGAAAAACGCATGTTTTGACCCAAAACCCTAACTTCACCTTTTCGACACCTACATTCCCGTAAAGAGCACGACGAGACGAAAAAAACGAATCCAAGCACGCCCTCCTAGCATGGCCCGTTTTCCAAAAATCAGCAAAAATGTGAAAAACGCATGTTTTGACCCAAAACCCTAACTTCACCTTTTCGACACCGACATTCCCGTAAAGAGCACGACGAAACGAAATAAACGAATCCAAGCACGCCCTCCTAGCATGACCCGTTTTCCAAAAATCGGCAAAAATGTGAAAAACGCATGTTTTGACCCAAAACCCTAACTTCACCTTTTCGACACCTACATTCCCGTAAAGAGCACAACGAGACGAAAAAAACGAATCCAAGTACGCCCTCCTAGCATGGCCCGTTTTCCAAAAATCAGCAAAAGTGTGAAAAACGCATGTTTTGACCCAAAACCCTAACTTCACCTTTTCGACACCTACATTCCCGTAAAGAGCACAACGAGACGAAAAAAACGAATCCAAGCACGCCCTCCTAGCATGGCCCGTTTTCCAAAAATCGGCAAAAATGTGAAAAACGCATGTTTTGACCCAAAACCCTAACTTCACCTTTTCGACACCTACATGCCCGTAAAGAGCACAACGAAACGAAATAAACGAATCCAAACACGCCCTCCTAGCATGACCCGTTTTCCAAAAATCAGCAAAAATGTGAAAAACGCATGTTTTGACCCAAAACCCTAACTTCACCTTTTCGACACCTACATTCCCGTAAAGAGCACAACGAGACGAAAAAAACGAATCCAAGCACGCCCTCCTAGCATGGCCCGTTTTCCAAAAATCAGCAAAAATGTGAAAAACGCATGTTTTGACCCAAAACCCTAACTTCACCTTTTCGACACCTACATTCCCGTAAAGAGCACAACGAGACGAAAAAAACGAATCCAAGCACGCCCTCCTAGCATGGCTCCTTCCATTCCAAGGTCGCAGGGGCTCACAACTTGCTTTTGGAAGCAGCTCCCCCCTTACCACACTACTCTTGTGCGTAAACTCTGGGCAAGAGGCTGAAGTTGCAACACTCAAATCATGTGGAATCCACATAGTCACAGGCTCCTTTTTTTGGTGTTGTTGTTTGACTCCCAAGTACTTGGGTGCGTGATGAATTTTGAGAAGGAGGCAGCCGTGGCCTCAAGTTAGGAACCATCCCGGCATTTGCCAGGAGTAGAAGTGGGAAACCTCGGAAAACCCCTTCCAGGATGGCTGAGGTGGTAATCGAAGCCACTTCTTCTCAGTTTCGCCTCACGAGACTGAGTGTAGCCTACCCCGTTTCAGCCCTCAGACCAAAATTAAATTTCTTGGCTGAGCCGAGAATCAAACCCGGACCTCCGGGGTGACAGCCAAGAATTCTAGCCGCTACATCACGAGGTTATCCACAAGGTCCTTGATACAACAGTTAGTATATCACCACCACACACACTTATCCTGTGTTGTAACTGTACACTACTCTGCAACGTAGCCTACTTCTGCCGTAGAGCATTCAAACAAACCCCACTTTCATGATTTTGCAGACAATATTATTTGTAAGTCCATTATCATTTGGAATGTATAAAGTGATCAGATCACAAAATGCTATAAAGTGATTTTCGCAGCCCAGAATACTGGACATCTTGTAATATTCCTTTTTAGTTATACATTTATTGAACTATCATTTGACCTGAAACGAATAACAATCAGTAACTGTTGCCACAATAAACTAGACTGCAGCAATATTTAAAAAAAAAAACGTTTTGAACTTAAGTAATTCAGAAAAAATAACTAGAAACACAATTTACTTGTTTAGTTTTAGATTTTATTAAATTAATAAGTAAACGATAGCCTATTTTGTATCAAATTGAAAATATGTTTTACTAAATCGTTCAAAGTTCTTTCACTTCCCATCGAAACTTCTTTTACTGCTCTTCCTGCTGTGGACTCGTTCACAATCGTCACTTTTCAATACCAGCAGTAATCCGTTTCGGTTAATGTTTCATCTCCCTTGATACCTTATTTCCATTTCTTTAATGTCATGTTGAAATCTTTCGACCTGCTCTTCACTAACAACACCCAGATTTTCAGGGAAGTATCCAAAGTGCGAGTGGAGAAAATTAACTTTTGTGCTCATATCACAACCTAGCATTATAAAGTTCTTCAACATGTCTGCTACAATTAACTTGTAGTTTGGGTCCTCTTTGTTCACAAGAAAACTGATTACAACAAGTTAAAAAAAATACCCAAGCTGCCTGTTCGTTTGTTTCCACTTTTGTCTCAAAATTGCCATCCCTCATAAGTTTTCTGATGTCAGGTCCACAAAAATGCTCCTGTTACTTCGTAGCTTTGCCACAGAAAAATCCCGGAAACTACTCGGAATGACATATTTGTAATGCCTTGACACGTCAGTTTGTTTCATCAGACCGAATTACATATGACGGGATTGAAATAACACCCTTTTGATGTACAAGACTGAATGGTTACAGCCTGTGAGGTTTTTCAATCTTCTATCTTAATACTGTTTTGTTTCCTGTCACAAATAACCTATTCGCAGAGAAAGCACGGAAACTTCTTGTAATCATTCTGTTGATCAAGCCACATTGGAATGACTTTTAAATCTAACAATTTGTGGTATGAATAGAAATGTTTGTTGTCGACCAGTTCAAGATTTTGATAATATTCATTTCAATTAACCGAATACGCGACAGACAACGAACATACTTCTTGCCATTGATTCTTCAAAACAGAAGCCTTATCGTCTCTGAGTACTGTGTTAAGACACATTTATGATCACTACGGATGAGTGTGTCAGGTCTCATCAGCGTCCTCTGCCTTTTAGTTCACACAGCACTTGACCAGTAGATCATCAAAATCAGGAAATAAGATAATGATATGCGTACAAGTAAGGATATAGAATTATTTAATGTCATGTTGAAATCTTTCGACCTGCTCTTCACTAACAGCTCCCAGATTTTCAGGGAAGTATTCAAGGTGCGAGTGGAGAAATTTAACTTTAAAATTTTAACCATTAGTGTAAGTGCTCTTTACTAACAATCACCCGCCACCAACGACAACCATCTCTGAATAAATGGTATCGTCGTCATATTTCAATAAAATGGCTGAATAACTCTGACGACTGATTGTATATTGTGAAATGACTTTACATTTTGGTCCTCTTTGAAACAAAAGACCAAGCTATGTTGTTTTTCTTTTGTGGTTGCCTGGGCAATACCATCACGTGGATAATTGTAACTATTGGGCAAAGATTCTGATGAAATTGCAGGCTAGAAACATTATTCCTTTGTAGACTATATACATGTTCTGTGACGAATTACGGGGTTGAGATGAATTTCGGGTGGGGGTTGTTGGCATTTTTGGCCATCTTCCTACATCTCAAGTTTAAATATGTAACAATTATCGTTAAATATCCCTTATTTAACTCACTGATAGCAGTAGTAGCCATATCATTGTGGATTAGTTGGTAGAGGGCGACAATCTGTGAGTGGCTTTGTAATTTTTTAAATCTTGTAATTTTGTAGATATTAAATGAATACTGTAGTTCAATTTTGGGGGGCTTGATGCTTAAGTATTCCACAGCAGTACTAGCTGCACTTTATTTAGATGTAGGCCTAACCCTTTTTACTACCATCCCTTTGTAGTCTGTACAAATAATAATTGATCACATGTAGATTATTTCCGGTGGAATCTCATATTTACCGATCAGTATAGTTCTTGTTGACTGAGTGAAAGTTACCATTCCCTCGCTAATGTTTGTTCATTATAGACCAGACTAACCTCGGTTGAAGGTATCAGTCGCTATAAAATTCCTCAACTCACGAAAAGTAGAAAGAACTTCACAGGCTGGTTGAAAATATTCATTTCTAGCATATTCAATACAAGCAGAAAAATACTTTTAGGCCACTATTAAACTAATTTTCAAGTCTTCATAAAGTCATAGCTGCTTTTATTTCGGGTATTTTTTGTTAATTATTGGTCAACAAAACTCAAGCCCTAATAATAATACACCGCAATGTGCCAAAACATGAAAATCTGTGAATATGATGCTTATTGAATTTTATTTAAAAATAATAGTTAATTGGAAGCTAATGGTGCGGCTGTTTGAAACTGAAGAATTTAATTTGATTTGAAGTACATTACGGGCTTACCGGAAGACGTTGAGTATTACGTACCGTAGGTCATGTTTGTCGGCCTCGGCGCATAACTTAGATAATGTTGCTTAGCAACGAGTGACGCACAGCGATCACATCCTGGCACAATAGTTATCCAGGGCTACCAACATCTGAACGTGTCATAGATGGCAGGGTAAAAAGCAAGTTTGAAGGATTTTACAGGCAAGGCAGTTATGCTCACTATTTCACCGGATCCAAAATATTATTATTATAATAATAATAATTATTATTATTATTATTATTATTATTATTACCGACAGTAGTGGCTACGCTGGCTAAAGCGCAGCATTAGGTCAGGGGGCCAAGCTCTCTGCTGACTCGGTAGACGCGTGGGTTCGAGCCCCACCGTCGGCCGTCCTTGAAATGGTTTTCCGTGGTTTCCCCATTTTCAACACCAGGCAAATGCTGGGACGGTACCTTCTGACAGGCCACGGCCGCTTCCTTCCACTTCCATGCCCAGTTTCATTCATCATCATTCATTTCATCTCTCATTAACTCCTCTCATGAGGTTGGCGTCAGGAAAGGCATCCGGCCGTAAAAACCATCGCCACAAAGTCTTCCATCGCATCTCATCCCCGACCCCGTTGGAAAACGGGAATAATAAGGGGTAGACATACATACATTATTATTATTATTATTAGACTATTATTAACAGTGTCATGCCCTACTAAGGAAGCGATTGAATCTATTTAACAGATGATAATGAATTTGCTTTCTTCTCTTCATTCTTTCACTATGAATGTTCCTCCTTTGTTCTACCTACCCAGTGGTGGCTCTCACCTGGGGGTTTGCATCAAGGTGATGTTTGTTCACCAACGTTCTGAAGCTAGGCCTGTACCATAAAAGTACGTCTGTTACGTTGATTCCAATTCGATTATCCAGTTGTTCTTCTCATTTAGTGGGAGGCATGATTAAATATCCTTTTAGTAAGGCTTTCATTGTCCATTCTTTGACATGTCCATAATTTTTCAATCTTCTTTCCCTTATAATGTCTGACTTTTTCTCGGACTGTAGGTAGGCTAACTCATGCGACCTCTATTTCACTCACACTCCCTTTATGCACACTGGATCAAAGATTTTCCCTTCTTGTTTTTATAAATTTTTAGTTAGTGATCTGCCTCCAAAGCTCACGGTTTCTGATGCGTATAATGCTTCAGATTGAACAGTGTTGGAACTTTGCGTTCCGAAATATTGATTTTTTGTTGTATCTGTTGCAGGAGTTTTTATGGGCTTTGTGCAATTTAGAGATTCTCTCTTTGTTTGCTTCATGGTTTAATCCCTGAAGTATTTGAAATTATTTACCTGAGGAATTTTTCCAAACTGAGTAGTCAGAGGTTGTTGGTCTACGTAAGTATCGAGGAACTCCTTCAATGTATTGGGGTTTGTCGTAGCAAGTGTGAAGTTCAGTTTTATATGGAATGTAATGAAGTTTTTTTTTCCAGGGAATGGATAGCTCATTGCCTATTATTCGATACAATTAACAGATCATCTGCAAAGGCTGAACGTTTGGGATGAATTTTGTTGTTGTTTGAGTCTTCAGTCTTTTGACTGGTTTGATGCAGCTCTCCATGCCTCCCTGTCCTGAGCTAATCGTTTCATTTCTACATAGCTCCGACACCCTACATCCGAGGCAATCTGTTTAACATATTCTAACCTTGGTCTACCCCTACAGTTCTTGTCCTCGACCCTTCCTTCCATAACTAAGCTTGCTATTCCTGGGTGTCTTAGTATGTGTCCTACCAACCTATCTCTTCTCTTCATTAGCAGTCGCCAGAAACATCTCTCCTCTCCCACTCGTCTTAATACCTCTTCGTTTGTAACCCTATCTACCCATCTGATCTTCATCTTTCTCCTGTAACACCACATTTCAAATGCTTCAATTCTCCTCTTTTCTGCTGCACCAATAGTCCAAGTTTCACTTCCATAGAGCGCCACGCTCCAGACAAAGGCTTTCAAAAATGACTTCCTAATACCTAAATCTATATTCGATGTCAGCAGATTCCTTTTTTGTAGAAATGCTTTCTTTGCCTGAGCCAACCTACTTTTTATATCCTCTTTGCTTCGTCCATCACTGGTTATTCTGCTTCCTAAGTAACAGAAGTCTCCTACTTCCTTTAGCTTTTCACCTGCCAATTTGATCTCCATAGAGGTTTCTGATTTATTTCGGCTGCATTCCAGTATTTTTGTTTTACATTTATTAATTTTCATCATGAATTCTTTCCGTAAGACGGAGTCCATACCATTCAAAAACTCATTCAAATCCTCAGGCTTGTCGGCCAAGATGACGATGTCATCAGCAAATCTCAGAGTTGAAATTATTTCTCCTTGAATCTTCACTCCCAATTTAAATTTTTCTCTAATTTCCTTCATTGCTTGTTCAATGTAAAGATTGAAAAGTATGGGTGATAAGTTGCAGCCTTGCCTTAAACCTTTCTGAATACCAGCTTCTCTCTCATGTCCTTCAACTCGAATGACTGCTGTCTGGTTTCTGTACAGATTGTATATCACCCTCCTATACCTGTACTTTATTCCAATCGATTTCAAAATGTCAAACAATTTAGTCCAATCAACGTTATCAAAAGCCTTTTCTAAGTCTACAAAAGCCATGAACGTTCTCTTATCTTTCCTTATTCTACCTTCCAAAATCAGCCTAAGACTTAGTACAGCTTCCCTTGTTCCTACATTTCTCCTGAAACCAAACTGGTCTTCACCCAACTCCGTTTCTATCTGGCTTTCAATCCTCTTATAAATTATTCTAGACAGGATCTTTGAAGCATGAGTAATCAAGCTGATTGTACGGTAATCTTCACATCTGTCAGCTCCCACTTTCTTTGGTATAGGGATGATTACATTCTTCTTGAAATCAGGGGGTACCTCACCTGCCTCATAAATCCTACACACCATGTGAAATAACCTGATCAGACCATCATCTCCTATGCAGCATAGCAACTCAATCGGTTATCATCTATGCCTGGTGCTTTGTTCCTGCTTAAGTCTTCCAAAGCTCTATCAAATTCTGATCTCAATATTAAATCTCCTTTCGCATCCTCATCAATTTCCTCCTCCCTTTCCATTACATGATTCTCAATCTCCTTTCCCTTATACAAACTCTCTATGTAAGCTTTCCATCTCTCAACCTTTTCTTCCCTATCTGTTAGAGGCTTTCCATTTGTGTCCTTAATATTACAGCACTTAGTCTTCTTTTCCCCAAAAGTATTCTTAATCCTTCGATAAGCTGTGTCTACTTTTCCTAATTTCAGACAATTTTCTATACCTGCACATTTCTCTTTCAACCATTCTTCTTTCGCTTCCTTGCACTTCTTGTTAACCTCATTTCTCAGACGTCTGTATTCTGCTTTCCCCTTTTCATCTCTTACATTCTTGTGTTTTCGCCTTTCATCCATCAATTCTAGTATATCCTGAGTGATCCACGGTTTTCTACCTATTCTTTCTTTCCTACCAATGTTTTCTTCTGCGGATTTTGTTATTTCATTCTTCAAAAGTGCCCATTCGTCTGCAATTGAAGTTTGTTTAGGGTTTCTCATTAGTCCTTCCTTTATACTCTTCTTGAATCTTTCGTTTACATCCTTCTCTTTCAGTCTGTCTATTGCCCACCTTTTTGGCTTTTGACTTTTCTTCAGTTTCTTCAACTTTAATCTGCATTTCATTACAACCAGATTGTGGTCAGAGTTTATGTCAGCACCAGGATATGTTTTACAATCCAAAATATGGTTTCGAAACCTCTGCTTGACCATAATGAAGTCGATTTGGTAACGCCCTGTATCTCCTGGTCTCATCCATGTGTATATTCTTCTATTGTGGTTATTGAATAAGGTGTTAGCTATGACCAATTCATGCTCAGTGCAGAATTCTACCAGCCTGCTTCCTCGATCATTCCTTTCACCTAATCCGAAATCTCCTACTATCTTCCCTTCTCTCCCTTTTCCTACCACAGCATTCCAATCTCCCATTACTATAACATTTTCATCACCCTTAATATACCTCAGAATTTCGTCTATTTCTTCGTAGACCTTTTCAACATCCTCATCATCAGCTTGACTGGTAGGCTTATAGACTTGTACCACTGTGGTGCAGGTAGGTTTAGTATTGATTTTTGCTACAATAATCCGTTCACTATATTGCTCATAATACTCCACCCGCTGTCCAAGTTTCCTACTCAATATGAGGCCAACCCCTGCTTGGCCATTGTTTGATTTAGTGCTAATGACCCTATAGTCTCCTGACCAAAAGTCCTGTTCTTCCTGCCAGCGCATTTCACTAATCCCAACCAAATCCAACCTCAACCTATCCATTTCCCTTTCTAAGTTTTCTAACCTTCCACTTCCTAGCAGACTTCTAACATTCCACGCTCCGATCCGTAGAATGTCAGATTTCCTCTTTGTCACTTCTGTGATGTTAACCCCCTCTCGAGTAGTCCCCACCCGGAGATCCGAACGGGGGACTAGTTTACCTCCGGATTGAAATTTTACAAGGGAGGAGGCCATCATCACATGTAATTATGCATAGAGAGGTGCATATCCTCGGGAATAGCATACGGCTGTAGTTTCCCGTTGCTTTCAGCCGTGCAGCAGGACGCAGTGTAGCCATTATTTGGCTTATATTATCAATATCGTAACCGTCTATAAGACTAGTAAAGATTTGATTTATTCTGAAAGGCTGCTACTGCCTTTCAGAATAAGTAAAGAGCAATTCTACTAACAAAAATACTAACCTTCTACCGTACTAACAACTAAATACCAAAATTCTACTAACAAAAAAAAAAAAAACTAAAGTTCCACCAACAACAAATACTACCACTAAAACAGTCTGTCACCAGGCACACTCACATGCACCCTCACACATTACAGTCTACTGAAGCAATGAACTATAACTAATAAACAATGCAACTGCTACCAGACACACTCACACACCACAGTCTAATAGAACAATGACATAGACAATCTAACTACCTACTTACAACTAAAACTAACTACATAACCTAATAACACTACATAATGGAATAGGCCTATATTTCATACTAACTTCATTTTAGCACAATACAAAGAATATAATTTTACAACAAATCCTTAAATTAGTCAACAAATGTCAGTGAGAGGGTTGACACTGTTTTCCCTTGGTAAGTTTCGGTATGTTTGGTTTGATATTTGACCGAGCACAGCGGAGATCATTTGCAACATCAAGCCGACAGCGCTGCTTTGTTTCTATGACACTCAGCGTTGAAAATACTGACTCGCATAAATATGTCTTTGAAAATGGGACAATGACACGCATTGCAAATTTGGCTATTACGGGATACACTGCAAGACAGTTTACCCAAAAGTCACCCAGTCCTAATATTTTAGAATCATCTATTAGCTTTGATTCTCCCTTCAAATCTATGGCTTCTTCTTGAAGCTGTGCTGGCAGTGCTTCAATGTCAATAGCAAACGGATTTCTTGATAACATCCAGAACCATTCTTCCGACGAGATATCAGGAAAGTAGAGGTTGAATTCTTGTGCCAGGGAATCCGGATGTGACTGAATTTGCACCTAAGTTTATTACGATCACGTTCATTTTCCGGCAAAATTTCATTACGGCTGTGAAAGGATGAGAAGTGTAAGAGTTGGGAATCAGGCCAAGAACTGGACTCGAACCCGAGTCCTCCACATTCCCGGCAGGTGTACTACAGTATGGTTTCAACAATAAATTCCCTTTCCTATCATACAAAAATAAGGAAAGTAATGGTAAACTACATCACTATTCTCCTTCTCTCGAAGGAATTGTAATGATAGGCAACTATTTTTGATAGGTTGACTCAAGCTACACAACGCTATGCGGGCAAGGTTGAAAGCTAAACAGCTACTGTATCATACTGTATATTACTCATTGAGTCATTAGCTACACCCTACATCTGTCCCAACGATACTCTCATTTTCAACTACTAAGCTTCAAACAAAGGCTTCATTCTGACATCATTTATATTAATAGTAATAGTAGTATATTTAAGATCATTTTCTCGGGAAAATTATTATTATTGTTATTACTATTATTACTAAGGGCTCTCTGTAGACAATTTTCCCAGTAGAAGTCACTTGGTCTCTTCTTTCTTTTATTGTTACCAATGTTTTCACCAATACATTTACTTTCTTATAATCTATCTATATATATAAAGCTCAAAGTTTGTCTGTCTGTTTGTCTGTCTGTTATGTATACAAATCTACACCGTTTCACCGATCTGAACCAAAATTTGTATACTTACCCTTTGGAACCCTGAGGGTAACCCTGTCCACTTGAAATTTCGGACAGACCCATTCCCAGCATGTAGGCCCTTTGACACAAATCTACACCGTTTCACCGATCTGAACCAATATTTGTATACTTACCCTTTGGAACCCTGCAAGTAACACTGTCCACTTAAAATTTCGGACAGACCACCCCATTCCCTGCATTTAGATCCTTTGGTACAAATCTACACCGTTTCACCGATCTGACCCAAATTTTACATACTTACAGTACCCTCTGGAACCTGACGAGTAACACTGTTCACTTTAAATTTCGAACAGACCACTCTATTCCCTGCATTTTGGCCCTTTGGCACAAATCTACACCGTTTCACCGATCTGAACCAAATTTTACATAATTACCCTTTGGAACCTGACGAGTAACACTGTTTACTTTAAATTTCGAACAGACCACTCTATTCCCTGCATTTAGGCCCTTTGGCACAAATCTACACCGTTTCACCGATCTGAACCAAATTTTACATAATTACCCTTTGGAACCTGACGAGTAACACTATCCACTTTAAATTTCGGACAGACCACTCTATTCCCTGCATTTTGGCCCTTTGGCACAAATCTACACCGTTTCACCGATCTGAACCAAATTTTACATAATTACCCTTTGGAACCTGACGAGTAACACTGTTCACTTTAAATTTCGAACAGACCACTCTATTCCCTGCATTTTGGCCCTTTGGCACAAATCTACACCGTTTCACCGATCTGAACCAAATTTTACATAATTACCCTTTGGAACCTGACGAGTAACACTGTTCACTTTAAATTTCGAACAGACCACTCTATTCCCTGCATTTAGGCCCTTTGGCACAAATCTACACCGTTTCACCGATCTGAACCAAATTTTACATAATTACCGTTTGGAACCTGACGAGTAACACTGTTCACTTTAAATTTCGAACAGACCACTCTATTCCCTGCATTTAGGCCCTTTGGCACAAATCTACACCGTTTCACCGATCTGAACCAAATTTTACATAATTACCCTTTGGAACCTGACGAGTAACACTATCCACTTGAAATTTCGGACAGACCACTCCATTCCCTGCATTTAGGCCCTTTGGCACAAATCTACACCGTTTCACCGATCTGAACCAAATTTTACATAATTACACTTTGGAACCTGACGAGTAACACTGTCCACTTGAAATTTCGGACAGACCACTCCATTTCCTGCATTTAGGCCCTTTGGCACATATCTACATCGTTTCACCGATCTGAACCTAAATTTGTATACTGTACTTACCTTTGGAACCCGACGAGTAACACTGCCCACTTAAAATTTTTGACAGACCACTCCATTCCCTTGGCAAAAATCTACACTGTTTCACCGATCTGAACCAAATTTTACATACTTACCCTTTGGAACCTGACGAGTAACACTGACATAATGAAATTTCGGACAGATCACTCCATTTACTGCATTTAGGCTCTTTGGCACAAATCTACATCGTTTCACCCATCTCAACCAATCTTTATGTACTTACCCTTTGGAATCCGACGAGTAACACTGTCTGCTTGAAATTTCGGACAGACCACTCTATTCCCTGCATTTAGGCCCTTTGGCACAAATCTACACCGTTTTACCGATCTGAACCAAATTTTACATAATTACTCTTTGGAACCTGACGAGTAACACTGTTCACTTTAAATTTCGGACAGACCACTCTATTCCCTGCATTTAGGCCCTTTGGCACAAATCTACACCGTTTCACCGATCTGAACCAAATTTTACATATACTAATTACCCTTTTGAACCTGACGAGTAACACTGTCCACTTGAAATTTCGGACAGGCCACTCCATTCCCTGCATTTAGGCCCTTTGGCAGATATCTACATCTTTTCACCGATCTGAACCTAAATTTGTATACTTACCCTTTGGAACCCGACGAGTAACACTGTCCACTTAAAATTTTGGACACTGATTTATCAACTTTCTGAAAGACCTGTTCATTAGAACATCAGTAAGAGATGTTCCTTTTCAGAAATTAGCATGCATAGGCTATAATCTAAAATGTATTACAACTACACAAAAATTTGGATGACCTCGATATTACACCCCTTAAAACATTCATCACCACCACCAATACAACTACAAATTACATGAGGTAATCATGGCTCCCTCCTTAGATATGGCATATTTCTGTAGCGAGAGTAGTCAAATGCACAGCTTCTATACTTATGAACATTAAGCTAGAGAATTGAGTACCAGCATATCAAGATTATTATGGAGGTTCATTATACGAAGCTTCACTTCAATCGTTTGAATAGGATACGAATAATAAAAAACATGTTTTTAAAATACTGACTGCCGCCATCTTTATTTTATGAAATCACTTGAACAAATTGGATGCCTATATAATTAACTGTGTGCCATGTTTCATTGCGCTTGGATGATTAGGTCACCCGAAAATAAATTTGAAATTCACGTGGCCATCTTGTTGTTTACGTGCGTCTATCTGTTGTCTATCAACACACTAAATTTCAGTTTGATTGCTACAATGGTTTTGGAAATATTATGTGCTGGTGAAATATTTTCTTATAAACCAGTAAATCAATATTATAATGGTGGTTCATTATTAGAGACGAGAATTATAGGCACTAAAAACAGTTAAAATAGGCAGGCATATAGGCCCTTAAAAAAAGCCAAAATAGGCATGTAAATAGGCACTAACGTGTAAAATAGGCAACAAAATAGGCATGAAAAAAATTCTTGTAATTTAATAACATATTTAATTACTATAAATAGAATTAACAATAAGCAACTTATAATTTAATAACATACTTATCTTATATATAAAAGTGAAAGTCTGTATGTATGTATGTATGTATGTATGTATGTATGTATGTATGTATGTATGTATGTATGTACGTACGTATGTGGGTGAGTGGGTGGGTTCCGTATACATATCTACACCATTCCACCAATCTCAACCAAATTTTGCATACACATAGTTTAGGATCCAGAAGGAACGGCTGGCTACATAAATTTTCGATAGTCTTTCTCATTCGTCTGATTTCGGCCTTTTTGCACTCAAGCAAAGGCTAATAAAAGCAGAAAATAAACTGATGAAGTAATAGCAAGGCCGGCCATCTCCACAGCAACAGTAGCTCGAGACGGGACCACCAAGTTTCCATATTGGCAACTCCAGCTATCTGATATGACATCTAGCGGTAAAAATGAGAAACTTACCAAGTAGGGTACATTTGTCACGTGGTGACTGTTTGTATATGGTTTCTTGTATTGGTAAACAGATCGTGGTAAATTCTTCGTGTTTATACATAAGTTATAAGTTTTACTCGTTGATAAGAGTGCAAAATGAGTAAAAGGAAAGTATATTGCTCAGTTTACGGCTGTAAGTCGATGCATAAGAGGGCTGCGGATATACGTTTTCATCACATTCCAAAAGATGCAAATAGCAATAGCCGAAAGGTGACTATACCAAATAAATACGGGCAACAAGAGCGGGTTGGACCACTCACCACTATACTCACTGACGACAGGACGTGTTGTTCACTTACGCCTAGCCAAGCCGCACCTAGACAGCCAAGCACAGTCTCGCCGAGCCAAGCCGTACCAAGCCAGCCAAGCCTACACCAGCCGAGGGAAGACAGCCAAGCTTCATCAGTCAGGTATCCTCCGCTCCCTAGTTCATTTCCAATAACCCTACCAACCGCCATCACCTCGCTCTGCGATATCCGAGCCATTCCACTACGAGTCATATAGGCCTAATTTTGACTTCGCAGGGTTAATACCATCCAAATCCAGCAATTCCTGTCTACCCGGAATTTTAATACAAGTTAAACTCATCCCTTCGCCCTACCAAGCAACAAATAATTTCTAGAGTCTATGGTACAGTGAGCAAACTCAAATATAGCTTTTAAACGTAACAGCGCCATGACCCGAACTGCACAAAAACAAATACCAGCAGACAACCGATACTTGATAATATGCAATTGACACATAAAATCCAGTGGAACACACAAATTAGATCACGTGTATCGCACATTTATACATATATACAATTGAAAATAACACTGTCATTATTTTAGGGACAACATTTACTGATTATAACCGAAAAATAAAAAGTGTTCCATATCAAAAGCATGTTATTGAGTATTTTTACCCTACTTATCCAGACCGACCGCAGCGCCTCAAGTGTTAGTTTGAGTTGCCAATATCTTGGTAAGAGGCCATGCTACACCCACTGCCAGCTAGATCGCATCCCTCCAAGCTGCTTTAAACTGTCTGTCCATTCAACACAAGATATGTTACAGCACCAACGCACTGATCGCCGCTGCATTTTCACTCCCAGCTGGACTGCATCCCTTCTGGCTGCTTTAAACTGCCTGTCCATTCAACACAAGATAGGTTACAGCACCAACGCCTGATCGCGGCTGCATTTTCACTCTCAGCTGGATCGCATCCCTCCTGGCTGCTTCAAACTGCCTGTCCATTCAACACAATCAAAATTACAAAATGGTAGCATTTCGCACTTTAAAAGGAATATTTTATAAACATTTCTGGTATCCTATTCAACCCACTGTGATCGCCGCGGCATTTTAACTGCCAGCTGGATCGCATCCCCCCTGGCTGCTTTTAACTGCCTGCCCATTCAACACTCAGACGCGTACAGGATATACTGTATATTAATTCACTGTTAGGTTGCAGCGCCAACCTAACGCGGCTTTTGAAGGGGACGATACCTGAAACGAAGAGTTTTTAACTTTGGAGGCTTAATATCGAGATTGAAAAAACGCGAAAACATGGCACTAAGTTAGTTCTTTTGTTATTCAATCAGCATAAAGTTTATGATATTAATTCACACACATACTAACGGGTAAATTTTCAATATAAAGAAAAGCGAAATACAAAACGAAGGGTTGTTAAGTTTGGAGGCTTAATATCGAGATCCCAGGCGCTATTTCAGGTGACTTTCGAGAATTCCAATTCTTGTTCGTGGGGTAAACACATATTGAGAAATGAGAATATAATTCTGTCGAGCACACCAGCTGCAATATAATGCACTTTAAAATACAGTCAAAAGGCATCAAATAGGCAATTATATTACAAATAGGCACAAACCCTTGAAATAGGCATTTATAGGCACAATAAACCCAACGAAATCTAGCTTAATATAACCTAAAACGGATTTATATCTCGAAAGCCTACGTTTCTAAACACAGGAATACAATAGGCAAATAGGCAAATTCCCGTCTCTATTCATTATACATCATGCCAATTCGATAACTTGAATAGGATACCAGAAATGTTTATAAAATATTCCTTTTAAAGTGCGAAATGCTACCATTTTGTAATTTTGATTACGATTGAACCACATTAGATTTCAATATATTCAGCTCTAAAGAAAGATCCGCGTTGTCAAGGTTCACTGCACTCGGATGATCACATCACCAGAAAAGTCAAAGTAAAATTCACGTGGCCACAATGTTGTTTTTATGTTTACCAGGTCTCTGAAAGTTGCATATGTGTATTGAACTTACTTAATTGCTCTATAGGCTATCACCATACAATATTTCAAGTTGATTGATGTAGCCTAATAGTTTCTGAGATATTGAGAACAGATGAAATATTTCGCGATTGTATTATATGTAGGCCATAGAGTTATGTACCATTCGATACATTATGCAGCAGTGGTTCATTATATACAGTTTCATTTCGATTGCTTGAATAGAGCACACGGAATACATTTTCGAATTTCACACATCCGCCATCTTGAAGTTATCACAACAGCTGCCTTACATTAGACACCAATATATTACTGTAAGCTTTAAATAAAGATTTACCGTGACAAGCTTCAAGGCGTTCGGATGATTAGGTCACGAGGAAAGCCCATTTAAATATTAATTTCGCGTGCCCGCCATGTTGGTTTTGCGTTTATCAGTTTTTGAAAGTCACATATGTGACCTTACTATAATGTCACCATACGAAATTTCAGGTTGATTGCAACAATATTTTTGGAGATATTGAATGCCGGTGAAGTATTTGGCACCACCATTTTAGTGGCTCCCATTAAAATGTAAAAGGTACGGTCACAGTAGCTCCAACCGTTTAAAGTGTATTAAGGGCACATGCACACACACAGGAAAAGGATGTGACCTATTATGATAGTTAATCTAAAATAACTGACTGGTAATGGCATTTATTGTAACGTTGTGCTATACACCCCTAGTGATGTGTATCAGCTGAAGCATTATTCTTAAGCGATATATGAAATCCATCTTTACCTCACTTTCAGGAAGAATGTTGGGTTCAACGTTTGGGAGTGACCTTATCAATTGAAACACACTTAAGATCCAATGATTCATGTCCACAGTGGCTATTTGTGAACTTTCAAAATATTGGACAGCGATGAAAGCCTTGTGCTTAGATAAATTTCAGTCTAATTTTCTTTCCTATGAAACATAATTACCCCGACAATCCTCACATCAAGGAATTGGCTAGGACAACTCATCCGTTAGGAGCACCGCCGTGTTGTACTTGTTGGCTACACTACTTGGACAGAGACCAGAGCCCCATTACTCTCGCTCCACTCGCAGTAGGGATAAACGGATCTTTGTCTTGTCTCTCTAAAACGTCAAGGAAACAAACCGAACAGAAAATAAAATAAAAACTATTATTAGCCTTCAAATTAATTGCCATTAATCTCAATACAATGTTTCCAACTTCCATAAAGATTGTGCGAACTGTCAGCAAAGGCCTCTTTAGGAATTGATCGCAGAACCGCTGTCACATGTTATTGAATCAATATTGTCCTGACTTTGGACTTGTTCTGGTGACTCTTTATGAGTCATGGGGATACCGTGAACTTCATTCCATCGACCACCGCGCGGATTCCAGATTGAACTAGAAGCACCAAGTCTCATCTCCTTTGAAGATGGGTTGCAGTTCTGGTCACTCATTGTCCAACTGTTTTGCTTTCTGCTCGTCTATTAGCTTGTATGGTACTAACCAGGAACCGATCTTCTACTTTCCTAAATCTTTGTGGTCGATTGTGCACACATTGTCCCTGCTCCACCATCACAGTCACTCAATCTACATACATCTCGACGGCTGACTTGGATGTGGTTCATTCACAACTGTTTCTTTCCCATCGTGGATGCGTTTGAACCAGTTGTAACAGTTCTGCTCATAGGATTTTCCCGTACAATAACACCAACATTTCAACCATATTCGTCACCATTTTCCACAATTTGTAGCAGAACTTGATGTTTACTTGTTGCTTCAATGCACTGAGACACCAACTCTCACAATGAAAGTAGTTTCTTACCCTGATGATCACATGTACTCCAGGCTGGGGAAGATTTTATCGTGCATCAGGTTTCTTGCCTTTAACCGCCCTCATAATGTCAGCCAACTAGGCAGTGATTCGATCCACAATCTTCGGAACCTCAGTCGAGGGCCTCACCGACCACATCACATAATCGGTTCGGGACCTAGTTCTGATCTACCGTACTGTATTTCTGAGAGTCAATCTCACAAAATTGTTTGGAATTAACTGTTTATTCATTTATTTATTTATTTATTTATTTATTTACTTATTTATTTATTTATTCCATTACATCACCCTTAAGGACGCCCTGGACCTATCTTATGAGCTTTTGTTCCTAATATTAAACTTCCCATTGCAGTGCCTCTACTACAATTAGATTTTAGGCCCCTTAAAACAACAATATCATCATCATCTGCTACAATTGAAGCTTACTAAGTAGATTTTGGAAGAAATTCTTGTGGCTCCACAGCCCATTTAGGGCGTTGGCCTACGAAACGAACCCTGCTCAGCCTATTGGCTTGCAGATTCGGGAATCGAACCCCGGACCTTCTACGTAAGAGGCAAGCTACATAGTTGTGCTTGCTATTCCGATGAATATTTAGCAACTGGTACTGTATATGACTTGTGAAACTGACGTGAACTACTCTGGTTGATATTTACGCGTGACTGGTTCTATTTCTAACACAGCGTGCTTGTGGAGTGATTACCACATTCCTCAGTGTCCAACATGGATACACATGTGCTGCACCGACCAAGTTTACAGTCTTAGCACTCTTGGCTGTCTCCGGGGAGATTGTTCCAGCCCTCAGACCAGAATTACATTTCTTAGCAGAGCTGGGAATGTGTGTATTCTGTCTTATGAGCCCTCTACGAGAAGCATCCCTGAGATGTTGGTTTAGAATATCCTCTTTCAACATGGATCATGTTGTAGGACTACGGGTTTATCTGTTATTAGCGTGGGTAAAAAGTACCGGCAAGGTGGTTACCATGACAACAACTGTTCGTTATCTAGGCATATGTAGAGACTTTAAATCGTACACGTGTTGCATCAGCTGCCTCGTGGTGTAGCGGCTAGCGTTCTTGGCTGTCGCCTTGGAGGTCCGGGTACCATTCCAGCCTCTGCCAAGACATTTTAATTCTGACCTGAGCGCTGGGACGAGGCAAAACTGAGAAGAGGAGGGTTAGATTCCCACCTTCGCCATCCTGGAAGTGAATTTACCGTGGTTTCCCCCACTTCAACTCCAAGTAAATGCTGGGATGATTCCTAACTTAAGGCCACGGCCGCCTTGTTCCCAATTACAATGACACACGCTAGTACAGCCATCACAATAACACAAGTATCACACACACCCATCTACACGGGGCTATATGACCACGATATCACAGTCCCTAAAATAAGCAATTCTCGACCACTTGTTACTATGGTAAAAAGGGGAGCGTGATGGCGCACTGGCTTAGCTGCTCGTCTTTTCACCCGGACGGCGGGGTTCGAATCCCGGTGATAACGGGGTGGAATTTTCACCTGAAAAATCACGTGGCGTCAGGAAGGGCATCCAGCCTTAAATTCCCGGGCAAAACCAAAATGCTGGTGGGCTACGGCGACCCCAATTAAATGGGAAGAACCGAAGAACGTTTTTTAGTTACTATGGTAAAAAGGCAAGCAGACTTATATCCGAATTGTTGAAGCGTGCACGATACTTATAATACGATGTTATTGTTGATTGATTTAGGGGTTTTGCGGCTTCGTGGCCATGTGTGTCTGATAACCTGTGTTATTAGTGTATGTATTTGTAATTCAGATGAGGATTGGGAAGGAGGCGGCCGTGGCCTTAAGTTAGGAACCATCCCGTCATTTGCCTGGATTAGAAGTGCCAAAACACTGAAAACCACTTCTAAGATGGCTGAGATGGGAATCGAACCCGTGTCAGTTTTCTTTACGAGGTAGAGTGTGCCCCGTTCCAGCCCTCAGATTAGAATTAAATTTCTTGGCAGAGCCGGGAATCAAACCCAGGCCTCAGCAGTTCCAGCCAATACGAATGAATGCGATGATGCGATATTTCTCAGTGTAGTGAAGGAAATTGTCTTGTCAGGCGTGCAATGACTCGTAGAAACTCTCCTGTGCGAACAAACATTTTGCTGATGCTGGATTGTGTAGCCTATGTGTACGGTGGCATGACCAGCTGCAGTTCATCGACCCTGTCGCTCAGATCGATGTTTGGGGTCTGCTGCTTTCGAACCGGGGACTGGTGCAGTCGATACCTCACCTGCGCACAGGGCTAGGATTTATATGTCAATGTGTGAATATATTTTGCTAAATATGTACAATAATAATGTAACCACTAAACACTGGGCCCACATGTTGTTGCATATGGAGCCTACAAGAATGCATTCAAGTACTGAATTCATAAATTACATTCTTTTTTCAGTTCACTTACTTTTTGATGTGTAACATATTCCCACTCGGTTGCTGGATATTTTTGTGAGAGTGGTTTTGAAAAATGGGACGGAAGTGGATCAGAACGATCGAGCTGGCAGTGGTGGATCGAAGGGAAGTGTAAGACGCACTGCCAACTCGATCGATCGATCCAGCTGGCAGTGGTAAGAGAAACAATGAGCGCGCGGTGTTGGAAATTGATACCATAACGTACTCTCGGCCATGTGGAATGTATATGACATACTGAACGGTAAACGCTCATGTGAACTCTGGTGTCAAGCGATTGAAACAAAGCACATGGTGCATGTTCGAAGCCTTCATATCAGTATTTAAATGGTAAAATACCTTAATATCAAACATTGTAAGTAGTCGGCATTGTCGGTGTTATATTTCTGCACAATGGCTATTCAAATATTAACCCACATAACGGTAATGCAGTCATCAATATAATATAATCGTTGTGGTTATACGAGAATTGAGCAAGCCTTCATGAACTATTGCTGGATACATTCTCTTTACTCACAAGAGGGCCTATTCATAAAGCATTTTAAACTCAATTTCACGCAGGAACATTATCGAAACAAGCAAAATAGAAAGAAACTTAATTCCGTGATGCAGTATTATTGGAACGGGGAAATAAGTCACCATCTTGTGCACAATATATGGGTAGTCGAAATAGCCGTGGGGTTAGCGCCTATGACTGTGAATCTAGAGATGTCGGGTTCGAATCCCGGACGGGGTAGATATTTTTGCTATCAGATTATCATTTTAAACGATATTTATCAAATCAATATGACTCATTTTAACAGAATCCATATGAAATTACGTGTTGGTCTGTGAATCAAGAGGACCTGTTTATAAGGAATTTAAGGTTATGAGCGGTGTCGCGTCTATTAATCTAGTTGATCCATATCGTATTCTTTATTTAGGCTAGTGCTGGTGGAAGCTACAAATCATCTAATAAAATGAGTTCCGTATTATAAACTACAATATCTGTAAAACACTCCCTTTTACAATAGATTAATATTTGTGCCAATAATAGTATAAAATACCGGTGTATCAACAATTTCACGTGAGGTTTTTCTATGTCAGATGTTACACATCATATGCGACTACTGTAAGGCTCGTATTTTTTATTTGTTATTCCTGACAAGAAATCTACACTGCCCGGCAAAAAAAAACGATCACTTGAAAAATTCAACATTACTTTCATTCAAATCAATATGAACGGTATAGGCCTAGTACAATACATACAGCAGTTATAGCATGTAAGGTTACATTAATTGGTTTCCTGGATGCATTACCATTCTTCATGTCATTGTTTCACTTAACAATAGCGATTCTTTGACGTGTGCGCGCCACTTGTTGGCAAAACAAAAGATCAATAAAGCCATATCCTCAGTTGTTCTTGTGCAGTTCAGAAACAGGCCTGAAGATGTTGCTCTGATCGCAAATGGTGGCACGGACGTCTTTCCGCGGGAAACAGAATCATGTCAATGAATCGCTATTGTTAAGTCAAACAATGACATGAAGAATCCAGGAAAACAATTTACCTTACTACCATGCTATAAACAGTAACTTATGTACTAAGCATAGAGCGTTCATATTTATGATTTAAATGAAAGTAATCTTGAATTTTTCAAGTGATCGGTTTTCTTTGCCGGTCAGTGTAGTGTAACCTAACATAAATAGAAAGAAAGAAACTAGAACAGTTGAAAAAGAACCCTATTATTTTACGCTATTCAGCATTTCTTTTGCTTATAAGTTGTAGGCAACACTGATTCAGCAGTTAAATGGAACATGGATAGTTTTGGATAGTTTCATGTAGTAGTTAACGACGGCCTTTTCCCAAGATTTCTCAAAAACTGTTCTGTTTTATTATCCACTAGTGTTGTCTGTCGTTTTCTCTGGACCCTCTCTTCCCCTTTCTCGTCATGGGTGTCTCTGCTAGGAGTCGGCATCGTTCACATTATTATTACTATTCTCTTTCGTTGTGTCCGTTCAAAGAGCACGTTTGAACTTGTTAGCTAGCCTGGTGGTTTTCCACTTCTTACAGTTCCAAAATCTCTTCATGAATGAACTGTATTGTGCATCTGCCGACCACGTCCTACCAGTTTCCTTTTTAGATTTCTCCAAGAATTTGTGCTTGGTTACTGTTGTAGGCTACTAAAAGCTCCACTATTTACTATATTTCTTTCTTTCTTTCTTTCTTTCTTTCTTTCTTTCTTCTACCGGACCATGAGTACGGGATCAGGCTCAATAAGATGCATCTCGCCAGCTCACAGTTGAGTTGCTGAAGTTCACAAGCACTGTTAAATAAGGAGTGAAAGGGATATGAACTCTCTAAGTGGCCATGACATGACCAGGTGTCCAATAATTGCAATAGGAATGAAGTCAGATATGGGCACCGCTCACAGAATGCGTCTTCTAGGTTTAGACCTTCTTAGAGTAAATATTTTAAGGGGTAGATGACCTTTAAACAATCATCATCATCGTCATCATCAGATGCACATGCATATTATTGTGTTAAACGCTGCGACCAAATAGTTCTCGGCCCTTGATATAAAGAAAATATTAAATTGCAATTTTCGCAGAGAGACTCAAAATTTGAAAGAATTTTATTTTAAGACAATGAAAAAGGATTGTTGAGACACGGGTATGTCCAGCAGTCTTCTTGCGTCATGAACTCTAGCTCGGAGGAACGAAACAAGCAGAGGATGAAGGGAGGAAACCGATTCGTGTATGGACTCCACCTTCATTGGTCTTGTTCACCTCGTCACTAATTTATCATAACATCGATTGTTCATTCTTTACGCAATTCAAATGATTGCTCGAAGTTAATTCACTAACTTGGTCTGTCATACTGAATGGTTCCCTTTTTCTTACTCACTTGTCATTAATGATCAATCTGAAGATTCGATAAATGATAATTTCAGTTTCTACAGGGTCGTAGATGAGGTCAGCGGGTGGATGGTATTTTACGGCCAGTTACGTTTCATTATGCAGCTTCATCACAGGAGTTAATGATAAATAAAACGAATGAAGATGGATGAAATTGGGCAAACAGTTGGAACGAAGTGACCGTAGCTCATCAGAAGATACCGCCGAGGTATTTGCAAGGACAGCTGACGTTGAAATTCGAACCAACTCGTCTTTCGAGTCCGGCGATAGCGCGTACAGTAGCTTCCTCGGTCGATGATCATGTAAGGCAAGGACAATTTGAAATTCTGCTCACATGTACATCAGTATATGAGAGATTTATGTCTTCAATGAGCTTTGGTCCCATAATAATAATAATTTATTTCGAAGCCTCTAAACTTTTTGATAGTTCGAGAAGTCATCACAGGTTAATTCGTGCAAAAGTCACTGAAATCCCTTCCATCAGTGATCTATTTTCTCAACCTATGTGGGCGAGGCGTGACTGTTGTTCTTTGCAAGATATCAATAGTCATTTGTTTTCACATACAGACATCTACTGCTAACTCATGCACAGCCTCAGCAGACACTTGTGTATTTCGACACAAACCTGCCAACTGAGTGCTTGACTAAGAAGTAAGTTGCGAGTCATAGACGAAGGAATTCCTAACCTTTAATCGTGTTTCATAGTGTCAGTACATAATCTGAATTAAGTTAATCACAGTAGGAGCTCAAAGTTCGGATCTAGGCTATGTGAGCGCATATTCTGTGGCAACCTTGAACACAAACCTCATGCCGTACCAAGTATCCGAGCACCATTAAATCGAATGTAATGATAATATTAATAATACTAATAATAATAATAATAATGCAAAAAAATTGCTCCTCTCGTTCCTTTCCGTATGTATCTCCCTCCCTCAGAAGTTCTGTAATAACTAGGAATTCATTGCTCACCAGGCATGCTGCAACTACTTGCATGACCCATGCAGATAAGATGCATTTACTTGTGAACAGTCGAGTCGAATCAGTCGAGTCATAAAATAGCGACGTCCACTTATTTTACTGTATATTATAAATACAATGTCACAGAATGATAAAATGTCTGACTGTCAAAACTTGTAATGAAGCCACTATTGTTCTCGTTCGCGCAACAGAATTTGAATTATTATTATTATCTATGAGTTGCAGGCAATGGCCATAGCAGGGTATTTTAACTGAACGCCTGTGGGCTCCCAACACGTTCAGTTTCAAGTAGTTCTAACCTTGGCTACCAGATGCCACCATCACTAACACATAGCGGCAAACGTTGGAACTTGATAGAGCGTTCCTAAAACACAATATGGTAAAATGTATTCCAGTGAAACAATACATTTTCTATCTATTGATTGACGGGAATACATTTTACCATATTGTGTTATAATCTTTTGTCAATACGGACCATGTCGCAATCAAAAGTAGATGGAAAGAGCATTTCTAACCTGTCAAATATAACCTACACACCACCAATTGCAGTGGTAGGTTCTTTTACATGCCATAAATCTAAGACACGGTCCCGCCGGCTTTACATGCCCTACAAAGGAAGGCATAGCATACTGATGGATTTTAACGCTCCTAACAATCCGACGACTTCGGCTGTGTTTGAACCCACGATCTTGGGCATAGTACTGCTCGGGTCTAAGTTGCGAGAACCTGAGAGGAATGTGCATCGCGGACTATGAGTAGTGGTGTTGACGAGTGATGAGGTTTCTCGGTCCGTGCTTAGTACAGAACCAAATACATTGGTCGGTGACTCACTCAATCATTCCTAACACCACAGTGGTTTGAGCAACGGCCCAATGTAAGCAGTATTGGAATAGAAAGGAATATCATATATCACGGTGGGCTGTTGACAGATCCTTTTCTTCTCGCCCGATCCTTCCCTGCTCTTTCTCCTCATCCCGCAAGTTCATAGAGCTTGGATCCGAGCAGTACAGTAGTTCAGCATGCTACCGAGTACAGCTATTTTTAATCTACGTAGGTATAATACGATTTAGAGCAGTGAAGTTAATTTTCTGCACGAAGTGACATGCAAGCCTTGCCATCATTGGGCGTTACATTGAACAAGCAATCGATCAAAGAGGTACTTGACACATTACCACACCTTATGAACAGCACCAGCTAAGCAGAACGTAGTGAACAGTATTTATGAATTTCATTGCTTCACTCTGCATGATGCAATATTACAGTATTATACCATTGTATGATGGGCATTCCTTTCTCCCCACGTGCATTGCAGTATGTCATGGCTAAGTTACGTAACACCCGGTGGCGTGGGTGGAAGGCAACAACAAATAACACGTGCTGACCTAAGGATAATCACACTCCTGAGAGTTCTACATACGTCTGCTTCCATTCCGCACCTACCAACATAGCCGAGCGCTCCACAACTAGATCTGTAGATCTAGGCGATCGATTCATTAGCATTCATGTTCTGTTCTCCACTGACACGCAACAGAGAAAGTCCGAATTCTTGCAGGCATATTCTTAGAGGTAAAGTGCAACAGAGAAAGTCCGAATTCTTGCAGGCATATTCTTAGAGGTAAAGTCGAAAGTTCATTAGTGTTCCTTTGAGATCGATACAATAATCTGAAGGGTCATCTGAACTCTAGTAGACTATCATGCTCAGAAGCTATTTTCCTCTAGTTCATAAGAGAAACGAAAAATTAATAAAGCCTCTAAACCGTTACTGAACTCTTCTCATATTTTACCTCCAAAATGAGCTCAGAAATCCTTTAAATTTAAGCTGGCAACAGACTCCATGGCACAGTTCGATGAAATTAATTTAATGTAGTTCATCAGCCTGTTACCAAAGGATGATTTATTTTACGAACTTAAGACATCGTCGTGTTCAATTTGTCTAATAACCTGTGTATAGGGTTGATATAATAGTGTATATAATACGAGTAGTAAGTATTTGGTTGTAGCATTGTGGCAAGAAAGGTACTATCCAGGCATTTTCATGAAAAGAATGTGGAAAATACACTCAGGCTGGCCTCTGGATTCGTACCTTCTATCTCCGAACTCCTTACTCCTACTCCAGGCAAATGCAAGGATGATTCCTAATTTACAGGCCACGCCCTCCTTCTTTTGAATCCTAGCCTCATTCACGTATATACACACTAATACAATCATGACAATGCCACAGATTATCTGACCGACTCCTCACAGACCCATGTACACAGATCCTAAATGACCACGATGTCGCAAAGTCCCTAAATGAATCACTAACAACAATGTTAGTATGCTCATCGGACTGCATTGCGTGGCGTTCAGTTGTTAAATCCTCCGCTGTACAACCTGCCCACAAGGCAGCTAGGCGCTGACAGCTGCCATTCTATACCTTCCGCATGCTATATCCTGTTCATAGGGAGCTTTCAGCTTTGTAAAGAAAGTAGGCTACAAGCCATTTAGATGCAAGCACTCGAAACTGAGATCTTCGGCTTTGCAGGACGTTGCTCTCACCGCTGAGCCAATGGAGGAGACAGTATGCTCCAACAGAGAGGAACAGTTTTATCTGCACTAGGAAAAATCGAAATTCCCGAAAACACGAACAGAACTTTCCAGTCAGGGAGAAGCCATAGACATGTACCTGAACGTTTGTACTCTAGATAAGTGAAGTTTTGAAGCCATTTTTTCCAGTGTTGTCTGTACAAACTATCAATTTATACTTTTCAGTTGGTCAACACGCTTTTGCCCAATTAAATTAGGCGTGGGAACAAATATATATAACACACTTTCCTAAGAAAATTTACATGTATTAATATTATTCACTGATTATTCCAGATGGGGTTTATTTAATTTCAATCGCTTCTTGTTGTTCCAGTTGATGGGTTGTAACCTGAACAAACAGACTACTTTCATCAGAGACTATACCAAGGAGTAGTTGAGTAGAATGGCGGGATCCGATGCGACTATTCCTTCCTTCCATCCAGCGACACCGAAAACAGTGAAGGTGGCATGATACTACACCAGCACTGTGGATTCCACCCTACGGAGAAGCTAGTGAATGGATGAATATTACTTGTCCTCTTATTTCTCAAAGACTCCCTGCTCTGTTATCCAACTTTTCAAAAGAGTAGTTGATGTTGATACATTTTCTCTTGTCTGGATTCAAACTCGCCATGCCTGTTAATGATGCCGGTATACAGAATGGACCGGAAGTCATTGACAGCCAGTGATAAGATTATAGACTTGCACAACGACCACAATTTTTCCAGCGGAGAGAACAAAAAAAATAAAAAACATGCAAATGTTGTATTTTTCATCTTATGAATGTAAGAATTGATTAGTTTTGTCCTTTAATAAATCCAGTGCTATGGGGAACTGCAGTGTCTGGAGATGCTAGACCGAGCAAGTCCTATCCCAGCAGTCAACTCCTATGGTCGTTGTATCTCGAGTGCAAACAAGGTTCGAGGTTTGGGAGTAAGAGTACCCGAGTACCGGTACCCGAGCTGTTACGTGTACAGTATATAAAATATGTGATAATGCTGCTTCTTTTTCGCCCTGCTGTGTAACGCATAGGTATTTAGATTAACTGTACTTAATTGCAAATGGGAATATTGCATCTTGTGCCAAATGAAATTAAACTACAATTTAGAATCAATACACATTAAAGGAAAAACGTTTTACAGGGAATTTAAAATAGTACGGTAATAATAATAATTACAATAAATCTCTTGCAGTTCATTGTGATGTTGACGTAGTGCAACACGCACCAGGCGCCTCTACCGGAAGTGCCCAGGTGGGCAGCAGGATGAACCTGGCGGTGTGCACGTGACACGAAGAACAACGTGTACGAGCAATGACCTTAGCACTGGCTCTGCATCCATGTTTACATTCTACCACTACTCCAATACATCCTGAAGACTACCAATGGGATGTACACATACTATTTTATATTAAATACCCCTTGAAGGGCATTTAAAATAGGACTATAGAGAAAAGGTAAACAACAATATTTGTGATGCACTTGGATCTTATCTTCCTCAAACAAGCTAACAAATCGCAGCCAATGGCCATAGCTGGGTATTTTTGTAGACAAATATAACCTAGACATGTTGCTATACACTACCAATTGCAGTGGTAGGTTCTTTTACGAGCCATAAATCTATGACATGGGCCAGCCAGCTTTGCTTCCCCTCCGAAGGAAGGCATACTGAAGGATTTTAACGTTCTTAAAAATCCGACGACTATTCAATGACGCAAGGTAATTAGATTCTTAACTGCCTGCAATAAATCACATATGATAACAAAGTGAACAATACTGTATAACGAATGCATCATAACATACTGTAATCAAATACAGTAATAGAAACGACATGAGAAAGTAAAATAAGCAATATGAAACACGAAGTGCTTCAATTGTATATTATTTGAGCAACAACCTTTAAAATGTGCATTCAAATGAGGTACGGTAAGTGTTTTTCTGAGCATCCGATAACTTTATAAAATGAAAACAGATTCTAGCCAACTGACATGACGGAAGCTCACCATCATGTAGGAGCATTCGCACGTATTCTTCCTTAAGTATCATAAAACTGACGATGTGACAAAAGAAGTCTCAGATCTTCCGCATCCGTATGATTATTTGGAGAGCTTAAAAGGGGCGATGTTGAAGATGAAAGCATGAAAGGATTTTTGAACGAGCCCTAGGACATTTTACAATATTTGTTTGCAGATCACAATAGCTCGTGTTGAATGTTGTTCTTGATGCTCCATCGCATATTCTAAATCCTTACACAGAACTCATGATTGCTAGGAAGGAAGCGAAGGGATATGAAGAAGTGGAGATCCACTCACACCATCGACGAATATATTCCTGTTCAAACTAGAAAATACCTAAAGCCCTGTCAGGAAAGCCCCAGGACAGTATCAGATATAACGAAACGTTGGTGCTCGGAGCTAATATTACTGTAGCCTACATAGTTTGGGTACCGGTAGCTGCGTTGTTGGCAGTGAGCTGGGACCATATTGACCGGGACCGGGACTTCATCTGATCACACTTATTAAAACTGCCTATTCAGCAATATGCAGTGGAGAGCATTAAGTGGCGCTCCTGCATTCATTAACTCTGGTCGATGATGTACATACAATACACTCAGTTATGGCAGTGCAGTACCAGCACACGTACAGTATAACCAGAATATTACTAAACATGCGATGAGCATCCTTGATAAACATGTGGAAATATGCTCCTAGATCGAAATGGACGTAATACCTGCAAATCGCTGGCCATAATTAAAGAGCGATCTAATCAATTAACTTTTATGTAAATTGATGAGTGGTGCCATCTGGTAGCTGCCATCAGGGTAGCATGAAATGAAACTGACTGCCTCTGAATTAATTCCAAAAGCAAACAAGAAGTTCCGTGAAGAACTATACAGCTTACTTTTCATGCCAATGATTATTCTACAGTAGATGAATCTATCTAGAATAATGACGAAATTAAGTTGGTAATATCGAAATATCTAATTATTTCAAAATATACCTGGTATAATGTAGCCTAATAGAGCACTACAGTTGGCAGCCCTGGTGACTGAATATATTCTTAGTTCCATCTCTTAAGGTACAGAATACAAAATTTGGTTGAAGTCCATTGGACGTTACATGCAGTTAGACACTGGATCTATCAGCACGCGTAAAAGCATGTTGGCAACAATGTGATGTGTGTGCTTGTCAGAAATAATCTGAAATATTATGATATCTTGTTGTGCCAATTTCGGATGAAATCCATTTGTTAGTATAGAAGTTACATGTATTTAAAAATTGGTCTTATCAGCAGGCATAGAATCATGTTGGCAGCACTGACTTATATTAATTACTCCAAATTAATCTAGAATGTCAGGTGCTATACGTGTGCAAAGTATAGAGCTGGTGGCTTGCATACTTTCTGATATATTGATATTATGGTAAAAATAATATAGACAGCATTTATTAACAGCTGGTAGCCCTGATTACTCTTAACAATACTTATAGTCATATCTGTTATGTTACACATTGCACATACGAAATTTGATTGAAATCCAACTGATAGTATTGAACTTACATGTATTTAAAAATTGGTACTATCAGTAAGCTTATAATCATGTTGGTAGAACTGAAGTATATAAGTTACTCCAAATTAATCTAAAATGTCAGATTATACGTGTGCATAGTTTAAATCTGTCGGCTTGCATACTTTCCGATATATTGGTATTTGGATTTTAAAAAATAGAGAGAGCAATTATTAACAGTTGGCAGCCCTGGTGGCTCTTAAGAATACACTCAGTCATATCTGTTTATGTACACATTTTACATACAAAATTTGGTTGTAATCCAATTGATAGTGTAGAAGTTATATGCATTTAAACATTGGACTTATCAGAAGGCTTAAAATTATTTTGGCAACACTGTCATGTATGGCCTCCTTAAAATTAAACTGAAATAGTATTATCTACATGTGTGCCAATTTTGGAATAGCTCCCAAGCATACCTTGCAAGATATCCAACATGGAGCTCAAATTTCTAGTGCGTTTTTCAGCAGTTGGTAGCACTGACATCATTTTCAAATATGGACGTGAGATATTCCGGTGCACATCTTTACACATACTAAATTTGGTTTTGATTGCTGCAGCCGTTTAGGAGTTGACAGACAGGCAGACAGACAGACACACATTTTCCCGGATCGATCTCATAAGTCTACTTTTTCCTCATGTTTGCAAAATGTGAAAAGTAGGCTAACAAGAACAATAAATATCGAGGGAGACAAATGCTATTATAGATGCTAGAATCTCCCATTTTTCACCGCATAAACTGCGCGTTTATTGTAATATTTGTATTAATCTTATCCAAATGAAGAGAAATGGGCACATTTGAAGAATGAAATAACAAAATCCGCAAAATGAAACACTGGTAGAAAGGATAGAATAAATATATCACCAAGGATATACTTGAATTAACGGATGAAAGGCGGAAGTATAGGAATGCAAGAGAGGAAAGGGGAAAAGCAAAATACAGAAGTCTGAAAAAGGAGGTAAACAAGAAATGCAAGAAAGCGAAAGAAGAATGGTTGAAAAAGTAATGTGCGAGTATAGAAAATTGTCTGAAAGTACCGTAGATACAGCTTATCGAAGGATTATGAGTAGTTTCCTTTTAGGGAAGGAAGACCAAGTGCTGTAACATTAAGGACTCAGATGGAAAACCTCTAACAGATAGGGAAGAAAAGCTTACATACAGCATTTGTATAAGGGTAAGGAGATTGAGAATCATTTAATAGAAAAGGAAGAGGAAATTTATGAAGATGAGAAAGAAGATATGATATTGAGATCAGAATTTGATTGAGCACTAGAAGATTTAGGCAGGGAAAAAAGCACCAGGCATAGATGGTATACCGATTGAGTTGCTACACTGCATAGGTGATGAAGGTATGATCAATTAATTTCACTTGGTGTGTAGAATTTCTGAGACAGGTGAGGTACCATCTGATTTTAAGCAGAATGTTATCATCCCTATACCGAAGATAGCAGGAGATGACAGATGTGAAGATTACCGCACAATCAGCTCGATCAGTTATGCTTCAAAGATCCTGACTAGAATAATTTACAAGAGGATGGAAAGACAGACAGAAACCGAGTTGGATGAAGACCAACTTGGTTTCAGGAGAAATTTAGTAACAAGAAAAACTGTGCTAAGTATTAGTACACCACCTCGTGGTTTAGCGACTAGCATTCTTAGTTGTCACCCCGGAGGCCCGGGTTCGATCCCAGCTCAACCAAGAAATGTAATTCTGGTTTGAGGGCTGGAAGGGGGTACACTCATCCTCGTGAGGCAAAATTGAGAAGAGGTGGGTAAGACGTTTTTCGCTGCATAAGGCACAAGGTACATGAGTTATTCGAGATTCGCACCGTTAAACGTCGAGCACCCTAATTCTACGAAATTACACTTCGTAACAAGGACAAAAGATAATATGCAGTAACAGTCCATAAATGGAAAGAAGGCTAACTTATACGTTAGGCCTTTTGATCTTGAAAGCTCTTCTCTACCGGTATACCGTGGCAAGCCACGTTGGGTGAGTGATTATCGCGTCGGACCACCAACCCTAAGCTTGCAGGTTCGGTCCTGGCCATGGTAAGTGATTTTTGAAAGGCGAAAAAAATCACGACACGCATGTCATAGGTTGTTTGTTGGCACGTTAAAGAACCCATTTGAATTCAAGAGGCCGTGTTCGTAATGGCGAAATTAATCTCGGGATTTTCCGCCAATACAAAAAGAAGTTCCTCCTTTCTCTACTAGAAAGCGCTAGAGTGTCAAGGAGTTTAGATATCTAACCTCCAGGGGGCAGATAACCTCGTAGTTCTCCCTTTAAAACAACAATAACCAATTATCTAACCTTCTTGACTTTCATAGCGTTCCAAGGAACAACAAAATTCGACATGCAAGCTACCCTCTGGGTGTCAATTTACAAAGCTTGCACCCGGCACCCGAGGCCACACGATATTATTATTATTATTTTCTACCGTTATTTTATGAATCACGCATCAGTTCAAAAAAGAAGTGCATTGCCTCGAGCTCGAGCTTCTTTAGACCAAAAAAGTCGTCTCACTGCTCACTTCCTTAGACTGGCTGTCACCCTTGAGGTTTGGTTTCGAATCCCAGACCTGTCAATTCTGGTCTGAGAGCTGGGATGGAGTTCATTCAGCCTCATGAGGCACAACTGAATAGAAGTGGGTTCGATTCCCACCTAAGCCATCCTAGAAGTGGTTTCTCACTTCTACTTCAGTCGAATGCCGGGTTGGTTCCTAACTTAAGGCCACGGCCGCCTCCTCTTTCCCAATTCTAGCCCCAATTACAGATACGCACACTACTACAGGCACCAAAATAATACAGGTTATCAGACAAATCCTACACACGGAGCTAGATGTCCCAAAGTCCCTCAATGAATTAATCACCCACAGCAGCAACAATGCAGAGTTGTTGAGTTCTCAAAGCGAATGATATTTTGGCAACATTGTCAATAGGCTTATACTACCACTAGTCAGTAACTGTGGACTTCTCACAAGGAGATCACAAGAAGGCGATGTTTACTTCCTCATTACGATTCACGTAACAGCGGCTACACTTCACACAAGAGGCACGAAGAAGCCGCAAGAAAATGTGCCGACATGACTACAGAAGGCACGTGAATAATTGAGGTACGAACAGCTCATTCTCCATGGCAGAGAAGCCCTAGATTTAACCGACATCAAACTCAAATATTCTGTCCTTGTTTCATATGGTTCGGGGTCCCAGATAAAATATTGCTTTTCAGTCGGTAAACCCGTCAATGTGTCCGGAAAAGGACACTATCTACTCACACCGGACAACCTGGAAAACAATACATGCATTAATTACAACATGTTTTACACTTGTCGAAAATGGGAGGTGTTAGTTAGTTAGTTAGTTAGTTATTATTGTTTTAAGGGGCGGAACTACGAGGTCATCTGCCCCAATGGGAGGTGGAGGACACGTTTCGTTCATCAGATCTCTTTAGGTTTAGCAGATAAGTATATAACACTACTGTAGAACAATATACAATTATTTAGTCAGAAAAAGTTCTTTCATTGTAGTCATCATTGTGTCAGCATTTTGTTGCTATTTACTCGTATATGAATTTACGGGTGTCTATTGTCACGTAAACAGTAATGAAGAATACGATACAAAGTATTGCTGTGGGGAGCAAATTACTGTGTATGTAGCAGTGGGACAGTAAACGTTCTGCACAAGGTCCTTAAATTGAGCATTAAAGAAAACTATAATAAATAATTGTACAAAGTATTGCTATACAAGGTATAGCTGTAGAAGCACATTACAATCGAATCTCAACATAAGCTACAAAGTATTGCTGTAGGAAGCAAATTACTGTCTAATATCACGATACAAAGTATTGCTGTGGGAAGCTTACTGTCTAATATCACGATACAAAGTATTGCTGTAGGAAGCAAATTACTGTATAATATCACGATACAAAGTATTGCTGTGGGAAGCTTACTGTCTAATATCACGATACAAAGTATTGCTGTAGGAAGCAAATTACTGTCTAATATCACGATACAAAGTGTTGCTGCGGGAAGCAAATAACTGTCTAATATCACGATACAAAGTGTTGCTGTAGGAGGCAATTAATGTCTAATATCACGATACAAAGTATTGCTGTAAGAAGCAAATTACTGTCTAATAAAACGATACAAAGTATTGATGTAGGAAGCAAATTAGTGTCTAATATCACGATACAAAGTATTGCTGTGGGAAGCAAATTACTGTCTATTATCACGATACAAAGTGTTGCTGTAGGAAGCAAATTACTGTCTAATATCACGATACAAAGTATTGCTGTGGGAAGCAAATAACTGTCTAATATCATGACAAAGTATTGCTGTGGGAAGAAAATTACTGCCTAATATCACGATACAAAGTGTTGCTGTGGGAAGCAAATTACTGCCTAATATCACGATACAAAGTGTTGCTGTAGGAAGCAATTCAATGTATAATATCACGATACAATTGTTGCTGTGGGAAGCAAATTACTGTTAATATCACGATAAAAAGTGTTGCTGTGGGAAGCAAATTAATGTATAATATCACGATACAAAGTGTTGAGTATTGCTGTAAGAAGCAAATAACTTCCTAATATCACGATACAAAGTATTACTGTAGGAAGCAAATTACTGTCTAATATCACGATACAAAGTATTGCTGTAGGAAGCAATTACTGCCTAATATCATGATACAAAGTATTGCTGTAGGAAGCAAATTACTGTCTAATATCACGATACAAAGTGTTGCTGAAGAAGGAAATTACTGTCTAATATCACGATGCAAAGTGTTGCTGTGGGAAGCAAATTACTGTATAATATCACGATACAAAGTATTGCTGAAGGAAGCAAATTACTGTCTAATATCGCGATACAAAATGTTGCTGTAGGAAGCAAATTACTGTCTAATATCACGATACAAAGTGTTGCTGTAGGAAGCAAATTACTGTCTAATATCACGATACAAATTATTGCTGTAGGAAGCAAATTACTGTCTAATATCACGATGCAAAGTGTTGCTGTGGGAAGCAAATTACTGTCTAATATCAGTAGTAGTGGAGTGGTGGTGCTTCCAACGCACTCCAGAACCCCCCTTGCTCTACTACTAAGCCTCAGCCATGTTAAATATCTCTCGAACGCATGGTCCGATTTTGACAAATGAGGTGTCGTTGGACTCGGGCTGACGTCTTCTTTGCTATGGACCATGTATTATATTTTTCAAAAATTCTTTGATTTTTTTGTTTTCGAAAGTTGGTAATAGTTTGAAAACCAAAAATGATAGAACGTTGTGCCATGGCTCAAACGAATGGTCTTTATGACCTTTATTTTCTATAATAAAAATGTTTTACTTTTTATGTTTTTTTGAAAACACTCGAATTTTGAAAATCCTATATATTGGAAACTAGGAATTCTATAAAAAACCTTGTTTGACATAAATGAAAGGTCCCTATGCCCTCTACCCCCAAAATAAATGTCAAGTCTCTAGAGCAAAAATTTGTGTTTTGTAAGTAGTGGGGTGAGGAGAGAGCTGCTCCACTTAGCAAGTGGTGAGCCCCTGCGACCTTGGAATGGAAGGAGCCATGCTAGGAGGGCGTGCTTGGATTCGTTTTTTTCGTCTCGTCGTGCTCTTTACGGGAATGTAGGTGTCGAAAAGGTGAAAATCTGGAAACACAGTCTTTTTGGGGTAAAAACGTGATTTTAGACTTTTTGCTATATCTCGCGAACCAATCATGCTAGAGGCATGAACGAGGGGTCCAAGGACTCGGGCTGACGTCCTCTTTGCTATGGACCACTCGTTATAATTTTTTTTAAAAATTGGAAACTCGATTTTGGGGTAAACACGTTTTTTTGTGATTTTGCCGATATCTCACGAACCAGTAACGCTAGAGGCATGTACGACGGGTCCAAGGATTCGGGAAGACGTCCTCTTTGCTATGGACCACTCGTTGTAATTTTTTTTAAATTTTGGAAACTCGATTTTGGGGTAAACATGTGTTTTTTGTGATTTTTGCCGATATGTCACGAACCAATAACGCTAGAGACGTATACGAGGTGTCCTAGGACTCGGGCTAACGCCCCCTTTCGAGTGTGGCAGATATTTTTTCCAAAAAATAATTCACAAAGGGCCTAACGCCATACATGATGAAAAAACTTTTTCTTTTTCTTTACCTGTTTATAATGTTCATGAAGCGTGGTGGTTGAGAGAGACGATATGGCTGGGTGTGTATGTGTGTGTGTGTGTGTGTGTGTTTCAACGAACCTGTCGCTGACCATGGTGGCTGTGTTCAATAGAACAATCGCTATTTCGACGGGTCGGTGTATGACAGAGCGAGGGTTCGTTTTCTGATATTTTACCTTTAACGTGTAAACGGTGATGAGAACTTGGTTCTATGTTGGTCGAAGCGAGTACAGAAAACAAACTTGCCGAGGAGCAGGAGGTGAATGTCATTTGAGCTTATTGGAAGGCGTTGATCTGACTTGACAACAGGTGACGCTTGAAGGTGAAATAATCTGACCATTGTGGTGGCAGAGAAGTGCGAAATGCATGTGAACTTGAGTGAAACCACATGTAGGCTAAACCAGTGACATCCTGTCTTGCTTCGTACGTGACAAAATGCAAGTTCATGTGAAATTTGATCTTCCACAGGTGTTCGCTTGGGTGTTATCTGTCCACGTGCGCGATAACTGTTAACAAGTCACATCTTGTTTTGCTTCGTACGTGACAAAATGCAAGTTGACGTGAAATTTGATCTGGCACAGGTGTTCGCCTGGGACGTTAGCTGTCCACGTGCCTGATAACAGAATGGTCAAAGCGTGGGAATCGCTGAATCAGTAAAAAGTATGATGCAACTTGTGGGAATGATGTCACAACCAATAGATAGGCAAGAGCTGCGAACAGCAGTGGTGGGAGGTGGAGGGGGGAGAGGGGGAGGGGTAATGTAAGAGAGAACACAAGTGGAAAGAGAAAGAAATATGTGGAGCTGAAGACTGTACACATAGAGCTATAGGTGGTGTACAACATGTGTGAATAAATAAAAAGTACACAGGTTCACACAACATGTAGTTTATTGATCCAAGAATTAAACGTAGAGTTAAACCCTAACCATTTGACGTAGAGTTTATTTCCTTTTTGTTTCAACACTTTTTCCACAAGATAATGCCGAGGAAATGCTGTTTTTTGGAGTTCATGGAGATAAAATCTACCTTTTATGGGTTGATGGTTGAGGTCCTCGAGTAAATAGGTGACTGGAGTGTCCAAGTTGACTCGACGAATTCGAAATAGTTCAGTCCCCCACTGAGGCGTGTAGCCCTTATTGAAGGCAGACTTAAATTTGCTCACACGAACAAAATCCCCAATGTTCAGTCGGTGACGTTTAGGATCGGCTGTTTTTATGGGGTTAAACAGTTTATCCAATCGCTGAATATTTTTAGTTACGAGACGTGGCTTGGTCCCAATCGTTCTATGGTTGGTGTCATTGTAACGTGACACTAGCTCAGGTAACATGTCCAACCAGCGATAACTGCCCTGGGCGGTAAACGCTTTCCACATATGGGTTTTCAATGTTCGGTTGAACCGCTCGACCACACTGGCTTTGAGATTGCTGTACGTGGTGTAATGGTGAATATCCTTAGATTTGAGAAAACTGGAGAAATCCTTGTTGAAAAATTCTTTCCCCTGGTCAGTTTGTAGCAGCTGAGGTTGACGTTGGGAATGTTGAATAATATGTTGAAAGGCCTTGGTAACTATTGGACCAGACTTGCGACGCACAGGTTCAACAAAGGCCATTTTGGAATAGACATCAATGACGGTCAACATATAGCGTACACCGTCGTTAACGCCAGCATAGGGTATCATTTCAACCAAGTCAGCCTGCCAAAGTTCATCCACACCTCGTGAAATCACCTTGAGTCGTGGATAATGACGCCTAGCTGGGCGATGCAACTCGTGAGCAATACCCATTTTAATGGGTGAGGGCTTAAACAATAATTTTCGCATTTCGAAGTTCTTGTTCAATTTCTTGAATTTCCCAATCGTGACCGGTGTGGCCAGCTTGACGTGAGGCATGCAACAACTGTAGCCGCTGGACGAGCTTATTGGGATTGTGCCAGTAGGTAACATCCACAAGGGGTTTTAATGGTTTAAATGTCACTCCCGAAGCGGATGCTTTACGACGAGTACTTTGACTGGTGGGAAACATTTTTGCAATGATGGTTTTATATTTTTGAGATATATTGGCATTCACTTGTTGCGTGGGATCATACTGTCTTTTGTGGGCATGGGTATCCAATAAAATGGATTTATATTTGTCAAGATCCTCTGACGTATAATCATGGGAAGAGGGTGTCCGAGAAAAGAGCAGCTTTAACAGTCCTGGCGTTAATTTATAGTTGATGTTTTTAATGACAGCTTTAGTACGAGCAAATTTAATGGATGAATCGCCAATTTTAAAACTATCATCCTCATAGCGAACACCATACGTGGTATCTGTGTTCCCAATAAATAGATCGGTGAAATAGGGTTCCAATGTTGATCCATAATATTTTATTAAAATGGTTTTCAGTTGAGCTTTATGTTGAGGGGTGGCCAAGAGTTGTGAAAACGGAGACGCCCTGGAAGGGCAAGGTGTTTCGACCATGGCCAAGGATTTCTTTTTTCTCAAAAACTCTGCAAGGGGTGCGGCCTTTTTTTGAGGCGTAAACACTTGTTCCTCCTCATCCTCAACTTCACTAACACTAGTCAAATCTTCCTGTTCCTCTTCCTCTTCCTCAGGGTCCTCGTGCAGCGTCTGCGTGGCTTGTGAAACGGTGGGTAGCGTTTCAGATGGCTTGAAAGAGGGTTTCAACATGGCTTTTAGTGGAGGTGCTAAATGTTGCTGAATAAACAAAGCATGATTTGCACGTGATTGTTTCAATTGACGAAACTTTTGGCGAATAGTATTTTTTGCTCTAATAATATGCTTTTTCAATTGACTCTCTGCTAACGCCATGGTGTCTTGGCAAATGACTTGCCAGGGAATGAGACAAGGCCTTAAATAGCAATAAAATGATCAAACCCTAAGCGATACCGTCCTTGGTTGAGTTCACTTTGTTTGTCAATCACTAAACAGGCATGACGTTGAGTGTTCCAGCACTTGGCACACAATTCTGTAAACATTTGAAAGGTCATATCCGGATTCACATGTTCATTATAAATGTGACGACTGTTCCTCTCGTCCTGACGAAATAAAACAATGACATTGGCATTGTCACGAATCAACTGTTTGGACATTTTTGAATACGATTGTCCAAGATAGAAGCAATCGATATGTTTGTGACGACCCATGCTGAAATAGCTTTGAATGATGCCTTGACGTTCAGTGGATACATCATCGAAAATCATGAGTGAATCAGGCTTTACCTCATCCGGTGAAATCACATTTTCTTGCATGGAAAATGTAAAATAACCCATATTCTCTTTTTGTAATCCAGACATGACTTGATCCAGAAACACGTAGAGGGGTTGGTAGAGAGATTTTGCAAAAATATAAATATTTTGAAAACGCAGACCATTGGGCGCTGTGATGAGCGTTAGCAAAAGATTTGTCTTTCCACAGCCGGAAGGCCCCACAATGATGCAGCGAATGGAAGATGGAAACAGTGAACCATGGCGTTGTTCACGTGATGTGGGACAGAGATGGGAAACCATGTCCCCCACGGGGAATGACTCTTGCTGCTTAATAATCTTCATTTCAACTAAGGCTTAGACAGGCTAGCAGGCTGTCTATATACAGGACACCGAGCCTTGTCATAGAAACAGTAGACTGGTACTACAGGTTGACGATGGATGTCTTTGGACGTGCGTTGATGGCCAAAGCTAGGCCTGTCCCCGTACATGATCCTAAACAAGAAACAGATCCTGCTAATAAACACTATGTGGATACGTCAGTAGTGCCACGCACAAAACAGGGAGATTATGACTTTAAGGGAAAGCGGTTAACCCATGTAAAACATCCTCAAGTGTCTACAGACGTTACTACGAAAAAGTATGTGGATAACAAAGTGTATGAGTTTTATGACAAAGTGCCACAGCTTATGGTGAATGGCTATAGCGCTAATCACCATCGGATTATTCACGTGGAAGACCCACAAGACGAAGACGATGTCTGTACCAAGCGTTACGTGACCCATGAAATGAAAAGGCTTTATAAATTTATCCCATGTGTATTTTTAGTGTATCTGACAAATGAAAAACCTGTGAATGACAGAAACCATTTACCGTTAGTCCATGATCAACACTCGACCTATGTGCTTGCTTCGGGTTTAAGCCACTATCGATTACACTATGATGGAACCATTCACATCAAATATGCCATACCTGATGAGAACCATTTACAAATAAAGATAAATGGTCATAGGATGTTGATCCATAACCATGAAATGGTCAATGCAGGGGACGAATTATCCCTTCATCTCATGTTGACATGGGATGAAAAGCAAGCGGGAAAAACCATAAACGATTTCCCACTTTATGTGGAATTGGAATATACAGCCATGAAATAACCATCTGACGTTAGTTGTGATTTAAACTTTCTTGTGAAAGGTTGTGGGTCATTATCATCATGGTGAAACAAAGGTATGCAGTGAGAAAGACTAAAAAAGGACTTTGTCCTTGGCAAAGCCTGGGCTTACAACATTCGAGGACAAGCCCTTGCGAAAGAAAAAAAGAAAAAATAATGAATTGACCATAAGGAAAGCCCTTCGAGCAGCACAGAGACATGTTATTCCAAAACGTCGGCGACAGGTTTCAAACCAAGGGCGAGTGATTCCCGTCCCAAAACGAGCTGGATTTTTACCTGCATTATTTGCTGGTTTGGCTGCTCTGGGTTCACTTTTGGGCGGTGCCAGTGCAGTGGCGAAAACCATTAAAGCCGCGCAGCAGGGCAAGCAACAACTCAAAGAAAGTCAGCGACACAATGAAACGATGGAAGCGATTGCCATGGGGGCTATAAATGCCAATTTAAAGCCAGCCTTTTATCAACAAGGATTTGGGATTTCACCATTTCGAAATATTAAAAAAAAAAATAACCTCTGCCATAGCAAGATATGCCCTGACGCATCAACAAGTGGAAAGCTATGCTAAACAACTAAAGCTTTCTCATTTTCGAGGTGTGTTTATGCGAAACCAATTACCCCCACGACCCGGGAAACAGGAATGTGCTGTTGTCAATTTGGATGATCACCGAGGACCAGGAACGCATTATGTAGCTTATGTCAAAGAGGGATCCACGGTATGGTACTTTGACAGTTTTGGGAATTTGCCCCCGCCCATGGAACTAGTGACCTATTTTGGAAACAGGATCAAGATATATTATAATGTGAAACGAGAGCAAACGTTTAACAGCCAACAGTGTGGACGTTTGTGTTTAATTTTTTTATATAAGACGCAGCATAAGCAAAAACGCCACCAGTATGTCGGCAGAAAGTAAAACGTTTACAGTGCATGGACGTGGACCTGAAGTCAGCCTAGACTTTTACCCGCCTATCGAATTGAGTGAAAAACCCTATGGTTTAGGACTTGTTACTCTTGAAACGTACAATCAAATATACAACATACATGAAAATGTGAACAACAAGTTTTACTATGATGATTCTGTGCTCACTCTGAACTCTGGTGGATACACGATCGATGATATTTATGAACACATTTATGTGGTGTTGATCAATCAATATGGTTTAAAGTCATTTCTCGACGGAACGCACAAGTTTGAACTTGTAGGCAATACCAACACTCATCGCTGCAGTATTTTCTCCTCATTCAACATTGACTTTAAAACACACCCCGATTCCATTGGCCCATTACTAGGATTTAAACCACGTGTGTTGGAGCCCAACAAAAAACATGAATCAGACCATGAAGTGAAATTCATTGAGGACCATCATGTGTCGGTGACGTGTAATATTATTAGCCAAGTGTACACCAATCAAGAACCATCGCATTCACTTTATGACTTTATTGTGACATCGCCCAATGGCTATATTATTCGTGAAAACCCTCCAGGGGTGCTTTTGCATTCTGTGGCTGTTGATAGTATTAGTAATATAACATTAAGACTGATCAATAGAGATCAACAACTCATTGATCTAGATTCTACCACACCAGTGACTTACAAGTTGGTGCTAAAGCCACTATGAAGTTTGTGTATAAAGCAACAACACCGTCTAGGAATGGTGTTAGTTGTTTGCCACGTGAATACACGTTAACATCTCAAGGCAAGCAGATTTTACAGCATTTGGGTTACCACGTCAACCCTCATAATGAATTCTATCCTAGAGATAGCGAACCACATCGAGGAGCAACCAGGAGTGGTAAGAATTGATCTCCATTCCTATCAAGCTCAAACACCTGGACTCAATAACAACGATGAAATTCAATTTGTTATCAACAACCAAGATATTTACACCCTACCGCATGAAAGTGTCATTCAGATTGAAGGTCGGCTCACCAAAGCCGATGGCTCTACACCCACCACATCCAAGTTGGCCAACCATGGTTTGGCCTTTCTGTTTTCTGAAGTGCGGTATGTCATTAACGATATCGTGGTGGATAGCACTCGAAATGTGGGCATTTCCAGTGTCATGAAACTATACCCCTCTTATAGTGAGGAAGAAGGTAAAACACTTTGCATGGCAGGTTGGTGTCCTGACTCGACCAATGACTGGATGGTACACACTGATGGGACCTTTACTGGATATTTACCTCTTAAACTGATTCTAGGCTTTGCTGAAGATCACCAACGCATTGTGGTTAACGCAAGGCAAGTGCTTTATCTGGTGAGAGACAGGAGTGATAATAATGCACTCAAGGGAGCCGACAATGCCCCCATCGATTCAAAAATTCATCTACAACGCTTGCTATGGAAAGTTCCCCATGTGACCCTTGAAGATAGCAAAAAACTGGACATACTCAAAATGGTAAAGAGAGATATGCCTCTACCCATGGAATTTAGAAGCTGGGCACTCCATGAGTATCCGCTATTGCCCACCACCAACACACACAGTTGGTCTGTAAAAACAGCTCGCTATACAGAGAGACCTCTCTACCTGATCGTGGGTTTTCAAACGAATCGCAAGTATCAACAAACCAAAGATGCCACGCAATTTGATCATCTGCAATTGAGAAATGCACGTCTTTTCCTCAACGGAGCTGTGTTTCCCTATGAACGACTGGATTTGGATTTTTCAAAAAATAAGTTTGGCCCCCTGTACGACTTGTTTTCTAAATTTCGATGGTCGTATTATCAAAAAGAGAACGGCCCCATGCTACTACCCCAAGCGTTTAAGGCAAGAGCACCACTGATTGTTTTTGACTGTTCTTACCTGGAAGAGTCTGTCAAGCCATCCAATATCGACATTCGACTAGATTTTGAAACGCATGACAATGTACCAGCCAATATCATGGCCTACTGTTTGATTATTCATCACAAACAAGTCAACTATTATCCACTATCCAACCAAGTGACGAGTGTATAAATAACAGGTCATCCCACGTCAAGCCACTCAGTCATGTCTTGCTTTAAAGCCTCAAGAGACGTCACATCCATGAATTTAAACTCTGAGGAACAACGTTTCAAGACTTTTGCCACGTGGCCAGTGCCTTTCATAAACCCTCAAGCCTTGGCGGCTGCTGGATTCTACTATTTAAAAACAAGAGATGAAGTGAAATGTGCCTTTTGTCCCATCATCATAGACCAATGGCAGGAGGGCGATGAACCCATGCAGGAACATCAGCGCTGGTCACCCACCTGCCCCTACCTGTGTAGAATGAAAGTGGGAAATATACCCTGTCATTCAAGCTATCCCTCACTTGTGTCTCTGGGTGATGAAAATAAAACAAGTTACGATACATGTGGGCCGTATGGTATCCATGGTGCTTCGGTGAGCAGCTCACCATCAAAAACACCTAGTTTAGAGACATTGGAACATCATCGGTGTTATGGACGTTACAAACACAAGAGACTATATTGTTGTATCAGTTGCTATCATCCTTATCCTAAAATGAGAAAAGCCTGTAAGACGTGTTATGATAATAAAATGATGTAATTCTTAAATTCTTATTTTTGCATGTCCCCCTGTCCTACCCTAACCTCAATTTGAAACTAGCATGGAAGGTAAGTCCATGCCATGATCACACGTGATCGTCAGTCAGTCGTCAGTTGAACTTGGTCCAGGCAAGCGTCAACATGTTGCGCACACTCATTGTGGATTGCCAAGGGTTTAAAATTGGTGACAACAAATTTATATTTAAACAAGTGGCCATAATCGATTGTACCACGTTTTGGATATCGCAAGCTACGCATTTGCTATTTAAACCACCCCATGCTTTTGATTTGTTGTGTGAAAAAGACCGTAAACAAACCCAGTGGATTGAAAATCATGGGCAACTAGACTGGAATCAGGGAACCATTTCCTATAAATATTTGGACGTGGTCATGAAAGCACACTTGTCCTCGGCCAATGTGGTATTTGTGAAAGGTAATGAAAAACGTCAATGGTTGCAACCATTTTTGGCGTCTTACTGCCAATGTATCGACCTCATGGAGTTGGGCTGCCCCTCCCTGCGAACGCTCATGGATACTTGTTCCTGTGGCAACATTACCCAGACAGCCCTATCGCATGCGTGGCATCTCTTTCATTGGTTAACCACCCATGCCTGCTGGGAGTTGTTGAACAAAATTATAACTCAAGATTTACCTGTGAATGACGCCAGTGAGATTTCTACAAGCGACGTGTAAACATCTACAGCACGTGATACCATGGAGAAAGGCAATGCTACGGACAAAGCCATCGGCAAGTTCTTTGTGTGTAAAAAGAAACTAGACAGTTTTACCAAAGAGGAACTCTTGGCGCTGCCCAAGTCGTTCATTTATTATGTGGCCGCCAACGCAGTGAAAGAAATCTGGCAACATGTACCAAAATCATGGACTCAAGACCCTGTGTTGAGTGAATTGCAACCCTGTACGGATTACGATCACCATAAGCAAGTGGCCATGGCAAAAATACCGTCTATGCGTCAGTGTGCGACTTGCCAGCTAGTGAAACTGTATCACGGTCATAAAAGTCCATGTAAAGACTTTGTTGAATCATTCCACGGGTGTCATGGTGAGAAAAAGCAACAACAACAACAAACACAAACATCGTCCACAGAGGAGGAGGAAGACCAAACCTTCTTACCATCGATGGAAAAGGATATGCCAGACCTGTACTGGCAATAGCGTCATTGACAAAGTGATTCAATACCTACCTTTCGAAATCCATCTTCCAGGTTATCGTTTTTGCGGCCCTGGAACTCGTCTCGAAAAACGTTTACAACGTGGTGATGTACCCATTAATCTTTTGGATCAAGCATGCAAGGAACATGACCTTTCTTATCGCCATAGTCATCCTGGTTTAAGACATGTGGCAGATAAATTGTTATTGAAGAAAGCTAAACAACGTTTCACATCCAGTGATGCCTCAGCGGGTGAAAGGATGGCAGCCCTAATTTTCATGAGTGCTATGAAAGGAAAGTTGATGATGCATGGACATAAACATTGAGGAGTGAGGAATTGGGATGTGTTTGTATTCTATTTTTCTTTTGTCAATTCGTTATGACTATGAAATAAAAACAAAGGTTTGACAGAGCACGATGTTTTGTGTTTTTATTATTTATAAAAAAACATGATGTTGATGGCTGATTTCTCATTTTCACATTTCACACATTGCCATTTTGCTAATTTGCAATTTACAGTCTTTGAAAACGTTCGTTTTGATGATATGGATTTTTCCATTTTGCTGATGACACTTTTTAAACAATGACCGTTTGAAGTTTTTGAATTTTCGTATTTCACATATGGCCATGAAACAAATGAAACAAATGAAAGAAGAACTTCAAAAATTCAAAATTACTGAAGAAGATTGTCTAAATCGAATAGAGTACAGAAAAAAAATTTTTGGTCTCAAAATTCTTGTCGGGGAGAAGAAAAATCTCAACAGAGGAGAATGGACTGCTGAAAGAAGAGCTGCACAGTCGACCAGGATGAAAGACTTCTGGAAGAGAAAGAAGGAAACTAGACCTATAAAGAAGTGATATTTGCGTGGTCCTTGTTGGCCTGTCCGCGGTGTATATATATATATGGCCATTTCCAGTTTTTTTAAAATGTCCGTTTTAAGTTTTGCGTTTTTGCTGATATGGAAACATGGATTTTCCATTTTGCTGTTTTCACATTTTTTCCATTTAGTGTATGTCGAAAGTTGAGATTTGACAATGATGTTGATGCGAGTGCTTGACCTTGATAATACTGCAATGTGCTGATGCGTGTTTGGAGAAACGTCGAGGTCTACGACTACTGCAGGTAAGACTGTTTTTACAAAAATAATGTCTTTTGACTGCCACATTTCAATGAAAAAACTAATGACAAAACAAAATGAGTATATAAGTGACCATTTACCCCCTCCCCACCCACCCACCCTACCTCATCGTGTTTGCTCTGGTCAACCATACACACCAGCTTTCTCTCTCCACTCATACATTCACACCTGTCTTTGGGAACAAACACAACCACTTTATTTATTCCCAAAAGCACATTCTCGACATGCTCACTCATCCCAAAATAACTTTTTAGTTTACCATTTTACTATTTCAAAAAATAATTAAATACTAGTTATTAAAGTTACTAAAAATCTTACTTATTTCATATTTACAAAAAAAACTCAACTTTGTACAGCGTTAAAAGAATCACACTATTTAACAATCAAAAAATTTTTAAAAAATAAGGTTGCACACAACTTTTTTAAAGAGCAAAAGGTCCATGTGGGTTGCCACTATTTACAAAATCTACTATTTACAATGGCAGAAACCAATATTTACAAAATACTAAATCTACAAGTTACATAAAGTTATGTCCCATAAACGATTAAACAATGAAATCACACCTTCTCCTCGTTGCGATCATAACCCCAGGGCAGGCTAGTGAGCAGGTCATCAGCCCACACACGCTTGTTATCCATGGAGGCGAGGGTGCGTTTTCTCTGTTCTACAAGATACAAATGATGGTTGCTGGATTGTATCCTGCACTGTGTATGAGACATAGCTTTGCCAGTGCGTAAAACCGCTAGGTAATCGTCTACACGTAGCGATTTAACCACTGCTCTACCTACACATTTTGCTCTTTTGGCTTCCTTACAATCGAGTGTGCGGTAAGCATACATTTTCGAAGCCAAACCTACGAATTCCGTCATAATGGAATCACCGCAATCATCTTTTAAAACGCCCATTTCCTTTTTGTTCTTTATGGGCAGCTGAAACACGTTGTCAGCGCTATAGCAAGAGGTGTCGAACCAGTCACTATGTTGCCTCATGACGTCATAGGGGTTGCAATGGCGAATGTGGTAAATGAATGAGTCCGTGTCCATATACAAAAGAGAGACGTCCTCAAAATGGCGTTTCGCAAACTCATAGTGGAATCGATACATGACCGATTTAGAAAAGTATAAAATGACTTGACCCAAGTAAATGGGTTTATCCATGGTCACGCTGGTCTTACTCATTTCAATAGTAGCCAAATCCTCATCGATAATTTTGATCGATTTGAAATTTGGCTTGGCAATGTACCGCCGGGCACCCCACTGCCCCTCCCAGACATTCACCAATTTAATGTCACGGTATTTGCGGACATTCTCCATGGACTTGCCATAAATGCAGTTGTTCATTAATTTTAAAAAATTAATTTCAAACTGCTGTGTCGCCATTTGTCGGTGCTCTGTGTTGAGTCGCATGTATGGCTCAAGCCATGCTTTTGAGCAAAAGAAATACCCCTGTGGATTTTCTTTAACACCAAGCCTTGGGCGAGGCATTGCACCAACATTTGGATATGTAGCACATACCGATTTTTGTTGTAAAGTGTGCCCATGAGTTTTTCAATTTTCACTTTACTGTCAGGGGGAACCATTTGCTCAAGGCAGAATGGGAAATCGGCATGTTCCTCATACAAGGATGAGGGATATTCAATATCCACTTCTAGCACATATCCACAGCCTGTGTCTTGGCTAGCCTTGTTCACATCAAATTCTGACACTTGTTTGTCTGTCAGCCAAGCAAACTTCCCATAGGGCAAAGGCTGACTCATGGCGTAACCGTACAAATTATTCACGTCATAGTACATTAAGTACGATTCTGGTTTGTCTGGTGAATAATCAGGCATGTAGACATTGTTCGCTTCGGCATGGCGCTGGTTAAGTGACACAAAGCCGCCACGAATGCCCTTTTCAAAAAATAGAACCATGTCTACGTCAGTGAGTAAATCCAATTCCACTTGAGTGTATTTCAAAGCGGCATCGAACGAGAGCCCAGGACTCGTATAATAGTGAGCCGGGTCAAGACCGTAAATGTGTTGACACAAGTTACGGAATTTTTCAAACACATCAGTGAGCAGCAATACATCCAGTTTTAGGTAATGCAAAGCATATTCACTTTGCGTCTTCATGCCAAACACTCGCCAAACTTGACATGCATGTGCATAGTCTTCATCGGAAACGGTACTGCGTGTTAGTTTCGAGTAAAATTTCTCTTGTGGTGGGAGTTTTCTTTGCTTTAACACGTCCCAGCTGTTGCAGAAATCATACGGGAATATACCTTTCCGAATGCACAATTGAAATTGCTCAGGATCATTAAAATGCATTCTAGTATTTTTTAATTCCTCCTCATTCAAGCCATTCACTAGGCTGTCTAGCGAGGATGCCATAAACTTAAAGGAATCCAAAAATCGAATGCTCAAGTCGCCCAACCACCATGTCAGGGCTGTAAAACGCTCATGGTTTTGGGGAATAATGGTAAACGAGCCCTTGTTGACATGGCCCAATTCACGAATCAAAAACTGAATGTCATAATTCGCCAGATTGTGGAAAAAGACAGCGATGAAACGAGGAGCTGGAAAGTTCAAGTAGCATTTGCTGTGCGCAGCTCCACGAAACTCCCCTGTAAAATGCGAGTGGTCTCTGACTTTTTCCTCTCCACTTAAAATAGGCTTTTCACAGATATGGCATGTCGTGGCATGCTCATACTGCTGCTGCTGTTCTGGAGATAGGCTCATGGGTACTGGGTGGTCCAGTAATTCCTGTACATCATGAGCCAACTTGACAAGTTCATCCAAGAACCATTTGGCACAATCTGGCCCCTCGCGGTATTTGTAAACGGATTGTGTGGGGTCATAGGCACACACCACATTAAATCCAATGGCAAAGGGTTCATGTTTTTGAATGGGTGTGGTTGAGCTCATGGAGGGATCTGGTTCACATCCCGCCATGGGTGTAGTGAGAGCTTCGAAATCTGCATATACCACATAGGGAACAGTGTCACGCTTGTGAATGTCCTTAAACTTTAACACAGCCTTGTCCCCTTGTGGCAATATCAGTCTCACCGCTTCCTGAGAAACACAATCTACCCTATGACGTTCCAAAAGCGTAGGTGTTTTAAAATATTGCAAGCATCGATCACAAATATATTTTACACCAGCGTGCTTAGACACTTGTCTGCTTAGCAATCTACTCAAGCTTTTAATCAGGCAATAGTGATTCACCTGTCCATAAGACAGATATAAAAGATGAATGTGGTGTCGTTTCGGTTCTTTTGTGGCATAAAGAGGACCCACAATCACATTACCATCAAGGCCATACACCATGAACGAAAAGTCCTGGTTATCTTGTTCAAACCTATGGATCTCGGTTAAGTCCATAGGGAACGTCACTCGAGTTAAATTTAAAGTATGTTTCAATTCAACAAACTTGGCCTTGTACATTCCTGGTCGACAACTGTCACGTTGTGCTGGTTGCAAAAACGCAGCCACAGACCACAGAAAGCAATCATTGTCACGATTCTTTATATTGACCACAGCATTTTTCGAAGCTATTGCTGGTGGTGTTTTAATATAGCTAGACCCAGCATTCAACGGGTTGAATTGACAAATGTTGATTTGCAAATGATGAATTTTGTCTAAGGCTAGACCACTCGGTCCTTGTTGCAGTTTATCAAATTTTGATAGCAAGGCATTCACCACGTGGGTTTCATACCACTGTTCCAAATTATGGGCTATGAACAGCTCTTGCATTTTACTGCAAATATAAAATGTCTCTTTATGCTCTACGTCCTTCTTTTTATATATGAAATCGCACACCAGTTCTGTATTCACCTTTAAAGCCGTATGCAACCTTTGCGCTGTACAAATTTCAATTTTAAAAATTTCAAAACAAGATTGTAAAAATTCTTTGGGAATCAAACTTTTTCTAACATTCACTACGCGGCCAGAGCACACACGCGATTTGAAACAAGACTCAAGGGGCTCCCAAGTTAACGTATCCGCAGCAGTAAAAGACATTATTTTGAAAGAACACTCTCACCTGAGTTTTCAGCTGTAGACGGCTTGACAATGGTTCCACTCTAAAGCCACTTGGTTTTCAACTGTATTTGCTATAGCAGTGAACCCTTTTTTTTCCAAATATCTAAAAAGAAATAAAATAAACCACCATAAGTATATCCATTCCATATAGTTTATGCATTTCATAAACAAAACAAAATCAAACAGGTTATATATTTTAAAAAAATCTCACCTTGACGTGTAATGCTTTGCTATATTCCCGTCTCGTGGGCTAGTGTGGAAATGGTTTCCTCTTCTATCGGTCTATCTTTCTCTTTCTTTAATATATTTCCCACAGACACACGGCAGGTAGGCTATACACGTTATCTGCAAACAAATAAATAAATAAAATCATTAATTACCTAATCAATAAATAATTGCATGTATTTATATAAAAATCAATAAATATATAAATAAATAAATATATACCTACCCCACAACAAGGTTAAGTATTTTCCACCGACACCAAAACTGATAAACAAGACCAGGGGTTTCATGCAACGCAGTGTGTTCAAAGGTAGTCCACCCAAGTGAGCGTGGAAATGATAACGACATGTCTTTATATATGCTACGTTGCATGTATAATCTTTTTTTTCCCATGCTTTGAACATTCCCTTATCGTGCACGTGGACAGCTAACGTCCCAGGCGAACACCTGTGCCAGATCAAATTTCACGTCAACTTGCATTTTGTCACGTACGAAGCAAAACAGGATGTGACTTGTTAACAGTTATCGCGCACGTGGACAGATAACACCCAAGCGAACACCTGTTGAAGATCAAATTTCACATGAACTTGCATTTTGTCACGTACGAAGCAAGACAGGATGTCACTGGTTTAGCCTACATGTGGTTTCACTCAAGTTCACATGCATTTCGCACTTCCCTGCCACCACAATGGTCAGATTATTTCACCTTCAAGCGTCACCTGTTGTCAAGTCAGATCAACGCCTTCCAATAAGCTCAAATGACATTCACCTCCTGCTCCTCGGCAAGTTTGTTTTCTGTACTCGCTTCGACCAACATAGAACCAAGTTCTCATCACCGTTTACACGTTAAAGGTAAAATATCAGAAAACGAACCCTCGCTCTGTCATACACCGACCCGTCGAAATAGCGATTGTTCTATTGAACACAGCCACCATGGTCAGCGACAGGTTCGTTGAAACACACACACACACACACACACACACACACACCCAGCCATATCGTCTCTCTCAACCACCACGCTTCATGAACATTATAAACAGGTAAAGAAAAAGAAAAAGTTTTTTCATCATGTATGGCGTTAGGCCCTTTGTGAATTATTTTTTGGAAAAAATATCTGCCACACTCGAAAGGGGGCGTTAGCCCGAGTCCTAGGACACCTCGTACACGTCTCTAGCGTTATTGGTTCGTGACATATCGGCAAAAATCACAAAAAACACATGTTTACCCCAAAATCGAGTTTCCAAAATTTTAAAAAAAATACAACGAGTGGTCCATAGCAAAGAGGACGTCTTCCCGAATCCTTGGACCCGTCGTACATGCCTCTAGCGTTATTGGTTCGTGAGATATCGGCAAAATCACAATTAAAACACGTGTTTACCCCAAAATCGAGTTTCCAATTTTTAAAAAAAATTATAACGAGTGGTCCATAGCAAAGAGGACGTCAGCCCGAGTCCTTGGACCCCTCGTTCATGCCTCTAGCATGATTGGTTCGCGAGATATAGCAAAAAGTCTAAAATCACGTTTTTACCCCAAAAAGACTGTGTTTCCAGATTTTCACCTTTTCGACACCTACATTCCCGTAAAGAGCACGACGAGACGAAAAAAACGAATCCAAGCACGCCCTCCTAGCATGGCTCCTTCCATTCCAAGGTCGCAGGGGCTCACCACTTGCTAAGTGGAGCAGCAATCTCCTTACCCCCCTACTTACAAAACACAAATTTTTGCTCTAGAGACTTGACATTTATTTTGGGGGTAGAGGGCATAGGGACCTTTCATTTATGTCAAACAAGGTTTTTTATAGAATTCCTAGTTTCCAAAATATAGGATTTTCAAAATTCGAGTGTTTTCAAAAAAACATAAAAAGTAAAGAATTTTTATTATAGAAAATAAAGGTCACAAAGACCATTCGTTTGAGCCATGGCACAACGTTCTATCATTTTTGGTTTTCAAACTATTACCAACTTTCGAAAACAAAAAAATCAAAGAATTTTTGAAAAATATAATACATGGTCCATAGCAAAGAGGACATCAGCCCGAGTCCAACGACACCTCATTTGTCAAAATCGGACCATGCGTTCGAGAGATATTTAACATGGCTGAGGCTTAGTAGTAGAGCAAGGGGGGTTCTGGAGTGCGTTGGAAGCACCACCACTCCACTACTAATATCACGATACAAAGTGTTGCTGTTGGAAGCAAATTACTGTCTAATATCACGATACATAGTATTGCTGTTGGAAGCAAATTACTGTCTAATATCACGATACAAAGTGTTGCTGCGGGAAGCAAATTACTGTCTAATATCACGATACATAGTATTGCTGTTGGAAGCAAATTACTGTCTAATATCACGATACAAAGTGTTGCTGCGGGAAGCAAATTACTGTCTAATATCACGATACATAGTATTGCTGTTGGAAGCAAATTACTGTCTAATATCACGATACAAAGTGTTGCTGCGGGAAGCAAATTACTGTCTAATATCACGATACAAAGTATTGCTGTAAGAAGCAAATAACTTCCTAATATCACGATACAAAGTATTACTGTAGGAAGCAAATTACTGTCTAATATCACGATACAAAGTGTTGCTGTGGGAAGCAAATTACTGTCTAATATCACGATACAAAGTATTGCTGTGGGAAGCAAATTACTGTCTAATATCACGATACATAGTATTGCTGTTGGAAGCAAATTACGGTCTAATATCGCGATACAAAGTGTTGCTGTGGGAAGCAAATTACTGTCTAATATCACGATACAAAGTATTGCTGTGGGAAGCAAATTACTGTCTAATATCACGATACAAAGTGTTGCTGTGGGAAGCAAATTACTGTATAATATCACGATACATAGTATTGCTGTTGGAAGCAAATTACTGTCTAATATCACGATACAAAATATTGCTGTGGGAAGCAAATTACTGTCTAATATCACGATACAAAGTGTTGCTGTGGGAAGCAAATTACTGTATAATATCACGATACATAGTATTGCTGTTGGAAGCAAATTACTGTCTAATATCACGATACAAAGTGTTGCTGTGGGAAGCAAATTACTGTCTAATATCACGATACAAAGTGTTGCTGCGGGAAGCAAATTACTTCCTAATATCACGATACAAAGTATTGCTGTAGGAAGCAAATTACTGTCTAATATCACGATACATAGTATTGCTGTTGGAAGCAAATTACTGTCTAATATCACGATACAAAGTGTTGCTGTGGGAAGCAAATTACTGTCTAATATCACGATACAAAGTATTGCTGTGGGAAGCAAATTACTGTCTAATATCACGATACATAGTATTGCTGTTGGAAGCAAATTACTGTCTAATATCACGATACAAAGTGTTGCTGTGGGAAGCAAATTACTGTCTAATATCACGATACAAAGTATTGCTGTTGGAAGCAAATTACTGTCTAATATCACGATACAAAGTGTTGCTGTTGGAAGCAAATTACTGTCTAATATCACGATACAAAGTATTGCTGTTGGAAGCAAATTACTGTCTAATATCACGATACATAGTATTGCTGTTGGAAGCAAATTACTGTCTAATATCGCGATACAAAGTATTGCTGTGGGAAGCAAATTACTGTATAATATCACGATACAAAGTATTGCTGTTGGAAGCAAATTACTGTCTAATATCACGATACATAGTATTGCTGTTGGAAGCAAATTACTGTCTAATATCGCGATAAAAAGTATTGCTGTAGGAAGCAAATTAGTGTCTAATATCACGATACAAAGTATTGCTGTAGGAAGCAAATTACTGTCTAATATCACGATACATAGTATTGCTGTTGGAAGCAAATTACTGTCTAATATCACGATACAAAGTGTTGCTGTGGGAAGCAAATTACTGTCTAATATCACGATACAAAGTATTGCTGTGGGAAGCAAATTACTGTCTAATATCACGATACAAAGTGTTGCTGCGGGAAGCAAATTACTGTATAATATCACAATACAAAGTATTGCTGTAGGAAGCAAATTACTGTCTAATATCACGATACATAGTATTGCTGTTGGAAGCAAATTACTGTCTAATATCACGATACAAAGTGTTGCTGTGGGAAGCAAATTACTGTCTAATATCACGATACAAAGTATTGCTGTGGGAAGCAAATTACTGTCTAATATCACGATACATAGCATTGCTGTTGGAAGCAAATTACTGTCTAATATCACGATACAAAGTGTTGCTGTGGGAAGCAAATTACTGTCTAATATCACGATACAAATTATTGCTGTGGGAAGCAAATTACTGTCTAATATCACGATACAAAGTGTTGCTGTAGGAAGCAAATTACTTTCTAATATCACGATACAAAGTATTGCTGTTGGAAGCAAATTACTTTCTAATATCGCGATACAAAGTGTTGCTATAAGAAGCAAATTACTGTATAATATCGCAATACAAAGTGTTGCTGTGGGACGCAAATTACTGTCTAATATCACGATACAAAGTTTTGCTGTAGGAAGCAAATTACTGTCTAATATCACGATACAAAATATTGCTGTAGGAAGCAAATGACTGTCTAATATCACGATACAAAGTATTTCTGTGAAAAGCAAACTACTGTCTAATATCACGATACAAAGTATTGCTGTAGGAAGCAAATTACTTTCTAATATCGCGATACAAAGAGTTGCTGTAGGACGCAAATTACTTTCTAATATCGCGATACAAAGTGTTGCTGTAAGAAGCAAATTACTGTATAATATCACGATACAAAGTGTTGCTGTGGGAAGCAAATTACTGTCTAATATCACGATACATAGTATTGCTGTTGGAAGCAAATTACTGTCTAATATCACGATACAAAGTGTTGCTGTAGGAAGCAAATTACTTTCTAATATCACAATACAAAGTATTGCTGTGGGAAGCAAACTACTGTATAATATCACAATACAGAGAGTTGCTGTGGGAAGCAAATTACTGTCTAATATCACGATACAAAGTAATGCTGTAGGAAGCAAATTACTGTCTAATATCACGATACAAAGTATTGCTGTAGGAAGCAAATTACTTTCTAATATCACGATACAATGTGTTGCTGTGGGAAGCCAATTACTGTCTAATATCACGATACAAAATGTTGCTGTAGGAAGCAAATTACTGTTTAATATCACGATACAAAATATTGCTGTAGGAAGCAAATTATTGTCTAATATCACGATACAAAGGGTTGCTGTGGGAGGCAAATTATTGTCTAATATCACGATACAAAGTATTGCTGTAGGAGGCAGGTTACTTTCTAATATCACGATACAAAAATTGCTGTAAGAAGCAAATTACTGTACAATATCATGATACAAAGTGTTGCTGTGGGAAGCAAATTACTGTTAATATCACGATGCAAAGTGTTGCTGTAGGAAGCAAATTACTGTCTAATATCACGATACAAAGTGTTGCTGTGGGAAGCAAATTACTGTCTAATATCACGATACAATGTGTTGCTGTAGGAAGCAAATCAATGTATAATATCACGATACAAAGTGTTGCTGTGGGAAGCAAATTACTCTTAATATCACGATAAAAAGTGTTGCTGTGGGAAGCAAATTAATGTATAATATCACGATACAGAGTGTTGCTGTAGGAAGCAAATTACTGTCTGATATCACGATACAAAGTGTTGCTGTGGGAAGCAAATTAATGTATAATATCACGATACAGAGTGTTGCTGTAGGAAGCAAATTACTGTCTAATATCACGGTACAAAATGTTGCTGTGGGAAGCAAATTACTGTCTAATATCACGATACAAAGTGTTGCTGTAGGAAGCAAATTACTGTCTAATATCACGAAACAAAGTGTTGCTGTGGAAAGCAAATTACTTTCTAATATCACGATACAAAGTGTTGCTGTGGGAAGTAAATTACTGTCGAACATCATGATGCAAATTGTTGCTGTAGGAAGCAGATTACTTTCTAATATCAAGATACAAAGTGTTGATGTAAGAAGCAAATTACTGTCTAATATCACGATACCAAGTGTTGCTGTGGGAAGCAAATTACTGTCTAATATCACGATGCAAAGTGTTGCTGTAGGAAGCAGATTACTTTCTAATATCGCGATACAATGTGTTGCTGTATGATGCAATTACTGTCTAATATCACGATACAAAGTGTTGCTGCAGGAAGCAAATTACTGTCTAATATCACGATACAAAGTATTGCTGTAGGAAGCAAATTACTGTATAATATCACGATACAAAGTATTGCTGTGGGAAGCAAATTACTGTCTAATATCACGATACAATGTATTGCTGTGGGAAGCAAATTCCTGTCTAATATCACGATACAAAGTATTGCTGTGGGAAGCTTACTGTCTAATATCACAATTCAAAGTATTGCAGTAGGAAACAAATTACTGTCTAATATCACGATACAAAGTGTTGCTGTTGGAAGCAAATTACTGTCTAATATCACGATAAAAAGTGTTGCTGTAAGAAGAAAATTACTGTCTAATATCACGATACAAAGTGTTGCTGTTGGAAGCAAATATCTGTCTAATATCACGATACAAAGTGTTGCTGTGGGAAGCAAATTACTGTCTAATATCACGATACAAAGTATTGCTGCAGGAAGCAGATTACTTTCTAATATCACGATACAAAGTGTTGCTGTAGGATGCAAATTACTGTCTAATATCACGATTCAAAGTGTTGCTGTGGGAAGCAAATTACTGTCTAATATCACGATACAAATTATTGCTGTAGGCAGCAGATTACTTTCTAATATCTCGATACAAAGTATTGCTGTAGGAAGCAAATTACTGTCTAATATCACGATTCAAAGTGTTGCTGTGGGAAGCAAATTACTGTCTAATATCACGATACAAAGTATTGCTGTAGGAAGCATATTACTTTCTAATATCACGATACAAAGTATTGCCGTAAGAAGCAAATTTCTGTCTAATATCACGATAAAAAGAGTTGCTGTAAGATGCAAATTACTGTCTAATATCACGATACAAATTGTTGCTGTGGGAAGCAAATAACTGTCTAATATCACGATACAAAGTATTGCTGTAGGAAGCAAATTACTCTCTAATATCACGATATAAAGTATTGCTGTATGAAGCAAATTACTGTCTAATATCACGATACAAAGTGTTGCTTTAGGAAGCAAACTACTGTCTAATATCACGATACAAAGTGATGCTGTAGGAAGCAAATTACTGTCTAATATCACGATACAAATTATTGCTGTAGGAAGCAAATTACTGTCTAATATCACGATACAAAGTATTGCTGTGGGAAGCAAATTACTGTATAATATCACAATACAAAATGTTGCTGTGGGAAGCAAATTACTGGCTAATATCACGATACAAAGTGTTGCTGTTGGAAGCAAATTACTGCCTAATATCACGATACAAAGTGTTGCTGTAAGAAGCAAATTACTGTCTAATATCACGATACAAAGTGTTGCTGTAGGAAGCAAATTACTGTCTAATATCACGATACAAAGTATTGCTGTAGGAAGCAAATTACTGTCTAATATCGCGATGCAAAATGTTGCTGTAGGAAGCAAATTACTGTCTAATATCACGATACAAAGTGTTGCTGAGGGAAGCAAATTACTGTCTAATATCACGATACAAATTGTTGCTGTAGGAAGCAAATTACTGTATCGTCTAATATCACGATACAAATTGTTGCTGTAGGAAGCAAATTACTGTCTAATATCACGATACAAAGTATTGCTGTAGGAAGCAAATTACTGTCTAATATCACGATACAAGTTATTGCTGTAGGAAGCAAATTACTGTCTAATATCACGATACAAAGTGTTGCAGTGGGAAGCAAATTACTGTCTAATATCACGATACAAAGTGTTGCTGTGGGAAGCAAATTACTGTCTAATATCACGATACAAAATATTGCTGTAGGAAGCAAATTACTGTCTAATATCACGATACAAAGTGTTGCTGTAGGAAGCAAATTACTGTCTAATATCACGATACAAATTATTGCTGTAGGAAGCAAATTACTGTCTAATATCACGATACAAAGTGTTGCTCTGGGAAGCAAATTACTGTGTAATATCACAATACAAAGTGTTGCTGTGGGAAGCAAATTACTGTCTAATATCACGATACAAAGTATTGCTGTAGGAAGCAAATTACTGTCTAATATCGCGATACAAAGTGTTGCTGTGGGAAGCAAATTACTGTCTAATATCACGATACAAAATATTGCTGTAGGAAGCAAATTACTGTCTAATATACGATACAAAATATTGCTGTAGGAAGCAAATTACTGTCTAATATCACGATACAAAGTATTGCTGTAGGAAGCAAATTACTGTATAATATCACGATACAAAGTGTTGCTGTGGGAAGCAAATTACTGTATAATATCACGATACAAAGTGTTGCTGTGGGAAGCAAATTACTGTCTAATATCACGATACAAAGTGCTGCTGTGGGAAGCAAATTATTGTCTAATATCACGATACGAAGTGTTGCTGTAGGAAGCAAATTACTGTCTAATATTGTAATGTCTTCTATAGCCCTCACTGTTGCGTGACAAATATACTGTTTTCTACTAAGATATGTTGTTTTAATGGGCCCCAAGTCCTCAACGCTATGTTGAAATCTAAATTTGTATTTAACAACACCTAGCTCTGGTAGAACACCTTCAAGAATCTTTACTCTCAGATCGTGGTATGATTGGATCATTAACCCAACAAACAATTGTATCAGGAGAAGGAATTGGTCTATATCTAATGCTACCTACTGAAAACAAAGATTGCATGGTTAAAAGAAATGAATTTATTGTATAAAAACAAGTATAGCAAAATTAATAATAATAATAATAATAATAATAATATCACTGTCATCAAACCAGTACCGCTATATGCATCTGAATGCCTAATCCTATCCGAGAAATGTTTGCTCGCGATGTTAGAGAGAAAAGAAAGAAAGATCCTACACATCATACTTGGCCCAGACTACAAAAATGGCATCTACATCAGAAAATCCAGGCAAGAAATTTACTCGAGGATAGAGAAGATCACAGACACAATGCGAAAACGCAGAGTTTGCTTCTACGGTCATATGCGACGGATGATCGATTCCCGATGGACGAAACGTATCTTCAGTATATACGACTCAAAACCAAAAACGACAATGCCATGGTATGTTAACGTCCAGAAAGATCTGAAAGAAATGGGGATACGAGCAGAAGATGCACAAGACCGAAATCTTTATAGAGCAGCCATCAAGACGTTTGGGACTTTCCGGGACGAAAAACGGACAACTGGTGCGAAATGGACAGAGGAACGTCGTGCTAAACACAGTGAGCTCATGAAGGCAATTTGGTTCAAGCAAAAAATGAGCAAATGCCAGAATGTAAAATGAGGCTTATCGTGGTCCCTAGTTGGCCGATTAGCGAAATTGAATGAATAATAATAATAATAAGTTTGAATTTAAATTGGAGCGTTGCGACTTAAATATTACCGCTAGAAAATTACGTGAAAACGGAGTCGGATAAATTACTGATTTTACTCTTAATCCCAAGCTATGAATTTACTGAATTACTGAATATGAAACAAAGAAAGGCGAGAGATTGCGTAGTTATGTGTCATTCGCGCTTTCCACTGGAAATTGCTGTAGCATTTCCCTCGTACTGGATGTTGAAGTGAGCTTCCCATAGCCTCCTGGACGTCGTCATCTTCTTCGTTGTTGATGATATATTTGTAGATATGAAGATTTATGGTCCGTACATCGGAACCAACACGTACAACCACAACGGTTACGTTTCACAAAGATAGTCGCTAACTCCACTGAACATCGGAGCCACTCACTCGTGCAACCTTACTGGTTAAATTTTATAACGATAGTCCTCCACTCCACGGAACATCGGAGCGACTCACGCGTGCAACCATACTCGGCAAGTTCTACACAGATTGTCCACGCTTTACGGCGCGCCAAACGATATATGCACTAGACGGCCTCCCACTCCAGTGCCGACTTCCAGCTTACGTGGTCTCCACTGATTGGCTGCTCCCCACGCGCTACTCCCCTCTTCTGGCTCATTACACTCGGCGGGAGGGTGAAGTCGTTTGCCGTTCCATACATCCGCCTTTTCGTTAAGCTGCAACGCAGGATTGCGTGATGCTTCCCGACAAGATTAAGCCTGTAGCTGAATTTCCAGTGAGTCATGTCTCTCAATATACCCTAACTGACGAAACTCCGTAAAATCCCGTAATCATATAATTTTCTATGATAATGTTCGTAATAATTTGCTTGATAGTGTTTTCTAAGACATAGAAAACCTATCTGTATGCTTATAGTTTTTATAAAATGCTCCGAAAAATACCTTAATAATAATTATAATAAATTAATAATAATAATAAATTAACATGAAAAATTCTCTTGGCTGAACAATTTGCCGCGTAAATAAATATAGAATGGCTTCCTACTGACTTATGCCAGTGGCATAAAAACCCCTCGAAAAACACGTTACATATTCGCCTCGGATCATCGGATGATTTACCGTGACGACGGTCCATTATCCGATTATCCCAGACACGTTAATAATCCCCATCCAAAATACATATTACATAAATGAAATCACCCTAAATTACAGATATATACACTCATAATTTTTCTTTACGCACTTTGCGTCAAAGTTTGTTGTCACTATGGATTGCACTTTGCAACCAGTCCAATGTTTTTCACATAGAATAGTGTTCCACGGATATTTCCGCCTCTCAAATTTCTCTATGTTGGAAAAATAGACATAATACTGTGTGAGCACTATGTATATGAGATGTCACATCACACGCATCAAGGTGTTCTGATATATGTTTATCTCCCTAGAACTTCCTAATTTCACTGGAGGTTCCTTCCTTATTGTGGAATTAATCCCACTTATCACTGAGCACTCGATCACACTATTGTTGCAGCGCCTCGTGACCATAATACTTAATCTCTCTTTAAAGTAGATTAAATTAATATTGACTTCTAAAAAAAACAGTAAATGCGCATTACATATAACACCAAATATTTCTGTGCCGTAATCGCCCTGTCTTCTTAAGTTCCCGTAGACCATATTCTACTTAATACTAGTTCTCAACACAGACCAGTTCTCCTCACAAAAATAATACCTTTGTACAAATTACCTTAAATTACACACTTACAAATCTTACATGGCGAGGCCGTAAACAGAAATCACGTGTGCTGATATGTATGAGTTTCATGAAGGACTGTCTCGCCTTCTGATGGCCCATCTTTTGTCTCGTGGACGCCTTAAGCAAAAATACCCTGTTCAAGCACTCACCCATCTCTAGGAGACAAATGGGAATTCACCAGCGCTACCAAATTCTGGCCTTGGTGTATCGAGACATTTTAGTGCTCAAGAGCATCCGACAATCCCGTCATATTTCCCTGTACCTTAAAAACTCTCATTTACTTACATACTACCCCCCCTGTGTGACTTCTGATACGCCTGCTTTGAAGACCAGATCTACCACGCACCAAATACCACACTTACTCATTTGATAGGCTGGCTCGCCAGCTAAACACACTCACTTTATGACACATATTTTCGTAGTCTATGTATATTATACGTCCCGTATAATCTGTTTCCCTTACTATCCTCCAGCACATATGCTGTTTTGCCAATACGTTTGGAAACTATAAATGGGCCCTCGTAGAGATAAAAGAACTTGGACATGACTTTCTCTAGCTTATTTGACTGTTTCGGCACTCTAAGTAAGACTCTGTCCCCCCCGGCTCGAATAGGTCAAATTTAGTTTCTATTTGTTGGCGAATTCTCTTTTGTGCTGACTTAGATAAATTCTGTTTCGCCAACTGGACAATGTAATCCATCCCCGGTTGCTTACCCTCATTTAATCCCAACACCCTCGCTAGTTCATTTTGTGGTCACTTTCCGAAGTGAACTTCGTATGGCGTCAATTTCGTGCTCTCATGCTGGACAGAATTCAGCCAAGTCTCGACCTTGGGAAGATGTCCAACCCAGGCCGTATGCTTGTCATGCACTAGAGTCCGAAAAAGACGAGCCACTTCCCTTAATGGACGCTCTGCAGAATTACCCTGAGGGTACCTTACAGAGGAATATACCAGCTTCCTGCATACTGGTTCTCCATTTCTTTGCAGTAAACTGTGGTCCACTGTCAGATAGTATCCGAGAGGAAGGCCATACTCAGGTACATACTTATTAATGATCAGACGGCTACACGCTAGTCCCGTGGCTTTCCTTAGCGGATATAGCTTGACATACTTACTAAAAGCGTCCATAACTATAAAAATGTACTCGTAACCGTACTGTCCTTTAACGATCGGGCCAAATAAATCCACACACAGTAGTTCGCCGGGACTACTTGAGAAAACTGCAGATCTCTCCCCCACTAAATATTTAACTGGATATTTTCTCCTTTGACAGGTGTCACACTTAGCTAAAATCCTCCTAACTTCCCTTCCCATTTTACTCCAAATGAAGTCACGACCAATTTCATAGAAGACCTTGGCACCACCAAAGTGTCCTAATTCCCTATGAATGAACCAAATTAGCTCCTCCCGCAAATTGGCAGGAACACATATTGCCCACCGATTATTCCTACATTTCCGTGCAAGAAGCCCATCCTGCATCTTGTACGTGAACCGTCCTACTTTCACATACTCTTCTTCACCTATTTCCAACCTAGCCAGTGGGTCCCCTAACTTAACGTCATCACGTTGCTCCACTAGCATATTTCTCAGTGTCTGTAACGATGCCCTGTTGCTACTGTCCACACATGCACATATTAAAATACCGTCCTCTGCTTTAACCACAGGATAATCCCTACATAAATTAGTGTCCCTTGATAGCATGTCTGCAGGAATGTTATCTTTACCTTTAATATATTTTACTGTGAATTCGTATTCCTGCAGAGCAAGAATCCACCTACTAACTCTGTTAGAACTGAGTTTACAAGTCCACATATACAGTAATGCATGGTGATCTGTATGGATCTCAAATTTCCCCCCTACTAAATACATTCTAAATTTCCCTAAACTGAAAACAATACCTAAAAGCTCTAACTCAGTAATCGTGTATCTTTTCTCTGCTGCAGTCAGTCCTCGCGAGGCTAAAGATACAATGCACAGACCCTCATCATCTTTCTGACATAATACTCCAGCAATGCCTATATGTGAAGCATCTGTCATAACCACATATTCCTATCTTTTAAAGGATATTTCAGCACTACAGCTTTCTCAAAACCTTCCTTTAGCGCTCTGAAAGCCTGATCATGCTTGGATTCCCATCTCCACCGAGTCCCACTTTTAAGCAATTCCCTGAATGGTTCTACCAACCCTGAGTATTTAAGAACGAACCTCCTGAAAAAGTTGCAAATTCCCAGGTAAGTTTTTAACTGTTTAACATTCTGTGGCACCTCTGCGTTAAGTATCTTATTAACCCTACTTTCTTCTGGTGTCACACCTCTACTCGACACTCTATGACCTAAAAATGTCACTTCTGACTGACAGAATGACGACTTAGACAGCTTCAAAGTGAACCCTGCCTGATCTAACTTCTGAAAAACTATATTTAAATGACGTAGATGCTCCTCAAAACTGCGTGAACTAATTACCATATCATCAATGTAAATGGTTACAAACTCTCCTGTGTCATCCCCTAATGCGATGTTTAAAGCCCTAATTAAAGCTGCTGAACTACTCTTTAACCCATAAGGTGTTCTACAAAATTGATAAAGGTTACATTTATGACTAAAAGCTGTAAATGGTCTATCTTCGTACATAAGTGGCACCTGCCAAAAACTGGAACTCAAATCTACACAAGTGAAATACTTCTTCCCCTCAAATGTTTGCATTAATTCCTCTATTGGCATAGATTTCAGCTGATCTGAACTAATTCTACTGTTAACCAAACGAGCGTCTAAACAAATACGAACCGTGCCGTCGGTCTTGGGTACCGTGATCAAAGACTTAACATATGGACTGTTAGAGTGCTCAATAATCCCATCTCCAAGCATCTGATTAATTTGTGCCTCAACTGCACTCTGATAAGCGAATGGTACAGGATATCTATGTCCTGTGAATACTTACCTATCAATAACGTTCAATGAATGTGTATAGCAATTGGCCATACCAATGCGATCCTCAAAAACTCTCCTATTACACAATAACACATCATAGAGCCGAACACATTGTTCCACCTCTATATTTCCCTGAAATGCAGCATCACGTAACGAGTCCTCTAGACTTCCGTTCGTAATCACACTGCCCACTAAACATGGAGAACCCCGCTCTACGGCTGGCGATATCTCATTTAAAGTACAAATCACACCTACAATACTACTTCTCTGCATTTGGTCATTGAACGCTACTTCTACTTCAGAATCTCCCCATTTAAATTTCAAACTCCCTACATCATAACATAAGTTACCAGACACTCTACTTAGCCACTCTGAACCCAAGATAACACTGAATACTAAATTTGGAATTACAAGACAAATCTGCTTTTCTATATGATTATTAATTTTAATGTCTACTAAAACTTGCTTAGAAATTACTTTAGACCTCTTCCCAACAGCTGTGATAACAAAAGTGCTTTTAATTGGCATCTCCTCGAAATTTACTCCAGTTCCTTTCATTTTATCATAAAATGCACTACTTATGCAACTCTTCATACAACCAGTATCAATTAAAACATCTGTGTACTCCTCGGACACGTTAAATTTAACTATGGGGCTCTTACTAGCCACTTCCTGAATAATACCTTCATCATTTAGTTCACGTAATAATTCATTTCTTACATTTAGGTCATAGGGTTCCTGTATAAGTGTATGGACAGGGCATGTTACAGACTGAGATTCTGACCTTACATCGCAGCCTGGTTCGTGTTTAAAGTATTGCTACCGCTTGGTGTAGTACTACTGACTACTGCACTGGTCTGGTTGTTCTGGGTTGTATTAACGGTATCTCTCTGTCCGTTATTACCAGTGGGCTGATTCCCTCCTTGATCCCTGTTCTGGTTATAATTATTATTATTATTATTATACCGCCCTTGGTTACCCCTATAATCGTTATTTCGTCCTTGATTTCCCCTGAAATCATTATTTCCACCTTGGTAGTTCGTACCATATCCATTTCCTCTGTACTGGTTATGCTGATTATTATTATTATTACTATTTTGGTTCCCCCTATTTTGAACGCTGGCCCCTTCGCCACTGTTCCCTAGAACTTCCTGGTTCCTATTCTCATTAGGCCTGATATTATTGTTATCCTGGTTCCTACCGAAATTCTCCTCGTAACCGCCTCTTCCCAGAGCATCGAATGTACTCAATAAATTCTCCACTTGTGAGATAGATTTAACATTTTGGATACAGGCAGCTTCTTTGATTCTGTATGGAAAATGTCTTAGTAATAGCCTGACTACATCACTCTCCTCCTTCAAACCATCTAGATATTTGCACGTTAATACCTGTCCTAAAAAGTACTCGGTCATAGTGTAGTTGCCTCTCGGGTTATATTTCCCACACACAATTCCCTCACGATGCTGAGACTGAATGACCTCATTCCAAAATTTCTCACAAAATTTAACTTTGAAATCTGTAATATTCTCAAAATTGTCTCTGTAGACAGCAAACCAGTTTCTTGTCTCCCCTACAAACGCTTGCTCTAAAATTTCAACTACCATCTACTCATAACTACCATCTTCCAACCTCTCCCGGAATTTATTTTCTATAGTATTCATGAACTCCATTGGACAACCCTGCCGATTACTAAATTTGCCTAGTTCTATTTCCCTGTGTGTGCTATTCACATAAACTGGCCTACTCTGGCTATTTTCCTGCCTAATTCTAGCTTTCAACATCTGTTCTAATTCAGCAATTTTCTCCTCAGTTTTACCTTCTATATTAGTTACAGTTAACCTAATGCTCCCTTCCGATGCTTCAACTTTACCACTTAACTGAGCTTGTTTCTCACTAATCTCATTAATGCTTTCCTAATTCCTCTCCCTTAAAGTATTAACTTCAGTGATTACTTCTGCATGTACTTTATCAATTCTTCCCCCCAGCTGTTCTTTAACCTCTTTTGTTGCTACCTGAATCTTATCAATTTCTCCCCCCAATTGCTTTTTGACCTGCTGTGTTTCAAGTTGCACTAGTTCTTTTAAATTTTCAGCCTGTGTACTGATTCTACTTTCTAACTTCTCCTGTACTTTTCCTAATTTTCTGTCTACATCTGCAATAATCTCTTTAGCCTTCTCTTCCATCACCCCTCTGATCTCACCTCTAATCAGCTCAAATTTATCACTAATTTCCCTACTGTTTTGTTCATGTTTAGTATTTGAACTATCGCTCAATTCCCTATTACTCTCTTTATTTTCCCTACTATTTTGTTCAAGATTAGCGTTTAAAGCTTCAGTACTCTCTTTATTTTCCCTACTATTTTGTTCAAGTCTAGTGTTTAAAGCTTCAATACTCTCTTTATTTTCCCTACTATTTTGTTCAAGTTTAGCTTTTAAAGCTTCAGTACTCTCTTTATTTTCCCTACTATTTTGTTCAAGTCTAGAGTTTAAAGCATCAGTACTAATTTTGTTTTGTTGCATAAATTGGAGAAGCAAACTCTCTAACCCTGCTTGACTGTTTCGATTACCCCCCTCAGTATCGGTATTTACCTACGACATCCCTGTACTGCTTTCATTTCCAAGACTAGCCATACTGCTCGTATCTTCACTATCAAACTGGTGACCACTACGCAACTTCATCTCTTCCTCAACACTACCCATGCTGATACACACCGATAAATGAAGAAAACCCAAAATACAGGCACAGAAATATATACCCTTCTCCTTCCACAAATGTTATTAGGTTTTCAGCCCCAAGTTGGTAGCGACAAATGAAATGGTTTCGCTTTTCCCCACGTTGGGCGCCAAATGTAATGTCTTCTATAGCCCTCACTGTTGCGTGACAAATATACTGTTTTCTACTAAGATATGTTGTTTTAATGGGCGCCAAGACCTCAACGCTATGTTGAAATCTAAATTTGTATTTAACAACACCTAGCTCTGGTAGAACACCTTCAAGAATCTTTACTCTCAGATCGTGGTATGATTGGATCATTAACCCAACAAACAATTGTATCAGGAGAAGGAATTGGTCTATATCTAATGCTACCTACTGAAAACAAAGATTGCATGGTTAAAAGAAATGAAATTATTGTATAAAAAACAAGTATAGCAAAATTAATAATAATAATAATAATAATAAGTTTGAATTTAAATTGGAGCGTTGCGATTTAAATATTACCGTTAGAATATTATGTGAAAACGGAGTCGGATAAATTACTGATTTTACTCTTATTCCCAAGCTATGGATTTACTGAATTACTGAATATGAAACAAAGAAAGGCGAGAGATTGCGTAGTTATGTGTCATCCGCGCTTACCACTGGATATTGCCGTAGCATTTCCCTCGTACTGGATGTTGAAGTGAGCTTCCTATAGCCTCCTGGACGTCGTCATCTTCTTCGTTGTTGATGATATATTTGTAGATATGAAGATTTATGGTCCGTACATCGGAACCAACACGTACAACCACAACGGTTAAGTTTCACAAAGATAGTCGCTAACTCCACTGAACATCGGAGCCACTCACTCGTGCAACCATACTGGTTAAATTTTAAAACGATAGTCCTCCACTCCACGGAACATCGGAGCGACTCACGCGTGCAACCATACTCGTCAAGTTCTACACAGATATTCCACGCTTTACGGCGCGCCAAACGATATATGCACTAGACGGCCTCCCACTCCAGTGCCGACTTCCAGCTTACGTGGTCTCCACTGATTGGCTGCTCCCCACGCGCTACTCCCCTCTTCTGGCTCATTACACTCGACGGGAGGGTGAAGTCGTTTTCCGTTCCATACATCCGCCTTTTCGTTAAGCTGCAACGCAGGATTGCGTGATGCTTCCCGACAAGATTAAGCCTGTAGCAGAATTTCCAGCGAGTCATGTCTCTCAATATACCCTAACTGACGAAACTCCGTAAAATCCCGTAATCATATAATTTTCTATGATAATGTCGTTCGTAATAATTTGCTTGATAGTGTTTTCTAAGACATAAAAAACCTATCTGTATGCTTATAATTTTTATAAAATGCTCCGAAAAATACCTTAATAATAATTATAATAAATTAATAATAATAATAAATTAAAGTGAAAAATTCTCTTGGCTGAACAATTTGCCGCGTAAATAAATATAGAATGGTTTCCTACTGACTTATGCCAGTGGCATAAAAACCCCTCGAAAAACACGTTACAATATCACGATACTAAGTTTTGCTGTAGGAAGCAAATTACTGTCTAATATCACAATACAAAATGTTGCTGTGGGAAGCAAATTACTGTCTAATATCACGATACAAATTATTGTTGTAGGAAGCAAATTACTGTCTAATATCACGATACAAAGTGTTGCTGTAGGAAGCAAATTACTGTCTAATATCACGATACGAAGTATTGCTGTGGGAAGCAAATTACTGTATAATATCACGATACAAAGTATTGCTGTAGGAAGCAAATTACTGTCTAATATCACGATACAAAGTATTGCTGTGGGAAGCAAATTACTGTCTAATATCACGATACAAAGTATTGCTGTAGGAAGCAAATTACTGTCTAATATCACGATACAAAGTATTGCTGTGGAAAGCAAATTACTGTCTAATATCACGATACAAAGTGTTGCTGTAGGAAGCAAATTACTGTATAGTCTAATATCACGATACAAAGTGTTGCTGTAGGAAGCAAATTACTGTCTAATATCACGATACAAAGTGTTGCTGTAGGAAGCAAAGTGCTGTCTAATATCACGATACAAAGTGTTGCTGTAGGAAGCAAATTACTGTATAATATCACGATACAAAATATTGCTGTGGAAAGCAAATTACTGTCTAATATCACGATACAAAGTGTTGCTGTAGGAAGCAAATTACTATATAGTCTAATATCACGATACAAATTGTTGCTGTAGGAAGCAAATTACTGTCTAATATCACGATACAAAGTGTTGCTGTAGGAAGCAAAGTACTGTCTAATATCACGATACAAAGTGTTGCTGTAGGAAGCAAATTACTGTATAATATCACGATACAAAGTGTTGCTGTAGGAAGCAAATTACTGTATAGTCTAATATCACGATACAAATTGTTGCTGTAGGAAGCAAATTACTGTCTAATATCACGATACAAAGTATTGCTGTAGGAAGCAAATTACTGTGCAATATCACGATACAAAGTATTGCTGTAGGAAGCAAATTATTGTCTAATATCACGATACAAAGTATTGCTGTAGGAAGCAAATTACTGTGTTATATCACGATACAAAGTGTTGCTGTAGGAAGCAAATTACCTTATAGTCTAATATCATGATACAAATTGTTGCTGTAGGAAGCAAATTACTGTCTAATATCACGATACAAAGTATTGCTGTGGGAAGCAAATTACTGTATAGTCTAATATCACGATACAAGGTGTTGCTGTAGGAAGCAAATTACTGTATAGTCTAATATCACGATACAAATTGTTGCTGTAGGAAGCAAATTACTGTCTAATATCACGATACAAAGTATTGCTGTAGGAAGCAAATTACTGTCTAATATCACGATACAAAGTATTGCTGTGGGAAGCAAATTACTGTCTAATATCACGATACAATGTATTGCTGTAGGAAGCAAATTACTTTCTAATATCACGATACAAAGTGTTGCTGTGGGAAGCAATTGGAGATAGGAATTTGCAGACAGCGTACTGAACATTAAATATTTGTACGATTCTTGGTGCATATCATCAGAACGAATATTAAAGCTGTTGTTAATTCATTTCCGGGGCTGGAGAAATTTTGGTCGTCATCCCCGTGTATTTGGGTGTGTGTTGAATGTGTCTGTTAACCTGTGTTACTGTGATGACTGTAGTAGGCCTAGTGTGTGTAACTGTATTAGGGACAGGGAAGACGTAGATGCCTCGGGACTTGAAATAAGTTCCTATTCCGACACAAGCCTGAAGGTAGTGTGGACAACGTACACTCAGGACAGCCGCTAACAGTGCCTGGATTGGAACCTGGGATCTCCAGACTTGCTGGCGCTGCCCGCACAGTCGTGGTGCACGGTGACTAGAAGGTCACCTATGTGACTTTCAGAAACCTGTTAAGTATAAAACGAACATGGCGGCAAAGCGAAGTTGAAACATTTAAATAGAGTTTTCTCACGATTTAACCATCCGAGCGCAGTGAAACGTTCTACACCCATGTGTTTATACACATTGTAATGCGCTGACATCTAATTTATTTCAATTGCTTACATAGCCTCAAGATGGCGGCTGTGAGAAAAATTTCAAATTATATTTTTATTGATTGTGTCCTACTCATGCGATCTAAAGTTTCAATAATGAACCTACGCAATAATCGTCATCATCTAACAACATATAACCCTATGATCTACATAAAAATCCACATGGCGACCATCCGAAATATTTAGACGGATATCTAGACTACTAATCTATGACAGCAATCAAACTGAAATGTAGTATGTTGATAATGGCTATTAACATTAGCTCATCTATGGGACTTTAAATAACCTGATGAGCATAAATCCTACATGGCAGCGACGCGAAATTTAATAATTTAAATTGACGTTTGTCGCGATTTAATCATCCTTGCGCAGTGAAACTTGGTGTGGTAAATACATAGACTATACAAATTGTAATCCACTGATATTTATTTTATTTTAATTGTATTCATAACCTCAAGATGGTGGCTGTGCGAAATTTTAAAATTAACTGTTTGTTTCTTGTGTGCTAATCATGCGATTGAAGTTTGAATAATAGACCTACGCAATAATCTTCATCTAATAGCACATAACTTTATGGCCTTCATACATAAAAATCCAACGTGGCGACCATCCGAAGTATTTAGACGGTTCTCAACATCTGCGAATCTATTAGAGCAATCAAACTGAAATTTTGTATTTTGGTAGAGGCAATTAACATAAGTAGGTAATACGAAAATAGGCTGTATAGTCGAGTTCTTCACGGAACTACTTGTTAAATATATTCTTGTTTTCTTTTTATTGCTCGCATAAAGTCCACCTCATCTCCACTAATAGGTAAATCCGTGCGCGGATGAATAGGCTATATCCGCGGATAAACCCACGGATATCGGCTAATATTTTCGTCATCCGCATGGCTGTGCGGATAGTGGATAAGCTGCGGTTAATGTTTGGAGTAAATTTGCGGTTAGTTTTTAGAATACAATCCGAACTTGATTAATATCATTACAAGGACCCGGGTGTTTACGTTTTTTCCATGAAATGTAAGATGATGATTTAAGCTAATCTCATTCAAATTATGTCATTAAACATAGGCCAAATTAACACTGCGAACTGAAATGGGTTGCAATTCTGGCTGTATTACATTCATTTTAAACATAGCACATGACTTGCCTAGCCTAGGGGAACGACGTTCTCCTCAAATGTCTAATGGTTTAATACTTTATGTAATAAATTAAAATAGTATTGTAATGTCAGCGGATTCGGATAACAAACGTGCGGATGCGGATAACATTTTCTTTATCCGCGCAGGGCTCTACAATAGAGATACAAAAGCAAGTGTTCGCATTATATCTCTGCCGCTGAGGACCGTTATATTACTGAGAATTCGAGCCGTCAACTCCTCTACTCCTATTCATACGACATTACTCGGGAGTACTAATGGCTGACTTAGATCCGTTCTCACCAACGTCAATTAACTGTTAATTCATCATTACATGTTATTTAATTTTACACGAGCATTTCACCAAACAGAAACGCTCGTTAACTTATCACTAACAAGGAATTACGTTAAATGGCCAAATCTGACCACTCAACTCCCTAAAGCTTCGTTAAAGTGGCGGGAAACAGTTGAACTGTGCCTCGCGCATCTCACAATGGCGGTTTGTTTGCGAGTTTCACACGAACTTTCATCCGTCTGAATATAAAATATGCTTAACTTATGATGAAATTATAAATGATCACACACATAACTAACTTTTAATACCAAGAAAGACGAATAGTTTGTTTTTTAAAGTATAACCGAGGTGGGATTCGAACTCTTCCAGCGCTGAGTAATAAATTCATGGTCTGCACCGCAACCGTTCACGCTACGAAAACAACTAGGCAAGCGCGTCGTATTAAGCTATCTATTCACACAACTGCCAGTGCTCCTAAAAACTTTGTTCATATCATTTTAAGCTTTTGTCATGAATAAGGTCTTGAGTATTTCCCTTCCTTTATAACTACTGTATGTTCCAGAAAATCTCAAGGAAGCATCGCAAACAATGATCAGTGCCAGACGCTTCTTTCTGTCCACCATGCTCTCCAAGATGAAACAGATTCTACGCATGCACGAGACCTGTAAAGCATAGGCTATTTAAGTAATTAGGAACCCGAATGGCCTCGTGAAATGTATCAACGATAAACAGATTCTACGCATGCACGAGACCTGTAAAGCATAGGCTATTTAAGTAATTAGGAACCCGAATGGCCTCGTGAAATGTATCAACGATAATCACGCATTAACTCTCGAATTTAAGTTAAATAGGAATTAACTAACTAATCATTAGTAAAGAGTTGGTGAAAACGGCCTTTAGCATAATGCATTCGGCACACTCATTAGTGCTTACCACACAATTGTTTGTGTGCCAATTTGAGAAATGTGTTTGGTGAGGCTAGTACAGTCGGTAGGCTATACCTTTTCTGGAAGTAATGACGTAGCTCACCGACAGAGAGAAGACTGTACATTATGTGTAGGCTTGCCACACGTCCCGGTTTGACCGGGACAGTCCCGGAATTTTACTCTGGTCCCGGTGTCCCGCCCGGTTTTATCAATGTCCCGGAAAACGGCTGTAAAATGTAAGATGTAAAAAGTAATGAATTTATGTGTTTAAGAATCTTTTATGAATCGGTTACTTTTCAACAATCAACATCGTTGACTATTGCGCACAGCGTCAAAGAGGTCAGAAGTATTCAAACGAATGGCACAAAACAATAGCCCAAATTGTTAACTGATTAAATATTACAGTATCATTAAAAAGGAAAAATTATATAATTTTATGTAGCAAAAATTCCCTTTTTATTTTTAAAAGGTGTGGAGAACAAACAATTTAGGGTCCCACATCCCCCCCCGTTACTTGCGAGGCTTAAAAAGAAGGCTTAAAACTCACCATTTTGCTTCTAATCTTTTAAATATTTCTCGGGGGAGGACCCTTCACTCCCCTCACTCCCCAAACACCCTGGCAAGGCCACCCCATATTAATGAGTCCCGGTTTCACTCACCAAAAATATGGCAAGCCTAATTATGTGTCATATCATCCAGTCCATCATCGTGGTGATCGACGTTCGCTCCAGTAGACTATCAATGCACGCGGGCGATGGGGATCCTGGCCATTCTCATCTTGCTGAAGAGTGTTGCCAAAGTATTTTAAAATGATAAATTTCACATTTTGTATCAAACTGGTTGTAAACACGGATATTTCCACCATTACCTGTAATTAAAATATAATTCATCTCATAATATAAATGGACAGATGACCTTGCTGTTCCACCCCATAAAGTGAACAGATCTGATGATGCTCGCTTGATGGACGAAACTAGACATCCAATTCAACCCTTCACTCCCTCCCCATGGCGGCTTCGGTGGCGTAGTCGGTAGCATGCTGAGCTTCTATGCACAAGATAGCGGGTTCAAACCCGGCCAAAGCCGTCGGATTTTTTAAGAGCGTTAAAAATCCCTCAGTATGCCTTCCTTCGGAGGGGAAGTAAAGCCGGCGGTCCCATGTCATAGATTTGTGGCATGTTAAAGAACTTTCCACTAATTACACCTGTGTGAAACTAAATTGTATAGGTTAGGAATGTAAACAACGCTCTTAGGTTTCTACGTTTGTTGCCAAGAGCCGACTGCTGTGGCGTCTAGTAGCTAAGTTCTGAACTTTGCCTAGTAGTCGTTGACGGTGGCGGCAAAAGTAAGAACTATTTGAAAAATTCTAAGTTGCAGTACTTAAATTTAAAAAACCGATAACACACACTAATACAGTCATCACAATTAACACCCGTTATCAGACAGATTCTACACACACCCAAAGTACACGGGGCTACATGACCGCGTTGTCGCAGCCCCTACACTTAAGAACCAACCAACCAACCAACCAACCAACCCCCCCCCCCCCCCCCCCCCATTTGTATGAGAAGTGTGTAAATAATTCCATATATTTATTTGAGGCACTAGAGAATTACTTCCCATCCATCTAATTGGGTACAATCGTGTTGACCGACTGAAAGGCGAGTCTGTCCGACTCCTGCAGGTGGGGCTCGATGTGACGACCACCGACGCGACGGCAAAGCAGACACGGTACCATGTTCTGGTACACCAATGCCTGGTCCTACAACTTCCACCGCAGCCATAACCTGCGCCTGTAGGTCTTGTAAATCAAGGTGTTCATGTAGGGGACATCAGGCGATCGTTCAATGGTTGCGTTCACGGTAGCAAACAGTTGATCAACTGCTCCAAAGCTGATGCATCGGGAGCGGGATCAGGTTTTACGTGTACCTGTGAACGGTTTGCTCCATCTCATCTGTAGCAGCGCGCGTTGTTCGAAAGTGGACAAGGGCGATGTTGAAATTATCAGATAATCTTATGAGAGTGAATGCTGATATTAGATCAGTATCTAATTTACCTTTAGTTTTGCAACTCGGAACGAAATTGCTCTGAAACTATGTACCGAAGGCTGTGAACATGTATCAAACCATACCTTGCTCCCGATAATATTAGGCCTACGTACGTAAATTTCTTGTCTTTCTGATACGGCATTTATTGTGTTATGCTAGTTCGGCGACGGTAAAGAATACTTGATAGTTTAACGTATGGTAGGCTACGGTATATTAAGGTGGTATATCTCAAGATTTATGATAATTGAAGTCATTTTAATCCCTTCAAATTGAACACGGTAGGTTAGGCCTACGTCTCAATAGACGAATATTTATTCAAGAATATCAATATACGTAGCTTTGATTTTATTAATGTAGGATTATATCATATGAGAAGGGTCAAGAGTCTGTAAGTCTAGCAGTAAACCTCTTACCAGTCATCCACACATGATGACTTCATTATTTGTTAGCACTGCTTCATCTATCTAATTTGTTCCTGCTTCTTATATTTGAAGCTTTTGGATTTATTCGTCAGCTTAACTGTGCTGTACAGTTTTTAGTTACTGTACTATACAAATTAATTGTATTTACAAAAAAATCAGGTTAGATTGCAAAATTAATTTGAAACACTACAAGAATATAAAACACATTGTCCATACCTGTCAACTAGGGGTATTTATCTGGATCATTACCCTTCCCCTATCCAATAAGGTCAGATGACCTCAAGGTTCCACCCTTTAAAATTATAACCAGCATCTAGAAATAAAATTTCTGGGTCCCTCATCTAAAGCAAAGGAAATCATGGTACGAGCCTGTATTATCCTTGTTATACCGGTACCTTACTTGTTTACACCCCAATATTAGTACTTAAAGAGAAAGGCACAACATGAACTGTTGATGGATTACCTTAAATATGAGTCTCTTACTTGGCAGTCCATTCTCCTCCTATCAATACACAACTGGTTTCCATACCATATTCCCTATAGGCTACTGTTCATCTAATGAAAATGAAAAATGTTAGGCTACAGATTTTTGGTTGAAAACAGTTGTCTAAAAGATGCTTTCACAATTGATTTTTCAATAGATCATGTCAACAAATGGTCCAGTAACATAGAAAGAATTAAGGAAAGTAGGGCATTTTAAAATTATTGCAACCCAAGTCTGGACAGTATAGAATGAGGTAGAGGAAACTAGACTGCAAAAATATAAACTGAAAAAAATAAGATGTAAAAAGCAGGAAAGTACCAGGATGAATGACTCCTAGGAACAAATATAAATGAAGCAGTGCTAAAGAATACATTTTTCTGTGATAATTTGAAGCCATTCTTTTTTTTCAGCGTTGCCTATACAAATTGTCTTTGCTGCTTCTCAGTCGGTCACCATGGGGTACAAAATTATAAATATGTAAACACACTCCTGGAAACAATTACATGTATTAGTTGCCCATTGCCCATTTAGGTGTGATAACTAACTAATACATGTAATTTTTTCCAGGAGAGTGTTTATATATTTATAATTTTGTACCCGAAAAGCAGCGATGACTACATTTTATCTTGAATTTCAGTACATAATCATTACCAGCTGCTTGATGTACGATACTGGTACTTCAATAGGGCTTGGCTAGTGAGCTCGCACAATTGCATACCATTACCGAAGGTAACATTCATGACTCATCACTCTCTTAAATATATTGATACTTGGTTACTAACAATTCCCTTTGTTGCTCAATATAAGCCTGGTAGATAGATGGTTGGTACGAATCAGCAAACTAAATGTTAAAAGAAGTAATATCTTCCACCTAGGCTCATTACCAGATTGAATACAAATGAAACTACAGTACAGCAAAACTATAGGTGTAGTTTTGTAACAAACATAGTTCATTCAGTCACCGTACAAGAACATCAGGTCTTCTGTGGTCAGCAGCAAATACTGCTGTGTGATAGGATATGCACATTATAAAGTGAAGCATCACTGTAATGAGGTGTTAAAACTCAGGCAAGCTGCGATAAGGTAAGAAAATATTGGACAAACTGGGTGAGTGCTGTGTTGAACAGTGCTCAATCTTCTCTGCTTGTGTAAGAAGAGAAATATATTATATTTCTTGAGTTTCAGTACATAGGCCTAACCATTACCAGCTTCTTGGTAGCCTACTGCAGTGAACCTAGGCTAGTGAGCTTGCCTAATTGTAGCCTATACTGTACAGTACTAGTAGGTAATATTCAAGACTCCTCACTCCCTTTAAGTTTTCATTTTACTAACAATTTCCTTAGCTTGTAACTTAAAGCCTCCTTCCCAATCCTAGCCTCAGTTAAAAATGCATGCACTACTACCGACACCACAGCATTTTGAAAGGTATCCTGTACTGTTAAAATAGAGATGAATATGTACCATAACATACTGTACAGACAAGGGAGTGAGTAAAATAATTTAGCCTTATGTCACAATTTCTAAATCCATTCCCATAATTCGTTTTACTTATTAGTCAGCTCATATTTGAGTACAGAGACCGAACCTGTTCCCTGAGAGAAAATCATCGCTCGTTTGACAAAAGGAAGTCATGGATGGAAATTATGGTGTTGGATTAATTGAAGCATGGAAAGAATACAGTATGTGCAAACAATAACTGTTACAAAATGTTAATACTCAGGCAGGTTGAGATAAGGTAAGGAAATATTGGACAAACTGGGTAAGTGCTGTGTTGAACAGTACTCAATTTTCTCTGCTAGTGTAAGAAGAAAAATATATTAGCCTATATATCTTGAGTGTCAGTACATAACCATTACCAGCTTCTTGATGTACTGGTCGCCTACTGCAGTGAACCTAGGCTAACAAGCTTGACCAATTGTAGCCTATAGCCTACTGTACAGTACCAGTAGGTAATATTCATGACTCCTCACTCCCTTAAAGTTTTCATTTTACTAACAATTTCCTTTACAGGTTACTAAGCTTTTAACTTAAAGCCTCCTTCCCAATCCTAGCCTCAGTTAAAAATACATGCACAACTACTGACACCACAGCATTTTGAAATGTATCCTGTAGCCTAGGCTACTGTTAAAATATAGATCAATATGTAGCATACACACAAGAGAGTGAGTAAAATAAATTAGCCTTATGTCACAATTTCTAAATCCATTCTCATAATGCATTTTACTTAATAGTCAGTTCCTATTTGAGTACAGAGTCCTAACCTGTCATCAGAGAGAAAATCATCGCTCGTTTGACAAAAGGAAGTCAAGGATGGAAATGTTGGTGTTGGATTAGTTGAAGCATGGACAAAATACAGTATGTGCATACAATAATTGTCACAAAATGTTAATACTCAGGCATGTTGAGATACCGTAAGTGAAGGAAATAAAGGACAAAGTGCTATGTTGAAGAGTGCTTAATTTTCTCTCCTTGTGTAAAAAGAAATTTATATACAGTATATATGTATTATATCTTGAGTTTCAGTGCATAATCATTCCCAGCTTCTTGATGTACCGTACTGGTAGCCTACTGCAGTGAACATTGGCTATTGAGCTTGCCCAATTATAGCCAAAGGTACGGTACCAGTACGGTAGGTAATATTCATTCCATTGAAAGGAATGTGGATGTTTAATCTAGACCTGAACAGCAACCGAGAAGCAAGATAACTGTTAAGATAAGACTGCTAATGCCATGAAAAGAAAAGTAATGGTTACCGGTACTTGAAATGCTTACCAAGCGAAGCTGGTTTCTTTCAAACATAGAAACATATTTATAGGCTAGGGCCTGTACAAGACCAAACTGACTTCATTCAGTCCAAGCTGAAAGCCGGGAGGGGGGGAGGTCTTGCGGTCTGATAATGAGCTGTGTGAATTTAAAATACTGTACAATTTAGTGAAACATTTACGATTGTTTCAAGAAAAAATATTGGCCTAGTGAATAGGTTTTTCAACATTCTTGAAAGGAATGTGGATGTGTAGGCTAATCAAGACCTAAACATCATCCAAGAAGCAAGAGAACTGTTCAGATAAATCTGATAATACCATGAAAAGAAAAATACTGATAGGCTACTAGTATTTCCCAGTCATTACATTCTGATCAGCCAAACAGTTTTCTATTGGAAGAATCACCTAATAATGCAGGCACAAACAGATCTACGGTAATTCTTATATTCTATTGCATACAAATCCTTAACCCAACAAGTACCGGTAGCCAACGGTATTGAAATAATTTATTTTTGAGTCAAGACTCTTGACAATAGGTCTTAGCCTATCAGAATATGGGGTAGGCCCAGTACAATGCAGGTGTTTTTATACAGTACTGGTAGCCTATGCTTGCTCCAAATGAAAGGTATTTTTATACAGTACCGGTAGCCTAGAAGTTTGATTCTCTCTATACTGCCTACACAACAATATATTCATCGAGATACAGTATTCAGCCCAAAGCATAGGTTAAAATCGTATTTTCAGACCAAATTACCCCAGACAAGTGATGAAAAAACGCTGAAACATCGATTTAAAATCTTTAAAAATGCACATTGCCACTAAAAAAGAAACCACACACCTGAATTCATATAATTTTTAATACTTGTAACAAAAGAAAGAATGTAACATCCGATATATCAGGTTATGTTGTTTCACACATAGGTTAAAATTTGTCGCAACTGCGGTCCGTAAATCGGAATAAAGATTTATCACGAATTTAACACAATGCAGGTCATTTTATAGGCTATAGAGGGACCGTGATGTTGTGTTCTTCATTATTATTTCAGTATTCATCAGTTTAGGAACTATTTTGAGCGATTTCCACAATGTTTACATTTGTTTTTAAATCTACTTCATGCTACGCCATGTTGGATTTAAACATGTTCCGTGGATGGAGCGAAGTTTTTCTACGCTCCATAAAATGGCGTCCGCTCCATGGAACAAGTTTAGGGAGCGCTCCATCACACCGCGTTCACAGCGTACTTTCTTCAACAGTTGATCAACTGTTTGCTACCGTGAACGCAACCAATGACGCACGTACTCTAGTCAGTGGGATCGAAAATGCGGGAGATTTGAAGTTGTGCTGTGGTGGTATTATATTTGCGGGTAGCGGGGAGACGGTCGTTTCCGGACACAAGTTCGTATGCTCAACTTGGTCCCCACTACGAGCCCTCAACGTCTGTAATGGGAATTTAGAAACACTCTGTATACTCTTATCAACTGCTCGACCCCATTAACATTAGACTATTGTATTCCAGAACGTATCGTATGACTTGTTGGCTTTGTTTCCAAGTCGTTAAATTATGATCACAAATGACGAGCACCTTTCGGAATGGCGTGTGAGAGTAGCCAACTTTGTGGAGATCTCACCTTCTCGTCCACGTTTTAGGTATAGGCCTAGATGTAAAACAAATAAATTGGAAGCATTAAGCTAGGCGGAAAGAGTGATATTTGCAGTGTCTTAAATAACCCAAGAATTGGTGTTAAAATAGCAATATGCAACATTTTGGAATGCCATGATGAACTCATGCTCGAACCTAAGGAATCACTATACAGACGGTAAGAACACTGTACTTGTAAAATTGCTGAGATTGAAGAAAAAGGTTCTGGTAATATATCATATTTTGATAGAAAGAGGATGAGAATGGAAACAAAATCACTGTTGGTGAAATATAAATCATGTATCAAATCAAACTGCAGGAGTAGGTTGATTTCGTCCGGAAATTGTGAATTGGTGTGGGAAGGCAAATACTAAATGGCTGCGCATTATAACGGGATTTACGAAAGATACACTCTTACCAAACAAAATATCATTTACAAGAAGGCCATCAGCCTATTTGGTTATTATTCCAGGCACTGTAGAAATAATAGTTCGATTATTGGCCGGTAATAAGATGGACGGAAACTAGTGTGGCTTTGAACCACAACGAAGATAGAGTTGCCAACTTTAGAAGTCGAAATGCCTGGACACCTTCAACTACGTATTGTGTGTCTTAGTGGAGGGGGTATTAAGAATACTACGACCCGAATTTACTATGATTTTTTTCTTATACTGTTGTTGCTGTATTTCTGCTCACTACCTGCTGCCTTCAAAATGTTTTTCACCGGGGACAAACCGATGAGACTCCATACCAGTCATCATGTGGTTTAACCGTGTCTCTCGCAACTCTCAGCTGTTTTAACGTGAAGTCTACAGTAGTGACCCCAGACTTTCGTGATTGAAAATACGTGTTCGACTGCAGCATTGCTTACGGGAATAGAACAAATTTGGTCATTTTAAATAAATCGGGGGAATTTTCACTTGGTTCACTGAAAACTCATTTCTGAACCGTTTGTATTCCTCCCTCTTGTTAATTATTCTTGACTGACTTTCGAGTTCACGGTATTAATCGCTGGAATATGACATAAATATTACGTTACACTGAACGTCTGGACATTTTTAGCGTCGTGTCTCGACGCTGGACATCCTTCTTAATACAAATAATGTTTTGTCTGAACATTTTCGATTGTTGTAAATACTTGAAAATAGACATGTATTCTACGCGATCCAAATGTCCGTATATCTGTCAATTCAAACATGACAGCTCTGAAATGAACCAAATTTAGTACAGAGGTAGCACTAGCATAGGGCACATAGTGACATGTTTTTTTTATTGCTACCACCTTAAAGAAAACAAAATGGTGGCCACCTAAATGTTAAAAGCTTTTTTTTAGCGTATGGCTTTTAGTGCCGGGAGTGTCCGAGGACATGTTCGGCTCGCCAGTTTTGTAGTTGCTTCGAGACGGACACCCAATGGGTGAGCTACAAGTACCGTTGGGGGTGGAAAGTTGGAAGGGAAGGTCGAGGAGTTGGAAGGTAGCGGCTGTGGCCTATAGTTAGGGACCAACCCCGGCACTTGCCTGGAAGGAAGATGGGAAACCACAGAAGACCATCTTCATGGTTGCCGGTGGGGGGATTCGAACCTCCTCACCTCCCGGATGTGAGCGACTGCCAGCAGTCATGCCGTAAAGACCACGGCTAACTCACCCGGTTGTTCAAAGCTTAAATCGTATTACGACTAAACTAATCAAATCATAGAATCTCTACCAAATTCTTTTCATGTGGGAAACGTCTGCAACTCAACTACAAGGTCATCACCCAAATAATTTAAAGATGGCAGCCATGCGAATAATTATAGCATTAGGCCTATAATCCACAACTTATGATCCAATGAATCAATGCTCACAGTACTTGGCTATCAGACAGTTTTCAATAAGGACCCTCTGTTACCAAAGTGATGCCTATATGAGACAGTATATTGCGTGCAACCGCCATCTTAAATGTATAAAATGTAAAAATATATAACTCTCAATACTTAAGAGCTACAGTAACGAAATTCAGTGACATGTTAGGACTGTGGGTATATGTAACCTTGCATGGCTAAAGCAAAATAACAGACTCTTGCATTAAAGATGGCGGCTGTGCGAAATACTAGAACATTATAATCGACAACTCAGAATAACAGCGTAAGCGGTGATTACAATATAAGAGTTCTCTCAGCCAAACGATTATCACACAGAATATAGCGCACAGTGACCATCTTGAAATTTCAAAATAAAATAAAATATAATAATAAATTTTAGTATCCAAGAGCTATAATAAAGCCATATAACCTATAACGCATTTGACAAATGAGTTAAGGCGCGCGAAGCGTTCATATACTGTAGTCTACCATTCATCCGATCGCTATGGAACTTTGGTGAGTAGTTGTGTACATTCCTGAAAAGGTTTATGAATTAGTAAATCCATTTTGCAATAGGTGGCGCACGAGTAGATTCAACAAATGAGTTACGGTGCGCGAATCGTTTCAAAAAAAATCCCGTATTCGTTCATATACAATTCATCCAAATGATAATTTACTTCTCAAAAGTACCGTACTGTGGAATTCTCAGTTTTGCCTGTAGGCTGAGTGTACAGCGTTGCAGCCCTCAGACCAGAATTAAAATTTCTTGGCAGAGCCGGGAATAGAATTCAGACCTCTGGGGCGGCAGCCAAGAATGCTAGCCACTACACCACTAGGTGGTCTAATTTCAATCTTAATATTGTTTATAACTTAACCAAAAAGTTAAGATTAGGCCACAACCAAATTTACAATTATTTTATGCTTTTATTAAAGCAACACTTTCATAATATTTATTGGTATTTTTCGGGCGTGGGGGGGGGGGGGGGGAGGGGAGGGGGAGAGGGGGGGGAGCTCCCACCTTATATACGCCCCTGATCCGATTGCGATGAAACTTTGGTGAGTTAGTTGTTGTGTACACTCCTACGAATGTTTCTGACATAGGAATTCCATTTTGCAACAGGCAGCGCACAAGCAGTTTCAACAAATGAGTGACGGTGCGCGAATCGTTCCAACAAAATCCCGTATGCTTGCATATACCATTCATCCGATGGCGATGAAACTTTAATGAGTTATTGTGTACACTCCCGTTAAGGTTTCTGACTTAGTAAATCCATTTCACAGTTGATAACGCACAAGTAGATTCAACAAATGAGTGACAGCGTGCGAAGAGTTTCAAAATCTCCCGTATGCGTTCATATACCATTCATCCGATTGCAATGAAACTTTGGTGAGTTCTTGTATACACTCCTGCAAGGTTTCTGATTTAGTAAATCCATAGCCTATTACAATAGGTAGCGCACGAGAAGATTCAACAAATGAGTGACAGCACGCGATTTTTTTCAACATAGTCCCGTATGCTTTAATGAACCATTTATACGATTGCGATTAAACTTTGGTGAGTTGTTGTTTACACTCCTACAGTGATTTCTGACTTAGTAATCCATGTTACAATAGGTAGCGCATGCGTAGATTCAACAAATGGGTGACGGGGCGAGAATCATTTAAAAAAGTCCCGTATGTGTTCATATACCATTCATCCGATTGCGAAGAAACTTTGGTGAGTTGTTGAACACGCTCCCACAAATGTTTCTAATGTAGTAAATCCATTTTACAATAGTTTAGACGCAGTTAACGGAAAAAGAAAAAAAATATTGTGTGTCCAAAAGCACTTCAACGAACAAAGTTACAACGGCAACGCTTTCTTTGATTGGCATTGCAACGAATGCCGGGTACAGCTAGTAAATAGGCTAAATAAAAATCATAATATTTAAAATACATATTATTTGATTAGAAATCAGGGGGAAGAATGACATACACAGTAGTTTACTCAACCTATCGTATTTATACAGGGATGGAAAGTGTCTAGGGAGAGCAAGACCCGCCACCCCCATTCCAACATCCTAGAAGACCACGGGTTCAATTCTGGCCAAATAAATCGGGTGTTAGAATGGTGGGGAAAATCCACCGCACGGGTGATAAAGACCCCTAGTATCGCATTTACATATTACAAGACAAAATGAAATAAATTTTTAGGCACGGGTCACCGAACAGAGCAACAGTTTCGCTGCTGGGAAAGTTGATCGCAGATCGTCTAAGTCAAAGGATCTACACCAGATAGTTGGGACGATTATTGTTATCATAATTCCCAGCCCAGGTCTGAAGTAAAGCCCTCGAAGGCTGGTAATGCGGTGTCGTCCTGGACTGGACTGACCTCTGCCGGCTGTTTGTGAACGTGTCCGCTGTGGCGCTGCCATCTCGCTAGAGGTCAGCCACGTGGAGTGAGCTCAGCCAAGGATCTGGGCTCAGGGCACCACGTTCGTACCTCGCCCCGATCAATGCGACACGTGGGTAGCAGCGTTTATATTGTTCACTCTTATCTGAAGCTCCACGTTGGCCTGTATTTAAAAAGAAAAATAATGTGAATGCCATATATCTGTTGTTGATTATACCAACCATTTTCTCTTTCAGTTCATGGCGAATAATAAAGAGAACAAAGAAACCGAGAGAGCGCTGCTCCCGGCACTATGAATGCGTGTTCTGGACAACCGGAAGTTCTTTGGAATCTCAGATGGCGCACTCTAGAGTCTCAATGGACTCGTAGGTTTTATGACTTACCAGCTCTTCATACCCGTCTTTGGCGGGTTTGCGTTCTAAAGGTAGCGTTCGGGAGACTGAAAGGAAGACCACTACTGTGTGGGAAGCGATCGCATTAAACAGCTGATAAGGGAAATAAACTATCAACTAAGTTAGTACGCAAATTCTAGCAAATAGATTTTTAAGAATAATTTGTTGGCTTTCGGTCTTTTTAACCATCCGACCAGCGCCGATTTAATTTATTTTTACTCGTTGTTGATTCTTTATGGTATTTGTGACGGCGTGGTCATATAGCTCCGTGTACTTGGGTGTGTGTTGAAATTTGTCTCATAGCCTGTGTCACTGTGATGTCTGTAGCCTATTAGTGTGTTTGTTTGTAATTGAGGTAGGATTTGGGTAAGCAGCATTTGCCTCGAATAGAGGTGGGAAACCACGGAAAACCACTTCTAGGATGGCTGAGGTAGGATTCGACCCACTCATGACGAATGATGATTGAAATGTGTATATTAGACTATCATAGAAATTTAATTGGCTTACAATTAAAGACAACACACACATCCATAGAAGTGGCTGGATTCGAACCGGTAGCCGAGCTCATTGGGATGTCAAGAGAACGATACAGATTGCGCAATTAGTTTACTGCAGGTTTTAAGACTTCCTGTTAACCCCGTCTCCCTTTTGTTTTACATAAATAATTTGTAGCCTTGTTTTAGTTTAGGGGTGCCTTCTACTTTCATTCGACATTTCATGTCAATCACTCCAATAGTTTTCACCAACGAGTAACTTACAGAGAATAATAAAGCCACTCCTAAGTTATCGCCAAGCCAAGTCTGGCTATCTGCAATTTGCAGTAGTGATTGACAAATTCCTGTGTTGAGTGTTCTATGGGTGACGAGGAGGATCAATTCTCCCAGAGTCGAATAATAAACATTTCATGCATTTTCTTGAAGTTTATAATTTGTACTAAAAACAATCGTCGAATTGATGGAAAATGACTGAATTATGTAAGTCTATACTTACTAATTTGAAACCATTTATTTTCTTTCATGTAAAAGTTTTAGCGTGAGCCTAACTTAACATTTATTGAATAAGCAAAATAGCCAGCAGTTCAGTTAGCAGGGGTGACAGTGGCATTATACAGTATATCCTCATCCCTTTCAACAAATATACCACTTGCCAGTTGCCAGTGAATAATAGGGTGTTAAGATGGTATATTGGATTTCACGCCCAGTGAATTAAAACTCAGATTTTTTTCTAGGTTTATGTCGTGTCTTGTGTGGGGTTTCCCCCAGGAACACCCCACAAGACAGTGCATAAACCTAGACAAATTGCTGAGTTCTAATTGGGTGTTAAGCTGTATTGCAATTTTAAATTAAACTTAAGTTGGGAACAGTAATCTATTATGCACTGTACAGTATATAGCCTACCAGGTGAATCAGCTGCCCCTAATAATATTGTTTTATGCAGCCCAGCTAACGTTGTTGTCAGGAAGGTCGATATTTCTCTGCTTGTATCCTGTATGGTAGAGCAGACGCAAGAAAAGCTTGCCGAAAAATGCTGCGCAGATCTTCGGACATGTTCGGGTGTTCGTGAGTGTTCGGTAGTGGCATACAACGCCCCTCCCACTTCCCGGCAGTAGCTCGCTAGCACCAGTTCTGAACGGATCGTCTGCCCAGGCTTGGCAGGCTGACTGTGACTGGGGTTTACAGCTGTAGACCGTCTCGGAGCGAGCTGCGTTCTTGAAGAGTTGATTGAGCAGTGAGCCCGGTAATCAGCATTACAGGAGCCCCGCAATGAGCATTAAAATACGCCGATTGATATTGGTATCTGCGCATCGTTGAGTTGCGGCAAGCTTTTCTTGCGTCTGCTCTACTAATGCACTGCCGCGAACGATACTGAACACTATTAGTTTTCCCTCGATGTGACTACAGAGCATTACGCAGGAAGATTAATATATAGGCTACAATGACGACAAATATAAAGGGCCACATCTTCCACGAAGAAAGCTAGTCTTTATAATTTAATATCAACAAAATTGCGAATTTTCCAACACTTGAGTATTGATACAATACAACGTATCAAACCTCAATGAAATCAATCACGGAACTATTATAGATAGGATGTTTTGAAACTTCTGGATCGTATATTTACTTTCATTGTTTGTTTAGTTATGCCCAAACCCCACCCTAATGTAATTTTCACCGAGCTCATCCCCCTCCAGAAGCTAACCCTAGTTACGCCACTGAGTTGCGCATATGGTGATGATCGTGTGGCCTCCGGAGAGACCTAGTGCAGGTCTTTCTAGTTGACGTCCGTGGACGACCTGCTCGTCGTAATGAGGATGAAGTAATGATGAAAACGTCACATACCCCCAGTGCCCGAGCCACGGGAATTAATCCCCAGGAGATTAAAATCATTGATGGCTTGGCTGGGAATCGAACCCGGGGCAGTTCGGGCCAAAGACTAGCACGCTAACCATTTAGCCGGACAGTTGTGCATGGACAAAAAGCTATTCAATCTGGGGAAGCAATCAGTTTAATAACTAAACCGAACGGAAAGTCAATGCTGGTGAGTCAAGGGATCAACTCGTGTGTGAGCCGGAGAAACCAGGATCATTTTCTTGAACATGATCTTGACGAAAATAATTTTAATTGGTTAATCAGAGCTGTGGCTGCGAAATATCTCGACATTAGATTGTATCATAATCCGATATACACTAATAGTGCAATGAGTCGAAAATATGTTCGTCAGCTGAATAACAAGCTTGAATGACCAGTAAACTATCAAAATGGACACTTCATGGCCACGTGTGATGTATTCATACTGTTAATGTTTTTAAGATGACTTACAAATGATAAGAATACCATTCAAAATATGTTTCAAATGCAATTTCTGTGTGTGAAAAGAATTAATTTCCTTTATGTCTATTTTGTTAAATGTTTTGGGATATTTGACAAATACGAAAGGTACATCAAATATATGCTGAGTGTTCGTAAGAAATAAAGAAAACCTCCAAAGCATTTCGGTTTAACTATTGAACGTGTTAAAGGCAAGTGCCTGACAAACAACCGACAAAGTCATTGTTTAAAGCAGTATAGCTATTCTTGAAAGGCGAAAGCATGTAGACAGTTGCGTAATTTATTTTGATCACATTTCATTTTTATATAAATATTACTCCCGAATATCCATGGAATACTAAGTTAGAGATTACTAAATGGAAAATACATAACTTAGACCTTTGTGCTATGCACCGTTCCCTCTCTCTAGTCAAACCCAATGACTTAGCCTTACATATGAAGCAGTTATTAGTGGCAAAAGCAATCTTAGCAGTAATACAGCATAAAACTTGATCGCGCACTATGCAGAATGTGGCTAGCGCTTCGCTGCCTAGTCGTATAGTGGAGGGGGGAGCAGCCTTGTCGCCGCGTCACGCGCCGCACAGGTACTTGCTCCTCCTTGTCGTCTCGACTGTTCTCTGTAGCCTACTCGGTGGTTCTGATTACAACATTTTCCCTCACCTTCCTGTTTAACGAGTGGCTTCTCAAACTTAAGGCAGTAGCACGCACCGACAATAACCATTGCTCGCTACTGACGGTTGTTGACCAATAGAACGCTTCCTCTAACACTCCACGTGGACTCCTAAGTCCCGCCCTGGCGGCCAGCTTGCTTGTCACGCAGGTGTCAGGTGTCCAGTGTTGCATAGCTACACGTAGTTCTGTCCAGTCTGACTGCTTGCTCTCACTAGCTGCGGTGGAGAGTCGACAACGCTGTGCCTCGCCCTAGCTCACCGCAGACATGGAATGTTAACATATTCGCCCAGCTAGGTTTCTAAGCCGAACCACTCGTTAACAAGGAAAGTTCACACTATAAGAAGTTCCTTCCGTGACTACACGTACTTGGCTTATGGTTAGACATGTAGTCTATAAGAACTTGAATTGGGACATGTACCGGTACCTGTGTAATTTCTTGCCGGCACATCAGTGCTTGCAGTGTGGTTTACCCTCCCCTTTATGGATAATGCTATTAGGCCACATTACGGAATGTAGTGAATTCAAATTCACATGAATTCTTTTTTAATCAGGGTAATATACCAATATTCCTTGTTTGAGCGATTGTACGTGTAAAAAAATGCTGATGTGATCCATAAAATGCTGCAAGTCATTTGGCTAATGTCACGACCCCTTGCTTCTTACTTAACGCTCCGGAGAGAATATGAGGCCTGGGCGACTCCACGAGTCATTTCCACGCTCTCACAAATACTGTACTGACAAAATATCTCACTTTGCTTGTTGTGGCGTTAAAATCCCCAAGGGGAAGAATAAATTCGTGTGTAGCATAAGTGTAAACTAGTATAAACTGTATCAACATTTTCAGCAAACAAATCGCATAACTTTCGCCACTGACGCGAACAAGAGGGGCAGTGTCCTTCAGCTAGGGACCATTCCGACATGTGCCTGGGTTTGCAGGATGGTAATTCTATGTAGTTCCGTGAGTTGTCTTGTGAAAGAATTCACATTGTAATACACTGATACTAGCTTCTGCTAGTGTAGTTATAGAAGTAGGAGTAGAAGGGCTGAATGAAATCGGTCTAACTGTTTACGAAAGAGGAGAAACATTACATTCAAGACTTAAGTTATGTTTCACCAACTCCATGGACATCAGAAAGGGATGGCGTGGATATCAAGAGACCGTAAACCAGTCGGAAGAGGTTAGGCAAGGCTCCTTTCAATGAAGCGTAACTCTACAACGTTTTGACAGTTGCAACTTTCTTGACATTTGATGCCAAGCTCTTGATGAATAGTTATGTTAAAATGCCAAGTTGAGTGAGATTACAAGTCTTTCCCATAGCAACGTATTAGTTGCTAAATTTTAGTTGTTTTCATTCAAAATTATTTAAAAAATAGTTTGCTTTTCAAATTTATCTGCTCTGGGAAAAACTTGTATTTCACTAAACTTGGCATTTTAATAAGTCGTGAAGATTAGAAACCTTAAGTCAATATTAATATGTACTTTTTATTGCACCGGTTTCGGCCATATTGCGGCCATCCTCAGCGCAAATAATAATATGAATAGGAAAGCAAGACTTACAGTAGCCTACATGAAAACTTTTACCATAAAAGAAGGTTGTTCTCAAAACTATTTCTAAAAAAAATAATAGTCTAAAATCTAAAAGCACACATACACTAACATAAAAATAAAACAGATCTGTAGGCTGTCATTCCACAGCTTCTTCACTATTTCACATAATTATACCCATTCTGACTACTTCAATCTTAACCTAAAACTTTTTGTCTACATAACATCCACATCAATGTTCCTTCTTCAGCTGGTTTTATATCAAGATTTATTTCTTTCGCATTTAACATATTTTTTGTAACAGATCTGCTTTTTTAAAAATTTTAGTGTACCATATGTGTTTTTATAGCTTATAGACGATTAATTTTTTAGAATTAGTTTTGAGAAAAACCTTCTTTTTTGGTAAAATTTTTCATGTAGGCTACTGTAAGTCTTGCTTTCCTATTCATATTATTATTTGCGCTGAGGATGGCCGCAATATGGCCGAAACCGGTACAATAAGAAGTACTAATTAATATTGACTTAAGGTTTTTAATCTTCAGAACTTACTATACTTCGTGAATAAGGAACAGGACTAACATGGTTATTGACATTTTAACATCACCATTCATCAAAAGCTTGGCATGAGAGGTGTTAAGAAAGTTCCAACTGAAAAAACGATAAATTTAGAAAGAGAACGATTCCCGCAATGTTTTGGTTACAATAATGGTAGCAATGCATTGTCCTCTCCAAGAGGCCTTCAAAGTGCGACTAAGAGCATCAAATAGTTCGCCTGGGTGGTAGGCAACACAACGCACCTGTCTGCTATCTGAGCTGACGCTGATCCCAACCATGAATCTCTTTGAAGTGAACGAGCCATTTATCTAAAATCTTTGACGTCATTTCAACTATGAACGCATCTAATTGGAGAATGCTATGGTTTGTAACTAAAAGATCCACGTACTGTATGCCTCTACTGCATTATAGACATCTCTAGGGCCTATGTAGCCTACTAGAAGCACAAACGAGACGTGAGCTTCCGTATAGTTCCCTCACTTTCGTGGTTAACGAGCGGCGACTCAAACGTACGGCAGTAGCACGCGCCGACAATAACTATTGTTCACTACTGACCAATAGCGTGCTTCCTTTATCACTCCACGTGGACTCTTAAGTCCCGCCCTGGCGGCTAGCTTGTGTCTCCGACAGGTATCAGTGTCCAATGTTGCACATCTGCACAGTCTCGCTGCTTGCCCTCAGTGGCTACGGTGGAAATTTGACAACGCTGTGCCTCACGCTGGGAAAGCCTTGGCCCCAGGCGCCATGGAATGTAAACATATCCACCCAGCTAGATTTCAAAGGCGAGCCGCACGTTAACCACGAAAGTGAGGCAACTATATTACTGATACCATCATAACTTCCATTTGAACGTAGATTGCATAAAGGTTAAGTTAAGGGGCTTTGCAACATCGTGATCATGAAACCCCGTGTACTTGGGTGTATTTAACAATTGTCTGATAACCTGTGCCAATGTGATCGTTGTGTTAATATGCGAGACTAAGATTTGGGCAGGAGGTGGCCATGGCCTTAATTTAGGTATCATCCTGGCATACACCTAGAGTTGAAGTGGGGAATCCACGGAAAATCTTTTTTAAGATGACTGAGGTAGGAACTCAGTTAACTTATGAGGCAGAGTGAACCTTGTTCCAGCTCTCAGTTAGGAACACATTTCCTAGCAGAGGCGGGAATGCTAGTCACTACGTCACGAAGGGGGTCAACGTCTGTTAAATATTTATCCTGAAACAGCCCGTATTTTAAGTGTGTCAATTTAAAAAGAAGCATAATGTGGAATTGCCTGGTCAATATTTCATTCATATAACTTTATTGGATCTGTAAAAAGTGAACTATTGGAATATATTTTGCATACTTTCAAACTTTCCGCTGCATATTTTAAATAAATATGAATTGAGCAGTACATTCCCAACATTGATTTGTGCTGGCTGTTTAAAGTATCATATTTATTTACTAGCTTCGCCCGGAAACTGAAGCATCATTTAGGCCTATATAATTTATGGATGAGTCATAATTCATAGCAGAATTCTCTTTATCGGAACACAGACCATGAACATTTCTCTTCCCTATGTCATAGGAACTTCAGGGATGACTCCCTTTGTCTTTTTGAATTCTTTATTTCTCTCTAGCAACCCGCCCCGGCTTCGCCCGGTATCTTTAACGGTTTACTCAGTGTTTGCTTAAAAAGTGTTTTTTTTTATTTCCGTTTTCCGTCTCGGCATGATGGGTTAAAATCACTGACTGGACTATTAATTATAGGCTATTATCATGTGCAACGAATTCTTGTCAGACGTAATTTAAGAATGGCGAGGTGCATGAAACACAAATCCCCCTTCCATCCAATCTAAACTTGGCTGTGCATTCTGCGGAACGAAACGTTTACAGGCGAAGTAAAGAAAAGCCGAGTTGCACTTCCAGGGACACTCCAAACGCATCCACTCTTCTCTGAAGTCTTAACTCGACACGACTCTACAGTGTCTGGGGTGATAGGCTCGCTTGCCATCCAGCTACCCGTAAACTGTCTCGTAGCTAGTAATTGAAGGAGATTGTTGGAAGAAATGAAACGTAAAAACACTTAGCCTATAGTGGACGATGTATTGAAGATAAAGATATGCGGTCACGGACTATTTTGTAGAACTTTTCATGCTGAACAGTTCTTACACTCATAGTAGGCTATATAGATATTTTTAACTGTTAGCCCAGCGTAGGCTTAAAGAGCGCACGGATGCCATGTTTCTTTTTCGACTTTTTCACTGAAATCGTTAGTGCTTGGCTTCCTTTGAACATAAATAAATTATCTTCTACAGAAACCCCTTCCTCGAGAAATCATTTACAGAAAGGTGAGAATCGCATCAACATCCATCGAGTGATTCTCGAGATTACCCGTAACATCCAAGAAACGGGGACTTTGTTTTATACTAAGTAGAGATCTATTTATTTACTTATTTACTTAATTACTTAATTACTTATTTATTATTTACTTATTTAATTATTTACGTATCTACTTATTTACTTAATTACGTAATTACTTATTTACTTATTTACTTAATTACTTATTTACTTATTTACGTATTTACTTATTCACTTATTTACTTATTTACTTATTTACTAATTTATGTATTTACCTATTTACTTATATACCTATTTACTTATTTATGTATTTACTTAATTACTTAATTACTTAATTACTTATTTACTTATTTACTTAATTACTTATTTACTTATTTACTTATTTACTTATTTATTAATTACTTAATTATGTATTTACTTATTTACTTAATTACGTATTTACTTATTTACTTTTTTACTTATTTACTTATTATTTACTTATGTACTTATTTACTTATTATTTACTTATTTACTTATGTACTTATTTACTTATTTATTTACTTATTTATTGATTTACTTATTTATTTACTTGTTTACTTATTTGCGTATTTACTTATTTATTTACTTATTTATTTATTTACTTATTTACTTATTTACTGATTTACTTATTTACTTATTTACGTATTTACTTATTTATTTACTTATTCATTTACTTATTTACTTATTTATTTATTTACTTATTTACTTATTTACTGATTTACTTATTTACTTACTTATTTACTTATTTGCTTATTTACTTATTTACTTATTTATTTACTTATTCATTTACTTATTTACTTATTTATTTACTTATTCATTTACTTATTTACTTAATTACTTAATTACTTATTTACGTATTTACTTATTTGCTTATTTACTTATTTACTTATTTATTTACTTATTCATTTACTTATATACTTATTTATTTATTTACTTATTTATTTATTTATTTATTTATGCTATACCGGTATATAAAATATGTGTTTATTTCCACACTCAACAACACTTACAATTGCAGGATAAGGGACATACTGAGACTCTTGTCCTAATGGTTCTCGATTCGATGTTAAGCTATGCCAAGAAATTAGAATCTGGAAAATGTTACATCCAGCTTTCTGAAGATCCCTAGTTATCCTAGAAGTGGATTTCTGTGGATCCCACTTCTACTTCGAAAATACTGAGATGGTACTAGATTTAAGGATATGGTCTTCCCCAATCCCACCCTGATTTACAAGTTCATAGGCTACATTAGTACAGAAACAACAAAAATACGGGTTATCAGACAGATTTTAAACTTACCCAAATACACGGTGCTCGTGACGTCCATGTGACAATCCCCTAGATAAAACAACAAACATACTGTAAGTCTAGTCAGAATATTGTAAGTGATAACAATGTCGATGACGCACTTCATCCTAATAATAATAATAATATTTAATGCAGCCAATGGCCATACAGTAATAATATAGTTTTAGACATAGTGGTCAATGTGTAGTTCTATAGTTCATATAGCACTTAACTATTACAAAATTTTGTCAATGAGATTTTCCTGCTTTTGCATTGGTGTGCCTCAATTCATAGTTATCCGTTATCCATTCCCTGTTTATCATCCTAATGTTACATCGAATTGAATCAATTACACTGTCTGCACGTTTATTGCTTCAGCTAACTCAGTTATGGAAATGCTGTTGTTGTTGTTGTTGTTGTTGTTTCATTTGAGGGGCTTGGGCATCGCGGTCATTTATCCTAATGTACATGGGTGTGTATGTATGTGTGTGTGTGTGTGTGTGTGTAATTTTTGTATGATAACCTGTGTTATTGTGATGGCTGTACTAATGTGTGTTTTTGTAATAATATTAAGTTGAGGATTGGGAAGGAGGCAGCCGTGGCCCAAAGTTAGGAATCATCTGGCATTTGCCTGGAGTAGAAGTGGGAAACCACGAAAAAGCACTTCCAGGATGGCTGATGTTGGAATCGAACCCACCTCTTCTCAGTTTTTCCCCATAAGGTTAAGTGCACCCCGTTCGTACCTTAAAATTAAATTTAAATTAATTCGTCGATCGTAATGACTGTTATGATTGTAGGCTACACACGGCCGTCACCTTGCATGCATTGTTTTTTTTTTTTTTTTTGAGATGACGGAATCATTGTGACAGTCTTGTGATTTGTACCATTATCATATCGCATACAGGACTCCACTTTTCGCGGTAAATTACATTTGATGTTTTGATATTCCGCATGCCAACCATGAGCAGCATAAATTTTCTATACAGTAGCCTAGTACCTTTCCGTAAAGTTTCGAAATTCTAAACTTATTACATGGTAAATAAATATATATAATGTCTATCATTTATGAAGATTTTGTTGAGCATTGACCTTTTGAAGCATAAGTTAGGTTGGTTCCTCAGTTTAGGGGCTGCGACAACGGGGTCATCTAGCCCCATGTACTTTGGGTGTGTGTAGAATCTGTCTGATAACCCGTGTTAATTGTGACGGCTGTATTAGTTTGTGTTATCTGTAATTCAGGTAAGGACTGCAGACGATCATTTTCAAGTAGTCCTACTTTTTCTACAAAATGCTACCGTCAACGACACCTAGCTGCGAAATTGGCTACTAGATGCCGCCACACCCGGCCCCTTGCGCCGAACGTTGGAACTTAATAGAGCGTCAATCAAATTTCACCTACAAATTTAGCTTCACACAATTGTAGTTAGCGGAAGGTTCTTTTACATGCCATAAATCTATTGCATGGTCCCGCCGGCTTTACTTCCCCTCCGATGGAAGGCATACTGAGGGATTTTTAACACTCTTGAAAATCCATCGACTTCGGTTGGGTTTGAATCCGCGATCTTGGGCATAGAATAAACATAGTCTAAGTTATTGATTACAATACTTGATAATTATTCACGGCCGCCATACTGAAATTAATTAGCCAAGAAATGTATTCTAGGCACCCGACTCTTTTGTATAGGACTGTACGTAAGACCCAATTCAGTTGGGATTCTCTTATTCGTGAACAGTAAGTGACTTAAGCAATGGAAATTCAAGTTGCTGCCATTTTGATACCGTTGAGCTGGTGGCAATGAAAATCGTTTCATTAAGATGCACGAGAGGAGGGCTAACTCTACTGTAAAAGTTTCCTTTCAAACGTTTAGGCATTGTTAATGGAGATATAGCCTACACACTCTGGGCAGACGGACACAGACGCACATTGATCTCATAAGCCCATTTCATTTGTATGAGAGTTGGCTAAAATGGTTCTTCAGTGTCGCGTATTGGTAACCAATTATAGTTTTCGTGGCCTGATGTTGTAAAGAGAGAATCTTATCTTCACTGCAACAAAGAAACGACTCAGAGTGACTAATAATTATTATAACAGTGCAGTTAATTATCTCCTTGTGTGATAGTTACAATGCAGTAATGCTTAAGAGACACTAGTAATTATTTTTTCGAATATCATTAACAACTTGCTATAACAGTCTGGAAATGCTTGTTGAACATGCCAGTTATCTTCAATAGTTTACAGTCAGTAATTTGTTCCTTATCTACAGTTTACATACAATATGTGGGCCTATATAGGCTGATTAATACAGTATTATTATCATATTTATTTGTAAATGAAAGTTTGGTCTGTTGCCTTCTCTTAATGGATGTACACATCCGTTCAAAGTATTTTAACATAGCTGTTTATGAAAGGGATTTTTCTTGTCAGATTGTTGGTAGGCCTATAATGTAAAATAACAGTTCCCATTCGATTTATGGATTCATGTTGCAACACTGCTTTGGCTTTCAGCTGTTTTGGTTTGAAGGGAGAGTTAATCGTTGCTCTGTGACAGAAAGACAACAATGAAAATTTGAGAATATAGTCATTGTTGGTGCATTGCATTGTTAATATGGAGTTGCTATGAAAGTTGTAGCTTGAAGGGAGATTTAACACTATTTACCGACTAATTACCCAACTCGTACAATACAGAATGGAAGCTGGAATTAATCCGCTCTTGGCACGTGACTTTAAAAATATCGCATCTCAAAAGACTCCTCACGTAGAATGCATTTCCGTTCACATATGAATACTCTAGTTGGTTAGTTATTGTTGTTTTAGGGGCGGAACAGCGAGGTCATCTGCCCCTAAGTGTAGCTATTTCTCACCGTTAATTTCGAAACGTTATTTGCCTATACAATTTAGTGCCATGCACTGTAAAATAGGATTGTGTTTGGATAATGGGAAAAAAAGGAAGACGTCTTCACCTAGACTTATAGTTGCATATTTAAAGCTCTGCTGGATGAAGGAAGAGTTAAGCTCAAGTGCTTGAGTCTAATAATTTGATCAGATCTGTAGTATTTTTGAATTTATCTGTTGGCACATGCTAGAGTAAGATGTTATTATTGGAAGCTACTGAGGTATACTGTCTGTGGATGCTGTGAAAGATGGTACTTGTAGGGTTAGTGCTGCTGCACTGCCTCAGTGAGGAAATCTCACCTTACCTACTACGGTTCATTAAGCTGTGTGGGGTTTCTACCCATATAATCTACGGCAGTGCCTTTTGAGGATCCAACGATCCTCCGGATTAACTACTTAATAGAAATGTCCAATGTTATTGTTCCCCATTTTGTTTACTTGAATATAGCCTACTTATTATCTTGTTGGAAACCATTTTTCAATGTTGCCTTGATAAACGAAATTTGGAAATACTTTTCAGTCAGTCAACCAACGACTATGCCCACTGATCTCTCTCTATACATGGATCGCTGATGGCAGCTCTGCGCTGCACGAGAAAGTACGCCAGGTTGAGCGCGCGGTCCGCCGATAATCTAGTCAATTTTAAATTGTAATTAATGGTGCCTTGGAACAAATAAAAATATAGAAATATGTTCACTTATAGCATAAGGGCATTGGGATCACTGACACGTCATTCCGAGGTCAGTAAATCTCCGGAATAGCAATAAAAATGAATGTATAATAACGGCCGACAAATATCAACTTAGGTGCTGAGTACACGCAATTAGCGATCAGTAAGAGAGTAACGAGTGAAAAACAATTTCTGGAAACATTCTTGTAAATTGTTATATATATATGCCACGAAATTATGCATTCTTCAAATGATGTACCGGTACCTATAAACGTAGCTCACTATACAGGCCTAGATTCGACATATCGTAATCGGCGCTTGGTAATGAATTCCTGTTTCAATGAAATAACGAACTCTTCCCCCAAGTAATCCCAGTACTCTACATCAAATACTACAGCTTTTAATCACGCTAACAGCATAATAAACTTCATAATAACGGGAAGTAGATCAAAGCCAAAAATGCACTTTAAGCCAAACCTATTTCACTCCTCTGCTACACATAAAACTTAACACAACTAAAAACCTACTCAAAATATACTCTCCCCACCGTTTTACAACTATTAAGCGAACTATTCGCACCCAGAACCGAAAAACCCTGAAATAATAATACTTTTATTGCAGCTAAACAGCCATTAAATACATTTAAATACACTATGTTTGCGCACCTGCGCCTTATGTTTTTGAAATGGATGTGTTCATTTAAGATCTCACTTAGGCTTCTTCTCTGATGGAGGTTGCATAGAGTTCTTTGTTGATCGTACAAAGGGCATTTTAGTAGTATGTGGTTAACCGTTTTCCGTTCTTGACAGTTCTCGCATACCGGTGGAGATGTCTTGCAGAAGATGTGTGCGTGGGTCATTTTGGTATGACCTATTCGTATTCTGGTAATGAGGACTTGTTCTCGGCGTGGAAGGAGCGGGGTGTCGAATTTATTTGTAGAATCATTCCGGACGTCATGAAGCTTTGAGTGTGGGGACCGGATCCAGTTGGTTAACCATTGTTTGTGGATTTTTGGTTTAAGGGAAGAGGCCACATCATTGTAGGGGGTGAGAAAGTTTGGATCTTGAAGGGAGAGACGAGTTGCTTCTTTGGCTGCTATGTCTGCTTGTTCGTTGCCTTTTATCCCCTTGTGTGAGGGAATCCACATAATGTAAATTTGCTGACCATTATTTGTTGCCGTGTTATATGACTCCAGTATATTTTGGGCTAAGGAGTTGGAAGGCGATGAATCTTGCAGGGAGTTTATTGTAGATAAGGAGTCACAGAAGATTAAAAAGATTTCTCTTTTTGTGTAATTCTTGATGGATTCTATAGCTTTTAGAATGGCGTATTGTTCACATGTGAATATAGAGCATATTTTTGGTAATGTATACTTTATCGTATGATCTGGATATACAATAGCGCAGCCGCTACCATATTCTGTCTTTGATCCATCTGCATAGATTGCGGTTAAGATGGGAAATCTTTTGGTTTTCTCTAGAATGAGTGCCTTGAAGGTGCTACTGTCAGTTGATTCTTTATTAATTTCACATAAGTCTAAAATAGTTGGTGGAGTTTTAATTCTCCATGGCGGAATTGACATATTTGTTGTAGTTTTCGGAGCAATTGGGGGAAAATGAGAGTGGACATCATGTAGGAGTCGTGAAAGTCTAATGTGGATAGGAAGATGTCTTCTTTGCTGCGTGGGGGTAGCGAAGAGATTGATTATTTGGGAAAACATAGGTGTAAGTTTTGGAGTGCGGAGACGCTGCGACCTTTGTTGCATAATTGATAGTCAGTAGTTTTCTGCGAGATTGGAGCGGAGGTTCATAAGCTTCCATTAGTAGACTGGAGATCGGACTGGTTCTATAAGCTCCTAAGATGATCCTTAGAGATGTGTTTTGAATAGGGTCAAGTAATTTAAGTGCTGATGCTGGGGCTGAATTGTATATAATGGAGCCATAGTCTAGCTTAGAACGGATGACTGCTTTGTACGTGGACATTCATACATGAGCGTTAGCTCCTCAGTTGTTAGCTGCTAATGATTTGAGAACATTAATTCGACGTAGGCAGTCGTTCCTTAAAGTTTTAAGATGGGAGTTCCATGTTAGTTTGCTGTCAAAGGTCATTCCCAGTATTTTTATTTCTTTTTCCACTTCGATTTTATTTCCCTTGAGATATAATTCTGGTTGTTCATTCTGTCTTCTCTGTTTGGAAAATAGAATGCATTTGGTTTTGGTTGCAGAGAAAATGAAGCCTGTAAGATTCTCCCAATTGGCAAGATTGTCGAGGGATTTTTGTATTATTTCTTGGGTTGTTGATAGATTACGGCCTTTGCAGAAAATTGTGATGTCATCCGCAAAGAGGCAAGAGTTTACTGGGAGGTTGATGCAGGAAGTTATGCCATTTATGGCTACTAAGAAAAGGGTTACACCAATGACTGAACCCTGTGGGACTCCTTTCTCTAATCTGATTTCTTGATATAGGGCACCATTAACTCGGACTTGGATGCTTCTGTTCTGTAGAAAATTGTATATGAATCCAATCATATTTCCCTTGATATTGTGTTGTTTTAGGGTTTCTATGACTTGAGTTTTGCGTATCGTATCATATGCTTTAGGCCTATGTATGTCTAAACTGACTGCTAGGAGATGGAGTCCATGTAGAAAAGCATCTAGAATTTCTGATTCTAAGGTTATTAAAGTATCAGTTGTTGAGTGAAATTGTCTGAAACCACACTGCTCTTGTGTAAAGAAATTCTGCTGCTCTAGTATCCATTTTAGTCTTTTATTAATAATTTTTTCCATTAATTTGCACATAGTACATGTTAGAGCTATTGGTCGATAATTATCAGGAATCATGTGGTCCTTTCCTGGTTTGGGTATAGGAATCACTATGGCTTTCCTCCAAGCATCTGGAAATACTTTCTGAGTCCAAATGAAGATGAAAATTTCGGTGAGATATTCTAATCCGTCAGGGGGAAGTTCTTTCAAGAATTCATATATTATATCATCAGGGCCAGGACTAGAGTTTCGGCAGTCGTTGAGTTCTTGAGCTATTTCGTTTATGCTAATTTTATCATTGTAACTATCATTGGTATTATCAAAGAGGTCTGAGCGTGAGTTATTGTCAGGTCCACGGAAATTTGAGAGTACTTGTTCATTATTGGAATCACTTGATATTTTTGCAAAGTTTTTGGCTAAGGTATTGGCAATGTCTAGATGGTTGGTTATTGTTGATCCAGATTTTGTTGAGAGAGTTATTGTTTTTGAGGGATTTTGGATTTCTTTAATTTTCCGTAAGTATTCCCAAACAGAGTTCTGAGGGGTCTGATTGGAAAGAGAGGACACGTATTTTATCCAGGAATTTCGTTTGCTTTCTTTGATAACTTTTCGTGCTTTTGCTCGACTTCTTTGAAAATTTAATTTATTCTCAAGAGTAGGGTGTCGTTTGTATTTGTAAAAAGCTTGATTGTTGATTTTGATCGCTTCTTTACATGTGTTGTTCCACCAAGGAATTACTCCTTTGTGGGTTACATTGTTAATTCTAGGGACTGATTTTTCTGCGGATTTGAGTATTGCCTTAGTGAATTCGTTTACAATATAGTTGATATTGTAATTTTTGATGGGGTAAGATGCACCTATTGTGCTAGGTAATACTAGAAGCGTTCTAAAGTCTTCAATTAGGAATGTTTCTCGCGCGAGGAGGTAGACTAGCCGAGATTTGGTCGTCTTGGAAACTCCAATAGCTTTTTTAATGTATAATGCTTTAACACTTTCAAGTGATGATAGATTCTTTTCAGTGAGGAAAGGCCATATGATTTCTATTCCGTATGTCAATATTGGCATTATTTTATTTTTAAATAATGCCATTGCTGTCTCGAGGTTGAGTGTTCGTATATATCTTATATCGTGCATCGCCCGAACCGCTTGTGTAATTTTTTCTGTCACATGTTTTGTAAAGCATTTTGCACTTGTTTGTAGAGTGATGCCTAGGTATTTGAATTCTTTTACTATATTTATTCTTTTTTCCTGTATGAAAATTTCTGTTCCGGTCGGTACCTTTCCTCCTTGTCGAAACACCATCATTTGTGTCTTAGATGTGTTGATGTCAAAATTATATTCAGTGCACCATTCCTCCATGTCTTTTAGAATGTTTTGTAGTTTTATGATGTTATGTGATCCGATCACAATGTCATCAGCGTACGCATATGATACAATATCTGTCTTTTGAGTTATTCTCATTATGTCTTCCGCTGCTAGGATGAAGAGCAAAGGGCTGATTGGGTCACCCTGTAGTACTCCATTCGTTTGAATTATCGGATCAGAGAGTGATATATTATCCGAGATCCTTATGTTGTTCCAATGTAGTACCGTATGTATAATTCTTGTCCATACATTATCTCTATCTAGAGCTTTTTCCAGCTTCAGTTTCACAAGATCACGGTTTATGCGATCAAATGCTTTTGTGAAGTCTATAAATACTGCGTAAAATTTTTCTATTCTTTCCATGACTTGCCAAATGTTATTTAATAATAGTTTTATTGCTGAATCCAAATTGTGTCTCTGGTAGTTGTACATCTATTTCTTCTGTGATTCTTTCTGTTATTAATTTAGTGAATATCTTGAACGGAATGTTCTCCAGTGCGATGCCTCTGTACATATTTGTATCATATGGGTCACCTTTGCCTTTATAGAGAACATTTATGGTAGACTGTCTCCATCTCTCTGGTATTGATGACGTCTCGATGCATTTATTATATAATTTCGTCCATATTGGTAATAGAAGGTGTGCCGTGTCTTTTATGTATTCACCGAATATGTTGTCTGGTCCAGCAGCTTTGCTTTTCTTTATGCTTGCGATTATATTTTGAACTTCTTTTGTTGTTAGTGGAGTCCATTCCAATGTCGTTGTTTGGTCAGTTCCTTTTATGTTTTCCGGTATGTTTGTTATTCCTGCCATGTTGAGTAGATCGTTAAAGTGTGTCGTCCATTCTTGCATGTTGATATAGTGTGTCTGTACCTGTTTCTTAGGGCGTAGTGCGATGTATGGGTCATTTTTGGCCTCTTCCACGATTCTTTTTCCTTCCGCTTCCCAGAATGTCCTTTTCTTTTCACGTATCAGTGTCTTGTAGTCACTTCTTCTCTTGTTATATTCTTGAAGGAAAAGAAGACTCTCGCAATTCGTCCTTAGCTGGTGTATGGCTCCTAATACGTCTTTCTAGATAGGTAGCATTCCTGGTCGAACCATTGTTTTGCCTTTCGATCTTTCCTAGGGGTTGTGGCTTGTATTAGGAGTTCTTCAAGGGCTTGTACTGCTTCATCTAGTCTTGAATCTTCTGTTAGTGTTTCTATTTTCTTTATAAGGTCGGGTCTACCTTCTACTTTCCCACAGTCTATCTTCCTTGATAAGAGCTGTTTACTTTGCCTCTTTGTTGTACACAAGTCTCCCTGTATTACTATTTTCAAAGGAATATGCTTTCTTATAGGTGTATGATCTGCTGCCCATAGTGGAGCTATTTCTCCTTTTATGTGACCTTTTATAAGCGCAACGTCTATCGCACTTTTCCCATTATGGCATATATATGTAGGTATGTTGTGGTTATTCAGAAGGTGTAGGCCATCTTCCTGCATTTTTTCCATTACTAATGTTGTTTTATAGTTTTGTACATCCAGCCTACAATTTAAGTCTCCGGCTAGGATTAGAGGGATGTCGTGCCTACTCAATGATATTAGTTGCCCTACTTCATCTATTATCTCCATGGCCGTTGTATACGGTTGAAACCCTGAAATGGGATCAAATTAAAAACGCAATAGCCTAGCCCGATCACGTCTGCTTCAGCACCACCGCATATGTATACTTAACTTCACAATTACGGCTAAGTGACCTATCTGCCTGAGAAGTAAAGGTATTACCGGCTTGCCTGGGAAGATGGGTCTCCAAACCGGTACTTAAAGCTAAGATTTTACGCTTTACCAAATTCAGCCCATTTTACAACTAGAAGAAATACAAAATATTTACTGCCAGTATAAATACATGACATCAAACTACCAGTAACCAATCACAGAGCCGGATTCGCACACCATGCGCTCGCTGCCATCTTGCTATACCTGTCATCGTCTATTCGGCTTACTGCTACCTTAGCTACCAGCCATCCATGTACAGAGATCAGTGACTATGTCCAATTGTAATGGGTGTTATTCTCTAAACGCCTGTCGAGAGTAGGCAGGAGATAGCGTAACAACTGTATAACCAGCGGTTCCGCTGAGATAAGTAATCATGTACATAATAGAATGCAAGTGCATACAGTACCGGTACTCTAATTTTTATTTTATTTATTATAGTGTTGTTGGGGGCAGATGACCTCGCTGTTCCACACCTTAAAACTCCGATAACTAATTAACTAACTAACTAACTAAATTAGTGCGTTGTTCTATTTTTTTTTGTAGACACGTGCGTAATACTCATACTAATTTACAAACCCATATAAAAAACTAACCTTATACAACGAGATTCAAACTATGAATCATAATATAAGCCTAAACACCAATTAAGCGCACTTTTTTTGTAGTTAGATAAAATTTCTATATAAATTTAAACCTAAAGTCAGTGATCGGGATCTGATGATGGCCACGTAAAGATCGAAACAGATAATCCTAAAATTGACCCATTTAATAGTGATCATAACTAATACATGTATTATTTTTCCAGGAGTGCTATACAGTATATAGGCTATATAAAAGAAAGTCGTGTTAGTTACACTGTTTATAACTCACGAACGGCTGAACCGATTTGGCTGAAAATTGGTTTGGAGGTAGCTTAGAACCAGGAGACGGACATAGGATACTTTTTTTTTACAATTTACAATAGATAGCGCGCGTGTAGTTTGAACAAATGAGTGTTGGTTATGCGTTCATACACAATTCATCCGATTGCGATCAAATTTTGGCGAGTTGTTGTGCACACTTCCGGGAAGGTTATAAGCATAGTAAGTCCAATTTACAATAGATGGCGCGCAAGTAGCTTCAACAAAATGGCTTGCAATTCGTTTCAACAAAGACCACCTGCGTTCATATACCATTCATCCCATTACGATTAAGCTTGGGTGAGATGTTGTGTACACTCCAGGGAAGGTTTCTGGCTTAGTAAATCCATTTTACAATAGATAGTGCTCGAGCAGATTCAACAAATGAGCGACGATGCGTGAAACGTTTCAACAAAGTCCCGTATGCGTTCATATACCCTTCGTCCGATAGCGTTGAAACTTGGGTGAGATGTTGTGTGGAATTCAAGGAAGGTCTCTGGCTTGGTAAATCCATTTTACAATAAGTGGCGAACGAGCAGATTCAACAAATGTGCGACGACGTGCGTAGCGTTTCAACAAAGTACCGTATGCGTTCATATACTATTCTTCCGATAGCGATGAAACTTGGGTGCGATGTTGTGTAGGCTATACATCAGGGAAGGTTTGTGATTTAGATCATCCACTTTTCAATAGGTAGCGCACGAGTAGATTCAACGTATGAACGACAACGCGCGAAGCGTTTCAACAAAGTCCCATATGCGTTCATATACCATTCCGGCGAAAGCGTTGTAACTTGGGTGAGTCTTTGTGTACACTCCAGGGAAGGTACAGGCTTAGTACATGCATTTTACAATAGGTAGCGCACAATTTTATTCAACAAATGAGTGACGGCACGTGAATCGTTTCAACCAAGTACCGTATGCGTTCATATAGTCTACTATTAATTTGATTGCGATGAAACTTTGGTGAATTGTTGTGTACACTCCAAGGAAGGTGTCTCGCTTAGAAGATGCGTTTCACGATAGGTGGCGCACGAGTAGATTTAAAAAAGAGCGATGGCACGCGAATTGTTTCAAAACAGTCCCATATGCATTCATATACCATTCATCAGTTTGCGATGAGACTTTGGTGAATCGTTGAGTACACCCCTGGAAAGGTTTCAGGCTTAGTAAATCCATTTTACAATAGGTAGCGTACGAGTAGATTCAACAAATGAGTGACGGCACGCGTATCGTTTAAACAAAATCGCATATTCGTTCATATGCCATTCATCTGATTGCGATGAAACTTTAATGAGTTGTTGTATATACGCCTGGGAAGGGTTTCGACTTATTAAATCCATTTTACAATAGGTAGTGTACGAGTAGATGCAACAAATGAGTGACGACACACGAAGCGTTTCAACAAAATCTCGTGTGCCTTCATATACCATTCATCGATTGCAATGAAACTCTGTTGAGTTGTTGTGTAGGTCTACACTTACGTGAAGTTTTCTAGCTTAGTAAATCCATTTCACAGTAGGTAGCGCAAGAGTAAATTAAAAAAATGGGTGACAGCGCACGAATCGTTCAAACAAAATTCCGTATGCGTTCATATCCCATTCGTCCGATTGCGATGAAATTTTGGTGAATTGTTGTACACGCTCCTGCGAATGTTTCTAAATTAGTTAATCCATTTTACGACAGTTTAGAGGCAGTTACCGGAAATTGAAAAAAGATTGTTTCCAAAAGCACTTCAAAAAACAAAATTACAACGCCAAAACTTTCTTAGATTAAACAAATAAGCAACGACACGCGAAGTGTTTCAACAAAGTCCCATATGCGTTCATATACCATTCGTCCGCTAGCGAAGAAACTTGGGTGAGTTATTGTGTACAATCCAGGGAAGGTTTCAGGCTTAGTAAAACCATTTTACAATAGGTAGCGCACGAGTAGATTCAACAAATGAGCGAAGACGCGCGAAGCGTTTCAACAAAGTCCCGCATGCGTTCATATACTATTCGTCCGATGGCGATGAAACTTGGGTGAGATGTTGTGTACACTTCAGGTAAGGTTGCTGGCTTAGTAAATCCAATTTTCAATAAGTATCGCACAGGTAGATTAAACAAATGAGCGACGACACCCGAAGTGTTTCAACAAAGTCCCATGTGCGTTCATATACCATTCGTCCGATAGCGATGAAACTTGGGTGAGTTATTGTGTACACCCCAGGGATGGTTTCAGGCTTAGTAAATCAATTTTACAATAGGTAGCGCACGAGTAGATTCAACAAATGAGCGAAGACACGCGAAGCGTTTCAAAAAGTCCCGTATGCGTTCAAATACCATTCGTCCGATAGCGATGAAACTTGGGTGACATGTTGTGTACATGGCTCGTAAGGATTTTGACTTAGTAAATCCATTTTACAATAGGTAGCGTACGAGTATATTCAACAAATAGGTGACGGTGCTGGAATCGTTTCAACAAAGACCATGCGTTCATATACCATTCATTTCATTGCGATGAAACTTTGATGAGTTGTTGAGCACGCTCCCATGAATGCTTCTGAGATAGTTAATCAATTTTATAATAGTTTAGAGGTGGTTAACGTAAGAAGAAAAACATATTGGGATCCAAAAGCAGTTCAACAAACAAAGTCACATCGCCATCACTTTCTTTGATTGGCATTGCAACGCATGCCGGGTACAGCTAGTTTACTTATAATTTACATATTATATACATCGTACCCCGCCCTGTCTTTGGAGGAATTCGTGTTGACCGACTGAAGAGTTACAACTGACTGTTTGTATGGACAACACTGCCAGAATGGCTTCAAAACTTTACCATATAAAATATTCTAATTCTAATGTGAGGGGTACACACAGCCTCGTGAGGCAAAACTGAGAATAGGAGGGTTCGATACCTACCTCAGCCATCCTAGAAGTGGTTACCATTGTTTCCCCACTTCTACTCCAGGAAAATGCGGCGATACTTCCTAACTTAAGGTTACGGCTGCCTCCTTACATATGCTATCCTCAATTTACAAATATACACACTAGTGCAACCATCACAATAACACAGGTTATCACACAAATTCCACACACCCAAATACACGGGGATATATGATCATGATGTCTCAGCCCCTAACTTCAGCAACAACAACGAAAAGTCTATGGAAAGTTAGTTGAAGATTTTTAAATCACATCGTTTTTCGATTAAAAACTTTCATGGTCACGTTAGAGTAAATTATGCAAAAATATACTATGGTAAAGCCATCATTACTTGACGTTTCAGTGCTAGGCTAGAGTTTCGTTCGCTAAATCGCGACATCGTGAATGATACTCAATTTGTCGTGTTATATCGATTTGAATGGCTGCCTGTGATTGTCTAGTTAAAGTGATGTACCTTCTGACCGCTAGATAACTCCAGGGTAACACTGAAACGTCAAGTCGGAAGTAATGATGGCTTTAGTATAATACTTCCATTTCTGAACCACTTGCTGCCAAATAGCCTAATCCTCATGGAGTCTTTGCGTCTAATTTTACAACGCTTCAAGTAAAAAATATATATCCACGATCGTCAAAATATTAATAGGCTACAAGGATTTGCGGTCCAGGAAATGACATCCAGTACAAGCACAACCAAACTTGATGTTTCAATTTCCAAAAATAAGAAGAGATAGGAATCAAACCCGAACCTCAGGGGTGACAGCCACTGTGCCACGAGGAGGTTATAATGACTGTGAGGCAATCTCAGTGATTTTAAATGCGCTTGGCGAATAAAAAGGAAGCATCGAGTAGCAAATGATTTGGTGAGGGGAAATGTTTCCAAGTGAGCAGTGAGGAACGTATCACCATTATTGAAGATTCTCTTGTTAACTGAATCATTCAACAACAAATTACACTATTGTGCAACTTAACATGACTCAGGATTCCCATGGGTGCGGGGGACATGAGTCGCTGAACACATCACTGTCGTCATTCCCTGGTTGGTCCAGAAAGGATTTGACCTTGCGTCAACCTTCCCACTACACCTCCACAGCAATTACCTTCCTTTCCACTGAGCAGGATTCCCTCAGGGCCAACTTCTCTCGTAATGCTGCGCGATGTTAGTAGTTCGTAACGTAATTACAGTAGTATGTTGAAACCAATAGTCTAAAAACCTTTACTGCCACACTAGAGCATTCGAATGATAAGGAGGCCTTATTTAAAGTAGCCTACTTAAAAATACAATGTTTACTCATAAGATAAACCTACATTTCCTATTCAAGAAATAAAATAAAATGAAAAAACCAAACTTATAGGCCATGAATGACCATGGAGCAGTGAGAGGTAGAGGCTTCCACTTGTTAGAGACATCGGTATTGGATGGGATGGAGTAGTGAGTCGCCTTGGCTCCCAGTAATTACACTGGTACTCATAAGATTCCAGCCACAGGTTGAGAAACCGTAGTACAAATGCGTTTCTGAAATTGGCAGTTTAGTTTCAATAATCCATTACTTCGTTTAGAATTGAACCTACCCCCTTTCAGTTACAAACACAGCGCTTCTACTGACTGAACTGGACATGAGAACGGAAATAGGGCCAATTTTAGTTCTGGTATGTTTGCTGGAATTTGGACAAACCAGCATCTTTGTTGTTGTTGATTAATTTGAGGGGCTTGGACATCGTCATCATTCAGCCCCGTGTACGTTGGTTCGTGTAGAATTTTGTCTGATAACCTGTGTTATTGTGATGTCCGTATTAGTGTGTGAGTGTTTGTATTCAGGTGAGAACCGGAAACCCACTTCCAAGATATTCAAGATGTACACCGTTCCAGCCCTCAGACCAGAATTACATTTCTTGGCAGAGTTGGGAATCGAACTCCGACCTCCGGGGCGACAGCCAAGAATGCTAGCCGCTACAGTGGACAAACCAGCATGCAATACATAAATTACCTTAACTAACTCATCTTCCCGATAACAGGTGTGCAGCCATTCTGAACCATATCGATGTCGACATTCTCTCTGTATACTTTTTTTTTTTTTTTTTTTCTTTTTTTTTTTTAGGAGACAGGGTCGATATATGGCGGCGTGGCCACTAACTTCAATTCTTCATAAGCTTTATCTGCTGATTAGAAATGAGATACGGTGGACTCGAGCAGGTACTGGGCGTGGAGCTCGCCGTAAGTAATGCCCCATTCGCGTGCTTCACATGATCTTCGATAGAACACACCTGGCCAAATGGTTTCCGCTATCGGCTTTAATCATTCATTCCTACTGTTTAAAGACTCAATCCAACTGGCCTATTCAAAATCTGTTAAATAAATAAGAGTGCCTTGACTGACTCACTCATCATCATCCAGCCAAGAGCATTGGAGTTAGAAACATGACATTTATAGGATATGTTCCTTTTATATCGTAAACGTGCACTAAGAAAAGTATTTGGGATATTTAGATTCTAAAGGGGTGTTAATTCTGCATTTCATGAATAATATTACCGGGTGAGTTAGCCGTGGTCGTCACGGCGTGGTTGCTGGCAGTCGCTCACATCCGGGAGGCGAGGAGGTTCGAATCCCCCACTGGCAACCTTGAAGATGGTGTTCTGTGGTTTCCCATCTTCCTTCCAGGCAAATGCCGGAGTTGGTCCCTAACTATAGGCCACAGCCGCTACCTTCCAACTCCTCGTCCTTACATTCAAACTTTCCTCCCTTGACAACACTCCACACGTGACGGTACTTGTAGCTCATCCCATGGGTGTCCACAAAGATGCAGCTACAATCTCTGGCGAGCCAAACGTGTCCTCGGACACTCCCGGCAATAAAAGCCAAACGCTTAAAAAAAAAGAATATTCTAATATCTCACACGTGGTTCATTTTGAGACGTGATACTCGGCATACAAAGTTATCATTAAAAATAAACACACAATTGTATGAGTGATTTCGTTCTGGCGTATTTTTCAAGGTGAAAGGGTTGAAAAGGATTCCTAACGGTGCGTGTATCTCTGAAACGATTAGTGCCGTCAATATTAACCAACTTTTTCTTTACCGGAATTGATTTTCGACTGTCGAAAAATAAACAAATAAAGAAGGTCGAATACGATTTTTGATTTTCGGTCAAACTGACTTTTCGATAAACATCGATTGTCGGTAAAAATCAATTTTCAGTAGTCGTTTTCGGTAGAAATCAGTTCTCGATAGAATTATATTTCGGTAAACTTGATGTTTGGTTCAGAGCGATCCGAGCTTTAAGCGGCCACGCGATTATTGTCAAATAAGTTATACAACACGGGATTAGATCGCAGGCTATTTCCAAACACTGTGCTGTGGCAGTATGGAATGGCGTCACATGCTCGCCCCTTTAAGGCGGATGTACGATATAGCATAGACCGCAATTCGCAATGCGTAGACGGGCTGCGCAGAGGTTCGACGCTCACTAAATTAAGATCGGTTGGTCACATGCACAATGTGCATTATCCACGAGTTAAAGAAACACGTTGCTTCTTTACCGAATAGTCGGCTTTACCAAAATACCAATTTTACCGCGAAGTAAATTTTACTGTCAAGTCGATCTTTAAAATTTGGTTTTCGACTGCTTACAGAACAGTTGAAAATTGGTTAACCTCGAAAGTCGATTATTACCAGCACTAGACCGACATACGCGAGAAGTTATAAATTCTGGAAAGAAAACCCATCTTAAAAATTAAGTAAATAGAAATTCGATCGATTTTTCATAACTTCAATTTAAGGGGCTCATGGGGAGGGGATGAATTATTTGAAATTAAATGATCAAATACGCCTGTATCTCTTAATATTAGCCTTATGGTAATATTAGATATAACAAAAAAAATTGTCCATCATCATATCACCATCATAGTCTCATCATATCATAATCAGTCCCATCATCATCGTCGTCTCATATCTTACTATTATTATATCCTCATTCATCATCTCATCATCATAATCACCATCATCATCACCTCAGCCAACGGCCTAGCCGTGTTGAAACACCGGTTCCCATGAGAACTCCGCAGTTAAGCAACATTGGGCGCAGTCAGATCTTGGATGGTATGCCGGTTCTAGGCACTGCGCGCTGTTGGCCAACATAAGGAGGAGCGGAAAGGCCCTGGCCACCCTACCGCAAGTAAACTCCGGCTGGGGGTAGCCTCTTCGGAGGCTCGGACCTGCCTTCGGGCAGAATACCAATTAATTATTTAATTATCATCACTTCATAACCATCTCGTCATCATCATCATAATCATCATACCCTCATCATCATCATCATCGTGCTAGTACTTGTGCAAGAACCACGTAAATGACATTTTCAAGTTTTGTAAACCTACACAAACTGAGATGGATCGTCGTTGACGAAATATTATCAGGCATCCATGTTCCATGTTGTTGCACAAGTAAATAAAATACTTTCAGTTTCCATTTTCTTGTAACTTTGAATTTGACGGGTACGAGGTTCCTGTACCACACCACATAATAAATACAGTTCAAAACAGGAAAGTTGTTTACACTGGGTGCATAAAACATACTGGCAGGTATTTTCTTTGGAAAAGCAAGAAATGCGTAGCCTACCGGTACTGTATTTACGCAAACAATATAAATAATTGATTTTACAAAATAAGCTCCTGATGACGATTGCTGTCAAGTACCAATAGAATGCAGCGAGACATCATACATAGACAGCACCTAGCAAGGTCGATGATTCACAGTGAACTCATGGTTCGCGGTGCGTCACAAATATTCGAGCAGGATCTATATGAGCTCATCACCACATTATGCACATCCTCATCCCTATCAAGCACATGACGAGTGGTCGACTGCAGTAAGTCACTGTTTGGGACATGTGGTTCATCTATAGAATCATATCGTTTTCGGCTAAATTCTGAAATTGAATTCCAAAGAAATGTGAATTTCTACGGTAAATTGCACGAGTTTTATAGAGCCACATTCATTTTGGCAACACAGACCGCGAAAGATACTGTAGTTTGATGGATACAACTAATAGTGTATATTGCACGGATATTAAAAAGGAATATTAAAAAAATAAAGATCCAAAATAATTGATGCATCTAGGGAGATTATCGAACACCAGTGCTAATTCATATTCCCCCTCCAGATCTCAGACGTAAAGATGTTCTCCTAAGAGAATTCAATAAAATTATGAACAATCCAGGACTGGCGATATATGATGACATCAGCGATGGTCGCCTGCGTTCCAGACAACCATCAATAAGAGGTGCCATGAACTTGAGGAACAGCAACTACCAAACTTTCGTTGAGTGTCAGAAGAGACTCAACAAATGTTGTCCAACAATGTCTCCTGTGAAGAAGACGCCGCCACCTGTTTTCAACCTCCCTCGTAGACTATGGTCCACATTGAACAGGATACGAACCAACCATGGGAACTGTGCAGCCTTCCACTACAAGTGGAACAGAATTTCAACGCCTGAGTGTGACTGTGGTGCTACAGAACAGACGATCCAGCACATCATCACCGAGTGCAGCAAAAGAAAGTACAGTGGCAGGGCTAGTGACTTTGCTCTCGTGACCCCAGAGACTATTGGCTATATCCAGAATTTGGATACACGTGTATAAATTCTCCTGTATCTCTGGCCATAAGCTAAATATATAAATAACAAGTAGTTCCGTGAAGAACTATACAGCCTATTTTCATATATCCTACTTATGTTAATTGCCACTATCAACATACAAAATTTCAGTTTGATTGCTGTAATAGATTCGTAGATATTAAGAACCGACTAAATATTGCGGATGGACGCCATGTGGTTGAACGAAGTTAGATGTCGGTGCATTACAATGTGTATAAACATATTGCGCCCGTTGACGCATGTTTCCACAGCTAACAAAGACCAAGATCCATGCTGAAAAGTAACTGAACATACCCTGCGAGCGGTGGGAAGAACATGAAGCAATATCGCTTATAATTACATTTTTATGCACTTTAGACATTCGATAAATCCACAATTATTTAATCAACGTATTTCTGCTTATTTAAAATACGGTATACTACGCTGGTGAGCGAAACCGTCAATTTACGCGGCTAACTCATGTCCAGAGTGAACGCCATATTTTGTGAAGCCAGTACTTACTCGTTGTCTGATGAAGCAACATCTATGTGAATGTGAAGCACAAATAAGGACACGTTCCGTGAAGGGAATCCATGTGCTATGGATAAATCCGAGTATATTTGTCAAATGGACAGCCGTCAGGGCATAAACTGATAATCAAATAATTGTGTACAATTAACAACATTTAATCTGAGAAATATTTTGATTCACGAAGTGAAAATTGTGGAAGCGTTCTACGCAAACTCTAAGACCACATGATCGCATCCAAGTGTATTATAAACTGTGAATTGATAAACTGTGTAATTCTACAGGAATATTTTTATGTTTTGCCGGATGGGCAGTGGTTATGATTTTATTTTGTGTAAATAATTCGTGGAAGTAAAGAGTGAGCGTCACACAAGCGATAACTTAACGCCAGTGGCGGAGTGAAAATGGGCAATTTATTACCGCACCTTAGCATCAGTGAGTGCAAGTTTTCTTTAAACATGTGTAATATTATCACCAACGGCAACATTACGATCCTACTGAAACGTCAAGTCTTGGAATATAACCCCTACCACGCAATGCAGATGGATAGCTAAATCATGCGTGGGGAATTGGCAGTGGAAGGTGACCGGAAACAATGAGGAAACGATTTAAAACCGTAGAGGAGACCGCTTACAACATCTCATGGCGGGTCTCGAACCGACGGTCGCTGCATCTGTATCAGTAGCGTTATTGTAATGAGTTGGAAACAGTAGATTTAATTTTAGTTTGGTTTCATTTTTCATTGCACAATGCAGATAGCTAATATAAGAACACGTGTGGAAAGTTACAGTTTTGTTAAAAATTTATAAACGCCAGGAAGGCAGTATTTTTAATGCCCATTTCGTATCGTTTCAAAACAGTTATTAACAACTTTTATTTTGTCAAGCTGATGAAAAAGAAACTAGTTTTGGCAGGTGTTAGAACAAGGCCAAGGTTACATGTATAAGCCAAACCACTACACAGCACACTCGATTTTAGGCAGTGCATCTTTATTCATTTAGAAGGCTGTGAAATTCTTTGCATTATTAGAACCGGAATGCAGAGTTCCGTTATTCACATTTGTTGGCCAGATCAATACTTGAAAACAGGTTTATTTCTTTACGAGAAGTCAGACAAGCAATGAATGCAACAGTATTTTTTAACTAGAGAACATAGGTTCGACCTCATTCAGGGAGGAGGCAATTTAATAAAAGCACAATATCACACCTTAGCTTGTATCAGAAGCCTTCATGTTAATTCATAGCGTTGTTAGAATGTGTTTTACACACACATAATCTTTATGACCAGTATTTAAAACGTGTATAACTTAAGAATCCACACTTATTGTAATTAACATTATTAGAGTATTATTGATATGAGTCGTGATGGTGGATCAATACCTCCGACATGTTATTGTGGTTATACCGGTGGTAACGAACTACTGCAGTCATACCTAACCGAAGGGCGCCAGGATTGATGAATCCGTAATAGTAAGAGTGAGACACAGGGTGTCTAATAATAATGATGAAGTATTGGTGGAGACACAATAACTTAAGTTATTAAGTTATTATGCATTAGTTGGATACACACGTTACCTAAGTACACTGAACGCTATTTAAAGGTCCATAAACTGAACAACTATACTGTGAGGAATAAATAATTGTGTGAAGCTTTAATAATCAAAGATAGGATTTTTAAAACTAAACAAATCTCATAATTCCCTCTGAGCCTAAATAAAGATAATAAATGTTAAAAATAAAATATTTTCTGGACCAAATGTTGACACTTAGGTATTGTTAAGTTATTTTAGATACATTTTGATACATTTTCACATGAATAGTCGACAACCAATTGGTGATGTGATAACTGAAGCACACACATCAGATTGGTAGCAATACGAGTCGATGTAATTGTTTAATTACCATCGCATTTGCAGGCTTTCCTATTCTTCTCCTTTCCCGACACTTTGAAACTATGACCGTTTGTTACAAACAGTAACAAATCGAGTACGCAGGCAGTGCCAATTGCACAACCATAGGGGTGCCGAATGATTGTATGCATTTGTGTTGTATTAGCATAGCTCTTTTTTATTCAGCAACATTGTGCACATAGCTTGATTTTCTTTGTAATAAACGCGTCTCGTTTATTAATTAATGATATTTAGGACTAGCTAAACACTTAAATCTAAAGATAAATGATAGAGATGGCACCATCATAGCATAGGACAAATGTTCCCCTTGCTACTAAATGTAAATGTTTCTAGTATTTGTAAACAAGTAAATGTCTTGCTTTGCTGTAGATTATTTTGATGTTTGATCCCCCGTAGTCATTTCGATGTAATTGCTTAGGGCTGATCTTACGTGCCATTCTCTTAGCTTGTTCGTTCTTAGTCGAATTTTGTATTAGGACCATGAGAGTAATTTAGATCTTGATTAGGACTTTTTTATATTTTCTTTCAGGGCAGAATAGTATCGGACTAGCCGTTTGCAACTCTCATGCTAGGCTAGGGATCTATTCTGAATAAAATGTATTCGTGATTTTAACATAAGACTGACCTCTCTTTTCTTGTTTAGTTTTGTTATCGATGCATTCCTCTGAGCTGGTTAAAGATCGAACCTCACTAATTCCCGATACCCCCGAGTGCAGACTTTGTGCTACATCAGCCCATGAATGTGTCGTCCCCTATACTTGTGTGTTAACTGGAAGAAGATCTCGGAAGGGTCATTTGAAACCGGTGGCTCCCCGAAACCTTCTGCCAGCGGGCACAATATACTGTACCAAGTTTCATTTCGTTTGGTTGGTTAAATCGCGAGAAACGTCTATTTAAAAGTCGCAACTTTGCTTGGCCGCCATGTTGGTTTTGTAGTTACCAGGTTTTCAAAAGTCACATAGGTGAACTTCTAGTAGTTCCCTTTATCACCGTACAAAATTCCAGGGTGATATCGGTAATAGTTTCGGAGATATTGAAATCAGGTGAAATATTTCGCACAGCCGCCTTGTTGGATTGGTGAGACGTAACAAAATTTGAAGGGCACGGTCGGGGTCGTCCGGAATAGTGCTATGAACTTACCGAGTTTCATTGAAATCGCTCCAGCCGAATCACACACGCGCACACAGACAAAAGGTGATCTCATAAGCCTATTTTGTGTAAATGAAAATAGGCTAATAAATCACGAAAAGTCCCACGAGATGAATCATATTATTATTATTATCATTATTATTATTATTAGTATTAGTATTATTATCATTATTATATAGATAGGCCTACAGTATAACACATTGCTGGTGCCCCGCAACATAACATACAGGCTTCAGGGACCAACGTATAGCCTAGTCACTGTAACATTGTCATTTGTAACTCCTCAGTCGGTCAACACGATTGTGCCCAATGATTGGGCGGGTACAAGATACAAAAACACACTCCTGGAAAAAATTACATGTAAGCTAGTAGTTAATTGTCACTATTAAATGGGGCAATTTAATAGTGACAATTAACTAATACAGTGTATTTCATATTTATATCTTGTACCCGGCCCATTTATAATCCAGTTGACCGACTGAAGAGTTACAAATGACAATCTTGTATTGGCAACACTGCTTCAAATCTCTACGTTACTGAAACAGCTACTTCGAACAAACCTGGGAAGTCGAAATCGCTACCCATGAACTTCCGGACGATTCGGCTTGTTGAGAGAACTACAGTAAGTTATTATTATCATTAGGGCCTATTGATAGTGGCCAGCACTGCGGATAAGTAGCTAGTACGCTACACTTTAGCCCAAAGAGACCCAGGTTCGATTCCCGGTCGGCCCATGGGATTTTAACTCCTATGGTTATTTCTCTGTCCGGGGACTGGATGTCTTCAACATAGAACATTAACCATATTGATTTGAATGGAATAAATGAAATAACATACGCCTATCAATTCCAGTTTAAAGAAATCATATACATCAGGCGCTCTCAATTTGTGAGCACCACCTTTAAGTACCCGAGCACCATTATTAATAATAATAATAATGCAAGACACTTGCGCCTTTCCTTCTGAAGTGCTGATTTATTTATTTATTTATTTATTTATTTATTTATTTATTTATTTATTTATTTATTTATTTATTTATTTATTTATTTATTTATTTATCGTATGGCTTTTAGTGCCGCGAGTGTCCGAGGACATGTTCGGTTCACCAGAGTCTGTAGCTGCTTCCAGCGGACACCCTTACGGTGAGCTACAAGTTCCGTTCAATTTCAAGTAGTTCCAACTTTCGCCACCAGATATCAATGATACCTACTGATGAACGTTGAAATTTTGATAGAGCGTTCCGACGAAATCTAACCTAACAATTTAGCTTCACACAAGTGTAGTCTGTGGAAGGATCTTTTACATGCCATAAATCTACGACATGGGACCACCGGCTTTACTTCCCCTCCGAAGGAAGGCATACTGAAGGATTTTTAACGCTCTTAAAAAATCCGACAACTTCAGCCGGGTTTGAATCCGCTATCTTGGGCACAGCAGTTCAGCATGCTACCAACCACGCCACCGAAGCCGCTGAAATAGCTAGGGATTCACTGATCACCAGGCATGCAGTAACTGCTTGCATGACTCATGCCCATTTACGTGTGTCTGCATCTATCTCATAAAACAGGGATGTCCACTTATTACTCTCATTGTAGATTAAAACAGCAGGCTACTATTTCACTAAATGGCAACATTTCTGAATGTCAAAGAGTGTAAGGTGGCGAAAGAAACATTCGGTTCGTGTACAAAATTTGAATTGAAGAATGAATCTCGGGGAAGCTGGTGCTCGCGAGCACTTCTTGGCTCGTATGACGGGAGCACCAAATTACATTTAAAGAGCACCGTGGTTCTCGCGAGCACCAGGTTGAGAACGCCGATTTACGGTACATGTTTTAAATCTGTTTAGACTCTCCGTCAGCCTAATGTAACTTTATGTAGATCAGAAAGTTATATCAAAAATAAAATTCTAACCTACAGGGTGGGCACAAAGTCCCGTTACCTCTATACATTTCAGGAAATACATTGATTTTTTTAAAATTTTCTGTTTCAGATATACTCAATGGCTGATAATAGTGACTATAGCATTGAAGAACGCATTGTCACAAGCACTTGGGTTCACGAGAGACCAAGAACAGGGAAAACGTTGGAACAGGTGCGTACTGACTTTGAGCAGCGATTCGGACGACAGCCTCCTCAAAAGACAACTCTTTGGTCGATAAGGGTGCAACTTTAAGTCATGTTTCATGTGTTTGCGCAGAGTTGACCGGGGTATACCCAGTTCCGCGGATCATTTACGAGTTGACATCGTTGGTGATCTTTCCACTGACTCCGCGACTTCTCGGCATTGTTCCTCTCTTGTTGATGGTCGACCACTTCATGGTTTGTCCTTCAAGCTACCTGTAGCGAACAGTTTCTTTTCCCAACGTAAAAGTGTTGTCTTTTGAGGAGGCTGTCGTCCGAATCGGTGCTCAAAGTCAGTACGCACCTGCTCCAACGTTTTCCCTGTTCTTGGTCCCTCATGAACCCAAGTGCTTGTGACAATGCGTTCTTCAATGCTATAGTCACTAGTATCAGCCATTGATTATATCTGAAACAGAAAATGTTAAAAAAATCAATGTACGGTATTTCCTAAAATGTATAGGGGTAACGGGACTTTGTGCCCAGGGTGTATATAAATATTCCTAAAATGATTTGAAACATATTATTTCATTAAACTAGTAGGCTAGTTTGTTATTTCATTTATTTATCATCATTCATTTGTTCCTCATCTGGGCGTGACCCTACTTTGTAAGAGAGAGTCCACGTGCCGGAGTATTTTAAGCACTTGCGAGTGCAAAGGAAATGCGTAGCCGATGTTGTAAGCGTCACAATGACCATGTGGTCGGTGACATAACTCATTATTCTATAATGGCTGGCAAGTAGGTCAGGAGTTCCACACCTCTATAATACACGACACAAACAGCGCAATATCTCTCTAATGAGGATAATACAAACACTCCTCGGTCCCCTGTTCGCAACTTCTCGTGTGCATCACTTTTAAAATAGGCCTACTTTAGTATAAAATGGCATAATAGTAAATCATGCAACGAGCCTATAAAGGCAATAATTAAGACGCAAGTATGTTTATAAAACGAGCGTAGCAAGTTTTATAATTTCCATACGAGTGTCTTAATTACCATTATAGGCGAGTTGCATACGACTGTTTATGTTCGATGATAATTATATCTATTTTATATTCAAACATAAATATTCATAAATGTCTGTCGAGATTTCGCCAGTTTTATGTACTGAACAAAGTGCATGGGACGCAGGGAATTCCACGGCCTCCTCGAATACCCCACTATGACACTACTGTTAGCCACGCAGTAAATTTATATAGTAGGCCGTGGAAGTCAGCGCAGGTGTGGTGCTATCCGTACCTAATTGGTAACACAACACTGTTTCTCGAACTCTGATTGGTGGGAGAAACTGTTTCATAATGAAAACTTGTTCTATAATGAGCCCCATTATGATACAGTTTTCTAACATATAATATTTACATTTCGACAACGTCAAACATAAAAATAACTATGATGCCCGATTCCTTATTGACGATGTAATTATAATAACGTTTATATAACCATAAGTCAATAAACCAATACATTTCTTGCCCATTCATAACATTACTTCATAACACGCATTTCCAACGTTTTCATCCCATTATTTATCTACCTCGCAAATACCAAACTACCAGTTATAACCTAGCTATTTCCGCTTATATAGTTTCACATCCACATCTCTTCTGTTCCACGCTATGTTTTTTTTCACGATTTTTTTCATGTTTTTCTTAACACATTTTGTAACAGATCTGGTTGTTTTAAATTTTAATTTGTGACCTTTTGGGACATGAGTATTTTTAGAATCCTCTGTTATGGCAACAGTGTGTGTTGTTGCACATTTTCATAATTGCGCTGAGGAAGGTCACAATGTAGCTGAAAACGATACGGTTTTAATGTACAACATATTATATTGACTTATGGTTATATAAACTATATTATAATAGGTCTACTTGTCGTTGAATCTTTTAGGGACTTTGCAACATCGTCGACATGTAGCCCCATGCGCTTGGAATCTGTCTGAATATCTGTGTCAATGTGATAACTGTAAGTTATTAGTGTGTGTATTTGTAAATGGGGCTAGGATTTACGTAACAGTCAGCCATGGCCATAATTTAGGGTACTATCCTAGCATTTGTCTGAAGTAGAGGTTAGGGAAATCATGGAAAAACTCTTCTAAGATGGCTGAGGAATAGTCAAACCTACCTCTTCTCTGTTTTGCCTCACGAGTCTGAGTGTACCCCGTTCCAGCCCTCAGACGAGAATTACATTTCTTGGTAGAAGTTGTTGTGTCATTTGCTATTCAGTCAGAAAGAAAGATGCATTATAAGCACTGCACAGAAGTCAATATCTGAAATGGAGGATGTTATCCAGAGATATGCCGTAAAAAGGAGACAATACAAGGCCACAGGATATTAATGAAGCCAAACAAACCTTTTATCATGTTAAGTTAACCCTTACAATGCGTTGTCCCCTGAACGTTTTCACGCTCCAGGACAGCTTACAAGGGATCCATTCTTGTTGCTGACGTCTATTCCTGATTATTCTACAAAAATAATAACATACTAGTTGATACCTGTCAAAACATGACGGTCATTGGGAAATTACTGAAGGATTCTCTTATACAGTAGTCTATGCATTTTTTGAACGATTACATGTTGACACTGTTGCAACTTTATGGGTGTCGAAGGATCGACTTCGCAACATATAACTGGCCATGACTGAAACCTTGATGAGGCAAATAGAGACCTACATGTTCCAGAGCTTCCCCTTGAGCTTTATTGTTTGTCATAAAATACGCCAAGCGAATTGGAAATTGGAAAATTCAAGTGTTTTATCGGAAGATGTTAAGTCAAGTCGAAGGATTATAGCTCTTTGCCCATTAAGTGATTTGCCTCCACATATACTTACTCTGAACGTTTGAGCCATAGAGCCACAGCAATATCCCCCCCCCCTTTTTTTTAATTGTCATAGACAAAGATCTCAGTAAGACGCGGCGGGATCCGCCATTTCTCTGGTGGAATAGAACCATTGTGCGTAAGCGCTGGAGCGACAAATATTACATTTTTCTTTAATAATTTAAAAATACACTCTAACGTAGCATATATTTTCCTTTTAAAGACACTCTGCAAATCGACATGCTAAGAGCTCTCGTTAGAATGTATTACGAAGTCAATCGGTTAAGGCGTTATATCAATCTCGCGGTAACAAGAATCAGCTTTGTGTTTTAAATATCATAGATTGTAACAAAAGATAATTCAGTTGAAACCCACCAAAACATGACGGGCAATGGGAAAATATTTACTGAGGAATTTTCTTATATACATTCTTTGCACGATTACATTTAGGCACTATTGAAACTTTAAGGGCGTCAAAAGATTGCACTCTCGACGTTGCAACATACTGCTGGCCATGACTGAAAACTTGATGAGGTAAATTGAGACCTATACGTTCAAGAGTTTCCCCTTGAGTATTGATTGTGATAAAGTATGCCAAGTGAATTGGAAAATGTTGCCTCTTAAATGAAAATTGTAGTGTTTTTTCGTTTGGTGTTAAATCAAGTCGAAGGATTAGACCCCTCTGTCTAATTTTAACTGCACTTATTATTTCCAAATCCAAGCAATATGGTTGCATTTAGGAGCCCTTGGGAAAGGTTCAGATTTCTAAGGAGCATAACTATGAGTCAAGCGTTTGGACTATGGGGAGGCATATCATTTAATTCCATGAAATTCAAGAATTATGTAGAAAACTGAAATAAACGTATAGGCCTCAATTTTCCTCATCAAGTTTTCAATCATGGCCAGCAATATGTTGCAATGTCGAGAGTGCAATCTTTCATCTTCAGTATTTAATCTGTAAATGCTGGTGTATGTTTTTGAACTAAGTTACTGGATAGAAGGTCAATGACTTATAAGTTGATTTCATTACATTGTTAATTTTTGGGTGTAAGAATCCCTCAGTATGCCTTCCTTCGGAGGGAAAGTAAATCCGGCGGTCCTATGCCTTAGATTTATGACATGAAAAAGAATCTTCCACTAACTACAGTGCATTTGTGTGAAGCCAAAATGTGTAGGTTAGATTACTGTATTTGATAACGCTATATTAGTTCCAAAGTTCATCGCCAGGTGCTGGTTGCGATGACATCTAGTATCCAAGTCCGCAGCTAGGTGTCGTGGACGGTAGCATTTGGTAGCAAAAGTAGGAACTACTGTAATTGAAAATTTGATCGTCTGCAGTCCTTACCTGAATCACAGATAACACACACTAACACATCCATCACAATTAACACCGGTTATCAGACAGATTCTACACATTCACCCAAAGTACACGGAGCTAGATGACCGCATTGTCGCAGCCCCTAAACCAAGGAACCAACCAACCTTTGTTGTAAGAATGCAAACTTTCGAGAAATTTATTATGTCCTTCGCAGAAGTAAATGTTTCAGTCACGATATCCTCATGCCTTGCAAGTTTGGCTGGTAATTCAGTAACACTTGATTATCACCATCCATAGAGAAGTAGACGCCGTTAACATGTAGCATAAAATCAGAAAATTCCATTTCACCTGGTATCAATCGCGTGTTTTTATGTAAGTGGCGTATTTTGGAGAAGGGCCAGAGAGAAGAGTATTTAATATAATTGTGAATAACTGTTTGGCGAGAAGCGTGCGACAGACCTGAAACCTCCATGATGAATAACTTTCCCACAAAAAGGAATAATGTCGTTACGTATCTTTTAGAAGTAGGTTCACACACATTAATGAGTGAATGTTTGCCGTTGGGGCTCCATCCCAAATTATGAGCCAAGCTAATCGAATAACGTCAACTGGATTTTGATATGCTCTTGCAAAATATTGTTTTGCAAGAATTCACTTAATTCGCAGATCTGACTCAATTAGCTTCCGGAGAATATAATATATAGGCTACAACTGGCTGCAAGAACCGTCGCTTTTAATTTTGTAATATAACGAAGAAATGCGATGATTTGCAATTCCATACATTTTAAAACAATATGGACCGTATGCATGTGGCACAGTAACATTGGTACCGGTACCAAATGAAACGAAGTTCATAGCATTGTTGTACTGCCGATTATTATCTCTGAAATTCCTTGAGATATCATCTCCAGTGAAAAATTGTTGCAGCCTGTCTAATATTTTATATTTAGTCAGATCAAGTTTACCATTAGGCCTACAACAGCAAAGGTCAAAGAAACCAAGGGTAGATTTCTCGCAAGAGAATAATACAGTGCAGAACAATGTTTACATATGCTCATTAAGGACCCTGCACTGTATAGCATATTATCTGGAATTGCTTCTGAAATTGCATATTTATATTGGGTATATTTTCCCCAGTTTCTCATTTTTTGCGGCTAATGAGCTTTTTAGTCAAATGGGTTTATTTATATTGTAGTAGCATTTCTCCCCAAATGAACGTCATATTCAATAACACTATAGCGGCCTGCATCAACGCAGCCGCCAAATATTAAATGGCAAATAATACTTCTATTGAAAAAATCAACAGCATGATTAAATTAATTGTTATGTACTGAGCCGTTTTTATCAGGTTCATTATTTTTTGTCATATTATTATTATTATTATCATCATTTCCTTCATGTCGCATTATTGCGACATACGTTTCTCTGCCTCACCTACTGCGTTCAAACTTTGTAATTCTGCGTAAACGTTTCACCAGATGGTGAAACTTTTCACCCCTACTGACACAGTTTTATCATTGGTTGAAGCATAACTTGTTGCTAAGCTTTGCTTCTCCCATTGGCCCCCTTTATGTTCCGGAGAGGGGGTGTTCTACGACTTATTTTTCTCGAGCGCGTTACTGCGTTCCTTTAGAGAAGGTTGCTTCCTTCCATTTCTGACCGTCATGTGAAACGGTCACAGCCGTGTGTGTCGGGCTTTCGCCCGTGCCCAACGCAACTAAGCGTAAGTACGATTCTATCACTTGATTTATCTGGCATGCTATCATTTTTGAATTTCAGTTTATCCATTTTTTATTTTATTTTTGTGTCTCCTTTGATTCACTTACAATTTCCCTTTTCTTATGATGATGTGAATTCGATCCATGAACCCAAGTCCCTTCGCCTTTGTTTACGTTAGTTTAGCGAAGCCTCTGTGTTTATTTGTCATCCCTACCTTTCATGTAATCGGTTTTATTTTTACTCAAATCTCTCAGGTCTGAAATATATGCTATTTTTCTGCGAGGCTTTCTAGCGCTCTGAATTACGTCACAAATTGATGTGCACTCTTTCGAGGCATCTTTCATTTGATTGTCGTATCAGAGTTTGTTTTTTTGGGTCAAGGTATCATTGGAGTAACGGAGCCATGTCTCATTTCGCCTCCAAGTTGATCCTTCCCTCTGTTTTAGGAAAAGTGTGTGAGCGATGGTCTTTGTGTTAGTCACCATCCATTCGCCATACCTTAATTCCTTTGTTTCTTCGTATGTCGTTATATTTAGACATTACTACCTCTATGTAAGCCTATATTTTCCTACAAAGCATATTTCTTAGCTGATTGATTTTTCCTTTCATTTCCTGTCCCGGTAATGTCAATTAATTTAATGTAATGCTCATTTCCTTTATTTTTATGTGTTAATTTTGTGTTGCTTCCTCTGGCTTCGTTATATTACGTAACTCCGTGTCATCCCCCCACCCCCGTTTCCTACATACGCACTCCTCCAATCCCCACCACTTTCACCCCCTACCCCATGATTTCACAACATCATGAGCGTCTTAGTTCTGTTTTTGGCGCGGGGCATTCTAGTCCAGGTCACCCTCGTAAGTAGAGGTGTTCTCTTATTCGACTCGTCCATACTCTCTATCTTTTGTTTTTTTTGTATTTTAAATTTTGGTTATCGAGTCGCGCTTACGGTTTAGTTGCACATTGATTGTAAGTACATTTTAATTAATCTTGTTTCATCTTTGTTTGTGCTTAAGTTCATTTATACACTTTTCTCTTGATATTGTTTTTGTGTACCCCTTTCTTGGGTACCATCTTTAGTCATTAATTTTATTTTGTTTGTTATTAAGTGATTTTAATACCTCTTCAAGTTTACCTTTCATTTTGTGTTTAGATTAATCCTTACTCTTATGCGCACCTGTTTTAGTTTACTTTAAATACATTAGTAAGTAGTTCACTTTGGTTTCGTCCTCTCTCATTTGTAATTTTAAGTTCCCTCATCTCTCGTTCGATTTCGTCGGTCTTGGCTTCGTACTGTAACGCAGTCACGACCTACACGCTTCTGGGTTCTTCGATCAGTTAGATAAATTTAATTCCGCTTTTGATTTGTTTTAAACAATTCATTCGTTTCCTTTTTTGGAAAGTATCTTCCTTTCGATCCGGAATCTTGGGCCCAGCACGCATCGAAAGAGACATCCTTTCCCCGCTCCTTAGCGATCCTGTTTAAGTTGTTGTTTTCGCTTCCACTGTATTCCTCATATCTCTGCTATTTTGTTTAACGTAAAAGCACAAGGCGGTGCAGTACTCTAAACAAATAATCAATAAACAATAATATTCACTGATACTATGAAGTTCAGAGACTTTCTTTCTCAATACGATCGTCAATAATAAAATCCTTATAATTATCCCTGCCAGCAACAATTTTTGCAATTTGCTTGCAATCACAGCTCAGGATGAAGTTCTTCATTTTGAAATAAACAGTACGAAACTGCTCTAAATAAGCAATTTCCATCACCTGTTGCAGGTACAATCCATTGAATTTCCATAACAGTAAATAATGTAAGGGAGCTTAGAATCAGTTCGCCAACTACTGGAATGAGCATAGACTCACTTCGCCAGCCACCGTAATGGAGGGAGTTTTAGAATATATGTTCAGTGCATGTCAAAAATCATATTAACACAGTGAAGCCCACTCATAAGACTACATCCTGAGCTATCACCCCGGATTACGGGTTCGATCCCTGCTCTGACAAGAAATTTCATTCTGGCCTTAGGGCTGGAATGGGGCGCACTATTGAGGAAAAATTAAGAATAGCAAGGTTCGATTCCCACCTCAGTAATCTTGGATGCGGTTTTCCGTGGTTTCCCATTTCCACTCCAAGCAAATACCGGGATAGCTCCTAACTTAAAGTCTCGGTCGTCAACTCCTCATTCCCCACCTTAATTACAAATGCACGCATCAATATGGCCATCACAATAACACAGGTTATCAGAGAACATTTTACACACACACACCAAAGTAGACGGGGCTGAGTGGCCACGATGTCGGAGTCCATCAAATGAATAATTATGTTCGCCAATTGTCTCTCATGGTCGAAGCGATTGTGGCCATTTTAATTTAATAATTTAAAAGTATGTGGCAACGTAAATCGTGGTGAATTCCTTACTTTATGGGAATAATAAGAGTAAAATATGTTTAGACAATGTAATACCAACAGCAAGAAAGAATAATTGGGAAATAGAAATTCATGTCTGAGGAGGGATTCGAACTCTCTCGATGATGCATGTTGAAATTCGCAAACTCTAACGCTGGCCCTGAGCCACCCAGACAATTGAGAGTGCAATATTAAGTTACACAGCATACACAATCAACTGACTGTTGATGTTCTTCAATACATCTCTGCCAGGAATTATACTGTGCCCTCACCCATGAAGAATAAAGGTCGCAGAAGGGACGTGATACAGATGTGGTGAACGGAAGGAGTAGGTGCACATTTCAAACGGAAGGCAAAGAGCGGGTTACATGGGTCAACTCAAGTACTGAGTCCTCTTTTCGTCGTAGAAAAATATTCTGCATAAAGACTTGATATTATTGAATACTTTGTATGGGAGACAATGTCCAGACAATGATGAACCATTTAATGCAGACACTGACCTGACAAATGGGAATGACAAGGAAGAAAGCCTACAGCACCTCCCTCATAGTTCTCCCCTGATGCTAACAGAGAAAGAACCTGACGCCCATAGAGTGTTGGAAGGTTGAAGTAGGACCGCCGAATAGTGTTAACTGCAGATACGGACTGGCCAGAAACTAGCAGTCGATCAACACCTTGAAAATGCCCCCCTCAAAAGTGGGCAAAACGTCGATATTATTTTAACAATTACATGGCAAACAATAAACACAGTGCCTTGTGTCAGTCCCTACACTGTACGTTATTTATGCCACGAAAATACGCGACAAAGTAACAGGTTCTCAGCCTAATGACCATAATAGCTTTCTACTCACCCACAGATATGTTAAGTGCAAATATTTATCTCACTACAATTTCCTTCAGAGATAGTGAATCATTGGTTGATGTCTTCATTTCAAATAACGGTTGTTCTTGTTTACTCTAACAGATTTGGGTCATCACTTCTATACACTTATGTATTTAAAGTATTTACTGATAACCTGTGTTATTCTAATGACCGTAGAAGCATGTTAATTTTAATGCTGTAGGTTCCCCTGGACTTAAATCAAAGCACTATTTGGTATTTGTGTTTGAGTATGCGGAAACATTTAGGTTGTCAGAACTGAGACTGGAACCTCGGAATTCCAAACTACAGTTCCCCATTCCAATCGTAGATCATGACGTAGACTAGACTAATTTTACTGACCAGGTGTCGCTCTTGGATTTGAACAACAACGTCCTTGAAGAAAAAAAAACACTAGGCCTACCCCTGTCTATCTTCAAATTTGAGCGAAACATTTGATTATAAGAGAGGGGAAACAACAAATAAATGCTGCTAGTAGGCTTAGTTGGAAAGTACGTTCATTTTTATTTTGTGCTGAAAAATAAACAAAGCATACACTGATCAAAACTCACCTCCGTGTGTTTGAGAGGAGAAATGAAGACAGAGCATTGTAATTTATGCATTGACATAAAAGAAACAGATATGAAATAAATAACCGATAGGGATTTCCTCGTCTTCCAGCACCCAAATGCTTTCCTCACACAGATGCTTTCTAGGACTGGCTCTAGTGGACAGATCTGCAAGAACACAAGTACCGGTAGCCTACTGTAGAAGTGCGATATAACAATGGTGCTCAAGATAAACAGTGACTTTATGGTTAGCTCCCTTTGGAACGGCCGTAACTGTTGAGTGAGACTTGAATCTCCTGCAGGTGCTCTAAGCCAATCAGGACTTCCCAAGTCCTAGAGGATCGGCTTCCTGGGTATCGTAGAGACACCAGTCACTGCGCACTGTGGTCGGAACCTGACTTACGGGAGATATTCTCCAAAGTCAGTACAACCTCTGTGATGATAGGCTACTTTATTTCCATAGAAAAATGAAAATCCACAGCCTGCTTCCAGTCTTCGACCGGGTCAGGAATGGAATGAATGGAGCCCCTATCTAGCGGCGAGGATATGAACTGTGCCGGCTGCCGAGGCCTGACGCACTCCTCTGGGGCAATTGATTAAATGAATGACAGCTGAAATGAAATGTTAGTGGAGAGTGTTGCTGGAATGAAATTTTGACAGGGAAAACCGGAGTACCCGGAGAAAAACCTGTCTGCCTCCGTTTTGTCCAGCACAGATCTCACATGGAGTGACCGGGATTTGAACCACGGACCCAGCGGTGAGAGGCCGGCGTGCTGCCGCCTAAGCCACGGAGGCTACTTTATTTCCATAGCCTTTGATCAATTCAACCCGGTAACCTCCAGCCTCCCTTTGATAAACCCACAAATCACACCTTTGTTCCGAGAGCCAGGTGACCTCGATGTTCCACCCATTATAAACAACAACAACAACAACAACAATCATCACCACCACCGCACCCTGTTAATATTTATCCCAGAACTGAAGCCCTGAGTGCTACCAGCTCATCGACTGTCTTTCTACATGAGGCATATGTCAACAGCTACAAGCTACTCCCACCAAATAATAACAGTTCCTATAGGCTATCACATACGGAGGATTTGGGGACTGCTAGTAAGGCGAATGATCAACAAATGTGAAATTATAATGTGGAGATCCAAAACGCTCAGCATTTACACTCCTTCTGTACTCACGGCAATAAAACGAAATACAAAATTTAACTCAGACAATAAGCCAGGGGATGCAATTCGTGGTCTCCGTTACAATTATACAGTCGCCTCCAAAACAGAAGTATCCAAGTCATAAACATTAGAATGTACCAGAGGACAGTAAGGACAAGACTATACCTTCAGGGTAAGTAACACAGTCTACAACGAAGTGAAACTTCGCCAATCGTATGAGCTGAGCTATAAAATGCTCCCCCTTTCTCCAGTAGTTACTGTATGTATCGTGACATCACATCAGACAACATATCCCACTTGGTGGAATACCATGCAGTACAAATTAGCTTATAATTTACACTTTTAATCACACTAATGAGGTCGATATGTTTGTACAAAACATGAGCTCAAAATACAATAGCATCGACTGCAGTGCCAATACATCGCTTCATTGCGAAGTATAAGGATCACCCGAGTAACAAAGCCCAGCTCTACTCTCTCTCCTTGCCGTTATACGCCCGGTGTGCGGAAGGCAAAGAGCGAGTTACTTGAGGAGCGGCTCATGGGTAGGTCCCCTTTTCGACGTACAGAAATATTTAGCTTGCAAGAGTGGCATAGTCACTCGCTACTATTATACCTTTGTGTCTCCAGGAATAAGATGACTTCTGACTGCTCATCCTGGCAATGATGAATCATTTAACGCGGACACTGACCTTACCAAAGGAGTGAGACAGGAAGAAAACAATACTAAACTTTACCCAGCCTTGGATAGAAATAAATTCCTGTCCCCTACCTTATGAGTAGAGCTGGGATTTCTATGTAATTACATATTTTACATATATTTTCATATTTATTGGGTATTCTACATATTCTTAGTGATATTACATAAAATTTCTAATTTCAGCGTTTTTCTGTTTTCATATGAAATAAATTGCTGAATTCAAGTTTCATACTTAATGTGGAGCTGTTGTCTGACCTCTCAACAGGGGGATTAAGATAATTATGAGTAACAGATATTTGAAAGGATGATAGATAGCCTACACTTCAAGTTTATACCATGGAATATTGGCTGCAATCATTGCACTGCACTGAGAAATAGGTTTTTCTAAAAGTTCCAATTAGCTGCAGGAAAACTATTACTTTGAATGTGCCAGTCTTAAATCTCTCATCCCTTTTAGAGTAAATTGCTTTACAACTAGCCGCTTTCATGTTGGAGTTTCCAGGAATATTTCTCTAAGCGCATTTCAGTGACCTCTTTGTTATATACTTAGGAATTTCCAAATCTATTCTTAGAGCTGTCTTCCTTTGAAATGTCTCAATTAGGTTTCAGTTTCTTTTGAACAGCTGAAGAACATAGTTCATGAACATCAGTTTCCTCTAGAGTCAATATGGCACCAGTAGCGTCCTCGCTGGCTGCAAAGTTAAAATCATGGATTGCAGTTGACGAGTCCTTTGCAACTGATGGCAAAGTAGTGATTTGCCAAGCATGCAACTAACTTATCGCATTTTCCATGAAATTCCAGCTTGGGCAACATGAACGAAGTGCTCTGCATAGAAAAAAACAACAGTTAGGTCTACAAAAGAAACAAATTCTTTTAACACAGATGCAGCGTTCACCTTCAAGTAACCCCGTTTATAAAGACGTATGCAGTGCAATGTTGCAGTCAATATTCCATGGTATAAACTTGAAGTGCCTGAATTCACATCTTTTCTGGAAAAAATACTGCAAGCAACATGTTCCTAACCAATCAACACTACGCAAGTCTGCTACGACGAGGTAATGCACAACATAAGACAGCATATAGTAAATTCCTTCATATGGTTTGCTGTTGATGAAACAACAGATGCTAAGGGTAGATTTATTGCAAATCTTGTGGTGGGGAAGCTACAACCTGACAGTGCCTCAAAACCGTGTTTGATCTACTGTAAAGAGCTAGTCTATACAAATCACTCAACTATTGCGAGATTTGTGAATGTTGGATTAAGAGCCCTGTGGCTGACTAAGATGAGAGAGGAAAAGGTATTAAGTTAGTGATGTATTCCGATGCTGCAGCATATATGCGTAAGGCTGTAACTGCTTTGAAGGGGTTTTATCCCAATATGCTCCATTTTACAAGCTTGGTTCATGAACTGCCACGTGTTGCCGAAGATATTAGAGCTAAGTTTCCACAAATGAATAGATTAATTTCAGCAACAAAAAAGGTTTTCCTAAAAGCTCCACAACGAGTGCTATCTTACAAACAGCAATTTCCAGTGATACCACTGCCGCCGGAACCAGTGTTAACGAGGTGGGGACATGGATAGAAGCAGTTAACTTCTATAGTGAGCACTACATCCTATAAAGTCTGTGGTAGGTTCTTTCGATTCTGAAAATGCTGTATCTATTAGTGAATCACAAACTGCCATTAGTGACTCCAAAGTGGTCTCCTCAATCACCTACATCAGGGGCAACTTCAGCTGACTTCCAGAAAGCATAAAACGTCTAGAAACATCAGGACTGCCACTGCAAGATTCTATTGTCATCATAGAGGATGCTATTGAAAAACTAAGTGCTGTGAAAGGGGAACCTGGTGCAAGTGTATTGAGTAAATTGCAAAAAGTGTTGAAGAGAAACCCTGGTTATTCAACATTTCACAGTGTGTGCAGAATTCTAAATCGAGATGAGGATGATCCTCCCGTGGACATTTCTCCAGCGAAAATTCCTCTCCTAAAATTTTCCCCCAACATCACATGTTGAAAGATCTTTCCCAGCATATAAGAACATCCTAAGTGACAAACGCCTTTCCATGACCCCAAAGAACATTGAAAAATACTTAATTGTTCGCTGAGCTACAAAATGTAATATAAAGCGTGTTTAGTGTGTTGTAACTGACAAAATGGTAAGTTTATATTAATTATAGGATATTACATATTTTGCCCAAGCTACATATTTTGCTACATATTTTGGTGCTTTTTGTTACATATTTATGTACATATGATGTCACTTGATACTACTTATGAGTGTTGGAGATGATCGTATTACGCACAGCCACCATCTTAAAATAATAAAATATAAAAGTATAAATGAAAATCCACTGCCTGCTTCCAGTCGACCGACCGGGTCAGGGATGGAATGAATGAAGCCCCCATCTAACGGCGAGGATATGAACTGTGCCGGCTGCCGAAGCCTGTCGCACTCCTCTGAGGCAATTATTAAATGAATGACAGATGAAAGAAATGATAGTGGAGAGTGTTGCTGGAATAAAATTTTTGACAGGGAAAACCGGAGTACCCGGAGAAAAACCTGTCTGTCTCCGTTTTGTCCAGCACAGATCTCACATGGAGTGACCGGGATTTGAACCATGGACCCAGCGGTGAGAGTCCGGCGTGCTGCCGCCTAAGCCACGGAGGCTTTTTAATAAAATATAAAAATAATTATCTATCAACACAATCTTATGAGGCACAGTTAAGAAAATTAATGACCAACCTTGAATGGCCAAGACAAACTTACAGATACATTGATACATTCAAGATGGCGGCTACGGGAACTATTAGAACAGTAAAATCGGCAACTCAATGTAATTCCTTAATTAAGACGAATCTTGGCAAGAGATGAGTATAATATAATGGGTATCATTTGCGTTAGGCAAAGGATTATCACATTGAATATAGCACACAGCGACCACCTTGAAACTTCAAAATAATTAAACTTAATACGAAATTTAGAAATAAGGCACAATAATAACATCGTATGGCCTCGGTTGCTGGGTGCAAGCTTTGTTATTTGACACCCAGAGGGCAGCTTGCATGTCGAATTTTGTTGTTCCTTGAAGCACTATGAAAGTCAAGGAGGTTAGATATCTAAGCTCCTTGACACTATAGCGCTTTCTAGTAGAGAAATGAGGAACTTTGTGTTGGCGGAAAATCCCGAGATTAATTTTGCCATTATGAACACGGCCTACTTTAACATGCCAACATCGTATGACACGCGTATCGTGATTTTTTCCGCCTTTCAAAAATCACTTACCACGGCCAGGAGCCAACCTGCAAGCTTGGCGTTAGTAATCCGAGACAATAACCACTCACCCACCGTGGCAAGCCAGAAATAAGGTAGAACCTTACAAGTCCCTTTTTGTGCCCGAAAGAAAAGAACAGTGATTCCGTACATTCAAGATGGCAGTTTGGCGTACTGTTAAAACATACAAATTAGTAAGTCAGGATATCTTGCACAATTAAAACGAACCTTGATAGGAGAGGAGTATTGTATAAGGGGCTTCAGTAGCTTTGGTGATAAATGTATCACACAGAATTCAGCGCACAGCGGTCATACTCAAATTTCATTAAAAATAAATAACGCTCTATGTTTTAGAGTTATAATAACGAAACTTTGTGGTATGGTAGAATTTTATATACGGATTGCTATGCCCACAGCAAAATCAGCGACTCTGTACATTCAAATTGGCAGCTGGGTGTGCTATTAAAGCATAATAAGGAATCATTCAGAACGTAATTGTGCAATTAAAACGATACTTAGTATGATGGAAGTACCCTATAACGGATTTTCCTGACATAAGCCATGAGAATAACACTCTGAATACAACGCGTAGCACCATCTTGAAAACAACGAATATGATAAGGTATAACTCAGAGTATTTGTTTCCTAAATGTGCGTGTAACAGGACAAAAGCTGTTCTCTGGACGTGTTATGGGGTCTTACAGGACGTATGGTTTTAGATTGCCTACTTTAACATGCCAACATCGTATGACACGCGTATCGTGATTTTTTCCGCCTTTCAAAAATCACTTACCACGGCCAGGAGCCAACCTGCAAGCTTGGCGTTAGTAATCCGAGACAATAACCACTCACCCACCGTGGCAAGCCAGAAATAAGGTAGAACCTTACAAGTCCCTTTTTGTGCCCGAAAGAAAAGAACAGTGATTCCGTACATTCAAGATGGCAGTTTGGCGTACTGTTAAAACATACAAATTAGTAAGTCAGGATATCTTGCACAGTTAAAACGAACCTTGATAGGAGAGGAGTATTGTATAAGGGGCTTCAGTAGCTTTGGTGATAAATGTATCACACAGAATTCAGCGCACAGCGGTCATACTCAAATTTCATTAAAAATAAATAACGCTCTATGTTTTAGAGTTATAATAACGAAACTTTGTGGTATGGTAGAATTTTATATACGGATTGCTATGCCCACAGCAAAATCAGCGACTCTGTACATTCAAATTGGCAGCTGGGTGTGCTATTAAAGCATAATAAGGAATCATTCAGAACGTAATTGTGCAATTAAAACGATACTTAGTATGATGGAAGTACCCTATAACGGATTTTCCTGACATAAGCCATGAGAATAACACTCTGAATACAACGCGTAGCACCATCTTGAAAACAACGAATATGATAAGGTATAACTCAGAGTATTTGTTTCCTAAATGTGCGTGTAACAGGACAAAAGCTGTTCTCTGGACGTGTTATGGGGTCTTACAGGACGTATGGTTTTAGATTGTTTATTTAGCGCAGACCCATCTCGCGAGCTTTCGCCTATGATGTAACTGAAGCCGACTTGTATAATAAATGTGCGAAGCGGTGTTACGAGGAATTGCGAGTCCAGACTCGTCAATAAGAAAAGAATCTGGTTTGAGACCGACTGGCAGTAGCTGTCTGCACTCAATAACCAGTTCAGAGCTCTCCGCTGTATTTCAATCAAATTCGTCACTTACTCTGCAGCCCTGGATATGTAATTTCCCATTTAGGGACTTTCTTACTGTTGTAGATTCAGTTTGTTTTATTGTTTCATTTGAGGGGCTTGGACGTCGTGGTCATTCGGCCTCGCGCGCTTGAGTTTGTGCAGAATTTGTCTGATAACCTGTGTAATTGTACTGTCTGTGGTAGTGTATGTACTTGTAAAATTCAGGTTAGGATTGGGAAGGAGTCGGCCATGACCTTAAGTTAGGAACCATCCAGGTATTTGGCAGGAGTAGAAGTGGGGAAACCACGGAAAAACACATCGAAGATGGGAATCGAACCCACCTCTTTTCAGTTTTCCTCACAAGGATGAGTGTACCCCGTTCCAGCCCTCAGACCAGAATTAAATTTCTTGGCAGAGCCTGGAATCGTACCCGGACCTCCAGGGAGACAGCCAAGAATGTAGATTCTATGTGAAAATATTTGTCAGTCGGTCAACATGTATTGGGCGCAGGGGCGTCCGCACTGGGTTGACTTGGATGGGCAGCGGTCGCTTGGTAGGCCTAGGCCCTCCAGGGGTTAGTACGAACACTGCAATGCTACCACCACTCAAAGGTAATGCTGAGCCATAATAATAAAATAACTCACTGTTTAAAAATCTTTGTGAAATCGTAGATTCTTGATCAACAATACACCTGCTATCAAGGAAACTGTTTCAGTATTGCTAATTAAGCGATTTTATTGCCAGATCAAGTGGTTTTGCATATTCTTTACAGATGGGATAGGCTATAGCCTAATAGGTTGTCTATTGTTTAAGCTTAGGAAATGTTTCAAGCTCTCTTCAACCACAACTGATAAGGGTATCCAGCTAACTTACTGGTTTTGGGTAAATTTGAGTTAATTAGTGTAGCTTCAAAAGTTTGTGTAAAGGTGGTTATACGCTACGTCCATAACAATTTATTGTAAGGGCGATTGGGAAACAAGTTGTCCATCGTGATCTTTAAATCTTGTGTGACTTACTTGCAATCGACTGGAATATTTCTGATAACCTGTGTTATTATGGTAGTGCGAGTACTTGGAGTTGCAAGTTATAAGAAGATAGTCGTGGTCTTTGGTTGGAGAGGAAGTGGACAATCATGGAAAACCACTTCGAGTGTGAACCGAACCCAATACCCTTAGAATAAGAGTCTCAGCGCGTACTACAAGGGGCTGAGGGGTCAGATTTAAAGTCTTCGTTAAGGTGCAGTGGCAGTTCACCCAGATGCAACTGGGGTTCTACACATGTAGCCTATGTTGTACGCTTCATAGAGTAGTGGCTAGCGTAATAGACTGCCATCCTGAAGACCCAGCTCCGAATCCCGGCTATGTCAAGAACCTATTTCTGCTTCACAGTACTGAAGCCATTCCAAGGCTCAGGTTAAATGTAAAGCAACTTTGACGCAGAATTGCCAGTCCCATATGGTCGAGTCACCACTGGACATGTGGCAAGTGTCTGGTCTCTATACCAGAACTGTATTGTAGTCTACTTTTATTACTGCTGTTATGGGCTTCTAAATGTTATTTTCTTTCAATTTTAGTTAGGTGCTTAGCTATTGTTGTTTTAAGGGGTGGAACTACGAGGTCATCTGCCCCTTCTTTCAATTTTGAAATCTACACTACGTTTACAAAACCTAGTTGTTATTTTGAATACGGTATCGTAAATACTCATTGAAATTATTTAGAGAATACCTCACGTATTGAGTTATACCACCTCGTGGTGTAGCGTCTAGTATTCTTGGTTGTCGGCCTGGAGGTCCGGGTTCAAATCCCGGCTCTGCCAAGAAATTTAATTCAATCTGAGGGCTGGAACGGGGTACACACAGCCTCGTAAGCCAAAACAGAGAAGAGGCGGGTTCGATTTCTCCCTCAGCCATCCTGGAAGTGGTTTTCCGTGGTTTTCCACTTCTTCTCCGGACAAATGCCGGGATGGTACCTTACTTAAGGTTCCTCTTCCTACCCAAATCATATATCTATTACAAGTACACACACTAGTACAGACATCACAGTGACACAGGTTATCATACAACTTCTACACACACCCAAGTACATGGGGGCTACATGTCGCATAACCCCTAAAGAATCAACAACAACGATCATTGCCTTGAAAATAAGTTATAATTGAGTTTAAAAGAAATCCTACACTTGCGTGCTTACGTTGTTTTTCTCCTCTCCTTAGCTCGACCATCTCGGTGAGCTTTGAGAATGTAATTTTTCTCTAGGGATGTTGAGGGTGTGCAGTGCAGTGTTCCCGCGAGCGGGATTGCACAAGGTTAAAACACGCCAACAGCTAATTGTTTTGTTATGCATCACTTCACTTGTTTTCTGATTACACCATTAATGCGTCGAGTCATCAGATTCCAGGTACGCTACCTGACTGTGTTTGCACAGTCATCATGCTGACTAATCCTTCAGAAGCGCTATTTGTGCCTTAATCCTTGGGAACTGGCGTGAACAAATATAACATGAGGACTCACCCATAGTGTGGCACTCCCTTTTTGTCGGAGTCGTACGGATTTTAACGGAGTAATTTTACACCTGGTGTCTTCCTATGAACTATTCCCAATATAAAATGAGATTTATATTTTTCAAATTTAACATGCAAAAAAATTACAATAATTTTTGAAACAATTGATAGTGGCAGCGAAGGAGTCATCTCGATTGTTTTGAACAAAGGAGCTTGTGACCAAGGTGTCCCTAGACCCTAAACAGGGATCAATATGAACGTGCTGCATCAAATAAGTTGGATTCCCCTTCCCCCCCCCTTTTTTTTTACAGATTGTCCCGACTAACGTAATCTGAAAATTGTCATGGTGCCATGGGTAAATCTGACCCTACCGTAAATAACTTGAGTGTTCCTAAAGCTATGGACATGTTTCATTTGCAGGGTGAAGTTCAAGGCTAGGAAGGAAGGTACTGTAAGTGACAGGAAATTAGGGCTGACCAAACCGAAAATATAGAGCATTATTTAAGCCTCGGGTCAAAGACAGCAGTCCTCGCGAGTTAACGTCCCGGATTGTACGGGACAGTCCCGTATTCGTGCTAAATGGACCGCGTCCCGGATTGTACGGGACAGTCCCGTATTCGTGCTAAATGGCCCGCGTCCCGGATTGTACGGGACAGTCCCGTATTCGTGCTAAATGGCCCGCGTCCCAGATTGTACGGGACAGTCCCGTATTCGTGCTAAATGGACCGCGTCCCGGATTGTACGGGGCAGTCCCGTATTCGTGCTAAATGGACCGCGTCCCGGATTGTACGGGACAGTCCCGTATTCGTGCTAAATGGCCCGCGTCCCGGATTGTACGGGACAGTCCCGTATTCGTGCTAAATGGACCGCGTCCCGGATTGTACCGAACAGTCCCGTATTCGTGCTAAATGGACCGCGTCCCGGATTGTACGGGACAGTCCCGTATTCGTGCTAAATGGCCCGCGTCCCAGATTGTACGGGACAGTCCCGTATTCGTGCTAAATAGACCGCGTCCCGGATTGTACGGGGCAGTCCCGTATTCGTGCTAAATGGACCGCGTCCCGGATTGTACGGGACAGTCCCGTATTCGTGCTAAATGGCCCGCGTCCTGGATTGTACGGGTCAGTCCCGTATTCATGCTAAATGGACCGCGTCCCGGATTGTACCGAACAGTCCCGTATTCGTGCTAAATGGACCGCGTCCCGGATTGTACGGGACAGTCCCGTATTCGTGCTAAATGGCCCGCGTCCCGGATTGTACGGGACAGTCCCGTATTCGTGCTAAATGGACCGCGTCCAGGATTGTACGGGACAGTCCCGTATTCGTGCTAAATGGACCGCGTCCCGGATTGTACGGGACAGTCCCGTATTCGTGCTAAATGGCCCGCGTCCCGGATTGTACGGGACAGTCCCGTATTCGTGCTAAATGGACCGCGTCCCAGATTGTACGGGACAGTCCCGTATTCGTGCTAAATGGCCCGCGTCCCGGATTGTACGGGACAGTCCCGTATTCGTGCTAAATGGCCCGCGTCCCGGAGTGTACGGGACAGTCCCGTATTCGTGCTAAATGGACCGCGTCCCGGATTGTACGGGATAGTCCCATATTCGTGCTAAATGGACCGCGTCCCGGATTGTACGGGACAGTCCCGTATTCATGCTAAATGGACCGCGTCCCGGATTGTACCGAACAGTCCCGTATTCGTGCTAAATGGACCGCGTCCCTGGATTGTAAGGGACAGTCCCGTATTCGTGCTAAATGGCCCGCGTCCAGGATTGTACGGGACAGTCCCGTATTCGTGCTAAATGGACCGCGTCCCGGATTGTACGGGACAGTCCCGTATTCGTGCTAAATGGCCCGCGTCCCGGATTGTACGGGACAGTCCCGTATTCGTGCTAAATGGCCCGCGTCCCGGATTGTACGGGACAGTCCCGTATTCGTGCTAAATGGCCCGCGTCCCGGATTGTACGGGACAGTCCCGTATTCGTGCTAAATGGACCGCGTCCCGGATTGTACGGGACAATCCCGTATTCGTGCTAAATGGACCGCGTCCCGGATTGTACGGGACAGTCCCGTATTCATGCTAAATGGACCGCGTCCCGGATTGTACGGGACAGTCCCGTATTCGTGCTAAATGGCCCGCGTCCCGGATTGTACGGGACAGTCCCGTATTCGTGCTAAATGGCCCGCGTCCCGGACCGTACGGGACAGTCCCGTATTCGTGCTAAATGGCCCGCGTCCCGGATTGTACGGGACAGTCCCGTATTCGTGCTAAATGGCCCGCGTCCCGGATTGTACGGGACAGTCCCGTATTCGTGCTAAATTGACCGCGTCCCGGATTGTACGGGACAGTCCCGTATTCATGCTAAATGGCCCGCGTCCCGGATTGTACGGGACAGTCCCGTATTCGTGCTAAATGGCCCGCATCCCGGATTGTACGGGACAGTCCCGTATTCGTGCTAAATGGCCCGCATCCCGGATTTCCGAGCGTTTTGAAGCTCGAGGGAAATGCGTCTGTGTTTACACCTCTGGCAGTGGGATGAATCCCTCCCCAGAGTCAAATAATATATATACGAAATACAATAAAATGCGTATTTTGAATAAAACCAATCTTCGGATTGATGACAGAAAATGTATTTTTACTCGTGTAAAACTGTTCATTTCCAAGCTTACGCACATTGATAGGTGCAAATAAAACGTATCAAATGTTATCGAGATTAAACACGAAAACGAGTAGGTTGGATTTTATTGATTATTTAATTTTGTCCATCAAGCAAAAACGAAAAAAAAAAAAAAAAAAACTAAAGACAGTAAGCAAAAATATCAAAACAAAAGCAGAAAACAATAAACACGAAACAAAGAACAGAAATAAAAAGTAAAAAAAGAAAACAAAAGGCAATGCAGAAAACAACAGATACAAAAACATAAACAAAAAACACAAATGTAAAACAAAACAAAACCATAAAGCAAAAAGCAAAATAAAGGACACAAAAGCCAATGCGGAAAACAGCCGATACGAAAACATAAACAAAATACACAAAGCAAAAACAAAACAAAACCATAAAGCAAAAAGCCCAAAAAAAAGCCAATGCGGAAAACAACAGATACGAAAACATAAACAAATAGCCTAACACAAATCTAAAACAAAACAAAACCATAAAGCAAAAAAAGATAGGAAACAAAAGTCAATGCGAAAAACATCAGATACGAATACATACACAAAATACACAAAGCAAAAAAAACACAAATAAAAAATAAAACAGGAAAACAAAAGCCAATCCAGAAAACAAAAGATACGAAAACATAAACAAAAAACACAAAGCAATAATAAAACCACCAAGAAAAGAGCAAAAGAGAAAACAAAAGCCAATGCAGAAACAACAGATACGAAAATATAAACAAAAAACACAAAGCAATAACAAAACCACCAAGAAAAGAGCAAAAGAGAAAACAAAAGCCAATGCAGAAACAACAGATACGAAAATATAAACAAGAAACACAAACCAAAAACAAAACTACTAAGAAAACAGCAAAACAGAAATGCAAAATCACTCGATCTGGCAATAAAATCGCTTAATTAGCAATACTGAAACAGTTTCCTTGATAGCAGGTGTATTCTTGATCAAGAATCTACGTACGATTTCACATAGATTTTTAAACAGTGAGTTATTTTATTATTATGGCTCAGCATTAGCTTTGAGTGGTGGTAGCATTGCAGTGTTGGTACTATTATTTACATTTCGTGATTTTCTTCTTTCTTCCTAAATCATCTTAGGGGGGAACCGGATGGCAGAGACTCATCTTTGGGGGGGGGAGGGGGGGGGGGCTACTGTACGGTGTTGCTTAGTTCGTCGTCCGATTGGAAATATTTTTCCTTGAGACGAACCACTAACAGTGACGTGTATTGTGCGACACTCCGTAGCCTACGCAAGTCCTTCAAGAACAAACGGCGTGGACTGTTCACGAAGGGAGTGATTCTGCTCCATGATAACGCTCGCACATACGTCTCTAACGTCACCCAATGGGTATTGGCCACGTTCAAGTGGGAGTAACTTGAGCAACCGCCCTACAGCCCAGACTTGTCACCCTGCGACTTCCATCTGTTTGGTCCGTTAAAGAAACATCTCAAGGGAAAACGTTTCCAATCGGACGACGAACTAAAGAACACCGTACAGATTGGCTCAGGTCACAACCACAAGACTTCTGGGAACAGGGAATCCTGCGGCTCGTGAAGCAATGGGACACCTGAGCACAGGTCTGAGGTGATTGCTTTTCAATAACGAAAATTGTAACCACAGTATCGTTCCGTACCCTTTCATTTGAATACCCCTCGTATATAAAACGCTAAGGTGTATGTTTCACAGAAATCAAACTCTTAAAACAGAGGGAGTTAGAAGGTGCGGTTTGTGTCAAAATCTTCCAAATCGTCTCAATAGTACAGGAAAAATCTTGCTTTTTTTGAAAAGTCAACAGAAATATATTTTTTGTTCATAAAATGCGTTTTAACAAATAAAAAAAAAAGACGATAGCCCCTGGCAGAACTGTGTCGCATCGAGCCCGCATAACAGTAAAGCTGGGCGGGTAGTTTAATACATGCGAGATTTCTCGCACAGGCCATCTAGATATTATTATTCTACAGTAATTATTATGAAATAAGCTGCTAGTCATTTGTTTCTGTACAGAACCAACACAATAGACACCTAAGTCACTTGATAGGGTTGGCAGATATGAGCATTCCAAGTGCTTACTAAGCGCCTTTCATTTGTTTTGCTAATGACCATTGGCTGTCGCTTTGTATCCAAACACAAAATGACGACATCCATGATTCCAATGAAGTTTTAAGGCCTGCTTGATCACACCAAGCAGAATGACTGAGTTATTTATTTATCGTATGGCTTTTAGTACCGGGAGTGTCCGAGGACATGTTCGGCTCGCCTGAGTCTGTAGCCGTTTATGGGGGCGATGGGCACAATCATGGATGGGAGTGGATTGAAGAAGCAATTCAGCTACCAACAGTGTTGAAAAAATCCTAACAGGGCATGCCTACGCCGGGGCTGCTCGCGCCCACATCATGAAAGGGTGAGCTGCATGTTCCGTTCAATTTTAAGTAGTTCCAACTTTCGCTACCAGATATCAATGCTACCTAGTAGTCCAGACGACAGATTGGAAGAAGTGGGGTTAGGTGGAAAAAGGTAGGAATTTAATGAATCTTAGGGATGTTGTTCAGGGATGGTTAATTAACATTTTCTCAAGTTTTGGACCTCGAGGACCCTGTGCGAAAAGAGGAAGGGGGAGGAAACTGCAAAAGTTTCGACCTTCCTCCGGGGTTTCCTCAATGACTTTTCCCCCTTACGTCCTACGGCAAAATCATTCTTATGCTTTCTTTGTAGAGCTTTAAATTTCCTACAAATTGCACTATTCAAACATGTTTGTAAGTCAATTCGTTACCGAGATATGGCACTTCGAAAAAAATGTCATTTTTCAAAATTCGCAAAAAAATGCCCAAAATGCAGAATTCCACCTTATTTCTTCGGTTATAACCAAATTACGATGAAATGTTGTTGTAATTATGGTTCCTGGTTACAATCACCAACTTTGGAACCCCCCACCCCACCCCCGCTTCCCCCTTCCCCCGCTGATGTAGTGGCAAACGACACTCAACCAGAGCTGAAGAATGTGGTTGTCAGGTTAGGTGGATTTCACATATGAATGTCGTTTATGGGGGCGATGGGCACAATCATGGATGGGAGTGGGTTGAAGGAGCAATTCAGCTACCAACAGTGTTGAAAAAATCCTAACAGGGCATGCCTACGCCAGGGCTGTTCGCGCCCACATCATGACACATGCTGCTTTGGCAGGCAAATTTTTTGAACACTTGATTTCACTGAACAAGACTTGATAGCGCTAGACCAAGTGCTCAATTTACTGGATAGGTCCATCATCTTGAGGGTAGCAGATGATCCCGACTTTCTTGCTGTGACAGCAATTTTCAGAGATGCTGACCACTGTTGAGAAAAGAGGGCCAACGTCTACTCTATGGAGCCAGTATTTTCGAATGTGTACGCTACTGAAAAAATTCATAAAAGCTGAAAGAATGGGTGATTGGAAACTCCATCTAGATTGCATCAAGGAAATGTTCCCCTACTTTCACGCTGCTGGACGCCTGAATTAATCCGAAAGTGCTCATCTCTATTACCAAGATATGGTCACTCTACAGGACAGGATGGATACTCACGTATATATGAGGTTCACCACAGTTGGCTACTTCACCATCGCCGATCTGATTTTTTTTTTGTCGGGCATCTGGTCCGAAACGAGTATTGAACAGATCCTCATGCGTGCTATGAAGACCTACGGAGGACTCGTGGACGCGGTGTAAGCGATTCTGTACTTGCTAGATGGACATTGGGCATGCTGTGTCTTCAAAGCATTTGTGAACAAATAGAATTGTTTGCTGATGTTCGTTCAGAGACATCTCAACAGTATGTGGACATGAGACCAACCCGAGTAGTAAGAGACAACATGGACATTGGGAAACTGCGCGCATGGTTCACTGAACTCCCCACATTCCTTCACATCCAGGAGATAGTTTTTCTCTGAGCACAAGAGTCATTGGTCATGGCGAAGTGAACTGTCACTTAGCAAGAGAGATAGGCATATAATGCATGAAGAAAGTGGTGGTGGGGAATTTTGAAGAATTGAAACTGAAACGGAAGAATATGGTCGTGACTCTCGCTTCCGTTTCCTGCTCGTTGAAAATTGCTGGTAAAAAATAACTGTCAATCCCCTCACCCTCTTCCAGCGTGTCTGCATTGTCAAAAAATCTGAAGAAGATCTTAAAGAACTCTTGAATTTTGAACTCTCATCCTTCCCTATGTCACTCTCTGAGGAGAGAATGCTCAAGGGATCGAAGTCTGCAATGTACTCACTCTACACTCACATAGAGGAAGTCGACCTTGGCAACAGAAAATGTAACGTGATTGATGGAGGATACCTGTTACATAAAGTGGTGTGGAAAAAAAGTCCCACAACACATTCGAGATGCTGTGCTCTACGTACATCAGCTACGTGCAGATACACTTTGGTAGCAATGTGATTGTTGTGTTTGATGGATACCCAATCAACGCCGGCTATCAAAGACCAAAGCGGCAGAACGAGCTCGCCGTTCTGCATTACAATCAGCAAACAAAGTCGTGTTCTCCTCATCTACCAAGGTGATCATAGCACAAGAAAAGTTCTTGGCAAACGATCATAATAAGAGCACATTCATTTCTATGTTGATGACACGAATGGCGGATGCTAGCATCGAAGTGAAGCAGGCATATGAGGACGCCGACGCGATGATCGTCAACACCGCCATATCCAAAGGCCAGCGAATTCGACAGCGTCATCATTACTGCTGAAGATGTGGACATACTTATTCTGTTGACAGCATTAGGTATGTCCACAAAGAACATCTATATTCAGAAAAGTGGAAGAGGCAGTGGTCCCAGAGTCCTCTACTCGCCAAGTTCCTGCTCATTTCCCCCCAATGACATACTTTTCCTCCACGCAGTGAGTGGTTGTGATACCACGTCAACACCGCATGGATTGGGGAAGAACAAAATGTGGCAGCACCTACATGAAGAATACCTCCCTCTCTGCAGCAGTGGCTCCGTTTCTCACACCAAACGCTAGTCCTCAGCAGATCAGCGACGCTGGAGAAAAGTTCCTGGTAGCAGTTTATGGAGGCGACATTGACAATGACAACCTCGATGACCTGCGGTACAGATTATTCACACGATCAGTGACGAAGGCTAAATTGCAATTAGCCCGCCTACCACCAACAAGGGACGCTGCCAAATATCACTCTCTCCGCACTTACCAGCAAGTACAGGCGTGGTTAGGCAATGAATTTCTCCCATCAGTTTGGGGCTGGAGCCTGACCACGCGAGGGGTACTACCAATCCCCACAACCAGAAATGCTGCACCAGATAACATCCTCCAGATTGTTTCCTGCAAGTGCAGCGAAGGCTGTAGCACCGGAGCTTGCAGCTGCAAGAAAGCAGGTCTTAGGTGCTCAGCAATGTGCAAGCACTGCACAGACCACTCCTGCGAAAATGCCCCCGCAACTGATTTGAACGAGGACTACTCATCAGACATAGTCGACGAATACGACGACGAAGACGTCCTGATCACTCAGGAGGTCGACGAGCTCTTAGAAGCAGAACCAATGGCTAAGAAATCCCGACAGGAACTGTAATGAGTACATATGAGTACCTACTATGATATGTACATGTATATATGAGTACCTTTCAATAATAATATCTCTATTCCATATAATGTATGCCTTGTGAATACCTTAATATTATTAATTACGGTAATTCTTTCCACGAAAGAACTATGTCTCTTTTTTACCTGCCCTGAGATAATTATGTAGTGGGGGGGAGGGGAGGGGGGGAGGGATGGGGAGGGGAGGGGGGGGGGAGAGAGGCGGGAGGTCGATCCGAAAAGTAACTAATATCAATAACAACATGATGTGAATATGGTTGGCTTTCATCAGAGAAGAAAATTACCCTTTGTGAATTGGGGTTGAGTGGGGGAAGGGGGGAGCGGGGGTGGGGTGGGGAGGGGGGAGGGTGAGGGTTTCCAGAGTTGGTGATTGTAACCAGGAACCATAATTACAACAACATGTCATCATAATGTGGGTATATCACAAGAAATAAGGCGGAATTCTGCATTTTTTTTGGCATTTTTAGTGAATTTTGAAAAATGGCATTGTTTTTGAAGCGCCATATCTCGGTAACAAATTGACGTACAAACATGTTTGAATAGTCAACATTGTAGGACATTTAACGCCCTACAATAGAGCATAAGAATGATTTTTCCGTAGGACGTAAGGGCAAAAAGTCATTGAGGAAAAACCGGGGGAAGGTCGAAACTTTTGCAGTTTCCTCCCTCCCTCCTCTTTTCGCACAGGGTCCTCGAGGTCCAAAACTTGAAAAAATGTTAATTAACCATCCCTCAACAACGTCCCAAAGTTTTATTAAAGTCCGACCTTTTTCTATCTGAAATTACCTGTCGACTGGGCTATAGTGGTGAACGTTGGAACTTTGATAGAGCGTTCCGACGAAATCTAACCTAACAATTTAGCTACACACAAGTTTAGTCTGTGGAAGGGTCTTTTACATGCCATAAATCTATGACATGGGACCGCCGGCTTTACTTCCCCTCCGAAGGAAGGCATACTGAAGGATATTTAACGCTCTTAAAAATTCCGACGACTTCGGCCGGGTATGAACCCGCTATCTTGGGCACAACAGTGCAGCATGCTACCAACCACGCCACCGAAGCCGCTAATGACTGAGTAAAAATCAGTGTTATTCTTGGGGAATTTGGTCTGTTCCTGCGGCCATCACAGGCACGTGCTCTCCGAAGTCGTCAGTTTTGATACTAATTAGAATGTTAATTCAGCTACTAGTTTGTAGCCGAGAGTTTTGTTTCTATTTGTTACTATTTTTAGCTCGTGAGTTTTCGGACGTAACCTTAAGATATCGCCTGTATTAGTTTTCTGCCTCTTCTGTAGTCCATAACAAACACTGTACATATAGGCTATATTAATCACGTGTAATTTTGCTGAGGGTATTGTTTGGCATATTGCAGTAAGCTAGTGGGAATTCTATTGTGTTTGCCGACTGAGAACTTTACAATATGAAATACAGTACAAACAAGATGTACTCGTCCGCAATAGGCTCATAGTAATGAAACAAGTCCAAGAGAACCTCAACTGCCCGAGAATCGATGCTCGCGCTCCTAAATGCAACGCAAAAGTCTTAATCAATACACTAAATGTTACTTTTTCACGTATACTGTATTACCGTTATAGACTAGAGGAACGAAATATCCCGCCATTTTCTCCTTTTTACCTAATTTTCTTAGAAAACTATCGATAGTTGATACAATTACATTCATAATGAAGGTGGATATACTCTACACTCTTGACAAGAAGCCAACACAATTCGTGATGTCACTATCAGGCCCTCCTCTTGTCTAGAGTCCAAACCAAACCGTCGCAACCTCCTGTCTTGTACTGTGGCCCTGTCACCGTAACATTCAGCATTTTCCTTTTTCACAGAAATTTGGATTTGATTTTATTTTATTTGCCCGGCAGAGTTTCCCTACTCTCCTTGTGGCAAGTTCAATCCCTGCAAGTTCAATCCTAGCCCAATCAGTGAGCCCTTGTTCAACAACCAGCGCTGGATAGTTTGTGTGAACATTTCTTTCCTTTGGGTGTGAGAGACATACTGTATGCCGATTGATTGCTTCAATAAAATAGAATTGATACGTTGATACAAAGGGGGCCTGGAGTATTTTGAATCTCTTGAGAGGGTGGAGAAAGCTTACGTGCCGTCCCCTTATGGAGTACATTACTGTACCTCGTCCTACTCCTTTTAAGAGTTTTCAACAATATTGAAAACAAATGGCAAGATAAATAATAAGAGTCTCGTCGCGTAGCCTGCTCGTTAATTGGGCACCACGGTTGCGTGGGTAGCTGCAGCAAGTCCGGAAATCCTAGGTTCGAATCCCGGCGCTGATAGTGGCTATCATGAGTATGACTTTTCCCCTTTTATTTTTCCAATCTCCCTCCAGTCAAATAGCACTTTACTTCGAGTCCCGGTGCACCTACCACATCCCTGTCCCTAACACAGTTACACAGTAGCGTAACTACGGGTGGTGATCAGAGGAATAAAACCTAAATAACGATTGATAACAACCGACTGGATTATGTACATTTATGCTTACAAATTTCAGAAGATTTACTCTTTCCTCGTGTAAAGCTTTAGTGTTCCCTAAACTTAACACTTGTTTAAGCAAACTGTTCATTTTTGAGCTTTCGCACGTTCATAGGAGCAAATAATACGTGTCAAATGCTATCAAAATCAAACACGAAAACAAACCCCTGTAGATATTTCCTTTCGTTTATTATTCTCATGTTTACCATCACCTGACGAATCCAGTAGTCTATATTTGTCTGTTGGTACAGGCTAGAGTAAAATGTGTCTTTCCACCAATGTCTCAGCCTCATTCAGGCTGTGATTATATGGAAGCTACTGAGGTATGGATGGTGCAAAGTAACGCCATTCAGGGCACAACTAGTGTATGTATGTACTGAACCCAACGGTGTTAGGCTGACTGGTGTCGAACGTGGATCTCTGAGATAAATGTGTACAGACTAGAGATACCAGCAAGGAACGAACACAAGATCTTTTGAGGGAGTTTAAGCTATAAAAATCCCTAGAGAAAATACACATTAAATCACTGTTGTGATATGAACAAGTTATGACATTATTTGTTAATCTAATGCAGGAAATAGTAGCAGAATACTGCAGTATTGGGCTGTGGGAGGCATACAATTCTGGACTTAGCGCAGAAAGTGTGAGCGTTTGAGAGTTTGTAAATGACTCTGGAATTTAGCGTGGTTTCGTGGAGCCATGCCAATCACTGTGACCTACTTAGGCCGTCTGGAGCAGGTCAGGACGGTAATATATGGGCCAGTTATTCCCCGTTACAGAATGAAAAGGCCAAGGGGATGGGAAGATACCAGAGTAATTTAATGATTACTCGTGATTGGAGTAACTCAGAGACATGAGGATTGCACCTATGTGAATGTATAGCCGGGAGGCTAATTATCAAGCCGTTAAACATTGAAATCGAGGCAGATTTAATTTAACGCGCATTAACACAGTAAAACTGAGGTTAGCGACAGGATCTGACCATGTCTTCGGGGATGTACCGATGACGCCGCGTGGGGAAGCGCTGGCAAAGGCAATTAATATTAATTAATTGGCCGATCGATCCTCGAGCACACAGACAGATCTGTGATCAGCGAGGAAAAATGAACCATAAAAACGTTATTTCAAGACCAGAAACAGGCGGAGAGAGGAAAGGACACTGCAAGGAAATTTTCGGTCTACTTTTTCTCTCCAAACGGATATAAGGGCTGTGGGAAGGACAGTCGCAGTTAGTTGAACCGTACTTGAGTGCGAAGCGCACGTTACCGGGGTCCAGGGAAGGGACGCTCGGACTTCAACAGTTTTAGTGCATCAACATAAGAACCATGCAGTAAGGCATGTATTAATAACGATTATTGTAGTTAGTTGAACCGCAGTCTAGTGCGAAGCGCACGTTACCGGGGTCCAGGAAGGGACGCTCGGACTTCAGCAGTTAAGTGCATCAACATAATAGCCATGCAGTAAGGCATGTATTAATAACGATTATTGTTATTATTCTCGTATCAGAAACGTACATTGTAAATATATAACACAGTTATTATATTATCTTTGCCCAAAACTTGGCCACTTCCATTGCTCTCTGTGTTCCCCAACGAAGATCTTCTTCCGTGCAGGATGCTGGGCACAGTCGACACTCAGTCATATGCTGAACAGTGTGGTCTTCTCCACAATCACATTGAATATCATCCTGGTCAATGTAACCCCATCTTGCCATATTAACCTTTGATCTGCCTACTCTGGAGCGCAGTCTATTCAGTGACTTCCAAGTCGTCCATTCCTCGTCGTAGCCAGGAGGTAGAGTTTCAGACACATTTTCGCACCCAGGGGGAAGGTTGGTCGTAGCCCTCCACATTTGCAACCTAGCTTTTTCAGCAGTGGTTCTAAGTTCCTTTGATATTCTAAGGAAACTCTTCCTCGACTTCAGTCGTTGCGGTTGCGGTTCGTGTCCATATAGAGGATGAGTTCTTTCATGCTCCACTGTCTTTCGTTCCTTGTTCGCAGGTATTTCTCTTCGAACAGGGGGTGGTGCTATTCCTGCGAGGAGATAAAGCCATTCGACTGGAGTTGATTTCAAGCAACCTGTTATAATCCTGCAGGTATCGTTGAGAGCTACATCCACCTGTTTGGCATGTGTTGAATTATACCAAACAGGAGAAGCATACTCTGCTGCAGAATAGCATAGTGCCATTGCTGAAGTTCGGATCGTTTCAGGTTGACTACCCCACTGAGATCCAGCCAGTTTGCGTAGGAGATTGTTCCTGGAAGAAACTTTCGACTTGGAGTTCATGCAGTGCTTCTTGAAAGTAAGAGATCTGTCAAGTGTCACTCCTAGATATTTTGGAGCCTCACAGTGTTCCAGTTCAACCCCTGACCATACAATCTTTAACTTGCGAGCAGCTTCCCTATTTCTCAAATGAAAAGCACACACTTGTGTCTTTGGGGGGTTTGGCTTAAGCTGGTTTGTGTTGTAGAATCTGGAAAGATCTTTAAGGACATTCGTGAGGGTGTTCTCCACTGATTCAAAATCTGCGCTCTGAGTGGCTAGAGCAAGGTCATCAGCATAAAGGAAACTTCTGCTGTTCGGGGCTATAGGTTGGTCGTTCGTGTATATATTGAACAGGATTGGAGCCAGTACACTTCCTTGCGGGAGGCCGTTTTTCTGTAGTCTCCATCGACTACGCTGTCCTTGAAAGTCGACGAAGAACCTGCGATTTTGCAAAAGAGTGGCGATGAGCCTGGTTAGGCTAAAATCCTTGGTGAGGTTGTAGACCTTGACTAGTAGTAGCTGATGGTTGACAGTATCATACGCTGCTGATAAGTCGACAAATACCACTCCTGTCACCTTACGAGCTTCAAACCCATCTTCTATAAACTGTGTGAGATTTAGCAGTTGCCCAGTACAGCTTTTACCAGGGTGAAATCCAGATTGCTGAGGTATAAGTAAGGGGTCAATTACAGGTGATAGGCGATTTAAAATCAATCTTTCCAGCAGTTTGTAGAGGTGACATAGTAGTGCAACTGGTCTAAAATTCTTTGGATTATTTCCTTCTTTGCCAGGTTTCAGCAAAGCGATCACTCGGCTCATCCTCCATATCTTTGGAATTTGGCTTCTGCTCACACAGTTGTTGAAAAGTTGGAAAATCCATTTCTTTGTTGTTAAGCCAAAGTGTTTAATTTGCTCGGTCCGTATATCATCCAAGCCAGCTGATTTTCCATTTTTGCTCTGTTTGATAACCTTCTCTAATTCTTCCATGCTGAATGATGATGTGAGATCATTACTCTCCTCTTGCTCTTCTCTTTGCAATTTCGTTTTTTTTTGATTTGTGGGTTGCCTTCCCGTTCAGCAGTAACTGATGTGCTATTTGGTTGGCAGTGATATTATGATGTGCAGTGGTCTTAGTTGGGACATTGCTTAGACGTCTCAGAAGTCTCCATGCTTTATGACTGTCTTTTTTCAGATCCAAGTTTTCAATAGTTTTTATCCACTGATCCCTTTTTGTCTCTCTTATAGAAGAAATGAGCTTGTTTCCTGCTTCCACAGTTGCTTCACTGAAAGGATTTTCTTCAAATAAGTTGCTATATTCTACTAGTAGGGTGGCTTGATCTGATGTAAGCCCGGGAATATAAGATGTTCGACAGCCACGGGGGATAGACATCCTTGAACATCTCTTTACAGCCATGGAAAAGGTGTCATAACATTCTGGTACTGGTTATATGGAAGATACTTCGGTGTCCAGCAATTCTGTAAACCTTGACCAGTCAGCCTTCTTAAAGTTGAATCTCCTCCGAAAAGATACCTTCTGTGGTCTTATAGCAGCGAATAATTGGCACATTATTGGTCTGTGCTGTGAGTTTGGTATTGGAGAACAGACAGATTTTACACACTGTTGACTGATACTGCTGCTGCCAAATATGAGGTCAGGATTGTAAGCTCGCCTCCACCTGCCGCTGTTAAAGGATCCAGGTAGTTTTGCATCATGGATTAAAGTCAGATGATTTATTTCTGCCCATTCTTGTACTGCTGTCCCATTCTCATCTTCGTGATCGTAACCCCAAACAGTACTATGGCTGTTGAAATCGCCGATCACAATCTGCACATGTTTATTTTCAAAATTGGATGGTTTGTTAATAATGAATTCAGCACCAGGTGGTTTATAAAAGGATGAGATGGTACAATTAGTTGTTTCTAGCGTGAGGATTTCAATGTTGTTTTATTCTGTAAATGCTGTAGATACAATTTGAATATCAGGATGAACAAAGATAGCACTTCCATATTTATCATGTGGTCTTTCAATGGCGAGACGCATTCCACGTATTTTTGGTCTGCGCATGTCACACCGTCTATGTGTCTCCTGTATGCACAGTACATGGCACTGGTGATGAGTGCATAGTTCTTGTAGCAGTTCTTCTTTGGCAGGTGTTATGCCTTCTATGTTAATAGAGATAATCGTTAACTGTGGCCCTGAAAAGGGCTCGAAAATGGATGTTTCTGTTGTGAAAGGATCAGCCGCCAGTGATTCAGTAGTTGACTGACGTTGCCCAGGATACGCCCGATTGTATATCATTTTCTTTGAATCACAATAAAAACACAATCTTCGGGGAGGCTCCTTTCGTGTATCCCACGATTATTGTAGTTAGTTGAACTGCTGTCAGTGCGAAGCGCACGTTACCGGGGTCCAGGAAGGGACGCTCGGACTTCAGCAGTTAAGTGCATCAACATAATAGCCATGCAGTAAGGCATTATTAAGAGCAATTAATAATGACAGTCGTGCCATACTATTATAGTCGGCATCACGAATGATTATTATCGAGCACGCAGGAAATGTACCGTGTGATATACAAGGTAGGACAATTGTAAGTGGTAATTGGACAAGTACATTGTACAATGGACGAGCGCAATATATATAAGTTATTGGTTAGACATATAATAGGATGTCGGATTGCGCAGATATAAACCTTGTTATGCAAGTGATGAAATATCGCAGGGATACCACTGTAATTAATGATCAGGACGATGTGCAAGCATATTTATGCGATATCAGGAAATTTATCTAAGGGTAGACATTGATAGACAGATTGGGGGACCGCTAGGAATATTTAGGCAGAGAATCGATACTTTCGGACGAGATGCGGGAGAGAAGCGGAGAATAGATCTTCAACGCCTGCATTTTTGATATTCTGCAAGGAAAGGTCAGCCATTAAGAAATGTACATAGCAATCGTGTGATTTTAGTGATGATCATTTAAATATATGTAAAATTAATAGTGTAACAAGTGCTATAACGTGTTGTGTGAATAAGGAAGCAACAGCTTCGACATGAAGAAGCAAAGTGCAGAGTGTTTTGTAAGGCAAAAGTTATGTAAAATGTGTGTGGAAAGTGTAAGAATGCCTTGCTAATTTGCAAATTATGGCGGGCATTACTGGAGGAAATGCGTGGTCGGAGCCACCAGATTAACCAATGTGAGTACCCAAAAACCAAGATTTCAAGATTTACAAAATATGCCAATAAGAGTTAATTCTGGCAGGTAGAACCTCGAGATATTAATGTTGTGTTGATTTTAGTCAAGTTGAGATGTCTCTGTACATCATTGAGTGGATAAATCGTCACCACTAATGTAAAAATGGCAATTGAGTCATATAAAAAGTTAACGTAACGAACACGGACGTTCGGTTATTGAATACGGTTACGTTGTGTCGGTATGGAAATGTATGTCAGTAATAATAATAATAATAATAATAATAATAAGGAGAAGAAGAAGAAGAAGAATAAATGAATACACATCAGGGAAAAATGGTTGTATGCAAAATATATATGCTAATGGGTATAATTGTGTATCCAAGCAATAGTATTATACGTGAAGGGCTAAGTAAAGGAATTTAATATCAGAGTATATTATGATAATGGAAATAAATATGCAAGAATCTAGGAACTGGAAGGGTTTAATAGAGAATTGAATTCGCAGCTTGATGAATAAGCTTTTAAGAGCAATTTATATAATTTATCTTACTAATTAAAGGACGGGATCATATCACCATGGTCAGGGGAGCCAGGTAATCTACTCGACGTGTGAAATCTCGTATAGCCGAAGGCATACAGAGATATTATTTGCCAGAGCGTATTTAGTGATGTACACTAGCTCTGAAGATATTGGAATGTTCCGGGTTCGAATCCAGTGGTGTATGGGAGGATAACAATGGACACCTCAGCATGACACCTGATATCGACCGAGAACTAGCTATTGAATAAATTCAGCTCCTGGGAGTGAATTTTTGGACGGCAGGGTGTACACCTGACCGTGTTATTTAACAAGATGCCGGCTAGCCCAATTCGACGGGTGGATGATGAATCGCATTCCTTCATATAATGTAAATGGACCTGTTGAGGCCAGCTATTAATATCCTAAGGTTAGGAATAAATACTTAAACAATTCCATACACTATCTTGCATATAGTTTAGAGATCATATGTGTTGCGCAGATCAGTGAGACTGCACTATTGTATTTAAAGCCACATACTACTGCTTGGAGATAAAGAAAGAGGGAACAGAGCGGGGGACGAAGCAAGTGTTTTGTTACCGCCCGACTCAGTCCCATTGTATACTGGAAGAGCCGAGGGAGAGATTTTAAACGACCCTTGGAGGGTGACGTTTAGAGTAGAAAGACTTTGAAACCCTGTTTGTAATAAAAGAATCATTGTTGTATTGTATAATGAATTTGTGTGGTTTGAAACACATTGATAATTAAGGATCATTCTGATAACTTATACTTGGCAAACTTATCGGTTGTTGAAAGTTGCGTTCTTATACTGACAATGTCACCTATTTCTAAAGGTCGACACTAGATGCCATAGGCTATGCCCACGCAAGGGTAGCATAAAATACCATCCGACACAGCGGTAACGGAATCTTTGAAATTGAACTCATGACGACATACAGTGGAACTGTAGAAAGTGTAACTACATAAAGGGGAACTGCATAACAGTGGACATGCAGAAAGGGGTATAATTATACATAACAATGGAGTTGCAAGTAAATATGAGGTGCAACCCATAAATTGGTTAATGCATGGTAGATCATTTTGGTGGGAAGAGAAATACAGAACACAATTGTACGCATAATGAAAATTAGGATGTGTTGAGAATAACCAACTAGATTAAGAAATTAAAGAGGTCACAATAGGTGACATTAGATTGTAAGTATAGTTATATGTGGAATTTGCCAGTGCATCAGCGCACTTGAGAAGGAATTTTATGTTAATCTCATGGTAAATGAATGAATAATCATTTGGATTTGCAAGGATAAAGTGCGAATATTAGTGGATTGAAGGAATAGTTTTGCATTGTTTTGTGTTATATTGTTAGGATTGTGTTTTTGTTTGTGTGAAGCCATGGTTTAGAGCTCAATTAAAGTCTTTAGAATAGAGATGTGCTTTATTATTGTAGAGTTGATACCTTTTAGTCTCAGATCAAAAATATGCAACTGCTCAGTGGGTGAACGGTACACGCCTGAGGACTGATGCTGGCTGGAGGCAGAAGCATGTTTTCCATGGAAATTACTCACATGGGTACATGGGATTTGATGCCCTGTACATGGATTTGAGCTAAAGGTACAACTTAAGTCGGTCAAGATTTGATGTAAACAACTCTATTAACATATCGGATAAAATGAATTAGGGGAATGACCGCACCTAACCTTAGCTAAGCTTCGATACAAACAAAATAAATTTTGATAAACACCATATACTTATCATGGTCCAGGTAACATGGGGCGGTATTACTCTATCGTGGAATCGCCTGATTAGTGCAATATGTATATCTTGGCATTGCACAGCCTGACCTACGAACCACCTCTTTTATTTACCATGTCGCCCGTGAGTGGTGAAAAACATGGTAAGCAGACCTTCTTTCATTTATCATGGCGCCCAAGTTTGTGGAGCTTATGGGATTTAGGGAAACCCCATAGATTTCATATGGTATTTCATGGGGAAAACCATAATAATTATTTTTTGCCTCAAACTGAGTTTGAGTGATTTTTGAGTTCAATAGGCTTTTGAAGTAACGCAGAATCTATCTATTGAGAAGAGAAGTGCCCAAGGGTACGAGCGCTACGCACCCAATCCACAATTTATCCAAAAATCCAAATTTTAAGTACAATTTTACAATATGTGTACAGTGTCTTGAATTTCTCTCCAAAACGAATCCATACATGTATCCAGGAAGACTGCCTATATCTCAAAGTGAATTGTAGTACGAATGGCTGGTACGGAGGGTATTTTGCAGGGGTTGCAGAGCTAAAACAGCATTTTGACGCTGTCAATGAACAGAATAAGCTGGAAGCCAAGGCTTTCCAGGATGAAATAAATAACCGTTTAGATGCCAATCAGGAGGCAATTAATGCAAATCAGGTTGCAATGAACAACAATCAGGTTGAATTGAGTAATCGTTTAGATGCCAATCAGGTGGCAATTAATGCAAATGAGGTTGAAATAAACAACCGATTGGATGCAAATAAGGCAGAAATAAATGATAAGCTAGGTCAAATGCAAGAAACAATTAAGACCGAGGTAACTGAAACCGTTGTAAGCATTATATCAGAAATGCTGGTTAAGACCGAAAAGCGTTTCGAGTCGATAGAAGCTAAACTTGACAGTAATTTGCAGGCATGTAAGCACGCGCAGGATGAAACGAACAGTAGGTTAGATGCACTGTCCAATGACATTAAGGATATTCAAATCCAAAATGAGGCGAATCTCGAACGCCAAGCGAAAGAGTTTTCCGAATTTACTAGAACGGTAGATCAGAGATTAGAAAAGAATGATAGTAAATGGGATGAAAAGTTGAAAGGTTATGCTAGAGCGATTAACGGTGATCTAAAGAAGCAGGATCAGAACATATTAGATCAATGTCCGGTAATAGGAGAAATTAAGGCTATCGCTAACGAAAGTAAGAGCTGGTAGGCAACATAAAGGGTCAGGTGAGCAAAGTTCATCAAGAACTGGACCAAATTCAAAGCGACATTGTTATCGTTAACAAAAGACAAGAGGAAAATAGAGGGGAAATCGCTAAGGTCAGAAATGAAATATCAAAGGTCAATGGACATATCCAAGAGGAAATTAAAGGACTTAGGGAAGAACTCGAAGTGAGAGAAGGCCAAAAGACAGAGGCAAGCGACAAGACCCTTGCTCAAATAAAGGAAGATGTAGAGGATAAAATCTCCCATATCAAGCAAAGCCTGAAGGAAGATAAGAAGAAAATATTTCAAGTGGCAGAAGAAAACAGGGATAGGCTAAGCAAAATAGAAAAGGAGGTAATCACCCGATTGGAAAGAACAGAGATGCGCCACAATCAAATGGAGACTAGGATAATAGCACAGGAGGAAACCCTAATGAAAGATTCTAAGTCAAGTGAAGGCAGCGTGGAAGATATGAGGAAAACCAAGTGGGCAGATTTAGAAACCCAACCTATAATAAGGAAAACTATAGGCCCAGGCGAAAGGGCATATATGACGCCAGGTGCACCGATTGCAGCTTCTATGCCGCATGAAAATGCTATTCACAACCAAGTTATAAATGTAATTAGAGCAAGCGAGGAGAAACCAAGAAAGTTTTCAGGTAGCCATTGTAATATGACACCGAAGTATTGGATGAAAGGAGTTTTCGAATATTTGAACGATGCGCGGATACCACAAGAGCGCAGGCTACGAGCCATAGAGAAACTAACGGAGGGAGAATGTGCGTTATGGTTTCGCAGTTTCCGTTATCCTTCGATACTGTCGAGGAGTTCCGGGAAGCTTTTTGAAGAGATACTGGGATCCGATGACCCAACGGAATTTACGATTGGATTTGTACTCGAAAAGGTACAGCACCAACAATCCAACGAAGTACGCTGAATTCTTCGTATCTCAGGTGTGTAGATTTAAAGAACTTGACCAGGCACCTAGCGAGCTACAGCTATGCATTGCTATTGCCAAACAGCTTCCTTATGAAATCCAAAGGCTGCTGATTTCGGCAAATGCAAAAACCGCAATGGGAATGGAGGCAGTTCTTAGGAAACTGGACCTCACAACATCCAATACTATGCGTCAGAATCGAACCGTGGAACAGGTACATATGACCAATACGCAGACTGACCAGTACAAAGCTCCGAAAAATAATAAAGCTACTAGCACCGAAACGTTAGATTCCAACGGACGTCAAGGGGAACATGAACCCAGAAGATGGCAACCGAGATATAAAGGAAACGCTGGTAGAGGAAGAGGAGGCCGAAATTCTTGGAATCAACAGAACACAAGGGGTGGACCGTACCAAAATAATGGAGGTAACAATGGCCAAGAAGGCAACAATCGAAATTGGAGACCCCAGGAAAGAAGGCGTAACTTTGATGACGAGGTAGAGGAACGTTATCACGCTTCATTGCAATACCTCGATGAAAGGGGAGAAGAACCCCAGAAGCAGCAAGTCCGCTGGCAAGAAGCTATGCAAAATAGGACGTCACCAGACAGATGTGGAGACGGAGCCAAAAGTTTGGAGTTACAGCGCAGTGAACAGGAGAGAGGAAACTCTAACGGGACTGGCACTGTAGAGAAAAAAAACACCGAAATTAGAAGAATTTGAGAATGATGGATGGAATGCAGTCAACATCATTAATAGGATAACCAAACCGGAAGAATTAATCGAGGATACAGGAGGATCACAGGTCATGATTAAAAGAGAATTGCCCATTATTATAGTAAGAGTGGCAGGGTTGAAGATAAGAAGTCTTTTGGACACGGGTTCAACGGTGTGTCTTATGACACAAGCTTTGTATAATGAGATAGCGCAAAGAGAAAACGTTTTGAAAATACCTATCTCAAGTGTCAAAATAAAGGGTGTCATTCCTGACGAGACGAAAATATGCAAATATCAGGTATTCCTAGATTTACAGATAGGAGGCTCTATCTTTTCGCAGAGTTTTCTACTAGTAAACAAATTGCCTCTTAACCTTATTGTTGGGGCAGAGTTTATGAGGGAATACAGAGTGGTAATAGACCTATCACAGGACAGAGTTATGTTCCGGGTGAACGAGGAAGCCGAAGGCTTAGAGGTCTCACTCAAACAGAATGAACTAGGGACAGATGAACAGGTATGGCATACATACAGAGACATGACTGAGGAGGAAGTGTTAGCTATCGAGCAGTTAGAAGACGAACTGAAAACACTAGTTGCAGACATGAAGAAAGATCTGGAACCCGAACTGGAAGAATGCATTTTGAAAAAACTAGAAGAAGCAAAAATTGGTCCAAGAGTTAAGGAAAATTTAAAGAAATTGTTATTGGAACAGAAGGAAGTCTTTGACTCAAGACCTGGTCGTATAAAGAACTTCACTTATGCATTCCAAGTTAACGACTGGACACCATTTAGGCAGAAACCCTACCCAATAGCCGAAAAGTATTATGCTAAGGTTAAAGAAGCAATTCAGGAGATATTGGAGGCCGGTGTTATTGAGAAAACACCTACGCCTTACGTATTCCCATTGGTAATCGTACCTAAGACAGACGGGATTGTCAGAGCATGCCTGGATTTGAGGCATTTAAATATGAAGGTAATACCAGAGTTTGACCAAGTGCCACCTATTAAGGAAATCCTCAGAAAGTTTAAAGGGAAGACCATATTTACAAATATAGATATTACATCGAGCTTTCACAATATTGAATTGGAAAAGAAAACTAGTCTAATGACAGGATTTATGTTTGATCAACATACATACTTATTTTTAAGACTACCCTTCGGTTTGAAAACAGCTGGTTCAGCTTTGATAAGAGCGTTTGACCGCAATCTATCGGATGAAGTTAAAGAGAGTACCATCAGGTACGTAGATGACATTCTACTCACATCAGAATCTCTGGAGGAGCACATGAGAGGCCTGAAGAAGTTGCTGGATAACCTTAGAGAAGCTAATTTTAAGGTTAATATCAAGAAATCGCACTTCTGTCAGAGGGAAGTTAAATTCCTAGGGCACGCTATCGATGAAAATGGAGTAAGGCCAAACCCAGAGAATTTAGAGGTAATTCGAAATTTTCCTCGACCCACGAAAGTTAAGCACGTCCGACAGTATTTGGGAGTAATTGGATTCTTTGCTAACCACTGTCCAAGCTATACTACTGTACCCGATACCTAGTTGAGGCTATCGGCTACGCCAGTTGTGATCGAGCCATAGTTGAGATTTATGGGCAAAGAAAAAAAGATAGCGCTCAGATCGAGTCAAGAAGAATGGTAGGAAATGACGTAGGAGGCCGAGGAAGAAGGAGGCACTACCCTTCAAGCATATGGAATTATGGGAGAAATACCAGATTATTATAAAGATCAATATGGAATAAAAAATTATATAACTTCAGAAGAGAAGGAAATATCAAGAAATCTTATTGGTGATAACTTGAAGAAAGGCAGACAACTCCTAAGTTCTGTTATAACTTAATTGCCGATATAATAGTGGTCGAGGTTATAGCTGTGACGTATGACAGCGGAAGGAAGGGGAAAGTCACGTGATAGAGCCGGGCGAGACAGCCGAACGGAGTGACACTAGCAGAACGAAAGTAGTATTCCAGCAAGTCAAGCGAAGCGAATCACATCGTGCACTAGGAGAACGAAAGTAGTATTCCAGCAAGTCAAGCTGAGCAGGGCACATCGCGCAGTACGAGAATCAGTTAGCAAGGCAGTGCAGAGCAGTAGTAGGAGTTGGTTGTTGGAGCGTACGCTATTAGCAAGGCAGGTTACACAAGCCGTGAACTTGAGTAGATGTCTTTTCAACATCACAGTAATAGTTACGTGAAACAGCAATGCTTTTCCAAACTTACAGTTTATCAAAGCAATACGCAGCATTACGATAAGATTGAGAACATTATTTGAGCTACATTCTCAATGCAGAACAGTACAGCGAAGCAGTATAATGAGGCCAGTATTCAACCTCGCATTATACAAGAACAATAAGGCGATAGTCAAGCAGATGAACATTACTTCGACATTTTGTCAAGCTTAATATGTTTGGACTTGTGTTTCGACAGTCCAATTGTGCAGGCCAATTGCAATTATACACTTCTATTGTGGACTTTTAAATGGACTTGAACATATTTCAGCGGTATTACGGCATATTTTATGATGCATTTTAGACCGAAATATTTAAGGTGACCATGGGGTCAGTCCAACATTACTGCTTTTGGCAAGTGAACAGTTACAAGCGTATGCACTTTGTGAACAGTGGCACGTGCAGCATTATAGTTGCATAGCATAAACAGTTATGAAATATCTCAGTTATGAACACAGATTCACCGGCCGTGAAAGCCAATATACCATCTTTTTGGAAGCCTTCATAGGGAGGTTATGGCTGCTTGAGCTTTTAGTTCTCGCAGTCGAGTGGTGCAGTTGCACCTAATATAAAGGGAGGTGGCGCGCAGTTCGTCACTCCTGTGGGGGTCCGGGCGGGGACACCAAGAGCCCGCCGGTGAGCCAGCTTGGTGTCCTAGGCGAAATCCCACACAAGACACGGCACAAACCTATAAGAATTGCTGAGTTTTAATTCACCGGCCGTGAAAGCCAATATACCATCTTTTTGGAAGCCTTCATAGGGAGGTTATGGCTGCTTGAACTTTTAGTTCTCGCAGTCGAGTGGTGCAGTTGCACCTAATATAAAGGGAGGTGGCGCGCAGTTCGTCACTCCTGTGGGGGTCCGGGCGGGGACACCAAGAGCCCGCCGATGAGCCAGCTTGGTGTCCTAGGCGAAACCCCACACAAGACACGGCACAAACCTAGAAGAATTGCTGAGTTTTAGATACAGTGTGTTTGACAAATCAGTACACTTTTCTAGATAATTTATTTGTTTCTACCAGGGAAATTCAGCCGCTGTGGAGATTGACATTTTTGTCGTATGCCAACCGAATAGTTTATGGGACAGTGGCGTGACATATTCGAGGAGTATGGGGTACTCTACATTTTTGAACTTTTATGGAAGAGTTTGGACAATATCCGTGATGGATAATCTTCAGTTCATCATGTCGGGCTAGGCGGTTACGGAGACGTGATGGCACCACAGAGCGATGGATTCGGTTCCTGACGAAGAGGATGTACAACATCAGATTCACTTGGAATATGAAGTTAAGCGTTAGTTCAGTGGGTGATACAGCGTTTTCGTCGATCTATCGAGAAATTTGTGACACACACGTGGATTATCGGCGATCTTTGAATTATATTAACATCTGGAATATGAAGGTATTGTAAGAGTTATGGCATTCCTGATATGATTTTTCATGAACACTGGGCATACTTGTATATATTTCTAGTAGGAGTTCTACTATTATTTTTCGACATGGCTTAGATACTTTTTTGCTCCATTTGCTAGAATATGGTGTTACCATATGATATGGCAGGCACAGTTATACGACGTTCTCACCATTGGTTGACTTTATTAGACAGAATTTTCGTCTTTATATTTTTTTCAGTGAGGATAGTATTTCTTGATTATGGATAGATATTTTTTGCGAGTGTTTCGAACTCGTGATCTGCAATTGAATAATTTAAATTATTTCGTCAGTTCATTGCATACTAGCGAGTATGTATAATTCATCAGTAGGGATTTTTTTTGTTGGATTGTTTGGTGATATTAAAATTTTATCCACTCAAGTGAATGCATATCGCTTTTATATGACAAATAGAGTCTTGTTGATTCCAATCTTGTACACTCACTCATCAGTCTACGAGATGGGGCCTATTGCATTTAGCAAGTGTGTGGTGGCACTCACGTTACCCATCGCTTAGGGCATTATCATGATAGTCTACGGGGCAGGGCCTGTCGCTTTAGGCGATTGTGTGGTGGCACTCATCTTACCTGCCAGTCGAGGGCCTCATTTTATCATCCGAGTGTACTTATGATCGTAAGAGGATTAAACAAGTAACTACCAGTCACACATCAGTAGAATTTTGTTAAATAAATTAAAAATAAATGTCAGCAGGGTTACATTTTGTAATTCTAGTTTTGCCAATCCAATATTTTGTTGCAATACTCTTTTGAGAGTACATTCATTTAACAGCTGATACTTTTGATACTCTTTGTGAGTGATTTGATACCTTTGAGAAGGATTTCAAGTAATTGAATCATGTAACATGAATCATTTATGGTCAGAATTTATTTTGAGGCAGATCAGTATTAGATATTTTTGATGTGAGGTATTATAACACATTGGTGTGTTTCTTTGAAGTAAATCTTGAGAATCTTAAGAGAATTTATGCTCTATTTGAAAGCAGATCTTGAATTGGATTATGATTACCAAGGTAATTTTCCTTATTGTTTAAGAAGTTGTCTAGATATGATCAGATTAATTACACTTCTTATAGATTGTGTGCGTTAATAATTTGAAGCCAGTTATATATTTTTGTGGATCATGCAACGTGATTATGTGAATTATTTTTGATAGGTATTTTTGGAGGTTGTAAAGTGGAAGTTTGCAATATTGCCAATGAGTATTTTGAGGCAGACATGAGGTTGTTGAACTCAGTCTAGCATATTTTTGAAGATTCATGCTGTGCGCTGAATAGTTATGGTGTTATGTTGAATAGTTATGGTGTTATATGGAATAATTATGGTATTCAAATATGGTATTTGATAAAGTGAGATTATATGGTGAAGTTTTGGATGGTGAGATCAAACGTGATTTTGTGAAGGCAATATATTATTTTGGCATGATAATTAAATACGAGATATAACTTGGAAGTGATAAAACTGTAAGACAACGTTCTATAACCTACATTAAACAATTTTTTAGGAAATTAAATAAATAAATAATTTTGATAATCCGAGATTTTCTGATAATAATAATTTATAAAATAATAATCTGAAGTTAAAGCATATTAATGATCTGACCCGATGAAATAAAATCTAAATGACCCGATGAATAAAAATCTAAATAACCAGATGAATTAAAATTTGAATAAATTGATAAATTAAAATTTGAATAAATCGATGAATTAAATAAATGGATGAATTAAAGGTTGAATAAATTAACTGAATTAAATAAATTAATAGGTGATTAAACAGCTGATGATTAACTGAATTGAAAGGTGATAATTAATTAAAGAAACTGATGATTAATAAAATTTAATTGGATTTAAATAAATTTAAATAAATTTAAATTTAAATTTAAATTTAAATAAATTTAAATAAGAAATATGATTTAAATAAATTGATGAATTGCAACTTGAATTAATGAATTAAACAATTTAAATGGATGAATTGAGATGATTTAATCTGAATGAGATAATGAAATGAGAGTGTGTGGATAATTGAAGAATATAATGAATTGATGAATAGAATATTCATTTTATTGATTTGATGGTAATAAATCAATTATTCTGACTTGAATATAACGAATATTGGGATGAGAACTAATGTGAGAGATATTTAATTTGATATGATGATGATAACCAATGAATAGTGAAGTTTTCTTTGATTCACAAGCTAGCAATAATCAGTGACAGTGTAAATATAGTGTATAAATTAATTGTTAGATTTTTCGGAGCATTTATTGAGATTTCCAGCATTTGAATAGTGCCATATAAGCCATGGAAATAAGTCAATATTAGAATATATGTGTTTTGTTAGGATATTTTGTTAGACAGATTCATATTTATAGACATCCACATCCCTGATGTTAAATTAAAGAAAGGTTAGGTCTCAGGGATCACGAATGTCAGTGACGCAAAGACATAGTGCTACGGTGGCCCTGAGAACCCAAGCGAACTTTAGTAAATTTTTATATTTTATGTGGATGAAATATACTTTGAAATAGCACAGAGATGGTTCGATTTTGAGGACAATGACAACCTAACGTTTGCATTCGACCATACTCTTGGGTAGGGTGTGTGTTTATTTTCTCTGTCTGACTATCAAAGTTCAAATAACTTTGGTTTTATCTTAGTTGTGATCTGATGATGATGTGGTTTTCCCAATCCTTTCCTTTGTCTTAATTAAGGCTTAACCATGAAGGATGTGGTTTGCTAGGGGTTCAGTTGATGGCGTCCATTTCTTTTTTTAAAATTAAATTTAAGCCCGTAACGAACCTGCAGATACTTTATCTCGTGTTACCCTCTGCTTTTGTGATATTTCAACTGAATTTCCGACACATTCCTTATTTGACTTCATGTTCATTTAACTCCACTCTGGCCTGGGAAGCCAGGTATGCGATGTAATGGCAGATGGGTCATCGCATCCCTTGGATGAACGGGTACACTACAACTGTGGCACCACTGCAAGATCTATTGAAGAAAGGCGGCAGGTGGAATTGGGCGGAGCAGTGTCAAGAAGCATTCGTGAGGACAAAACAAATGCTTTTGGAATACGTGAAGCTGGGATACCCTGATTATACCCAGAAGTTCATAATACAGACGGATGCATCACTTATTGGAATAGGGGCGATGCTGTTCCAAGAAAATGTTGATAAGCCCGAGGAGAATTTTTTTATTGCCTTTATAAGTAGGAGATTGAGGGCCCATGAGAAAAATTACACGATCACAGGAATAGAGTTGCTCGCAATTCTGTACGCATTACAGTACTGGCGTAAACTCGTGTATGGCTTTCAAATCGTCCTCAGAACAGACCATAAAGCTTTAACATTTTTTTTAAAGACGGATTTGCCCAGCCAGAGTTTGACAAGATGGTCCCTGTATATTCAACAGTTCAATGTGGAAGTAGAATACTGTCCAGGGAAAGAGAACGTAATACCGGACATGTTAAGCCGATATCCGAGAGAAGAGGAAACTCTAGCTGTTCAGATTGAAAATCGAGATCAGAAGACCTTAGATGACTTGAAGAATCTTACCAACCTACAACGCGAAGATCCGTGGTTTAAAATGATGATTGATTACTTCGAGGGACGCTTAGCAAGGGGAACTGCAATATACAGAGAGGCGGAGGCATTATCAACAGACTACGTATGGTACAATCAGATGCTACACAAGTGGGAGGATGTAGAGCATACCCGTCAAAGGATTGTTATTCCTGCATCTTTGCAGAGGAGATTGGTGTGGCTAGCACACAGAGCGTTTGGACATGCTGGTATAGATAAGATAACTGCTCTACTGAAAGAAGCATTCATTTGGCCGAAGTTAAGAGAAACTGTAAGAAATGCTATTCGGACATGCGATTTGTGCCAAAGGGTAAAGCCAAATCCCTTTTTAATGAGACAACGACCCATTCCGTTGTTACCAGAGAAGTCAAGGCAGCTAATGAGTGTAGACAACTTTGGACCACTGCCTAGAGCACGTAGAGGCAATAACATTTTTGTAGCCATGGATGTATTTTAAAATATGGTGGTATTATGCCCCATACAGAAGACTAGCTCGAAGCAGGTATTAAAGAGATTGAAAGAGAGAGTTATTCCGATACTTAGGAAACCGGATAACCTACTCTCAGATCACGGGAGCTGCTTTACTAGCCCAGAATTTCGTCGGGAATTGGCAAATTTAGGAATTAGGCAGATTTTATCTACCATTCGCCATCCTGAGGCTAGCCCCGTTGAACGTGTTATGAGAGAGATCCAGAAATATATGAAAATTTATTGCTCTGAAGAGAATTGGAAATGGATCGATGTCTTGGATATAATAGAGTACTGCATAAATAATACTCTGCACGAAGCGACAGGTCAAGTGCCCGTGACTCTACATTTGGATCAGAGACCGGAGAGGCCATGAACTGGTGTTATTCCATTACCTGTAGACGCGCAGCCAGGACGAGAATTGAGGAAACAGCGAACCTTCGAATATCTCCAAGCACAGGCAGAAAGACGCCAGAGAAGAAACCGTGCGAAGCGATATCACAGACCGCTTATCATTGGGGAAAAAGTTTTTGTCAGGAGGCCAGCCAGTTCAGATCCAGAAGCACGGAAATATAAGAAATTCAATTTTGGATATCACGGCCCGTTCGAAATTATAAGAGACCTACAGAATAATGCATATAGAATAAGGCATTTAGAAACGATAAACGAGGTCGTTATGAATGTGGCCAACCTGAAAATTTATTATTCACCAGAAGAATTTGACGAACAAGAGGAAGCTGTAGCAGCGCACACCCAAGTGGATGTGGACAGCAAAGTCAACCAGCCAGACAAGCTTGAAGGCTCACTGAGCGAGACGGAAAGGAAAACAAGCAGCTCGCCCAGGGAAGGAAGGAGACAGGCGGAATGCAAGTGTCTACGACTGCTGTACAAAGAAATGGTCGATTTTGCCGGGGAGGTTGAAACCTTGATTGAAGCCCTCCGCAAGGACAATGCACGTCTGAGAGCTGAGCTTACAGTAGAAGGGGGAGGAAGACAGACCCACTCGCAGGCAGAAGAGTTGAATGACCGCTTATTGTAAACAAGGCCGGTCGGGACACAGTCAGCCGCTGACTTGCAAATGACTTCTATAAGGTTTGCAAGGGGAATATGAACCCAACGGTGTTAGGCTGACTGGTGTCGAACGTGGATCTCTGAGATAAATGTGTACAGACTAGAGATACCAGCAAGGAACGAACACAAGATCTTTTGAGGGAGTTTAAGCTATAAAAATCCCTAGAGAAAATACACATTAAATCACTGTTGTGATATGAACAAGTTATGACATTATTTGTTAATCTAATGCAGGAAATAGTAGCAGAATACTGCAGTATTGGGCTGTGGGAGGCATACAATTCTGGACTTAGCGCAGAAAGTGTGAGCGTTTGAGAGTTTGTAAATGACTCTGGAATTTAGCGTGGTTTCGTGGAGCCATGCCAATCACTGTGACCTACTTAGGCCGTCTGGAGCAGGTCAGGACGGTAATATATGGGCCAGTTATTCCCCGTTACAGAATGAAAAGGCCAAGGGGATGGGAAGATACCAGAGTAATTTAATGATTACTCGTGATTGGAGTAACTCAGAGACATGAGGATTGCACCTATGTGAATGTATAGCCGGGAGGCTAATTATCAAGCCGTTAAACATTGAAATCGAGGCAGATTTAATGTAACGCGCATTAACACAGTAAAACTGAGGTTAGCGACAGGATCTGACCATGTCTTCGGGGATGTACCGATGACGCCGCGTGGGGAAGCGCTGGCAAAGGCAATTAATATTAATTAATTGGCCGATCGATCCTCGAGCACACAGACAGATCTATGATCAGCGAGGAAAAATGAACCATAAAAACGTTATTTCAAGACCAGAAACAGGCGGAGAGAGGAAAGGACGCTGCAAGGAAATTTTCGGTCTACTTTTTCTCTCCAAACGGATATAAGGGCTGTGGGAAGGACAGTCGCAGTTAGTTGAACCGTACTTGAGTGCGAAGCGCACGTTACCGGGGTCCAGGGAAGGGACGCTCGGACTTCAACAGTTTTAGTGCATCAACATAAGAACCATGCAGTAAGGCATGTATTAATAACGATTATTGTAGTTAGTTGAACCGCAGTCTAGTGCGAAGCGCACGTTACCGGGGTCCAGGAAGGGACGCTCGGACTTCAGCAGTTAAGTGCATCAACATAATAGCCATGCAGTAAGGCATTATTAAAAACAATTAATAAGGACAGTCGTTCCATACTTTTATAGTCGGCATCACAAATGATTATAATCGAGCACGCAGGAAATGTACCCTGTGATATACAAGGTAGGAAAATTGTAAGTGGTAATTGGACAAGTACAATGTACAATGGACGATCGCAATATATATATAAGTTATTGGTTAGACATATAATAGGATGTCGGATTGCGCAGATATAAACCTTGTTATGCAAGTGATGAAATGTCGCAGGGATACCACTGTAATTAATGATCAGGACGATGTGCAAGCATATTTATGCGATATCAGGAAATTTATCTAAGGGTAGACATTGATAGACAGATTGGGGGACCGCTAGGAATATTTAGGCAGAGAATCGATACTTTCGGACGAGATGCGGGAGAGAAGCGGAGAATAGATCTTCAACGCCTGCATTTTTGATATTCTGCAAGGAAAGGTCAACCATTAAGAAATGTACATAGCAATCGTGTGATTTTAGTGATGATCATTTAAATATATGTAAAATTAATAGTGTAACAAGTGCTATAACGTGTTGTGTGAATAAGGAAGCAACAGCTGCGACATGAAGAAGCAAAGTGCAGAGTGTTTTGTAAGGCAAAAGTTATGTAAAATGTGTGTGGAAAGTGTAAGAATGCCTTGCTAATTTGCAAATTATGGCGGGCATTACTGGAGGAAATGCGTGGTCGGAGCCACCAGATTAACCAATGTGAGTACCCAAAAACCAAGATTTCAAGATTTACAAAATATGCCAATAAGAGTCAATTCTGGCAGGTAGAACCTCGAGATATTAATGTTGTGTTGATTTTAGTCAAGTTGAGATGTCTCTGTACATCATTGAGTGGATAAATCGTCACCACTAATGTAAAAATGGCAATTGAGTCATATAAAAAGTTAACGTAACGAACACGGACGTTCGGTTATTGAATACGGTTACGTTGTGTCGGTATGGAAATGTATGTCAGTAATAATAATAAGAAGAAGAAGAAGAAGAAGAAGAATAAATGAATACACATCAGGGAAAAATGGTTGTATGCAAAATATATATGCTAATGGGTATAATTGTGTATCCAAGCAATAGTATTATACGTGAAGGGCTAAGTAAAGGAATTTAATATCAGAGTATATTATGATAATGGAAATAAATATGCAAGAATCTAGGAACTGGAAGGGTTTAATAGAGATTTGAATTCGCAGCTTGATGAATAAGCTTGTAAGAGTAATTGATAGATTTTATCTTACTAATTAAAGGACGGGATCATATCACCATGATCAGGGGAGCCAGGTAATCTACTCGACGTGTGAAATCTCGTATAGCCGAGGGCATACAGAGATATTATTTGCCAGAGCGTATTTAGTGATGTACACTAGCTCTGAAGATATTGGAATGTTCCGGGTTCGAATCCAGTGGTGTATGGGAGGATATCAATGGACACCTCAGCATGACACCTGATATCGACCGAGAACTAGCTATTGAATAAATTCAGCGCCTGGGAGTGAATTTTTGGATGGCAGGGTGTGCGCCTGACCGTGTTATTTAACAAGATGCCGGCTAGCCCAATTCGACGGGTGGATGATGAATCGCGTTCCTTCATATAATGTAAATGGACCTGTTGAGGCCAGCTAATAATATCCTAAGGTTAGGAATAAATGCTTAAACAATTCCATACCCTATCTTGCATATAGTTTAGAGATCATATGTGTTGCGCGGATCAGTGAGACTGCACTATTGTATTTAAAGCCACATACTACTGCTTGGAGATAAAGAAAGAGGGAACAGAGCGGGGGACGAAGCAAGTGTTTTGTTACCGCCCGACTCAGTCCCATTGTATACTGGAAGAGCCGAGGGAGAGATTTTAAACGACCCTTGGAGGGTGACGTTTAGAGTAGAAAGACTTTGAAACCCTGTTTGTAATAAAAGAATCATTGTTGTATTGTATAATGAATTTGTGTGGTTTGAAACACATTGATAATTAAGCATCATTCAGATAACTTATACTTGGCAAACTTATCAGTTGTTTAAAGTTGCGTTCTTATACTGACATTGTCACCTATTTCTAAAGGTCGACACTAGATGCCATAGGCTATGCCCATGCAAGGGTAGCATAAAATACCATCCGACACAGCGGTAACGGAATCTTTGAAATTGAACTCATGGCGACATACAGTTGAACTGTAGAAAGTGTAACTATATAAAGGGGAACTGCATAACAGTGGAAATGCAGAAAGGGGTATAATTATTAATAACAAGCTGTACCCGGCATGCGTTGCAATGCCAATCAAAGAAGGTGTTGGCGTTGAAATTCTGTTTCTTGAAGTGCTTTTGGATACACAACATGTTAACTGCCTCTAAGCTATCGTAAAATGGATTTTCTAATTTAGAACCATTCGTGGAAGCGTGCACAACAACTTTCAAAAGTTTCATCGCTGTCACTCATTTGTTGAATCTACTCGTACGCTACCTGTTGTGAAATGGATTTACTAAGTCGAAACCCTTCCCTGGCGTGTACACAATAACTCATCAATGATTCATCGCAATCGGATGAATTGTATATGCACGTATACGGGGTTTTGTTTAAACGATTCGTGCGCTGTCACTCATTTGTTGAATCTACTCGTGCGCTACCTATTGAGAAATGTATTACTAAGTCGAAGCCCTTCCCTGGCGTGTACACAATAACTCATCAAGGTTTCATCGCAATCGAAGAATGTTATATGAACGCAATAGGGGATTTTGTTGAATCGCTTCTCGCGTCGTCACCCATTTGTTGCATCTACTCTTGCGCTACTTATTGTGAAATGGATTTACTAAGTCCCCTTCCCTGGCGGGTACACATTAACTGAGCAATGTTTCATCGCAATCGGATGAATAGTATATGAACGCATACCTGATTTTGTTTAAACGATTCGCGCTCCGTCACTCATTTGTTGAATCTACTCGTGCGCTACCTACTGTAAAATGTATTTACTAAGTTAGAAACCGTCACGTAAGTGTCCACAACATCTCACCCAAGTTTCATCGCTATCGGACTAATGGGATATGAAGACATAGGGGACTGTATTGAAACGCTCCGCATGTCGTCGTTCATTTGTCGAATCTACTCGTGTGCTACCTACTGTGAAATTTATTTACTAAGCCAGAAACCTTCCTTGGAGTGTCCACCATATTTCACCCAAGTTTCACCGCTAACGGCAGAATGGTATATGACCTTATACGGGACTTTGTTGAAACTCTTCGCGCGTCGTCCCTCATTTGTTGAATCAACTTGTGCGCTGCATATTGTATAGTGGATTTACTAAGCCAGAAATTTTCCATGACGTGTACACAACATCTCACCCAAGTTTCATAGCTACGAACGAATGGTACATGAATGCATACGGGACTTGGTTGAAACGCATCGCGTGTCGTCGCTCATTTGTTGATTCTACTCGTGCGCTACATATTGTAATATGGATGTACTCAGCCAGAAACCTTCCCTGGAGTGTACACAACATCTCAACCAAGTTTCATCGCAATCGGATGAATGGTATGTGAACGTATACGGGACGTTGTCGAAACGCTTCGCGCGTAGTCACTCATTTGTAGAATATAAACGTGCGCTTCGTATTGTAAAATGGATTTACTTAGCCAGAAACCTTTCCTGGAGTGTACACAACAATTCACCAAACATTTATCACTATCAGACGACTGGTATATGACTTTATACGGGACTTTGTTGAAAAGCTTCGCGTGTCATCGCTCATTTGTTGAATCTACTGGTGCGATACCTATTGTAAAATGTATGTACTAAGCCAGAAACCTTCCCTGGAGTGTACACAACATCTCACCCAAGTTTCATCGCCAACGGATGAATGGTATATGAAATTATATGGAACTTTGTTGAAACGCTTCGCGCGCCGTTGCTCATTTGTTGATTCTACTCGTGCTCTACCTATTTTTAAAGGGATTTACTAAGCTAGAAACCTTCCCTGGAGTGCACACAAAATCTCAGCCTAGTTTCATCGCTATCGGACGAATGGTATATGAACGCAAACGTGACTTTGTTGAAATGCTTCGCGCGTCGTAGCTCATTTGTTGAATCTACTCGTGCGCTGCCTATTTTAAAGTGGATGTACTAAGCCAGAAAATTTCCCTGCAGTGTACACAACATTTTACGCAAGTTTCATAGCTATCGGACGAATGGTATATGAATGCATACGGGACTTTGTTGAGACGCATTGCGTGTCGTCGCTCATTTGTTGAATCTACTTGTGCGCTATCTACTGTGAAATGTATTCACTAATTTTGAAACCTTCACATAAGTGTATACAACATCTCACCCAAGTTTCATCGCTATCGGAAGAATGGTATATGAACACATACGGGACTTTGTTGAAATGCTTCGCGCTTCGTCGCTCATTTGTTGAATCAACGCGTGCGCTACCTATTGTAAAATGGATTTACTAAGTCAGAAACCTTCCTTGGAGTGTACTCAACATCTCACCCAAGTTTCATCGCAATCGGGCGAATGGTATATGAACGCATAGCAGACATACCCACAGACATACCCACAGACATACTATCACGTTACATTGATTTTTATATATATAGACAATGGAGTTGCTAGTAAATATGAGGTGCAACCTATAAATTGGTTAATGCATGGTAGATCATTTTGGTGGGAAGAGAAATACAGAACACAATTGTACGCATAATGTAAATTAGGATGTGTTGAGAATAACCAACTAGATTGTGAAATTAAAGAGGTCACAACAGGTGACATAAGATTGTAAGTATAGTTATATGTGGAATTTGCCAGTGCATCAGCGCACTTGAGAAGGAATTTTATGTTAATCTCATGGTAAATGAATGAATAATCATTTGGATTTGCAAGGATAAAGTGCGAATATTAGTGGATTGAAGGAATAATTTTGCATTGTTTTGTGTTATATTGTTGGGATTGTGTTTTTGTTTGTGTGAAGCCATGATTTAGAGCTCAATTAAAGTCTTTAGAATAGAGTTGTGCTTTATTATTGTAGAGTTGATACCTTTTAGTCTCAGATCAAAAATATGCAACTGCTCAGTGGGTGAAAGGTACACGCCTGAGGACTGATGCTGGCTGGAGGCAGAAGCATGTTTTCCATGGAAATTACTCACATGGGTACAGTACTGTGAGAGGTTCTACTCATGGGGTCAGTGCTGCTGTACTGACTCGGTGAGGAAAGGAATGACAAACTACCTCACCTTGCCTAATACGCCCCAGTATACCGCTTTCTTGGGTTTTGTGGGTTTCTACCGACATAGCCTACGGTGGTAATGTTTGAGGATCCGACCAGCCTCTTGGCTGACTACCCAACAAATAGATTCTCATTTAATTTTAACTCATCTCACCTCCCTCCCTCCCTTGTTACGCCACTGCAGTTACATTCACTACTACAGTCATCATGGAAATACAGGTTACCGGGCTAATTCACCGCACACCCAACTACACTGGGCTGATGACCAATATGTTCTAAGCCCCTAAAATGAATTAGCAACAAACAACAAGAAATAATGAGAAAAAACGTTGTGAACAGTGAAATATTTCAACGTGTTCAGTTGTTGAGTTTTGCATGGGTGACTTTGGTGCCGTAGTTGGTAGCTTGCTGATCTTCCATGCCAAAGATCGCGGGTTCAAACCCGGCCGAAGTCGTATAATTTTTAAAGATCGTTAAAAATACCTCAGTATGCCTTCTTCGGAGGGGAAGTAAAGCCGGCGGGCCCAAGTCATAGATTTATGGCATGCAAAATAACCTTCCACTAATTACAATTGTGTGAAGCTAAATATTTAGGTTAGATTTGATTAACGCTCTATTAATTTCCAACGTTCACCGCCAGGTGACGGTTGCGGGGGCAACTAATAGCCAAGTTCACAGCTAGGTGTCGCTGAAGGTAGCATTTGGTAGCAAAAGTAGGAACTACTTGAAATTGATCGTCTGCAGTCCTTACCTGAATTACAGATAACACACACTAATACAGCCATCACAATAATTATTAACATCGGTTATCATACAGATTCTGCACACACCCAAATTACACGGAGCTACATGACTGCGTTGTCGCAGCCCCTAAACTGAGGAACCAACCGAATTTTACATCACATTTAGCTTTAGGTAATTTTCGTGAACCTGCCTGGTTTCTGGTGCACTCCTTGGTCAGCGATCGGTTCTTAAGGCATGGTGCAACCGCTGCTTGTCGGCGGCAAAATACGTATTGCAACCCCTCCAACACTCAGAGGGCGGGAGTCAGTGAAATGACAGTAAGCAAGCAGTGTTAGGTGTCAGCGCGTTGGGGCTGGAGGAACATTATCCAGCGCATCGCCAGGCCCATGGGCTGTTCCTCAGAACAGCTGAACATGCAAATAAACTCGCTATTTGCCTTTCGTTTTAAATATTTACTGGCCAATTTCCATCGGTCGTATAATAGTAGATTGTGCCCGTCCAAGTTGTTGCTGTTAAGACACTTGATTGTCTGGAACGTGGGAGGGGGAGAAGGGAATACTCCAGTTCCATTCAATTTACCACTGGTTGGTTTCTTAGTTTAGGGGCTGTGACAACGCGGTCATGTAGCCCCATGTACTTTGGGTGTGTGTAGAATTTGTCTGATAACTGGTGTTAATTGTGATGGCTGTATTAGTGTGTGTTATCTGTTTTTAATTCAAGTAAGGACTGCAGACGATAATTTCAAGTAGTTCTTACTTATGCTACTGTCCAGGACACCTATCTTGCGGACTTGGCTATTAGATGCCATCGCAGTCAGCACCTGGTGGCGAACGTTGGAACTAATATAGTGTTATCAATTCTAACCTACACATTTTAGATTCACACAAGTATAGTTAGTGGAAGGTTCGTTTTCATGCCATAAATCTATGACTTGGGACCGCTGGCTTTACTTCCCCTCCGAAGGAAGGCATAGGCTAATAAGGGATTTTTAACGCTCTTAAAAACATCCGATGACTTTGGCCGGGTTTGAACCCGCGACCTTGGGCATAGAAGCAATTTACCACTTCACGTTGTAATTTCTGAATAATTATGTTTCAGAACTACGAAGTGACTTTGAAATTCCGGTGTCACACAATCCACCAACTTACCATACCATACTGTTCCTCCCTCAGTTATTGTGTACACTCATTCCGTGGGGCAAGTTTATCTTGCTATCGATCCACACAGTGGTGTGGGCAACATACTACAGATGGCACCCACATCCCATATTCTATGGCCCACTGCTCGCTAAAATCGATGGTTCGGACGTGGAGAATCAACTAGGAGGCTTTGAATTCCACTAACCTTGTTTAACTTTCACAAAGTAGTACTTTATACGTCAGGTAAACCGTATATCTTGCATGTCAGGCTATGATGCACAGTGCAAAGTGCGGAGAGAATGAGAAATGTGTATTGGACTTCGTCTTATTGAAGGGACGCATTTTTGTAACTCGCGAGCAGCAGTTACATTTATTTAAAATCAAACGCATATTTGTAGTAGTCTATAGAAATATCAACTAATAGTTCCTGCTTTATAAACATCTTCGGAGAATCACTGTGTCATATTTATTTATTTATTTATTGATGTGTAACATCTTTCCGCTCGGTTGCTGGATAGTTTTGTGGGAGTGATTTTGAAAATTGGGGACGGAATTGGATCGGAACGATCGAGCTGGCAGTGGTGGATCAAACGGAAGTAAGCACTGCCCGCTCGATCGATCAAACGGAAGTGTACTAGCTGGCAGTGGTGGACAACGGAAGTATGCACTGCCCGCTCGATCGATCAAACGGAAGTGTACTAGCAGGCAGTGGTGGACAACGGAAGTATGCACTGCCCGCTCGATTGATCGAATGGAAGTATGCCCTAGCTGGCAGTGGTGGATAGAACGGAAGTATAAGACGCACTGCCAACTCGATCGATCGATCCAGCTGGCACTGGTAAGAGAAACAATCAGCGCGCGGTGTCGAAAATTGATACCATGACGCACTCTCGGCCATATGGAATGTATATGACATACTGAACGGAAAACGCACATGCGAACTCTGGTGGCAAGTGATTTAAACAAATGACATGGTACATGTTCGAAGTTTTCGTATTGTGCCCGTTTATACGGAGGATGGTTAGTCAGCACTCGGCTTTTTGCTGCTGCGGCATTGGGGCGTGTAACGTTCCCTCCACTGCTGACTTAACATCGATATGGAATACTCAAGGTTCACAAGGATTTGAGGAAAAACTCAACATTATAATTTACATAATTTATTTCATATAAGAATAATAGATTCACTCAAAACATGTCAAAAATCAATCACTTGGCATAGTCTCTTCAAGTGTCACTCAAAACTAAAAATCACTTTGTTAAAAATTCATCAAATTCACTATAATGTCACTTCATTATTCCACGAACTTTGTAACTATTTTGTCTTGCTTAAATTAAATTATCACTATTTGTAGTATATTTTACTCAGGCGTCGAGCGCGCCTATCATTTAAGTCATGTACTCTCTCCAAGGCTTTGGACATTTACATTCATTTCAATCTTTACCCTTCAGGGTTTCTTTTATGTGTACATAAACATTATTTATTTATCATTTATTTAGTCCCCTGGACCTTAATAAGAATTATTCACAAATCCTTAGATTTTAAACATTTAAAAATACTGTACAAGAACATGCCATGTCTGTGGATCGAACCCTTATTCCACCAGTTACTCTCCATGCATCAGGTGATCTTTCTCAGCAGCGTACCATGCACTGTGTTATTTATTATAGTGGGATCTCTATTCATTTTAAAACTACATTGTTTCATAACCCGTTATTTCATTCTTTTTGAGGAAGGAATCCTTTTATCAACAATAAAAGTATTTGACAAAATCCGTCAAAATCTATACAAATGCTTCAAACTTATATTCTGGAGAATTGTCTCAATCCCAGCATCATGATTTTATAGATTATTTTCAGCTTGCATCTTTTAATAAAAACTTTCATGTAGTGGCCTTTTTATCCCTAGTCTTTGCTAGACCCTAATTTATCGCGGAACTCGTTAAAATCTCTCTCTCACTCCCTCACTATGGTAGGTCAGGTTCTAACAGCTGACACTTCACTTGATTTATGGCGTCTCGCCGACCGCCTGGCGTTTACTATTTAACCATATGATCCCCAAGACTTATATTTCACTTCTAAAGCGGCTATTTGTTCCTGCTTTCAATATTATTATTATTATCATTACATTTCGTGTTTACAGGATATTCATTCCTTATTCCGGTGAGGATGTATAATAGTTGACTACACCAACTTCAATAATAACTTGTATGACGTCTTATCACAACACTATATTCATAACAATGCCTTTTGGACTTACTTGTACATTCGCACACGATGCTTTATTTCGACGATTATTGCCTACAATATTTTATTTATAACAATGCCTTCACGGTCTTACTTGTACATTCACATACTTTATTTATAACAACGCCTTCACGGTCTTACTTGTAACTATTATTTTCGACGCTTCACTATGGCAATACTTTAATGGGAATTTCACCTACCCAATATAATACGACGTTTTCATACAACAACAATACATTAATGGGAATCGTTCATCCACAAAATTTCGACGATACTTTCCATCTCCCGAATAAATATATCCTGATTAACGCATATTTATTAGCTTGAAGCTACATTTATTTTATTATTTGGCCTTTTTGGCAACACGATTTCTTGCTTGGTTATTCGCGGTTTATTTAATATCTTATATAATCTTTCATTTATAGCGGTAAGACCTCGGTCTTCCTATTATTTTATTCTCATAACTTTGGCTTGATAGCCTGCAATAATACGTTTTTCCTTGGGTGTTTTTTTTTCACCAATTACTTTAGAGATTTACTAATCGATCATTTTTGACAACAATACGTCAAGATATTATTTATTTCGTTCCGTTTTATTACTCGAGTTCCTTATTATAATTTTACCACCACTTTATTTTAGAGTATGACAACTCGATAATAGTTATTTTTATTATTATCATCTCAGATTTCAATTATTTTTATTACAACCTTTTGTTATTCGCCATTTAAGTATATGGTATAAAATCAAACTATTTTTATTTTTCCTTATATCGACTTTTAACGACTTCATTATGATGCATATTTATTTCACAACTTGATTTTACTATGGCCAAAAATCTTAAGCCATTTAGGTTATTATTTACGGTTCCTTCCTCCAAATCATTTATTACTTATTATTTCATTGCTTGGGTTTTTATTACTTTATATTACTGATCCAATTTTTATACTTATTTTTGCGAGGTCATTCTCGCAGGCATTTATTATTATCCCAACATTTCAATCACATTAGTGCATTTCAACTACCCGGTGAATCAATCGTTAAACTCCCTAGTCACGACTGATTTCACCGGGTCAGTGCATCGTACGGCTGCAAATTTTAATGAAAAATCATGACTCGCCAGTGTGCTTCACCTGCTTCATCCTTAGAAGGATTCACCCATCTACGGCATAATTAACACTTTTCCATGGCACTTTCTTTCGTGAATTTCATTTCACTTAGGCCCAATCGACCTTCACTTATATTTAAACACATTATTATTCTATAAAACAATGTATTAACACTAAACACATATCTTTTAAATTATTTACACAGCACTATTTTTCCACCATATCTCAGTGATCTTCGGCACTTCCTATCGGTGATCGACGCCCTGATGAGATCCTAAGACCCTGCATTGGACGCGTGATAACTCGAACGGCTCCTAGTTCTTCACTGGATTAGTATCTGCCCTGTCCTTTTAACAGTCTATTTCGGCTTTCTTTATCGTCTTTATATAAGTGATTTGAAATTTTCACTTGCCCAACACTTATGTAGCTGTCTATCGAACCTATGGCCTGCTTTCTTCTTGACCGTAATCTGTCCTTTTTATATCTGCGACAAGATTTTTCTTCTTTCTCCTACGAGAATGTTTTTCTGGCTACGTCCCTGTTTGACAGACTGTAGCTTCGCTAAAGTTCACTGAATTTGCTTTGGGTCTCGAACCCGTGTCCATTTGCTTGAATTTTTGGATTTCGTTCCAATATCTGACCTTTATTACTGTGGTCTTTTACTTGACTTTCACGAAGACCTATCTATAGTCTCGAACTGATGATTTCCAGCGTAATATCTCTACTGATCTGGACTGATGTTTTCTAGCTAATTAATGTTCTAGAATTTGACGCGGCGCAACTTATTTTGTCACGGTTTCCGTGTAGCGTACAATTTTATTTGATCTAGCACATGTGCTTTCTTTAGTGATCACTTACCAACAACAGTATTTTTTTTACGTGACGTATTTATATTACCACGCACATACAAACTTTTGTTGAAACCGCGGATACTGACGATTTGTTAATTTGTCTTAACACGACCCACTTTTGCTGTTGGTAAGGAACTGAGTTACTCGTTGTGACATCTCCATACAGGAGTGTAATGAGTTTTTACTAACGTGAGGACGAACTTCCGTCCAGGCAACCTGATAATACTGCGTACTGTATACTTATGTACGGTGAGAATTTGCACTGAGCCTCTCCGGGCTTGACTGAATTTCGACTGATATGATGCAGCGTTTCTGCATTTTATGAGACAGCGTGTAGCACCTCTACGCTTGCTGATGGTGAAACTGCTTCTGATACAGCCTGACGCCCCCTCTCGGGCTGTCGGAAAACTGCAATTGGCGATGCAGTACCTCCTTACGAGGCCTGTAGTAGACTGCATGCTCTCTGGTTGAAACCTCGGCTATAAATTGGGAACTTGTAAAAATAAATTACTTTTATCTTCATCTTGGAACTATCTTTTGAAATAGACGTCGCACGTTTCTGAAAAATATATCAATATGTTCCCTATAATTCAAACGTTACATTATCATCTTGTTTCCCGAAAATCGATCCTCTATTTATTTTAAATAAAATCTACAAGGCTCCCTTGCTGTGTGGGCGAATGAGTTTTATTCTCTCCTTCCCAGGACCTCCTCTTAGCTCCGCTTAATGACGTAACTGCTTCGTAAGGGCTTTTTCCCTGGGCCTAAATTATTCGATTTTAGTCTTGATTAATTCATAATTCCACGGATTATTCTGTTCTACGTAAACATATTTATGTAATTTTGCGTTGTTTCCGCGAAAACGGGTTATTTCACAATTTTGCGGTGTTGGGATGCAATCCAGGGTTGTCATAAAAATGCTAACGTTAACACTCTGCGGTGATTCCCCTGCCAATCTGCTCTGGTAGATTCATCACAGCGTGACTGTCCTCATGATTCACACACAGCTTGCATCCTGTGACTTCAGATAAGGCTTGTCAATGCTATGCGTCATTGCCTGAATCACTTCTAATTTCCTCATGGCTAGCTTGTAATTGAACCTCTTTTCATCTCAGAGATCCGAAGTTCATATCCTGTACCAATCCCAGTTGGGTACAGTATCAGTATTTAAATGGTAAAATGCCTCAATATCAAACATTGTAAGTAGTCGGCATTGCATTGGCATAAGGCATTTTAAACTCAATGTCACTCAGGAACATTATCGAAACAAGCAAAATATAAATGAAACTTAATTCCGTAATGCAGTATTATTGGAACGTGGAAATAAGTCACCATCTTGTGCACAATACATGCGTAGTCGAAATAGCCGTGGGGTTATTGCGTATGACTGAATCTAGAGATCTTGGGTTCGAATCCTGGGCGGGGTGGATATTTTTGCTACCAGATTATCATTTTAAACGATATTTATCATATCAATATGACTCATTTTAACAGAATCCATATGAAATTACGTGTTGGTCTGTGAATCAAGAGGACCTGTGTATAAGGAATTTAAGGTTATGAGCGGTGTCGCGTCTATTAATCTAGTTGATCCATATCGTATTCTTCATTTAGGCTAGTGCTGGTGGAAGCTACAAATCATCTAATAAAATGAGTTCCGTATTATAAACTACAATATCTGTAAAACACTCCCTTTTACAATAGATTAATATTTGTGCCAATAATAGTATAAAATACCGATGTATCAACAATTTCACGTGAGGTTTCTTCTATGTCAGATGTTACACATCATATGCGAATACTGTAAGGCTCGTAATTTTTTAAAATTATTTATATTGTCTCCTTTGGAGAAGCGTACACGAGACTAATTTCTGGGGTGTTCAGTTCATCGTCGTGAGGTTGGATACTTTCTACTTTGCTTCCATGATTTCAAGGTAACATAGGGAGAATATAACTAACAAGAAGGATGACACAAATTTAACAAAACAAATAACTTTAATATACCGATAAAATAGACACAATAATATACCACATCTCCCTTGTGACACCCTTATTAAACACCGACAGTTGTGGCTACGCTGTCTAAAGCGCAGTGTTAGGTCATGGGGCCAAGCTCTCTGCTGACTCGGTAGACGCGTGGGTTCGAGCCCCACCGTCGGCCGTCCTTGAAATGGTTTTCCGTGGTTTCCCCATTTTCAACACCAAGCAAATGCTGGGACGGTACCTTCTGAGAGGCCACGGCCGCTTCCTTCCACATCCTTGCCCAGTTTCATTCGCCTTCATCCATTCCATCTCTCATCCCGACGCGCAGGTCGCCCACGGGCGTCGACTAGAAAGACCTGCACTCGGCCTCTCAGGAGGTCACACGAAAAAAAAACCTTATTAAACCACAAAAAATCAAAACAAACAGTTAAATACCGTGAATAAAACTACAGCTGCAAAGTGCTGTCAAATAAACAAATTACATGGATCTCGTCCGTACTTAACTTATTCTTGTGTGTTTGCGTATGACGAATATGACAAGACTTAGCCTAGAATGAGTACACTTGTCACGAGATATGCTTCCCTAGATCCAGGTCACAGGACGCATATTCATGATCGCTTTCACCAGACTCTGGCACTGGGATCCACACTTGCAATGTCTAACAAGAAAAGATTTACCAACCGACTACGCTACCCTTTACTATAATACACGAATACTTCCGCGTGAAGTCTTACACAGGTGCGAAAGCACACAAAATCAAACTGCCTAAAACATAGGTCTTACAGACACACATAATGAATACTCAATCGTGGTCATCAGCAACAAACACTTGGGTAAACCGACAGTTTCCCGAACACAACAAAGTTACAATTAGCACACAAAAATATGCATCAAAAATATCTACAATAATTATGAGACAGTAACTAACATGAAAATGAAAACATAAACCTTCATATTCCTGAACAGCATTTCTGACATGAAGAACTCTCAAAATTTAATCATCTAATTCACTTCAAATTATACAGGCTTTAAAACTGATCGTTATCTTACGAGCACACTTCTCTGCCACTAATTGACTCACTATCCTTATCTGAGATCTGAGCTAGCAATATGGACTTAAACAGCCCTTGTCATTGTGTCACAAACCAGGCAGGTCTTAATTATCTCAAGCTCCTATCTTTTGAGATCAGTAGAATTCAGCATATCACATTCTGAAATAAAAACACATATCGTATCGTAGATTCGTTCCCAGAAATTGCACCTCGCAATTTAGGACCGTAGAATAAAGTGACATCTCCCTCGAGAGTCCTGTTTCGACGCCTTGCAGCCGACAGGTGAATGACCCAGAGTCATACCCCGCGCAGGATAATATATAAGAGACCCATGCCTTCTCATCCATCAAAACGCTTCAGATCGCAGACATACCTCACAGAAATATGTTCCAAACAACACAATAATTAACTAAGTGCTCAATTTACTTTATAATGATTACCACAGAAGCTTACGGCTTCTTGCTAAGAAATATGCAATATCGCATATATTACAGCCTGTATAATCCGAAGTTCTCAAAACAAATTCCATATTTTCCCCCCAACACTCCAGTTACGTTATCTATAAAATGCTTCATTTATCATCAGCTATCCAGTTCGTTCCTGTGCTGTATCTGTCAAAATACATACACTGTACACGCTAGTACAATTTAATCTATTCTCCCGCACAAATCTTACACAAAATATAAAATGAATAACCACGATGAGTTTCACATATTAAATGGTAGTTGGTTAGAACAAAAACAACAACACCTCAAACAACAAGAAAAATACTATAAACACTATACTATAAACACAAAATATATACAAGGATTCCCGATAACCAAAGCTAGGCTACATAATGAATTAATTCATTGGTTACTCATCCTGACTGCCTCCTCCATAATTTGATGTGTCTGGGCATGACCCCAACATATGCACTTAGCACGCAGCCATCATCTCAGTAGTCGTTTCCAGTCGTGTCATCCTTCCATCACCAGCGGATACCACGGTCTCCATCGTTGACTTGCTGCTTCAATGAAAATGTCAGTTAGCTTCAAAACAATTCCTCACACATTTATCCCTTTTTAGATTGCTCGAGTAGATTGCTACATCCATCTACAGTTCTATGAGCAATACTAAATGTTGACTGGCCCTAAATTATAGCGTGTGCTATCTCACATAAATTCACACGCAAACACTTTACTTATAATACACACGAGATGTAATAAAATTAATCTCCAAACAGCAATGTTTTACTTTCAAAGTTTAAGTCTTTTACTCTCAATGGCTCGAAATTTTTGCTAAGTCCACAGACGTGTATAGCAACAGACATGGCAACGTCTTCAGTATAATAACGTAGAATGAGCAAAACAGATTGTACCTTGTAGAAAGAACAGAATGAGCGCGCAGAATGAACCTCACTCAATATTTATACATTTTTAGCCAAAAAGTAGGAGTGGGACTGGTTAAATATCTATTTTATTAAGCAGTGGTCGTACAGACAAACAACTTATGTCAGCGAACTCGCCTTGATGCGAAGCGTACGTCTCTGGCGTGCGGGAATCATTTTGATCGTGGAATTAATCAGAATCGAGTTCCCTCCTTAATTTCTTCTGATATCGTGCCTTCAGAAGAGCGCGAAATCTTCAGCGTCCTCTTCTCTCACTCGTTGGTGCGGTTTTCAAACTCGCGGTATTTAGCAGACTCCTCCCATGTAGGCGTTGACGAAAAGTAGTTTCATCTCTATATTTCTTCTGCTCTCTCCGTCGTCTGTCTCCCTTACAAAGAACATATCCTCATGGTGACTCACTTTGCCTTCGCGCCAACCTGGGTTCTTGAACTCCGTCTAACAGTGTCCTGACTATTTCTTCTGTCTGAGTTGCATTCCAAGCTCTACCCTATCCTATTGTTCTTACTGGATGTCAGGAGCCCCTTCCTTGCTACAAGTAGACTCTCATTTCAACATATTGGCAGGTGTGCCTTCAAATATTCTACTTTCTTCTCCACAAAGAACAGAAAGTATGAAGCCTTAATATTGTGGTGTTTGAAGCCTTAATATAGTGACTATTATATTAAGGGTTCAATATATTTATTCCCGCGAGTAAATTTTAAAATTTTCGATAATATTATTTTCACTGAAGTAAATACACTGAACCCTTGCAAAGAAGCATATGAGACTCAGATTCGGGGCGTAACAGGTCATATTCGTAAGTTGCTGTCAGGGCGCTTCATTAACTTGCAGGGTAACATATAACAAAATAACATGCAGGAAAGAGTGAAGCCGGGGTTAAAACAACTGAATTTAATAACAAATCACCATATTTACATAAACAATTAACAACAAAAAAACTCCCAACTGACTCCCGCTTAATAAAAATGCCAAAAACTTAGGCGATATCTCTGGAGAGATTAATTACCTGGACCAAGCGTCCTTAAATAAAAGATGCAAAAGTGACCATATAAGTGCGTATGCCGTTCTACATGCATCACGATGTGTACTTTGAATGCGTGATTCGTTATCATCCAGAATGACCCTTCAAACAACGAATCCGCATTTCCTAGAGCTAGACCGACACAAGGGAACACAACTACAATACTTAAATTAAACCGACACTTCCTAAATCTACTATAAACAAACACAAAATTTCCGTGTGAAATTGGACTTGAATTGCCGTAGCAACATTTACCGCCTAAAAACTTAGGACTTCTCACACAAATCAACACAAGTACATTAACACGTGACCAATAGAAAAATACTCAAATGACCGCTGTCAAAATTTACAAATACTCTACCACTACACCAAACGGGTGTGACAAACAAAATTACATGAAATCGAGTCATCAACAAAGCAATAGGCAAACAGCCAACATTTACGTTAACCACAATATTCTTATCCATACAAGGTACAACAATCCGTTACACACATGGCGAACTCCCCAATTAATTATGGCTTAAAATTAGCCATCACAATGAACAGGTTTGCTGCATGAAAGCTTACAGGGTTCAGTCGGACAAATAGGACTGCCTATCAAAATAAGTCACAGGCAAAACGGGCGGTTTGTGGAACTCTGCATGTCTGTCAACCCACGTGTCAATAACCTCGACCTCCCAGAGCATGGGGTCGAACCTCGAAGAAATGTGCCCCAAAGCACAATAATACGTGTGTGTCAGAAAAACATATGGACAAGAATCAGCAGTCTCCCAAGAGCACTCTGTCTTTCCATCTAAAAATACAACAGCAGCAAAAATATAAGGGCGGTAGGACCACTACCCCCTCCTCACGTAGAATCAACACACACTAGACACATCAACACACACTTAATCACACGTATGGGTTGTGACAGACCCTGAAATAAAAGACACAAATAATATCCACATGCTAGCGCCATCGTTCTATGCCGTGACTAGTCACCTGAAAAGGACTCAAGAAAAATCTATCAAATTAGAACGAAGGTGTTCTACAATTACATTTAAGTTGGTGCACTCGGCTACCCTAACATGAATAATAACCTGTTCAGCAAAATGTTTTACAATCATTTCCTCCCATTCCTATTTCAAATATTAACGTTAATAAAGCACCATTTATCGAATGTAACGGGTTCCGCAATTGCAAGGATAAAAATCACGCACGCACGCCGCGTACATTACACATGACTCAAGAAAAAAAATCAAAATATCAACAAACACATTGGCCACGCGCCAACGGACATTTAAACATATAGTGTCGGTACAAGGAAAACAGCTATAAAACAAGAAAGAAAAACATGACTATTTACAAAGTTCCCCGGCCAAATCTAACTACATAATTGAAATAATCCAATTTTAGTACATCACCGCTTCTGCATGTAGGACTACGGACATCCTCCTCAACCCATTGCCCTATGGACAATTTAGCACTCCATAGTAGTCGTCTGCGTTGATTTCTTGAAGCTCATCCCAACTTCAAACCACGTGCTGATCATCTTGGTCTCGACTCCTTGGCAGAAAAGTTCAATGTTAAATATTTGCCTATCTATAATCGCTTGCAGGCTACTCAGTTCACCCACAATTGTCCTACTGCGATTAATAGCGAAGACTGGCCCTAATTATATCGCACATACGCACTATAAAAACACACATACAATACACACAATTTATACATAAAATATACATCTCGAGTCCGCGCCACTGGCTCGTTAACAAGTTCAAAATCCTGGCTGCACCAGCAGTCGCTATCTCGTCCGGTATTTCCGTCCCGTCTTGGACTTCGGTTCTGGTAAGCGCTAATTAGGGTGATACGATACTTCCCCCTTAAAGTTGAACTCGTCGTCTTTAAAAGAATGTTACAGTTTATCACGCGCTGGCGTGAAATATTTAGATCACACAATTTAGTTGATTTTAGAACAAAATGTATTATAGCTTTTAAAAATTCGATATTGCAAACGCTGCGACTTTAGCTTCCCAGAGCTCAGAAAATAAATTAGCTTCACAGATTTTAGAGCGTAAAAATCACATTTCGAACTGGCGTGGAGTATGCCTCTGAAGGCTCCACAAGTTAAGTACTCCGATAAATTCGAGCGTCAAAATCACACTTCAAACTGGCGTGGAGTATACCTCTGAAGGCTCCACACAATAAGGCTTAGATAAATTCGAGCGTCAAAATCACACTTCAAACTGGCGTGGAGTATGCCTCTGAAGGCTCCACACAATAAGACATAGATAAATTCGAGCGTCAAAATCACACTTCAAACTGGCGTGGAGTATGCCTCTGAAGGCTCCACACAATAAGGCTTAGATAAATTCGAGCGTCAAAATCACACTTCAAACTGGCGTGGAGTATGCCTCTGAAGGCTCCACACAATAAGGCTTAGATTGGCGTCAGGCCAGACTATTTATGAGAAACTGACAGGGGCGGCGGAGTGGGGCAGAGTCGGATAAAAACTTCCAGAGTTTTTGTCTCACAAAGATGGGGCTAGTGTCATTCTTCTCCAAATAAATCCAACGTCTCAAATTACTCGAGCGGAGATTAATCCGTTCGGCGGTTCCTTAGATACACACTTCCGCGCGCTTTTTACTACTGACGCCGTCCACCTCGTGGTCACAGCTTGGTCTCTTGCGATTGGCTGATTCAATCGTAAGTTCGTTGAGAGGACCTCGTGATTCTTCCTTTATGTCTCCAACTTTGGTACAGTAGTTGCACAATTTGGCCTTGAACTCGACTAATTCTGGCCGTCCCCCAGGAATAGCTACCAACTCAGCTTCTGTTGCAATCATTACGAAATGCTGGCCTCCCTAATATCCAAGTCGACTTCCTTATGTGCTGCCTAGGCCGTAGTAATAATAATAATAAATATGAATACTTATTTATCGAAGATCAATAAGGGTTCATTTATCCTCAGCAAGGTTTTGAAATTCGAAACAATTTATTGGTTTGGATTTCAAAAACAAAATCCACTGTAGTAACAACACATCTCTTTAAATCTCACTCAGCTGCTCGAGTGTATGCCCCTCTGACTCAATTAGTGTGCTCCCTTCTCGCTGGAATGTCATTCATATTTTCTCTAGGTCTCCCCCTTCTCCTCACGTAGTTGCCACTCCCGTCGTCTCAGCTGCTCGTTGTTTACAAACAAAGTGCGTACTCACGCGCTCCCCGTGGATTTGAGTGTTTGCTTTCAAAAAAATTTTTTTTTTTTTTGCAATACAGATTCTGCACATATCATCTTTCCTAATCATCAAATGGTTCCCTTCTGTAGTACGGTTTCAAATTGGCGCTATTAAAAACAGATTTTGCACCAGTGCTCACTTCTTCTAATCTGTAGGCATTGTTACCCAGATTCTTAATTACCCGGAACGGGCCAATGAATTTCGGACAGAACTTGGCGAAGACTTTGTTCTTAGGGTCGGAGATTGGTGGTCTACGAACCAGCACTAATTCTTGTTCTTGTTACTCTCGGTGAAACTTCTTTCCTCGGTACCGTCTCAGCCTTCGGTCCGCTTGGTTCCTCATGTGCTCTCTCGTTCGCTGGATTCGCAAATCATGCGCTAATAATGGATCCCTTGGGCAAGGAATGATCTTGTCCCAAGTTCTTTCCGGCAACCTGTTGTGGTGTACAATCAGTGGGACTTGACCCGTCGACTCGTGCTTAGTAGTGTTCATGCACATCTCAATTTCCCCTACTTTGTCTACCCATTTATTGTGTTCGTTAGGAATCATTACTCTGTAGTATTTAGCGACACAGCGAATTGTTCTTTCGCTCGGATTTCCACAAGGATGACGAATACTTGAAAATATGTGTTTTATTCCTAGGCTCTCCAAACCTTGCCAAAAAACATTGCTTGTGAAATAGGTACCGTGATCTGATAGAATGGATTCCGGCTTCCCAAGCATCGGAATGACTTTGTTCTTAATTCGACTAAGGACTTGTCCTGATGTCGTCTTCTGAATAGGACATAGCACGACCATCTTCGAAAATACATCGACACATACCAAGAGGTGTCGGCATCCACGCTTTCCTTTTACTAAAGGACCAAAGCAATCAATCGCGAGCATCTCGCATGGTTTCTGCGGTAATAGTGGTCTTGGAGGTTGTTTCAGAATAAAGTTGTTCGGCTTTGTGCGCTGACAAGCGTCACACGTTCTAATTACTTCAACAATGGTGAATCTCATCTTGGGCCAAGTAAAGGTTTCCCCTATCGTAGCTTCAGTCTTATCCGTGCCGATATGTGCTAGGCTCTCGTGAACATGCCAAGTTAATCCCCTCTGTAGTGATGCTGGAACTAAGATCCGCAGTTTAGTATGATGCTCATCCACGTACTTATGTAACAAGTTATTCAAGTAGTGAAATCTCGCTTGTTTAGCACTGGCTTCCCGGTACTCCGGTGAATTTGGTTGTAACTCCTTCCTATAGAATTTTATCATCATCATCATCCATGGGTCAGCTTCTTGCTCCTTCCGAATATCCTTCAATCTTGCCAAAAACTCACGAGCCTTAGGTGTCAAGGTAATATTGTGAACTTCCGCTGTTACTTCGTTTCCGTCCTCAGGGTTTCTACTCAAGGCATCTGGTATGACGTTCAATTTCCCAGGACAATGTTCTATTGTGATGTCAAACTGCTGTATGTAGATGGACCAGCGCGTAACTCTCTCACTTGCTATTGTTGTCTTAAATAAAAATGTCAGTGCATGGTGGTCGGTTCTAACAATGATGGAATAACCATAGATCATCTTGCGCCACTGTTGGAGAGAATATAGAATTGCTAGTAGCTCAAGTTCCGTAACTGTGTAGTTCCTCTCATGTTTCCGTAATTTACGACTCGTAAATGCAAAATAGGATTTCTTCTTGGGTTCTTCAGCGTCCTCTTGGTACAGCATAGCACCAATCCCAATTAACGAAGCATCTGCTTGAATGATAAATTGTTTCTCAAAATCCGGATATCCAAGTTTCACACAGTTTTCCAATAAATCCTTCGTCGCTTTAAAAGACCTGTCGCACTCCTCGTTCCACGACCATCGATTCGCTTTCTTCAACATCTCCTGCATAGGCGCTACTGTTTCTGTGTAACCAGGGCAATTTTCTTTGAAGAAACCTGTCACTCCCAAAAATGCTCTAACATGCTTGACTTTGGTAGGTGTGGGAAATTTCTTAATAGCATCAATCTTGGCTGGATTAGGCCGCACGCCCTCGACATCAATTATATGTCCCAAATATAAAATTTCGCTCTGGCAAAAATGTGACTTTTTTAAGTTGATCTTGAAGTTCATGGTTCTCAGGTTGTCCAGCAGTTTATTTAAATTTATCAAGTGTTCTTCCATTGTCTCAGAAGCGATTAATATGTCATCAACATATCTCGTGGTGAAGTTCTTGACCTCCTCAGTCAGATTTCTATCGAGTGCTCTAATGAGTGCACATCCCGCAGTTTTCACGCCAAAGGGCATTCGACACCAGATATAACTTTGATTATCGAATAAAAATCCCGTCAACAGTTGGGATTTTTCTTCAAGTTCAAGATGGTGGAAACTATTTGTCAAATCAACACTTGAGTATATCTTCTTCCCGCGGAAGCCTTTCAAAACATCTTTGATCCTCGGTGCTTGGTCGTGCTCAACTAGCAGTTTGCTATTTAAAACTCGCGCGTCTAGGCATAGCCTAATTGATCCGTTTGGCTTGGTCACAGCCAATATTGCGTTCAGATAAGGAGTTGCAGCTTTCCTTATCATGCCAGAATCTAATAAGTTAGTAATAATGTCCTTCACCTGAGAAAAATGCTTCTCTGGGATCGGGTACAATTTACTTTTGAATGGGGTCCAATCTGTTACCTGCATCGCATATTGAAAATTTAAAACTTTCCCAGGTACGGTGTCAAACGCTCCTTTATGTAATCTTAAAATTTCTTCCAATCTTCTTCTATCAGATTCCCCTACGATGGCTTCCTTAAGTCGCTCCTGAAGTAGAATTTCGAATTTGGTTCCGCCCATTTCTTCTTCCGCCAAATGCACCCAAAGTTCCTGCGAGATATCTCGGCTGTCCATTTCTAGCACTGCTGTCTGGTTGACTTGCTCTCCCCTCAAGATCTTATCTCCGGCCTCATTAGTGCATTCCTCAACAACCCAAGTATTGGCCTCTCTCTCCAGCGGATTCTCTTCCATATTTAAACCCACATGATCCAATCCTTCTACTTGTTTGAAGCTTACAGTGTTGTTATGTAAATCAATTACAGCATGAAAATCGCAGATGAAGTTGGCTCCTAAAATTATATTGTAGTTCATCTTTGGAATAACAATAAATGTTTGCGAAAAAGTATGGTTCAATATTTCCAGATCTAGAAATGCTTGCTGTTTACAATTCATAGTTTTGTCAGGAATGACACCTCTGACTTTCATTAGCGGTACCGGCATAATAGGAACAGTCTGTTTTCTTGCTATTTCTTTAATGAAAATTTCAGTGACTAAGCTCACCTGGCTACCTGTATCAATCAAACATCTCACCCTCATACCTCCAATATGCGCGTAAATAATTGGTAGCTGTCTGATAACATTTTCACGGTTCTTCACCACTTCCTCCAGGCAGTCGTCTGGGAATGCTACCCACTCTTCTATATTGGCCACTATCATCTCTTCTTGCTCCCTGGCGATCTCCGTTTTTAGCCTGTCTCCTTTCAGTTCATTTGGGTTTTTTTTTTATCCCGGGCCCCATTAGATGTGTTTCGCCGGTTATCATTCTGTCGCTCCTGTTGCCTCAGTAAACTCTCTGCCCCCTCTCCTTGATGGTTGTCTGGGCTCTGTCTGTTTGCCATGGCACGCCCCCACTTCTCCTTCTCCGCTTCTTCATTACTTAATTGATCCAAGTATTTACGGGATTCAATATATCGTTCGTCCCAGTTATTCCTATAATCTCCTCTGTTTTCTTGGCGATAGTCCCTGCCGTTACTCCATCTACCATCTCCATTTCTTTGGTAAGGTCTACCTTGTCTCTGGTTTCCCCTCCAATTCGTGTATTCCCGCTGGTACGTCCACTGATTATTTTGATTTTGGTTATTCTGATGATATCTCCCGCGGTTATTCTGATAATTCTGATTGTTGTTATGGAACTGGTTTCGGCCGTCAAAATCTTGTCTTCTTGGCGTGAACTGTGTCCCTGTGGACTGTGTCTTACTTTGGTTCCCCTGGCCGTGGTTATTTTGGAGTCCCTGAACTACCTCTGCCGTGTTGACACATTCCAAATTCCTTCTTCCTGTCTGTGGGCTTACCATACTCGTCTCATCTAAGTGTCTGAGTAATTCTTCGGCTTGGACTGCGGTCTGAATATTTCCTGCGACTAATAATTGTTGGATATGCATTGGGAGTTGTTTTCCGATGGTTAGAACCATATTCGGCTCGCTAGGCGGGTCATCAAATCCCTGAATTTTACCAATTGCTGACTGAAGAATTCTGAAAAACGGGTTGGATGTGTACTGTGGTATTTGCGCGTGTACAGGTCCATTCTTAACCCCTGCTGTAACGAAGGACTCCAAAACTTCTTCAAAAACGCCTCGCGGAATTGAGCCATGTCTGTAAACGTGTACTTGAAACTTAAAAACCAGGTCAGGCTAGGTCCTTCTAAAAATTTCTCCACCAGTCTTAATTGTTTCTCCGGGCCGATGTGTTGGTCATTAAAGTAGTCAGTTAATTGCCGTAGAAATGCTTTGGGAGTGGTTCCTGAATGTTCTTTAAACTTATCGGGCTTAAAATCATTACCCCGAATGACTTGGATGACTTGGGCTGGTGCCAAGTTCGGTTGCGGAGTTGAAGTCTCCCCCCTGTACTGCTGGAATGCATTAGTCGTTAGTCTGGGACTTTGACCCCGACTCGTGTCCTCAGCCAACTTCGAACCTGCCGGACTTCCAATACTTGTTTGCTTTTCCGGAATATTTTCGTTTGAAAATAATGTCGCATTCTCTAACGATCTAATCTCGTTTTTTATGATTAATTCTGAATGTTCCTGTAATTTCGACTTCATATTTTCCTCCAGTGCCTGCATTCGCTTTAAAACTGCCAGCCTGTCTTCCTTATTCGCATGAGCCTGCTGGTCCCAATCTCGCCGGATCCTACTTTTTAAGCTATTTATTTTCTCCTCGTTCCTCTCCTGATTTTTCTCTAGCTCTTCACGTATCCGTTCCTGCGTTTTTACTAGTTGTTCCCCCACCTCTTCTCTTATAGCCTCTTGCGTTTTTATTAGCTGACCTTCCAAATTATCCTGAGTTTTGACGAGCTGCTCCCCTACTTCTTGTCTTATGACCTCTTGTGTGTTTATTAGCTGGCCTTCCATCTCTTTTCTTATGATCTCTTGTGTTCTGCCTAATTGCTCCTCTAAATTTTCCCGCAAGTGTATCCGCTCGGTTTCAGCCTTAACTTCGACTTTATCTATTTCCTTTATTAATTCCAGCACGTTGTTATCTACCGAATTAATTTGCTGCTGTAGTTTCTCTTGGGTTTTCTTCACTCCCGCGGTGTTACTGACGCATGCTGCCTCTATCTGCTTGAGTTTATCTGCCACCATCTCGTCAAATTGTACTAATTTGTTATCAAATTTCGCCTCCAATTTCTTCATTTCGCCTAACTGTTTGATGTTGTTTTCCGCAACCTCGCCTGCCAGTTTCTCTACTTTTTGAACGCTCTGATTAATATCATTTGTGATTTTTCCTAACTGTTCGGTTTGTGTTACCGCCTGTTGTGACAATTTTTGGTTTAGTTCATTGAATTGTTTGTCAGTGTCTAATTTCTGGACTTCTAACTGGACCGAAATGTTACCGCTCATATCAAGTAATTGTTTTTCACTATGCTCACGCTGAGCTTCTAATTGTTCTTTTAATTGTTCTTCCGTCTTTACGGACATTTGTTCTAATTGTTTTTCACTATGCTCACGCTGAGCTTCTAATTGTTCTTTTAATTGTTCTTCCGTCTTTACGGACATCTGCACTAATTGTTCTTCCGTTTTCGCGGACATTTGTTCTAATTGTTTTTCACTGTGCTCACGCTGAGCTTCTAATTGTTCTTTTAATTGTTCTTCCGTCTTTACGGACATCTGCACTAATTGTTCTTCCGTTTTCGCGGACATTTGGATCGACATCTGTTCTAACAATGCCTTTATCTCATCAACACTCGCCATATCACACACACAAATATATTCAGAGAAAAACAGGGTTATGGGCTAAGGTTTCAGCCCTATACGCACATACATGTCACACATTTGAATATTACTGGCTCTAATTTAATGAAAATTTCAGTAACAAAATTTACTGAATACAATGACATTTATTCCCAAACAACGAAATAACCCCTAGTGATCTGCTTTTAAATTCCTCACCAACAGAATTTACGAAACACCAATTAACCGAAGTCAATTAAATGTCAGATATAAGGCAACATCTTCCTGCTTTGACTGAGTTCATTAATAATGCAAATTTCTAATTTTAATGTGGGCGCCAGAACAAGTTTATAACAAATACCAAATCAAATTCTAACCTTGTTCAATATTTCTAACTTTAGGAACTCAGTGATTTTACTAATGCACATGGCGGTACAACATCGCCTCCATTTACTGAATTTACATGTCCGCTTGACCTGGCATCATTTCTCAACGAAATAAATATGAGATCAGCGAAGCAACAACAACAACAAACCCCACTTGGGCAGCCATTTTTGTTTTATGAACCCTTGCAAAGAAGCATATGAGACTCAGATTCGGGGCGTAACAGGTCATATTCGTAAGTTGCTGTCAGGGCGCTTCATTAACTTGCAGGGTAACATATAACAAAATAACATGCAGGAAAGAGTGAAGCCGGGGTTAAAACAACTGAATTTAATAACAAATCACCATATTTACATAAACAATTAACAACAACAAAAAAACTCCCAACTGACTCCCGCTTAATAAAAATGCCAAAAACTTAGGCGATATCTCTGGAGAGATTAATTACCTGGACCAAGCGTCCTTAAATAAAAGATGCAAAAGTGACCATATAAGTACGTATGCCGTTCTACATGCATCACGATGTGTACTTTCAATGCGTGATTCGTTATCATCCAGAATGACCCTTCAAACAACGAATCCGCATTTCCTAGAGCTAGACCGACACAAGGGAACACAACTACAATACTTAAATTAAACCGACACTTCCTAAATCTACTATAAACAAACACAAAATTTCCGTGTGAAATTGGACTTGAATTGCCGTAGCAACATTTACCGCCTAAAAACTTAGGACTTCTCACACAAATCAACACAAGTACATTAACACGTGACCAATAGAAAAATACTCAAATGACCGCTGTCAAAATTTACAAATACTCTACCACTACACCAAACGGGTGTGACAAACAAAATTACATGAAATCGAGTCATCAACAAAGCAATAGGCAAACAGCCAACATTTACGTTAACCACAATATTCTTATCCATACAAGGTACAACAATCCGTTACACACATGGCGAACTCCCCAATTAATTATGGCTTAAAATTAGCCATCACAATGAACAGGTTTGCTGCATGAAAGCTTACAGGGTTCAGTCGGACAAATAGGACTGCCTATCAAAATAAGTCACAGGCAAAACGGGCGGTTTGTGGAACTCTGCATGTCTGTCAACCCACGTGTCAATAACCTCGACCTCCCAGAGCATGGGGTCGAACCTCGAAGAAATGTGCCCCAAAGCACAATAATACGTGTGTGTCAGAAAAACATATGGACAAGAATCAGCAGTCTCCCAAGAGCACTCTGTCTTTCCATCTAAAAATACAACAGCAGCAAAAATATAAGGGCGGTAGGACCACTACCCCCTCCTCACGTAGAATCAACACACACTAGACACATCAACACACACTTAATCACACGTATGGGTTGTGACAGACCCTGAAATAAAAGACACAAATAATATCCACATGCTAGCGCCATCGTTCTATGCCGTGACTAGTCACCTGAAAAGGACTCAAGAAAAATCTATCAAATTAGAACGAAGGTGTTCTACAATTACATTTAAGTTGGTGCACTCGGCTACCCTAACATGAATAATAACCTGTTCAGCAAAATGTTTTACAATCATTTCCTCCCATTCCTATTTCAAATATTAACGTTAATAAAGCACCATTTATCGAATGTAACGGGTTCCGCAATTGCAAGGATAAAAATCACGCACGCACGCCGCGTACATTACACATGACTCAAGAAAAAAAATCAAAATATCAACAAACACATTGGCCACGCGCCAACGGACATTTAAACATATAGTGTCGGTACAAGGAAAACAGCTATAAAACAAGAAAGAAAAACATGACTATTTACAAAGTTCCCCGGCCAAATCTAACTACATAATTGAAATAATCCAATTTTAGTACATCACCGCTTCTGCATGTAGGACTAAGGACATCCTCCTCAACCCATTGCCCTATGGACAATTTAGCACTCCATAGTAGTCGTCTGCGTTGATTTCTTGAAGCTCATCCCAACTTCAAACCACGTGCTGATCATCTTGGTCTCGACTCCTTGGCAGAAAAGTTCAATGTTAAATATTTGCCTATCTATAATCGCTTGCAGGCTACTCAGGTCACCCACAATTGTCCTACTGCGATTAATAGCGAAGACTGGCCCTAATTATATCGCACATACGCACTATAAAAACACACATACAATACACACAATTTATACATAAAATATACATCTCGAGTCCGCGCCACTGGCTCGTTAACAAGTTCAAAATCCTGGCTGCACCAGCAGTCGCTATCTCGTCCGGTATTTCCGTCCCGTCTTGGACTTCGGTTCTGGTAAGCGCTAATTAGGGTGATACGATACTTCCCCCTTAAAGTTGAACTCGTCGTCTTTAAAAGAATGTTACAGTTTATCACGCGCTGGCGTGAAATATTTAGATCACACAATTTAGTTGATTTTAGAACAAAATGTATTATAGCTTTTAAAAATTCGATATTGCAAACGCTGCGACTTTAGCTTCCCAGAGCTCAGAAAATAAATTAGCTTCACAGATTTTAGAGCGTAAAAATCACATTTCGAACTGGCGTGGAGTATGCCTCTGAAGGCTCCACAAGTTAAGTACTCCGATAAATTCGAGCGTCAAAATCACACTTCAAACTGGCGTGGAGTATACCTCTGAAGGCTCCACACAATAAGGCTTAGATACATTCGAGCGTCAAAATCACACTTCAAACTGGCGTGGAGTATGCCTCTGAAGGCTCCACACAATAAGACTTAGATAAATTCGAGCGTCAAAATCACACTTCAAACTGGCGTGGAGTATGCCTCTGAAGGCTCCACACAATAAGGCTTAGATAAATTCGAGCGTCAAAATCACACTTCAAACTGGCGTGGAGTATGCCTCTGAAGGCTCCACACAATAAGGCTTAGATTGGCGTCAGGCCAGACTATTTATGAGAAACTGACAAGGGCGGCGGAGTGGGGCAGAGTCGGATAAAAACTTCCAGAGTTTTTGTCTCACAAAGATGGGGCTAGTGTCATTCTTCTCCAAATAAATCCAACGTCTCAAATTACTCGAGCGGAGATTAATCCGTTCGGCGGTTCCTTAGATACACACTTCCGCGCGCTTTTTACTACTGACGCCGTCCACCTCGTGGTCACAGCTTGGTCTCTTGCGATTGGCTGATTCAATCGTAAGTTCGTTGAGAGGACCTCGTGATTCTTCCTTTATGTCTCCAACTTTGGTACAGTAGTTGCACAATTTGGCCTTGAACTCGACTAATTCTGGCCGTCCCCCAGGAATAGCTACCAACTCAGCTTCTGTTGCAATCATTACGAAATGCTGGCCTCCCTAATATCCAAGTCGACTTCCTTATGTGCTGCCTAGGCCGTAGTAATAATAATAATAATAAATATGAATACTTATTTATCGAAGATCAATAAGGGTTCAACACATAGTTCCACAATAAATCAGTAAACAAAATTCAACGAGAGGGGAAAAGAAGGCATGTCCAGTTGGTAACCACAACCAGCATAAACATTATACATGGAAAATATTTTATACCATAAAACTAGCAACCCATCCCGGCTTCACCCGGTTACACAGCGTAAGCTTAAAAGGCTAACGGATGGCAGGTCCGAGACGCAATTCAGAAAATCCGAGGTGAACAGCGAAACTCCAAACCCATATACACTTCTCTGAAGTCTTAACTCGACATGACTTGACAGTTTGATGCTGGCCAAAGCCGGAGTGATACGCTCGCTCGTTCCGAAGCTAGTAATTTAAATTTCCACTGAATGGAGATTGTTGGAAGAAACGAAAACGTAAAATCACTTATAGTGAGCGATGTATTAAAGATAGAGATATGCTGTCGCAGACTTTTTTGCAGAACTTTTCATGCTAAACAATGCTTACACTCATAGTATATTTTTAACCGTTTACCCAGCGTAAGCTTAAAAAGCACACGGACGGGTTTTTTCGACTCAATTCACTGAAATCATTACTGCTCGGCTTCCTTAGATTATAAAAGATTTCTTTTCTAGAGAAAATTCCTTCGAGAAATCCTTCACAGGATGGTGAAACCCGCATCAAAATCCATCCAGTGGTTCTCGAGATTACCCGGAACATCCAAGAATCGGGGACTTTGTTTTATACTAAATAGAGATTGAACATACACATTATAGATCACTGGTATTCTTTTTCATATCTGCGTGTAGCGGGGACTACAGGTACTTCGAGACGATTGCAGATCGCGGGTTGCAGACCCTTGATCCAGACGAAGGGTATACAGGTTGAAGACTCTTGTTACAGAGGACGGGAGCCGGAGTTGAAGACTCTTGTTCTAGAGGAAGGACCACGGGTTGAAAACAAGAGTAATCAAAACAATAGAATATAATTTAACCTAGTACTTTTTACTCACGCAATATTAGCCTAATCCTTGATAATTTTTCCACAGACATCATTCAATAGGTATAATGGATAAGAATGACAAAAAAACAAGAATGCTTTACGACCTAAACGTGCTAGTTGGCCCTGTATGTCACCTCCAACTTCACTTAAATAATAAGATCCTCAAGCAAATAATACACATTTATATTACAGTAGTCTATGTCTAATAGCCTTTATTAGATCTCAAATACATGTTCAACTATTTTCTTAGATAATTTAGTAAGGACGTCCATTTTTATTCTAATTGGATATTTTAGAGTTGAATTTCATTCTATTATTTTTCAAAGAAAATAACCATTTTACAGCAGTATTTAAGTAGGCTATGTTATCTTAATACTGTTGAGGTTGGCTAAAAATGTCATTTTGATATCTATGGAAGTTGGCAACCCGCTGCTCTTTTGTTTAAATAAAATAAAATCCACACTGCAGTGAAGTTGTTACGTGAAAAATAAGTGTAAGTTATGTCTGTTTTTATTTATTCAATCGAACAATACAATCTAATAGAATCTAATAGAAGTTATCTAAAAATATAAAAGAAAAGATTACTTCAACAGGTCATGGGCTTCAGACACGCTCATTGAGCTAAGAGGATCGTGAAAATCAAGAAATAAGAATTAGCAAGACCAGCGTCCCAGCAAACGATGACTGAAGAAGATAGTGTGGGTGAGCTTAAAGGTTTTACCATTCTAAAAAATGCAGAAAACTATATTTTATGGGAGCTAGATTTAACAACGCTGCTCCAATCCAGGTATCTCCTATCTTTTCTGAAAGGAACTGCTACAAAACCAAATACGGATAAGGCAAAGGAGTTGGAACAATGGGAGGCTAAGGATGCCAAAGTTAGGTACTACATTCTCAAGACAATAGATTACTCTTTGAAACCTCTAGTGCTAACTTGTGAAACGTCAAAATCGATGTTCGATCTCCTAACAAAAATATACAAGAGACACCGAACAACAGAAGTATCAGCTATTGTCATCTTTTTGCGGATACAAGTATGATAACAACAAAACCCTCATGCAAAATATATCTGAAGAAAGAAATCTAGTGGCAAGACTCAGGAGTCTAAAAGAAGACATTAGTGAACAGATGGTAATCACCAAAATAATTACCACTCTGCCAGGCCAATACAGATATTTTAATACAGTGTGGGAGGCCACACCCGCTGCTGAGAGAACCCTGGAAAATCTCATTTCAAGACTTATGATACAAGAAGAATCAAATACAACTGTAGAACTCAAAGTAGCTTTCAAGACTGAAAAGAAATCTAACAAGCCAAGTCAAGTGAAATGCTACAAGTGCAACAAGATTGGACATAAAGCTAACAACTGCCCTCCTAACAGGCAAGACCAGGGAAGACCAAAACAGAAGCAACAGCAGCAAGCTTCTGGAAAAAGTGATCTACAATGTAAAAATTGTAATAAAGGTGGACACGAAACCTCTGACTGCTATGCAGGTAAAACTTTTGAATCATGCAAATATTGTGGGTTAGACAATCATCCACATTGGAATTGCCACAGAGAGAAGCTGCGTAGAAAAAGGGTTCAAAATAAAGAACAGGAGCTATACGTGGTTGAAAAACAATGCCATACAACAGAAGAAAAATCTGGAGAAGAATTTCTTGAAGAGTTTGTTGTGGATAGTGGATGCACGAGCCATATGACCAAACAAGATGCGCTGCTCACCAACAGGAGAACAACTGAACCTCAAAATATAAAAGTTGCAAAGAAAGGTGGGACTATGGTCACTGAACTTGAAGGAGACATTGAAACCAAAGATATCATACTTCAGAATGTCTCATATGTGCCTGAGCTGAGTAGAAATCTACTATCAGTGAACTGTGTCACAAATGGAGGTGGAACAGTTCTGTTTAAAGGCAACCAAGTTAAAATATTTGACAAGAATGAAAATGTCTTAATGACAGGCAGTAAAAATGAAGTAGGTCTGTTCGTGATAGACATGAAAAACAACTTGGAAGCTCACGCGACAAAGAAAGAAGAAACAAATACCCCCATGATGTGGCATCGGAAGATGGGCCATATCAGTACAAGATATCTGAAGAAACTGCCAGAACTCAGCCAAGGACTACCAAGCAGCCTGTCAAAATGTGAAGAAATCAAGTGTGATGTGTGCACAGAAGATAAACAAGTAAGAGTTCCTTTCAATACTGTGAGAGCTAGAGCTACACGCCCATTGGAGATAATACATAGCGATGTATGTGGAAAGCTTGATCCGCCAACATACAATGGCAAAAAATATTTTATGACAGTGCTAGATGACTACACTCATTTTCTGGAAGTGTACCTTCTAGAGACAAAGGATGAAGCTGAAGAATATCTGCAGGAATACATTACTACAGCTCAAGCTAAATTCAACATGAAAGTGCACAAACTGTGGATTGACAATGGTGGCGAGTACAACAGTGATTTCTTCAAACATTGGTGCAAGAATAATGGAACAGTGCTGGATAATACTGTTCCTCATACTCCAGAACTGAACGGGAAAGCGGAGCGCATGAACAGAACCCTGCTTAATAAATTCAGAGCTATACTACTTGATGCCCAACTAGAAAATGACATGTGGGGGCATGCCGTCCAATCAGCAGCATATCTCCTCAACAGGAGTCCATCCTCCACCTGTGAGAAGACACCAGCAGAACTATGGTATGGCAAGAAACCAGTCTTGTCAAGAATGTTCATATTCGGGCAAGAAGTGTACTCAAAAGTAGTACGAACGAACATGAAACTCAACAGTAGAAGTAACAAAGGAATATTTGTGGGATATACAACAAATGGTTACAAGATATTCAACAAAACAACCAAGAAAATCTACACTTCCCATGACATAACACCAGTCTATGAGCCTGAGAAGAGAATAGCCCCAGCATCAGTTGTCACTGTGGAAGATTTTGATGAGGATGAAAAGGAAGATGAAATAAATAATCAAGAACAAGAAGACAACGAATCAGAAGAAATTGAAGATTCTAGTAGTGAAGAAGAAGAAGAAGACGGGGATGAAGAACAAGAGGATCAACAACCACGCCAAGAAAATGAACAAAACCAAAGAGAAAATGTACGTCACGAAAACCAAAGAGTGGATGAAGAACAAGGAGGACCAAGAAGAGAGAGAAAAAAGCCTGCCTGGTAAAAGGATTATTATTTGGGCTCTGAAGATGAAGAAAATGAAACTCTACTAACGTGTGAAGACTGCATGGAAAGCGCTGAAAAGAAACAGTGGGAAAAAGCCATCCAAGAAGAGAAAGAATGTCTTAAAAATAATAATACCTGGACAATGGTTCCAGAAAAATATGCCAAAGGCAACAAAATAATAACTAGCCGATGGGTATTTAAACTAAAAGAAGATGGAAGATATCGTGCTAGAGTTGTAGCTAAGGGATGTCAGCAAAAAAGAATTCTCTAGACTTTAGTGACACATATTCATCAGTTGTGAGAATTCAGTCCCTCAGAGTTCTACTCGGCATAGCAGCTATAAGAAAATATGTGATCAAGACATTTGACATAAAGTCAGCTTTTCTGTATGGAGGTCTCAAAGAAGAAATATTCATGAGACCACCACAGGGGTTTAATCATCCGGGCATGGTGTGTGCACTCAACAAAGCACAAAGTGGTACAGAAAACTAAGTGGAACAAACAAAATATGACAGATGTGTCTTTCCTAACAAGAAGAAGACCCTATTCATTGCCCTTCATGTGGACGACGGATTGATTATGGGCCAAACAGAAGAAGAAGTGGAAAAACTGCTGAAAAGACTGAAGGAAACTTTTGAAACTGTTGTGTGTGACCGACCAAAACAATATTTAGGCATGAACATAGAGATTCAGCAAGATGGAATCTCACTGTCTCAGAAGAACTACTCTGAACAGATAATAGAACGCTTCAAGCTAGGAAAATCCAAACCCAAGTCAACACCAATAGTAAAGAAAAAGACAACATCTGCTCTAAAAGAAGAGTTTGCTTATAGAGAGGCCGTTGGCAGCTTACTGTATCTGTCTACCAAAACTAGACCTGACATCAGTTTTGCTGTCAATCATGCAAGTAGGCATACCACTGATCCTTCTCAAGAAGATGTCATAAATGTAAAAAGAACAATAAGATACTTAAAAGGCACTGCCGCAAAAGGGATTAAGTATGTTGCAAAAGAAGCAGATCTACTGAAAATTGAAGCATTCTCCGACTCTGACCTGGGAGGAAATCAAGATAGAAAGAGCACAACAGGATTTGTAATAAAATATGCAAATGGACCTATTGCCTGGTGCTCCAAGAAACAGACTACAGTGGCACTATCATCTGCTGAAGCTGAGTATGTGGCTGCAGCAAAATGTGTAGCACAGCTGAAGCACATCACCACATTTGTTCATGAACTGCTCAACAGAAAGTCAACAGTGACTCTGTTCATGGACAATATGAGTGCCATTAATATGATCAAGTCTGGGCAGCTCACTCTAAACAGCAATCACATTGACATAAAATATAATTTTGTCAGTGATGAGTTGAGCAAAGGATGGTTCAAGATAAAGCATGTCTACACAGAAAATCAACAAGCAGATATCTTTACCAAGGCCCTCAACAGGGTGAAATATCAACAATTCCGAGATCAGCTTGTCATGTAAAGCAAAAAGCATCAAGACTGCTACTCTGTATATTACTTTATTGACTTTATTTACCATTATTTTGTGCCAAATTGTATGTTTATCAAAATCTCCTTTTTACAGGGGGTATGTTGAGGTTGGCTAAAAATGTAATTTTGATATCTATGGAAGTTGGCAACCCGCTGCTCTTTTGTTAAAATAAAATAAAATCTACACTGCGGTGAAGTTGTTACGTGAAAAATAAGTGTAAGTTATGTCTGTTTTATTTATTCAATCGAACAATACAATCTAATAGAATCTAATAGAAGTTATCTAAAAATATAAAAGAAAAGATTACTTCAACAAATACAGCCCATACTGACAACCCCAATGAAGGGTTGAAATCATGTTTCATTAATGTATTAACTGAGTTAATAATATTAAACACATACTAATAATAATAATAATAATATCGTATGGCCTCGGGTCCCGGGTGCAAGCTTTATTAATTGACACCCAGAGGGCAGCTTGCATGTCAAATTTCGTCTATGAGTTGGTTTACGGTTTGGCGGTGGTCCACCGTGCTGATTCCTGATCTGAATCCTGCTTGTTCTATAGGTTGGTTTTCCTCCAGTGATTTTGACAGGGGTTGTTATTATTATGTATTTATTTATTTATTTCCCAGTGTCCACTACGGTGCTAGTAATTATTGAAGAAGTATATAATCGTGGTATAGTGATTAGCAATATTGGCTGCCGCCCAGGGGGCTCAGGTTTGATTCCCAACTCTGTCAAGAAATGTAATACTGGTTAGTGATACTGGAACATGCAAGTCACCCTAGTGGTGTAAAGTTTGAAGACATTTACCAGTTTATTATTGAAAATGTGCGTGAATACGTCGAGCCATTGATTAAGTCAGTGCACTAGCGGGTATCAGTCATTGAACATTCCACAAAATTGTAACAGATACGTTCGTGTCCCGACTCTTGACTGATGACCAAAAGCAAGCAAGACTTGACGCTTGCTCGGATCTCGAAGAAAATGCTACCAAACGTTAGAACGGATTATAGGCTATAACCTAGATTTATGTCCGAAAAACAAACGACAGTTCAATCAATGAAAGAGTCACCACGGCGATGAAGCGAGGCTAGTCACCAACAGCATGTTGGGGCAGCTAGCTGGCCAACCTTTCTTTCTTCATATATCTCCTTGGAGCGAATGTTTGGTGACGAGCTCGGACTGCGGATCTTACAATATCGATTATTTATTTATTTATTTACACTGTTTACGCCCCACATTGGAGCACCAAATCTCAAACCTTATATACAAAGTCTTCAAATACTAAGTTTAGTTCTTAATTCTTGATCATTTTTTTCTTTCCCAATACGTCTTCATTCTGGAAGATCTTGCAGCCCGTTCTTCTTCAGATATAACATATTGCTTACGCTGTGAAATTTTGAATGTTAGTCGAGTGTATTTGTTATTCAGAAGCCGTTTCTCTTCTCTATGTTCAATTTGATGCTTAGTAATTTTCATTTCGTCTAAATCCATTTGTATTTCTTTAAACCATGTGATTTTTGTTTTACTGTTCCAAAAGAAGTCAAAAAGTTGTTTCAGGAGTCTAGTATTTGGAAAGTGATTTATGTATTTAAAAAAACGCAATCTTTCGTTTTCGCAAGGTGTCAATGATAGATTCATTTTCCTTGTAAAGTATTGAATTGGGCAAAAGTCTCCATTGGCCCTCAATCTGGTGTTTTTTTATTGATTATTGTCCGAAGAATCCGTCTATCAACCTTCTGTAGTTTATCAGTTGTTGATCGGGTGTTTAGTTTAAATAAAGTTTCACTTGCATATGTTGCTTCTGGCTTAACGACGGAGAAATAATGTCGTAGTTTAGCATTAATCAAAAGAGACTGTTTCTTATATGTTGGCCAGGTAATCTGTTGGGCTCGTCGCAATTTTAGTGTTCTACTAACTATTGATGCTCTTTCATTGGCATTCCAAGTGATGATCCCACCAAGATATTTAAATTTTTTCAAATCTCTATTTTCTGGGCATTATGCAGTACAATATCTGATGTGTCAACTTGAAAAGATGGCATCATTTCTGTTTTCTCATAAGAAATTTTCAACCCAACCTTTGCTGCTAATCGTTCCAATTCTTCTACCCTTAGCTTATCCTATACTCGTTGCTAATAATGCTAGATCATCTGCAAGGGCGAGACAATTTAGTCGAATATTTTTTCCAATCTTAACATTTGGTGGACAACCCTTATTCCATTGACGCATATTTTTTTCCAGCACACAATTAAACAACAATGGAGATAATCCATCTCCCTGCCGAAGACCAGTATGGATTTCAAATGACTCAGAGGTTTCACTTCTAAACCTAACTCTAGATTTAGTATTCTTAAGAGTGACCGCAATAAGGGTTAACAAGTTTTCGATGTAAATCAAATTCAGTACGGACATTTAATAGAGATTCGCGATGGATACTATCATAAGTTTTTTGAAAATCAACGAATGTGATCACTAAATCTTTGCTCCTAATCCTGTGATGTTTTATAATCCATTTGTGACTGATAATTTGATCTGGATAACTTCGTCCTGGACGGAAACCACCCTGATATTCACCAAGTTCATTATCAAATTGTTCGTGAATTCTGGAATATAACATCTTTGAAAAAATCTTATACGTGACATCCAGCAACGATATTCCTCGATAAAATCTAGGATCTGATCTATTGCCCTTTTTGTGTATGGGGTGTAGTCTATAATTGCAATATTCCACCCTTCAGGCAATTTTTCTGTATTCCAAATGAATATCGTTTAACAACAATGAAGTATCCTCGTACATCCGCACCTATCTCATCTCCTTGACAACCATTCGCTAACACTCCTCTTCCCTCTCCTGGAGATAAGGCATGTGACGAAGACGCTGAAAGTGGAGTGTGTAGGGAGGGTTTAATTTTGTATTACATGGCTTTACTTTCAAACCATTAGGCTAGTTTGTGAGAAAGTGTTCACCGCATTATGCAGGAAAAGTTCGTCTAACGTGGCGTTTTAATATTCAGTTCTTGAACGAAAACTGACACCTAGTTCTGTCAGTTGACAAAGAACTGACTATGATCAATCTCTTCTGCAATTGCATCTTGTTTATATTTGAAGGGACGTCACCAGAATACGATTTTAGAAAATATTTGTTCAACCTTGTTCTTCCTCTTACTGAGGTACAATAAAACCGACCCTCTCGCCTGATAGGTCAGAGGGACCTGTAACCATCGTCTAGGCATATAAGAACATCAGTTGCTCCCACACTACGACTTGGCAACATGGCAGCTTGTTATCAAGTGTGTCTGGACCAAATTACAGGAACATCAGTTGGTGAATACTTGATTGGTCACACACCACGACTTGGCAACATGGCAGCTTGTTATCAAGTGTGTCTGAACCAGATTACAGGAACACCAGTTGGTGAATACTTGATTGGTCTCACACCACGACTTGGCAACATGGCAGCTTGTTATCAAGTGTGTCTGAACCAGATTACAGGAACATCAGTTGGTGAATACTTGATTGGTCTCATACCACGACTTGGCAACATGGCAGCTTGTTATCAAGTGAGTCTGAACCAGATTACAGGAACATCAGTTGGTGAATACTTGATTGGTCTCACACCACGACTTGGCAACATGGCAGCTTGTTATCAAGTGTGTCTGGACCAGATTACAGGAACATCAGTTGGTGAATACTTGATTGGTCTCACACCACGACTTGGCAACATGGCAGCTTGTTATCAGGAGAGCAGCAGGCAGCAAGCACTACACCACTCATTGCGCATGCGCTCAAGTGTACAACACAATCGATCCACTGTAGCGTCCTGACGCTACTTGACTGCACTTGTTGACGTCTAGCAGCGCCAGTCTGGGATGCTATTGAACCATAGCACTCGGACTAACATTCTCTTTATCGAACATACTCACCTTACATTTCATATTGTCCACGTTGTAGCGCGTGTCTTGTTAAATGGTAGGTAAGTATCTGTAAGTTGAGGAATGTGTTAACTTCAATTTGGCGTGCTTAGTATTGGCTATCAATTTTTGTTTAAATATGAGGGTAGCCAAATAACAATGACTCTGTTTCTGCATTGAATAGACTATTAACTAACCTAAAAGATAAAGCTGTCTCCGGTACATTTATCCCACTGAGACAAGACTGTTTTAGCTTTCTTGTAGAAATCTTTAGGCCTTAACTATACTCCGTCCCACACGTCTCTGTCCGTTAAAAAACCACGTCCAAAACTGTCTGTCCTCTGGTCACCAAATTGCGTGAGGAATATTCTAGGCTCTAGAGGGGATGTTGAATTGTTTAACTGGCGCATCCCAAATGTGTATCTCTCTCTCTCATTGGACAGCGTTACCATGCCCGCATCGATAGTAAACGGCAGTTTTATAATTTTTGTGAGTCTTTGGTTCAATACATGGTGAGCCGCTGTCAGTCTAAGTCCTGGTCAACACATTTAAGATCATTAGTGTTATTAATCCCCACAGCCGAAAACTACGGCCTGCGCATCGTCATGAAGAAGATATTAATTATGTGACGCCACAAACACCTAGTTTTTGAACCAGGGAAATTAAATATACAAAGTAAATTCTCATGACCGGATCGGAAATGAAGTCTGGGACTTTGGTCACAATTGTGACAATGACCGATTGATCATTTGAGGGTGGGCATAGCAATATTGCCACAATGAAATCCCCTATACGTCAATGTTATGTTCACTTCTTTTCCTCACGCTTGGACCTCACCTCAAGCCCCTGGATACAGACCAACAATAATCCCATAAAGGTAGTTCTCTTTTATAACTTAGTGAAACATAGGAAGATAAACACAACCAATCATATGCATTCCCGCAGCACACTAGCAAAAGAGCTCTGGATGGTAGCTGTGTGAACGTTTAAAAACATTTTTTTTAGCCTACTTTCGATTTTTGCTAAAAATGAACGTAGACTTATGAGTTATGAGATCTTTACGGGCAAAAAGTTGTCCGTCTGTGTGTGGAACATGACATCATGGCCAGGTGTTAAAGCATGTTCAGCAACAGCTGATTTATCAGGTTGAATGAGCCTGATACATCTATTATTATTACAACCGGGTGTCTACAGAGTTCCCTGTACTTGTGGCAAGGCTTATATCGGGCAGACTTTGAGAACGATATTCACTCGCATTAAGGAACATAATAGTGGATGTTCTTGCCCGCATAAAGCAATATCGTCCAAGAATCATCAGGGAGGCGGTTGAAAAACGTAAACATCCAGATAATTTCAACCGCGACACCGGCTACAATCTCAGTGAGTCCTGGCTACCTATTATCAGAACCCTCAGAAAGTAATACACTGCTGCTTTTCGTTGTTCCTAACATGGGGATAAAATGGCGTCCATCTTAGGGCACATTTTTTAGTTTCTTTGTTGCTGTCTCTTAGGTGCTCTTAGCAACAATTTAGTCGCATTTCCGTTTATTCCTGCTGAAGAAAGACATGGTTTCTTTCGAAACGCGTCGAGTTTGATTAAATAAAACACGGCATAAGCTCAAAATTCTACATTATGGATAATATGATATTAATTTATTATTTATCGTATGGCTAGCAACTAGATGAATTACAATATAATCAAATAAATAAATAAATAAGTAAATCATATGTACAATATATAAACCACAGGAACATAGGTTGCGTTCGCATTCACAACGAGATGTCCAGTTGTTGAAGCCAGTCCAGAAAGGGAGATGCAGCAGAAATAACATCTTGTGGTGATCCAGCATACTTCCTCAGCGGACATTTTTGAATAATATGCTCTACCGTTTGAAGAGGAGCTCCACAGTCACAGGCAGGAGAATCATGAAGTCCCCATTTATGTAGCATGGCGTTACATCTGGCGAGACCTGTTCTTAGGCGATTTAACTTTACCTACTGGTTTCTCTTCAGGTTAAGTCTTATAGTAGGGTCTAGAATACCTTGATGTTTCACAGGAGCAGACTTCCAGTTTTGGCGCCATTGCTCCGTGCATTTAATGTCAGGTATCTTATGCTATATTGGGTTCCTTGATCTAAGACGAGTGGAGGGAAGATCACTAAGAACTTCATGAATTGGGAGATCCTGTAGGTGATTTTGTTGATGTGGCTTTCTCCACTCACGTACTGTTGCTTCCTGTCGTCTTAGTTCTGGAGGTGATATGTTACTGATAGTGTGTAACCAGGGAGTTGGGGGTGGATCTCAGTGTACCTGTTATGACCCTCATACTTTCATTCAGATGAACATCGATCTTTTTAGTATGAGCACTACGGTGCCACACTGGGGCACAATACTCTGCTACAGGATAAACTATGGAGAGGGCAGTTGTGCGTAGTGAAGTTGCATCAGCACCCCATGATGTGCCAGCCTATTTCTTCATGATATTGTTCCGCGATTGGAGTTTTTGGCCTGTGTATTCCGAGTGTTTCTTGAAGGTTAAGGAACAGTCCAAGGTGATGCCAAGATACTTAGGGCTGAAACTGTGCTTAACTCCTTGCTGGCAAAAGTTCACTTTCAGCTGTTGGTGGGCAATGCGGTTGCAAACAAGATATTAATTTATACACATACTTACGGGCAAATTTTCAATTTAAAGGAAAGCGAAACATACATGTTGGTGGAGGTGATTGTTTTCAAGGGGCGAAATATCTAGCTCATTTGCCCGTAATTATACGGTACGGATGATAATAAAAATACAACTACTTACAACTAATTTCAATCTAACTTACATACTATACGAGATGAAAAAAAAAGAATAAAAGATAGGGAAAAGAAATGCCTCCGGCCACCGAAGAGAGGGATGTTGATTAATTTAGGGGCTTTGGAACATCGTGCTCATGTAGCCCCGTGTACTTGGCGGTTTGTTGAATTTGTCTGGTAACCCGTCTTATTGTGCTGGCTGTATTAGTGTGTGTATTTATAAGTCAAGTGAATTGTCCGATGGTAACTCATGAAATGAGATTCCTCGGCATTCAAACTTGACCTGTTCTGATTTACAAAAGCACACACATCAATACGCCATCATAAAATACAAAACACAACCTCACCATTAACATCAATACAAAACAAATGTCTGTAACAGTGACTTGAAAAAGCGGCGAACACAGTTGGTTGGTGCTGCTCTTAGCGTCTATATTTGGAAACCAGGTTGTTCGCATAAACCAATACTGCAATCGTTTAATGGGCACGCAGTTTAAAGCAGCCAGAAGGGATGCGACCCAGCAGGCAGTGGGCACATCTTTTATTATCTAAAGCACGATAATAATAGACTAATATGGCCTCGGGTGCCTGGTGCAAACTTTGTTAATAGACATCCAGAGGGTAGCTTGCATGTCGAATTTCGTCGTTACTTTGAACGCTATGGAAGTCAAGGAGGTTAGATATCTAAGCTCCTTGACACTACAGCGCTTTCTAGTAGAGAATGGAGGAACTTGGTGTTGGCGGAAAATCCCGAAATTAATTTTCCATTGAACACGGCCTACTGAATTCAAATGGGTTCTTTAACATGCCAACGACGTATGACATCCATGTCGTGATTTTTGTCGCCTTTCAAAAATCACTTACCGCGGCCAGGGGCGAACCTGCAAGCTTGGGGTTGGTAATCCGACACGTTAACCACTCACCCACCGTGGCAAGCTTAAAGTTCGATCAAAAAAACATTAGAAATCTGATCGCAATAGAAATCTGAAACCATATCTCTTTTATTAACAGGGGTCGTAATAGGGAAATGAAAGAAAAGAAATACATTGGCAAACCCTGCATTTGACATACTATTGCAGATTGTTCTTAAAAAAGCATTATTTTCTTTGTGATTAGATTTTGGATGATAAGGACCAAACAGTGGCTACGGCGGTAGTAACACAATTTCCCACCAGGATCGATGTAGCGGTGGTAACACAGAATGATACCAGGTACCGCAATGGACAGAGACAATCCGTTACCCCATCTTCCTATCACTCTACGCTACACTTACTCGCTCAGCTCGACAGACTTCTTAGAGGGCCTGCCAACCTGAAAGGAACTTATCAACGGCGGCCTCGAGACATCCTTTGCGGGACTTGATGGCCTTGCCTCGGTGGCCGGAGTTGACGACACACTCGGGGGACCCCCTCAGATGTACAAGAGAGGCAGCATGTCGCTTTCATCCACTAGGTGAAAAGTGGAAGACTTAACTGGTGAGGTTTCATTCCACCGCAGCTGTCTTGTGGGTGGGGATTGGACATTAAAGGGAAAATGAAGCCGAAATCAATATATAAAAGGGGTCTGTATTGTAAAAAATATAAAAATAGGAACAATTTTAGGTTACAGACTAGTATTACATGAAAAATTGTTATTTGAGAGGATGATAAATGTCTTTGACCTCACGTGGCACGACACACCACGTCACGTGTTTTATGACTAACAAACTAGAGTAATGAACAGGTACACAGAAAGGTAATATCTTACAATTACGAATTATCCCTAGTCAAATAATTTTACGAGCCACGGCAAATGGTTGTGCAATACCGACATAATTTTTACAAGTTACACCCGGAATGGAAATAAGTTACCAACATACATACCAACACGTCCGGAATTACGTAAGAGGAAAAGAAATCTAAATCAAAAGAAAACTACATTACAAATGACTAACTCCCGAAAAACGGAGCGGACAGTCTCACATTACCATCACGGGACCTGACGCGAACTCGACTCGCGCAATGGCAGACACATAACGGGACGCTAAGGCGGGTTGCACCATACGGGCGCTACTCCCAAAAATCTGGGATTTGAACCAATCCCATAGGTAAAGCAGAAATACAGCGATTAGAAATTCAAAAGTGAAACGCACAAGGGCGTAAGGGAGGAAAACCAAAGCAAAGCGTCACCTAACCTACAACTTTCACGTGGACATAAGGTGACGCAACTTTAGGAACAGGGCCCCTTAAAACTAACATAATAGAAAACTAAACATGGCTGCAGGCAGGAAAATTCCAAGGAGCATGATCACAGGGAAATAAATGAACAAATGGAACTCAAACTAAAGACGCACATAGTAACGCAACACAGGAAAACCCGCACGAAAAACAAGAAGACTTCACACTGAAAAACTACTTCCGAAGAAGGTAAAATTGGTAAACAATTTAGAATAACAGTAGGATACATCAACCCATTGATCGGCCGAACATCAACCCGTGCGCAGTACCCACGAGGTACGCAATTCCACGTCGCAATAACACGGTAATGAAAAAACAAAGCCCCAATTTAAAATGGGCAGACAAGCAAAATAAATATCACACTTCCTGGAACTTACCTTGCACACCACATATTTAACTAAACTATGACTAAAGCCAACCCATTTTAGGGTGGCGGTACCTGTTTTTCCCAACCCCGAGGGATCCGATACCCCCGAAGCGACTGTCCTTGATGGTCAACAGGTAAGAGAGAGTTACCCACGCCGAAACTCAGTACATATATCAACCGGCACAATAATTTCTATAGAGCAGTAGTAGCACACACGCACACACGAATCCCCTGACTTCTTGAACGTAGTTCATAAGACAGTTCCGTGTTCACTTCCGTGAGAGTTGGCCACCCTGGCATTTCGCCATGCGTACGTCATTTGTCATCTACGGCAGTCGATACATCTTCGCGAGAATCCTGGTTGGAACAATCGATACAGGCAATGTTGACATGTTTTAAATACGCAAATCCAATGTTTATTTTTGAGGTTAGGGAACACATTAATTCCAGAACCAGTGCACATCAGGTCGAGAGTGTACCTCGCGTGTTTGGACTGCGAGAGTGATGTTGCAGACATGAAGATTCATTTCACAAGGTCTTCACAGGTCGAAATTGCGACCGTCAGCATAGGCCATAACTTTCTTCAGATTTTGGGTAAGTGAAGGAATTTATGAGGCGTTCGCCTCAACAGGAGAAACAGGGACGGGTGAAATTTGGCAGGAAGGAATATCTTAGGTTAGGTATATTTTCATGTCAGCTCAGTGGCGTAAAATACGTCACATCCTCCCCCTCCCAAAGCAAACTGCGGGGGTGGACAGCATTTGCGTAATGTAGAAGTAATAGATCAGGAGTGGATCACCTCTTTATGTACGGCTGCAGATTTACATATGTCCCAACATGTTTGAAGGAATTTTGGGCATAACTTCATTGAATGGCAGGCAGAATGTTCAAGGTTTGATTTCACACAGCGACAAGCTGAGTGGATGGCACTGTCTCGGTGATAGTTCCGCTCCTCATGTTGGCTGGAAGGGTCTAGGTAGAAATGTCCTGACGACCCAGTTACAGATGGAGAACGGGCGATGACGAGCCCAGGTCCCCGCCAGCAGTTTCCCAGTCACGCCACCATCCACATGTCCACCAGGGTATCCTGCACGCCCCGGGCTGCACTGGATCCCGCGGAGAAACAGCACAGTCCGATACATCCTCAGGGAGCTCCACTTCCAACGGGCCAAGCACTGAAATGCTAAGCACACGAGTAGCAGGACATACCCGAGAGAGACAGATAGTTCATGTGGTTATTTAAGTTGTCATAAGTTATCAGACGTGGTGCATCACAAATTTGATTTAGGAAAAACGAAACATACAATTTTATTGCCTTTAAAGGCGGGGGCCCCCCCGTTACTAAATAAATCACCTTATGTCTCCAAACGGGAAGTTACCATATCCAACGGCATCCAAAATCCTAGGCCTAACATATATTGCCTCGACAAAGCAGGCATAACTACATACCACCTCCACATCGAGGTCACCTTAGCTTCAAATATCTGACACAGAGTTCTACTATTAACTAAGTCTTACCAATCTTGGGAAAAGCCTGTCACACATCATAAAGACCGATAAACGATCTGTAGTTCATACAATGAGGTGCAACACGCTTCCCACAACATCTTGGGTAAGCAACGCTTCCAGAGACGCAAGTTCTCAGTAGATTTTGGGGGGGAAACTTTACATCACCAGTTATGAAAGAAAGGGGCATAAAATAAAACAAAGATACCACCAGTTTATTGTCGACTAGCCCGAGACTCGCTTGGGCGTCTCGTGTGCGGGCTTGCACTGTGAGAGGTGAGTCCTGAAGATCCTCTTCCTTTCAGGGTCGCTCACCAGCACTGAAACAGGACTGACAAAGGATAAAATCTTAAATGGACCGCGGTATCGCGGCCGTAATTTTCCTGACACCTTGTTTCCTAGAAGCTTAGGTGAATGGTCCTGGACATATATCATGTCTCCCACATTGAGGTTGACGGGCTTCCGTCCCTGATTGTACCTTTGAGCTAGTCGCTCGTGAGAAACCTGAATGGACTTGCGGGCCTCCTTCCAGATCTGCTTCACCTTGTCGGCAGACGGTTGATCAGGTAACAGGTCATGAATTGACCACAAGTTCGTCAACGGAGAATTAGGTACATAAGCAAACATCAGAGAGAACGGAGTAGTGTTATGTGTTTCGTGGACAGCAGTGTTGAACGCAAAAGCTAGCCAATGGACCGATGAATCCCACTTGGCGTGTTCATCATGGTGGTAAGCGATCAATGCGGAACGCAAGTTCCGATTGACACGCTCGGCCAACGACGGGTTGGGATAATATGGACTCGTAGTCACATGGGAGATACCATAGTCGAAACAAAACTTACGGAACAGGTGAGACGTGAAGGTTTTGGCATTGTCCGATACCAGGAACTGGCATGGACCAAATGAAGTAAAGATAGAATTCAGACACCTGATGACCGTGTGGGTCGTTGACAATCTAGTTGGGAAAATCCAGCTGAAACGGGTGAACCCATCAACACAAACTAGTGCAAACCGGTTTCCTAACTTCGACAGAGGGAACGGCCCGACGAAATCAATAAAAATCCTCTCCATGGGGCGGGAGGCAGGCTCGGAAGACAATAATCCAACACGAGTATTGACGGCGGGTTTACTGATACTACAATGCCTACAGCATCTGACCATGTTACGAATGTCACCATCCATTGACTTCCAAATAAAATTTGTTCTGATCTTTTGGCGAGTTTTAAACACCCCGAGGTGACCCCCAACAGGAGACTCGTGAAAGTATTTGAAAATTTCAGGAACAAGTACGGCAGGCAACACAATTTTACTTCTCTTGTCGTGGCGAGCAACGCAAAACAGAATACCTCTTTTCAATTCATACGGCTTTACAAGTTCTCCACCTGACATTCGGGTGATTAAAGGTCCCAATACAGGGTCTTCTTTCTGATACTCGGCTAAATCACGGAACAACAAAGGCGAGTTGGTAAGGACAGGCTTCACTGCATTAACTGAAACTGAAGACACGGGAGATTCTACCTCGCCAGATCCAGACTGATCCCTAGGGACTTCCTCAAACATTCGACTCAGCGAATCTGCGATTACATTGTCGGTTCCACGGATGTGGCGAACAGTGAAACTGAAGGAAGAGATTCTGGTCGCCCAACGAGCAATGCGACCAGTGTTACGGGGCTTTGCCAGAACCCAGCTGAGAGCCTGATTGTCAGTCTCCAGCTCAAATGAAATATGTTCAATATAATTTCTAAAGCGCTCAAGAGCGAACAAAACGGCGAGACCCTCCAGCTCGTACACAGAGTACTTAGCCTCAACAGGAGAGAGGGAACGGGACGCATAAGAAATGGGCTGCCTACCCAGTTCTCCTTCTTGGAGCAGGACCCCAGCAATTCCCGAGCACGAAGCATCGGTCTGCACAATGAACGGTTTAGAAAAATCAGGGATGGCAAGAACGGGAGCGTTACATAAAGCAAGTTTGAGGTCTTCGAAAGCAGCCTTCTGAGAAGGACCCCAACTAAATTTCTGGTCTTTACGACGGAGAGAGTTCAACGGAGCTGCACGCTGTGCAAAATTGGGGATAAATTTCCGGAAGAAGTTGACCATTCCGACGAAGCGGGCTACGCCCTTGACATTAGTGGGAGGTTTGAAATCACGGATACCCTGAGTCCTGGACTGATCTATGGACACACCGGCAGCTGACACAATATGACCAAGGAAGGAAATTTCTGGTTTCGCGAACGAGACCTTAGATAGTTTTACAGTAAGACCAGCACGCTTCAGTCTTTCCAAGACTTCCTGAATGTGCTTCACATGTTCGTCGAACGTCTCGCTGTAGATCACAACATCGTCCAAATAATGGTATAGAAATTCAAATTTGATACCTGAGAAGACATTATCAAGCAGGCGGCTTAACACAGCTCCACCTGTTGACAAACCGAACGGTACACGATTGAATTGATACAAATTCCAATCGGTGGCAAACGCAGTCATGGGTTTTGATTCCTCGGCCAAGGGAATCTGATAGTAGGCCTGGTTTAAATCGAGGAGTGTGAAGAATTTAGCCTTGTGGAACCACGAAAAGCAAGAATGGAGGTCAGGCAAGGGAATAGATTGAAGTACAACCTTCTGATTCAGTCGCCTATAGTCAACGACAGGTCGAAAACCACCATTAGGCTTGGGTACGAGAAACATCGGGGATGAATACGCAGAAGTTGAAGGGCTAATGACACCATCAGCAAGCATTTGGTCGATAATTTCCTTAAGAGCCTTCATCCTGGGCGGAGCCAAGCGATAGGGAGGATGTCTGACAGGGATATTGTCGGTGACTTCGATCTTATACTCAAGCAGTTTGGTCACGCCCAACTCGTCAGTGAACACCTCTGGATACCCCCGGCACAAGTTCCGAATCATATCGGCCTGGGAATCGTCTAAGTTACTCAAATCAAGTGAATCAATGGTGACGGGATCAGAAGTCTGATTGACTGAACTACCCAACGGCTGGGGATAAGGTTCAATGAAATTAAATTTAAGCTTAGGTCGAAATCTGAATTTGAAAGTCCTCGCTTGGAGGTCAAGGATCAGGCCAACGGACGACATGAAGTTGGTACCGATGAGAAGGGGGCAAGAGAGATTTCTAATTACCCACACCGGAAATTTCCAAGTGAAACCTTGGATCCTAAATTTAACCGAAATACTACCAAGGACATCTAAAGGCGAGCAATTTGCTGACACCAGGCGGGTTTGCAACGGATTCAATTTAGGAAAATTACAGACTGTCTTCATGGAATTGTACCACTTTTCGCTCAATAACGACACGACACTTCCGGAGTCAAGAATGCCACAGACTGGCTCGTTATTTATCAAAACACCTATGATCGGAGAAGAATGAGAAACTGAAGAAACCCTGTTACAAGAATCAATACACAGAACATTTCCTACGGGGTCTTGGTCTACACCAAATGAAACACAACCGGGTTCGTCGCCATCACGAAAATAATTTGCAGGCTCGGAACAACTCCTTTCATCACGTTCGTCACTTTCACAGGTATTACTCATGGGAAAAATTAAATTGGGCACAGCAGGCTCACCGCCTTTGCAAACGACATTGACGGGTAACGGAAGGCTACACTCAACGGACACAGAATTACTTGGGCCAGGATGCGGGACCTCATCCACAGGTTGACCTTCGGTACACCCTTCTGAGGGCTCATCCCCACTCCTGGCAAATGGCAGTCAATTAGAGGTACGTTTAGGCTGGCCGCAATACCTAGCGACGTGGCCCACGCCGTTACAATTATAGCAGCGACTATTGCCGGACCCGGCAGGACGAGCGGGGCGCACGAAGCGGGGCGCAGGTGGAGGAACACTAACGACGCGCTGTAAGTCACCGTGACGAACAGATTCGGCAGATATGGCAAGAGCACCTAACTCCCTATAAGTGGTTGGACGGGTCTGCATACTCAGATAAGACCGGAATTCGGGCGATATTCCGTCGACAATGGAAGACACAATATAACATTCGGAGAAGTCGAGGGCGAAGACCTTCGCATAGTTCCTGATATCCTGAATATAAGCGTTCAGACTCTCATCGAAGCGCTGAACACGGTAGAAGTATCTTTGAGTGAGCGAACCCATGAGACGGGCAGGAATAAAGGAGACCAAAACGTCGCAAAGAAAGCTTTGGATAGAAACAGCGGATGACATGGCCTCGACCACCTTGTCGCGCATGGTACCTGACGTGTGAGGAAACAATAACTGAAACACCTGGCCTTCAGATAAGGCGAACACTGCTGCATACTCGTTAATCCTAACTAACTCCCTCAAAAATTGTATGACTCCATCCACACTATCAGTATTGAACTCCTTCAGTTTTGCGAGCGATGTGCTTAAAGGATGATTCAGGTTACCGAAACCACCAATTGGGTGAACTGAGCGCTCAGAAATGGCAGGCGCAGGTCGGGGAACAGCGACAATTCGGTTTTCGGGCAAGGCGATTAAGTTGTTTGGCCCAACAGCTAAAGAATGACAAGAATGCGCACATTCACAAGATGGGCATCTGGCCCTGGATACAGGTTCTGAAATAGCTACGTGCCCATGAGGGCGAGAAGCAGTTAAATTAGAATTATGTTGAATCGTTACGTCCCTTTCAGAACGAGGCATGGCAAGAGTTTCATGAACAGCCGGGAGCGCACTAGAATTAACAAAACGTGAAGCGCAGGAAGCCGAGACGGTGACAGGCACTCGAGACATACAATGCGAGTAATAGGGTGCGGAATTGGTACTCGACATGCGTTGCCCACTCAGGGTCGCATTCACATTAAATGTCGAAGAAATAGGCAAGTTAGACACGTTACTAGCACTGAAAGGTTGACACTGAGATGCCACATACTGCTCGAACCCGGTGGACATAATAGGCGCAGTGGGCAATACCGGTTCGGATGGATGGCACATGTCGACCAATGCCGCGGCAGACGTCCCTATATTTCCTCCTAGATACGCACTAGTCAGGGATACGCCGGACATGGATCCGCCACACACAGGGATGGCCAAAGACATATCTGTCACGTGAAGGACATCGTGGGCATTAACAGGGTGGGTTACAGACAGATTACCGGATTGCGCTGCAGGCAGATCTTGCAATGTTAAATTTTGGAAGGGATTACACAGTGGACAATTAACGTCAGAGCACTCACAGTGACGTGAAGCAGAAGGATACTCGCTCGATAAACTCAACATGGCCATAGCACCATCACTCGGTTGCCCTCGAGCCAAGTCGTTCGGGATGCTTACATGCATAGAAGCAGGACTAGATACAGCAGTTACGTTACATGCACTATCGTTGAAAGGTACAGAAACTGAACGGGGGCCTTCCCCTGACATGGCTTCAAAATACATTTCACAATCTCGTACCTTCACGGTACATTCGCAAAGAGAAGTCTGGAGGGCAATCAATTCTCCCAAAACAGTAACGCTGCGGTCACCAGCGACTGAAATCATGTCCGATACCCTCCCAAACAGATGTTGGACAGAGGCGCGCACTTGGGCTAATTCGCCCTTACTAGAGCAATGAATTTGTAAGTAGTTACACATATTCGTTAAATGACACACTTTAAGTTCAATCAGGGACTTACCCCGATCAAGCTCTTCATCTGTGAGTTCCGGAGGGCACACTGGAATTTCTGAAGCTCCCTCCAGCATTTTCCGGTCTTGGCTCAGGTCGCCTGAAGACTGCAGGCCACGTATGGTCAACTCGTAATTCGCCTCATCTCGTGTCAGACGAGCCGCAAACTGCACACTTCTCGCAGCAGACATTTTTGCATGAAACAGATTTACAGGTTAATTAATACAGGTTATAGGCGGGACATCTTTACCACCAAAATTGAACTGATTTAAAATCTTAGCAGGGGATTTTACAGGAAACACTCCCCCCCCCCTAGACAGCAGCAGGGTGGAAAACCGTGAACCACGCTCTGCTACCAATGTTACCCCATCTTCCTATCACTCTACGCTACACTTACTCGCTCAGCTCGACAGACTTCTTAGAGGGCCTGCCAACCTGAAAGGAACATACCAACGGCGGCCTCGAGACATCCTTTGCGGGACTTGATGGCCTTGCCTCGGTGGCCGGAGTTGACGACACACTCGGGGGACCCCCTCAGATGTACAAGAGAGGCAGCATGTCGCTTTCATCCACTAGGTGAAAAGTGGAAGACTTACCTGGTGAGGTTTCATTCCACCGCAGCTGTCTTGTGGGTGGGGATTGGACATTAAAGGGAAAATGAAGCCGAAATCAATATATAAAAGGGGTCTGTATTGTAAAAAATATAAAAATAGGAACAATTTTAGGTTACAGACCAGTATTACATGAAAAATTGTTATTTGAGAGGATGATAAATGTCTTTGACCTCACGTGGCACGACACACCACGTCACGTGTTTTATGACTAACAAACTAGAGTAATGAACAGGTACACAGAAAGGTAATATCTTACAATTACGAATTATCCCTAGTCAAATAATTTTACGAGCCACGGCAAATGGTTGTGCAATACCGACATAATTTTTACAAGTTACACCCGGAATGGAAATAAGTTACCAACATACATACCAACACGTCCGGAATTACGTAAGAGGAAAAGAAATCTAAATCAAAAGAAAACTACATTACAAATGACTAACTCCCGAAAAACGGAGCGGACAGTCTCACATTACCATCACGGGACCTGACGCGAACTCGACTCGCGCAATGGCAGACACATAACGGGACGCTAAGGCGGGTTGCACCATACGGGCGCTACTCCCAAAAATCTGGGATTTGAACCAATCCCATAGGTAAAGCAGAAATACAGCGATTAGAAATTCAAAAGTGAAACGCACAAGGGCGTAAGGGAGGAAAACCAAAGCAAAGCGTCACCTAACCTACAACTTTCACGTGGACATAAGGTGACGCAACTTTAGGAACAGGGCCCCTTAAAACTAACATAATAGAAAACTAAACATGGCTGCAGGCAGGAAAATTCCAAGGAGCATGATCACAGGGAAATAAATGAACAAATGGAACTCAAACTAAAGACGCACATAGTAACGCAACACAGGAAAACCCGCACGAAAAACAAGAAGACTTCACACTGAAAAACTACTTCCGAAGAAGGTAAAATTGGTAAACAATTTAGAATAACAGTAGGATACATCAACCCATTGATCGGCCGAACATCAACCCGTGCGCAGTACCCACGAGGTACGCAATTCCACGTCGCAATAACACGGTAATGAAAAAACAAAGCCCCAATTTAAAATGGGCAGACAAGCAAAATAAATATCACACTTCCTGGAACTTACCTTGCACACCACATATTTAACTAAACTATGACTAAAGCCAACCCATTTTAGGGTGGCGGTACCTGTTTTTCCCAACCCCGAGGGATCCGATACCCCCGAAGCGACTGTCCTTGATGGTCAACAGGTAAGAGAGAGTTACCCACGCCGAAACTCAGTACATATATCAACCGGCACAATAATTTCTATAGAGCAGTAGTAGCACACACGCACACACGAATCCCCTGACTTCTTGAACGTAGTTCATAAGACAGTTCCGTGTTCACTTCCGTGAGAGTTGGCCACCCTGGCATTTCGCCATGCGTACGTCATTTGTCATCTACGGCAGTCGATACATCTTCGCGAGAATCCTGGTTGGAACAATCGATACAGGCAATGTTGACATGTTTTAAATACGCAAATCCAATGTTTATTTTTGAGGTTAGGGAACACATTAATTCCAGAACCAGTGCACATCAGGTCGAGAGTGTACCTCGCGTGTTTGGACTGCGAGAGTGATGTTGCAGACATGAAGATTCATTTCACAAGGTCTTCACAGGTCGAAATTGCGACCGTCAGCATAGGCCATAACTTTCTTCAGATTTTGGGTAAGTGAAGGAATTTATGAGGCGTTCGCCTCAACAGGAGAAACAGGGACGGGTGAAATTTGGCAGGAAGGAATATCTTAGGTTAGGTATATTTTCATGTCAGCTCAGTGGCGTAAAATACGTCACACTTCCTCAGCGGACATTTTTGAATAATATGCTCTACCGTTTGAAGAGGAGCTCCACAGTCACAGGCAGGAGAATCATGAAGTCCCCATTTATGTAGCATGGCGTTACATCTGGCGAGACCTGTTCTTAGGCGATTTAACTTTACCTACTGGTTTCTCTTCAGGTTAAGTCTTATAGTAGGGTCTAGAATACCTTGATGTTTCACAGGAGCAGACTTCCAGTTTTGGCGCCATTGCTCCGTGCATTTAATGTCAGGTATCTTATGCTATATTGGGTTCCTTGATCTAAGACGAGTGGAGGGAAGATCACTAAGAACTTCATGAATTGGGAGATCCTGTAGGTGATTTTGTTGATGTGGCTTTCTCCACTCACGTACTGTTGCTTCCTGTCGTCTTAGTTCTGGAGGTGATATGTTACTGATAGTGTGTAACCAGGGAGTTGGGGGTGGATCTCAGTGTACCTGTTATGACCCTCATACTTTCATTCAGATGAACATCGATCTTTTTAGTATGAGCACTACGGTGCCACACTGGGGCACAATACTCTGCTACAGGATAAACTATGGAGAGGGCAGTTGTGCGTAGTGAAGTTGCATCAGCGCCCCATGATGTGCCAGCCTATTTCTTCATGATATTGTTCCGCGATTGGAGTTTTTGGCCTGTGTATTCCGAGTGTTTCTTGAAGGTTAAGGAACAGTCCAAGGTGATGCCAAGATACTTAGGGCTGAAACTGTGCTTAACTCCTTGCTGGCAAAAGTTCACTTTCAGCTGTTGGTGGGCAATGCGGTTGCAAACAAGATATTAATTTATACACATACTTACGGGCAAATTTTCAATTTAAAGGAAAGCGAAACATACATGTTGGTGGAGGTGATTGTTTTCAAGGGGCGAAATATCTAGCTCATTTGCCCGTAATTATACGGTACGGATGATAATAAAAATACAACTACTTACAACTAATTTAAATCTAACTTACGTACTATACGAGATGAAAAAAAAGAATAAAAGATAGGGAAAAGAAATGCCTCCGGCCACCGAAGAGAGGGATGTTGATTAATTTAGGGGCTTTGGAACATCGTGCTCATGTAGCCCCGTGTACTTGGCGGTTTGTTGAATTTGTCTGGTAACCCGTCTTATTGTGCTGGCTGTATTAGTGTGTGTATTTATAAGTCAAGTGAATTGTCCGATGGTAACTCATGAAATGAGATTCCTCGGCATTCAAACTTGACCTGTTCTGATTTACAAAAGCACACACATCAATACGCCATCATAAAATACAAAACACAACCTCACCATTAACATCAATACAAAACAAATGTCTGTAACAGTGACTTGAAAAAGCGGCGAACACAGTTGGTTGGTGCTGCTCTTAGCGTCTATATTTGGAAACCAGGTTGTTCGCATAAACCAATACTGCAATCGTTTAATGGGCACGCAGTTTAAAGCAGCCAGAAGGGATGCGACCCAGCAGGCAGTGGGCACATCTTTTATTATCTAAAGCACGATAATAATAGACTAATATGGCCTCGGGTGCCTGGTGCAAACTTTGTTAATAGACATCCAGAGGGTAGCTTGCATGTCGAATTTCGTCGTTACTTTGAACGCTATGGAAGTCAAGGAGGTTAGATATCTAAGCTCCTTGACACTACAGCGCTTTCTAGTAGAGAATGGAGGAACTTGGTGTTGGCGGAAAATCCCGAAATTAATTTTCCATTGAACACGGCCTACTGAATTCAAATGGGTTCTTTAACATGCCAACGACGTATGACATCCATGTCGTGATTTTTGTCGCCTTTCAAAAATCACTTACCGCGGCCAGGGGCGAACCTGCAAGCTTGGGGTTGGTAATCCGACACGTTAACCACTCACCCACCGTGGCAAGCTTAAAGTTCGATCAAAAAAACATTAGAAATCTGATCGCAATAGAAATCTGAAACCATATCTCTTTTATTAACAGGGGTCGTAATAGGGAAATGAAATTAGAAAAGAAATACATTGGCAAACCCTGCATTTGACATACTATTGCAGATTGTTCTTAAAAAAGCATTATTTTCTTTGTGATTAGATTTTGGATGATAAGGACCAAACAGTGGCTACGGCGGTAGTAACACAATTTCCCACCAGGATCGATGTAGCGGTGGTAACACAGAATGATACCAGGTACCGCAATGGACAGAGACAATCCAAAGATATTAGTGTTGACCAAAGAGGATGTAAATAAAGTGTTGATTAAGCCTAGCGGTAGCCATGACTACACTTGGGTTATTGACAAACGAGTGCTGTTCTTTGTACATGTATCTGATCTCTTATTTCTTCAAATAAAAAGTGTGTTCATCCCACATTTTGCTGATTTCCTATGTATTAACCATTTTAGTGCTTACTGACGAATGATATTGTGTAATGGTGTAGTTATCACGAATTCCCTGAACTCTGCTATAGCATTTTAGAGACCATTACGGTGTGGGTTTAGATAATATATTTCTTATCTTACGATATACTTTAGGAGCTAAAGAAGCCCAATGTGTTCTCAATCAATGCTTTTTATTTAACATTATACTGGTATTATACGTTGCTGCATTTACTTTAACTAGGTGAGATAGGTTGGATGGTTCCTCTGTTTGTTTAGGGGCTGCGACAACGCGGTCATGCAGCCCCGTGTACTTTGGATGTGTGTAGAATCTGCCTGATAACCGGTGTTAATTGTGATGGTTGTATTATTATGTGTTATATGTAATTCAGGTAAGGACTCAAGATAGTCAGTTTTAAGTAGTTCCTACTTTTGCTACCAAATGCTACCGTCAATGACACCTAGCTGCAAACTTGGCTAATAGATACCACCGCAACCACAACCTGACGGTGAACGTTGGAACTTAATAGCGTTAATCAAATTTAACCTACAAATTTTACCTTCACACGAGTCTAGTTAATGGAAGGTTCTTTTACATCACATAAATCTATGGCATGGGCCCACCGGCTTTACTTCCCCTCCGAAGGAAGGCATACTGAGGGATTTTTAGCGCTCTTCAAAAATCAGATGACTTCGGCCGGGTTTGGACCCGCAACCTTGGGCATAGAAGCACAACATGCTACCAAATACGCCTCCAAAGCCGCCCAATATGAGATAATAGGCATGCAAATACAGCAATACTATTCCCTAATATGCAGCTATAGTAGCCTACACACTGACTTATGTACATTAATAAGCCATTTCTCATTAATCACACCATTTGTGCGGGGTTAAAAATCGTAAGTATATTTGACTCCAGAATGATGACTTTATATGCCTAATATTGAATAATTTAAATATTGTTTCTTTTCAAAAAGGTAGATGCAACTATTTAAAAATTAAAGAGCACTATGTGAACAAAACGCCTAAATTTCACCCATATCAACAAAAATAAAGACTATCAGGAAAGTAGGTCTACTGTAATTATGAGACTAGGTCCTTGAGAAATGTGCATATACAGTCCTTTTCTATGTTATAGATGCATTCTCTACTATGTTATTGTACTCCACAGTACCTTTCGCCTAGATTTACAGCGAGTTAATATTATACTTGATTAACTTCAGAGCCCAGGAGAACTATGTTTTAAACTCGCTTAGGGGCAAAGTGAATATACTTTGCGAAATATATTGGCATGTATCTTTCTATAACAAGTAAATACACCTCCCGGGCAACGCCGGGGAAAATAGCAAGTGGTTTATAAAAACGACAAAAAAAGCTAATGAAATCGTTCTTTCCAAGACAAAATATGCTATACAGTTATACTAAACCAGTTATTAACGTATTGCTAGCATTGGCCATGTGCAGCAGCAGGCTAGTGTCTTTAAGTCTCATCATGGAGGTTCGTGGTTCAAAACCAGACAGGATTTTTTTACTTGATTCTTTTTGCATTTATTGATTTATAACTACTCGAGCGTTATAATGTTAAGCATAATTATATAGTTTGTATTTGCAATCGAAAATATTATATATGTACGTATAACACCACATATTTCAACACTTGACTACAGCGATTAAAATTCTTTGCCCTTGAACCGCGGTACAGACTGATGTTGTTGTTGATTCTTTAGGGGCTTTGCGGCATCTTGGCCATGTAGCCCCGTGTAGACTACTTGTGTGTGTGTAGAAGTTGTTTGATAACCTGTGCCACTGTGCTGTCTGTACTAGTGTGTGTACTTTTATACGAAGAAGGATTTGGGTAGGAAGCTGTTGTTGTTGTTGTTTCATTTGAGAGGCTTGGACATCACGGTCATTTAGCTCCGTGTACTTGGGTGAGTGTTGAATTTTGTGTGATAACCTGTGTTATTGTGATGTCTGTATTAGTGTGTGTATTTATAATTCAGGTGAGGATTCAATCAATCAACGTATACGAAATATAGCACGTTGTATTTCAACAAGCTACTACAACAAACATTCAATTATTCTCCTTGAAAAGGACAAAGAGTTATAACTATAAAAATAATTAATTGGTATTCTGCCGAAGGCAGGTCCGAGCCTCCATAGAGGCTATCCTCAGCCGGAGTTTACGTGCGGTAGGGTGGCCAGGGCCTTTCCGCTCCTCCTTATGTTGGACAACAGCGCGCAGTGCCTAGAACCGGCATACCATCCAAGTTCCGACCACGCCCAATGCTGCTTAACTGCGGAGTTCTCATGGGATCCGGTGTTTCAACATGGCCAGGCCGTTGGTCCCTTATAACTATACCCATGCATTTCGGAGAAAGTAGGCTATAGGCCTATGTTCTTTGCTGAACATCTTGTTATTTCCTTTGTCCTAACCAAGTGGATCTTTGTAAATACTGTTATTAAACAGTAAGCAACTATACTACAGTAGACTACTACTGTGGTGCATAATTCTATGGCTTATGTTTAAAATAATCCAATATGGTGGCCACGCGAATATACTTACTACCTATTCCCAATATCTCTGAAGTAATTACAGCAATCAAACTGAATTATGATGTGGCGACAGAGGACCAATAAGTAGGCCTAACTAAAAAATCTGATCAACACAAAACCAACATGGCGGCTACACGAATTTGAAAACTTTAAAATAACTTTTCTAGAGATCTTATCATCCGAGCTCCACTTGGCAACGGATGTTTATTTAGAGTTTGGCTTGTAAAGTTGTTCAATTGTTTTATGAATGAGGATGGCGGCAGTATAAATGTCATCATAAAACATAGGCATATTTTAATTTCGTGTATCCTATTCAAGCGATTGAATTGAAAGTTTGTGAAACTAATAATCACATTAATCTATATCTACTACTAAATAATTCGATGGTTTACATTTAAACAATCCAACATGGCGACCACACGAAATATTTCACCAATGCTCAATATCTCCAAAACTATTAGGCTACAGCATTCAAGCTGAAATTTAGTATGATGACAAACAAGTATTACAGTAGGTTAGTGTTAGCCTTTCAAGATACGAGCGCTGGCGGTCGAGGTGGGAACTATTCTTTGTTCACTTGTGTCAGGTCGTCAGCCTGCTTGGTAGACAAGTACAGTCGCGTGGATATGATATGACTCAGCTCCAGTAGTCTGTCATCATTCTCCTCTGCATGGTGACATGAGCTCCTGTTACACTTAGCTGTGCTGCTGCGAAACAATTAGAAACGCACAATTCTTACTTCGCCCATTATTATTAATGTTCTCGTCCACAATTCACAATTATAACTTCTGTCTAACACAAGTAACGCGCGCAACGCTGCTTGACTTATGCGAAGACTGCACTCTCTCATCGTTGTGCCCGCTGCCCGTCCCACAAGTCCTCTGCTGCTGCTGCTGCTGCTGCTGCTGCTGCTGCTATAAACAACAAACGCTGGCGTGGCCAAGTTCGGCCCCACTCATATCTTGAAAGGCTAATACACATATGTAAATTTGAAGAACCTGGTAAACACAAACACAATACGGTATGGTGAAGTTCAAATAGACTAGGCTATTTAAAATTACTTTTCTGGAGATCTAACAATCCGAACTTAGTGAAACTTGGCGCAGCGAATTTTTATTTAGAACTAAATATATTTGCATCTAATGTTGTCTAATTGTTGTCAAAAATCAAGATGGCTGGTCTGCGATATTTTTTAATAGAGTAGGCATATATCTTATCTTATTCAAGCGATCGATATGAAGCTTCGTATGAACCATTAAATCAGTTTTATCTACTGGCACTGGAATATTCTTTCTTTTTAAAATTATGGAAGCTGTGCCTTTCCTTAGAAAGAGCCCCCCCCGTAGCTCGTTAAGGATATTTACTACGACAGGACTCAAAATTAATCGATATTAAAAGTTATATATTTTCGTTGATAATTTCTTCATTGTTATGATGGTAGTATTTATTTAATGGGTGGAACATGGAGATCATCTGACGAATTTTCTAGTGTAGGTATTGTAAATTATAGACTGTACGCGTGTTAATTTATGAAAAGGAACATCTCTTACTGATGTTCTATTGAACCGGCCCTTGGGAAAACACTAATAGGCCTACCATACTGTAGTAAGATCACGTTGCTATCAAACCCCGCGGCGTAGCCGTGCACCATGTAGGCGAGGGCAGCTGCCGCAAGTTTGGAGATCGGAAATTCGAATCCCGGCGCTGACAGCGTCGACCCAAATATGTACGGATAATTGCATTCTCTTACAACTGGGCCCACAGTGGGGCAGATGACCTCGTGGTTCCGCCCCTTAAAACAATAACTAACTAACTAACGTGCCAAAGGGATGCCGGCAATCCTGGCCACCACACTGAACACATCGACATAGGGAACATGTTATCTCCAGGCCACCCAAAGGTGCTATGAATGTAAACATATGGTGTACCGAATAATTATGTGTAGCCTACACTGGGGTAAATGTACGAGATTCTGTATGACCGCGCCACCTCCGGACGATAGAGGAACCACAAATACAGTATTGGTCGTCTACGTGTTTACGCCCATCCGTTCACTGGCTACCTGTGTAATCCTAGTGTACACATAAACAATACACATGGCTAACTACTCAGAACACCCCTTGTTTAAGTCCATAGCACCTCGGAGACCACATGCTCTCAGTGTGGCGGCCCAGATTGCCGGCATCTGTTTAGCTCGCCCTTCCTGAAATATCCTGTATAGTATTGATAAGCTGGGATACCAGTCTTTGCAATTGTTACGGAGTATTCAATGTTCAGGTGCGCTATCTGAGCGGCTTCCGTATCTGGAGCGTAGTATCTTGTGGGCACTGAATGATATTACCACATGTAAACAAGGTGTGCTGCACCATCACATGCTATGCTTAACGTGGCTGGGCTATCTGTTGACTTAAGTAGCGCACATGTGTACATGCGTAGTAGGGAATATTAAAGTCGACTTACCCTAATTTGCCCATGAAATGTGAATGCACGCCAACCCAACTTACTGTACAGTTAATGCCACAGCAATGGCTTAGGCTCTAACACATTCACAACCCTGACAAAATCAGGATTGATCCATGCGTTTGCAATTGATGTTCTATTACAATTCTAACTTCAGTAAGTTATATAGCCTATCGAAGTATTCTTCGAGGGAGAACACCTTAATTAATTAATTAATTAATTAATTAATTAACAGTAGCATCTGCCTGTTGTTTTAGCCCACTGTAAAAAGGCATATGAAAGCGTTCGGTGACGATGTGTGTAGGCTTATGTTTGTCCCCCAAATCAAACGACCGAACCGATTGAATGATACTTGTTCCTCCTGTGCAACTTAACCGCACTGTTCATATTGCCACCATCCTAGCAAAATTAAATGGCGGCCACTTGCACTCGCATCACCTAAGTCGGCTACCAGCTGAACCAATCACCAGATTCTACTCAGTTATAGGCTAATCTCACATCCTATAAGGGGAATCAGAGAAAAAAGTTAAAAATATATCGACTAAATTATTTCAATTTTTAAGTATCATAATCAATAACTTACATTCCAATAGAGAAATACCGGACTCATTAAAATTGGCAATCAGGAAGCTTTATGTAATATTCCTTCTCTGAGTTAAAACTTAATCATTTTGAATATTATGCACATCCACCGTGTTGAATATCTAAAATATTCAAATCGCTTATTCACCATCTAATAAACTTAGAATGTATTCTATAAGAGTAGTATTCTATAAGATATTTACTTTTCTGAAGGCACATTAGCATATGCTGCCTCTATAATGAGGTTTGCAGCTATGCGTAGACTACTTCTAAGATATTAAAATCGATAACTTAAGTTGTAATCGAGAAACTGCCAATAAATGTGTTAAAAATAGCCTTTTATGAGAGACCTTAGTTGCACAAATTAAAATACTATCTGCCTGAATATTATGCGCATCTGCCATCTTGAATATATAAAACATTAAAATATATTACTAACCATAATTTCGAAACTTGGCATAATGTTAGTTAGGCCTACTGTATAGAAAATGTACTCTTCAAAATACATAGCCTAAGTGTAACTTATAGATATTAGGCCTATGCATAGCCTACAGGTTTGGCGCCCATGCGTAATAGGCTACAACCATCGCCGTCTACAATTCTCAAGCCGTGTCATAAGGTTTGGCAACACCGCCCATCTATCATCTGGGAGGCCTAGCGCAAGCAGATGGTAATTGCTAACACTGCGTAAACACACAGATTTTGACGCCAAATGTTTCCGAAAATACAACAGAACATAACGTCCGCTAAATCTACACACAAATATCACAAATAAAGGATACATATTACCATGCTATGTACTGTCTATTCTCCATGAGGCTGCACTGTACCTCAATGTCCCAATGTCTGAAGCTCCCTTTTCTTGCTGCTATGCTCACTGTCGTCATTGACGCGCTCAGAAAAATATTTAAGACTATGCTTACGAACTTAGAGACTGCCTTTGATAATAAATTCTTCACTTTTTGTCCACAGATGCACTCATCATAGTCACAATAGGCCTCCAAGCTCAATGCTGACAGTCTAACAATAATGCTCCACTGGTCACTTCATTTAAAAATTGGTAGCTTTCTAATGAAATCTACCCAAAGGCACTTGCCAACCAATTTCAGTTCATAATGTACTGGAATATAGAGGCCACATGAAGATATTGAACCCTTATTAATCAGCGATAAATAAGTATTCATGATGTATTATTATTATTACTGCGGCCCAGGCAGTACTTGTGGAAGTTGACAAAGAGGAAGGCAAGTTAGTGTGTTGCAATGATTGCCACAGGAGCAGAGCTTGGTAGCTATTCTTGAGGACGGCCGGGTAAGCTGAGTTCAAGGCCAAATTGTGTAACAACATGCACCAGAATTGGAGTCATGAGAGGAGGGTGACGAGTTTCTTGCAACCGACCTACGATTGAATCACCCAATCAGATGAGACCAAGGCAAAACCACGCGATGGGTGGTGTCACTGGTAAAAAGCGCACGGAATTGATTATATAAAGAACCGCCGATCCGAAATATCTCCGCATGAGTGCGCTGAGACGTTTGAATTAAATGATGAAGATTGACACTAGTCCCGTGTGTGTGAGAAGAAAACTCTAGACAATTTTTCTTAATTCACCCCACTCCTCCTCACTCTGTCAGTTTCCAATAAATTGATCGACGAGACGCTGTTTCGAGTTACAACTGTTTTGAGCTCTGGTGAGCTAACTTCACGCCAGTTTGTGTAGTGATTTTAAAGCTCTAATATTGTTTGAAGTCATTCGTTTTGAGCTCTGGTGAGCTAACTTCACGCCAGTTTGCGTGGTGATTTTAAAGCTTAAATCTTATTTGAAGACAACTATTTTCAGCTCTTAGGGGCAATACTTGAGTAACATTCCAATTAGCGCTCAACGCGAGCGAAGGTTCACAAGAGCAGTAGAGATTACCGAGCGAGATAACGACTGCAAGACAGTCAGATTTAAAACTTGTATTGTCAAGCCAGTGACGATGGGTTTGAAGTGTATAGTTCACGTCAATTTTTATTGTATTTTTCAAGTGTAGTATCGTGCGTGTGTAAGCGAGAGCTAGGGAAAGTCTTCGTTGATTAATCGCATAGGACAATCGTGGGCGAAATTAGTAACTCACAAGCGATTATAGCCAGGCAATTTATAATAACATTGAACTTTTCTGTCGAGGAGACTACACCAAGATGTCCGACGTGTGGTCAGGAGCCGGAGTGATGTCCAACGCTTCTACGAAGACAACGATGGAGGGCTAATTTCCCGTAGGGAAATGAGCCGAGATGGAAGTTATATGTTCTACAAGCTGATACGGTGATGTACAAAAATTGATTATTCAATATGTAGTTAGATACGGCGGGGGAACTTTGTAAATAGTTCATTTTCTTCTTGTTTTAGATTGTTTTTCTTGCACCGACACTAAATGTTTTAAATGTATGTTGGCGCGTGGCCAAAGTTGTTTGTTGTGTATTATTTTTCTTTGGAGTCATATTTAGTGTACACGGCGCGTGTACGTGATTGTTATCCATGCGAATGCGAAACCCGTTACATTCGATAAGTGGTGCTTTATTAAAGTTCATATTTTTGATAGGAAAGGGAGGTAATTACTGTAAGATGTTTGCTGAACAGGTTATTATTCATATTAGGGTTGCCGAGCGAAACAAATTAAGATGTAATTGTAGAACACCTTAGTTCTAATTTTTTTAGATTTTTTTGAGTCCTTTTCAGGTTTATTAGTCACGGCATAGAACGGAGGCGCCAGCTGGTGGAAAATATTTATGTCATTTATTTCAGGGTCTGTCAAACCCATACGTGTGATTCTGTGTGTGTTATTGTGTCAGGTGTGTGTTTTGATTCTACGTGAAGAGGGGTAGAGGGCTTACCACCCTCATTTTTATTTTGATGGAAAGGCAGGGTGCTCCGAGGAGATCACTGTACCTTGTCCATATGCCGATTCTTGGACTTCCTAGGGGAAATGCTGAGATATATTTTGTTCTGACACACACACGCGTATTATTGTGCTTTGGGGCACGCTTCTTCGAGACTGGATCCCATGCCTTGGGAGGTCGAGGTTATTTTGACACGTGGGTTGACAGATATGCAGATTTCCACGAATCGCCCGTCTAGCCTGGTGACTTATTTTGTTAGGCAGTCCTGTTGTCCGACTGGCCCCTTTAAGCTTTCATTTAGCAAACCTGTTTTTTGTGATGGTTATTTTGAACCATAATTAATTGGGGAGTTCGCCATGTTTGTGACGGATTATTGCATGTCGTATGGATGGAATATTGTGTTAATAATGTAAATGTTGGCTTTGAGCCTAGTGATTTGTTTATGACTCAGTTCATGCAAGTTTGTATGTGACGCCCGTGTGGTGTAGTGGTATATTACTTGTAAAAATGACGGCGGTCATATGTGTATTTTCTTTTGTTGGTCACGTGTTAACTTACTTGTGTTGATTTGTGAGAAGTCCTAATTTTTAGGCAGTAATGTTTTGCTACGGCAGTTTTGATTCCAATTTCATGCGGAAATTATACTGTTGTTTATTTTAAGTATAGGAAGTGTCGGTTTAGTTTTTAAGTGTTGTATAGTTGTTCCCCGCGTCTGTCTAGCTCTAAGTAATGCGGATTCGTCTTCTGAAAGTTTATTCCGGATGATGACGAATCATGCATACAATTGTACTCATCGTGAAGCATGTAGAACAGCACTCGCGCATATATTGTCATTATTGTTGATTTTTGGGACATTTGGTCCGAGTAATAATCTCTCCTGAGATTTGGCCTGTCTTGGCAAATTTAATTTATTCAGTGGGAGTCATTATGGGAGTTTTGTTTGTTAATTCATTTTTGTAAATAGCTGATCTGTCATTAAATTCATTTGTTATAACCCTGGCTTCACTTTTTCCTGCATGTTATTTTGTTATATGTTACCCTGCATGTTAATGAAGCGCTTTAACAACAACTTACGATATGGACTGTTACACCCCCCGAAACTGAGTCTCATAAGCTTCTTTGCAAGGGTTCATAAAACAAAAAATGGCTGCCCAAGTGGGGATTGTTGTTGTTGTTGCTTCGCTGATCTCATATTTATTTCGTTGAGAAATGATGCCAGGTCAAGCGGGCAAAGTAAATTCAGTAAATTGAGGCGATGTTGTACCGCCATGTGCATTAGTAAAATCACTGAGTTCCTAAAGTTAGAAATATTGAACAAGGTTAGAATTTGATATTGTATTTGTTATAAACTTGTTCTGGCGCCCGGCATTAAAATTAGAAAATTTGCATATTATTGAACTCAGTCAAAGCAGGAAGGTGTTGCCTTATATTGACATTTAATTAACTTGGGTTAATTAGTGTTGTTCGTAAATTCTGTTGGTTAGCAATTTAAAAGCACATCACTAGGGAGTTATTTTGTTGTTTGGAAATAAGAGTAATTTATTCAGTAAATTTTGATTACTGAATTTTTTTATTAAATTAGAATCAGTAATATTTAAATATTATGACATGTATGCGTGTGTATGACTGAAATGTCGGTGCATGACCCTGTTTTTCTCTGGTTATATTTGTGTATTGTGCGATGGCGAGTGTTGAAGAAATCAAGGGATTGTTAGAACAGATGTCCGCGAAAACGGAAAAACAGTTAGAGCAGATGTCCGCGAAAACGGAAGAACAGTTGAAAATTCAAAGCGAGCATAATGATAAACAATTAGAGCAGATGTCCGCGAAAACGGAAAAACAATTAGAAATTCAGCGTGAGCATAGTGAAAAACAGTTAAATGACATTACGATGCAATTGCAGACACAAACAGAACAGTTAGAAATTCAGCGTGAGAATAGTGAAAAACAGTTACAAGACATGAGCGGTAACATTACGGTCCAATTACAGGTCCAGAAATTGGACACTGATAAACAATTAAACGAATTGAATCATAAACTATCAGAACAGGCAATAACACAAACAGAGCAGTTAGGATCACCAATGACATACACCAAAGTGCTAGGGAAGTAGAGAAACTGGCAGATGAGGTCGTGGAGAATAACGCAAAACAATTAGGTGAGATTAAAAAGTTGGAGTCGAAATTTGACAATAAACTCATACAATTTGATGAAATGGTGGCCGATAAATTAAAGCAAATCGAGGCAGCATTCGTCAACAACACGGCGGGAATAAAGAGCACACAGGACAAATTACAGCAAACAGATTAATTCAGTCGACAGCAACGTACTTGAATTAATAAAGGAAATCGATAAACTTGAGATCAAAACAGAAACAGAACGTATGCACTTGCGTGAAAATTTGGAGGACCAATTAATTAAAACCCAGCAGGTAATACGAGAAGAGGTAGGAGAACAGCTCATAAAAATCAGGATAATTTGGAAGACCAATTAATTAAAACCCAGCCGGTAATAAGAGAAGAGGTTGGAGAACAGTTAGTCAAAACACAGCAGCAGATACAAGAAATAGGGGAACAGCAGGAGAAGAGTCAGGAAAGGAACGAAGAGAAAATTAGCAATTTGAAGAGCAGGATCCGAAGAGATTGGGAGCAGCAGGTCAACGAAACGAAGGAAGACAGGCTGACAATTTTAAAGCGCTTAGGTGAATACAATTCGAGAATGCAGACTTTGGAGGAAAACGTAAAATCCAAACTCCAAGAACACACAGATCTCTTAATTAAAAATGAAATCAGATCTTTAGAGAACGCAACATTATTTTCGGCAGAAAATACAGCAGGCAAGCAGGGAAGCATTGGAAGTCCGGGGGGCTTGAAGCTGGCTGAGGATAACAGCCGAGGTCAACGTCCGAAATTAACGAGCAACGCATTCCAACAGTACAGGGGAGAGACGTCCACACCTCAGCCCGACTTGGCACCTGCCCAAGTAATTCAGGTCATTAGGGGGAATGATTTCAAACCCGATAAATTCAGGGAGCACACAGGAACCACTCCCAAAGCCTTTTTACGTCAGCTGGATGACTATTTTAACGATCAACATATCAGTCCCGCAAAACAGTTGCGACTTGTGGAAAAGTTTTTAGAAGGCCCAAGCTTAATCTGGTTCTTGAGTTTTAAATATACATTCACCGACATGGCACAATTCAGAGAAGCGTTCTTAAAGAAGTTCTGGAGTCCTTCTTTGCAGCAGGGATTAAGAATGGATCTGTACACTAGAAAATATCACAGCACGCATCCTACCAGATTTTCAGAATTTTTTAGCCAACAGCTGGTTAAATTCCGCGATTTTGACGACCCCCCTAGTGAAGAAAACATGGTTCTAACCATTGGGAAACAACTTCCTATGAACATTCAACAGCTGTTAGTAGCCGGAAATATTAAGACCGCAGTGCAGGCCGAAGATTTACTCCGCCATCTAGACGAGACAAGTATGGTTAGTCCACAGACAGGGAGAAGAAACATGGAATGTGTCAACTCGGCAGAAGTGGTTCAGGGACACCAAACTAGTCACAACCAGGGGAACCAAACAAAAACCCAATCTACGGGAACGCAGTTTACACCGAGACGGCAAGACTACGATGGCCGAAATCAATTCAACCAGAATAATCGAAATTTTCAGAATCGCCGAGATAACTATAATCAAAACAATCAGAACCAGCAAAATCAATGGACGTACCAGCGAGAGTACACCAATTGGAGGGGAAACCAAAGGCAGGGTAGACCTTACCAAAGGAATGGAGATGGCAGGTGGAACAACACGAGGAACTATCGCCAAGATAATCGGGGAGACTATCGCAACAATTGGGATGAGCGGTACGTCGAATCGCAGAAGTATTTGGATCAGTTAAACGCCGAAGAGACGGAGAAAGAGAAGTGGGGGCGTGCAATGGCGAATAGGCAGAGCCCGGATAATCACCAAGGAGATGGGGCGGAAAGCTTATTACGGCAGCAGGAGAGGCGCGATGACAACTGGCGGAACTCAACGAATGGGTCCCGGGATTTAAAAAAAACTAAAATGAACCAAAACCTGATAGCCTAAAAATGGAGGACGCCAGGGAGCGGGAAGAGCTGATTGTTGCTAACATAGAAGAGTGGGTAGCATTCCCGGACGATTGCCTGGAGGAAGTGGTGAAGGACCGAGAAAATGTCATCAGAAAATTGCCGATTATTTACGCACATATTGGAGGTATGAGGGTGAGATGCTCAATTGACACATGTAGCCAGGTGAGCTTAGTCACAGAAGTATTGGTAAAAGAAATCGGAAGTAAACAAACTGTTCCAATTATGCCTGTACCGCTAATGAAAGTCAGAGGGGTCATTCCTGACAAGACCATAAGTTGTAAGCAGCAAGAATATTTAGATCTGGAAATATTGAACCACACATTTTCGCAAACATTCATTGTCATACCGAAGATGAATTATAACATCATTTTGGGAGCCAACTTTTTCTGTGATTTTCATGCTGTAATTGACTTACATAACAACACTGTAAGTTTCAAACAAGTTGAGGGGTTGAATCATGTGGGTTTAAACATGGAAGAAAGTCCAATAGAGGGAGAGGCGAATACTTGGGTCATTGAAGAATGCACTAATGAGGCGATTAGAGATAAGAACTTGACGGAGGAACGAGTAAACCAGACAGCAGTGGTTGAAATTGACCGCCGAGATATTTCGCAGGAACTTTGGGTACATTTGGCGGAAGAAGAAATTAGCGGAACCAAATTTGAAATTCTACTTCAGGAGCGGCTTAAGGAGGCCATAGTAGGGGAACCTGATAGAAGAAAACTGGAAGTAATTTTGAGATTATATAAAGGAGCTTTTGACACCATCCCTGGAAAAGTTTTAAATTTTCAATATGCCATGCAAGTTACTGACTGGACCCCATTTAAAAGTAAATTGTACCCGATCCCAGAGAAACATTTTGCTCAGGTGAGGGACATCATTAATAATTTATTAGATTCCGGCATGATAAGAAAAGCAGCAACCCCGTACCTAAACGCAATATTGGCTGTGGCCAAGCCAAATGGATCAATTAGGTTATGCCTAGACGCGCGAGTTTTGAACAGTAAACTGCTAGTTGAGCATGACCAAGCACCTAGGATCAAGGATGTGTTGAAGGGCTTCCGTGGGAAGAAGATTTATTCGGGCGTCGACTTGACAAATAGTTTCCACCATCTTGAACTTGAAGAAAAATCCCAACTATTGATGGGATTTTTATTCGATAACCAAAGTTATATCTGGTCTCGCATGCCCTTTGGTGTAAAAACAGCTGGATGTGCACTGATAAGAGCACTAGATAGGAATCTGACTGAGGAGGTCAAGAGTTTCACTACGAGATATGTTGACGACATATTAATTGCATCTGAAACAATGGAGGAACACTTGGTAAACCTAAACAAACTTCTGGATAACCTGAGAACCATGAACTTAAAAAAAAATAATCTAAAGAAATCACACTTTTGCCAGAGCGAGATTCTGTATTTGGGTCATATAATTGATGTTGAGGGCGTGAGACCTAATCCAGCGAAAATTGATGCAATCAAGAAATTTCCCACACCAACTAAAGTCAAACATGTAAGAGCGTTTTTGGGAGTGACAGGTTTCTTCAAAGAGAATTGTCCTGGATACACGGAAACAGTAGCACCTATGCAAGAGATGTTAAAGAAGTCAAATCGATGGTCGTGGAATGAGGAGTGCGACAGGTCCTTTAGAGCTACGAAAGACTTACTGGAGAACTGTGTGAAGCTAGGGATCCAGACTTCGAGAAGAAATTTATTATTCAGGCAGATGCTTCATTGATTGGAATCGGTGCTATGCTGTACCAAGAGGACGCTGATGAACCCAAGAAGAGATCATATTTGGCATTTACGAGTCGTAAATTGAGGAAGCACGAGAGGAACTACACTGTGACGGAGCTTGAGCTGCTAGCGATTTTATATTCTCTTCAACAATGGCGCAAGATGATTTTCGGTTATTCCATTATTGTCAGAACCGACCACCATGCACTGACATTTCTATTCAAGTCGACGATGGCAAGTGAGAGAGTTACGCGTTGGTCCATCTACATACAGCAGTTTGACATTACAATAGAGCATTTCCCTGGAAGGATGAACATCATACCAGATGCTTTGAGCAGGAATCCTGAAGATGAGAACGAGGTAACAGCGGAAGTTCACCAAATAACACTAACACCTAAGGCTCGTGAGTTTTTTGGAGAAACTAAAGGAAATTCAGAAGGAACAAGAAGCAGACCCATGGATGATGATGATGATCAAGTTCTACAGGAAGGAATTACAACCAGATTCACCTGAATACCGAGAAGCCCGAGCTAAAGAAGCGAGATTTCACTACTTAAATAACCTTTTGCATAAGTACGTGGATGAGCATCATACCAAACTGCGAATCCTAGTTCCAGCATCACTACAGAGAGGATTGACGTGGCATGTCCACGAGAGCCTAGCACATATCGGCACGGACAAGACAGAAGCTACAATAGGGGAGACTTTTACCTGGCCTAAGATGCGATTCACCATTGTGGAAGTAATAAGAACTTGTGACGCGTGCCAGCGCACTAAACCAAACAACGTCATTATGAAACAACCTCCAAGACCACTATTACCTCAAAAACCATGCGAGATGCTCGCTATCGACTGTTTTGGCCCTCTGGTTAAAGGGAAACGTGGATGCCGACACCTTCTGGTGTGTGTCGATGTGTTTTCAAAGATGGTAGTGTTATGTCCAATCCAGAAGACGACATCAAAACAAGTCCTCAGTGGAATTCAGAACAAAGTTATTCCGATGCTTGGGAAGCCGGAATCCATTTTATCAGACCATGGTACTTATTTCACGAGCAATGTTTTTAGGCAAGGTCTAGAGAGCCTAGGGATAAAACATATATTTTCGAGCATTCGTCATCCTTGTGGGAATCCGAGCGAGAGAACGATTCGCTGTGTTGCCAAGTATTACAGAGTAATGATTCCTAACGATCATAATAAGTGGGTTGACAAAGTAGGAGATATTGAGATGTGCATGAACAGCACTAAGCACGAGTCGACGGGTCAAGTCCCACTAATTGTACACCAAAACAGGTTGCCAGAGAGATCTTGGGACAAGATTATTCCATGTCCAAGGGATCCACTATTAGCGCATGAGTTGCGAATTCAGCGAACGAGAGAGCACATGAGGAACCAAGCGGACCGAAGACTGAGAAGGTACAGAGGAAAGAAGTTTCACCGGGAATTACAGGAACAAGAGCTAGTGCTTGTCCGCAGACCACCGATATCTGATCCCAAAAACAAAGTGTTTGCAAAATTCTGTCCAAAATTTATTGGCTCGTTCCGTGTCATTAAGAATCTGGGTAACAATGCTTACAGGCTTGAAGAAGTGAGCACTGGTGCTAAATCTGTCCTCAACAGCGCCAACTTAAAACCATATTACAGAAGAGGACCATTTGATAAATAAGCAGGATTATGTGTGCAGAATCATTATTGCAGAATTTATTTGAGAGCCAACACTCAAATGTACGTGGCCGTGGAGCGCCTGGGAGAGAGCGTGATTTGTTTGTAAACAACAAGACAGCTGAGACGGCAGGAGTGGTAATCACGTGAGAAGAAGGGAAGGTCTAGCGAGACGTATGAATGACATTCCGGCAAGGAGCGCGCACACTAATTGGGTCAGTGGAGTGTACACTCGAGCAGCTGAGCGAGGTACTAAAGAGATGTTGTTGTTACTACTGTGGATATTGTTTTTGAAATCCAAATCAAGCACTTGCGTCGAATTTCAAAACCTTGCTGAGGATAAATGAACACTTTTTAATCTGCGATAAATAAGTATTCATGATTTATTATTATTATTACTGCGGCCCAGGCAGTACTTGTGGAAGTTGACAAAGAGGAAGGCAAGTTAGTGTGTTGCAATGATTGCCACAGGAGCAGAGCTTGGTAGCTATTCTTGAGGACGGCCGGGTAAGCTGAGTTCAAGGCCAAATTGTGTAACAACATGCACCAGAATTGGAGTCATGAGAGGAGGGTCACGAGTTTCTTGCAACCGACCTACGATTGAATCACCCATTCAGATGAGACCAAGCCAAAACCACGCGATGGGTGGCGTCACTGGTAAAAAGCGCGCAGAATTGATTATCTAAAGAACCGCCGATCCGAAATATCTCCGCATGAGTGCGCTGAGACGTTTGAATTAAATGATGAAGATTGACACTAGTCCCGTGTGTGTGAGATGAAACTTCTAGAAAAAAATTCTTAATTCACCCCACTCCTCCTCACTCTGTCAGTTTCCAATAAATTGATCGACGAGACGCTGTTTCGAGTTACAACTGTTTTGAGCTCTGGTGAGCTAACTTCACGCCAGTTTGTGTAGTGATTTTAAAGCTCTAATATTATTTGAAGTCATTCGTTTTGAGCTCTGGTGAGCTAACTTCACGCCAGTTTGCGTGGTGATTTTAAAGCTTAAATCTTATTTGAAGACAACTATTTTCAGCTCTTAGGGGCAATACTTGAGTAACATTCCAATTAGCGCTGAACGCTAGCGAAGGTTCACAAGAGCAGTAGAGATTACCGAGCGAGATAACGACTGCAAGACAGTCAGATTTAAAACTTGTATTGTCAAGCCAGTGACGATGGGTTTGAAGTGTATAGTTCACGTCAATTTTTATTGTATTTTTCAAGTGTAGTATCGTGCGTGTGTAAGCGAGAGCTAGGGAAAGTCTTCGTTGATTAATCGCATAGGACAATCGTGGGCGAAATTAGTAACTCACAAGCGATTATAGCCAGGCAATTTATAATAACATTGAACTTTTCTGTCGAGGAGACTACACCAAGATGTCCGACGTGTGGTCAGGAGCCGGAGTGATGTCCAACGCTTCTACGAAGACAACGATGGAGGGCTAATTTCCCGTAGGGAAATGAGCCGAGATGGAAGTTATATGTTCTACAAGCTGATACGGTGATGTACAAAAATTGATTATTCAATATGTAGTTAGATACGGCGGGGGAACTTTGTAAATAGTTCATTTTCTTCTTTTTCTTGTTTTAGATTGTTTTTCTTGCACCGACACTAAATGTTTTAAATGTACGTTGGCGCGTGGCCAAAGTTGTTGTTGTGTATTATTTTTCTTTGGAGTCATATTTAGTGTACACGGCGCGTGTACGTAATTTTTATCCATGCGAATGCGAAACCCGTTACATTCGATAAGTGGTGCTTTATTAAAGTTCATATTTTTGATAGGAAAGGGAGGTAATTACTGTAAGATGTTTGCTGAACAGGTTATTATTCATATTAGGGTTGCCGAGCGAAACAAATTAAGATGTATTTGTAGAACACCTTAGTTCTATTTTTTTTAGATTTTTTTTGAGTCCTTTCCAGGTTTATTAGTCACGGCATAGAACGGAGGCGCCAGCTGGTGGAAAATATTTATGTCATTTATTTCAGGGTCTGTCAAACCCATACGTGTGATTCTGTGTGTGTTATTGTGTCAGGTGTGTGTTTTGATTCTACGTGAAGAGGGGTAGAGGTCCTACCACCCTCATTTTTATTTTGATGGAAAGGCAGGGTGCTCCGAGGAGATCACTGTACCTTGTCCATATGCTGATTCTTGGATTTCCTAGGGGAAATGCTGAGATATATTTTGTTCTGACACACACACGCGTATTATTGTGCTTTGGGGCACGCTTCTTCGAGACTGGATCCCATGCCTTGGGAGGTCGAGGTTATTTTGACACGTGGGTTGACAGATATGCAGATTTCCACGAATCGCCCGTCTAGCCTGGTGACTTATTTTGTTAGGCAGTCCTGTTGTCCGACTGGCCCCTTTAAGCTTTCATTTAGCAAACCTGTTTTTTGTTATGTTTATTTTGAACCATAATTAATTGGGGAGTTCGCCATGTTTGTGACGGATTATTGCATGTCGTATGGATGGAATATTGTGTTAATAATGTAAATGTTGGCTTTGAGCCTAGTGATTTGTTTATGACTCAGTTCATGTAAGTTTGTATGTGACGCCCGTGTGGTGTAGTGGTATATTACTTGTAAAAATGACGGCGGTCATATATGTATTTTCTTTTGTTGGTCACGTGTTAACTTACTTGTGTTGATTTGTGAGAAGTCCTAATTTTTAGGCAGTAATGTTTTGCTACGGCAGTTTTGATTCCAATTTCATGCGGAAATTATTGTGTTGTTTATTTTAAGTATAGGAAGTGTCGGTTTAGTTTTTAAGTGTTGTATAGTTGTTCCTCGCGTCTGTCTAGCTCTAAGTAATGCGGATTCGTCTTCTGAAAGTTTATTCCGGATGATGACGAATCATGCATACAATTGTACTCATCGTGAAGCATGTAGAACAGCACTCGCGCATACATTGTCATTATTGTTGATTTTTGGGACATTTGGTCCGAGTAATAATCTCTCCTGAGATTTGGCCTGTCTTGGCAAATTTAATTTATTCAGTGGGAGTCATTATGGGAGTTTTGTTTGTTAATTCATTTTTGTAAATAGCTGATCTGTCATTAAATTCATTTGTTATAACCCTGGCTTCACTTTTTCCTGCATGTTATTTTGTTATATGTTACCCTGCATGTTATTGAAGCGCTTTAACAACAACTTACGATATGGACTGTTACACCCCCCGAAACTGAGTCTCATAAGCTTCTTTGCAAGGGTTCATAAAACAAAAAATGGCTGCCCAAGTGGGGATTGTTGTTGTTGTTGCTTCGCTGATCTCATATTTATTTCGTTGAGAAATGATGCCAGGTCAAGCGGGCAAAGTAAATTCAGTAAATTGAGGCGTTGTTGTACCGCCATGTGCATTAGTAAAATCACTGAGTTCCTAAAGTTAGAAATATTGAACAAGGTTAGAATTTGATATTGTATTTGTTATAAACTTGTTCTGGCGCCCGGCATTAAAATTAGAAAATTTGAATATTATTGAACTCAGTCAAAGCAGGAAGGTGTTGCCTTATATTGACATTTAATTAACTTCGGTTAATTAGTGTTGTTCGTAAATTCTGTTGGTTAGCAATTTAAAAGCACATCACTAGGGAGTTATTTTGTTGTTTGGAAATAAGAGTAATTTATTCAGTAAATTTTGATTACTGAATTTTTTTATTAAATTAGAATCAGTAATATTTAAATATTATGACATGTATGCGTGTGTATGACTGAAATGTCGGTGCATGACCCTGTTTTTCTCTGGTTATATTTGTGTATTGTGCGATGGCGAGTGTTGAAGAAATCAAGGGATTGTTAGAACAGATGTCCGCGAAAACGGAAAAACAGTTAGAGCAGATGTCCGCGAAAACGGAAGAACAGTTGAAAATTCAGAGCGAGCATAATGATAAACAATTAGAGCAGATGTCCGCGAAAACGGAAAAACAATTAGAAATTCAGCGTGAGCATAGTGAAAAACAGTTAAATGACATTACGATGCAATTGCAGACACAAACAGAACAGTTAGAAATTCAGCGTGAGAATAGTGAAAAACAGTTACAAGACATGAGCGGTAACATTACGGTCCAATTACAGGTCCAGAAATTGGACACTGATAAACAATTAAACGAATTGAATCATAAACTATCAGAACAGGCAATAACACAAACAGAGCAGTTAGGATCACCAATGACATACACCAAAGTGCTAGGGAAGTAGAGAAACTGGCAGATGAGGCCGTGGAGAATAACGCAAAACAATTAGGTGAGATTAAAAAGTTGGAGTCGAAATTTGACAATAAACTCATACAATTTGATGAAATGGTGGCCGATAAATTAAAGCAAATCGAGGCAGCATTCGTCAACAACACGGCGGGAATAAAGAGCACACAGGACAAATTACAGCAAACAGATTAATTCAGTCGACAGCAACGTACTTGAATTAATAAAGGAAATCGATAAACTTGAGATCAAAACAGAAACAGAACGTATGCATTTGCGTGAAAATTTGGAGGACCAATTAATTAAAACCCAGCAGGTAATACGAGAAGAGGTAGGGGAACAGCTCATAAAAATCAGGATAATTTGGAAGACCAATTAATTAAAACCCAGCCGGTAATAAGAGAAGAGGTTGGAGAACAGTTAGTCAAAACACAGCAGCAGATACAAGAAATAGGGGAACAGCAGGAGAAGAGTCAGGAAAGGAACGAAGAGAAAATTAGCAATTTGAAGAGCAGGATCCGAAGAGATTGGGAGCAGCAGGTCAACGAAACGAAGGAAGACAGGCTGACAATTTTAAAGCGCTTAGGTGAATACAATTCGAGAATGCAGACTTTGGAGGAAAACGTAAAATCCAAACTCCAAGAACACACAGATCTCTTAATTAAAAATGAAATCAGATCTTTAGAGAACGCAACATTATTTTCGGCAGAAAATACAGCAGGCAAGCAGGGAAGCATTGGAAGTCCCGGGGGCTTGAAGCTGGCTGAGGATAACAGCCGAGGTCAACGTCCGAAATTAACGAGCAACGCATTCCAACAGTACAGGGGAGAGACGTCCACACCGCAGCCCGACTTGGCACCTGCCCAAGTAATTCAGGTCATTAGGGGGAATGATTTCAAACCCGATAAATTCAGGGAGCACACAGGAACCACTCCCAAAGCCTTTTTACGTCAGCTGGATGACTATTTTAACTATCAACATATCAGTCCCGCAAAACAGTTGCGACTTGTGGAAAAGTTTTTAGAAGGCCCAAGCTTAATCTGGTTCTTGAGTTTTAAATATACATTCACCGACATGGCACAATTCAGAGAAGCGTTCTTAAAGAAGTTCTGGAGTCCTTCTTTGCAGCAGGGATTAAGAATGGATCTGTACACTAGAAAATATCACAGCACGCATCCTACCAGATTTTCAGAATTTTTTAGCCAACAGCTGGTTAAATTCCGCGATTTTGACGACCCCCCTAGTGAAGAAAACATGGTTCTAACCATTGGGAAACAACTTCCTATGAACATTCAACAGCTGTTAGTAGCCGGAAATATTAAGACCGCAGTGCAGGCCGAAGATTTACTCCGCCATCTAGACGAGACAAGTATGCTTAGTCCACAGACAGGGAGAAGAAACATGGAATGTGTCAACTCGGCAGAAGTGGTTCAGGGACACCAAACTAGTCACAACCAGGGGAACCAAACAAAAACCCAATCTACGGGAATGCAGTTTACACCGAGACGGCAAGACTACGATGGCCGAAATCAATTCAACCAGAATAATCGAAATTTTCAGAATCGCCGAGATAACTATAATCAAAACAATCAGAACCAGCAAAATCAATGGACGTACCAGCGAGAGTACACCAATTGGAGGGGAAACCAAAGGCAGGGTAGACCTTACCAAAGGAATGGAGATGGCAGGTGGAACAACACGAGGAACTATCGCCAAGATAATCGGGGAGACTATCGCAACAATTGGGATGAGCGGTACGTCGAATCGCAGAAGTATTTGGATCAGTTAAACGCCGAAGAGACGGAGAAAGAGAAGTGGGGGCGTGCAATGGCGAATAGGCAGAGCCCGGATAATCACCAAGGAGAGGGGGCGGAAAGCTTATTACGGCAGCAGGAGAGGCGCGATGACAACCGGCGGAACTCAACGAATTGGTCCCGGGATTTAAAAAAAAACTCAAATGAACCAAAACCTGATAGCCTAAAAATGGAGGACGCCAGGGAGCGGGAAGAGCTGATTGTTGCTAACATAGAAGAGTGGGTAGCATTCCCGGATGATTGCCTGGAGGAAGTGGTGAAGGACCGAGAAAATGTCATCAGAAAATTGCCGATTATTTACGCACATATTGGAGGTATGAGGGTGAGATGCTTAATTGACACATGTAGCCAGGTGAGCTTAGTCACAGAAGTATTGGTAAAAGAAATCGGAAGTAAACAAACTGTTCCAATTATGCCTGTACCGCTAATGAAAGTCAGAGGGGTCATTCCTGACAAGACCATAAGTTGTAAGCAGCAAGAATATTTAGATCTGGAAATATTGAACCACACATTTTCGCAAACATTCATTGTCATACCGAAGATGAATTATAACATCATTTTGGGAGCCAACTTTTTCTGTGATTTTCGTGCTGTAATTGACTTACATAACAACACTGTAAGTTTCAAACAAGTTGAGGGGTTGAATCATGTGGGTTTAAACATGGAAGAAAGTCCAATAGAGAGAGAGGCGAATACTTGGGTCATTGAAGAATGCACTAATGAGGCGATTAGAGATAAGAACTTGACGGAGGAACGAGTAAACCAGACAGCAGTGGTTGAAATTGACAGCCGAGATATTTCGCAGGAACTTTGGGTACATTTGGCGGAAGAAGAAATTAGCGGAACCAAATTTGAAATTCTACTTCAGGAGCGGCTTAAGGAGGCCATAGTAGGGGAACCTGATAGAAGAAAACTGGAAGAAATTTTGAGATTACATAAAGGAGCTTTTGACACCATCCCTGGAAAAGTTTTAAATTTTCAATATGCCATGCAAGTTACTGACTGGACCCCATTTAAAAGTAAATTGTACCCGATCCCAGAGAAACATTTTGCTCAGGTGAGGGACATCATTAATAATTTATTAGATTCCGGCATGATAAGAAAAGCAGCAACCCCGTACCTAAACGCAATATTGGCTGTGGCCAAGCCAAATGGATCAATTAGGTTATGCCTAGACGCGCGAGTTTTGAACAGTAAACTGCTAGTTGAGCATGACCAAGCACCTAGGATCAAGGATGTGTTGAAGGGCTTCCGTGGGAAGAAGATTTATTCGGGCGTCGACTTGACAAATAGTTTCCACCATCTTGAACTTGAAGAAAAATCCCAACTATTGACGGGATTTTTATTCGATAACCAAAGTTATATCTGGTCTCGCATGCCCTTTGGTGTAAAAACAGCTGGATGTGCACTGATAAGAGCACTAGATAGGAATCTGACTGAGGAGGTCAAGAGTTTCACTACGAGATATGTTGACGACATATTAATTGCATCTGAAACAATGGAGGAACACTTGGTAAACCTAAACAAACTTCTGGATAACCTGAGAACCATGAACTTAAAAATTAATCTAAAGAAATCACACTTTTGCCAGAGCGAGATTCTGTATTTGGGTCATATAATTGATGTTGAGGGCGTGAGACCTAATCCAGCGAAAATTGATGCAATCAAGAAATTTCCCACACCAACTAAAGTCAAACATGTAAGAGCGTTTTTGGGAGTGACAGGTTTCTTCAAAGAGAATTGTCCTGGATACACGGAAACAGTAGCACCTATGCAAGAGATGTTAAAGAAGTCAAATCGATGGTCGTGGAATGTGGAGTGCGACAGGTCCTTTAGAGCTACGAAAGACTTACTGGAGAACTGTGTGAAGCTAGGGATCCAGACTTCGAGAAGAAATTTATTATTCAGGCAGATGCTTCATTGATTGGAATCGGTGCTATGCTGTACCAAGAGGACGCTGATGAACCCAAGAAGAGATCATATTTGGCATTTACGAGTCGTAAATTGAGGAAGCACGAGAGGAACTACACTGTGACGGAGCTTGAGCTGCTAGCGATTTTATATTCTCTTCAACAATGGCGCAAGATGATTTTCGGTTATTCCATTATTGTCAGAACCGACCACCATGCACTGACATTTCTATTCAAGTCGACGATGGCAAGTGAGAGAGTTACGCGTTGGTCCATCTACATACAGCAGTTTGACATTACAATAGAGCATTTCCCTGAAAGGATGAACATCATACCAGATGCTTTGAGCAGGAATCCTGAAGATGAGAACGAGGTAACAGCGGAAGTTCACCAAATAACACTAACACCTAAGGCTCGTGAGTTTTTTGGAGAAACTAAAGGAAATTCAGAAGGAACAAGAAGCAGACCCATGGATGATGATGATGATCAAGTTCTACAGGAAGGAATTACAACCAGATTCACCTGAATACCGAGAAGCCCGAGCTAAAGAAGCGAGATTTCACTACTTAAATAACCTTTTGCATAAGTACGTGGATGAGCATCATACCAAACTGCGAATCCTAGTTCCAGCATCACTACAGAGAGGATTGACGTGGCATGTCCACGAGAGCCTAGCACATATCGGCACGGACAAGACAGAAGCTACAATAGGGGAGACTTTTACCTGGCCTAAGATGCGATTCACCATTGTGGAAGTAATAAGAACTTGTGACGCGTGCCAGCGCACTAAACCAAACAACGTCATTATGAAACAACCTCCAAGACCACTATTACCTCAAAAACCATGCGAGATGCTCGCTATCGACTGTTTTGGCCCTCTGGTTAAAGGGAAACGTGGATGCCGACACCTTCTGGTGTGTGTCGATGTGTTTTCAAAGATGGTAGTGTTATGTCCAATCCAGAAGACGACATCAAAACAAGTCCTCAGTGGAATTCAGAACAAAGTTATTCCGATGCTTGGGAAGCCGGAATCCATTTTATCAGACCATGGTACTTATTTCACGAGCAATGTTTTTAGGCAAGGTCTAGAGAGCCTAGGGATAAAACATATATTTTCGAGCATTCGTCATCCTTGTGGGAATCCGAGCGAGAGAACGATTCGCTGTGTTGCCAAGTATTACAGAGTAATGATTCCTAACGATCATAATAAGTGGGTTGACAAAGTAGGAGATATTGAGATGTGCATGAACAGCACTAAGCACGAGTCGACGGGTCAAGTCCCACTAATTGTACACCAAAACAGGTTGCCAGAGAGATCTTGGGACAAGATTATTCCATGTCCAAGGGATCCACTATTAGCGCATGAGTTGCGAATTCAGCGAACGAGAGAGCACATGAGGAACCAAGCGGACCGAAGACTGAGAAGGTACAGAGGAAAGAAGTTTCACCGGGAATTACAGGAACAAGAGCTAGTGCTTGTCCGCAGACCACCGATATCTGATCCCAAAAACAAAGTGTTTGCAAAATTCTGTCCAAAATTTATTGGCTCGTTCCGTGTCATTAAGAATCTGGGTAACAATGCTTACAGGCTTGAAGAAGTGAGCACTGGTGCTAAATCTGTCCTCAACAGCGCCAACTTAAAACCATATTACAGAAGAGGACCATTTGATAAATAAGCAGGATTATGTGTGCAGAATCATTATTGCAGAATTTATTTGAGAGCCAACACTCAAATGTACGTGGCCGTGGAGCGCCTGGGAGAGAGCGTGATTTGTTTGTAAACAACAAGACAGCTGAGACGGCAGGAGTGGTAATCACGTGAGAAGAAGGGAAGGTCTAGCGAGACGTATGAATGGCATTCCGGCAAGGAGCGCGCACACTAATTGGGTCAGTGGAGTGTACACTCGAGCAGCTGAGCGAGGTACTAAAGAGATGTTGTTGTTACTACTGTGGATATTGTTTTTGAAATCCAAATCAAGCACTTGCGTCGAATTTCAAAACCTTGCTGAGGATAAATGAACACTTATTAATCTGCGATAAATAAGTATTCATGATTTATTATTATTATTACTGCGGCCCAGGCAGTACTTGTGGAAGTTGACAAAGAGGAAGGCAAGTTAGTGTGTTGCAATGATTGCCACAGGAGCAGAGCTTGGTAGCTATTCTTGAGGACGGCCGGGTAAGCTGAGTTCAAGGCCAAATTGTGTAACAACATGCACCAGAATTGGAGTCATGAGAGGAGGGTCACGAGTTTCTTGCAACCGACCTACGATTGAATCACCCTTTCAGATGAGACCAAGCCAAAACCACGCGATGGGTGGCGTCACTGGTAAAAAGCGCGCAGAATTGATTATCTAAAGAACCGCCGATCCGAAATATCTCCGCATGAGTGCGCTGAGACGTTTGAATTAAATGATGAAGATTGACACTAGTCCCGTGTGTGTGAGATGAAACTTCTAGAAAAAAATTCTTAATTCACCCCACTCCTCCTCACTCTGTCAGTTTCCAATAAATTGATCGACGAGACGCTGTTTCGAGTTACAACTGTTTTGAGCTCTGGTGAGCTAACTTCACGCCAGTTTGTGTAGTGATTTTAAAGCTCTAATATTATTTGAAGTCATTCGTTTTGAGCTCTGGTGAGCTAACTTCACGCCAGTTTGCGTGGTGATTTTAAAGCTTAAATCTTATTTGAAGACAACTATTTTCAGCTCTTAGGGGCAATACTTGAGTAACATTCCAATTAGCGCTGAACGCTAGCGAAGGTTCACAAGAGCAGTAGAGATTACCGAGCGAGATAACGACTGCAAGACAGTCAGATTTAAAACTTGTATTGTCAAGCCAGTGACGATGGGTTTGAAGTGTATAGTTCACGTCAATTTTTATTGTATTTTTCAAGTGTAGTATCGTGCGTGTGTAAGCGAGAGCTAGGGAAAGTCTTCGTTGATTAATCGCATAGGACAATCGTGGGCGAAATTAGTAACTCACAAGCGATTATAGCCAGGCAATTTATAATAACATTGAACTTTTCTGTCGAGGAGACTACACCAAGATGTCCGACGTGTGGTCAGGAGCCGGAGTGATGTCCAACGCTTCTACGAAGACAACGATGGAGGGCTAATTTCCCGTAGGGAAATGAGCCGAGATGGAAGTTATATGTTCTACAAGCTGATACGGTGATGTACAAAAATTGATTATTCAATATGTAGTTAGATACGGCGGGGGAACTTTGTAAATAGTTCATTTTCTTCTTTTTCTTGTTTTAGATTGTTTTTCTTGCACCGACACTAAATGTTTTAAATGTACGTTGGCGCGTGGCCAAAGTTGTTGTTGTGTATTATTTTTCTTTGGAGTCATATTTAGTGTACACGGCGTGTGTACGTGATTTTTATCCATGCGAATGCGAAACCCGTTACATTCGATAAGTGGTGCTTTATTAAAGTTCATATTTTTGATAGGAAAGGGAGGTAATTACTGTAAGATGTTTGCTGAACAGGTTATTATTCATATTAGGGTTGCCGAGCGAAACAAATTAAGATGTAATTGTAGAACACCTTAGTTCTATTTTTTTAGATTTTTTTGAGTCCTTTTCAGGTTTATTAGTCACGGCATAGAACGGAGGCGCCAGCTGGTGGAAAATATTTATGTCATTTATTTCAGGGTCTGTCAAACCCATACGTGTGATTCTGTGTGTGTTATTGTGTCAGGTGTGTGTTTTGATTCTACGTGAAGAGGGGTAGAGGTCCTACCACCCTCATTTTTATTTTGATGGAAAGGCAGGGTGCTCCGAGGAGATCACTGTACCTTGTCCATATGCTGATTCTTGGATTTCCTAGGGGAAATGCTGAGATATATTTTGTTCTGACACACACACGCGTATTATTGTGCTTTGGGGCACGCTTCTTCGAGACTGGATCCCATGCCTTGGGAGGTCGAGGTTATTTTGACACGTGGGTTGACAGATATGCAGATTTCCACGAATCGCCCGTCTAGCCTGGTGACTTATTTTGTTAGGCAGTCCTGTTGTCCGACTGGCCCCTTTAAGCTTTCATTTAGCAAACCTGTTTTTTGTGATGTTTATTTTGAACCATAATTAATTGGGGAGTTCGCCATGTTTGTGACGGATTATTGCATGTCGTATGGATGGAATATTGTGTTAATAATGTAAATGTTGGCTTTGAGCCTAGTGATTTGTTTATGACTCAGTTCATGTAAGTTTGTATGTGACGCCCGTGTGGTGTAGTGGTATATTACTTGTAAAAATGACGGCGGTCATATGTGTATTTTCTTTTGTTGGTCACGTGTTAACTTACTTGTGTTGATTTGTGAGAAGTCCTAATTTTTAGGCAGTAATGTTTTGCTACGGCAGTTTTGATTCCAATTTCATGCGGAAATTATTGTGTTGTTTATTTTAAGTATAGGAAGTGTCGGTTTAGTATTTAAGTGTTGTATAGTTGTTCCCCGCGTCTGTCTAGCTCTAAGTAATGCGGATTCGTCTTCTGAAAGTTTATTCCGGATGATGACGAATCATGCATACAATTGTACTCATCGTGAAGCATGTAGAACAGCACTCGCGCATACATTGTCATTATTGTTGATTTTTGGGACATTTGGTCCGAGTAATAATCTCTCCTGAGATTTGGCCTGTCTTGGCAAATTTAATTTATTCAGTGGGAGTCATTATGGGAGTTTTGTTTGTTAATTCATTTTTGTAAATAGCTGATCTGTCATTAAATTCATTTGTTATAACCCTGGCTTCACTTTTTCCTGCATGTTATTTTGTTATATGTTACCCTGCATGTTAATGAAGCGCTTTAACAACAACTTACGATATGGACTGTTACACCCCCCGAAACTGAGTCTCATAAGCTTCTTTGCAAGGGTTCATAAAACAAAAAATGGCTGCCCAAGTGGGGATTGTTGTTGTTGTTGCTTCGCTGATCTCATATTTATTTCGTTGAGAAATGATGCCAGGTCAAGCGGGCAAAGTAAATTCAGTAAATTGAGGCGTTGTTGTACCGCCATGTGCATTAGTAAAATCACTGAGTTCCTAAAGTTAGAAATATTGAACAAGGTTAGAATTTGATATTGTATTTGTTATAAACTTGTTCTGGCGCCCGGCATTAAAATTAGAAAATTTGCATATTATTGAACTCAGTCAAAGCAGGAAGGTGTTGCCTTATATTGACATTTAATTAACTTCGGTTAATTAGTGTTGTTCGTAAATTCTGTTGGTTAGCAATTTAAAAGCACATCACTAGGGAGTTATTTTGTTGTTTGGAAATAAGAGTAATTTATTCAGTAAATTTTGATTACTGAATTTTTTTTTTAAATTAGAATCAGTAATATTTAAATATTATGACATGTATGCGTGTGTATGACTGAAATGTCGGTGCATGACCCTGTTTTTCTCTGGTTATATTTGTGTATTGTGCGATGGCGAGTGTTGAAGAAATCAAGGGATTGTTAGAACAGATGTCCGCGAAAACGGAAAAACAGTTAGAGCAGATGTCCGCGAAAACGGAAGAACAGTTGAAAATTCAGAGCGAGCATAATGATAAACAATTAGAGCAGATGTCCGCGAAAACGGAAAAAGAATTAGAAATTCAGCGTGAGCATAGTGAAAAACAGTTAAATGACATTACGATGCAATTGCAGACACAAACAGAACAGTTAGAAATTCAGCGTGAGAATAGTGAAAAACAGTTACAAGACATGAGCGGTAACATTACGGTCCAATTACAGGTCCAGAAATTGGACACTGATAAACAATTAAACGAATTGAATCATAAACTATCAGAACAGGCAATAACACAAACAGAGCAGTTAGGATCACCAATGACATACACCAAAGTGCTAGGGAAGTAGAGAAACTGGCAGATGAGGCCGTGGAGTATAACGCAAAACAATTAGGTGAGATTAAAAAGTTGGAGTCGAAATTTGACAATAAACTCATACAATTTGATGAAATGGTGGCCGATAAATTAAAGCAAATCGAGGCAGCATTCGTCAACAACACGGCGGGAATAAAGAGCACACAGGACAAATTACAGCAATCAGATTAATTCAGTCGACAGCAACGTACTTGAATTAATAAAGGAAATCGATAAACTTGAGATCAAAACAGAAACAGAACGTATGCATTTGCGTGAAAATTTGGAGGACCAATTAATTAAAACCCAGCAGGTAATACGAGAAGAGGTAGGGGAACAGCTCATAAAAATCAGGATAATTTGGAAGACCAATTAATTAAAACCCAGCCGGTAATAAGAGAAGAGGTTGGAGAACAGTTAGTCAAAACACAGCAGCAGATACAAGAAATAGGGGAACAGCAGGAGAAGAGTCAGGAAAGGAACGAAGAGAAAATTAGCAATTTGAAGAGCAGGATCCGAAGAGATTGGGAGCAGCAGGTCAACGAAACGAAGGAAGACAGGCTGACAATTTTAAAGCGCTTAGGTGAATACAATTCGAGAATGCAGACTTTGGAGGAAAACGTAAAATCCAAACTCCAAGAACACACAGATCTCTTAATTAAAAATGAAATCAGATCTTTAGAGAACGCAACATTATTTTCGGCAGAAAATACAGCAGGCAAGCAGGGAAGCATTGGAAGTCCCGGGGGCTTGAAGCTGGCTGAGGATAACAGCCGAGGTCAAAGTCCGAAATTAACGAGCAACGCCTTCCAACAGTACAGGGGAGAGACGTCCACACCGCAGCCCGACTTGGCACCTGCCCAAGTAATTCAGGTCATTAGGGGGAATGATTTCAAACCCGATAAATTCAGGGAGCACACAGGAACCACTCCCAAAGCCTTTTTACGTCAGCTGGATGACTATTTTAACTATCAACATATCAGTCCCGCAAAACAGTTGCGACTTGTGGAAAAGTTTTTAGAAGGCCCAAGCTTAATCTGGTTCTTGAGTTTTAAATATACATTCACCGACATGGCACAATTCAGAGAAGCGTTCTTAAAGAAGTTCTGGAGTCCTTCTTTGCAGCAGGGATTAAGAATGGATCTGTACACTAGAAAATATCACAGCACGCATCCTACCAGATTTTCAGAATTTTTTAGCCAACAGCTGGTTAAATTCCGCGATTTTGACGACCCCCCTAGTGAAGAAAACATGGTTCTAACCATTGGGAAACAACTTCCTATGAACATTCAACAGCTGTTAGTAGCCGGAAATATTAAGACCGCAGTGCAGGCCGAAGATTTACTCCGCCATCTAGACGAGACAAGTATGGTTAGTCCACAGACAGGGAGAAGAAACATGGAATGTGTCAACTCGGCAGAAGTGGTTCAGGGACACCAAACTAGTCACAACCAGGGGAACCAAACAAAAACCCAATCTACGGGAACGCAGTTTACACCGAGACGGCAAGACTACGATGGCCGAAATCAATTCAACCAGAATAATCGAAATTTTCAGAATCGCCGAGATAACTATAATCAAAACAATCAGAACCAGCAAAATCAATGGACGTACCAGCGAGAGTACACCAATTGGAGGGGAAACCAAAGGCAGGGTAGACCTTACCAAAGGAACGGAGATGGCAGGTGGAACAACACGAGGAACTATCGCCAAGATAATCGGGGAGACTATCGCAACAATTGGGATGAGCGGTACGTCGAATCGCAGAAGTATTTGGATCAGTTAAACGCCGAAGAGACGGAGAAAGAGAAGTGGGGGCGTGCAATGGCGAATAGGCAGAGCCCGGATAATCACCAAGTAGAGGGGGCGGAAAGCTTATTACGGCAGCAGGAGAGGCGCGATGACAACCGGCGGAACTCAACGAATTGGTCCCGGGATTTAAAAAAAAAACTCAAATGAACCAAAACCTGATAGCCTAAAAATGGAGGACGCCAGGGAGCGGGAAGAGCTGATTGTTGCTAACATAGAAGAGTGGGTAGCATTCCCGGACGATTGCCTGGAGGAAGTGGTGAAGGACCGAGAAAATGTCATCAGAAAATTGCCGATTATTTACGCACATATTGGAGGTATGAGGGTGAGATGCTTAATTGACACATGTAGCCAGGTGAGCTTAGTCACAGAAGTATTGGTAAAAGAAATCGGAAGTAAACAAACTGTTCCAATTATGCCTGTACCGCTAATGAAAGTCAGAGGGGTCATTCCTGACAAGACCATAAGTTGTAAGCAGCAAGAATATTTAGATCTGGAAATATTGAACCACACATTTTCGCAAACATTCATTGTCATACCGAAGATGAATTATAACATCATTTTGGGAGCCAACTTTTTCTGTGATTTTCGTGCTGTAATTGACTTACATAACAACACTGTAAGTTTCAAACAAGTTGAGGGGTTGAATCATGTGGGTTTAAACATGGAAGAAAGTCCAATAGAGAGAGAGGCGAATACTTGGGTCATTGAAGAATGCACTAATGAGGCGATTAGAGATAAGAACTTGACGGAGGAACGAGTAAACCAGACAGCAGTGGTTGAAATTGACAGCCGAGATATTTCGCAGGAACTTTGGGTACATTTGGCGGAAGAAGAAATTAGCGGAACCAAATTTGAAATTCTACTTCAGGAGCGGCTTAAGGAGGCCATAGTAGGGGAACCTGATAGAAGAAAACTGGAAGAAATTTTGAGATTACATAAAGGAGCTTTTGACACCATCCCTGGAAAAGTTTTAAATTTTCAATATGCCATGCAAGTTACTGACTGGACCCCATTTAAAAGTAAATTGTACCCGATCCCAGAGAAACATTTTGCTCAGGTGAGGGACATCATTAATAATTTATTAGATTCCGGCATGATAAGAAAAGCAGCAACCCCGTACCTAAACGCAATATTGGCTGTGGCCAAGCCAAATGGATCAATTAGGTTATGCCTAGACGCGCGAGTTTTGAACAGTAAACTGCTAGTTGAGCATGACCAAGCACCTAGGATCAAGGATGTGTTGAAGAGCTTCCGTGGGAAGAAGATTTATTCGGGCGTCGACTTGACAAATAGTTTCCACCATCTTGAACTTGAAGAAAAATCCCAACTATTGACGGGATTTTTATTCGATAACCAAAGTTATATCTGGTCTCGCATGCCCTTTGGTGTAAAAACAGCTGGATGTGCACTGATAAGAGCACTAGATAGGAATCTGACTGAGGAGGTCAAGAGTTTCACTACGAGATATGTTGACGACATATTAATTGCATCTGTAACAATGGAGGAACACTTGGTAAACCTAAACAAACTTCTGGATAACCTGAGAACCATGAACTTAAAAATTAATCTAAAGAAATCACACTTTTGCCAGAGCGAGATTCTGTATTTGGGTCATATAATTGATGTTGAGGGCGTGAGACCTAATCCAGCGAAAATTGATGCAATCAAGAAATTTCCCACACCAACTAAAGTCAAACATGTAAGAGCGTTTTTGGGAGTGACAGGTTTCTTCAAAGAGAATTGTCCTGGATACACGGAAACAGTAGCACCTATGCAAGAGATGTTAAAGAAGTCAAATCGATGGTCGTGGAATGAGGAGTGCGACAGGTCCTTTAGAGCTACGAAAGACTTACTGGAGAACTGTGTGAAGCTAGGGATCCAGACTTCGAGAAGAAATTTATTATTCAGGCAGATGCTTCATTGATTGGAATCGGTGCTATGCTGTACCAAGAGGACGCTGATGAACCCAAGAAGAGATCATATTTGGCATTTACGAGTCGTAAATTGAGGAAGCACGAGAGGAACTACACTGTGACGGAGCTTGAGCTGCTAGCGATTTTATATTCTCTTCAACAATGGCGCAAGATGATTTTCGGTTATTCCATTATTGTCAGAACCGACCACCATGCACTGACATTTCTATTCAAGTCGACGATGGCAAGTGAGAGAGTTACGCGTTGGTCCATCTACATACAGCAGTTTGACATTACAATAGAGCATTTCCCTGGAAGGATGAACATCATACCAGATGCTTTGAGCAGGAATCCTGAAGATGAGAACGAGGTAACAGCGGAAGTTCACCAAATAACACTAACACCTAAGGCTCGTGAGTTTTTTGGAGAAACTAAAGGAAATTCAGAAGGAACAAGAAGCAGACCCATGGATGATGATGATGATCAAGTTCTACAGGAAGGAATTACAACCAGATTCACCTGAATACCGAGAAGCCCGAGCTAAAGAAGCGAGATTTCACTACTTAAATAACCTTTTGCATAAGTACGTGGATGAGCATCATACCAAACTGCGAATCCTAGTTCCAGCATCACTACAGAGAGGATTGACGTGGCATGTCCACGAGAGCCTAGCACATATCGGCACGGACAAGACAGAAGCTACAATAGGGGAGACTTTTACCTGGCCTAAGATGCGATTCACCATTGTGGAAGTAATAAGAACTTGTGACGCGTGCCAGCGCACTAAACCAAACAACGTCATTATGAAACAACCTCCAAGACCACTATTACCTCAAAAACCATGCGAGATGCTCGCTATCGACTGTTTTGGCCCTCTGGTTAAAGGGAAACGTGGATGCCGACACCTTCTGGTGTGTGTCGATGTGTTTTCAAAGATGGTAGTGTTATGTCCAATCCAGAAGACGACATCAAAACAAGTCCTCAGTGGAATTCAGAACAAAGTTATTCCGATGCTTGGGAAGCCGGAATCCATTTTATCAGACCATGGTACTTATTTCACGAGCAATGTTTTTAGGCAAGGTCTAGAGAGCCTAGGGATAAAACATATATTTTCGAGCATTCGTCATCCTTGTGGGAATCCGAGCGAGAGAACGATTCGCTGTGTTGCCAAGTATTACAGAGTAATGATTCCTAACGATCATAATAAGTGGGTTGACAAAGTAGGAGATATTGAGATGTGCATGAACAGCACTAAGCACGAGTCGACGGGTCAAGTCCCACTAATTGTACACCAAAACAGGTTGCCAGAGAGATCTTGGGACAAGATTATTCCATGTCCAAGGGATCCACTATTAGCGCATGAGTTGCGAATTCAGCGAACGAGAGAGCACATGAGGAACCAAGCGGACCGAAGACTGAGAAGGTACAGAGGAAAGAAGTTTCACCGGGAATTACAGGAACAAGAGCTAGTGCTTGTCCGCAGACCACCGATATCTGATCCCAAAAACAAAGTGTTTGCAAAATTCTGTCCAAAATTTATTGGCTCGTTCCGTGTCATTAAGAATCTGGGTAACAATGCTTACAGGCTTGAAGAAGTGAGCACTGGTGCTAAATCTGTCCTCAACAGCGCCAACTTAAAACCATATTACAGAAGAGGACCATTTGATAAATAAGCAGGATTATGTGTGCAGAATCATTATTGCAGAATTTATTTGAGAGCCAACACTCAAATGTACGTGGCCGTGGAGCGCCTGGGAGAGAGCGTGATTTGTTTGTAAACAACAAGACAGCTGAGACGGCAGGAGTGGTAATCACGTGAGAAGAAGGGAAGGTCTAGCGAGACGTATGAATGACATTCCGGCAAGGAGCGCGCACACTAATTGGGTCAGTGGAGTGTACACTCGAGCAGCTGAGCGAGGTACTAAAGAGATGTTGTTGTTACTACTGTGGATATTGTTTTTGAAATCCAAATCAAGCATTTGCGTCGAATTTCAAAACCTTGCTGAGGATAAATGAACACTTATTAATCTGCGATAAATAAGTATTCATGATGTATTATTATTATTACTGCGGCCCAGGCAGTACTTGTGGAAGTTGACAAAGAGGAAGGCAAGTTAGTGTGTTGCAATGATTGCCACAGGAGCAGAGCTTGGTAGCTATTCTTGAGGACGGCCGGGTAAGCTGAGTTCAAGGCCAAATTGTGTAACAACATGCACCAGAATTGTAGTCATGAGAGGAGGGTCACGAGTTTCTTGCAACCGACCTACGATTGAATCACCCATTCAGATGAGACCAAGCCAAACCACGCGATGGGTGGCGTCACTGGTAAAAAGCGCGCAGAATTGATTATCTAAAGAACCGCCGATCCGAAATATCTCCGCATGAGTGCGCTGAGACGTTTGAATTAAATGATGAAGATTGACACTAGTCCCGTGTGTGTGAGATGAAACTTCTAGAAAAAAATTCTTAATTCACCCCACTCCTCCTCACTCTGTCAGTTTCCAATAAATTGATCGACGAGACGCTGTTTCGAGTTACAACTGTTTTGAGCTCTGGTGAGCTAACTTCACGCCAGTTTGTGTAGTGATTTTAAAGCTCTAATATTATTTGTAGTCATTCGTTTTGAGCTCTGGTGAGCTAACTTCACGCCAGTTTGCGTGGTGATTTTAAAGCTTAAATCTTATTTGAAGACAACTATTTTCAGCTCTTAGGGGCAATACTTGAGTAACATTCCAATTAGCGCTGAACGCTAGCGAAGGTTCACAAGAGCAGTAGAGATTACCGAGCGAGATAACGACTGCAAGACAGTCAGATTTAAAACTTGTATTGTCAAGCCAGTGACGATGGGTTTGAAGTGTATAGTTCACGTCAATTTTTATTGTATTTTTCAAGTGTTGTATCGTGCGTGTGTAAGCGAGAGCTAGGGAAAGTCTTCGTTGATTAATCGCATAGGACAATCGTGGGCGAAATTAGTAACTCACAAGCGATTATAGCCAGGCAATTTATAATAACATTGAACTTTTCTGTCGAGGAGACTACACCAAGATGTCCGACGTGTGGTCAGGAGCCGGAGTGATGTCCAACGCTTCTACGAAGACAACGAAGGAGGGCTAATTTCCCGTAGGGAAATGAGCCGAGATGGAAGTTATATGTTCTACAAGCTGATACGGTGATGTACAAAAATTGATTATTCAATATGTAGTTAGATACGGCGGGGGAACTTTGTAAATAGTTCATTTTCTTCTTTTTCTTGTTTTAGATTGTTTTTCTTGCACCGACACTAAATGTTTTAAATGTACGTTGGCGCGTGGCCAAAGTTGTTGTTGTGTATTATTTTTCTTTGGAGTCATATTTAGTGTACACGGCGCGTGTACGTGATTTTTATCCATGCGAATGCGAAACCCGTTACATTCGATAAGTGGTGCTTTATTAAAGTTCATATTTTTGATAGGAAAGGGAGGTAATTACTGTAAGATGTTTGCTGAACAGGTTATTATTCATATTAGGGTTGCCGAGCGAAACAAATTAAGATGTAATTGTAGAACACCTTAGTTCTATTTTTTTTTAGATTTTTTTGAGTCCTTTTCAGGTTTATTAGTCACGGCATAGAACGGAGGCGCCAGCTGGTGGAAAATATTTATGTCATTTATTTCAGGGTCTGTCAAACCCATACGTGTGATTCTCTGTGTGTTATTGTGTCAGGTGTGTGTTTTGATTCTACGTGAAGAGGGGTAGAGGTCCTACCACCCTCATTTTTATTTTGATGGAAAGGCAGGGTGCTCCGAGGAGATCACTGTACCTTGTCCATATGCTGATTCTTGGATTTCCTAGGGGAAATGCTGAGATATATTTTGTTCTGACACACACACGCGTATTATTGTGCTTTGGGGCACGCTTCTTCGAGACTGGATCCCATGCCTTGGGAGGTCGAGGTTATTTTGACACGTGGGTTGACAGATATGCAGATTTCCACGAATCGCCCGTCTAGCCTGGTGACTTATTTTGTTAGGCAGTCCTGTTGTCCGACTGGTCCCTTTAAGCTTTCATTTAGCAAACCTGTTTTTTGTGATGTTTATTTTGAACCATAATTAATTGGGGAGTTCGCCATGTTTGTGACGGATTATTGCATGTCGTATGGATGGAATATTGTGTTAATAATGTAAATGTTGGCTTTGAGCCTAGTGATTTGTTTATGACTCAGTTCATGTAAGTTTGTATGTGACGCCCGTGTGGTGTAGTGGTATATTACTTGTAAAAATGACGGCGGTCATATGTGTATTTTCTTTTGTTGGTCACGTGTTAACTTACTTGTGTTGATTTGTGAGAAGTCCTAATTTTTAGGCAGTAATGTTTTGCTACGGCAGTTTTGATTCCAATTTTATGCGGAAATTATTGTGTTGTTTATTTTAAGTATAGGAAGTGTCGGTTTAGTTTTTAAGTGTTGTATAGTTGTTCCCCGCGTCTGTCTAGCTCTAAGTAATGCGGATTCGTCTTCTGAAAGTTTATTCCGGATGATGACGAATCATGCATACAATTGTACTCATCGTGAAGCATGTAGAACAGCACTCGCGCATACATTGTCATTATTGTTGATTTTTGGGACATTTGGTCCGAGTAATAATCTCTCCTGAGATTTGGCCTGTCTTGGCAAATTTAATTTATTCAGTGGGAGTCATTATGGGAGTTTTGTTTGTTAATTCATTTTTGTAAATAGCTGATCTGTCATTAAATTCATTTGTTATAACCCTGGCTTCACTTTTTCCTGCATGTTATTTTGTTATATGTTACCCTGCATGTTAATGAAGCGCTTTAACAACAACTTACGATATGGACTGTTACACCCCCCGAAACTGAGTCTCATAAGCTTCTTTGCAAGGGTTCATAAAACAAAAAATGGCTGCCCAAGTGGGGATTGTTGTTGTTGTTGCTTCGCTGATCTCATATTTATTTCGTTGAGAAATGATGCCAGGTCAAGCGGGCAAAGTAAATTCAGTAAATTGAGGCGTTGTTGTACCGCCATGTGCATTAGTAAAATCACTGAGTTCCTAAAGTTAGAAATATTGAACAAGGTTAGAATTTGATATTGTATTTGTTATAAACTTGTTCTGGCGCCCGGCATTAAAATTAGAAAATTTGCATATTATTGAACTCAGTCAAAGCAGGAAGGTGTTGCCTTATATTGACATTTAATTAACTTCGGTTAATTAGTGTTGTTCGTAAATTCTGTTGGTTAGCAATTTAAAAGCACATCACTAGGGAGTTATTTTGTTGTTTGGAAATAAGAGTAATTTATTCAGTAAATTTTGATTACTGAATTTTTTTATTAAATTAGAAACAGTAATATTTAAATATGTATGCGTGTGTATGACTGAAATGTCGGTGCATGACCCTGTTTTTCTCTGGTTATATTTGTGTATTGTGCGATGGCGAGTGTTGAAGAAATCAAGGGATTGTTAGAACAGATGTCCGCGAAAACGGAAAAACAGTTAGAGCAGATGTCTGCGAAAACGGAAGAACAGTTGAAAATTCAGAGCGAGCATAATGATAAACAATTAGAGCAGATGTCCGCGAAAACGGAAAAACAATTAGAAATTCAGCGTGAGCATAGTGAAAAACAGTTAAATGACATTACGATGCAATTGCAGACACAAACAGAACAGTTAGAAATTCAGCGTGAGAATAGTGAAAAACAGTTACAAGACATGAGCGGTAACATTACGGTCCAATTACAGGTCCAGAAATTGGACACTGATAAACAATTAAACGAATTGAATCATAAACTATCAGAACAGGCAATAACACAAACAGAGCAGTTAGGATCACCAATGACATACACCAAAGTGCTAGGGAAGTAGAGAAACTGGCAGATGAGGCCGTGGAGAATAACGCAAAACAATTAGGTGAGATTAAAAAGTTGGAGTCGAAATTTGACAATAAACTCATACAATTTGATGAAATGGTGGCCGATAAATTAAAGCAAATCGAGGCAGCATTCGTCAACAACACGGCGGGAATAAAGAGCACACAGGACAAATTACAGCAAACAGATTAATTCAGTCGACAGCAACGTACTTGAATTAATAAAGGAAATCGATAAACTTGAGATCAAAACAGAAACAGAACGTATGCATTTGCGTGAAAATTTGGAGGACCAATTAATTAAAACCCAGCAGGTAATACGAGAAGAGGTAGGGGAACAGCTCATAAAAATCAGGATAATTTGGAAGACCAATTAATTAAAACCCAGCCGGTAATAAGAGAAGAGGTTGGAGAACAGTTAGTCAAAACACAGCAGCAGATACAAGAAATAGGGGAACAGCAGGAGAAGAGTCAGGAAAGGAACGAAGAGAAAATTAGCAATTTGAAGAGCAGGATCCGAAGAGATTGGGAGCAGCAGGTCAACGAAACGAAGGAAGACAGGCTGACAATTTTAAAGCGCTTAGGTGAATACAATTCGAGAATGCAGACTTTGGAGGAAAACGTAAAATCCAAACTCCAAGAACACACAGATCTCTTAATTAAAAATGAAATCAGATCTTTAGAGAACGCAACATTATTTTCGGCAGAAAATACAGCAGGCAAGCAGGGAAGCATTGGAAGTCCCGGGGGCTTGAAGCTGGCTGAGGATAAAAGCCGAGGTCAAAGTCCGAAATTAACGAGCAACGCATTCCAACAGTACAGGGGAGAGACGTCCACACCGCAGCCCGACTTGGCACCTGCCCAAGTAATTCAGGTCATTAGGGGGAATGATTTCAAACCCGATAAATTCAGGGAGCACACAGGAACCACTCCCAAAGCCTTTTTACGTCAGCTGGATGACTATTTTAACTATCAACATATCAGTCCCGCAAAACAGTTGCGACTTGTGGAAAAGTTTTTAGAAGGCCCAAGCTTAATCTGGTTCCTGAGTTTTAAATATACATTCACCGACATGGCACAATTCAGAGAAGCGTTCTTAAAGAAGTTCTGGAGTCCTTCTTTGCAGCAGGGATTAAGAATGGATCTGTACACTAGAAAATATCACAGCACGCATCCTACCAGATTTTCAGAATTTTTTAGCCAACAGCTGGTTAAATTCCGCGATTTTGACGACCCCCCTAGTGAAGAAAATATGGTTCTAACCATTGGGAAACAACTTCCTATGAACATTCAACAGCTGTTAGTAGCCGGAAATATTAAGACCGCAGTGCAGGCCGAAGATTTACTCCGCCATCTAGACGAGACAAGTATGGTTAGTCCACAGACAGGGAGAAGAAACATGGAATGTGTCAACTCGGCAGAAGTGGTTCAGGGACACCAAACTAGTCACAACCAGGGGAACCAAACAAAAACCCAATCTACGGGAACGCAGTTTACACCGAGACGGCAAGACTACGATGGCCGAAATCAATTCAACCAGAATAATCGAAATTTTCAGAATCGCCGAGATAACTATAATCAAAACAATCAGAACCAGCAAAATCAATGGACGTACCAGCGAGAGTACACCAATTGGAGGGGAAACCAAAGGCAGGGTAGACCTTACCAAAGGAATGGAGATGGCAGGTGGAACAACACGAGGAACTATCGCCAAGATAATCGGGGAGACTATCGCAACAATTGGGATGAGCGGTACGTCGAATCGCAGAAGTATTTGGATCAGTTAAACGCCGAAGAGACGGAGAAAGAGAAGTGGGGGCGTGCAATGGCGAATAGGCAGAGCCCGGATAATCACCAAGGAGAGGGGGCGGAAAGCTTATTACGGCAGCAGGAGAGGCGCGATGACAACCGGCGGAACTCAACGAATTGGTCCCGGGATTTAAAAAAAAAACTCAAATGAACCAAAACCTGATAGCCTAAAAATGGAGGACGCCAGGGAGCGGGAAGAGCTGATTGTTGCTAACATAGAAGAGTGGGTAGCATTCCCGGACGATTGCCTGGAGGAAGTGGTGAAGGACCGAGAAAATGTCATCAGAAAATTGCCGATTATTTACGCACATATTGGAGGTATGAGGGTGAGATGCTTAATTGACACATGTAGCCAGGTGAGCTTAGTCACAGAAGTATTGGTAAAAGAAATCGGAAGTAAACAAACTGTTCCAATTATGCCTGTACCGCTAATGAAAGTCAGAGGGGTCATTCCTGACAAGACCATAAGTTGTAAGCAGCAAGAATATTTAGATCTGGAAATATTGAACCACACATTTTCGCAAACATTCATTGTCATACCGAAGATGAATTATAACATCATTTTGGGAGCCAACTTTTTCTGTGATTTTCGTGCTGTAATTGACTTACATAACAACACTGTAAGTTTCAAACAAGTTGAGGGGTTGAATCATGTGGGTTTAAACATGGAAGAAAGTCCAATAGAGGGAGAGGCGAATACTTGGGTCATTGAAGAATGCACTAATGAGGCGATTAGAGATAAGAACTTGACGGAGGAACGAGTAAACCAGACAGCAGTGGTTGAAATTGACAGCCGAGATATTTCGCAGGAACTTTGGGTACATTTGGCGGAAGAAGAAATTAGCGGAACCAAATTTGAAATTCTACTTCAGGAGCGGCTTAAGGAGGCCATAGTAGGGGAACCTGATAGAAGAAAACTGGAAGAAATTTTGAGATTACATAAAGGAGCTTTTGACACCATCCCTGGAAAAGTTTTAAATTTTCAATATGCCATGCAAGTTACTGACTGGACCCCATTTAAAAGTAAATTGTACCCGATCCCAGAGAAACATTTTGCTCAGGTGAGGGACATCATTAATAATTTATTAGATTCCGGCATGATAAGAAAAGCAGCAACCCCGTACCTAAACGCAATATTGGCTGTGGCCAAGCCAAATGGATCAATTAGGTTATGCCTAGACGCGCGAGTTTTGAACAGTAAACTGCTAGTTGAGCATGACCAAGCACCTAGGATCAAGGATGTGTTGAAGGGCTTCCGTGGGAAGAAGATTTATTCGGGCGTCGACTTGACAAATAGTTTCCACCATCTTGAACTTGAAGAAAAATCCCAACTATTGACGGGATTTTTATTCGATAACCAAAGTTATATCTGGTCTCGCATGCCCTTTGGTGTAAAAACAGCTGGATGTGCACTGATAAGAGCACTAGATAGGAATCTGACTGAGGAGGTCAAGAGTTTCACTACGAGATATGTTGACGACATATTAATTGCATCTGAAACAATGGAGGAACACTTGGTAAACCTAAACAACCTTCTGGATAACCTGAGAACCATGAACTTAAAAATTAATCTAAAGAAATCACACTTTTGCCAGAGCGAGATTCTGTATTTGGGTCATATAATTGATGTTGAGGGCGTGAGACCTAATCCAGCGAAAATTGATGCAATCAAGAAATTTCCCACACCAACTAAAGTCAAACATGTAAGAGCGTTTTTGGGAGTGACAGGTTTCTTCAAAGAGAATTGTCCTGGATACACGGAAACAGTAGCACCTATGCAAGAGATGTTAAAGAAGTCAAATCGATGGTCGTGGAATGAGGAGTGCGACAGGTCCTTTAGAGCTACGAAAGACTTACTGGAGAACTGTGTGAAGCTAGGGATCCAGACTTCGAGAAGAAATTTATTATTCAGGCAGATGCTTCATTGATTGGAATCGGTGCTATGCTGTACCAAGAGGACGCTGATGAACCCAAGAAGAGATCATATTTGGCATTTACGAGTCGTAAATTGAGGAAGCACGAGAGGAACTACACTGTGACGGAGCTTGAGCTGCTAGCGATTTTATATTCTCTTCAACAATGGCGCAAGATGATTTTCGGTTATTCCATTATTGTCAGAACCGACCACCATGCACTGACATTTCTATTCAAGTCGACGATGGCAAGTGAGAGAGTTACGCGTTGGTCCATCTACATACAGCAGTTTGACATTACAATAGAGCATTTCCCTGGAAGGATGAACATCATACCAGATGCTTTGAGCAGGAATCCTGAAGATGAGAACGAGGTAACAGCGGAAGTTCACCAAATAACACTAACACCTAAGGCTCGTGAGTTTTTTGGAGAAACTAAAGGAAATTCAGAAGGAACAAGAAGCAGACCCATGGATGATGATGATGATCAAGTTCTACAGGAAGGAATTACAACCAGATTCACCTGAATACCGAGAAGCCCGAGCTAAAGAAGCGAGATTTCACTACTTAAATAACCTTTTGCATAAGTACGTGGATGAGCATCATACCAAACTGCGAATCCTAGTTCCAGCATCACTACAGAGAGGATTGACGTGGCATGTCCACGAGTGCCTAGCACATATCGGCACGGACAAGACAGAAGCTACAATAGGGGAGACTTTTACCTGGCCTAAGATGCGATTCACCATTGTGGAAGTAATAAGAACTTGTGACGCGTGCCAGCGCACTAAACCAAACAACGTCATTATGAAACAACCTCCAAGACCACTATTACCTCAAAAACCATGCGAGTTGCTCGCTATCGACTGTTTTGGCCCTCTGGTTAAAGGGAAACGTGGATGCCGACACCTTCTGGTGTGTGTCGATGTGTTTTCAAAGATGGTAGTGTTATGTCCAATCCAGAAGACGACATCAAAACAAGTCCTCAGTGGAATTCAGAACAAAGTTATTCCGATGCTTGGGAAGCCGGAATCCATTTTATCAGACCATGGTACTTATTTCACGAGCAATGTTTTTAGGCAAGGTCTAGAGAGCCTAGGGATAAAACATATATTTTCGAGCATTCGTCATCCTTGTGGGAATCCGAGCGAGAGAACGATTCGCTGTGTTGCCAAGTATTACAGAGTAATGATTCCTAACGATCATAATAAGTGGGTTGACAAAGTAGGAGATATTGAGATGTGCATGAACAGCACTAAGCACGAGTCGACGGGTCAAGTCCCACTAATTGTACACCAAAACAGGTTGCCAGAGAGATCTTGGGACAAGATTATTCCATGTCCAAGGGATCCACTATTAGCGCATGAGTTGCGAATTCAGCGAACGAGAGAGCACATGAGGAACCAAGCGGACCGAAGACTGAGAAGGTACAGAGGAAAGAAGTTTCACCGGGAATTACAGGAACAAGAGCTAGTGCTTGTCCGCAGACCACCGATATCTGATCCCAAAAACAAAGTGTCTGCAAAATTCTGTCCAAAATTTATTGGCTCGTTCCGTGTCATTAAGAATCTGGGTAACAATGCTTACAGGCTTGAAGAAGTGAGCACTGGTGCTAAATCTGTCCTCAACAGCGCCAACTTAAAACCATATTACAGAAGAGGACCATTTGATAAATAAGCAGGATTATGTGTGCAGAATCATTATTGCAGAATTTATTTGAGAGCCAACACTCAAATGTACGTGGCCGTGGAGCGCCTGGGAGAGAGCGTGATTTGTTTGTAAACAACAAGACAGCTGAGACGGCAGGAGTGGTAATCACGTGAGAAGAAGGGAAGGTCTAGCGAGACGTATGAATGACATTCCGGCAAGGAGCGCGCACACTAATTGGGTCAGTGGAGTGTACACTCGAGCAGCTGAGCGAGGTACTAAAGAGATGTTGTTGTTACTACTGTGGATATTGTTTTTGAAATCCAAATCAAGCACTTGCTTCGAATTTCAAAACCTTGCTGAGGATAAATGAACACTTATTAATCTGCGATAAATAAGTATTCATGATTTATTATTATTATTACTGCGGCCCAGGCAGTACTTGTGGAAGTTGACAAAGAGGAAGGCAAGTTAGTGTGTTGCAATGATTGCCACAGGAGCAGAGCTTGGTAGCTATTCTTGAGGACGGCTGGGTAAGCTGAGTTCAAGGCCAAATTGTGTAACAACATGCACCAGAATTGGAGTCATGAGAGGAGGGTCACGAGTTTCTTGCAACCGACCTACGATTGAATCACCCATTCAGATGAGACCAAGCCAAAACCACGCGATGGGTGGCGTCACTGGTAAAAAGCGCGCAGAATTGATTATCTAAAGAACCGCCGATCCGAAATATCTCCGCATGAGTGCGCTGAGACGTTTGAATTAAATGATGAAGATTGACACTAATCCCGTGTGTGTGAGATGAAACTTCTAGAAAAAATTTCTTAATTCACCCCACTCCTCCTCACTCTGTCAGTTTCCAATAAATTGATCGACGAGACGCTGTTTCGAGTTACAACTGTTTTGAGCTCTGGTGAGCTAACTTCACGCCAGTTTGTGTAGTGATTTTAAAGCTCTAATATTATTTGAAGTCATTCGTTTTGAGCTCTGGTGAGCTAACTTCACGCCAGTTTGCGTGGTGATTTTAAAGCTTAAATCTTATTTGAAGACAACTATTTTCAGCTCTTAGGGGCAATACTTGAGTAACATTCCAATTAGCGCTCAACGCGAGCGAAGGTTCACAAGAGCAGTAGAGATTACCGAGCGAGATAACGACTGCAAGACAGTCAGATTTAAAACTTGTATTGTCAAGCCAGTGACGATGGGTTTGAAGTGTATAGTTCACGTCAATTTTTATTGTATTTTTCAAGTGTAGTATCGTGCGTGTGTAAGCGAGAGCTAGGGAAAGTCTTCGTTGATTAATCGCATAGGACAATCGTGGGCGAAATTAGTAACTCACAAGCGATTATAGCCAGGCAATTTATAATAACATTGAACTTTTCTGTCGAGGAGACTACACCAAGATGTCCGACGTGTGGTCAGGAGCCGGAGTGATGTCCAACGCTTCTACGAAGACAACGATGGAGGGCTAATTTCCCGTAGGGAAATGAGCCGAGATGGAAGTTATATGTTCTACAAGCTGATACGGTGATGTACAAAAATTGATTATTCAATATGTAGTTAGATACGGCGAGGGAACTTTGTAAATAGTTCATTTTCTTCTTTTTCTTGTTTTAGATTGTTTTTCTTGCACCGACACTAAATGTTTTAAATGTACGTTGGCGCGTGGCCAAAGTTGTTGTTGTGTATTATTTTTCTTTGGAGTCATATTTAGTGTACACGGCGCGTGTACGTGATTTTTATCCATGCGAATGCGAAACCCGTTACATTCGATAAGTGGTGCTTTATTAAAGTTCATATTTTTGATAGGAAAGGGAGGTAATTACTGTAAGATGTTTGCTGAACAGGTTATTATACATATTAGGGTTGCCGAGCGAAACAAATTAAGATGTAATTGTAGAACACCTTAGTTCTATTTTTTTTTTAGATTTTTTTTGAGTCCTTTTCAGGTTTATTAGTCACGGCATAGAACGGAGGCGCCAGCTGGTGGAAAATATTTATGTCATTTATTTCAGGGTCTGTCAAACCCATATGTGTGATTCTGTGTGTGTTATTGTGTCAGGTGTGTGTTTTGATTCTACGTGAAGAGGGGTAGAGGTCCTACCACCCTCATTTTTATTTTGATGGAAAGGCAGGGTGCTCCGAGGAGATCACTGTACCTTGTCCATATGCTGATTCTTGGATTTCCTAGGGGAAATGCTGAGATATATTTTGTTCTGACACACACACGCGTATTATTGTGCTTTGGGGCACGCTTCTTCGAGACTGGATCCCATGCCTTGGGAGGTCGAGGTTATTTTGACACGTGGGTTGACAGATATGCAGATTTCCACGAATCGCCCGTCTAGCCTGGTGACTTATTTTGTTAGGCAGTCCTGTTGTCCGACTGGCCCCTTTAAGCTTTCATTTAGCAAACCTGTTTTTTGTGATGTTTATTTCGAACCATAATTAATTGGGGAGTTCGCCATGTTTGTGACGGATTATTGCATGTCGTATGGATGGAATATTGTGTTAATAATGTAAATGTTGGCTTTGAGCCTAGTGATTTGTTTATGACTCAGTTCATGTAAGTTTGTATGTGACGCCCGTGTGGTGTAGTGGTATATTACTTGTAAAAATGACGGCGGTCATATGTGTATTTTCTTTTGTTGGTCACGTGTTAACTTACTTGTGTTGATTTGTGAGAAGTCCTAATTTTTAGGCAGTAATGTTTTGCTACGGCAGTTTTGATTCCAATTTCATGCGGAAATTATTGTGTTGTTTATTTTAAGTATAGGAAGTGTCGGTTTAGTTTTTAAGTGTTGTATAGTTGTTCCCCGCGTCTGTCTAGCTCTAAGTAATGCGGATTCGTCTTCTGAAAGTTTATTCCGGATGATGACGAATCATGCATACAAGTGTACTCATCGTGAAGCATGTAGAACAGCACTCGCGCATACATTGTCATTATTGTTGATTTTTGGGACATTTGGTCCGAGTAATAATCTCTCCTGAGATTTGGCCTGTCTTGGCAAATTTAATTTATTCAGTGGGAGTCATTATGGGAGTTTTGTTTGTTAATTCATTTTTGTAAATAGCTGATCTGTCATTAAATTCATTTGTTATAACCCTGGCTTCACTTTTTCCTGCATGTTATTTTGTTATATGTTACCCTGCATGTTAATGAAGCGCTTTAACAACAACTTACGATATGGACTGTTACACCCCCCGAAACTGAGTCTCATAAGCTTCTTTGCAAGGGTTCAATATATACCAAAACTAAATAAATTATTAGGCACCTCGCTGTAGTGATCAAAACGTAGTGATATGACCAGTTATCTTAATAGTGCTGCCATAATTTGACTTACAGCCAGGCACATAACACTTCCTAGGCATCTGAAATAGTTTAATGAAATATTAGTGAAGAATTTGTTGGTTACATTCATTAGCAGGTATTAGTTACACATGCAACTTAATACGGGAAATAGCCTACTCACGTCTACAACTTTCAGCAGGTCTGATTTACCACGAGGAAATTCATGGGTGTTGAAATAGTTAGAACGAACTGCTTTTAGATGCTGTCATATCAAAATAAACGATATTTATGAATAAAACTTAGCATGTGGCCTTACGTGTTTACGGACTCTACTAAACGTTGCCAATTAAACCAACAGCACGGCGATGCTACAACAAATCAATAAAGTAGGATGCATTTGAGCAATCACCATCATAACTGGTGAATTTAGGTTTTGTATTAAGAGACCTTATATGCACAATTCACAAACTCATTATAATATAGGCTACACTCTTGAATATGTAAAGTTTGAAATCGATAATCTTAATGAACTTCGATACTTTGCAAGCAGGCATCATTCTACAGGAGATTTACCGTTATGAAGGCATACGAGAATGGACTTCATATTTTTAATATGCCGGCAATAGTCTACATAATCTACAGGGTTATATTTATATATTAGCACCGGCCGACCGCGCCACTGCTATAACTCTCCTTGTTAAACTAACTTTTCAAGCTTTATGTCTCATAATAATGTTCAAACCTTACTTGAGTCGCCTAGTTGCAAAACCAGCTAAATGTACTTTTTTAAATGTTGGGAAAACAGCAAAAACCGTTTCAAAGTGGTTCAAAAGAGGTACAAATAAGATTCTTTTTTTAAGAAACAGAGAAAAAAATAGTGGATTATAAATATCTTAGAGTGAGCAATCGTGCATTTGTACTTTAGTCGTATTTTACAAGTAAAATTTGAAGTTAGCTGTTTCTGCAACCGAACGTCGTATTTAGCAGGTTTTTCAACCGAATGAAATGCAGTTAGCCGGTTTTGCAACATTTTGAAAGGCTGAAAGCTAGTAATTTGGGAAACCTGACATGCGAGTTGTGAGACGGGAAATAGGTTTGAAAGTATTTGGGGTTAGTGGTTCTTATATTATAAGATATTGAACTAACATTATTAATAATAATTGCCATGATATTTTAAAAGTCATATTTTGCAGGAGGTGAAATGGGAAATAAATGCACTCGGTCAACATTATCAAAATCAAAACATTTGCAAGTTTCTGTTTAAAACATAAGTTACATCATTAACATAATCACTTTGTTACATACTTTTATTTTTAAACGACACTCTCGCCGTCAGCATCATCGAATAGTTCGAAAACTTCGTCTGCTTGGTCAGCTACTCTGCTTGTCTCTGCAGGCAAGCTCTTTTGTTGAGTGAACACGTCCGTAAAGAAAATTAAGGTCTCATCTTGGTCCCATTGCTCTCCGTAATGTAGAGCCAAAGGTCTCTTAACGTCATCGAGTTTAGCTTTTTTCACGACATTACCTGTAGGAATGACGTCAGGGAGATCATTCTTAAAAGTTTTCCCTTTTTTACTGAGACTCTTTGGCTGGCAGGCTTCGAAATTATAAAAAGGCTCTCCTTGCACAAAGCACACTTTTTGTTTGGACTCTTCGTAAAAATCAGTTTTTTGGCCTTCTGGAACTGGAAGTGCCATGTTCCTGGGATTTTCAGAACGCTCTGGGCGTAAGTCTTCCAATCATGTACTGTGCAATCATCTCCCAAACGAACCTGCGTGGAATATTTCTTATGATTTCGATGTATTTAGTAGGGTTCTCAATAACAGAACGCTTCCTGAGTTGTTCTATGTTGCCGAACACTCGATCTGGTCGATTTTGATCATGGTTCGTCATAGTTTCATCATCACTAGTTGTCATACTTCCACTTGAACCCCTATTCTCCCAATCCGAATCCGAATTGTGGTGACTCATTGCTGTAAGTCCAACAAAACAATGCTAGATCTATCAATAAATAATTCGTTGTAACCACGAAAGGATAGAATTGTCATTAAAAACACTCACCAATGAGGGTTATGCTGACATCCCGCTCAACTTGCGATTGTAACCGTTCTTGCATCATCCACAAATGCAGCGACTCCACTTTTACATACTACCAACATAAGCAGTTCCATTACTGCCTACCTAACACTTCTGCGACTCTTAACGCCCTACAAAATCAGTAAACGAAACAATTGATGGAACATTGCAACAATTGGCAGGTTTTGCATCCGTACGGTGAGAAGTAGGCAATCGATATACCCAACTTAGCTGGTTTTGCAACCGTTTGCCACTTGGCTGGTTTTGCATCCGAACAAGGTCGACACTTAGCAGGTTCTGCAAACGAACGCTTTCTTCGAAGCTCATTTTGAGAGCGTTATAGCTGGTTTTGCACCCTGAGTCTTTCAACAATGGTTAGAGGAAGCGAAATCGTATCCAATGGCGCTAAAAGCTACTTTTTTGAATTTTTGTCAGTTAGCTGGTTTTGCAACTAGGCGACTCACTTCATATGAGGTGTTGAAAATGGTGTCCTCCCGCAGCTAAACAGGCATTGTATTGAGAAAGCACATTTATATTAAGTTAACACGATTAAGTTCGTCCATTGATATGTTTCTGACTTCGTGTGTTATGTTTTCCAACATTCTGCATGAACACGGCGAGCAGATTCATTTTTTTTTAAATGCGCTGCTTTAAACTTAACTGTCTACAGTATCTTAAGCGAGAGAATGTACACTGGGTGTGATAGTGGGATGACTGCGTGGTGACTGATTCAGCTGACAAGACGAGTGCGCATTGAAATAACCAGGGGAGTTATATAATCCGCGGTCAGCCGATGCACGAGCAACAGCCGAGTGGCAAATCCCGCGCGCGATGGTGCTGATATTATAATATAACCCTGTACTATTCAGACGCTAAAAACTATAAACTATGTTCTAATTGAGTAGATACACAGGATAAAATAAAGAAAATTCACAACTTAGAAACATAAAATATGGGGGGGGATTAACAGAAAGTCACTTACGTCCTTTACGTTTAATATGAACGGGTTAATTTTCTTTTGAATTAAAACTTGAATAAGTTATGTTATTATTTAAACGTTTAATTGATCAGTCATACATTAGGCCTAACAAGTTGACTCTTCCAAGTCTACATTTTATATCCTTCGCGTATTACCGTGCTAGATGATCTTCCATAAACATTCCCATGAATATGGAAGAATGAAGTAGCAGACGCAGTACAACAACTTTTGAGGCACTCTGTGATCTGTTTTGCAGTAGCAGTGGGCGAACTTTGAGACACTTCATAGAGCCAAGAATCCTCTCCTACTTCCGGTAACGTTCTTGGCACTGTAATAAGAGCATATTTTTTAAATGTAGTAGAACTTACCATGCAATGAAAAGTAACCACTTGGTGACGTTAGTCGAGTGACGCACGCGAGTTCATTAGAATTCCACATGACTCGCGGCAAGTGGGCAGTCGTCATAGCCTACGTCACGGTGACGTCATCGGGTGCAACTGCATTACTAAATGCATACCGCTACAGGGCCGAGGTTATTCAGCACTTGCCTGGCAATGACTAGCGGTTCCTCTTTGTTACAGTAGCCTACTGCATAGCAAATTCTAAACCAAAACTTTCTCAGACTGGATTGTTAGAGAAATTGAAAACTATTCTATTTTGATTTCAAAGATAACGTGCTGTTGTCCTTTTAAATTCTCTTTAGAACATTTATAACCTGTGTTTATGGGTGTCTGTATTAGTGAGAGTATATTTAACTGAGGAGAGAATTGGAATTGCGGCGACCGTGCCTTACGTTAAGGACTATTTGCTGGAGAGAAATGGGAAACCATGGAAAGCCACTTCTAAGATGACCAAGGTGGCAATCGAACCCGGAGCTCCGGGGCGATAGTCATGAATGCTAGCCGCTACACCACGAGGGATGGTTGTCTGCGCTAGGATCATCTGGCTCCCCGCTCGCCTTTGTCGTCATGTTTTAATTAATTTATTTATATATTTACTTATTTCTTTTTTATTTATTTATTTATTTATTTATTTATTTATTTATTTATTTATTTATTTATTGATCGTACCCAGCAGGGTTCAGTGTGCGGTCCAATAGGCTAACAGTCCACCTACACAGTAAAAAGCAGTTCCAGGTATTTCTACATTATTAAGTAGTAATACAGTATTTAATCGCTGGCTGCATGCATGGCTCAGCGGTAACGTTCTCGCCTGCTGATCCTAAGGATGCAGGATCGAATCCTGGCGCAGTTAAAGATCCCCTTTATGGCAAAATTCCGACAGCCCGGCGTCTCTAAAAGCCACAGTAGTTAAAAGGCACTAAGACCAATAACATTATTACAGACTACTATTAGTATGGCAATATCTAAGTGTAAATCTTCTAGCTAGGAAGTTCACACACATGTCTAAACGCGTCGTTGTAAAAAGCTAAAGCTAAATTGGATCTAATGTCAAAAATAAGCACAGGTTTAGAAATTAATCTTGGTGGCCGACTCACTGCCACATGGTCAAACTGTTGTTTTCTCTTTTCACGATGAGCTTTATATGCAACTAACTCTCGTTACCCGTCGTTGACGAGACCGCGCAGTGACCCAGCGGTTGACACTCCTGAGATCCGGGTTCGATTTCCGGCTCTGCTAAGAAATTCAATTCTGGTCTGAAGGCTGGAACGGAGTACATTGAGTCTTGTGAGGCAAATCTGAGAAAATGTGGGTTCGATACTCACCTCAGCCATCTTAGAAGTGGTCTTTCTTGGTTTGTTGTGGTTAAAATAGTCTATCAATTGTAGGTTTGCTATTTTGTCTTGTGTAGATTTGGATCTGATGATGCTCGCTTGACGAGCGAAACATGTGATACCTTAGTTTTCTCCTTCTTTTGTAGTCAAAAATTATTTATTTATTTATTTATTTATTTATTTATTTATTTATTTATTTAGCGTATGGCTTTTTGTGCCGGAAGCGTCCGATGACATGTTTGGCTCGCCAGAGGCTGTAGCCTCTTCAAGCGGACACCCATGGGATGAGCTACAAGTTACGTTCAATTTCAAGTAGTTCCAACTTTCGCTACTAGATGTACTGACACCTAGTGGTGAACGTTGGAACTTTGATAGAGCGTTTCAACGAAATCTAACCTGCAAATTTAGCTTCACACAAGTTTAATTAGTGGAAGGTTCTTTCACATGCCATAAATCTATGATATGGGACCGCCGGCTTTACTTCCCCTCCGAAAGAAGGCATACTGAAGGATTTTAACGCTCTTAAAAAATCCGATGACTTCAGCGGGGTTTGAACCCGCGATCTTGGGCATGGAAGCTCAGCATGCTACCGACTACGCCACCGAAGCCAAAACAAATGTTTTTACAGTACTAATCACATGTAATTATTTTCTGGTTATTTTCCGCATGTCCCAATAATTGGGATTACACTGAGTAGACCGACTGAAGAGTTGTTGTAGTATTAACTACAAATTATTTATGTAGCCTAATACAAAGAGAGATAGAGAGAAGTAAGGCAATTACGCACTTCGTATTCATCTCTTGGTATGAAGCTGTGGGTTCAGACAGGGACTCGGAGATGGCTGCAATGAAGTGGCAAGCACATCCTACTGACATGCATGTGTCTCAATCATGCATCATTCACTTCGCACAGACCGTGGAGTGAATCTCCTGCCAGGAGTAGGATGATCGATTCTCTTCACAGATAGTTTAAGTTCATCACTGTTCAACTCCAACTGCATTGGTTCTTCTCGACAAATGATGTGCTAGTAGTGACTTTCCATTGTTATAGTAAGTAATTGATTCTTCAAGAAACATTGTATTAACTCAATTTACTCCACGATTAGCGATTTAGAGGGCAATTGAACTCATAGTATTTTGCTTCTTTTCAGCTATGACGTGAATATGACCTTGAAGGTGTCTTCCTTTACTCTACAAACCAGTCAACGACGGGTACTGATGGCTAGTTAGGCTATGAGATAAATAAAGTGGTACCAATGTAGGCCTACTCTCCGGAACAACCAAATGAATTGTAGTGACTATCCCTTGTGAAAGCTTCAGTTATCATATCGTGGGCGGTCTAGTCACTGGACTTTCTAGGATAACGTATCTGTGCGTGCCAGCACCGCGACCGCTCGGCTCCAAAGGTACCACGCTCGATTCCTGGAAAAATTCATTGCTCGTACTGCCTTATGACTATTTGTTCCTGGTAGAGTGGATGACCGGTCACAATCGATAGTTCCGTGTCACGAGCGACAGAAGGTCGAGAAAATATAAATAACTTATATTGAGATCAGTGGCGTCAGAGCCCCCAACTCCACAAATAGGGAGCCCCTGGAGAAGAACTTTGGTAGTGTTGAGTCATTGATGTGTTCAACTACTGTCGACCAAATTATTATGTGTACTCGCGTTTGAAGGTTGTTTGTTAAGTAACCAATAGACCTACATAAAATCCAATACCATCAACATTTTCGTCGTTCTATTTTACGTTAGTTCATGTAGGTTTGGATTTTTAATTTATATTTTAATATTTTTTTATCGCAGTTGGAACACAAAAAGTGCACGTTTTTAAGCGTGTTTCATCCATGCGTCACATTTAAGAATTATTATCTCAAAAGCCCGTCATCAGATCGAACCCAAATTATAACACAATATACATTGGAATGTTGTATAATTGGTTTATTAATTTCACAATTTTGTGTCTCCAAGAAACAAAGTTGTTATCATTTTTGAAAGGTAACTTTTTCTCGGCTCGGGGTGGTTGGAAAATGTAGTTCCTGGTTGCGTTGTAATCGTTATACATCAAAAAGTTATGCTGTATTGTACTTTAATTCACTTATTTTATATCGGTTTGTATTTGTACGAGGAAATAACACATGGTTCAACAGCTAGCCGCTCCAGCAAAAGCTGTACAGCGTTGCTGAGATGGAGCCCATCACCTCCGAGCGAGACGCGCCATGATGCGTGTGGACACCATTTCGGCAACGCTGTACAGCTGTTCCCGAGAGCGGCTAGCTGGTGAACCATGTGTCATTTCCTCGTACAAATACAAACCGATATAAAATAAGTGAATTAATTTACGTATTTCACAGTCATACAGCATAACTTTTTGATGTATAACGATTACAACGCAACCAAGAACTACATTTTCCAACCACCCCGAGCCGAGAAAAAGTTACCTTACAAAAATGATAACAACTTTGTTTCTTGGACACACACAATTTTGAAATTAATAAACCAGTTATACAACATTCCAATGTATATTGTGTTAAAATTTGGAATCGATCTGATGACGGGTTTTTGAGATAATAATTCTTAAATATGACGCATTGTTGAAAGACGCTTAAAAACGTGCACTTTTTGAGTTCCAACTGCGATAAAAAATATTAAAATATAAATTAAAAATTCCAAACCTACATGGACTAACGTAAAATAGAACGACGAAAATGATGATGTTATTGGTTTTATGTAGGTCTATTAGTTACTTCACAAACAACCTTCAAACTCGAGTGCACATAATACTTTGGTCGACAGTAATGGTTCAGTCATAGAATGCAAACACATTTGCCATTGAAAACAAATGTTTTTAAATAACCGTATTGATGTTAGAATTAAACGTTTAAATTATACGCCAAATCAATACATAAACAAATATATATTTTATATATTAGTACATGTTTCGACCCACAATGGGGTCATCCTCAGCCTAAAAAGTAAATCAATTAAGAATTGAAAACTAAAATAGCATATGTGGCTTAAATCTAAATTAAAATGAAAAATTAATGATAATAATTGAGTCGCCTTCGTTGCAAAACCAGCTAAATGTACTTTTTTTAAATGTTGGGAAAACGGTAAAACCCGTTTTTAAGTGGTTCAAAAGAGGTACAAATGAGATCCTTTTCTTAAAAAACTGTGAAAAAATAGTGGATTATAAATATCTTAGAGTGAGCAATCGTGCATTTGTACTTTAGTCGTATTTTACAAGTAAAATTTGAAGTTAGCTGTTTCTGCATCCGAACGCCATATTTAGCAGGTTTTGCAACCGAATGAAATGCAGTTAGCCGGTTTTGCAACCTTTTGAAAGGTTCAAAGCTAGTAATTTGGAAAACCTGAATGCGAGTTGTGAGACGGGAAATAGGTTTGAAAGTATTTTGGGTTAGTGGTTCTTATACTATAAGATATTGAACTAACATTATTAATAATAATTGCCATGTTGAAAAGTTATATTTTGCTGGAGTTGAAATGGGAAATAAATGCACTGTCAACATTATCAAAATCAAAACATTTGCAAGTTTCTGTTTAATACATAAGTTACATTATTAACACAATAACTTTATTAAAGTCTTTTATTTTTAAACAACACTCTCGCCGTCAGCGTCACCGAATAGTTCGAAAACATCGTCTGCTTGGTCAGCTACTCTGCTTGGCTCTGCAGTCAAGCTCTCTTGTTGAGTGAACACGTCCGTAAAGAAAATTAAGATTTCATCTTGGTCCCATTGCTCTCCGAAAGTAGAGCCAAAAATCTCTTAACGTCATAGAGTTTAGCTTTTTTCACAACATTGCCTGTAGGGATGACGTCAGGGAGATCATTCTTAAAAGTTTTCCCTTTCTTAGTAAGGCTCATTGGCTGGCAGGCTTCGAAATTATAAAAAGGCTCTCCTTGGACAAACCACACTTTTTTAGTTGGGCTCTTCGTAAAATCAGTTTCTTGGCCTTCTGGAACTGGAAGTGGCATGTTCCTGGGATTTTCAGAACGCTCTGGACGTAAGTCTTCCAATCATGTACTGTGCAATCGTCTCCCAAATGAACCAGCGTGGAACCTGAACCCCTATTCTCCCAATCCGAATCCGAATTGTGGTGACTCATTGCTGTAAGTCCAACAAAACAATGCTAGATCTATCAATAAATAATTCATTGTAACCACTAAATAATAGAATTGTCATTAAAAACACTCACCAATGAGGGTTACGCTGGCATCCCGCTCAACTTGCGATTGTAACCGTTCTTGCATCATCCACAAATGCAGCGACTCCACTTTTACGTACTACCAACATAAGCAGTTCCATTACTGCCTACCTAACACTTCTGCGACTCTTAACGCCCTACAAAATCAGTAAACGAGACAATTGATGGAACATAGCAACAATTGGCAGGTTTTTCATCCGTAGGCAATCGATATACCCAACATAGCTGGTTTTGCAACCGTTTGCCACTTGGCTGGTTTTGCATCCGATCAAGCTCGACACTTAGCAGGTTCTGCAAACGAACGCTTTCTTCGAAGCTTATTTTGAGAGCGTTATAGCTGGTTTTGCACCCTGAGTCTTTCAACAATCGTTAGAGGACGCGAAATTGTATCCAATGGCGCTAAAAGCTACTTTGTTGAATTTTTGTCAGTTAGCTGGTTTTGCAACTGGGCGACTCAATTGTAATAAGAAAATATAGTAATAAAAAGTGGATATCCTTACAAATGTAGTATTAATTAAATAAATATAAGATTGGTCGTTTAACAATAATTTTAAAAAAGTAGTTAGAAAATAAGAACTATTAACGGTGAGTGTAAAAATGTTAAGCTTCAAAAAATTTATCAAAATATACACAAAATAATCTGATAAATACTTAATGTATGCATTACATACGGTACTACGGGAGAATTTTCAACACGACGGTTGCATTAAAGCGGCAAATTACATAACCTAACACTGTTTGGCAAATTTAAAGAGGAACATCTGATACCGTAATTCCATTTCAAAAATCCCGGTTTATCTTCTAAACGTTTTGGACATTTATTAGAATTGCCACATATCCATATTGGGCATTTCAACTCAAATCCTTGTACGCTTTCCGAATTTCTCCATCCCATACAACGAGGTTATTTCATGTCATCGTAATACTGGTTGACACCTTTTCAAAATCGTTAATAAACTCCATATTGAAGAGGATTCAACTTATTTAACTCAAGCGCCGAACTGAATTATTTTATTGATTTTCTAAATTATTTTATGTATATTTTGATAAAATTCTTAAAGCTTAACATTTTTACACTCACCTTTAATAGTTCTTATTTTCTAACTACGTTTTTAAAAAATATTGTTATAAGACCAATCTTATATTTATTTAATTAATACTACATTTGTAAGGATATCCATTTGTATTACTATATTTCATCTATATTTCATTTATTACAATTATTATCATTAATTTTTCATTTTAATTTAGATTTAAGCCACATATCGTATTTTAGTTTTCAATTCTTAATTGTTTTTCTTTTTAGGCTGAGGATGACCCCATTGTGGGTCGAAACATGTACTAATAGTATATAAAACTTTGTTTATGTATTGATTTGGCGTATAATTTAAACGTTTAATGGTTCAGTATTTCTTAATAACTCATTTTGATTTTTTGAGCTCTTTTATAGAATATGTTGAAGGAATAACGGATTATTCCATTACAACCATTTCGGTTTTGAAATGACCATAGTTCATTACTATAGGCTACTTGTTTAACAGTGTCTGTTTTCTCATGCAACCGCTTAATATGACGGCTTCGGTGGCGTAGTTGGAAGCATGCTGAGCTTCTATGCCCAAGATCGTGGATTCAAACCCGGCTAAAGTCGTCGGATTTATTAAGAGCGTTAACAATCCCTCAGTATGCCTTCCTTCGGAGGGGAAGTAAAGCCGGTGGGCCCATGTCATAAATTAATGGCAAGTAAAATAATCTTCTACTAACTACGATTGTGTGAAGTTAAATTTTAGGTTAGATTTGATTAACGCTCTGTAAGTTCCAACGTTCGTCGCCAGGTGCCGGTTGCGGTGAAATCTAGTAGCCAAGTTCGCGGCTAGGTGTCGTTGATGGTAATATTTGGTAGCAAAAGTAGGAATTAGGCTACTTGAAATTGATCGTCTGCAGTCCTTACCTGAATTACAGATAACACACACTAATACAGGCATGACAATTAACACGGATATCAGACATTTCCCACTTCTACGCCAGGAAAATAGTTTCTAACCTAGGACCACATCCTCCTCCTACCAAACCCTCGCCTCAGTTACAAATGCATAGGCTATACAGCTATAGGCACCACAGTACAACAGGTTATCAGATAAATTATGTGTACACACACACACCCGAGTACACGAAGCTGAAATGACAAAGATGGCTAAGCCCATACATGAATGAAACAACTCGTGGTTAACATACCAGTTCCAGTAAATCTGGAGATATGTATTCAAGTCCAGGTTCGCCCATATTTTCAGTATTTTCAGTTCAGATAGACTAGTCATAAATTAATTACCTAGGCTGTAGAAAATTCTCTCTTCAAGACAGAACCTAAGGTTAACTTTTATTATAGCTTAATACTAAACTGCATATGAAAAGACACCTGATTTCCACCAAGAAGGGCAAATTAACTCTTCTGTTTGCTCTTGAGAAGACAGGTAACGTCATTTCTGATTCTATCCACGTCACAAAACTTTCTGTTGGTTTGAGTAATTGCATGTCTATCTCATTAAAAGCAGGTAAAGTTTATGCTATCTAACTGTGGAGACAAGTTTACGTAATGTACAGTAGGTACTGTGGTTTTAATTCAGACACGTGCTCTGCCTGTAACAAGTGAAGTTGATTGCCTTCAGAGTAACTCGCATTCATTTAGTGGTACCGTACTGGCATTCAGCTGGGGACAATGACATCACTTAGGACATGCCGTTCACTGCTGGAAACTCAACTAAAACTAACTGGTCACGAGCGTGCCAGAGGGCTCGTGTATACAGCATAGACCAATATTTTAGGAGACTAAATGCAGCATAATAAAGGCCTAAATACTTATGCATGCCAACATTTTAGGCACACAGTCAGTCTAACTCGATCGAAATTATGAAGCAAGTGAATTCTTATCTGACTGTTGGGACGTACACAAAGTGAATGGATTTGGGATGTTTTTGAAATTACTGGGCAATATGGTGAACAACATATATCTTAATACTGTACTACCAATTGATTTTATTAACAAAAATATGTACCGACTGGAGTCTTCTTACCTGTGCAGGTAATTAATTTTTATATTAGGCTATATAGAAAAGAGGTTTTAACAAGAACAGTTATTTGAGCATTTTTTTAAAGATACGTTACAATTACATTTAGCACCATTAAAATATATTTTGTTATCAAATGAAACATCAGAACCAAAAAATGGTTCACAACATTTGGCAAAAAGTATGCTATGCTATAGCGATTCGTTGGTTGGCTTTGACGCTGCTATTTACTTCTTTAATAGGGAGCATATCCTTTAAGTTACAGTAAGTAGGCTACCTGAATCCTAAGTATCTATCAACTGATGAATTTCAACCATAAGACCACTTGGGCCTCCTTAATGCTTGATGTCACGAGCATACCATCAATGTTCTTCACAATGAAGGAAGGAAGATTGCAGGTTAACGTGACCGTGAGCCACGGGACCTCCTTTTTACGTGGAATCCGAACCACAGGACATGGCATTTCACTTCAAAAATCTCACATTGACCGGGAATCGAACCCGGTCCATCTTAGTGAGAGGCAGCTCCACAATGAATAAATGCTGTTGACAAGAGAACATTTTTCTTCAATGACAGGTTAGGCCTTGATCAATAATCAGGATATAATAGGAAAATCATAGATACAAAGCTTCCATGAAAATATCAATTTCTAAAAGCATAGGACTCATTCCGCCAAAACATTGGTGAGGGATATGAGATTATGAAGGTCCAATAACAGGTTGCAATTACAGCGACATACATTGTTACTTACAACAGTTTCTCACGGTACATGATATAACTTCATTTCATAGAATCTGCAAGTACAAAAATTGATGGTAGACTCGCATTGTTTGCAACGTGGGATGAAACCTGCTCCCACAAAGTAACAGGCAGCTAATATTGGACAGTGTGAAGAATTCAATAAATCTCCCAGTCACTAGCTAAAGGTATTATTTGCATAACACTGCAGACATATTCAATAGATATCGTAGTTTACTGGTATGTATGCTAGGACAACCTGAAGTTGAACCCTGTCCATCTCTCTGTTTCCGAAATGTACGCATGTACCGTATGCTTAAAACTTCCCACAATGTTTTTTTTCCTTTTTTTCCTCGAAATTATTACACTCTGAACATACGGTACGCAAACGTTTCCCATTTTCTGCCACAAAATATTCTGTAGGAAACCCGCGAACCCTTCGTATCGCAGTTCTTGGCATTCTGATACCAAATAGATGTGAACTCTTCTGATTCAGAGTGTGAACTGGCCATAAAACCGTTAAACTTGACTCTGTTATGATATTTTTAATTGTTGACCTGTTCCTCACAGAACTTTATTTATTTTTAGTTTGGAATTTCTATTGTTGAAAAACTAGCTTCTCATCGTTAATGTGATTATTTTTAATATTAATTATAGTCATAATTGTTATAAATGCATTTTAGCAGGCAGTTCATTTCCAAGAATTTAATTTTAAATATTAAGCCTATGCTTTTATGCTTTGTATTTTTTAATATGCTTTATTGTGCATTAACATTAGAGGCAGTTGGTTAACCCAAATCGTGTTTGGGGTGGTAACCATACTGTACGTTTAAAGTGCTGTTATGCTCTTTATACTTTTGGGTTGCTCTATATATAAATGTACAATAATGTAGCCTACAATAACTTCATTGAACTAGCCTAATTTAACTGTACAATGCTTCAAATATTGTCCAGGTAAGCAATACATGAGAAACTGACTACTGTACATACCCATAAAATATACTATATTTCCATTTCTATTGATTGTATCACAGAATTTTTGCTGAAACGATTAAAACCTGTTCTAACAATATCGACATAATACCATGGTAGCCTAGTTCGTTACTATCCTCCATCACATAATTTCTTGACACTACTGACGTTTTCACCGAGACGTCCCTGCCAATCTTAACACGACTTGTCATTTCATCACTTCTGAAATAAGCACTATCCATTGGCTTGAATAATGTCACTGTTTTGTATAATACATAATTTCGGTGTAGGGTGTACTGGTAAGCCTACATAGGCTAATGGGTGTCTTTGAAAATGCAAAAAAAAATCAAAATATTTAGGCATAAATACATGCCATCTGGGATAAGGTAGGCCTAATTGTTACTCGGAAACACAATTAATTGCTTAAATAAATTACACTGCTCAGAAAATCCTCTATCTCAAGTTTTTATCGCCAAGTTGCAGGAGAAAATAGCAGTTAGAGAATCCGCTGCAAAGTTATGTAACCTCTCGCCTACAGGCGACATGTTCTTCCTATATATCACTCAACATTCGATATACCGTGTTGTATTCACTAAATCTCTACTTACAATAAAACAAAGTTCCCGATTATTGGATGTTCCGGGTAATCTCGAGAACCACTGGATGGATTTTGATGCGGTTTTCATCATTCTGTAAAGAATATCTCGAGGAAGGTTTCTGTAGAAAATAATTTATTTATGACCCAAGGAAGCCGAGCAGTAACGATTTCAGTGAAAAAGTCGAAATAAAAACCTAGCGTCCGTGCGCTTTTTAAGCTTACGCTAGACAAACCGTTAAATATATATATAGTCTACTATGAGTGTAAGAACTGTTCAGCATGAAATGTTATACAAAAACGTCCACGGCAGCATATCTCAATATTCAATACATCGCCCATTTTTTATTACGTTTCCATTTCTTCCAACAATCTCCATTCATTTACATGCTTCGAGACAGTTCACGAGCTAGATGGCTGGCAAGCGAGCCTATCACCGCAGACACTGTCGATTCGTGTCGAGTTAAGACTTCAGAGAAGTGTTTGGAGTTTCCCTGGAAGTAACCTACAACTCGGCTTTTCTTTACTTCGCCTGTAAACTTTCGTTCCGCAGAATACACAGTCAAGTTTAGATAGGACGGAAGGGGGATTTGTGATTCATGTACCTCGCCATTCTTAAATTACGTCTGACGAGAATTCGTTGCACATGCATCTCCATGCTAATATAATTAAAAGTCCAGTTAATGATTTTAACGCATCTTGCCAAGACGGAAAACGGATATAGGTCGTAGTTCATTGAAATCGAGAAAAATACGCTTATCACGTAACAATGAAACTGAGCAACAAACAATTTCTCGATTGCCACAAAAGAGAGAAAGAAAGAATTCACAAAGACAAAGGGTGTCATGCCCAAAGTTTATTTGACACAGGGAAGAAATGTTCATGGTTTGTGGTCCAATAAAGAGAATTCTGCTATGAATTATGATTCCTCCATGAATTATATAGGCTAAATGATGCTTCAGTTTCCGGGTGAAACCGGGGTGGGTTGCTATTAATGTTATAGACTAAATAAATATTTTCTTTATTTGTAATGACCGTGAGCCTCCGTGGCTTAGGCGGCAGCACGCCGGCCTCTCACCGCTGAGTCCGTGGTTCAAATCCCGGTCACTCCATGTGAGATCTGTGCTGGACAGAACGGAGGCAGACAGGTTTTTCTCCGGGTACTCCGGTTTTCCCTGTCAAAATTTCATTCCAGCAACACTCTCCACTATCATTTCATTTCATCTATCATTCATTTAATCATTGCCCCAGAGGAGTGCGTCAGGCCTCGGCAGCCGGCACAGTTCATATCCTCGCCGCTAGATAGGGGCTTCATTCATTCCATTCCTGACCCGGTCGGAGACTGGAAGCAGGCTGTGGATTTTCATTTGTAATGACCGTCATGCAATTCTTACCTCAGGAGTGAGCTCAACTTTGTTAACGCTATCTCGCAAAGTTCTGGTACTTTATCCTAAAATATCCACTTCTATTTCGTAGAGCTAACACTAAATCTTCATGGGAGGATTTTGCCTTATTTCACGCATATTACACCATTTGATCCACAACCAGCCAAGGTGGCTGCCACCGTGCGGTTACTAGGCAGGCCACTTCAGCACCGCTTTAAGTTACCATATCCATAGTGTTGGACTTAGGACTTTCTAAAAAATCGCCTCAAATAATTGGTCATCCTCATCAATGCAAATAGCAGTGAAACGCAAAGTTGGGTAGATTTTGTAGGTGCGGTCTGATTCGTGCCACAAGATTCAACGAATGCAACGATTTCGTAAAAACAGAATCTAATGAAGTTTTTGAAGTAGCCTATCCTATCCTTTTATTTAGCGTGTAGGAGGTGTGGCCTACAACATCCTTTCCCATACAGCACCTCCATCTCTACGGCCTCAAAGCGTTTCGTAAGAGATTATTCCCACCTGACTTCCAGGTAAGGCTTTGCTCTCGTCATCAGGGGCTCACAACTAGTGGCAACCACGGGACCCCAGCTGAGTCCAGCATTGCATTCACTTACTGTGCCTGGTCCCTCCTCTCTTTCGTCCTTCCTACTGACCTATTTTGGTGAACTCTTGTTCTCTTCCAAGCCCGACGGTATTAGGTTATCCTGCCTTTTCTATCCTGATACCCTGAACTTTCGAGGGGTCAGACCTCTTCCTTTCTTTCCATAGTATCTCCTGACGAGGTTTTACAGGTCTGTGTATATTGCCAGAGCCTCACACCAACAGCAGTTAAGATGTAGTGACTTGTGGCAACGCTGTTAGTTCCCAAGCGATCGCCTGGATAGGCAGAGATAAGTAAGTGTAGGCTATGTGTCGGGGTTGGGTCACGCACATCACGAACCTTGCTCGCCTTGCCCCGCCCCTCACCGCCGCCATGTCCTGTCATCCACCTATTCCTAAGTTCAATTTTATAGGTGACAAGCAGTGGCGTACCGACGAGAGGGGGTTCAGGGTTTAAAACATTTGTTTACTTGAATCCTTATAACTAGAGGCATAGCGGCTTCGGTGGCGTAGTCGGTAGCATGCTGATCTTCTATGCCCAAGATCGCGGGTTCAAACCCGGCCGAAGTCGTCGGATTTTTAAGAGCGTTAAAATCCTTCAGTATGCCTTCCTTCGGAGGGAAAGTAAAGCTGGCGGTCCCATGTCATAGATTTATGGCATGTAAAAGAACCTAAGCTAAATTTGCAGGATAAATTTCGTTGAAACGCTCTATCAAAGTTGCAACATTCACCACTAGGTGTCAGTCACATCTGGTAGCGAAAGTTGGAACTACTTGAAATTGAATGGAACTTGTAGCTCACCCCAGGGGTGTCCACATTGAAGCAGCTACAGCCTCTGGCGAGCCGAACATGTCCTCGGACACTCCCAGCACTAAAAGCCATACGCTAAATAAAAACTAGAGGCATGATTTTTTCGCACTAATTTTTGAACGATTTCGCGAAAAGGATAACTTACTAATTTTCGTGTTATTTCGTGAAATAGGCTAGATATTGCTGTATCGCTTTAATGAAATTCTAAAATGTAGACTATAATTAGCCTAAAGGTTTGAATATTGTGGTTCGGAATCATTTATATGAATGGTAGTCTATATATATAAATTATTAGTAAGCAACCAATATTATTCGATTATAATCCTGATTTTGCATTAATTTTAATGCTAGCAGTGCCTGAACTATTTCAACTTGTTGAATCTTTGTTCGCTCTTCTCTTTCTTTTCATATATAATCTTGAAACTAAATTTCAAGCTCGTTATTCACCACGGATTTCGCTGTAATATCGCACTTATCGCGAAATAATTGAATTTTACTTTAAAATGGCCTTATCGCTTTAATTCGTTTAATTCCTTATTTTCTTAACCAGAAAGGGCAAACTCAGCTAATTTGGCAGTACGTTTAATTTGGCAGTATTTTATGTTATAATTATTTCTAACTTATCCGAGTCGTTTTTGTAAGATTCAAGTTTGTACCAGCAGAGTGCAGCATGTTTCAAACCTTGTGGATTTTTTGCTGAGTGTTTCGAGGGCTACCGGTGGCTGTACGGGAAAACAAACACTGCTTGTTGTTAGAAGATGAGTAACAGCGAGTGGTGAATGTAAGATTGTAGCGTTACTAGCGGCTGGATGTAAGTGAATTATACATAAGTTTGAAGATTAAACATCTGTATACAAGGTATGATCAACATTTTCTGTATATATTGATTTTAAGTGGAATAAGAGCTTAACATAAGTGTGACTTTTCTTAATGGCATGACATAGTTGCTGACGGTGTGCTCCAAGGCCACGTTTACGAATCCTTATATTTCCTGCCACCTATGGGCCACAATGTGTATTATAACGAATTCTTATGTTGGTTGTTGTAACCGCATCATATTTTATCACTTTTGTGGTGTAAGGTGTGTTGCAGGTATGCCAGGGGGACGCGAGAAGTACGGCTTTAGATGTTATCAGGCCGATATAAAGTCTGCTGTAGGAAAGGTGTTAATTGATGGCTGGTCAGTGTACCGATCGTCCAATGAGTTTAGTATCCCATTTAACACTTTAAAGAGATATCTGACCGTTTCGTCAGGACCACACAATGTTCCAGAAGTAAAGAAGGGCAGACCTCTGGTCCTCACTGGCACTCTCTTATATCATTGAAATGCAGGATATTGGCTTTGGTTTGACCGCTACAGATGTCCGCAAACAAGCCTATGGCCTCGTCGCCAAGATTGGGCGTAAAAATCCATTCAACGCTGAAGAAGGTTTAGCAGGTTGGGATTGGTTTCCGAACCACCGGGATTTATCCTTTGAACAGGAATGCCCTTTCTGAGGATGTGTATCATCCTGGAACATAGCATGGCACGGCCAGGAGGCAATATGCACTTGCCGCAGCCGTTTCCAAGCGAACGTCAAAGACGTAACGCAGCGCCAAGAGCTCGTGGGTTCGAGAGTTTTGCATCAACGTCTGCCAGTGCTGGCTTCAATAATCAAGATGATGATGATGATGAAATGACGAACATTCATACGGAGACCAGTGAGACTCACAGACGCAACCTAAACACATATGCAAGCACGTCGCCGAGTAGAGATGTCTGCAAAACATGTGATGGTTCATTCGATGAGGACCGTGATCGTGAATCCTGGATTCAATGTACAGGGTGTCTGGATTGTTATCATGAGAATTGTCAAGGCCTGAAGTGATACCGACTGAACTTTAAATATAACGAGTGCAGTGAAAAATGAATTAACATAAGTGCCGACTCTCCCCAACATATGATTCATAAAGACAGCGCAAAATTGCTTTAAAATATTTTGTCGCGTTTATCGTTAATACGAAAAAATCATCTGAAGATTGTTAAGTTAAACGCTGTTACATAAATAAAAATAACAATATTGCCAAATTGAACTAGTACTATTGCCAAATTGCCCTAGAGACCTGCCAATTTAAAAGAGTGTGTTTTCCTTCATTGTAATCAAACTATGAGGCATTTCTTGCATTTAGCTTTTGTTTTAAAATATAGATTCTCATGAGGAAATGTCTGAATGTAAGTATTTTATGTACTAAATTATGAAAATATGTTTTGTTTCTTTAAAACCAGTCCAATTATTAAAATTACTGCCAAATTTGCCGACTCTCCCCAACATATGATTCATAAAGACAGCGCAAAATTGCTTTAAAATATTTTGTCGCGTTTATCGTTAATACGAAAAAATCATGCCTCTACTAACAGTACAACCTACTGTCCCATCTATCACCAGTTTTACTCTACCGCTAGTGAGGCTTCTTTACCCCTGTATATAGTTTAAACTAGCAGAAGTACGCGCTCTTCGAACGGTCTTCGGTATTAATAACCAGACGCTATCAATTGAGCTACTGTTGCAATGGTTAGGGGCTTGTTAATCCTTCATACGTTTATCAGAGCGAAGTTAGTTCTCTGGGAATATCACAGACGCTGTTAATTTAAGGGCCTTAAAATGTGGTTTTCGGAGACTCTTTATAGACTCCCGAATTTTGTGTCTCACGTTGAGAAGCGCAACATATGCTTTGGTCGTCCTTCTAGGATAATTTTTATATTTCGCCTATTTTAGCATGTATTTTGAAAAGTTTTTTCCTATACCAACCCCTCTATGAGAAGTACGGTGAAGAGTTTTATAAATGATTGGTGTATTGACTCTCATGGATACCTAATTTTACTATGCTCCAAACATTCGAACACGAGCTATAAGCGTACATAAAGGTACACAGAAAGTATGCCTTAGCCTACTTCGGAGGGGAAGTAAAGCCGGCGGTCCCATGTCATAGATTTATGTCATGTAATAGAACCTTCCACTAACTACAATTGTATGAAGCTAAATTTGTTGGTTAGATTTGATTAACGCTCTATTGGTTCCAAAGTTTGCCACCAGGTGCCGGTTGAGGTGGCATCTAGTAGCCAAGTCACAGCTAGGTGTCGTTGACGGTAGCATTTGGTAGGAAAAGTAGGAACTACTGGAAATTGATCGTCTGCAGTCCTTACCTGAAATACAGATAACACACACTAATACAGCCATCACAATTAACACCGGTAATCAGACAGATTCTACACACACTCAAAGTACACGAGGCTACGTGAATGCGTTGTCGCAGCTTCTAAACTGAGGAACCAACCAACCAACGTACAACATATCGCCCAGATGTCTGAATATGGATATATCAACCACACAGTATCAAACAAAATCATCCTTGCGATGAACCCGTTTGTAGAAAAAAAAATGTGAATGTGCTCAATCTAAATTCACCTAACGTGTACTTCCTGACGTGAAAATAAATTTGAAAATCTCGTAGACGAAACGCAATACACCTCACATAAAGACTGACCCTCACCGTTGTGTAAAGTCCCCATCCACAGGAATACACCTTTAACAAATTATATAGGCTTGTGGTGCATGCATATTCAGTTTTTTTTATCCTCCAATGGCCCAAATTCCAAATAGCCGCAAAAAAAACTATTTCAATTCAGAAATTTTTGAAAATGATGTTGCTGTTTGGAGATATAATTCTGTACGACATATCAAACGTTTAAATCACGTGAAAAATTCTAGGATACCCCTTGACCCCCTTAAGGGACACTAGGGCTGAGTTTTTAGGCAAAAAAGACAAAATAACTGTTTTTTGTTTTTCCGATATATATATCTTATGGACCCCTGTGGATAATTTCAGTAAAACAGTTTTCATGCACCGCCATTTTTAAAGGCTCAGCGACATTTTTAAATCTCCTCTGCGTAAAAGGAAGATGGAAGCCAAATCATAGAAAGTAGGCTATACTTTTAAAACTAGAAATCCTAGAAAGTCGTAGGTTAACTCAAACGAAAGGTCTAAATGCTCTTTATCTCTACAACAAAACATTGTATTTTTCACATTTTTTTTTCACAAAAGTTTCATTGGGTGAGCCAAACTGGTTAACATAGCTTGCGATTTTATAAACATGCTTTTATCTCCAAACTACGTTTTTAGGAAAACAAAATGCTCCATGTGCATGAGGTATTCACCAATTTTACTAAATAAATCACTGGATATTCACAAACACATGTGCTGCGAGATAACATTGCAATATCTCCAGCCACGTCGTAAATTACAGACCAAAAAAATAAAAAACCATGAAAAATTCTCAAAATTCATAAAACATGATGGCACATAAAGAAGAAATTTATCTGATAGCATACACGTATCACTTTCCTGAAATGTCTCAATGTTATAATATTTAGAATAGTTTTATGTATATGTAATAAAAATATCAAGCGTTTTACACAATTGCTAATGCGCATGGAGCATTTTGATCACACGTTATATTTTAATAATATAATTAGTAAAAACTCCATTACATTTCATCCAATGGTTTTCAAATTTGGTTTGTGACTTAGTGTTACTATTCTAAGTATGCAGTTTAAATTTCAACTAATTCTGATAAAAAATGTGGAAGTTGAAAAACTCAGCCCTAGTGTCCCTTAAGCGCATTGATGAATTTTACAGTCTAAGTTGGTTCCATGATAACCTTATAGCCAATTGAAAACTTTCACAGAAATGTAATAAGTGGAGTGGCATTGCTTTTTACAGAATTAGATGGAAAGTTGGATGTCTTCTCTTGAGAACCTGTTGTCATTGTTGCCGGATTGCATTCCTTCATTAGTTTATTAAATTCAATTAGTTTTCTGGGAATATCTCAGAAACTGTTGGTTTTAGAGCCTTAAAAGGTAGTTTTCGGGAACCCTCGAGTTTTGTTTCTGCCACCGAGGGGCTAAAAAATGAGCTTTGTCTCGTCGTTGTATGCCATAATATAATAATAATATTAATAATGATAATAATGAAATAAATACAATATAGGGATAAGGATATAAAAGACCTTCCATACCACACCCGCACGTGAAAATCGCGTGAATAAATTCTAGTGTACCCCTTGACCCCCTTAAGCGCATTATACGTATTTATGAATTTTACAGCTTAGTTTGGTTTCGTGATAACCTTATAGCCGTTTGCAAACTTCACAGTAATGTAATAAATGGAATTGCATTGCGTCTTACAGAAATAGATGCTCCTATGAGATTCCGTTGCCATGGTTACCAGCTTGCATTCTTTCAAGATTATTAAATGAAATTAGTTTTCTTGGGAATATCTCAAAAACTGTTGGTTTTAGGGCTATAAAATGTGGTTTTCGGGGGCCCTTAAGGCTATTAATGATTAGTGTCGTGCCTCTGATGGATATCTGTATCAAATTTTATGTTGATCCACCCAGCCGTTCTCAAGTTATAAGGACTCGAAGTTGTCCACAGACAGACAAACAAACAAACAGACAGACAGACAGACAGACAGACAAAAAATTTATTTTTGCGCGCATCCATCATAAAACAGTCTGAAACGCGCAAATAACGCAAATTTCCGTGGAAATTCAGAAAAAAAACAGACAAACCTTCATTTTTATATGTATAGAGATGTGATCACACTCCTCACGTGGTACATGCTCTACACTCGACTCGCAGCGAGACTCCTCCTTCAGCTGACCTTGCCCATCCTATTAATAGAAGAAGTTTTCCATTTTCTACTCCAGGTTGATGCTGGGATGGTTCTTAATTAAGGCCACGGCCGCCTCCATCCCAGTCCTAGCTTCAGTTGCAAGTACACACACTACTACAGACACCACAATTACACAGGTTATTAGGCAAAATCTATCTACCTGCATACACCCATGTGCAAAGAATAATGTCTAAGCCCCTCAGATAATGCGGAATGGAATGAGATGTCTCAGAAGCATCGTCCGTCAAATGCATGTTTGCTTTTTTAACAATTATATTTTGCGGTAGCCTAATAGCCTGTAGAAATTTTTGAAACATAAAGCAAATTCTATTTTTGTAGCTTCTGGTAATGCCGCCCTCCGAAAATAGTTTCTGTGCCTCAGCCTGTCCCCAGGAACATGGTATAAACTTGTAATTCTAGATCAGGTTTGGGCCAGGTGACACATCTCAATAGGACGTGGAATAGAATAGCTCCAATCCAAGCATTTGGCGGGAGATGAAATGGGGGAACCAAAGACGGGATGGGATCAATGCCCTGAGCTAACCTGTTCTATATATGCTAGGCCATAGAGCATAAGCGGTTGGTGTAAGTCTTGAAGGAAGTCCAATAACATTCCCCTGCATTTCACATTGTGTCCTGGTTTCATAAGTTACGGTTATTTGTGTTGAGTATGAGACATAGCTCTGAAGTATAGTCTACGAGAAAAACAACAGTTTTGAGGTCACGGGTAAGAGTTATAAACATTCTGAAACAGAGTAGACTACCATAGCTCTTGGAATGTGTTTTATAGAGAAGTTCTCACCATGGACGTCAATTGAATAATTCAGTACATCCGTCTCTAGGTGCTCCATTTTAACACACTAGAACGCAAGGAGTTCACTTCTATGGTAGAAGGACAAACTATCGTTTACTAAGGGTAATAACCTTCTTCGTTTGATAAATTATGAGCTTTTTGGTAGGCTAACTCATTTCTTGAAATAAAAGTCCTCTTGGAATGTTTGTAACAATAACCTTCTGAGTTTTGAGTTTCATGAATCGGCGAGCCATTAAAATTATTATGACTCATTATATTATTTTTTGATAGGCTATAGCCTAAATATTTAAAAAAGTTGTGCGTGTAGTTGTGAATGAGCTTAAGGAATTCTATGTTGTGTTATAACCTGTAGCAACCCCCTCTGAACGAGTCAAGCCCCTGGCCGCCTCTGTTCGGGAAACTGTAGCTCCCCATTCAAGGATAGGCCTACTACTATAATTTTTTTTAAGAAACCAGATCAATTGTTGAAATTTCTGAGATATGCCCACAAGAGAACTCACCCTATCTTCTACATATAGAGTATGGAGACGAGTGAAGTTGACGTTTGTGAGCACTTGAACCAACAGAATCAAGTATTTGAAAAATCGTTGCAGGCCTACTTCTGTCATGAGCACAGTTGATCTCCTGTATAATACAGTACCTCTTTCTTTTCACCTAGTTTGGAAATTCTCATTATATTAGATAGTATGAATTTGACTTTTAAGCTTTCATATCCAGTCTGATGGTGATTTCGTGTAATATTCATTGCGGCAGTCTCGCATGTTCTCCAAGCAATATAACCAATAACGTATGTTTCAATAGATCAATGCTCACCAAAATTAACATTCAGGAAGCTTCATATGGCGAAGATATTGTCTGAATTAGATTCTAATAGTATTGAATATTACTCGCATCGGCCATCTTGAATATGTACGAGAAAATAGCCAAATCTACGAGTGTTATGCCTATGCACTATCTATGAAATCTAGCATTTTGAAACTCCCCATAAAGTTAACACTGTTTAACTTAGTATATTTACTTTGCTGACGGCTGCGCTGTTGTTTGTTTATCATAACTTATTGGTTGTAGGCTAGCTGCGAAAAGGCGAGTGACTGTGCCAATGTAAGCTCAGTGAACATTGCGTATTTCCTATCTTGAACTTCAGCAGTCATATTCGTAATGTGTTATTATTTAAATTATTTTCTTGTCAAGAATTGGTTGGGAATGCTAGTGACGTCGTTTGGCAACGAAGATATCAGAGAATGAGGGAACCGGGAGAGCTGGTCTCCATGGGAGTGGCCCACGTGGTGTTGAGACGGCTGACCCAGTTTCTCGTGACCTGGTCGCTTTGCCACACTGCTCCTGGTCAAACATGCCTTAAATAGGGCAGGAAATGTGTTTTAAGACACTTTGTGAGGACTGCTAGTCCCGGGCACCGCCCCCACGTGTAGCCCACTGCGGCACAGCGGGTGACCCAAATTCCCGGTCTGGGTCACGGCGAATTGCTGGCTGCACACGTGGCGTCGTGGTGCAGTCACGGCACTAAACACGCGTGCGGTCGTGGACACCTTCACACGGAGTATTACAATAATAGCCTAAAGTTGATGTATTGGCTTTCTTGGCCCGTGAATTTAACTCAGCAATCTTTCTAGGTTTATGCCGTGTCTTGTGTGGGGTTTCGCCTACGAACACCAAGCTGGCGCGGACACCAAGAGCCCACTGATGAGCCTGCTTGGTGTTCGTAGGCGAAACCCCACACAAGACACGGCATAAACCTAGAAAGATTGCTGAGTTTTAATAATAAAGTTATTGGTTTTACGTCCCTTTTAACAACTGCGGCTTTTAGAGACGCCGGGGTGCCGGAATTTTGCCCCGAAGGTGATCTTCAACCTGAGAGTAAATCTACTGGCACAGCTCCTTCGCCATTTGTGCACCCTCATGTGTCAACTGACTGCGCCAGTATTCGGTCTTGCAATCTTGGACACAGCAGGCGAGAACGTTACCGCTGAGCCACGCAGTCAGCCTGCAAGGGAGTGGAAGAGAAACTAAGCGGAGAAGAATTAATGTTGTGGTTTTTAGCAACTGTGATACATGGGAAATTTATCATTTGGCCTATGACATATTCTATGGGTCCTACGAGTGGATTTCTTTAGCAGCAGGCTATAGAATTAGCGGCAAAATGTGAAAATGACTCAAAATATTATTTTTTCTTCGTCTACGAAATAGCCTAAATCCTATATTATGGATGTTATATTTTTAAAAGTTAAAGGGTCCTCCGCTTACTGGAAAGTGTATCTAGAATGTCAAAGTGAAGCTTTAAAGTAAAGCACTGAGAAACTTTGAATCATATTATAGTCTAATGTTATTACTTATTACTAACTTAGTCTATTTTATTATTCTTATTATTATTATCATCATTATCATTATTATTATTTTTATCAAAATAGATATTTTTATCAATGTTACGCTGAGGAATCATAACAAGTAGGTCCTATGGTGATAGACTATTTTAAGTAGGTCTAGTGTATTCGATGTTTGTTCAACAATGTTCCTAATTTCCTACCTCTTCTATATCAGTCAAGAACCATTTAATTATTCAAAATTAATATATTATTATTATTTTGGGGCAACATTTGATGTATTCCATACTAATGGCCCATTTAGAGAACCTTGTTGCCTTGGTAAGCATATAGGCCTACTGTAGGCCTAGATTGCTATCGCAATCACGATACAAGAACACTTTCGGAGACATTTGGATTCAGGCCTAGTTATTTTTTAGTGATTTCCTCTTGTCACTAAAATGTTATGCTGGTAGCACTGATTTTTAGCCTACTTTTCACATTTTGTAAAAATGAGGAGAAAGTAGAATTATGAGATCAATCCGGGCAAATGTGTGTCTGTCTGTCTGTGTGTGTGTGTGTGTGTGTGTGTGTGTGTGTGTACCCCCCCCCCCCGTCGTCCCCCCCCCTATCAACCCCTAAATGGCTGCAGCTATCAAAACCAAATTGGGTATGAGTAAAGGTCTATAGCTGAATATCTCACAGCCATATTTGAAAGTAACATCAGTGCTACCAACTGCTGAGAAAATCACAATTGAAATTTGAGCTCTATGTTGGATATCTCAGAAATTATGCATGTCAACTGTTCCAAAATTGGCACACACAGAGATAATAACATTCCAGATTAATTTTCAGGAGCCCGTATATTACAGTGTTGCCAACATTATTCTAAGCCTGCTGATAGGTACAATTTTTAAACACTTGTAATTTCTATATTAACAAATTAATTTCATCCAAAATTGGGACAATAACAGATCATTATATTTGAGATTAATTCTAAGCAACACATACATGGCGTTGTTGCCAACATGCATGCTGATAGATCCAATGTAACATTTCATTTCTGTTATATAGCTTATTCATTGGCATGAATCTTAAATTTTAAGAAAAGAAGGCTCTTTAGTTCGCCACGGAATAGCTTATGGACAAGTGTCTTCCATAATTTCGACGAAGTAAGCTCAATGAAGCAGAAAGTTAGCCTCAGGCTCTGGTAACGTACAAACGTACCTAACAAAAATTTGGAGGTATGCTTAACAGGGGCGTATATAAGGGAGGTGCTGAGGCCCCCCCCCCGATAAAAAGCCAATAAAAATTAGAAAGTGTTGCTTTGGTAAGAGCATTAAATAATTGTAAATTTGGTTGTACCCTAATCTTAACTTATCGGCTAAGTTATAAACAATATTAAAATTGAAATTATACTAACTCGTGGTGTAGTGGGTAGCATTCTTCGCTGCAACCCCGGAGATCCGAATTCGATTCCCGGCTCTGCCAAGAAATATTAATTCTAGTCTGAGGGCTGGATCGGGGTGCACTCAGCCCTGTGAGGTAAAGCTGTGAATTCCACAGTACGTTTTTTGAGAAATACATGTAAAAAAACTGTTTACCTTTCTGCTTAGTAAATTGACAAATATTTAGATATATGCCATTAATACTCCATAGATCATAATAGAAAGTTCATTAAGTATAAAATTTTATTTGTGTGTTGTGTTGTATTTGACAACTTTTTTTGTATTGCCAGTAATAATTGTAGGCTATATAAACTTTGAATCTTATCTAAAATAATTACACAAAGTTATATGCTCTAAGGTATTGGTTAATATTTCTGGGTATTTTGCGGTGACAATCCCAATTTTCCAGGATAGTCAGCAACCGCCCCCTCCCCCCCTCCCCCCCCCGAATTTGTTTTCTATATACGCCCCTGATGTTTATAGAATGATGGGCTGGTAGCCTGTTTCAAATTTAAATTCGCATTCTATAATGAATACAGCGAAGCGAAGTCTCGAGTCTCATACTGTGTGTTAATATTGACCGCTAGTGGAGTAGAGGACAGGCACTTGTATATTAAATTACTGTAATCTGCACCATGCAAGTCTTCAGGTCCCTGCTATGGCTTTCGCCAGAGGAGTGTCAATCGTGCTTGAAAATACTGGTTCTGTGCTAGAGCTGATATACAGTATTATTAGTAAAGAGAGTCCACATAACTTGCCCATCGATGAAAACATTTATGCTAGTACAAATCCCACAATTTGATATATTGTCGTGATTTCAAACACACACCTGTTGTACGGGTCTGAAGATCACGTTTCCCTATAAGGCGTGCAATAACAAACAGAATTATATGCTTTTCACATGCTTCACCAACTCTTACTGTTCTAACCGTTGTCAATGTAAGCTGCCTTGCTACCCAAAAGTGAAGTAAAAACCTTCGGATGGGAATATGATAAGAATAGACTACTTCGAAAACTTGCTAAATATAAATTGAAACTTTTTTGGCAATGTGATAAATTTTAAAATTATGCAGGATGAGAATGAGGACGGAAACAGAATCACGGTTGAGGAAGTAGGGAGGATATAAATCAGCTCCAAAGTCACAAAGCAGTAGAGATAGTGAAATTGTATTATGGCATGGGATAAGAAAAGTCAGCTCTTTAGTTCGTTACGGAACTACTTTTTTCATTATGTGTTCGATTGTATGGCTTAAAAGCCAAGCACCATTCATTTAAAAAAGCTGGTCTGATGTCGGAGCAGGGTAGTCAGTTACTCATAGGCCTACAAGTCGACAATTTGACTGCCTAAAATATCAGAGTGGTCGTGGTACTGGCCCTGGGAGAGGTGCCAGGTGGACTGCTGTGCCGTCATCCTTGGAATAGAGGCAACTTGGCTCTACCTTAAGTTGCCAGATATAAGTTAGTAGGAAAGAAAACGCTGTCTCAAAAAATAGCCTTATGGTATTATAACAAGCGTTTTAGACTAAGACTATTTTATTTTAATTTAGGCCTATTTTATTTTATTTTATTCTTCTTTCTTTTTGCGTTTTGCCCATTATAGAGCGCGCTTGAACTTGTTTCTCGGCTTGATGATATTCGCCTTCCTATCTTCCCAAAATCTCTTCATGAAGTCACTGTGCTGCTTCTTCCGTTCTTCTGTCCACTTGGTTCCAGTCCTGCCACTAGTTTTCACCCTAAACTTGTGCTTTGTTACTGCGGTCCTGAAGACTTTGTGGTTTCTCAGAATATTTTCTCCGATGTTCAACTCTTGCAGGTCCTCTCTTGTTTCATCCAGCCAGGCTATCCTTGATTTCTGAGAATTTATTACATTGAATAACCTTTTTGTAAGTCTATAACCGTCCATCCTGAAGAGGTGTCCATAAAATGTTAAACGTCTTTTTCGTACCGTGTTGCTGAAACTATCTGTGTGACGGTATAGGTCTGAATTTCGTCTTTTAATCCAAATTCCGTTTTCTTGTGTGGGGCCGAATATTTTTCTTCGAATTTTACGTTCTTGCTTTTCTATATTTGCAATTTTAGAATGACCTCCTAAAGCTATGGTTTCTGAAGCATATAGAGCTTCCGGTAGTACAACTGTTTTGTAGTATTTCAGTTTTGCATTATGTGACATTACTCTTTTATTATAGTAATCCCATGTTAGTCTGAATGCTCTATGAAGTTTTGAGGCTTTTTCTGTGTTAGCCAAACTGTCCAATCCTGAAGGAAGAATTATTTCTCCAAGGTATTTAAAAAATTCTACTTGTGATATTGCTCCATACGCTGTTTCTATTTTTTCTTTCTTCTTCTTTTGCTGAAAATTCTTCATGTACTTGGTTTTTTCAAATGATATTTGAAGGCCTGCTTGTGATGCTATTCTGTATAATGTCTCAATAGCATGCTTAGTTTCTTCTTTGTTCCTAGAGATAATCGCTAGGTCATCTGCGAAAGCCAAGCATTTCACATTGATTTTGTTTCCAGCAGTTCCTATGCTAACGCCTTCGATGTTCTTTTCCCACTCTCTGATGACTTTATCTAGAACCAGGTTAAATAGAAGGGGTGAAAGTCCGTCTCCTTGGCGAACACCTGTTCGTACTTCAAAAGAGTCAGAAATTTCCCCAAGAAACTTCACCTTCGATGTTGTATTGGTGAGAGTCTGACGAATCAGTTCTCTGGTCTTCCTGTCCACTTGAAGTTCTTCTAGCGTCTCAAACAGGGTCTGCCTGTCCACAGAATCATATGCTTTCTTTAGGTCCACAAAGGTGACAATTGTGGGGTTGGATCTGCGGATCTTCAAAATCATCTTCAGATTCCATATCTGTTCAGCACATGAACGCCCTTTCCTGAAACCCGCTTGATATTCACCAATCAAATGGTCTGTTTGTTTCTCTAGTCTGTTCAGAAGAGCTTTAGATAGGATTTTATAGGCCACAGATAAAAGGGATAGACCTCTATAGTTGTTTGGATCAGTTTTGTTACCTCTCTTGTGCAATGGATGTATTAACGCGCACTTCCAGTCCTGTGGGATCACTTCTGTTTCCCAAATTGCTTTTAAAATTGCGTGGATTCTTCTGGTGACCTCTTCCCCACCGAGTTTCAACATTTCAGCGGTAATACCGTCTTCTCCTGGTGCTTTGTTGTTTTTAAGAGATTGAATGATTTCCGCTGTTTCTTCCATTGTCGGTGGATGTGAATCTGGATTCGGTGCAGGCTTTTCAAAGTGCATTTTTTCTTTCGGTGGGTCACAATTGAGTAGGTCCTGGAAGTAATCTGCTAAGATCTTGCAGTTTTCCTTGGTGTTTGTTTCTAGTGAGCCATCTGGTCTACTGAAACATATGCTAGGTGGTTGATAACTAGACAGACTCTCACGGAAGGTCTTATAGAAATTTCTGGTGTTGTTTTTTAGGAAATCCTGTTCTATCTCTATGAGTTTATTCCTGTCGTATGTCCGCTTCTCCCAGCTGATGATCTTAGCTGTTGATTTCTGGATCTTAAGGAATAATTCCCATCGTTCAGTTGTCTGATGTCCGTTCCATTTATTCCAGGCTTTAATTCTGTCTTCAATTGCTTTATCACAGGTTGTGTTCCACCATCTGTGTTTCCTTTTCCTTGGGGGCTGTCCTAACTTCTGTGCTGATGTCAGAATTGAGTTTCCTAAGTCCCTCCAGTCTTTGGGATTTTGCTCTTTTATGGCCTGAAGAAATTCTTTGGCGTTCTGCTTGAGGTGCTCCGGATCCACTCTTAGTAATTTCTTAGTTTTTGGTTTGGATCTATTAGGCTGGAATTTCACTTTGATTTGGCTTAAGTAGTGATCAGAGTCAATCACTCCCCTGCGCACTCTAACATTTAGGATTTCACATATGTTCTGTTTGGACACTGCTACATGATCAATTTGGAATTCTCCTAGTGCTGGATTTTGTGATTTCCATGTTTTCTTCTTGTGTGGAGACCTGGTGAAATATGTCGACATGAGCCTCAAATTAAAGGATTTACAGCAATTTATCAGATGCTCACCATTCTGATTTGTTCTCCAATGTGCTGGATGATGACCAACTTATATTATTTTTATGTTTTAATTTATTTTAATTCACTTTACTTTTTTATTTATTATTTTTATTTTTATTTTTGTTTTATCTTTGTTTTAATTAATTTTATTTCATTTTATATTTTATTTTATTTTTATGTTTTATTTTTGTTTTATTTTTATTTATTTCATTTTATTTTTTATTTTTTTATTTTATATTTTATTTTGTTCTAAAATTTTAATTTAATTTTTGTTTTATTTTCTTTGATTTTATTTCTTTTTTTTTTTTCTTATTAGCCTACTTTTGATTTTTGCAAAAAATTAAAGGGCGAAAAAAGTGTGTCTGTCTGTGTGTGTGTATGTGTGTGTGTGAGTCTGTGGGTGTGTGTGTGTATGTGTGTGTGAGTCTCTGTGTGTGTGTGTGTCTGTGTGTGTGTGAGTGTGTGTACTCTGAATGTCTGTCCCCCCCATCAATTCGAACACGGTGAATGCGAATTGAACGAAATTTGGTACAAAGGTAGCACTAGCAAAGGACACCTCAGTGTCATGTTTTATATCGCCGCCATCTTTACTCAAACTGAATGGCGGCCACTCAAACGTTCAAAACGTAAAATCAAATAACGACTAACCAAATCATCCGATCTCTACCAAATTTGGTAACAACATACCTTCGTATAGGATGCGTCTTGTGACCAAACTACAAGGTCGTCCGCCATACCATTTCAGGATGGCGGCCGTGCGAATTATGCAAACTTTATAATCCATATCATGGGACCCACCAGTTCCGATTATCGAGCCGAGAATCGTTTTAACTGTTCTAAAGGAAGAGGCACGTTCGAAATTAAAAGTTTATTTTGTAATATTATAGTGTAGACGTGATTTTAAAAAGCTGAGCCGATTCAGTAATAAGACAAGATGGCAGCGGATATCTTGTGCCTGACTTATATTTCACTAATTTGAGTATTGCATGCAATATAGCGTACTGATACAAAATAAATAAACTTTGTATGAAATGCTTTATATACAAATAATATACTCCAGTGATGAAATCGTTTAGTATAAATCATTATTTGCTAACAAGTTCTATGTAAGTCATTTTATATAGAACGATATTCGTTGACACAATTAGCTCAGTGTAGAGCGTTAGCCTATCGCTCAAATGCCTATGGTTCATACCCGATCAGAGCTATTTTTTTGCTTGAAATGTTATATGTTTATTGTTTTGTAATGACTCAGATGTTTTAAAATTAAGCGTTATATTGTGCATATTATGGTGTAAAATATATATTTAATTAAAACATATTTCGCCAGCAGATTTACTCGAGACATCTAGCTGCCAAAAAGGTAACTGCACGCCGCTATTTATTAACTTCCAGATTTTATTGAAAAGTTTCTTCTTCTGGCCGCTAGAATGCACTCGCTCTGTTAGGATTATATTGTTCGATAATTCACCACTAGATGTCACGACTAGTCTACGTGGGGCTCCATTGATTACTATACCATTGGCATTCTATGCGCATCGAATTTGAAGAATGACAAGATGATACTACGATACATTTTTACTTTTTATTTTAAAGGGTTTGTAACAGCCTATTGTGCGTTATTTGAAAATGTTAATTGAAGTAAAGTACAAAACGATTTCACATAGTATCTCAACTCGACCGTTGGTGCTAGTTCAGGATATTAATTAATACTTTTATTTCAGCCAAATAGCAATCGAAAATATCCACATAGTTGGTATACACACGTCTCTGTAGGGTCATGGAAAGATTTGTTAATTCAATTAGGGTTGTGAAAGTCATACGCAGCCAGACGTGTAAAGACATGCCTCAACTCAAAGTTGGATGTTGCCCGCGTCAGGCCGATTATGTAATAATAATAATAATAATAATAATAATAATAATAATAATAATAATGTTATTGGTTTTACTTCCCTTTTAACTACTGTTACTTTTAGAGACGCCGGGGTGCCAGAATTTTGTCCCGAAGGGGATCTTTAACGTGCCAGTAAATCTACTAACACGGCTCCCTCGCATTTGTGCACCCTCATATGCCAGCTGACTGCGCCAGGATACGAACCTGAAACATACGGTCCAGCAAGCGAGAACGTTACCGCTAAGCCACGCCGCCAGTCCGGTCGATTATGTCTGCAGATCCATAACATTCTTTAGATACTAGTTATCTTTCTTTCTTCAATGATGGTAGCAGTTTTTATCTAGGTTGTGGCGTTTGATAGAGTTAAATCGTTTCTAAGGTCTTCAACAAAGAATAGTTCTATTATACTCTTTGATAATAACAACGAGTTATAACTATACTCATACATTTAGGAGAAAGTAGGCTATATGTTCTTTACTGAACATCTTGTTTTTTATTTTATTTTATTATTTTCATTTTATTTTTATGTTTTTTTTTATTCTTTATTTTATTTTATTTTATTTTATTAAATTTTATTTTATATTATTTTACGAATAATCTTTTTTGATTTCCTCCACTTGGTTACAATACCAAGGAGCTCCAAATCTCCCAAAGGCTATTGCTCAATTGGTTACAATATCAAGGAACTCCAAATCTTTCAAAGGCTATAGCTCACTTGGTTACAATACCAAGGAGCTCCAAATCTCCCAAAGGCTCACTTGGTTACAATACCAAGGAACTCCAAATCCCCCAAAGGCTATTGCTCACTTGGTTACAATACCAAGGAGCTCCAAAACTCCCAAAGGCTCACTTGGTTACAATACCAAGGAACTCCAAATCTTTCAAAGGCTATAGCTCACTTGGTTACAATACCAAGGAGCTCCAAATCTCCCAAAGGCTCACTTGGTTACAATACCAAGGAGCTCCAAATCTCCCAAAGGCTATTGCTCAATTGGTTACAATATCAAGGAACTCAAAATCTTTCAAAGGCTATAGCTCACTTGGTTACAATACCAAGGAGCACCAAATCTCCCAAAGGCTCACTTGGTTACAATATCAAGGAACTCCAAATCCCCCAAAGGCTATTGCTCACTTGGTTACAATACCAAGGAGCTCCAAATCTCCCAAAGGCTCACTTGGTTACAATACCAAGGAGCTCCAAATATTCCAAAGGCTATTGTTCACTTGGTTACAAAACCAAGGAGCTCCAAATCTCCCAAAGGCTCACTTGGTTACAATACCAAGGAACTCCAAATCTTCCAAAGGCTATTACTCACTTGGTTACAATACCAAGGAGCTCCAAACCTTCCAAAGGCTATAGCTCACTTGGTTACAATACCAAGGAGCTCCAAATCTCCCAATGGCTCACTTGGTTACAATACCAAGGAACTCCAAATCTTCCAAAGGCTATTCCTCACTTGGTTACAATACCAAGGAGCTCCAAATCTCCCAATGGCTCACTTGGTTACAATACCAAGGAACTCAAAATCTTCCAAAGGCTATTGCTCACTTGGTTACAATACCAAGGAGCTCCAAATCTCCCAAAGGCTCACTTGGTTACAATACCAAGGAACTCCAAATCTTCCAAAGGCTATTACTCACTTGGTTACAATACCAAGGAGCTCCAAACCTTCCAAAGGCTATAGCTCACTTGGTTACAATACCAAGGAGCTCCAAATCTCCCAATGGCTCACTTGGTTACAATACCAAGGAACTCCAAATCTTCCAAAGGCTATTCCTCACTTGGTTACAATACCAAGGAGCTCCAAATCTCCCAATGGCTCACTTGGTTACAATACCAAGGAACTCCAAATCTTCCAAAGGCTATTGCTCACTTGGTTACAATACCAAGGAGCTCCAAATCTCCCAATGGCTCACTTGGTTACAATATCAAGGAACTCCAAATCCCCCAAAGGCTATTGCTCACTTGGTTACAATACCAAGGAGCTACAAATCTCCCAAAGGCTCACTTGGTTACAATACCAAGGAGCTCCAAATCTTCCAAAGGCTATTGCTCACTTGGTTACAATACCAAGGAGCTCCAAATCTCCCAAAGGCTCACTTGGTTACAATAGCAAGGAACTCCAAATCTTCCAAAGGCTATTACTCACTTGGTTACAATACCAAGGAGCATCAAACCTTCCAAAGGCTATTGATCACTTGGTTACAATACCAAGGAGCTCCAAATCTCCCAAAGGCTATTGCTCACTTGGTTACAATACCAAGGAGTTCCAAATCTCCCAAAGGCTCACTTGGTTACAATACCAAGGAGCCCCAAATCTTCCAAAGGCTATTGCTTACTTGGTTACAATACCAAGGAGCTCCAAATCTCCCAATGGCTCACTTGGTTACAATACCAAGGAACTCCAAATCTTCCAAAGGCTATTGCTCACTTGGTTACAATACCAAGGAGCACCAAACCTCCCAAAGGCTCACTTGGTTACAATACCAAGGAACTCCAAATCCCCCAAAGGCTATTGCTCACTTGGTTACAATACCAAGGAGCTCCAAATCTCCCAAAGGCTCACTTGGTTACAATACCAAGGAGCTCCAAATCTTCCAAAGGCTATTGCTCACTTGGTTACAATACCAAGGAGCTCCAAATCTCCCAAAGGCTCATTTGGTTACAATACCAAGGAACTCCAAATCTTCCAAAGGCTATTACTCACTTGGTTACAATACCAAGGAGCTTCAAATCTCCCAAAGGCTATTGCTCACTTGGTTACAATACCAAGGAACTCCAAGTCTTCCAAAGGCTATTGCTCACTTGGTTACAATACCAAGGAACTCCATATCTCCCAAAGGCTAATGCTCACTTGGTTACAATACCAAGGAGCTCCAAATGTCCCAAAGGCTATTGCTCACTTGGTTACAATACCAAGGAGCTCCAAATCTCCCAAAGGCTATCGCTCTCCGGGTTACAATATCAAGGAACTCCAAATCCCAAAGGCTATTTCTCACTTGGTTACAATACCAAGGAGCTCCAAATCCCCCAAAGGGCATCGCTCACTTGGTTACAATACCAAGGAGCTCCAAATCTCCCAAAGGCTATTGCTCACTTGGTTACAATACAAAGGAACTCCAATCTTCCAAAGGCTATTGCTCACTTGGTTACAATACCAAGGAACTCCAAATATTCCAAAGGCTATTGCTCACTTGGTTACAATACCAAGGAACTCCAAATCTCCCAAAGGCTATTGCTCACTTGGTTACAATACCAAGGAGCTCCAAATCTCCCAAAGGCTATTGCTCACTTGGTTACAATACCAAAGAGCTCCAAATCTCCCAAAGGCTCACTTGGTTACAATACCAAGGAGTTCCAAATCTCCCAAAGGCTATTTCTCACTTGGTTACAATACCAAGGAGCTCCAAATCTCCCAAAGGGCATTGCTCACTTGGTTACAATACCAAGGAACACCAAATCTCCCAAAGGCTATTTCTCACTTGGTTACAATACCAAGGAGCTCCAAATCCCCCCAAAGGGCATTGCTCACTTGGTTACAATACCAAGGAGCTCCAAATCTCCCAAAGGCTATTGCTCACTCTGTTACAATACCAAGGAGCTCCAAATCTCCCAAAGGGCATTGCTCACTTGGTTACAATACCAAGGAACTCCAAATCCCAAAGGCTATTGCTCACTTGGATACAATACCAAGGAGCTCCAAATCTCCCAAAGGCTATTTCTCACTTGGTTACAATACCAAGGAGCTCCAAATCCCCCAAAGGGCATTGCTCACTTGGTTACAATACCAAGGAACTCCAAATCTCCCAAAGGCTATTTCTCACTTGGTTACAGAACCAAGGAGCTCCAAATCTCCCAAAGGCTCACTTGGTTACAATACCAAGAAGCATCAATTCTCCCAAAGGCTATCGCTCTCTGGGTTACAATATCAAGGAACTCCAAATCCCAAAGGCTATTGCTCACTTGGTTACAATACCAAGGAGCTCCAAATCTCCCAAAGGCTATGCTCACTTGGTTACAATACCAAGGAGCTCCAAATCTCGCTCACTATGTTGAAATACCAAGGATCTTCAAATCTTCCTCCTCTTTGTTACAATGCCTAGAAGCTTCAAATCACCTATGGTCCTCCTTCATTGCGAGTACTCTAGTCAGAATCTATATTGCGCCCTATCACGCATTTTCGATGTGTAGATCGATTGCTAATTGAGATCGACTGATTGTAAGCGCTGAGTTCGTCTGAATAAGACATTTTATCCTTGGTTTACTCTATTTTGATTTGGTTTGGCTGGTGATTTATTTTCAAGGATTTTCCATTTATGATATTAATATGAAGACATTTGGATTCACTATTATGCATTTTGAGGATATCATCAGAGATATGCGGATTTGATCTTTAATTGTGCACCTGACTGAAGTTGTGACAGCATAAATTTCCGCCATCTACCCCAACGTCACTCGTTTTGTCAAGTCTCGTGGAGTGCAGACGTGTTTTCTCTTGTTTGAACTGATAACGTCGTCAAAGTAAAATCAGAACAGTATCTCAGCTACAACTTGTTTACAGTGTGCATCCCTGCCAGTAGTGTTACAGGAGAACGTTATTTTTGTTTTAAAAGGAAGTGTGAGGCATTATTTGCCATATTAATGTTATCACGCATTGAGATAGAACTCAGGACTTTCTTCGACCGCGTGGCCGCAAGTAAATCATCGAAATTGTTGAATTGAATAAGTACCTTCATCGAAATATGCATTATTATTACTATTTTCAAAGTGAAAGACTTGAACTGTGTAAATCTGAATTTATTAGAAGAAACGATTACTATGATAGCAAAAGATCACGTAGTACACCAACTTCTGTAATTATTACCAGTTTATTACCACTCAATTATATTTATAAAGCCTGTGGCGGTGTGAAAAGTCATTTTTGCTATTATAACCGCACCAGTGTAAAGCCAGTGCTTCTCAGTATAAATTGTAGTCGTCAAAATTGCTTAGATTCAGTAACACGCTGCTTCGACGAGATGCCGATTCCAGTAAATCGAAGCCTAGTCCATCTGGTTCCATATAATTCCATTCGTACTAGGAGCTAATATGGAGTAATTCACGATGTCTCGGGAGGGTGGAGGATTTTAGATGTCTGCAGCCCTTGAAGGAAATGGCTAGGATGAAAGCCATAGCTCGCCACATTGACACAGGTGAGGCTCGAACGATTACACCTGCCGAAATATGTAAGTGAAACTACATGATGTCTTAACTTTGCGGCAAGGATTGGACACATGTGTAGACTAGGTTAGGTGGTCTTACTTGCACATATTCTCTTAGGTAGGCAAGTTATAATCATCATAAGCTGGTCATAAATCTTCGTATCATTTTAACGAGCTTGGAGGAAAGGCTTGTTTTTGTAAATAATTTAGTGTATCCTTTTTCATACAAGCCAAGAGTCTGGCTGTGTTACGTCGTACAATGTAAAGCTTCAGGAAGCTGTATTATGATAACCAAGTGGAACTGTTTGATCGGCACATGCTTGCCAAGGTCATTTGAAAGGACAGTGTTTCTTTTGTGTTCACTGCACTGCTTGCTTAATATCAATCGTTTGTATACAATTCTGAAGGCTGTGGAGAATAACGGACTGGATTTAGCCAGACGAGAACACGCTTGTAGGCACACAGGTGCGGAGTGAGTGTAGAATTTATTTTATTCATTTATTTTTTGACATCGTAGACGACTAGAATGACATAATGTAAAGGAATATTTTGATTAGCGAAGCATCGCTAGTTCGAGAGAGGTCTAGACTGGAAGCTTATGGAAGCTTGTAATAAAAGTGAGGCATTCGCATTGTGTATTAGACACTGCATAATTAATTAAAGTATTTACTACGTAGTTATTGCATCCGAATTCATGTTCAGGAGTGAACAGCTGATTAGCAGCCATTACGATTTTGAGTCCATGAATGGGACACTTATATAATTTAGCTGACCATGTTATTGTGTTGTCTAGCAGATGACACTAGTAGGGTAGACTTTATTGCTCGTGTTTTTGAGCTGATTGGATATTTTTGCCAGTGACACTGAACGCTTTTGTCTTGTCGACTGATGATAGAGGCTGACGAGCAATGTGATATTGTCATACACTTAAGAATGTACATACGTTTAGAGAACGACTCTTCACAGATATTGGAGGTGTTGTTAGATGATTCCTTCCACACAGATAGCTACATTAGACGCGTTTATTGGTCACTAAAAATTACAATACACTTTTAGCAATAACAAGATATTAAATCTGAAATCAAAAATAACATGACATGATTTATTGAATTTCAAATATGAATTAAATAAATAATGAAATCTGATTATAAAACAAATGCTTAACTTAAATTTATTTTTCTTGAGCAACATCTTATAGCTTTATACCTTCGACTTTCTTAAATACATTTTTGACTTTTCCCGATTTTGAGAAGACGATCATTTAATGACGTGATGATTGGAAAGCACGGTCGTTAAATTGATAATGCAACGTGTGTAGTTCCACCCTACACTCATGACCATTTTCTGCAAACTGCGTGAAATGTGTGCAAACAGGAGTGCCAATTGCGGAACTTTAGGAGGGTTTTTTCCATAGTTTCATTTGTGTTGTACGGTTATTTTGTATGTTTTTATTAGTTAGAATTAGAATGTGAATAGATTTTTCTGATTATTATTTTCCTTTGGATAAACGCTTCTCGTTTATTTTTGATTTAACGTCAAATTAGATTTAACGAAAAAATAAATGTTGGAGAGGACACCAACATAGCTTAGCTATCAATATTGTGCCAGTGGTTAGCGTAATTATACTCTTGCATTGTAAGCAAGTAAACATCTCTTTGCCGTAGATTCATAGATGTTATTATTAATCATTAAATCTCCGATGTAGTTTTGTAGGGAACTGTTACTTTTCACTCTCTTAGCAATTGCATTTTTGATTCTTTGTGGATAGGACTTCGAGAGGCTCAAGATAGACGTTAGTTAGGAGATTATTTAATTATTTTACATGGCATATTACCTCTCTTTTACCTGCTCCCTTTATGAATAAATTTAGTGAGATTTTAGCATAAGCCTGGCCTCTTTCTTTCATGGTATTATTTTTTCTTGTGGGTGCATTCTTCTGGGCTGGTTTAAAAATAGACCTCTCCTATTCCTGACATTCCTGAGTGCAGAGTCTCGGAAGGGCGGCTTAAGACCAATGGTCCCCCGAAACTCTTGCCTGCCGGGCACAATATATAATGATTGTTTTAATACTGGTGATGGCGGTGGTCGTTCGTTTAAGGGGTGAAACAATAAGTTCATCAGTCCCAAATTTTAATAATGTTTTATTAATAATGTAACACAATATAAATAACATATAGTATATATATATGTAAGTCTTCAAAAGGTGTGTACCTTGCAAACTAAGGCACCCATGGTGGCTAAAGGAGCTTGTGCTCTCCTTTGAGCAATGGGGGGAGAAGCATCCGCTACAACCTGGAGTCTCCCATTGTTGCGTATCGAGCGGTGCATCGTGCACGGCCGGGCGATCGATGAGCCCTCCCTTGCAGCCTGCAGCCCGCAATACTCCCTCGTATCTACTGTCCGTCCACCAGCTTAAGATCCGTGGCAGGAATGCAACGAGTCAGCAGTAGACAGCTGGCCTCTGCGTGAACGACAATGATGCCAACCTCAGATACTTATGCGCTCTACTCACCACAGGCTGTGTGGCAAACACGTTTTTTTTTTTATGTGGATGGTGTTGACACAGCACAGTGAGATTTCTAAGTAATATTATCGTACTAGTTTAGAATGTGTATTCACGCTTAGATTAAAGATGAAAGCAAAGAGGTCGCTGAAAATTGTGAAACTTAAACGTTATTCAGTTCATGCGGTTTGGTTATAACTAAAGCCTGTGTGGATGCGGATATCCGCGGATAAACCCACGGATATCCGCAAAAGTTTTCTCCATGAGGATATAGTTTGCATGGCTGTGCGGATGGCGCATAAGCTGCGGACAATGTTGGGAGTAAATTAGCGGATAGTTTTTAGAATACAATCCGAACTTGTTGAATATCATTACTAGGACCCGGATGTTTATGACATATCATATTTTTTCATTATGTTTTTTTCTCATGACAATTGTAAGATGATTTACGCTAATCTCATTAAAATTATGTCAAGGACTATAACACTCCGAAGTGAAAAGGGTTGCAGTTCTGGCTGTAGGCCTATAACATTCAATTTAAACATGGAACGAAAATATTATTGTAATGCCAGTAGATTTGGATAACACACGTGCGAATTGGGATACACGTCGTGCGGATGTGGGGCGGATGCGGATAACAGTCGTGCGGATGTGGGGCGGATGCGGATAACAGTCGTGCAGATGTGGGGCGGATGCGGATAACAGTCGTGCAGATGCGGGGTGGATGCGGATAACAGTCGTGCGGATGTGGGGCGGATGCGGATAACAGCCGTGCGGTGCTTCTTCATCACATACCTCAATCACTTTCCTAATTATTTCCCTACCCTCAGAATGTATCACTCTTTTCTTATTCACATAACACTACTGACCCGTACGATTTCACAATTGAAACAAAACGCAAGTAGCAGTGATTAAGCATAGCGTGAATAACATAGGTGCTAAGTTGGCAATATCTGCAGCGGCATGTCCACTCAATCAGCGCAGCTGGAATGTCTCTCCGCTCCCCTTCAGTCCCCTGAGATCATGAGCTGGTGGACGGACAGTAACATGATAGGGTGCCTTAAATACGCTGTATAACAATACATTCCGATAAATTACAAAGTAGGTTATAATTTGTTTTAACTGTTGTCATAATTAAAGTGCACTATAATATTAAGGCACACCATTTGAAAATGAAATGCAACCGAGGCAAGAAGTACGCAGCTTTTGAGGCCACTCAATTGAGACACGGAAGGAAAAATCAATTTGAAATTCATTAAATATACAGGCCTATATATCACAAAAAACTATAAACAATTAATCTTATTGTTACGTGCCACCCCCTAGTGGCACCTTTGTTAACTGGATTACGGTGGGTATAAAGCACAACACCAATTACTGCTTAAAGAAATAATTAATTTTATTGTAGCCAGAAAAATACACTACTCAACAGCAATTATTATCTTACTCCAGTTTCCTCACGTCGAGAATACTTTCCCTTTCACTTGTCAACAGACCACAGTTAATCCTCTTCGCTAATGAGTCCGGTCCCGTACGCTAGCTGGAAATAGCTGCACTAGGTCTGTCACTGTACTATACACTGTTTCACAAGCACCACAATCACTTCCTCGGTGTCAGGAGAATCAGCTTCACTAGGGATTTCGCAAGTCACCACACTTCTGTCGCCCAGGATAAACACTCGCACTAGCTCATAAAACACAACAACCACAACTGCTTGACAGGTCGCACTTATATAGCAGGCCAGTGACTCAATAAATGCTTCTAGATCCATCCAGGGTTCACGGCTTCTCGAGGTTTCCATCGCTGGTCCAGTCACGAATATTCTGGACTATCCCTTTGTCCTAGTAGCCCTGTTGCATAAGGCGCACGCAATACAGGAGGCAGGGCACAGCCCAGCCCTGGGGCAGTTGTGACTCATGCGGCGAGTGATGACACAAACTCACAGCCATAACATTATTATGTCTCAATTAGGGGATAGTCCAACAATACTGGCCACGTAAACTTTTCTTGTTGTAACAAATAAACTAGTGTGTGGTGTGAGATTTTAATGCACTAATCTTTTGCTTCAGTAAATGCTTTTACAATGTCAGGCTGAGATTTCCATAAAATGTTATCACGAGTTTATAAGATCCAACAAAGCGTAATTTTCACGAAGTAATACAGTACAATCTTCTACCAGTACCGGCCAGTAACTAGGCTATTCTGTCATATATAAATGTCTTATAAACCACTAACATAACACATTTACACCAGAAAATCCAAAATCCAAACTTTCCTATGAGTGGTATGTATCATTGTAGAATAGGAATAGACGTGGTTTTCTTTTGGGGTGGGGGGAGTCGGTACGGATTTAGGTGTGGGTCTGTGGTGTCCAGGACTTTGAGACACTCTGGCTTAGACCACCTAGATCACATGACATCATCTAAAGAAACATTCTCTCTCGTTCCAGACTGACTTAGGTTATACAGTAGCTCTTGCATTCACATAATTTAAAAAAAAAAATCGTGTGCAGTAGAACTTAACCTCTACTGTACACATGCTATTATATCTTACGTGGTAGGCGAACTTCCACATAACATTAGGTCATCGATGGTGAAGAAATTTAGTTCAACATGTATCAAAGGGAGGGTGTTTCTTTGGTTTAATTACCGGTAAGTTATATGTAAGGTTTTGGAGAGGTTCGTCGAAATTCTTAATCTGAGGGCTGCTTCAACATTCTTAATAAGACGATTTCTTCTTACAAGTTTAACATTGCAAAGCGTTTAAAATACCTGCTTAAACAAATAAGGAGTGAAAAAGGCATCATATGTTTTAAAACTTGGTTTGCTAATTCTACGTAGGCCTACTTGGTTTGTTAATCATAAGCAAAGTGTGTCTTTTATTTAGGACATTTTTTTAATATTTTGATTGTTTTCTTTTCTTTCAGATTAGTCGCGGGCCCACTGGTATGGGCTTGCGGACCACACTTTGAGAAATTATGGTCTCAGCAACCGTTTGAAATTCCACCATTTGCCTCATGAGGTCAGGGAGGGGAGTGAGTAATAAAGCAAAGTAATTTAACTGCCCAATGCATGTCGCTCAGGTGTCCCAAGGTCACAGCGCTATTATGTTGGCCGTGAGGCAATGATCTTGGCACTGAAAGGCTCTTGGAATTGGGTTACGCACTGGCACTGGTTCCACCATCTTGCTACATAGGCTCTGTGTTAAACCTTGACCAACAGTCAAGCTTAAAATACACACGTAGGCCTACAGTAAATATGTCTTTTGAACATCTTCAGACTTAACGACCACGACAGAAATACGAGTGAGACTATGACTTCAGCAACATTCTATTTAGATATAGCCTACAGTAGAGTGTTTCAAAACTCTATTTCCATCTTTTGAAGGCGTGTTTAGTGGGATAATGACGCTTTCAGGAGCCTTGTGCCGTAAACTAGTAGCTTTCAATATTCCATTTCATCTTTGAACTAGAGCTCCCTATTAAACTTTTTCTTACTAACCGCGTTTCGCAAATGGTTTTATTAAAGAAATGTTTTCTGGAGATGCGTTTAAACGTCTTTAAATTAACAAACGAGAAAACTATTTTTTAACAAATTGTTTCCTAATTAAACGTTTTATGTTTTTGAAGATAAAGCATTTGCATACCAGTTTTTGCTTGAATTTGTTTCTTTAGCCTTTAATGTGTTTCATTTTCAGCCAATTTTCATGTATGAAAACAAGTAGTTCCGTGAAGAACTATACAGCCTATTTTCATATATCCTACTCATGTTAATTGCCTCTATCAACATACAAATTTTCAGTTTGATTGTTGTGATAGATTCGTAGATATTGAGAACCGTCTAAATATTTCTGATGGTTGCCAGGTTGGAATTTATTTTATTGCGCGGGCCTACGTGTGGTATTCAAACTTCAATCACATGATTAGGACACAAGAAGTAAAAACGAGATTTTAAAATTTTGTATAGCTGCCATCTCATGGTTATGAAAACAATTGAAATAAATTAGATGACAGTGGATTAACATTTGTATAAGCATTTAACGTGCAAAGTTTCGCTGCACTCGGATGGTTAAATCGCGAGAAACGTCCATTTAAATATTTATATTTCGCGTCGCTGCCATGTTGGATTTGTGCTCACCAAGTTACTGAAAGTCCTATAGGTAAACTTATGTTCATAGCCTTCTATGAACATAAAAAATATCAGTTTGATTGCTGTAAGAGATTCGTAGATATTGAGAACCGTCAAAATATTTCGGATGCTCGCCATTTTGGATTTTTATATGTATAGGCCAAAGAGTTATGTACCATTAAAGGAAAATTATTGCGTAGGTTCAATTTTCAAACTTTCACTTCGATCGCATGATTACGACACAAGAAATAAAAACTTAATTTTAAAATTTCGCACAGCCACCATCTTGAAATTATGTAAACAATTGAACTAAATTAGATGCCAGTGCATTTCAATATGTATAATCATTTACTGTATCCAATTTCACTGTGCTCAGATGGTTAAATCACGAGAAAAGTCTATTAAAATGTTTCAACTTCGCTTGGCCGCCATGTTCGTTTCATATTTTACAGGTGTTTGAAAGTTACATAGATAAACTTGAAGCAGTGCCCTTTATCACCGTACAAAATTTCAGGGTGATATCTGTAATAGTTCCGGAGATATAGAATGCCAGTGAAATATTTCGCACAGCCGCCATTTGAGGTTATGTAAACAATTGAACTAAATCATACGCCAGTGCATTACAATGTGTATAAACATTTTCTGTACCAAGTTTCATTACGTTTGGATGGTTAAATCGCGAGAAAAGTATATTTAAAAGTCTCAACTTCGCTTGGCTGCCATGTTGGTTTTGTAGTTACCAGGTTTTTGAAAGTCTCATAGGTGAACTTCCAATAGTGCCCTTTATCACCGCACAAAATTTCAGGGTGATATCTGTAATAGTTTCGGAGATACTGAATGCTGATGAAATATTTCGCACAGCCGCCATGTTGGATTGGTGAGACACAATAAAATTTGAAGGGCACAGTCGGGGTCGGCCAGGAATGGTGCTATGATCTTACCTAGTTTCATTGAAATCGCTCCATCCGTTTAGAAGTTATAAGGGGGGCGAGAGGGGGGGGGGCGACATACACACGAATCACACACACACGCACACACAGACACGCGGACAAAAGGTGATCTCATAAGCCTATTTTTTCATAAAAGGTTTGCTGTTATTATTTATTTTTAACATCTTTCCACTCGGTTGCTGGATATTTTTGTGGGAGTGATTTTGAAAAATGGGACGGAAGTGAAATGTGGAATGCATATAACATACGGATTACTTCAAGGTTTGAATGCGCCATTACAGATATTTCTGCAATAAATCATCTTCAAGTTGTCGTTCTTTGGTGTAAAAATAATCATTATATCATATTTGCTGAAAACAATTATGATTTATTAAGAGACTGTTTTTCAATCTCTGGTAAAAGTGATGGGAATCCACTCCCCGAGTAACTTTGCTCAAAACTTTCATACTGAACGATAAACGCTCATGCGAACTCTGGTGTCAACTGATTGAAACACAAACCACATGTTAAAAGTCTTCGTATCAGTATTTAAATGATGGTATGTCTATGCTTTAATTTGAAACATTGTAACTAGTCGGCAAATCCGGTATTATGTTTCTGCACAATGGCTATTCAGATATTAACCCACATTGCGGTAATGCAGTGATCAATGTAATATATATCGATGTTTTATATGGTAACTGAGCTAGCCTTTCATAGACCACCATAGGAATTCCCTTTACTGTCAAGTAGGCGTATTCATAACTAATTTAAAAGTCAATTCCACGCAGGAACATTATCGAAAAAAAAGCAAAATATTATTGGAGCATTAAAAAATACTTCCATATTATTACCGGCACGTGAAAATAAGTACCTGTCTTATACTCTAAATTTCTGTGGTTGTAATAGCTGCGTAGATAGCATCTTGGTCTGCGAATCATGTCTCAGGTTCGAACCCCAGTCCCGGCAATTATTTTTGCTACCGGATTATCGATTTAAACGATACAGGTATCTATAATAACAGTATGCGTCTTTTTAACAGAATCTACATGAAATTACGATTTATCTATTTTTAATTACAATAGTTTGCACCAAGCAGGAGTTGGGAAATTTGATAGTATTGAACATTATTTCTAGTAGTCTATAGATAGGATAGAGACTATAGTTTCATTCCTCCTCTTAATTTACAATATAATATGCGATGTTTGTTCAAACAAGTGTGACAGTAGCATATCTCCAATTCAATCTATACATTCATCATAGTACCAGTATGAAAACGGAGCGTAAATTAACATTTTAAGAATGTCCAAGCTGTGTAGTATACGAGTAGGATAACATGTCAGATGGCTTCACATACATTTCATCTCAATTTCATAGTAGGATAACATGTTACACATCATATGCGACTACTGTAAGGCTCGTATCTTTTTTATTGCATTTCCTAACGTCATGCAACCACGCTGCAACCTTTAGCTGTTGACTTTCCGTCACGTGATCTACATGGCTGAATTGCTACAAGTAGGCTATATACTCATGTGAAATGATTAGTTTAGTCTTGTAACTCCGCAGAAATGTGCCAAAATTCAGATTAAAGTAGATGTTAATGTTCCCACATCTCACTCCTGAAAGGGAGCTACCAACATTTTGAAGCATCCTGTATATCGAAATGCATGTGAAATAAAACGTCTAAAGCGCGTAGAAAAGTGGAACACCCAAATAATGGTAGAAATGTTGTTGTCAATTCATTTGAGGGGCTTGGGACATCTTGGTGATCAGTCCCGTTGGCAGATGAACAGATTTTGTCCATCCTGTCCCCTGTTCTCGCCTTTTAAGCCCATGACATTTCCTATTAGTGGGGAGGCTAGGTAAAACCACCGTTCATTTTTTGATAGAAGCATGAGACTTGGCACACTTATAGTTAGGACCCTAGGTTTTTGATCTGAGATGGTAGCCACTTCCGGAAGGCGCCGAGTGCCTGTTTTGAATGGTTGCCTACCCACCCGGAGTGAACTACGAAATCAACCCTTAAGTCGATTACAACTGCCGTTTTGCTTCGCGATGAATACTTTTTGCACTCAGAAACACCTGGAAAACGTTGTTAACACGATTTGGAGTGGAAAGATTTATATTTGTGGTGTGGTTGTCTACCTAGTAGGCGCATCTTTCCCAAAGCTGCAAAAACAAGCCACCACATTCGTTAAGCTTTAATTTATTTAATAAAAATGACAAATCATTTTGATAACTTACGAAAAATCAAAGAAGGAAGAATAACAAGGCATGAGAAAACAAAGAATAAGAAGGCAGAAGTCCATGTTTTGTAATGCGAGTGGCCCTATGCATCAGGCTCGCCAAAACTAATCTTGGAGGCTCAACAAACTTTCTAAAAAGGGGAAAAATGTACTAAAATAATCTCTTAGCTATTAAGTGGACAGCCATCACCAGAAAATAAAGACGGAAGTAGAAAATAAGCAGAAAATATTACTTAGCACTTTGTGTCACAAGAGCACAGTTCCGTGCCTTTCCAGTCTCTCCTCCTGCATACACATTGCTGAGGCCTAGTTCCACAACTTTTGCACCCGCAACGGATTAGTTCTAAGCAAGCCTTAGTTGCAATGGGGATAGTCGTCCACCGCGGTGTCCATTCTGATGGACTTTCTTCCCAGCCCCAATCTGACGGTGAGGGTAGTTCCTGGATGGGGCTCAGAGATTGTCCCCACACATAAACCCCCTGGTACATGACACGCCGGATGTGTTGCTCCAGTGCATTCTGCGTTGGAGGAATACTCTCCGGAGATCGGTTTTTCTTGGTAAAAGTTCCTTTCGGCAGGCATTTACGTTGACAAATGAACTCGACCTACAATGTAATAAAACACAAGTGTTAACGACGAAGTTCAACAAAAACGCATCGGTAACGATTATGAATCATTTTTTTCTACCTCTCATACATAGTGATTGCCAACTTTTCCATATAAGGTAAAGTTTTGTCCAAATCGTGCTCCTGAGCTGCCAAAAATCCTTTGGTGGCGTCAGGATAAGCCATCCATGCTTCAAAGGCACTCTTCTTACCTTTGTTAGAAAACGAGAAAACGGTATCACATCCAGAAAATGCGTGAAATAGGGGTAAACTTAAAGAATGTTACGACATGCAACAAGTAAAGCGTCTTTAGTCACCATTGCCTTTCCACGATAACGTATGTTTTGTCACTGACATTGGTCCCTACCTAAATCTTGGGCAATTTTATGTGCAGTTACAATCTGGTGGTTTGTTCCCGTGCCAATGTGGACCCAGAGCTCTTCAATATCCGTCGCTTTAGGCACAATACTCACGGCCAATACAAGGATATCGGTGTCCACAGATCGCACAAGAATGTTCCGGTATCCCTGACTAACACAATCCGCGATGTGAATCATGACCCTTGTGTCTGCCTCTTCGTGATTGTATGCAGACAACATATCCATATCTTCTCGATGAGGCGATGCTAACACTGACGAATCCTGTGTACTGTGCATTTCTTTGCCCTCCTGTGTGATGTTTTGTATTTGCGTATTTAGGAATTGGAACAACTCGCATTTATTTTCGGAGTTGCGCAGAAAGTTCGGTCATCCTTTCGGAATGCGTGTTCCAGCTGTGACTCTCGTGCGTATTCCTTCACCCCGTTCTGCCCTTGTGTGCTTTTTCAGACTATCCTTTATATACTTGTCACAAATGACATCAACGAGATGAGGAATGGCATAAAAATGCTGTCGACATATTCCTGAAACGTTCTTGACTGTCCGGGATGTAGCATATGGACTAGGACAGGTCCATCGATAATTATTGCTTGTACGGCGGGTACGTCACTGGTATGGAAGCCATCTGGACTTGCAGCCATCAAACATTTCAAAAGATCTGATTTTTTGCCCGGTCTTAGTTTGCCGTTTGTGGAGAGAGACGGTGGTGTTGGTAGGTTTTCATGTGCGAAAAAACTCTCTAGGTCTCCCAATCGGTGCTCACTTGTAGCTATGTATTATTTACTGAAAAGACTGCAGTGGTTTTTGAGGCCGGCGAAACACATAAAATGAAAATAAATGTAAACCTTACTTGTTAGAAATACCTAAAAAACAATTTTTTACTGTAAGTATACATAACCTATAAAACAGGGATGTAACGAATAGTCGAAATAAAAGAGGGACAACAGCTTTAAAAGCAAAGAAAATATGTACCGTGTATGTACTGAACCCTTATTAATCTGCGATGAATAAGTATTCACGATTTATTATTATTATTACTGAGGCCCAGGCAGTACATGTAAAAATTGACAAAGGGGAAGCCAAGTTAGTGTGTTGCAATGATTACCACAGAGGCAGGCTTGGTAGTTATTCTTGAAGACGACCGGGTAAGCCGAGTTCAAGGACAAAAGTGTAACAACGCGCACCAAAATTGGAGTCATTAGGGGATGGTCACGAGTGAGTTTCAACCGACCTAGGATTGAATCACCCAATCAGATGAGATCACGCCAAAACCACGCGATGTGTGGCGTACCCTGTAAAAAAAAGGCGCGGAAACGCTTATCTAAAGAACCGCCGATCCGAAATAATTCCGCATAAGTGCGCTGAGACGTTTGAATAAAATGATGAAGATTGATACTAGTCCCAAGTTTGTGAGATGAAAACTCTAGAATATTTTTCTTAATTCTCCCCACTCCACCTCATTCTGTCAGTTTCCAATAAATTGATCGAGGAGAAGCTGTTTCGAAGACAACTGTTTTGAGCTCTGGTGAGCAAGGGTCACGCCAGTCTGCGTCGCGATTTACCGCTCTTATTAATCATACTAGTAACAACTGTTTTGAGCTCTGATGAGCAAGGTTCACGCCAGTGTGCGTCACTATTTTCAGCTCTTAATGGGCAAGACTTTACTAACATTCCAATTAGTGCTCAAAGCGAGCAAGGTTCACGTAGAGCAGTGGAGATATCTAGCGAGATAAGGACTGCGAGACAGTCATGTTTAAAACTTGTTTTTCAAGCCAGTGACGATGTGTTTGAAGTGTATAATTTATGTAAATTTTGTATTGTATTTTTCAAGTGATCATTGTGCGTGTGTAAGCGAATGCTAAGCTAGGGAAAGTCTTCGATCATTAATCGCATAGGACATAACGTGAGTGAAAGTAGTAACTCACAGCGATTATAGCCAGGCAAATTTTTATTAACATTGAACATTTCTGTCCAAGAGACTACGCCAAGATGTCCGACGTTTGGTCAGGAGACAGATTGATGTACATCGCTTCTACGACGTCGACGATGGAGGGCTAATTTCCCGTAGGGAAATGAGCCGGGACGGAGGTTATATGTTCTGCAAGCTGATACGGTGATATACAAAAATTGATTTACTCAATATGTAGTTAGATAAGGCGTGGGAACGTTGTAAATAGTTCATTTATTCTTTTTCTTGTTTAGATTTTTTTTTGCACTGACACTATTGTTTTAAATGTACGTTGGCGCGTGGCCAAAGTTGTTTGTTGTTTATTTTTCTTTGGAGTCATATTTAATGTACACGGCGCGTGTACTTGATTTTATCCATGCGGATGCGAAACTCGTTACATTCGATAAGTGGTGCTTTATTAAAGTTCATATTTTTGATAGGAAAGGGAGGTAATTATGTAAGATGTTTGATGAACAGGTTATTACTCATATTAGGGTTGCCGAGCGCAACAAATTAAGATGTAATTGTAGAACACCTTAGTTCTAATTTTTTAGATTTTTTTTAGTCCTTTTCAGGTTCGTTAGTCACAGCCTAGAACGGAAGCGCAAGCTGGTGGAAAAATATTTATGTCATTTATTTCAGGTTTCTGTCAAACCCATACGTGTGATTCTGTGTGTGTTCTTGTGTCAAGTGTGTGTTTTGATTCTACGTGATGAGGGGTAGATGGTGCTACCGCCCTCATATTTGTTGTTGTTGTATTTTTGATGGAAAGGCAGTGCGCTCCGAGGAGGCTACTGTACCTTGTCCAATGCTGATTCTTGGATTTCCTAGGGGAAATGCTGAGATATATTTTTGTTCTGACACACACACACGTATATTTTGTGCTTTGGGGCACGCTTCTTCGAGACTCGATCCCGTGCCTTGGGAGGTCAAGGTTATTGACACGTGGGTTGACAGATGTGCAGATTTCCACTTAGCGCCCGTCTAGCCTTGGTGACTTATTTTTGTTAGGCAGTTCTGTTGTCCGACTGACCCCTATTAAGCTATCATTAGCAAACCTGTTCTTTTGTGATAGTTATTTGGACCATAATTAATTGGGGAGTTCGCCACGTTTGTTACGAATTATTGCATGTCGTATGGATGGAATATTGTGTTAATGATGTAAATGTTGGCTTTGAGCCTAGTGATTTTCTATGACTCAGTTCATGTTTGTTTTTCTGTGTGTGACACCCGTGTGGTGTAGTTGTATTTACTTGTAAAAATGACAGGCGGTCATATGTGTGTTTCTTTTGTTGGTCACGTGTTAACTTACTTGTGTTGATTTGTGAGAAGTCCTAATTTTAGGCAGTAATGTTTTGCTACGGCAGTTCTTGATTCCAATTTCAAGCGGAAATTATTTGTTGTTTATTTAGTATAGGAAGTGTCGGTTTAGTTTTAAGGTGTGTATAGTTGTTCCCCACGGCTGTCTAGCTCTAAGCAATGCAGATTCGTCTTCTGAAAGTTTATCCGGATGATGACGAATCATGCATTCAATTGTACTCATCGTTAAGCATGTAAAACAGCACACACGTATACATTGTCATTGCAGATTTTGGGACATTTGGTCCGATTACTAATCTCTTCTGAGATTAGGTCTAGTTTGTGGCAATTAATTTATTCAGTGGGAGTCATTTTTGGGAGTTTTGTTTGTTTATTTCATTTTCTAAATAGCTGATCTGTCATTAAATTCATTTGTTATAACCCTGGCTTCACTTTTTCCTGCATGTTATTTTGTTATATGTTACCCTGCATGTTATGGAAGCGCTTTAACAACAACTTACGAAATGGACTGTTACACCCCCCGAAACTGAGTCTCATAAGCTTCTTTGCAAGGGTTCAGTACTTATCAATATAATCGCATGCACAGGATGAATGATGTTCAATTATCTCCAAGAAATCAGTTCCCGAAACACACCAAAACAACACAGCACCAGCACCATGCTTCTGTTACTGACCGCAACAATACACGGCGGTAGTGTCGCGTCACTTACCCGCGTCAAGCTGCATAGAAACTAAGAGCGTGTGACGTCACGTGCACTTCTGCATCCCGCTTCATCAGCCGCGTCGTCTGATTTTCGGTTCCCAACAGAGGCGAGGGCCCATAAGAAATATATTGGCGAGTTTTTGAAAATGAGAAACGGCATTTGTAATCGACTTAAGCGTAGATTTCGTAGTTCACTCCGGGTGGGTAGGCAACCTTGCAAAACAGGCACTTGGCGCGACTTCCGGAAGTGGCTACCATCTCAGATCGAAGCTTTAGGGTCCAAACTATAAGTGTGCCAAGTCTCATGCTTCTATCAAAAAGTGAACGGTACCCCATTGATTTTCGTCTTAACCTCCCAACTATATAGCCTACTGCTTTTATATGCCAAAACCATTGACATAATCGCGTCAAGCATGTAGTTGTGTAGATAGGCTACCAAGCACCAGAAGGTCTGGAGACTGTTCGAGAGTTTGGTTTGGTTGCAGTGTTGAGCTGCTAAGTGCTCCCGGAGAAGTCGAGTGCGTTCGGCCTGCTGAGCTTGCAGAGCTGACCACCGACCGTTGCGTACAGGTCGGACGTTTGTTTTAGACGAGTGAAAATTCTTAATGGAAGCCTGGAGGCGAGTTACTACAGTACCTGTGTTGTTATCTGCTGCCCCAAGCGGTCCGATGATTGACAAAGATTTTTCACACTACTACTGAAGTACAGTCATTGGTAAATATAATGACGTTCTGTTCGTAACTACGTAACGTGTACTTCTGCGTCACACAATACTTCGAAGTGGACTGTACTGTCTGCTCATGTCTGGAATTCCATTACATCAGGTCGGTGGTGACAAGTGTGGAGCGATATGGTGAGAGAGTGAGTGAGTGTAGGCTCACCCACAGGCTTCAAGGTCAAGGGCAATCGTCTAAAACAAACGTCCGGCCTGTACAAAGCTTCTTTAGACCATCGGTATTCGCCGTCAAGAATAACTGCATTTCAATAATTTGTTGTGTTTTTTTTCTTCTGATAGTCCAACTAACGGCCAACTGTACTGTGTATGTGTTCTATCCCCTTGAGGTAGTAGGCCTATTCAGTTAATAAGAGCGTGATATTTGTTTTTAAGTCGGAATAAATCAAATTTCGTACGTGAATTGAAACTTTTCGGCAATACTATTCATTTCCAAAAGCAGTTAGTGCAACCAGCTAAAATAAAGTGTGTAAAACACTGTACACCTACCACACCTGGCTAGTCCTTCTTAAAACAATCATCCGTTGTGATGGCATTCACAGCCAAGTAATTACAATCCTTCTGATAGTCCAACCAGCGCCCAACTGTACTGATGTGTGCGTTGAAACCGCGGAGAGAGCAGACCTAGCTACTGGAATGCCGTAGGCTCATTCAAAATCACAAATAATGTATGCATTAGTGTATACAGGTTTTATAGTGCATTCTGAGCAACATCCTCAAGCTACAGTTTTTGGCATTCCAGTACCTACTCTCCGATTGTTTGTTCAATCGTTCATCATGATTTATTGCGTCAAATGCCTTAGAAAAATCCAGGAATAATACTACTAGAATATGCTTGTTGTAATTTAAGGCATCATTAATAATATTAACAAATGTATTCAATATTTATTTATCGTATGACATACAAATAAAAAGCAACCAAGATAAATATATACTCACATATACATTGATATAGCCTACACATATTTACAGGTACACATGACAAGGCAGGCTTGTATATTTAAATCTAAATTCCTTATCCATTGTAATGCTGTAGGTGTTGCCAACAGGAAGTCAGGCCGATAGGCCTACGCTCTTCTATGGCATTCATGACAATGTGGTGAACTGACTGTGAGGGAGCACCGCAGTCACATTGGGGAGAAGAAATTTTACCCCTGCATAGGTACTTGAACTCTATTTTCCAGTACTGAACTGATCATTAGCATTTGACAGCCAGACTATCTTCTATAGATCTCCTGGAAAAATAGAATACAGCATGTAATAGCATTTATTTAATAATTGTGTTCTTTCTCCTTTCATAAAACCATATTGATGTTTATTTAAATGTATCCTGTTCAGTCTATTGTGCAAGCATGTTCCCATCATTTTGTGTACATACTGGGCTGTAGGTGCCAAGGGATATATTGGTTTCATGATTGAATGTTTTAAGGAGTTATTCCTTTCGAGAAAATTTTGTTTATAGCCTAAGGTTGGTACTGTGTTCTGTATATTTGTATATGTGTTTTGATATTTTTATGCGAATATTGTCTGTTCCAGCTGAATTGTCTGTTTTAAAGTACTAGCTAGGCTATATTTGTAATTTCTCTACTGTAGTATTTGTTTCTTGTACAAATAAAGAATTGGTTAGGTTATTTCTTCTTACTGGAAGAGACTATCAGAGAAAAACCACAGACATTTACAAAACACAACGGATTATTGTTTTAAGAATTTGAAAGGACTATGTGATAAAGTGGCTGTTGAGAAGGAAGGAAGCTTGTAGTTTTACGTGACCGTTAATCTCATTTATTTACATGGAATCCGAATCACAGATTGTGATATTTCACTTCGTATATCTCACATGCACTGACCGGGAATCGAACCCGGTTCGTCTTGGTGAGAGGCAAGCAGCTTGACCACCATGCCCCCAAAGTGGTAGTTATTTGGTGTGGTTAGTGTAGGCCTACACGTAGACTACAGTGCCCATGTTTTGCTCTGTAGCCTATTACTGCAGGTTGCATGTTCAGAACTGACTGCGTGTATTCACGAAGAGCTTCAATTCACGTACGACATTTGATTTCTTCACGCTCTTATTAATTGTGCAATTAACCACACTTCGTTACAAATCACTTATTTTTCATGCTGGTAGAAGGTTTACTTATGCGGATTGAGCTAACGAGCTAATCGTGGTTAAGTTGCATCACCGCTATCTCCATTATCTTGGTGTACAATTCGTACAGTAAGTTATAAACTATTGACGAATAAATATTTCTGTACACTCTGGTGCATACCCTATGGGAGCACTTTCAAGTGGCAAAAGAGTGACTCCAAATTGTCAGCGTAGTATCTCTGTTGTTGATAGCGGTGATTAAAGAGGCTTGGCCACTCCGGAGCTGTACGAAACCATTGCTCTTTCCATTCCTGTTTTAAATTCAAACCAGCATCCATTAGATTCTTAGCTGTTTTCCACACCATGCCCCAGCTGGTTTCAGTTTGCCAAGAAGAACGTGGTCACCAATAAACAGGTTTCGCACTAATTGAGGAGGATCTGCATTCTCCCTTCACCAGTCTTCAGGGACTCTCCAGCATGTGATTGTGGTGCATCATATAATGGACGAATGCCCTCTGCGTGCTTATGGTGGAAACCAGAAAGACCTTGCTGATGTCTCCGTATCCCTAATGCAATGGATAAATAATTTAGATATCCATGTGTAATTGTTCACTACTTAGTACCACTTCTGTGCAGGTTTTGGTATAATATTGTATATACTTGTCCATTATGTAAAATTCCATACGCTTAATAATAGACTAATAATAATAGCGGTGCTTCTTAGGGCTGGATCGATGTCATCTACTGCAACTCATTCGCTATCGCAAAGTTCCCGTGTTGACTTCTCGGTCCTCCCCAAGGCCGCCGGAACGGGGAGAAAGAGGATTGTTGCAACAGGGCCCGGGAAACAGAAAAACTTGGAAAGACAGCAAGGTATGTACTGTAGGTGGGAATGTGCCTTACAACACTTACTCTACTTTTGGTCCCCCATTTATTCAGACACTCTTTTCACCACCAGTTCCTGAGAGATGCCTCTTTAAAACAAGAATCAAAATTAAATTAATGTTTGAATGTGGTTTATCTTTCATTGAAAGTTCTAACCGTATTCCTCTACACATGTGTTCACTCAACTATCGGAACTAAAATAACTTGGCGCTTGCCAGGTCCTGCTTCGAACACCGTGCAAGCTCATACGCTCACATTGCTGACTGACCGTTATTAGATCCTTGTTTGCTCAGATCTTCTCCTGTTTAAACAAAAATATAAATGACAGTATGCCATTTTGCAACTTTTAAAACATGTAATCGTATGTGCAAATCATCACCAGACTACTCTTGTGTCAGTATTCAATTGGTCCCACAATGTATCATCTCAGCACTTCTTTGCGCGGGTAACAACCAACCTAAAACAAAAGCTTTAGGGAGTGCAAAATCTAATTATACAAATATTTTACCTTTAAGGGCAGACAATTCAAGAGTTTTTGTTTATTTGGATGGTATTTTATCCGAGCAAAACTTTGATTGAAAAGAATACCGAAGCGTATTACATCGCCTATTGCAATCGGGAAGAACGAACCAAACAAACTGAGTACGATGAGGTTATCTAGACTCAAGAGACTCACACTGAACTCACTATCATACTGTACATTAGCTTTTCACAACAGACTGTACAGTGTACCCGTAATTATTTTGCCAGTCACTGAATTCAAAGATTCAATTATTTTAGAATTTGCTGTGTCTCTGTAGAAGGTAAATATTTCTATGGACGTTGTACGAACAATTTTCTCATCCTGACAAAACTTGGCAGAATTTCAATCTAATTATTGTAATATATTTCGGTCAGACTGCAGGCAAACCACAGCCAGATTCGGTATGTTTCTGTAATGATACGTTTGTTAACCACTGTGGATCCGTAGTAGCTGACTAGTGAGACAGTAGTGAAGAACGGACCCAACAGGTAAGTGAAGAAATTTACTTCTCACCGTCAATAAAACAAAATGGATGTCAAAACAGTTAAACTACCAATCATTATTTGAAGATGGTAGAGAGATGAAAACAGCCGAAGCAAATGCATGTAGTCGTAACTTTGCCAAAAGAAGCTTATAAGTAGACCTATCATTTCTAGGAGTTTCTTTGAGGCCCCGGTACACAAAATCTTTTGCTGGTCCGCGAGTATCAGGTAATTTTGAATTTTTTTTCAGGTGTTCGCTCATACTTAAGTGATACCCTCAGGGCAAAAGGGTCAAGAATCTCGTAAAGCGCTTCATCTTTGAGTCGAGGTTATAGTTTTTTTTTTTAATACGGAAAGAGTTTAAACAAGGTTCATAATAACATTTGGAATGTCGATAACGTCTCTAGCGTAGTGGGAACCCGTGACCTCATTAGCACTGTCCACGTGTACAGCGTTATATCATGAATGAGGAAAGCAGGCTATTATGATCCTCCGTGACTCATCTGAAGAGCGGCGTTACGTAAGTCTGTAGCGTCCCACATAGCTCCGGTGACTTGCCACTTCGCCAAATCCCCACCAAGCCGCGTCTTCACTAATCCGCCTTGTAATGGTGGATCCTCGCGACCCTATTTCTGTTGAACGTGATCAATATCACACTATCGCTGTAATAACAGTAACGAGATACGGAATGGCGGCTCATACAGACCTCACTCTCTTACTGTAGCTCTTGATTGTTAATTCATTAAGCGGCATCGTGGTCGTTTAGCCCCGTATTCTTGGGTATGTGTAGATTGTGTGTGATAACTTGAATTGTGGTGTCAAGGGGCGGCTCCTGGCTAAAGTTTTAAGGTGGGCCAGATGATAATATTGTTTTTTCGTATTAAATATTGATTTATATTTGACATTCATTGTTGCCAATATTGCCATTATCATAATTCAACATTACACAACATTTGAAACAAGCATGCATTAAAATCTGTACTCACATAGCTCCTTCTCCTGTGCTTGGATGAAGGAAATTTATCTATCAGCTCAGTTGATGAGGTCCATATTTTTTAATGTCTAACTTTATGTTCAGCGGTATAAAAGAAAATGGATTTGTTAATACAAATTTCACTTTAATTTTCCAATGTCGCACACAATCAACATATTAAATAACTACCAGAAAAGTTAAAAACACATTAATTTATAGAAATTAACTTCATCCAATGAACTCACAAAGACACGTGTACTGTACTTGGAAAACCAGACAACAGAAAATGTATAAATATAGTTGTCTAAGTCAGCAAGCTGCGAACAATGACTGAATACCAGTTTAAGGGCGTTGGGTGGGGTGGACCCTTCTCCCGTAATCCGGTTTGACTGAGACAGAAGCAGGAAGTGAAACGGAGAGATCTTCTACTTCGCTTCAAAGCAACGCTATGGGCCCAAACTGTTGGCACTTGAAGAGAGAGAAAAATCCCTTCATAGCACAGAAGAATTCTCGTTCAAGACAGTGATATGTCCACTGTTTCCTCACCCGGCCCATCAAGCCATATAGGCTGCTTCACATGGCAGTTTCTGTGGAGCGGCCCTCACTATGACGATACACCGTACGAGACTGTCAGGAACTTAAGTTAGGGATGAGTTATGTATACTGAATTCTTCTTAGAGATTCTAGAAGGGAAAACCACTTATTTTAAGTAGAATATCTGTATTTTAAAGACATTTATAAAGGCCCCAATCAAACAAATTTTGTGCAATACGGCCTAAGGGCCCTGGGCGGGGCCCTTTCGGCTCTTAATGACGCACCGCCCCTGGTGGTGTCTGTAGTAGTGTGAGTAGTCTATTTGTAATGCAGTTGAGAAGGCGGCCGTGACCTTAAGTTAGGAACCACCCGGCATTTGCCTGGAGCAGAAGTGGGAAACGACAGAAAACTACTTCCAGGATGTCTGAGGTGGGAATCGAACCCACCTCTTCTCCGTTTTCCCTCACGAGGCTGAGTGGACCCCGTTCCAGCCCTCAGACTGGAATTAAGTGTCTTGGCAGAGCCGGGAATCGAACCCGGTCCTCCAGGACGACAGCCAAAAATGCTAGCCGCTACAGGAAGCAGACTCTTGGTTCTTGAATTTCGTATGATTAACGATCATGTAAAACTCAAGCTTCCGTGATCATTTAGCCTCGTGTAGACTTGGATGTGCGTGTGTGTGTTGAATCTGTCTAATAACCTGTGTCATTGTGATGGATGTAAAATTGTGAGTATTTGTAATGGAGGCTGGGATTTTCAAGGAGGCGGCCGTGGCCTTAAGTTGGGAACCTGAAGTATAAGTGGGGAACCACGGAAAACTACTTCCAGGATGGCTGAGGTGGAAATCCAGTTTATTCTCAGTTCTCCGTTCCAACAGTCAGATCTGGATTACATTTCTGTCAGAGCCAGGAATAGAACCCAGGACTTCTGGAGTCTCAATACGCACCTCGAGATCATAGATGGTTGTGAAAATTTATTTTATTTGTTCGCAAGCTTAGCAAGAAAAACACAGGCTCTTTCCAACTTTGAAACGTCACGGCTTCCTTCATCAACAAAAAATATTGCTGCATTGATAACTGTCGTCAAATATACGACAGACTGAGAAGGGGAAAAAGTGCTAATACTTCGCCAACAGTAGACTATTATCACATACCGTAGCCTAAGTTACTCAATTTAAGTCTACCACAGAAACATATTTAAAAAATAAATATCATTCTTTTCAAATTAAGCCAAAAGTGGCACAGTGTGAGAACAGCCGGACGAGCGGTAGCGTGCTAAAGGGAACGGTCGCTAACGTGCTCAGACACCGTGAGCCCCGTGCCGCTATTTACACGCAAGCAGGGGAGGAACGGCGAGAGCTGGACGCGAACCAGAGACTACTATTATATTCCTCGAGTATCAGATAACAGTGGTGCGTGGTACAAACTGTTACATAATGGCGATATGTGGCGGATCATGTTACGAGCGGCCATCTGCTGTCTGCCCACATCCACATTACAGCATGAAGCCAGCAAAGCCCTCGTGGTACACTGCTCCACTCCAGGGATGGGATTGGACACATTTTAAAAAGGGCTGTCAAATTCAGAGGACAATATGTTTCTTCGAAATGTTACCTATTAAGTTAGAGTTACAGTAATACAAATAACGGGTTCGTGTATTCATGAAGATCTCTCGATTGTCTTCGATCTTCAGTCACTTCATTTTAGCCTATTTTCCTTTATGAAAAAAATAGGCGTAGGCTATGAGATCGCCTTTTGTCCGTATGTGTATGTGAGTTTCCCCTAATAAAAAATCTAAACGGCTGGAGCTATTTAAATGAAACTCGGGAAGGTCGTAGCCCTATTTCGTCCGACCCCAACCCCGGCCCTTCAAATTTCAATATGTCTCACCAATCCAACATGGCGGCTTTGCGAAATATTTCACCTGTTTTCTATAGCATATCTCCGACACTATTACTGATATCACCCTGAGATTTTGTACGGTGATAATGGGCTCTAATATAAGTTCGCCTATGTGACTTTCAAAACCTGTTAAATACAAAACAAACATGGTGGCCAAGCGTAGTTGAAACATTTAAATACACTTTTCACGTGATTTAACCATCCGAGCGCAGTGATACGTGGTGCATCAAATGTTTTTACACATTGCAATGCATTGACATCTAATTTAGTTCAATTGTTTACATAACCTCAAGGTAGCGGCAGTGCGATATTTTAAAATTAAGTTTTTACTTCTTGTAAATAATAAACATCTAATAGTAGACTACATAACTGTATGGCCAGCATACTGTATATAAAAATCCAACATGGCGGCCACCCGGAATATTTAGACGGTTCTCAATATCTACGAAACTATTACAGCAATCAAACTGAAATTTAGTATGTTGATATAGGCTAGGCAATTAACATAAGTAGGATAGGTCTATATGAAAATAGGCTATTTAGTTCTTCAAGGAACTAAGCCTACTTGTTCTGAATTGTTTCTTTCGCTGTCCTTGACGGAAAAGGCACAAAAATGCATACTTTTCTCCCGAACCAACATTAAACACGCTTTTCTTGTTGGACTGTTACCATAATAAGGCGATTGTTGTGGTGTCAACTTTTAAAATTACGTGACTCAAACTGCCAAATAAACAACCGCAGTGCCCTTCCTAATAAGATGTCTGACAGTATTCGCAGACCCTGCGGACGTGCTTTAACCCAGCAAACAATGGTCAGAGCAGCACCGGTCCACAAAACTCAAAGTCCCGGATTCAATTCCTGTCTATGTCAAGTCATTTTTTATCTGCTTAACATCGATATGACTTATACTGAATCATGCCGATTACACAACCTACGGTTGAAGGCCTCATTTGTTATCGTATCGATGCTCTCGTGAAAAATACAGTAGGCTATTTATTTAGCTCCCTGTTAGTCTCTTCCGTCACAACTTACTGATTTTCAATCGGTCAACACAAATTGCGTCCAATTCTATTAGGCGGGAAAACAAGTATGTAAACACCCTAACCTGATAGAAATATTACATGAGATATTTATCACAAAATAACACGCTTTTATGTACGAAAAAGTAGGTAAGTATTTATTGCATAAATATCTCATGTAATATTTCTATCAGGTTAGGGTGTTTTGTTTTCCCGCCTAATGTGATTGGGCACAATTTGTGTTGACCGACTGAAAAGCTTTCTATAGAACTAGGCGACACTGACAAGTGGCTTCTAACACTTCAATGTCTTACTGATACTCAAACAGATCCGAGTAATAGTGCGTCTTATAAATCGTGGATTTAGGCGAGATATTGCACCTCTTTACTCAATGCTCGTTAGCCTACAGCTAATAGAAAATGCATTAACGAGACAATAATTTTAATAATTAACATGATCCAAGAAGAAAATGAGCAAGAATCAATATTTGACCTAATGAAATTGACAGTACAAGATTCGGTGCCAAGAAGGCTTAGCCACGTGTACCGTTTTTTTGCTTTCCCAGAACTAGAGGCTGGACCATAAACAATTCCTCCTACATCCCATATTGGTATAGAACCACCTTTAATTTCATCCCCTATTATAATCCTCCCCTCCATTATATTCTTCCTTGCTTCCACCAATAGAATGAATATTTTACCCCCTAGTCCCGAGAATTAGCCCCTCCTCTTGTATACTTTACATTGCTCTCTGCATGAGTAATAGATACCCTATTATAATGATAGCGGACCCCTCCCCTTGGAGTTCTTAGGGCTGAAATTGCACCCTGTCAGATAACATGATATGATCTCCCCTACCCGCACTCTGCAGACAAAAGTTCGCAGACAACGTTGCCAAATTCGCCAGGTACCAGATTCTGATGGCATAGAGAAGCAAAATTTCTGTGGCTGAAGGAATTTGCGAAAGTTGCTACTGGTACATTCCTATTTAAACAATATTTCTCTCCCTAAAGGGACTTGCGAAAATCGCTACATTCATATTTAAACAATATTTCCCTGACTGAAGGGACTTGCGAAAATCGCTACATTCATATTTAAATAATATTTCTCTCGCTGAAGGGACTTGCAAAAATCGCTACATTCATATTTAAACATATTTCTCTCACTGAAAGGACTTGCGAAAATCGCTACATTCTTATTTAAATAATATTTCTCTCGCTGAAGGGACGTGTGAAAATCGCTACATTCATATTTAAACATATTTATCTCGCTGAAGAGACTTGCAAAAATCGCTACATTCATATTCAAACAATATTTCTGTGGCTGAAGGGATTTTTGAAAGTCGCTAAATTCCTATTTATTGTTTAAATTCACATAATATAGGCTATTCGCCAAAACATTGGACAAACAAGGTGGTCCATTGGTATATGTGTCAAGGAGCATCATCTGTCTAAACCAGCCAGCTTGTAATCTTTCAATTCTAGCCACAAGATGGCTTCACCCAGAGAAGCCATTTGTAACTTTGAAGATACAAAATTTAAATAAAAATGAATATTCTGCCTCATAAATGGCCTTTCTTTAAAATTTAAGCAACTGACATAATTGGTATTGTAATTAAACGAATCCACCTTATCGAAACTCTTCTTATCTCCGGGCGTGTGCAGATATTCTGAAAGGACTGGCTCGTACATAGGCCTTACCAAAACCTCCTATAAATTAATAAAGATGAAGGAAGGTTTACATGCATCTAACTAAAAAGAAACTATCCAATTTAAATTTACTTTATATTCTGAAGCTGCATGCAAGAAATTGATTAATATAATAAAAAGAGTGACACACAAGAAATGCAATTAAAACTATATAATATAATAATATAATAATAATAATAATAATATTTAGGCCTTTAAAGATTTATTATTTGTTTTTCACATTACCGGTAATGCCGTCGTCTGCCCAATATGTCCATTTCATCACCACTTTGAAGCTGGTCAGCCATGCCATTATGGTTTACCGCCATGAAGGTCTTCTTCAACTTAGCACAGTTATCTTGATGGGTATTAGCCCTACTATGATTGTGGCATTACAGCCAGAACCCAATCACGTGGTACCCTCCATACTAAAACAATTCGGAGGTACCGTACGGTCTTCAAGCTTTCCGTAGAAACACCAAGCGCTCAGCTCAAGAGAGACACCCTACACAACCTGACATCTCAAAGTCCAGCGAGACAATCCCTTCCGCAGTGCATCCAGTAGCTTGTTACCACACGTCTGAAACCCACAGCTCCTTCCAGGAAGTCTTATTGTCATACGCCTGCTTGTCCATTCCACTCCTAGCAAGGCCCCCTGGCTGCTTCCTCCTCACCCTCCCCGGGGTAAGCGAGCATACCTGCTCGAGACAATAGTGTCCATAAATGCTGCCTCCTGTACGTGTGACCAAAACATGAACCTGACTCCTGGTTCAGTGGTCCGAACAATATTAATAAACTTTCTTAGACAACATATGATTAGAGCTAGCTTCAGAATCTTGTCAAAAGTGACCTAAAATACATTGAATAATTAATAATAAAAAGCATTCGTATATGATAATAGTAATAATAATAATAATGACACTGCGTCTACTGCAGACGTGTCCAGTGCAATTGAACACGTTGCCAACACGATAACATGATATAAAGAAATAATAAACCCACTAGCCTACATTAAAACTGTCATGGGGGACTCATAAAATATAGGTTACAGAACGCCCCCTTGCTTTTCATTCATTTGGTCCTATACCATAGAATAAAAAGCAATCCTTTTAGGCATGACTTCCCTTCCAAAATCCTAACTCCTTCCTCCCACAAATATATACACAATCAACAGGGCTACTAGGATATGTACATCCTCAGATTGGAAATATTGTAAATCCCTAGCACCCTGCCGTCCTTTGTAAGGAGCTCGTACGCACAGGCCCCTAATTTCCGTGCAATTTCATACGGTCCTTCATACAAATGAAAAAATTTACTCACCAATTTCTGGTCTGCGGACGAGACATGAGGCACCCTCAAAAGCACAAGGTCACCTACATCTAACTTATCTCCTGCCCGCTTCCCTTGCTGCTTCTGCCGTTTCTTACTGGCCTTACATAAATATTCCCCAGCTAACCTGATACTTAAATCTCTGGGTACGGCCTCCCCTGTCCTCAAACCCAAAATCATGGCAAGTTCGCTGACAGGCTTCCTGCCCAGCTGGACTTCTATGGGAGTGCGACCCGTGCTCTCGTGTTTAGTTACATTGAGCCAACGCTCAACGTCCTCAAGCATCGAAAACCAGGCATTATGTCGCTCACTCACATAAGTCCTAAACATGCGCCCTAGTTCTCTCATTACTCTCTCAGACATGTTTCCTTGGGGATACCTAATAGAGGAATACGTACACTGTATTCCCAGTTCACTCAACTTGGTCCTCCATATCTTCGAGGTGAACAGAGAACCGTGGTCTGAGAGTATTCGGAGTGGCTTACCAAACTCCGGAACATATTTCCCCAGTATGCAATTTACACAACCCCTCCCCGTGGCCTGTCTTAGGGGATAGAGCTTAACATACTTAGAAAAGGCATCAACAACGACAAACACATATTGGTAGCCATACTGAGACTTCACCAACGGCCCATAGAGGTCAACACACACCAACTCACCTGGTTTCTGAGTTAAAACAGCCTGCCTTGGCCCTTCTAAATACCTTGTGGGGTGCTTGCACTTCTGACACAACTCACATGTTGCTAGGGTTTTTCTGACTTCCCTGCCCATGTTTTTCCAGAAGACGTTCTCCTGAATAGCACCCAACACCTTCTCTGCACCATAGTGGCCTAACTCCTTATGATAAAACCAGATAATATCATACCTCAAAGACTTAGGAACCCACACGCACCATCTCTCGCCAAAGCATTTCCTAGTTAGCAAGTCGTTAAAAAGCCTGAATTCCTTATTACCCCTCTTAGCAATGCTCATATGTTCCATTTCCTCGAGTTCCCGATAAATATCCTGAATCTCCTCGTCCTTGCATTGTTCCTCTCTCATTTTTCCCAACTTTAACCTCTCCCCGTCCCTATCTGAAATCCTAGTTACACAGACCAAAATTCCTTCCTCTCTCCTAGCTTCAACTCCCTCCCCAGCAATTTCCGGGTGGCGACTCACAAAATCCGCGAATGCGTTTTCTGACCCTTTTACGTGAAATATATCAAAATCGTACTCTTGGATCGCCAATATCCACCTAGAAAGCCGGTTCGAGGTTATCCTACATGTCCTAAGAAACGTAAGTGCGTTATGGTCTGTATAGATTAGGAATTTCCGGCCAAGCACATAGGTCCGGAACTTACCCAGCGAATATACAATGGCTAGCAATTCCTTCTCACTAGTAGTGTATCTTTTCTCCGCGGAATTTAGACCTCTACTAGCGAGTGACACGATGCCTAGATTACCATCCCCATCCTTTTGACAAAGCACCCCTGCTAAACCTAAGTCGCTAGCATCTGTCATCACTATATACTGACTATCCTGCCCGGGGTACCTAAGTGTGACAGCATCCCTAAAACCCTCTTTAAGTTTGATGAATGCCTCATCGTGTTCCTTTTCCCAAACCCACTTAGAATTCTGTTTAAGTAACCCGCTAAATGGCCCGCACAGCTGCGAATACCGCAGTACAAACCTCCTGAAATAATTACATACCCCCAGAAAAGAGCGAAGTTGTTTGACGTTACGTGGTGTCCGAGTGTTGATTATGTTGTCTAATTTCGACCCTTCTGGCGTAACCCCCTGTGGTGTAATGGTGTGGCCTAAAAACGTGATCTGTTGTGCACAAAAGGTCGCCTTCTTAAGTTTCACTGTGAACCCGGCCCGATGCAACTTTCCCAAAACGATTCTAAGGTGTTCCATGTGTTCCCCAAATGTACGTGATGCGATGACTAAGTCATCGATGTAACTGGCTGTGAAATCCCCTGTGTCGTGTCCCAGAGCTATGTTAAGTGCGCGAATGAGCCCAGCTGACGATGTTTTCATACCAAAAGGAATCCGTGTAAATTGTAACAGCTGGTTTTTGTAACAAAAAGCCGTGAATTGCCTATCCTCCTTCCGTAAGGGTACCTGCCAAAAACTAGCACTCAAATCTAATGTGGACAGCCATTCTTTACCACCAAATCTCTGAACTAAATCCTCAGTAGTTTCCGGTCGCTGATGATCCGGCGCAATGCGTTTATTAGCTTGTCTTGCATCCAAACATAGCCTAACTGACCCATCCTTCTTAATCACTACTACCAACGGATTGACATACTGGCTCCTACTGAATTCGATCACCTCATCGTTTAGCATCTGCGAAATGACATCATCTACTGCTTTGACATGGGCGTGTGGTATCGGGTATCTAACACCATTAAAACTAGACCTATCGGTGATCTCGAAACTATGCTCGTAAACATGTGTCCTACCAGGTTTGTCAGAGAACACCTCACTGTGGTCTCTCAAGACCTCTAACAACTGAGCCTTCTGCTCTACCTCCAACATGGTATCTTCCACAACACTTGAAAATTCGCCTTCACGCTCCTCTTCCACTACCATACTACAACTTTGAATATCCTCTGATACCATGTCACTGCTAACCTTACTGACTTCTTCCTCTTCATTTAAAACCTGGACACACACTGATATACTCACAAAAGTTCCCGAGTCCACCTGATAACTCAGACTAACCGTATCAAAATTCTCACCCCACTTGAATCTCACCTTAGATTCGCCGTAATCAAGCTTACACATCTGACTGCTTAGCCAATCCGCACCCAATATGACAGGATACACTAAATTCGCAACCACTAGAAAACTCTGACGACCACATTTCTCATCAATGTACATTGGTGCGACAACCTGTCGACGCACTCTCTGTGACTTAGTCCCAACAGCAGACAATATAAATATATTGGACACAGGAATCTCCTCAATGGATTCTCCTTTACTCTTAACCTCATCATAAAAGCCTGCCTTGATGCAAGAACACATGCTCCCTGAGTCCAATAAGGCATCGACGACTTGACCCCATATCTTCACCTTAATCACAGGACTGATCAACGTAGGCTCACATCTCTCCTGTGTAACCTCAACCTGGTCATCTAACAATTCCTTTCTAACATCAAGGTCGTATTCTATCTTCTTCAACACATGAACTGGAATACTGGGATGGGACCCTCTATCTGACCGTCTTAAAGAGCCCTGTTCCCGTTTAAATTACTCGGCTGAGCTGGCTGTCTCTCTTCTTCACGCCCCCTATTCTCTAACTGCCTTTGTTCCCCAGGTCCCCGATTTTCTGCCTGCCTCTGTTCTCCGCGCCCTCTATTCCGAAAATTCCCTTGGTCACCCCTATCCCTATTTACAAAATTTCCTCTATCATTCCTCACAAAGTTACCTGGCCTATCAATATTCCTACGCTCATAATGCCTATTCCCTTCCTCCTGATACCCTGGATCGTAATTTCCTTCCCTTCCCTGTTCTTGCCTTTTGCCTCCCATTCTACCCAAAGTATCAAACCTTTCTAACACACGTTCCATGTCCTTAATCGTATTTACATCCTGCATGACTACGGCCATCTTCACCTCATCAGAAAAATGACGGGCCATACGCCTAACAATATCACCTTCAGAAGAACTAGTGTCTAAATTCTGACTGATAAGGACATGTGTGAGGAAATACTCCGTCATGCTCACCCCCTGATTCGACTGATACCTCCCAAAAGAAATCTTGTCTCTTTCTCTTCCTTTAGTCTGTTCGTTCCAGAACTTTCCCTCAAACTTCTGCCTAAAATCTTCTAACCCCTGAAAACCTCCCCTAAAAACTTGATACCAAGATTTAGCCTCCCCCACAAAAGCTAATGATATGATTTCCTCAACAATATCCCAGTCTAAAGTCCCATCTTCTAACCCTTTCGAAAACCTCTTCTGAACAACTTTAACAAACTCCATAGGGTTAAACTGCCTTCCACTAAATTTAGGTAAGTCAGATTCCCGATAGAAGTTACTATGTCCTACCGAGTGATTACAATTTTCCTTATTTGACTTGGCCTGATTCAGCTCTCTTCTTAATTTCAAATTTTCGCTCTCATTTAAGGATTTCAGTTCACTAATCTCCTTTTTTACACTCTTATCTACCATCGTTACTCTGGCTGAAGAAACCGCTAGCTCCTGTTCGAAAGACACCTGCTTATTTCTAATCTCAGTTATATCCTTCATTTCTTCCTCTACAACTATCAACCTCTCACTAACTTCTTTCTTGACAATGGCTACCTCATTACTCACCTCGCCTATCTGCTTATCAACAGTAACCATAATGCCCTGCCTCTGTAAGCTCATCTTCTCCTCAACTTGCTCGAATCTTTTATCTACCAACTCAATTCTACTGGCAATTTCCTGACGAATTTCCTTATAGCCTTTACTCATACTTTCTACAATCTTATTAATTTTGCTCTCTAAATCCGTACTTTGAATGTCTATCTTAGTACTAAATTCACTACTTTGATTATTAATTTGAGTACTTAAATCACTACTCTGAGTATCCATTTTATTACTTAAATCACTTAGTTTACTACTGAATTTAGACATCATCTGCTCCATTAACTTGATCATCTGTGAGTTTTCCCCCAGTCCTACATTTTCCTCGTCACTATTCACTCCCATTCCTAACTCCTTGCTAGTTGCAACATCATCTTTCTCGGCCCCCTCACGTCCCTCCAACGTACCAGAAATCACATCCTTATCTGCCATTTTACTAGGAACTACTCTCGAATTTGTGGAATCTGACCGCTTATTGGTCTGCCTGTTTGACTGACTCCTGCCTCTTCTAGAATGACCAAGGGTGCTTCGATCAACACTTCTAGATCTCAACTTTAATAAATCAGGCTCACTCTTATTACTTAGCATACCCTCCAAAATCACTGAACATATATACCCTTCCTAAAATACCAGATCAGATTTCACAAATTACCTGTGCGTACTGCCATACTATGCACCAGCCAGCCTTATTCACACTCCATAGTTGGGCGCCATTTGTAATCTTTCAATTCTAGCCACAAGATGGCTTCACCCAGAGAAGCCATTTGTAACTTTGAAGATACAAAATTTAAATAAAAATGAATATTCTGCCTCATAAATGGCCTTTCTTTAAAATTTAAGCAACTGACATAATTGGTATTGTAATTAAACGAATCCACCTTATCGAAACTCTTCTTATCTCCGGGCGTGTGCAGATATTCTGAAAGGACTGGCTCGTACATAGGCCTTACCAAAACCTCCTATAAATTAATAAAGATGAAGGAAGGTTTACATGCATCTAACTAAAAAGAAACTATCCAATTTAAATTTACTTTATATTCTGAAGCTGCATGCAAGAAATTGATTAATATAATAAAAAGAGTGACACACAAGAAATGCAATTAAAACTATATAATATAATAATATAATAATAATAATAATAATATTTAGGCCTTTAAAGATTTATTATTTGTTTTTCACATTACCGGTAATGCCGTCGTCTGCCCAATATGTCCATTTCATCACCACTTTGAAGCTGGTCAGCCATGCCATTATGGTTTACCGCCATGAAGGTCTTCTTCAACTTAGCACAGTTATCTTGATGGGTATTAGCCCTACTATGATTGTGGCATTACAGCCAGAACCCAATCACGTGGTACCCTCCATACTAAAACAATTCGGAGGTACCGTACGGTCTTCAAGCTTTCCGTAGAAACACCAAGCGCTCAGCTCAAGAGAGACACCCTACACAACCTGACATCTCAAAGTCCAGCGAGACAATCCCTTCCGCAGTGCATCCAGTAGCTTGCTACCACACGTCTGAAACCCACAGCTCCTTCCAGGAAGTCTTATTGTCATACGCCTGCTTGTCCATTCCACTCCTAGCAAGGCCCCCTGGCTGCTTCCTCCTCACCCTCCCCGGGGTAAGCGAGCATACCTGCTCGAGACAATAGTGTCCATAAATGCTGCCTCCTGTACGTGTGACCAAAACATGAACCTGACTCCTGGTTCAGTGGTCCGAACAATATTAATAAACTTTCTTAGACAACATATGATTAGAGCTAGCTTCAGAATCTTGTCAAAAGTGACCTAAAATACATTGAATAATTAATAATAAAAAGCATTCGTATATGATAATAGTAATAATAATAATAATGACACTGCGTCTACTGCAGACGTGTCCAATGCAATTGAACACGTTGCCAACACGATAACATGATATAAAGAAATAATAAACCCACTAGCCTACATTAAAACTGTCATGGGGGACTCATAAAATATAGGTTACAAGCTATAGCTGAGCATGCCCTATCTTCATGTTACCTTTGTTATAAACAATTGGTCTAGAATCATAACGGAGGCATTAGAAATCCGTAAAAATCGCAATAACTTGTACAAGGACAAGCTACAGTATGTCACACCTGGTTGCCCTTTATTAAAGGTACTCCTCTCTTTGTGTCAACCCAGTTCAGATTGATAGCTTATTTTTATGTTTGTCCATGGAGGTTTGATCTGTTACTTCTCAGTGATAGGGATGATGTAAAGTACGAATGCAAATTACATATTGCCATTTTATCATTATTTTCAAATGATCTTGTCGACTTCATCGTTATGCTTTGGTCTACCGTTATGCGTTACGGTTACGGCGTGTATGACGTCATCATGTTGTTCAGTGCATATGCACCGAGTCTGAGTTTACTCCTGAGGTCTGGCGTTATGCGATACGGAGACGGCAAGTGCGTGACGTCATGCAGCAGAGTGCACTACCCGCTCTCCGTTCCCCGCGCGGGCAGCCTAAGTTAATGGGTAATGGAGTCTGTTGAAAGAGTCCTGGGGCTTCGAGCGAAGCGAGAAGCGCTCCTGAGCCTTTCTAACATGTGTAGCATTTGTAGCATGCGTCATTCGAAATGATATAAAGTCTAGTCTCTCAGACTGACTGTATCTTTTTAATGTGTTGTGTGTCTTTTACATCCCTGTTTTTATAATAACTCCCCGCCCCTTTAGAACATCCTAAGGTGTTTAATTTTCCCTTCCCCTTCACATTTTTAGAGATTATGAAGTTATCTCCTTCCTTTACTACACATTACACTAAGATTGTCTACCAAACCTCATCCAGTAGCTCCAGTGAGCCATCTAGTGACGAACAGACGAACTTTCCTACGTTTTGTAATCATTGCTACACATTGTTGTTGCTCATTTGAAGGGCTGCGACATCGTGGCCATATAGCCCCGTGTATTTTTGGGTATGTGTGGAATTAGTGTGATGACCTGTGTTATTGTGTGTGTGTAATTTCTAAATTTGGGATAGGATTGGGAAGGAGGCAGTCGTGGTCATAAGTTAGAGAACCATCCCAGCCAGCATTTATTTGGAGTAGAAGTTGGGAGAAACCACGGAAAAACACTTCCAGGGTGACTGAGGTAGTAATCAAACCCTCCTCTTCTTAGTTTTGCCTCACCCCGTTCCAGCCCTCACACCAGAATTAAAATGTCTTGTCAGAGCCGGCAATCGAACCCGGATCTCCGGGGCGACCTCCAAGAACACTAGCCGCTACACCACGATGTGGTCACACACTGTTAGATCACATTCTTTTTATGGACAACGCAGGTAAGGTTCGTACCGAAGCGTTAGTATAATATTCAAATTGGTTTTAACACAAAATGAAAGAACATAGCCTATTGAATAATATATGGGTTGTTCGAATAAAGCATTGAATGATGTCTAGAGCAGGGGTTCCCAAACTTTTAGCAACTGCGTACCACTTGAATTTTTGGCGTACCAATAAAAATTGCTGAGAAAACTTCATATTTAACTATCAATGCGCTGGTGTTTCGCTTTTTTCAACCCTTTTATAAGACAACAATAAATATATAGAGATTTTTTTTATTTTTTCTTGCTAATTTTCTTTTAAAAATATATAGATAGGCTAGTCAATAATAATATTTTTATAATAAAGGAAAAAAATACAACGATTATTGCAAATTAACATTTTATTTATTACTAAAACTAAGCAAAAAACACATCAACATCATCCAAAATCTACTTTTAGTGCGAAACTTGTGGTTTGCCTGTGATTAAAATATCAATATCAGGAGTAATTGAACTCAGCTTCACTCTTAAGTCCTCTGTTTCTATGTTTAGTTTTGATGTAGAAAAGTTCATAAAATCCACTCTCACACAAGTAGGCTAACGTGTAACAAATGGCATCGAAAATAGCAGAGCCTGCCGGAAGATCATTGGGTACTCGTTTTTACATCCGATCCACATGTTAATTTAAGATTTCTCTTTAAAACTGCCTTTCATGGAACTATCTTCTGTTGGATCGATAAAACTTTCTTTTAATTTCAACTCATGTGGTGAGGTTCCCGAAAAAGAATTTCTCGTCCAGTCAAATTTGGAATAATCTTTGGAGAAATATTTATTAAACTTTCCTGAAGGGCTTCCAAAGTGAACAATGATATGAGCAACCACATCTGGCATTGGAGATAATCTATTTTCTTCAAAAAATTATGAAATGCAGATAAATTCTCCTCCTGTATTTGTGAACAATCGCATCACCCACGCGTACCTGCTGATACCACCGGTTGGGAAGCCCTGGTCTAGAGACTAACGTATTATGTTCTGGACACTACATCAAAACGGCAATATACTGACAAGCACATGTCCCAATGCTGAACCAGTTTCCTCATGCTCTCCACGAACAAGGACAGTTCAGATCCCTCTGCTAGCGACTATCACGTGTTTGCTTCTTTGAAGATGTTCCAGAGACAAACGTTTCGCCAATGATCAAGCGGTCCGTGACGTGTAAGAGTGTTGTCGCTCAAGTTGGTAATATTGTACCGGGTGATACCGAGCTCCGCTAATGAGTTCTCTCCACAGGGGTCAATTAGGAAAATCCTAACAGGGGAAGTTGCCTGAGGCGTGTTTCACTGCCCCCCACTCCAAAGTGGACGTCAAGGTAAATATATTTTGGAATGTGTCAACCTGCCGTGATCATCTTTACGGTGTTCGCCACTATCTGCTCTTGTTATCTCAAAGACGTATTCGATACTACTCTTTAACAACGTTTGGTATTATACAAGATTCCTGGTTTTCTTTAGCCTTGCACTTGATTAAGATAAGTTTCGGTTATTTTCTTAGTGTTTCACAGTTACTATTCAGATCTGCACATTTTAATTTTTATGTTGTGGCTTCGTCAACATGCAAGTTATAGCCTGCATTATGAGCTTTAAAACGATATCTTGGGAACCAAAATGCTTATATACATTCTGCTACTAAATAAGGTGCATTCGGAAATGAATTCCTTGTTGGAACACCTCCACTTTTGCATTTATAGTTTCCTATAACTCTCAATCGTGCACTTCTATGACTACACATGGATAACATATTAGCTGCACTGATTATGGTATCAACGGAAACTCCAGGGGGTCCAGGTGTATGTAGCTGTCAGTCAACTCATGGCTTGACCAACATTTCAGGGGAGGTTACCTACCTCCACTCTGTTTTCAAACCCATTAGCGTGAGCTGACAGGACTGTTTGGGTTTAACCCAATTAGCGGAGTTCGACCATCCCGATTGTACCCTTGACCTCTGTTGATTGAAGATAAGACTTTAGTGCTGTCCCGCTTCAATAAAAGGAATTTCGGTGACGATCGCCATTACTCATTACTATGGATCGGATATTTTGAAAATGCATATGCGCATATGTAAATCCATATTTTGTGGGATTATTGGATTTATTGCATATTCTGAACATAACAGCATATTTTAGGATATACATTTGAAATTAATTTTAATCTAAGACATCTTGAACTAAATTGGTTCACCTGTGTACTGGACATCCCTTGTAAGCAACTTTCTGAGCAACAGATAACGAGATAACAGTATTTTACGCCTGTCATTTCAAGAAATTGGTGGGGTGGGACATTTCTTTCACATTCTGGGCAGCCAGTAGCCGGGTGTTAGTTTTGTGATGAATTCTTTCAGTTAATGTGTTACTTTAGTCGGCATCTTCTCTCTTAACGCACAAAGAGAAGAGCAGCAGAAAGTATTTATTAAATCAGCGGGTGTCAGGTAATGGTGATTATTCAACTGATGGCGTTGTCGTCTATTGTCAAGATGCTCGATCGAAGTGAAATGTGAAAAGAAATTTAAACTTGAATAAAATGCGTAAATTACAACACACATTACGGCAAAGGAGGGAAAGAAGAATGAATACGATTGGCTTATTGTCAAGTGCATATTTTCCAATTTTTAATGCATATTTTCTACATTTTAGTTCATAATTGCTTGCATATTTCAATCGTCTTTAGTGCATGAATGTCCGGTCCCTACTTATCAGCCCCTTGCACTAGCATTCTTCTTCACTCGTGGAATCTGCAACTGAGTAGCAAGCGCTTATCTCCTAGAGTGAAAATCCTTCTAATCTAGACTGGCGGCGAGGCTCAGCGGTAAAGTTCTCACCTGCTGGGCCCAAGGTTGTCGGATCGTATCGTGGCGTAGTCAGTCGGCATTTGAGGGTGCGAGGGCGCCGTGTCAGCAGATTTACTGGCATGTTCGGCGCAAACTCCCGGCACCCCGGCGTCTCTGAAAGCAATAATAGTTAAACATGGACATAAAACCAATAACAAGTTAACAACTTCTATTCTAGTTTCCATCAAATTAACAATCAACCGTTTTATTACACACATTTTAAATGATAACGCCTGTAAGCATTCTTCCGTCGTAATACGTTTCTTTTAAATGGGATCAGCCATTCAAAAGTTATTCTGTCAAAATATTCCTATGTAGATTTTGTGATTGGCAGTACTGGAATACTCCAAACGTGTTCACAACCTCTTCCCTTTCAAAGGAATAAATAACAATTCAGGAACAAGCTGTCTGTAAAGGAAGGGAAACATTACCTAACATTACGCAGCAATCTCCAGCATGACAATATCACTGAGCATAGTGGTGGTGATTGTTGCTAAAAGGTCATCCACCTCTAAACATTGAACAAAAAACAATTCAACAAGGAGGAAGTTTAGCTGAAAATATAGCTATTGTGTTTTATAATAGCCCTATTGTACGATCGTTGAATTTCTTGGCAGAGCTGGCAATCGCACCCGGACATCTGGACCGACAGCCAAGCCTATTTGGTAGGCTCCTGCTACTGAAGAGCTGTTAGTTATACCTCGTACCGTAACTCATATGAGGGGTTGGACATCGTGGGCATTTAGCCCAGAGTTCTTGTCTGATAATAGGTGTTATTGTGATGGCTATAGTCTATTAGTGTGTGTATTTGTAATTCACGTGAGGATTGGGAAGGAGGATGCCGTAGGAATCATACCGGAGTAAAAGTGGGAAAACCACTTCCAGGATGACTGGTGTAGGAGTTGAAATCATCTCTCTTCAGTTGCCTCACGACGCTCAGTGTACCCCGTTCCAGCCCTCAGATTAGAATTGAATTTCTCGGCAGAGCCGCACCCGGACATCTGTACCGACAGCCAAGAACGCTAGCCGCTCCACCGCAAGGTGGTCAGTTTCTCATAGCAGTTGTGTAATTGAGAAGATTTGTAGAGCTTCATCATTTAATATTTCCATAGCTACATCAAGTAGGCTACGCATTGAATAATACTAGACTCTATGGAAGGGCGTGCTGTTTATATTTGAGCGAATTGCTCTTCATTAGCTTTATAGGTTCCTCGTGTCTAGATTGTTTTAAAATTAGTTTGTGGAAAGAATATAACAGTTAATAGGCCTATACCACATTAATGTACAGTATCTCTTTGAGTTGTAGCCAGAGTCACTGTTTGACACAAGCACTCCACTTGTCTGTTTACACCTTATTATTTCCGTTTTCAACGGGATCGGGGATGAATAGAATAGAATATAATACCCTCTGTTCCAAATCTCAGATAGCCAGAGATTGGAGCGAGAGTAGTATTTATTATTACATGTGATTGTTACAGCGAGTCCCTGATAGCCTAATACATAAATCCTTCTCAGTTAGATTAATAAATCGCAACATGAATTTAAACAAAAGTCACAAACCAACAACTAATTTACATTGTATTAAATGTTATAAACAATTATCAAAACACTAATGATGACTATTAATTATGTACTATCTTCATCTTATCCTAATTGATACAGAGAGGCTATCCTAAACTAGGGTCGGGGATGAGATGCGATGACACTTTATGTGGTGGGTGGTTTCTATGGCCAGATGCCCTTCCTGATGCCAACCTCGTGAGATCAGTTAATGAGAGATCAAATGAATGAAGATGAATGAAACTGGGCAAAGTTGTGGAAGGAGGCGGCCGTAGCCTGTCAGAAGGTGCCGTCCCAGCATTTACCTGGAGTTGAAGTCGGGAAACCACGGAAAACCATTTCAAAGACGGCCAACGGTGGAGCTCAAACCCACGTCGCGTTGTAATCCTTATACATCAAAAAGGTATGTTGTTTGACTGTGATATACGTAAATTAATTCACTTATTTTATATCGGTTTGTATTTGTACGGGGAAATAAGACATGGTTCACCTGCTAGCCGCTCCGGGGAAAGCTGTACAGCGTTGCCGAGATGGAGCCCATCACGCGTCATGGGGCGCCTCGCTCTAAAGTGATGGGCTCCATCTCAGCAACGCTGTACAGCTTTCCCTTGAGCGGCTAGCTGGTGAACCATGTCTTATTTTCCCATACAAATACAACCCGATATAAAATAAGTGAATTAATTTACGCATTTCACCGTCATGCAGCATAACCTTTTGATTACAACGCGACCAAGAACTACATTTTCAAACCACCCCGAGCCGAGAAAAAGTTACCATACAAAAATGATAACAACTTTGTTTCCTGGACACACAACATTTTGAAATTAATAAACCAGTTATACAACATTCCAATGTATAATGTGTTAAAATTTGGATTCGATCTGATGGCGGGTTTTTGAGATAATAATTCATAAATGTGACGCATGGTTGAAACACGCTTAAAAACGGGCCCTTTTTGTGTTCCAACTGCGATAAAAAATATTAAAATATAAATTAAAAATTCCAACCCTAAATGAACTAACGTAAAATAGAACGACGAAAATGATGATGTTATTGGATTTTATGTAGGTGTATTGGTTACTTCACAAACAACCTTCAAACTCGAGTGCACACACTACTTTGGTCGACAGTAGATGGTGGGGTCATGTGATGAGAATGGAGGTGGCACGAGGATAATGAACTCGACTGTAGAGGGTACGAGAAGTAGAGGTAGAGCTAGGAAGCGATGGTTGGATTGACTGTACCTTCATACCATAGCTCTAAAATATTGAGAGTTATTTATTCTTATAGGCTAGGTCCATTCTACAATTCCAAGATGGCGTTGCACGTAATGTTAAATCTGATGAAGCCTTCACTATGCCAACATAGGTTCTTTATATGAAAATACCTGAATGCCAACTACTATAAGTATTGCTTCATTAATACATGAGTTGGAAGCCTCCGTGGCTTAGGCGGCAGCACGCCGGCTTCTCACCGCTGGGTCCGTGGTTCAAATCCCGGTCACTCCATGTGAGATCTGTGCTGGACAAAGCGGAGGCAGACAGGTTTTTCTCCGGGTACTCCGGTTTTCCCTGTCAATATTTCATTCCAGCAACACTCTCCACTATCATTTCATTTCATCTGCCATTCATTTAATCATTGCCCCAGAGGAGTGCGTCAGGCCTCGGCAGCCGGCACAGTTCATATCCTCGCCGCTAGATAGGGGCTTCATTCATTCCATTCCTGACCCGGTCGGAGACTGGAAGCAGGCTGTGGATTTTCATTTCAATACATGAGTTACGAAAGATAATGTTTGAGCGTTTCGCATGGACGCCATTTTAAAATTGTATAGCTCGTGACGTGAACTTGCAACTTAGGACTCTAAGGCGCCCTATAGGATGGCTTATATTCACGAAATTTAGTAGTTATCCGGTGATTATTGTAGCTGATAGGCCTTCTTGATTTAGACATTGAATACTTGTATGCCTGTCATTTTATTCTCGTTGATATGGTGGCTATATGAATATGGCATCAAGTGCTCTCTTCTAATGCTACTTCTGTGCCAAATTGTATTCAATTCTGTTTCGTCGTATAGTAGGCCTAATTGACAGTGGAGACAGACATTCATACACACAGTAGGCTAGTGGAGGGGCCGATAACCCAGATGCTAGGTCCCTTCAAACAACAAATATCATCATACACACAGTAAGAGAGGAGTTTTGTATAAATTATTTCGCAAGAGTTAGTCATAAGACTATCATACAACATATAGAACGCAGCCGCCATCTTGAAAACCTGTCATTAATATCAATAACCCACCATCTAGCAGTGTTACAACCACAAAATGTAGCAAGTTGGTAGTCCTATGTAAAAGGCTTTTCTAAGATGTGGATTTTAGAAGTCTACCTTCAATTCTCTCAAACATTGAAAAGTACGATAATTATGCAAAACTACTCTGACTTACGAAATATGCATTACACACAGATCACCCTAACTATGCTGGAAACAATGAAACACCAAGTTTGAGTGAGGTGTCACGTCTCTACTACAAAATAATAGTCTATGTAGCCTATTAGTTATACTGCTCCAATAGACGCTCCTCCTGGCTGGGAGAATCATCCCACCTAATGGAGCGAGGTATTAGCTATTGTGTTTCCCTCAATCACACAATCACAAAAATACCCTTTAGCCTTGAGACTCAGTGGGGCTCAGATTGATCAGAGTTGGCAATATTTCAGAGTGACGCCTCTATAAATGTCTTCTTGCAGTAGACGCCAGGGCATGAGGTTCAATTCTATCCAGTCCTATTCGCATAATAAATTAGGTCACGTTATTGAAAGGGTAAAGACGAGTCGAAGATAACTGCATTGTTCAGTGGTAACCTACTCGCCTGCTGTGTTCAAGGTTGCGGATTCGAATGCCGGTGCAGTCAGTTGGCATACAAGTGTGCGACAGGAATAGAAGATTTACTGGCACGCTATAGATCCCTTTGAGGACAATAATTCGGCTCCCCGGCGTCTCTAAAAGCCGCAGTAGTTAAACAGCACGCAAAACGTTATACCTACTTCAGTAGGCCTACTGCTCGGATCCAAGCTCTGTGAACTTGCGGGGTGAGGTGACGCCGTGTTATCTGCAATTCCTGTCTATTCCAATACTGCTAACATGCGGTCGTTGACTAAACCACTGTGGTGTTGCGAATGAGTGAGTGAGTCACCGACCAATGTATTTGGTTCTGTTACTACGCAAGGACCGGGAACCCCGCACGTCTCTCATCATCCATCGTCAGTGATCCACATTCCTCTCAGGTTCACGGAGCTTGGACACGAGCGGTAGCCTATATATTATTATTATCTATATACATTCGAATTGAGCCACTATTGTCTACGAGTTAACAATCATATCATTTTCTGCGTGTTGCTCTTCTTCGTGTGCCAACTTTGATGTCCTGCCAGTAAGCCCATCTCTCAGTGCCTTCTTCCGATCTTCTGAAAGAGGTCACCTACCTTAAAACCACAGAAGTTTCTGATAATATAAATTCATTCCTGTTCAGAATTTTGTCATAGCAAATACCGATTTCTGCAAGATCTTTATTACATTCTTGGAACCTTCCCAATTTGTATGCCTTTGGTTTCGTGAAACTCCAAACTTTCTTTGTCCGTCGATCATCGAACATTCTGAAAATGTGACCATGGAAAAACAAGTATTATTATTATTATTATTATTATTATATTTAATTGTTGGTCTCACAAACAGGTTAGTGACAACCTCAACAGATGTATCATTATAGTGTGCGATTATATCTTTCATGCGAATAAACCGAAGAAAGATGTAGGCTTACATGATATCTTACCAGGATACAGCCTGAATTTTCGTGAAGAAGTAGCCTATTGCAGAAGGAGTTCTGAAACCTTAAATCTTCTTCTACTTTTTCCTACTCCTTGTATTAACTTTGTTTTACCACGTCGTGTAGTACGTTTTATAAAGTGACATGAGAAAAGCAGCGTGTGTTATTAAGAGACGAGATGGACACCAATAAACTAGCCCTACGTCAAAAGCGGGCGAATAGAAACCTGTCTACTCAGAGATAGGAAGCTTATTGTGTGCTATAAGACCAATATCTTGAGCCATATCCGCTCAGCGATTGTAGGCGATCACAAATTGAAGTTTAGAGCTGTTAGGTCGTATAGGCCATTGTACAGAGACTAAAGTACAAGCTATTTAGAGAAATGTCGCACAAAGCTAGAAGTTGTGGAATCGAGACCCTGAATGGGGTAGACACTTAAATTCCCTACCTTCCATAACTGAAAGCCTTCATTTTATCATCTGTACAGTCGTAAAAATCAAATTTAGAATATAATAGATTTATTTACCCTCAACCACAATTATAGATGTAATAAAACATAATACATACATATTTGCTATATTAAAACAACTACAGTATTCTGAGTAACGTAAACATAAAACTGAACATTCAGCTTAATTAAGATTTACAATGAAGACATGTACAACAAGACCAAGGATCTACGAACTTCCATAGGCTTGGAGTAGAAAATATCGACAGAATTCTCATGCTGGTTTAAGAGAGCGCGGCCTGGAAAATTATGTGGAATCAACTCCAAAAGCGATGCACAGGTTACTCTGATCTTTGTAATATTGGAGGCCTATGTTCGAAATAGTTCGAAGATGGATTTTCTTAGACTTCTTAGAGATGATATTCTTCATCTACAGATTTCTTCACACCCAGCAGTCGCTCGATCTATGGGCAGCTGTAGGTCTGCAGGCTTACTGGCGCGGCGATGATCAGTACACCGTTTCCTTTGATGCTAACGTCCATGTTCTGCTTCACATCCTTGCCTAACACCTCGTCGTATTTCAACATCATCCGAGATCTTTCGTTGACATGTCTTGTAGGTCCCTGTCATTGTACTCTGTCAAATACTTTTTCGAAGTCAATGAAATACACGTAAACGTTGCGACTGAAAATCTGCAAGAGCACCTGTATGCTGAATGGGCAATATTATAAAACCAAATTGTATATTACTAGAATGTTCTCGACTTTGCAGAAGATCTATGAGTAGATTATTCGTAGGAATAATTTTAAGATGTGGCTTATCCAGGTAACGTTTTGCACCCTTCTTTACATTTATTTCCTTTGCCTATGTAACTATTCACTGAGTATCTACCCTTTTTCATCAAAACTCTCTTCTGTTGCATGGTAGCAGCTTAAAGACTTCAAGTAATTTATCATCCAGTCCTGCATCTCTGCTATTGGTCCTAGTGTTGCATTTTCTAAGTTCACATCCTCTCTACATCACCATCATTAGGGAAACAAAAGTTGGGTGCTTTTCAGTCGGTCAACACGAATGTACCCAAAAGAATTGGGTTATACCCTAATCCCGAAAAAATTACATGAGATTAATAAATACACTTGGATGACCAGTTTCGATCGTCAAGCGATCATCATCAGATCCATTACACTTAGGTTATAAAATCTAAGTTTGAAAATATTTACAATATGTACAATTATTTAGTTGCAATATTGGTAATACAACTTGTCGGTGTATGCTAGTTGTAGTATATATGATGTTAAGTGAAATGCTAAAATGGTGATAGAAATACAGAATTTGTCTGTTTGGAGTGACTATATGGTTGTAAAAAGTTAACTATGGTCGTACTGTATAGTAGGCTACATGCTACTACTCATCTGGTTGGGTGTCTTCCGCGCTGTAGCTACGAGCAGTATCAACTTCGCCTCTTGCACCAGTGATGGTCGACTGAATTGGAATGTTACCTCACTGAATTGGTTTTCCCTCCCCCTGCCCCGTCTTCCTATGTGCTGTTTGTAGTCAGTACATGTGTACTTGTGGCGTGTCTAGATAAGATGTATGTTATTGAATTCAGGAAGGTCTTCAACTATTAAAGACCGTGGATCAGACCTCGCCACGCCTAAGCTAGAAGCCCTCTACAAGCGCTGCCGGTCTTTGAGGACGTCCCGGCACCTTTAATACTGCCGCAAATACTGGCCTAGGTTTATTGAGGAAAAAAGTACATCGTACTCCTGATCCAGATAATATTTACCTATTAAAATCCCCCTATCCCCCCCCCTTTTTTTATTTGTTATCTAGCTTGGCTGTATCGCTAAGTTGTGTCTTATTTCCGACAGGGTGTGTTGTTTAGTAGAGTGAAGAGGGGTGAGCTCTCCATGAAAGTGTGTTCATTTACAGTAGATTGTTGGGGTTGTTTCCTTTGGCTAGGTGTATCTCGATTGCTTCATTTATGTCTCGATTCGTGATGAATTATTTTTAGGTCCGTTTCAATGTTAGTGAAGCTGTGCCCCGCGTCACACATGTGTTCGCATACGACTGAATGTGTTCCGTATTTTATCGCATTCCTGTTTCCATTGTAACGTGTATCTACTCGTCTTCCACTCTGCCCTATGTAATTAGCTTGACAACCAGTATCTTGGCACGCAATAGAATATACCCCTGACTTTGAATACGGGTCTTGTTTATTTAGATTACTATTTTCAGGTACCTACCGGTTGTGTTGTTCGTTGTGAATGCTATTTTTATGCCTTGCTTTTTGAATAGATTAGTGATTTTATTTGTGTTCGCATTCACATAGTTGTAGCGCGCTAATTTTTTCTCATTACTGTCCGGTTTTGGAATCGTTTCATCTTTATTTTTATGTTTGGCTACAATTTGGTCAATTTTGCTTGGCGGGAAATTGTTTTCCTTTGCTAATTGCTTAATGGTTCTTATTTCCTTATTATAATTGTCTTTTGACATGGGTATTTTCAAAGCCCTGTGCACCATTGAACTGAACCCCGCTAATTTATGCGTACTGGGGTGATTAGACTGATTGTCGATTGCATGCGAGGTTTGTGTGGCTTTCCGGAATATGGAATATGAAAGCTCGTTGTCTTTACGTTCAATAGTTATGTCGAGATAATTTATTTTTCGATCTGTTTCGGATTCCTTAGTGAATTTGATTGAGTGGTGTAGCCCGGTGTAGGCTATTAATGGAATGGAGAATTGTTTCTTCGCTTGTTAATTCAGTATCGTAGATGCAAATTACATCCTCTACGTATCTTTTCCATATTACTATTCCCTTAGTTGGAGACTTTTCTAAGAACGCATTTCTAGTGGATTAATGAAGATGTCGGCGATTAGCCCGCTTAGTGGTAACCCCATCACTAGGCCTTCTGTGTGTGTGTACATTTTATTGTCGAATTGAAACACGTTTTGGCTGAGAACGACCGTCAGTAATCTCACAATCTCTTCAGTTTCTTTTACCGAATTGTTGTATTTTAAATTGTTTTCGATAGTGCTGATTGCTTCATTAATTGGAATATTGGTGTACATGTTAGTTATATCGAAGGATACTAGCCGCAAGCTAGGTTTCATTTGTAGCGTGTTCAATGCTGTTACTAATTCTGTTGTGTTCTTTACATAATTGTTTTTGTCGTTGGAAAGACGGTGTTTTAAGATTTTTAGTTACTCTTTCCTGATTTTGTAATTAGGGGCATTCCTACAATTGACTATTGGTCTCATTGGGCACTTCTTTTTGTGTAGCCTATTTTAGGTTGTCCCCTCAATGACGGTATTTTCGGGTTCATGTACATTAATTTTGAATTTTCGGCTTTGGTCAATATGTATTCTGTTTCTTTTAACGCACTTTTTATTTGTTTTTGGAATTTGTTGGTGGGGTCTTTTGCTATTTCCTTGATGTCGATGTTGTTTAGGAATTCGACAGGTTTTCTTTTCTTCAATGTATTCAGTTTTGTTCAGAATTACTGTGGTGTTCCCCTTATCTGCTTTTGTGATGATTAAGTCCTGCTCTTTTATTTTTTGTTTCAATGACTTTATTTAGGGATACAGTTGTCATATTTATCAACTAAGTTACGCGTTTTCTTCCTGTGTGTACCTGCTGTTTCTCTAACTCAATTGTGTTTTAAGAAACGCACATTTCAAAACCGAATTAATTGGAATGGACGGTTATTAAACCCAGCAGAGCCTATTAATTTACAAATATCGGCATTGTTCTCTTTATCTTAAGATATCCAGAGACAAACTATTTATTGTTGTCTGGTGGAATTATTTCAAAACTAACAGCAAGTGGAGTAATAAAGTGGGCCTCTTTTGTCCGAAAGTTTTATGTTTCCAACACTTGGCCCTGCGAGTATTATCAATGATTCCATCTCACACTATTTCTTTTCAAATACAGTACTTTTGTCTGTTCCCTTTTATTGTCTATTCATATGGATCTTGTTTCAAGAACACTGTGACGCAGCACAACTAAACGAGTGACATAATCTGTCTTGATTACGAGTAAAACAGACTGGTTAAACATTAACCACATAATCCACACTGTGGCTGCGTACAACCAGACTCATGGCTGGCAATAATTAATCATGTAGGGCTACGTGTTATATCAGTTTATTATTGATACATGCGAGGGTTTAACAGCTATGATTTTCAATGCAGAAACGTTCTCTCATTATCGAATGAATCATAATGTTTAACTTGGCTCTGTGATGTATTAATGCGGTATGGTAATTGGTGTATCTGAATGACTCAAACCGGTCCATACATTAGGCTTGTTGACAACTTAAAACTACCGTACGCAGAAAAATAATGCATTTTAAAGGCCGAAAGACAAGAAAGATTTGGCAGCCTTGTTTCAAGAATGTTCAAGAACCATTTCTTTTATTTTTCAACAAATCCACATATTGCTCCGTAGATCAACAACCAGTTTTGGTTAATTGAGTTAATACTATAAAATCATTGAAACATGTTTTTAACCCTTCATTGGTCAAAAATGCCCAGCTTATGGCCATTGGGTCTTCATCAGCATGGGTAGGATTACTATAACATGTACGTATACACTAAATAGGCTATTATCTATGAAAAAACAATATCAAAAACAAAATTCAAAACAAAATTCTTTTAAATCTCACATAACAGCTGTTCTCTGAAGTGATTTCTATGATTCCAGAACATACAATGGCATTGTCTGCACCAATGCACGTATAAAATGTGCGTCCACACACTGAATTACACGCACGTTCTTCGTGGAATTATAGTACCACCATTTCTGCGGCATAGACCCAGAGGTCTATATTTCAACAATCCAGTGTTCAGTACCAGTGTGAGAAGCCCCGCCTCTTGCTACTGTGCTGGTTCACTTGTCGACACCACCGACCACTGGCTATTGAAGGGCTCTATTGATTCCCGAGAGAAACGGACGGCCGAAGGAAGCTGCGGTTCCGAGTTATTTCTTGTGGGCTCCATTCATCCACTGTACACGTGTTTGCCCTACATTTGAAAGCCAAGACAAGTTTGCAGATCTTTACAGCAATGATGTCAAAGGGCAAGCTTCGTCCCTCACGAGGCATCACTTTCACTCTGCATGCTACAGTACCCATCACTCAGCAAGCTTCACCAACACTAAGATTGCACAGTAACAATCTTATGATGAGCCAATAGGCTACCTGTTGAGAGACGACAGTACACTTCACTCAGCAAGCTCCACCAACACGAAGATTATACAATAAAATATTATGTTGACTTTAATGACTTTTGTTAGCTGCTATAGCAAAATTGATGTTGACAAATCAATAAATGAAACATAATCTGAACTCAGGTTTGACCTGCAATTTAACAATGACAGTACTGGCAAACTAAATCCCTATTGGTTCCCTGTAAACTGTTGTATTTTATGTCCCTCACTTCGGCCACTTTCCTTTGTAATTGATTTTCTTTGTTTCCAAATGTATTTCTCTCTTCGAGAGTGGCTTCCTTTTCTTCTTGAGTCCACTATTTTTTATTTTCTTCCTCTCCTGCCTTTTGAGTTACTTCTCTAAGAAGTGTTCTCTTTCGTCGTATTTGTTTTAATTTCAACATGTTTTACATTAAAATATCAATGGGCCATGTTGGTTTCGATTAATAACTGTTTAATAAGTTGAAAAATTGTTAATTTAAAGTGTTATTATTAATTCCGTAAATGTGTACAAAAAAGCGTTGGTCTTCTTATCCTCATTATATTAGATAGCCTAGCTATAGCTCTCGGTTGGATACTAGTCTACATTCTACATCATTAGTCTGCTTGCCACGGTGGGTGAGTGGTCAACGTGTCTTTCTACTAACCCCAAGCTTGCAGGTTCGCTCCTGGCCGTGGTAAGTGTGTTTTTTGTTTGAAAGGCGGCAAAAATTACGACACCATGTAATACGATGTTGGCATGTCAAAGAACGCATTTGAATTCAGTAGGCCGTGTTCATAATGGCAAAATTAATCTCAGGAGTTTCCGCCAACACAAAGTTCCTCATTTCTCTACTAGAAAGCGCTATAGTGTTCAAGGAGCTTAGATATTTAACCTCCTTGACTTTCATAGTGCTTCAAGCAACAACAAAATTTGGCATGCAAGATACCCTTTGGGTATCGAATAACAAAGCTTGCACCCGGCACCCGAGGCCATACGAAATTATTATTATTATTATTATTATTATTATTATTATTATCATTAGTCTATTACTTTTAGGTCCCAATAGTTTAGGATGCGTCCGCCTTGTTGGCTGTCACCGCGGAGTCCCAAGATCGATTCCCGGCTCTGCCAAGAAATTTAATTCTGGCTAGAACGGGGCAAACTCAGTCTCGTGAGGGAAAACTGAGAAGAGACGGGTTCTATTCCTACCTTAGCCATCCTGGAAGTGGATTTCCGTGGTTTACCACTTTTACTCCAGGCAACTGCCGGTAAGATACGGTGCCCTTTCAGTAGGCTACGTACGGGTAGCCTACAATACCTAACTTAAGGCCACGACCGCTTCCTACCCAAATCCTACCTGAATTACAAATACACACACTAGTACAGACGCCACAGTGACACAGATTACCAGACAAGTTCTACACACACCCAAGTTCACGGGATACACGACCACAATGTCGCAAATCCCCTAAATGAATCAACAACAACAGTTTAGGATGCTTGGTACAAATGACGTCAATGGAAACACAAGGTCCAGATATGAAATAATTAAAGCTGCTGCAAATTACTACAAGCAACTTTATGATAGTACCCTAACAATGACTCTTAATCTTCAGGAGAATGAGAACCTTCCACCAATTCTAACTAGTGAAGTAGAAGACGCTATAGCCCACCTCAAGAAAAATGATAAATGCTCTGGACATGAAGGTATCATTAACGAATTCTTCAAGTGGGGTAAGGAAGAATTAATTCCAATGTTAACTACGCTTTTTAACAAGATTCTTGAAACGTAAGAGATTCCTCAACACTGGCAAACAAGTGCCATAATTATCAACCACAAGAAGGGAAATAGGACGAATTAAACAACTACAGGACGATGCGTTTACTGTCAGTCTTCTATTAGTTAGTGCCTTTTGACAAACAGGTTGGCCAAACCAATAAATGAAAACCAATCAACAGAACAAGCAGGTTTCCGAATGGAATTCAGCACTGTGGACCACTTGCAAGCAATCAAGCAGATAATAGAGAAATCTAATTTAATTTTATATTCTAATCATAGACTATAAGAAAGCGTTTGATTCTCTACAACACATTAGTGTCCTGGAATCAATGAGGCTTTTGCCATTCACCCAAAATATATACGATTGATTGGGGGAAAGTTACATGGGCTGCACAACGAGAGTAAGGACAGAAATCGTAGGAGACATATTCAGAACAAAGGAAGGTGTCCGCCACGAAGATCCCAATTTTCCACCCACTCTTCACATGCACCCTAGAGATGGTCTGCAAGAAATGGAATAGGAACAGGAACGAGTGGTCTATCAGCAATAATGGACGAAAGCTGTCCAATCTCATATTTGCAGACGATATTGTGATATTTGCCAAATCTGCAAGAGAGCTTCAACATATACTAGTTAAGTTGTCAGAAAGAAATAGGGAAGTTGATTTTCAATTGAATCCTTCCAAGACTAGAGGCATGACACTCATGACCAACTTTAGGGTGTCACCTGCTGTAGTGGATGGCAAAGCATATACTGTGAGGAGTATCTTTATTTGGGCCAAATAGTTAGCCTGAAAGTAGAATGGACAAGGAACTTCAAAGAATAAGAATCACCTGAGGCCTAAAATTACCTTCAAATCCTGGAATGTTCCTTATCCCAGTTCTTTTTTTTTTTAATGGCAGGCAGACATGGATTCTCACTAAAAGACAGATCAAGATGATGCAGGTGTGCCAACGGGAAATGGAGAGGAATTTGTTGGGCATTTACCTCGCTGATAAGTGCGGAACGAGAAATTACGAAGAAGAAGTGGTATAGAGGATGCAATGGGCTTGGAGCGGACACGTGGCCAGGAGGCCAGGTTGGCCTACACCACAACGATATGGGATCCCAAGAAATAAAAACAGAGAACGAGCAATACAAGGATGGGCTCAGGAAAGTGGTTGGTGTCCAGTGGACAAGAGCAGTGAGGCACAGAGAGAAATTGAAAGGACCATTCTCAGCTTTATAGTAATTGGCATAGGGGTGAACAATAAAATATGTGTTAACTTGGAACATAACATAATAGTCTAAGAGAAACTAACTCTCAAGGACTTGCTCACCCAGCGAGTTCAGTTGAGCTACTCCTATCGCCCTGTAGGGATGTGATGGGCTTTTAGCCTATTTTCATTTATGACCGTGCCTTTCAAATTATAGTACGTTTTACCAATTCAATATGGCAGCCACGCGAAATATTTCACTGCCATTCTATATTTCCGCAACAGTAGCAGATATCACCATGGAAGTTTGTACGGTGATAAAGGGTACTACTAGAAAATCATCTACCTGACTGTCATAATCTTGTCAAGTATAAATCGAACATGGTGGCCAAGCGAAGTTGAAACATTTAAATAGACTTTACTCGCGATTTAACCATCCAAGCACAGTGAAACTTGGAAAAGCAAATTTTTATACACATTGTAATAGACTGACATCTACTTAAGTACAATTGTTTCCATAACACCAATATAGCGACTGTGCGAAATTTTATAATTAAGCTTTAATATTAAGTGTCCTAATCATGCGATGGAAGTGAAAGTTTGACTAATGAACCTACGCAATAATATTCATCTAATGGTACATTACTCTATGGCCTACATATAGGACAACCCAACATGGTGACCATCCGAAATATTTAGACGGTTCTCAATATCTACGTATCTAATACAGCAATCAAACTGAAATTTTGTATGTTGATAGAGGCTTTTAACTTAAGTTCACCTATGGGACTTCTAAAAACCTGGTGATCACAAAAGCAACATGGCGGCCAAGCGAATTTTAAACATTTAAATTAAATTTACTCGCGATTTAATCATTCGAGCGCAGTAAAACTTGGTACGGTAAATGTCCATACAAAATTTAATCTACTGGCATCTAATTAATTTCTATTGTTTTCATAACGTCAAGATGGCGGCTGTGCAAAATTATAAAATTGAGTTTTTATTTCTTGTGTCCTAATCATGCGATCGAATTGAACGTTTGAATAATGAACCTACAGAATAATCTTCATCTAATGGTACATAACTGTATGACCTACATACAGAACAATCCAACATGGCGTTCCTTTTCATAGGCGGGAGAATGTTTAATAGAGAAGACCAATAGGATATTTGAAAATAGGCTATATACAGTAGTTCTTCACGGAACTACTTAGTGTAATGTGTAGTTTACTATATTAATTCCTGAAAGCGAAGTCAAATATTTTCACATCAGCCACAGCGAAATCTCAGGTGACGTGGAGGTATTTTTTGATGAGGCCTATTCATGTCAAGAGATTATATTCGAATTCTGTAGGCTTTAAATTTTAAATAACAATTATATATACTAGCAATTTTATTATTATGGAACCCCGTCCCCCTCCCAAATGGTCTCGGTCATCACAACTGCGATTGCAGCACGTCCGGAGATCAGAGGTTCGAATCCCAGAGCTCACAGCGGCCATATTTACAACAACGACTTTCTATTGCAGCAAGCATGTTACAAACAACGTCAGGCTATTTCACGAATGGGCTACTTTTCAATGAAATATGTCTAGATGATGGACATTGTAGCTATCACTGTGGCATACTGTACCTCTTTAAATATTTTTATTGTTTTTTAAAGATTTTACCTTAGCCAGGCTACTTTTCTATTTTTTAAATTTTACTTTATTCTTTTCCTTTTACGTTTTCTGTTTATTCTAGTGTTCTTCATGAAGACGTCACAAACACCCAGTCCTCGAGACAGGGGAATTAACAACAGGAGATTAAAATCCCCACGCTCCGTCGGGTATCGAACCCGGGACTCTTCAACCTAGCATAGTAGCCAATCAGCTACGGCGGAAAACGGAGCTAAAAGAAATAATTGTAAATATTCCCTCTGGCATCAGTCGTATGGTAAAATATACACTTTGTAGCCCCATAAAATGTAAGTTAATAAAAACTTCTTCTTACGTCCGCGTCGTGGGGCAGTTGCTAGCATTCTGGGACGTCACCCTTGAGGTTCGGTTTTGATTCGCTGTTCTGTCAAGAAATGTAATTCTGGTCATAGGGCTGGAACGGGGTACAGTCAGCTTCCTAAGGTGGGTTCGATTCCCACCTCAGCCCATCATGTAGTGCCTTGGGGTATCTTGATCTTGAGCGCCATGTATCCTACTTGATATGTGGTAACAGTGTGTTGGGTTGGTGCCTCGGGATACGATCCCAGCATTCTCCTGGAGTGAGCGTGGAAAACTCACACTCAGGATGACCGCTCTCTGTGCTATGATTCGACCCGTGAACTACGAATTTGTAGCCTTCTATCTGAGAAGGCCTGTAGTCTGGATCTTCGCCAGCTCTGCCCAACAACACACCTTTCACCACTGTGTGTCGCATTAATAACTGGGAGCCTTTACTCTTGGTTAATAAACCTTGCGATGTCGCCTCATTAACTTCAACATTTTGCATATCCCCTTCTGCCATAAGTCGTATTCAGCTGGATAACTACACACTAGGAGATTAAAAGTTCGAATACATGTTAATAAATGAAATCTGTGGAATCCCCGGACCTACTAGCGTAGCCGAGTGGTCTAAACGCTCCACATCTGAACTAGGTACCTGGGATTCGGAGATCGGAGATTCGAAATCCGTCCGCTGAATGTTGATAGACCCAACGTGGGCATTGGTGGTTTTTCCACAGATATTTCCAGACCAACTGGAAAATTCCTGGATGTTGCCTTATTTCAAATCCTGTGATACAAAGCAAAATAATAGATGAAAATTATTGTATATATTCTCTACTACAGGCACCACAATAACACACGTTATCAGACATTCACACACATACGGGACTGATGGCCAAGATGCCTTAGGATAATAAATAAATCAAACGCAGCCAAGTTTCCTCCGATTATTTTCACATTACTTTCACAAGATGCTGGGATGTCACCTTATTTCAAGTATACACACAGCTACAGCTACCACAACAAGTCAGACACTCAAGTACACGTGGCAATATACAGGGTGAATTAAACTAAATGCACCGGGAAAATTAACATCAAGATCGACCAATTAGGCCTATATCTGGTGGCATCGCAACCGGTCTGGGAAATTCTTACACATGATGAACTGCAAAGGGCTCCCCAAGATTTCCTGCGGCGTTACGATTCTACAGAATACAGATTTAGGTATTAGGAAGTCATTTTAGAAAGCCTTTGTCTGGAGCATGGCACTATAAGAAAGTGAAACTTGGACTGTTGGTGAAGCAGAAAAGAGGAGAATTGAAGCGTTTGAAATGTGGTGTTACAGGAGAATTATGAAGATCAGATGGGTAGATAGGGTTACTAATGAAGAGGTATTAAGATGAGTGGGAGAGATGTTACTGGCGACTGCTAATGAAGAGAAGATATAGGTTGGTAGGACACATGCTAAGACACCCAGAAATAGCAAATTAGTTATGGAAGGAAGGGTCAAGGACAAGAACTGTAGGGGTAGACCAAGGTTAGAATATGTTAAACAGATTGCCTCGGATGTAGGGTGTGGTAGCTATGTAGAGATGAAACGATTAGCTCAAGACAGGGAGACATGGATAGCTGTATCAAACCAGTCAAAAACTGAAGACTCAAAAAACAACAACACCACCGATTCTGCTGGGATATGAATGGTGAAATGTTTCAACAATTGCTGTAAAGTAGGCTACAGGTAAAACAAACTGTTCAAACTAGCTTGTTGCTGCTTATTATTTTACAGCTCCCATCGGCCCGGTGGCGGTTGGCGGACCCATCAGCGATGCCACAAGCATTGACCGGTAGGCTACATGGACCAGGCTGCGGTCGCTAATGTTCCCGGTGCGTTTGGTTTTATTCTTAAGTATCGAAATACTTTTTCTTAACTGAGCTCCAATTACGGTACTTTGTGAACTCTCCCCTCTGTTATCAATGGATTATTTCATGCTTAACCATGCAAATTGTATGATATCTTATTTTACCCTCGCCAATTTTGAAGGTAAGAACCGTCAGTACAACATGATTCATGAAAATTTGAGAAATGCACAGCGATACTTACAGTGGTAGGTAGGATACACGATGAACCGGGCAAGCTGGAGTGACGTTAACCAGCTCACAGGTGGTATTGATCGCGCCCTCATCGCCTTTGTGTGCTCCGACCAGCAGGTTGCAACGTTACTCGTACGTTCTACCAACTGTCACTTGCAGCTGCACGCAAATGCACTACAGAGTATGTGAGATTATTCTTCACTTCCATTATTTCGCGTCACCAACCCCACACATCATTTGAGATACGATTGCCGACAGTTAAGTTAGGAACCAAGCATTCTTTTACATTTGCTCCTGAACTTGAATTGGGCCCTCTTTTGCCCTCTAGAGCTAGGATAAACAAACAGCAGCGCAATATCGCTCCATAGCAATCACATCTCAAGTGAGTATAACGATATGACTTACAAATCACGTAGGCCTACAGTGCCCAATAAAGTGAAGTCTCACTCAACAGGTGTACAAATAGTTCCTACATGTAAAAGTAGGCCTCGAAGAACCTTTGACCTCCAGAAGGGAAAATGTCAGAGAATAACTACGTGTTCTGGAGAGATATTATTGACATTTGTCATTAAAACGTCAAGTCAATTGCAAGGATAGCATCAGGGTGGATGTCCTGCTCGGGTCGAAGCTCTGTGAACGTGGGGGAGGCAGAGGGGGGGCGAAGTTACGCGGGAGGCGGGAAGAGAAGGTCCTGTCAACAGCCCGCTGTGTTATCTGGAATTCCTGTCTATTCCAATACTGCTAACATAGGGTCGTTGCTCAAACCAGTGTGGTGTTGCGGATGAGTGAGTGAGTCACCGAGCAATGTATTTGCTTCTGTTACTACGCACGGACCGGGAACCCCCTACATCTCCCCTCATCGTCCACGACTCACATTCCTCTCAGGTTCACGGAGCTTGGTCTCGAGCAGTAAGCACATGAACAACAAGAGCTTATGATAATGAGTCTCGTGGCCTGGTATAATCTATTCTATTGTAATCAACACATAGACGGGAGTCCAATTACCTTGGCTGGCTTGTAAAGTACTCAAAAAACAGATGTTAATATGTTGGAAGCTGTTTTCAGTGTTGCCTTAGGAAACGAAATTTGAAATGATTTTCAGTCGGTCTACAAGATTGTAATAGGTACCCTAATCCTGAAAAATACAGTATTTACATGAGATAGGCTACATGTATTTATTCGCCGCTAGGTGTCAGTGACAGTGGCGTCTGGTAGGCAAAGTTGGAAATACTTGAAATTGAACTTTCATTCATTTCATCTCTCATTAACTCATCTCGTGAGGTTGGCATCGGGAAGGGAATCCGGCCGTAGAAACCATCAGCCACGTAGAATTTCATCGCACCTCATCCCCGACCCCGTTGGAAACGGGAATAATAAGCGGTAGGCATAGACATGTAGGCCCTATTTATTAGTCTCATGAAAAACATTACATTTCGAGTACAGTGGAAGTGAAGTAGGATACTGTATGTCTTGATCAGTGGAGATCTCTCTTCTTGTGCACAGGAGCTTTACACCACCATATCTTCAAATACGATCAAGACGTACTGTATTTAGAAGCAATATTTTTGAAACACACGAAACTATATGACGGATATTGTTATATAGGCTATAGAAAAATAAAAGACATCAATGACTATGATGCTTTACAAAAGGATCTGGTTAGGATCCAAAACTGGTCAGTTAGAAATGGCATGCTGGTAAATGTGAAGAAATGCCAAGCAACATTATGTACACCTACTGTAATAAGAATTATTCTGTAAGAAGAAATAGTGTTCAGTTTGACGGAAAGAGTAGGCCTAGTCGTGTAATTTAGGGATTACAGTGAGAGCGGATAACTTTCGTGGGGAAAGCACGAAGGGGAGATAGTTAAGAAGACATACACATTATTATGCGGGTGTTCCTACTGCGGCTTCAGCTGAAATATGCAGGCACTGTAGGTGATTGGGATCCATATCAATCTTACTTGATAGAAGAGTTAAGGGGCTGTAAAGGAAGATCGCAGGTGCATAATGGGGGGGAGTATAGGTGAACAAGTAATGTGACTGAAATACACGAAATTTAGATTCGGAAAGTTTGGCAGATAGACGTCTTAGGGCAACCATGTCAAGGAGGTTAGCACAATGTTGTTACGAGCGCCCTGTCAATAGATTTACTGGCGCGTTAAAGATCTCCTGCGTAGTACAATTCCGGTACCACCGGCGTCAATAAAAGCCGCAGTAGTTAAAAGGAGTGTAAAACCCAATATCATTCAATACATTGATATAGCCTACCACTCATTGTTTTATGTTGATAACGACACTATCGCAACGTGCGTTAACATCGGAACATTGTGCAGCAACATAATACTGGTTTTGTCGACGAGATACTTTGTTTCATATTCAAGTATAATATCATTTAAGTACCGATCCGAATAGTTTGTGTTTCAATCAGTTGACACCAGAATTCACTCGCTAAAGCAGCCAGCATTATGCAGAAGGAATAAAAGCAATGGGTAAAGTTATTCCAGGAATAGGTGTCCATGACGTTTGCCTAGAAATTTACAAACATACCCTCAAAAGAAAAGGTGGAGGGCCTGGTGAAGCAACGGTCAAGTTGTTTGCCTCCTATCAAGGTAGACAGGATTCGATTCCCGATTAATTCATGTTGGAATTTTGAGATGAAATATTACGTCCGAAAGATCAGACTCCACGGTAAAAGGAGGTCCCGTGGCTTATAATCATGACATTAACTTTCTTGTAAAACTTTATTCCTTGCTTTTTTAATTAGAAGGATAGAAAGACCAAAGCACGAGTCAACATTAGAGCACAGAAAAGTAACTTCTTTAGTGTTGTCTTGTTAGATTGCAAAATGCTCTTCAATCGGACAAGGGAGCCCAATTACCTTGTGTGGTTAATGTTAATTTAATCTACACAAATACTAGAAATAAAATACTGGTCACACCTACAAATTGCATAGGCCTACAAGGGGATGACATGTTTCCTTCGGCAAGCGAACATCTTCAGATTTGGTTATCATGTGTAATTATTAGGGCTCAGATTTTTAGGTACTAAAATCGGGAAACTATGTATTTTTATGTATTAAAAATACCTGAAATATGTGGTAAAAAAGTAAGAATATTTAATTATAAAAATATAAAAATTATGCAGTACTTACGAATGCAATTTAGGCTATGCCTCACTGACTACTGAAGAATTACAATACACAACGAGATAGCTACATCTTCAGGTTGTCCATCACAAATAACCGACGATTATCGCGTATCACTTCTTCTGAAGGCGCGAAACTGCGGCAATATGTATCTTGCCCTTGAGGCTTGAGATCGCTGTTCTGCCATGATTGCTCTCCCACATGGTTGGCAGAACAGAACGCCCTCATCAGAAGTAACTAGGCCTATATCTATAATCTACAACATACTGCTGCAGACGTTAACTTGTAGTTGCTTTTACTTTAGGCATCGTAGAACTGCCTTACACTTCACAGTGCCAGAAATGAACTGCATGTGAGTGACACTGGTTCCAGGTAGCTGGGGGAGGGGAGGTCTAGCACGTGGTGCAACATGGCTATGGACAAGGAAATCCCCGGCTTCCACAGTGAGTAGCACGGGGAGACAAGTTAAAAATAGCACAGTTGCAAGCTGACATACGCTCTGCATGATGATTAGATAGCTCACAGGGGCACACAGGGGCTCACAGGTTCTTCCCCGTTGAAGTAACACAGAACAAAACTGCAATAAATTGAAAGATGTAGCATGCTGATTTTTTTTTTCATGTAAATATTGTGTCTTCTTATGTGTTAATAAGTGAAAAGCAGAAATGTATGTATTTATAGAAAAAATGTTTAAAATATGTATTTACATAAAAAATAATTATTTACCTAAAATTCCGACCCCTAGTAATTATATCTTCTTCTACGCGATCAGGCCCAGTGGACCGCGCGCTGCTACAAGTTTCCTTCTCCATCGTCTCCTATCCATAGCTGCCATCCGCCAACTGACCACACGTATCTGTCCTGTTGCAGATCTTCATGGAGTCCATCACTTCACCGCTTCCTTGATCTCCATGGTGGTCTCCTTCCTGTGGGGATGAAATCCAGTAGCTTCCGTGGCCATCGGCGGTCTTCCATCCGGGCTACATGTCCAGCCCACTGCAGTCTTCTGGTTTTGATGGTTCCAGCTATGATGGCATCATGGTACAGGTCTTCTACTTCATGATTGTGTCTAATCCTCCATTCACCCGTGTGTACATCCCTCACCGGTCCGAAGATCTTCCGAAGAACTTTTCTCTCAAATACGAGTAGTTTATGAAAGTCCTGTTTTCGGATACTCCATGTCTCACATCCATATAGTACAACGGGTTGGATCAGAGTTTTATACAGACGAATTTTGAACTGTCTGGAGAGACTTCTGGACCGAGAAGCTGTGTTAAGCTGTAGAGAGTTCGGTTTCCTGCTTGGATCCTGGCGTTGATTTCTGCCTCACATGATGAGTTCTCCGTGAAATACGATCCTAGGTACTTAAATTCATGGACCCTCTTGTAGGACTGGTCTCCTACCCGGAGTGACTGTAGTTGCCCAAAAACGAGGCCTTGCCTGCGAGCCATATTGAGGTACTCCGTCTTGGTTTCACTCACGATTAGCCCAAATTTGTTGGCAGCTGGTCATATGTTGCCTCAACTCTTCCTGTGAGCTGGAGAATAAACTAATATCATCTGCGTAGGCAAGGTATGCTAGGTTCTTCCCTTCGACTTGGATTCCTTCAAAATTCTCTCGAAAGGACTCACGTATGATCTTCTCCGAGGCAAAATTGAACACTGTAGGAGATAAACCTTCTCCTTGCCCGAGACCCGTCAAAATTTCAAAATCCTCCGTCACTCGATTTCCCATTTTTTCCTTACCGCGTGTTTCGCATAAGATAACTAGCTATGTAGTAACTTATTAAAAAGACGCCAATGTTATTTACAAACATTCGCGGCTTGTCGGTATTATCACTGTGAGACAAACGTTCTGAACGTTTTTGTGCCCACAAAGTTGTCTACGAACTCTGACAGACAGAGCAGCTTTCAGAAGCAGACCACGACCAAATAAGATACGTTGGCATATTTTAAGAGCGTTAAAAATCCCTCAGTATGCCTTTCTTCGGAGGGGCAGTAAAGCCAATGGTCCCATGTCATAGATTTATGGCATGTAAAGGAACCTTATACTAACTACACTTGTGTGAAGCCAAAATTTGTAGGTTAGATTATTTGATAACGTTATATTAATCCAACTTTCGTCGCCAGGTGCTGGCTGCGATGGCATCTAGTGACCAAGTCTGCAGCTAGCTGTCTTAGACGGTAACATTTGGTCGCAAAAGTAGGAACTACTTGAAAAATTGGTCGTCTGCAGTTCTTACCTGAATCACAGATAACACATACTATTACAGCCATCACAATTAACACCGGTTATCAGATAAATTCTACACACACCCAAAGTACACGGGGCTACATTACTGCGTTGTTGCAGCCCATAAACTAAGGAACCAACCAACCTACGTTGGTACAGTATATCACAGCGTTTTAACAGTGTTCGCAGAGAGTTATAACTTAGCCTGTTTGTTTCACACAGATCTAATTTATCACTACAACGTCTCACAATAATTAACGTTGACGTGTTAGTAGTGGTTTTATCTTGTATCCCTACATGATTACACATATTAGTCTACATTAAATAGTCTAAGCAAGATCTGAAGATGTTCACTTTACGTACGAAATATGCCATACCCCTAATTGAGTAGTTATGTGTAGCTATTTTATTTCAGGTAGGCTACATGTGTAGAATATATTAATTGGACTTACACGTGTTGACCGTTTGAAGAGAAGTTACGTAGAACATTAAAGGAAGTGACGAACAGCAATAATAGAGAAGCCATAGGACTTCAACCACATAAATGAAAGATTTAATAAGTAACCTACGTTACTTCGGCCTTTAAGTTTGGCCATGTGGGTCAAATAAACATACAGAAACAAAAGCTAATATTAAGCTTAGCAGTGGGAACACATTCAGGACAATAATACCGTAATAATAATAATAATAATAATAATAATAATAATAATAATAATAATAATAATAATCATACGTTTGCTGAGCTCACGCCGTGCTGTACATAGCGCACATCTTCCTATAGGCTACACTACACTAAATTGCACCCGACGGATATTCTAGTTGAACCATGTGTTGCTACTGACACGGAAGTAGCCAATATAACGCAGGCCGAGTGAGAGCCAGTAGAGGGGGCCGTTAGACCTGGCAAATTCAACGAAGTGAATACGTCGTCCCATCAAAATTATGGGTAAGACAATACACATTTGTAGAAATAGTTTCGCTTTAAATCGACCCAATATGATTTTATTTTTCACAAAAATACCGAGCAGTCAGACATACAGTAGGCCACAGCTTCAATTGTTGTGTTTGAAAATTATACGCCCTTTGCGGCTCATCTGAGTGCCACAGCCTGATTGAGCCTTTCTATGGGATACCTGAGACCCTAAACGACAAGTCATGTCCCATGCTATCGGAGTTACCGGTGGTGGAGATACAGTTGTGGGAGCAAATAATTGCGATGTATTTCACATATGGGACATTGTGCACCAGCGGCGGTCCGGGCAGTGCGTACCACGAGCCCGCTGATGAGCCTGACTTGATGCACCTCGGCGAAACCCCACAAGAGACACAGCAAAAACCTAAAAGAATAGCTGGAGTTATTTCTAAAGATTTGAATGTATAAAGCCCCTTAAAGTATTCATTAAATATTTACCATTTAGAGTTGTGTTTTTCTCAACTGAATTGCTTAACCTTTGGTGTTGGCACGCGCGCGAACATTGTAGCACGAACTTTCTCATTCCACGGCATGTGGGCCTGACGAAACAGAAAGTGAATGCCACAAATTACTCTAGTTCCTTCTGCGATGTGACGTAACGCTGGGGTTCTTCTCCAGGTGCACGTGCGCTAACAACAGAGGGTGGAGAGGTTTGGGATTTGGCTCAAAAATATATAGACTACATTCTCGTATCTTTGTTCCAAATGTGCAGTTCGTTTAAACTACTGTACTCTCTTCCTCAAATCTCCACAAAATATTCGCTATTAGTCGAAACATTCAGAGCAGAGAGAGTCGAACACATATCACGCAATCTCGTTTTGGTGGATTTTTTACCTCCATCCCCTCTAGCATGCATAAACAAGGCACCACGTGGTATCACGTAGGCGTAAAGGGAGGTATGTTCGTGATAAAATTACGCTTTTATTGATATGTCTCTTATTAACGAGTACCCATACTAGCCAATTTATAGCAGTAAACTATGCTACTACAGTATAACTGAAATAGCATTGTTATTTATTTTGAATCCATATTGTTCATAAGAAAATATATTATAATATTCTAAATTTGGCAGGTAACTTCGTGACAGGGATAGTTAATGTCGTGATAATGGTAAGGTAACTTCGTGAATGAAAAAATACTTACTACTTTTAGTGTATATTAATTGATCACACAAGAAATACATGATATCTTAGCAATTAATGAATGTCACAGTAATGTACTCTTCATTTTCATAGTCTTTATTCGGAATCACTTCCCATTTCATCAGTACAGCAACCTTCACTGATCAAAATTTCTTGTTATAAAATCCTTCAAGGAGCTCCAGGGAACACGTGCTCGTTTTGATGCTTGATAAACTGACATCTTCTGCTCTGTTACCATTTTAGCAGCAGTGACTAACTGTTTTGATTCATACTGCCGGTATTTTGTTTTTTCGTTTGGCATATTGACCGATAATGCAAAGGAGAATATTGAATTACAAGAGGGTCATGTAATATCGTGATGCCTTAAATTAGGAAAACATATACAAATCTAGAGAATAAATTTAATTCTGAATAATTTCGTTGATATAAAGTATGGTTTAATGCTAAAGTGCACACTTAACTCACTACAGACATAACTATCAAGTCACGCAGTAATGATGTTCAATTTAATGCATTATCAGTAAGGTAATTTCGTGATACCCTAAATTAAAAATGTAACATAATAGCTTGATAGTAAATTTAATCCTGAACAAATTTCTTCATACGCATTTTTATCTTATATTGGTCAGTTTACCTGCTACAGGCGAAAATGTAAGAGCGCATGCAGTCAAACGTTTTTTTCTGACAAACAAGCTAAGAAAAGTACTTCACGAATTAAGCGATAACGGTTCGAACTTTCACAGAATTATTTTCCTAACCATACATGCCGACACTACACACCTAAAGCTATAATTTGATACTAAACACATATATCTTAACTTATTATTAGCGTTTGAATCTTTATAATAACAGACACACAACAAAACCTGCCACCTCTATGAAAGAAAATACCTCACTACAAGCAAAAGGTTTGGTTGTGTCCGCTAGACCGCGATGAAGACCAATACAAGTACCTAGATACATCTATTGAGAACTCAGGGAACTACTACTGAAGTTGAAACTCTTAGTCTGCAATAGGGGATTTTATGATACTTATTCAAAGATTTATCACGAACTTAACTATATCACAAAGATACCTCCCTTTACCCTAATCACAAATAAATACCTAATATTTCTCATTTCGTCACGATTTATCCGTATGAATAAATGAAACAAGAAATACAATGCCAGAGACATCAATTACTGTATGCAATATAACGTTGCAGTTTCCTGAGACACTTCGGGGGCAAAAATGCACAAGAAATGTACGAACAATTCACAAAAGTCCTACATTATTCTTCTTCAAAAATATTTGTGAACCTCTTTATGATCTGAATGGAAGTAGCCTATTGACTTCGCTCGCACCTTCCGTCAGCTGCCCGGCTGGAATGGCAAGTAGAGCGCAAAATGAGTTATTTTTTGGTGTTTGTTATGTGATTAGGCTACGTAATCATTTCGCCGCATGTCATCAACATGATGAAGGTTAACCCCCCACCTCCCTTCGTTGTGAATACGGCCCCCATGCAGCTGAATGGTGTGTCTGTTTTAATTTTCTCAGAAGCAATAGCAATGTAGGCCTGTTACGACGTGCGTCTTAGGAGAGTGCACTGTATGATTTAGGGTACTTAATTATAGTCGTTGTTGTTGTTGTTGTTGTTGTTGTTAATTCACTTTCAGGGCCTTGGGACATTTTCCTCACAAGCCCCTTGTACTTGGGTGTGTTCTGATAACCTGTGTTTCTATGGTGACTGCGGTCGTGTGTGTGTGTAATTATTAGGGTCGGGAATGGGTAGGTACCTCAGGTCTTGAAATAATGTACGGTACTATCCTATCACGGCATTTGCCTGGAGGGAGTGCGGAACAACCGGCGAAAACCCACACTCAGCAGGGATTCGAACTTCAGCTCCCATTCGCGATCGTGATGAGCGATCTGATACGCACGGCTACATCGTGGGGTGATTTAGGCTACTGGTTAACACGAATATTAACTGTAAATGAAAATTAACTTGAATGCTTCTGTAATTACTTAAGAAAATGAACACTAAACACAAACACGTTCGTTCTATGCCATCTTGCTATGGACTCGTTAAACCAAAACCAATTTACACAAAAATGCTAAACCACAAACAAAAATCACACACACATACTGTAAATTAAAGCATCAAGGTTCTGTACATTGATCAATCAGATTAACGTAACTACTACTAATACCTAGAAAGTGGAACAAGATTGTTCAGGACTTGTGAATCCCCACTAGATATCCACACGAACCAAGCTGTCCTTGCGTTGGATGATCTTCCAGTGTAGAGGAGAGGCACCAAGCAAGCTCTACTAAGGGAAGCTAAGAAAATCTTTGCATCACCCTCTTTGCCATTGCACCAAGAATTCTGCCATCCATCACAGCAACGACTGCAATCTAGAAGACCAGTAAGTGTCACTGCGGGGCAACTCATTTCTGCTAGATTTGACCTAAATGAAAGCTTGAAGCATGAGTGGTCAACTAAAATATTGGGAACAAGTGCCCACCATCTTGATCCCATAAAGAAACCAAACGGTTTTGGCTTACCGAGGAACTTCTGGTGCCGCATCAACAGGCTGAGGACTGGACATGGTTGCTGCAATTATTTCAGGTACGAGTGGGGCTGGATCAGCTCACCAATGTGTGAGTGTAACCTGGGAGAACAGACGTTCGAACATCTGGTCCAACGCTGTCCTCTTTATTCGTACCCTGGCATTCCTGACGATTTGTTCGCTCTCACACCCGATTTAACTGAATGGTTGAGAAGGATGGACTTTAAAGTTTGATTATACCTTATTATGTATAGTCTAAGTGTATATTGTGTAAATTACCATACGATTAAACAAATAACCATCATCAGCAACACAACGGTGGATGTTTGGCTGGGTTGGGCCAACCTCCACTTGCACTCAAAAATAACTACCCAATTTTGGTCCAAAATTTATATGAGCATAGTACGCACTAACAATATTCAAAGCATTACATTTCAGGTCGTTTCAATGTTGCCAATAGACAATAACAACCTTACAGTCACACTTGAAGAGTTTGAAAACCAGTGTGGCTTCAGACCATAATTAGGAGGTCAGGATCAAGTTCTCAGTCTGCGCCAAGTTATTCAGAAATGCTACGAGAGGAATTGACAGTTGTGTTTGTGTTTTGCAGATCTAGAGAAGGCGTACGATAGAGAACCAAGGGAGATGATGCTGAGCGATTATGGTATCAAGGGACGGATAAGTTGATATTCAGGCTTCAGTGAGAGTTGATGGTAGGATGAGTTCGAAGTTTCAAGTTGTAACTGGAGTGAGCAAGGCTGTATGAACGGGAGATGGGTGGAATTAGGGCATCTCATACATTCGCTGCAGGTTAATTGATTTCTGGACAAATAGATGGAGAAATGGTAGGAGGCTACTCATACTGTAATGAAAAAATAAAGACTAAGCTGGAAATGAATAAGCTAGATGAAGCTGTTCGTATGAACTGACTCAGATGGTGGGGTCATTTGATGATAATGGAGGAGGATAGATTATCTAGATGGGTAATAAACTCGGCTGTAGAGGGTAAGAGAAGGAGAGGTAAACCTAAGAGGCAATGGTGTGATTTCCTGGTAAGAGATGCAGAAATAGGGACGGCTGCAGCGCTAACTGCTAATGGGGGATCATGGAGGCGACTCGTTTGCAAACTTAAGCTTGTAGACTAGACTGGATGCTGAAAAGAAGCAAACAGACTCAAATGAAGTAAGATGTGCGCTATTTATCACTTAACTTAAGTTTATTGCCGAAAATCACTAATCCATGTTCCGCTCCATTGACGCAATCCACTGTTGTTGCTTCACTTAGTGGCTTGTGACATCAACCCCATGTAAGTTACGTGTTTGTGCGTGTGTTGTTTTGTGGGCCGTGTTCTTACGTTAGGCACCATCCTGGCATTTGCCTAGAATGGTTAAACACTTCTTATGAGTTATCCCTGCCTTGTTCCAGCCCTCAGACCAGATTTTGTTTGGCAGATCTCATGACCTTTGGTTTAGGAGTGTACCCTTGACCACTGAAGGCAGTTGGGAGTAGGTAAGGAAGGTGCTCAGCAATGTCTAGCAGCCCGAATGTGGAATAACATCGAGAAAGTTCACTGGGTCGTAAAACCTACGATTTGGCATTCAAGAGTTAGTGAGCCGCGTCTCTCTCCTAGGATAATGTTTTCAAACCCACAGCAAGCGATGATTGGCAGGCATGTAAACCACTTGGCCAATATGGCATACAGTATGTAAGTTATTCCACAGCCGTTTTAGGAGCTCTGAATAGTGCACGTGCCACCTACTGTAGTTCATGTTGACCCTTGCACTACAGGACATCCCGCAAGTTGAGGCCACCACATGCTGTTTTGCTCAGTACTTGAGTTACATGCCCAGCAGCGTAACAGAGCACGCTAAGACACGCTCCACGACGAGCAAAGATCTCTGAACACCAGCTGCTCAGACCAGCCTCAGAGCGTTCGCTGGTCACGTTCAGTGCTAGCATCTAAATAAGCGCATAATCAACGAATGATCTTTCCGAACTATGCTGAAGTTTTTTATTTTCTTGACTGAAACAAATTCAAGGACAAGCGCACAATAAAATTAGCGAATGACATGTTCGAACAATGCCGAAATTCTTTGATATCCTTGATTGAAAAATAAAACATGACGGGCAAGCGCACAATATACGAATGATAAGTCCGAACTATGCCAAAGTTCATTGATATTGTTGACTGAAAAATAAAAATTTGCAGGTATTATCTTATGTACAATTAGGATCGTGGATAGAGACAATTTGATTTTTTTTAAATGGCGAGAGCATTTTGTGATAGGGAACCAATGGTCGGTCAAGCATGATTCTGGTTCAGGCACCACAAAGTGATCGTCACTTTCAACACTCTGAGCTGCATCTATGTTGTTGCTAAGAGATGTAGGTACGTGTTGTTGTGAGGTACACGTCGTTGGTACGGAATGTAGGTATTTTATACTTCATAAAATGGATTTCATCGACGTTTAGAAAATGTTCAAAACATTTTAAACTTTCACCATCAGCACCGAATGAAAAATGACACTCAATAGCTACCGCATCAGAAAAGTTAGCAAGATCAAACGCGAACACTTGGGAGTTATAAACAGTTCCAGACGATCAGACTCCAGAGATAATCAATATTGATAACGTGGTGACGAGAAATAACGGAAAGCAATGGCATGCAACCGAATGCGAACCAGTCTGTCGTGCAGTTTACAGTATTATGAAACTGGCTATCCTCTAGTGTATGGAGTAGCTGCGATGATATGTTCTGTAGGAACGGGAAAAGTAGACATCCGGTGGTTGTTCCGTTGTTCCATGTGGTATGAATTCAATAGCGGCTGGTGAAAAAAATTGTGGGTGTACACTCTTTAAAAAAACTAAATTTGATATAAATAGATGCACATCTAAGCATTCAAAATAACAGTCTCATCACAATGTTACTCTATTTCTCCAAGTTCACTAGTGGCACTTGGAGTCGGTTTTTCGACACCTCGATATTTTGCTGTTCTATGTTCCCTCCTGAATGCACAGAGAAGCTGTTGTCTGATTTGTTTTCTTCCTAGTACATGTAATTCCAATTCTGCATTCATGTACGCTTTTGATTGTTCACATTTGTCGATTTTAGTTAGATTTCATTAAAAAGCTACCTATTGCAAAGGTTACCATTACGACTTCCGGGAAAAAATTGACATATCTTCGCGTTTCACACCCCCCAGATCCCAAAACCACCGTCAGTTCAAAAGTTAATATATAATGTAGGCTATATGTTGTACCCATGTGAGTAATCTCCATGGAAAATATGCTTCCGCCTCCAGCTAGCGTCAGGTCTCAGGCGTGTACCGTTCCCCCATTGAGCAGTTGCATATTTTGGATTTGAGACTAAAAGGTATCAACTCTACAATGATAAGGCACAACTCTATTCTAAAGATTTTAATTCAATACTAAAATCATGGCTTCAAACATAAAAAAAACAATCCCAACAAACATAAAACAAAATCAAACAAAAATTACTTCCACAATCCACTAATATTAACATAATATTATCATAATAAACTCATATCATAACTCAAACCTTTACCCTTATATTGACTTCACACTTCACTCTAGTGCGCTGATGCACATACAACTTTCATAAACAAAACTGTACTTTTACTCTTCTGTCATCTAATGTGACTTCTTTAATTTCACATAATTACTTGTTTCTTAACCTTGTCTTACTTTAACAATTATGTGTACCGTGTGTGTTTGGTCTCTCTCTTTCCACCAAATGCTTTTCATGCATTAGCCTATTCGGGTGTTGCACATCAAATCTACGTGCAACTCCATAATTATGTAAATATCCCCCACACTTCTCTCTATTTATAGTTCCACTGCATGCCGTTGTGATTTCATCTACAAAACTTTCGTTATCGCTGTGTCGGATGGTATTATTAAGCTACCCTTGCGAGCGTAGCCTGTGGCGTCAAGTGCCCAACTTCTGAAATACGCGTCAGTGACAGTAAAAATGCAACTTCCAACCATTCGTTAGATTGCTAAAATCTTAAACCATCAGGGTGATCTATAATTACCAATGTGTTCTTAAACCACATGACTTCATTACTCAATATAACAATGTTTCCTTTCATGTTATTAACAGGGTCTTAAACCTGCCCTTTTCTTAAACCTTAACTTTCACGGTTCGCTTGACAGCTCAGCCCCCTTCCGAGCGGCTTCTATACAATGGAGTGGAGTGAGGTTACCGCAGTAAACCGTCCCCCGCCTTCCTGCCTCATGGCTTATATCTCCCCAAACAGTAGTACGATTTTAAAGACAATACCGTGGACACAACGACGCACATATCCCAATGGATTTAAACTGAATGGTATGAAAATAGGTACTGGATGAGCTTAACATTTATTCCTACCCTGAGGATATAATAATAACTGGCACCAATAGGTCCATTTCAACATGAAGGCACGAGATTCATAAAAACATTGGTCGATCTGGATAACCGGTATCTTAATAAATGATGCGGTCAGCCACATGCTGTCGTCAATGAGATTCGCTTCACAAGAGCCGAATCACTCAATAATAAGTTCTCGGGCGATCAGATAAGGTGCAGAGGTGTCCATTGTTCTCCTCTCACCTATCACAGGATTCGAACCCGGACCATTCCATATCCATCATCAGAGTTAGGGTCCAATCACTAATTACACTCTGGCACAAAGTACATATCTCAGTATGCCCACGGCTATACGGGATTTCATACGTCGAATATATTACCTGGCTTCCTGATCTGATATTATGATCTCGTCCTTTGATTATTAAGATAAATCTATCAATTACTCTATAAGCTTTCACACAAGCTGCAAATTCAATTCACTAGAAAGCTCGTCCATTTCCTTGCATAATTTATATTCCCATTAACACAATATATTCTGATATTAAACTCTTTTCTCATCCCTTAATGTAATCTTACTGCTTAGATCGATAAGTCTTCCAATTAGCGTAAATATTTCTTGCTTACAACATTTTACCTGATGTATTCATTCATACCTTTTATTATTTATTATTATTATTATTATTATTATTATTACTGACATAAATTACCATAATCCGACACAACATAACCATCTTAATAATCGAACATCCCTGTTCGTTACGTTAAGTTTACATAACTGATTTGTCATTTTATTAATAGTGGTAACGATTAATCCACTCTCTGATGTATAACAACATCTCAACTCTACTAAAATCAACACAACAACAATTAAACCTGGAGGGTCTATCTCCTACTACTGATTCTTACTGGTATATTTATAATTCTGAAATCACATTACATGCAGTGGGCTATACTTCTATATAATCATAATTTGTGGGGTACTCACATCTCGGCTTATCCTGGTGGCTCCAACCACTCATATTCTCCCATGTCGCCTGCCATTTGCAGAGTTAGCGCGACATTTGCATACTGAATAAACACATTTTATAATACATTTCCTTCACCAAGCACACGGCACTTTCCATTTCTATGATGAAGCTATTGCTTCCAAAACACATGACACTTTATGACACTTATTATACCATTAATTTAAAAGATATTTCACATATGATTTCTACATAACACACGTCACTTTTTACACTTTTCATTGGTTGAAATTCCCTGGCAATATATCAGAATTACAGGTATTGACGGCATCCTCCATGCTCCTACCAACTCCTGATTGAAAGTCTGGGTCATCTGCCTACGGATTCACCAACATTCTATCAATTATCCTACGATAACTTCCTGCTTTGCATAAATATGCTTACTTTTGTCCTGAGCGTTACTATTTGGTATACTTAAGACATTTCACCAATTGCATCATCAAGTTTCTCCCAGCGCAGTCCGGCGTAATAAGACATGTACAACTAATCAATAAATTACACACTGCGCTTAACATTGTACATAGTCTTTACACAAATTATTACTTTCAATGTTCTGCAACTTATATCACACGGCACTTCCTATGTGAGCATTGGCAATTGCTCGTACTGCCGCCTATACACATGCAGCACGACTGTCCTTAATAAAAGCCTTCTAAAAGTTTTACTGCACGGCTTCCCAATTTGAAGTCCGAGCCTCCTTCCTTGACTTCGGTAATACGCATTTCACACAATAAAGTTCGTTGATTACCGTACGTATTATTACTTCATGACCATGCATGATTATATTATCACTTGGTGCATTACACTGCACGGCGAATATAATGATTAACACTAAAGTGTTCAAGTCTTTGTGTGAGCGTCCTTCCCTGAGCCAGAGCGACATACGTTCCGCGCTCGAGTCTGTTCCAACACTGCAAGTTCCAACTGACCTCCTGACTGGGTCCACACCCTTATATCCGTTTCACACGAAAAAGTAGACCTAGAATTCCCACGCTATATCAACTCCTCTCCCAGGATGATTCTGGTCTCGAAACAATGCTCATCGGGTTCCTTTTTCTTCACCGGTCCCAAAACTATCTGCGTGCTGAAGGATCGATCGGCCAATTAATTAATATTAATTGCCTTTGCCATAGCGTGGGGACGCGGTTTCCAGTGGAAATCCCCGGTGACATAGTCAAACCATGCCGCGAACATCCATAGTCCTGTGTTCTTACGCACTCCATTAAATATGCCTTGATTTCGCAGTTTAATGGCTCTAAAATTAGCCTCCTGGCTAAAGATTCACCTGTGTGCAACTCTCATGTCATTGCGTTGCTCCAATCACGAGTAATCAATGATTTTCCTTGGGATCTCTCCCCTCTCTTCTTGGTTTTATTCTCAAACGGGGATGAACTGGGTCATTATTCAACCCCCCGACCTCTTCCAGACGACTTAAGTAGGTCAACGAGATTGACAGGGCTCCATGGGTCTCCTCCCACAATTCTGGGGCTATTAGTAAACTGTCAAACTCTGGAACTTCTGTGTTCCAAGTCCAGCATAGCCTACCCCATGTAGTCCACTAATGCTCTAATCCACTCATTTCCCTGCATTATTTCACCAAATAATGCCAGTCTCAACTGATATCACACCAGTGATTAAACATATACTTTCCTCTAGGGGCTTTTACAACGAAACTCCCTCAACAGATCTCGGGTTCGTTCCCTAGTGGAACCTTCCTTCTGAGCTCAACTTATCTCCGAGATCCACTTTCGATACCAGTCAGCATGACCCCCTCGGGTTCATATTCCCCTTGCAAAACTTATAGAAGTCAATTGCAAGTGACTTTCTTTAAGTAACCAGCTGACTGTCAATAACTGTCTGTGTTTACATTAGGGGTCCTTCACCTCGTCTGGCTGCGAGTAGGTTAGTCTGGCTTCCCCCTTCCACACTGCGCTCAGCTCTGAGCTGTGCATTCTCTTGACGGAGGGTTTCATTTATTGCTTCGACCTCCCTGGCCGCTTCGACCATTTTTTTGTAAAGTTCTTGCAGGCACTGGCATCCTGTCCGTCTGTTCTCTTCACTGGGCAAGCTGCTTGTTTCCCGTTCCGTCTCGCTACGCGAACTTTCAGGTCTGACTGCCTGGCTGACTTTGCCATCCACGTTCAGTTGGGTGTGCACTGCTAATACTTCTTCTTGTTCATCAAATTCTTCTGGCGAATGGTAAATTTTGAGATTGGCTACATTCATAACGACCTCGTTTCCTGGTTCTAAATGCCTTATTCTGTATGCATTGTTCTGTAGGTCTCTGATCACCTCGAACGGGCCGTGATAACCGAAATTGAACTTTTTATACTTCCGTGCTTCTGGATCTGAACTGGCGGGCTTCCGCACTAACACTTTTTCTCCAACGAGAAGCGGTCTGTGATATCGCTTCGCACGATTTCTTCTCTGGCGTCTCTCCGCCTGTGCTTGGAGATATTCGAAGGTTCGTTGGATCCTCAATTCTCGTCCTGGCTGTGCGTCTACTGGTAATGGAATGACACCAGTCCACGGTCTCTCCGGTCTCTGATCCAAATGTAGAGTCACGGGCACCTGACCTGTTGCCTCATGCACGGTATTATTTATGCAGTATTCTATTACTTCCAGTAACTCAATCCATCTCCAATTCTCTTCAGAGCAGTAGATCTTCATGTACTTCTGGATCTCTCTCATTACTCTTTCAACTGGACTTGCCTCAGGATGGCGAATGGTAGATAAAATCTGCCTAATTCCTAGATTTTCCAATTCCCGACGAAATTCTGCGCTTGTGAAGCAGCTTCCATGGTCTGAGAGTAGATTATCCGGTTTCCCAAGAATCTGAATAACTCTCTCTTTCAAGCGTTTCAATACCTGCTTTGAGCTGGTTTTCTGTATGGGGCATAATACTACCATTTTTGAGAATACATCCACGGCTACAAAAATGTGTCTATTGCCTCTACGTGCTCTAGGCAGTGTTCCAAAATTGTCTACGCTCATTAGCTGCCTTGGCTTCTCTGGTAACAACGGAATAGGTCGTTGCCTCATTAAAAAGGGATTTGGCTTTACCCTTTGGCACAAATCGCACGTTCTAATAGCATTTCTCACCGTTTCTCTCAACTTTGGCCAAGTGAATGCTTCTTTCAATAGAGCAGTGATCTTGTCTATCCCGGAATGACCAAACGATCTGTGTGCTAGCCACACCAATCTTCTCTGTAAAGATGCAGGAATAACAATCCTTTGACGTGTATGATCTACATCATCCCACTTGTGTAGCATCTGATTGTACCATACATAATCTGTTGCCAATGCCTCTGCCTCTCTGTATATTGCAGTTCCCCTTGCTAAGCGTCCCTCGAAGTAATCGATCATCATCTTCAACCATGGGTCTTCGCGTTGTAGGTTGGTAAGATTCCTCAAGTCATCCAAGGTCTTCTGATCTCGATTATCAATCTGGACAGCTAGCGCTTCCTCTTCTCTTGGGTAACGGCTTAATATGTCCGGTATTACATTCTCTTTCTCTGGACAGTATTCTATTTCCACATTGAATTGTTGAATATACAGGGACCATCTTGTCAACCTCTGGCTAGACAAGTCCGTCTTTAACAAAAATGTTAAAGCTTTATGGTCTGTTCTGAGGACTATTTCAAAGCCATACACGATTTTACGCCAGTATTGCAACGCGTACAAAATTGCAAGTAACTCTATCTCTGTAATCGTGTAATTTTTCTCATGGGCTTTCAACCTCCTACTTATAAAGGCAATAAAAACTTTCTTTTCGGGCTTATCAACATTTTCTTGGAATAGCATCGCTCCTATCCCAACTAGTGATGCATCCGTCTGTATGATGAATTTCTGGGTATAATCAGGGTATCCCAGTTTCACGTATTCCAAAAGCATTTGTTTTGACCTCACGAATGCTTCTTGACATTGCTCCGTCCAATTCCATCTGCCGCCTTTCAATAGGTCCTTCAGGGGTGCTACTGTCGTAGTATAATTTGAGCAGTGGTTCGAAAAGAATCCAATTACTCCCAAATACTGTCGGACGTGCTTAACTTTCGTGGGTCGAGGGAAATTTCGAATTACCTCCAATTTATCTGGGTTTGGCTTAACTCCATTCTCATCAATAACATGCCCTAAGAATTTAACTTCCCTCTGACAGAAGTGCGATTTCTTGATATTAACCTTAAAATTAGCTTCTCGAAGGTCATCTAGCAACTTCTTCAGGTCTCTCATGTGCTCCTCCAGAGATTCTGATGTGAGTAGAATGTCGTCTACGTATCTGATGGTACTCTCTTTAACATCATCTGATAGATTGCGATCTAACGCTCTTATCAGGGCTGAACCAGCTGTTTTCAACCCAAAAGGTAGCCTTAAAAACGTGTATGTATGTTGATCAAACATGAATCCTGTCAACAGACTAGTTTTCTTCTCTAATTCAAGATGGTGGAAACTTGAAGTAATATCTAAATTTGTGAATATGGACTTCCCTTTGAACTTCCTGAGGATTTCTTTAATAGGTGGCACTTGGTCGAACTCCGGAATAACCTTCAAATTTAAGTGTCTCAGGTCCAGGCATACTCTGACAGTCCCGTCTGTCTTAGGTACAATTACCAATGGACTTACATACGGCGTAGGTGTTTTCTCAATAACACCGGCCTCCAACATCTCCTGAATTGCCTCTTTCACCTTGGCATAGTGCTTTTCGGCTATAGGGTAGGGTTTCTGCCTAAATGGTGTCCAGTCACTGACTTGAAAAGCATAAGTGAAGTTCTTTATACGACCAGGTCTCGAGTCAAAGACTTCCTTCTGTTCCAGTAATAATTTATTTAAATTTTCTTTCTCTTTTGGCCCAATTTTTGCTTCTTCTAATTTTTCCGAAATATGTTCTTCCAGTTCGGGTTCCAGATCTTTCTCCATGTCTGTGGCTAGTGTTTTCAGTTCTTCTTCTAACTGCTCAATAGCTAACACTTCTTCCTCCGCCACGTCTCTGTATGTATGCCATACTTGTTCATCTGACCCTGGTTCATTCTGACTGAGTGAGACATCTAAGCCTTCGGCTTCCTCATTCACTCGGAACATAACTCTGTCCTGTGATAGGTCTATTATCACTCTGTATTCCCTTATAAATTCTGCCCCAATGAGTAGGTTAAAAGGTAGTTTGTTTACTAATAGAAAACTCTGTGAGAAAATAGAGCCTCCTATCTGTAAATCTAGGAATACCTGATATTTACATATCATCGTTCTGTCTGGAATTACACCTTTTATTTTGACACTAGCGATCGGTATTTTCAAAACATTCTCTCTCTGGGCTATTTCATTATATAAAGCCTGTGTCATAAGGCACACTGTTGAACCCGTGTCTAACAGACTTCTTATTTTCAATCCTGCCACTCTTACTATTATAATAGGCAATTCTCTCTTGACCATGACCTGTGATCCTCCTGTATCCTCGATTAGCTCTTCTGGTTTGGCTATCCAATTGATGATGTTAACTAACTTCCATCCATCATTTTCGAACTCTTCTAATTTTGGAGTTTTTTTTCTCTATAGCGCCAGTCCCCTTAGAATTTCTTCTCTCTTGTTCGCTGCGCTGTAACTCCAAACTCTTAGCTCCATCCCCATATCTGTCTGGCGACGTCCTGTTCTGCATAACTTCTTGCCAGCGGACTTGTTGCTTCTGGGGCTCATCTCCCCTTTCCTCGAGGTTTCGCAATGAAGCGTGATATCGTTCCTCTACCTCGTCATCGAAGTTACTTCTTCTTTCCTGGGGTCTCCAATTCCTATTGTTGCCTTCTTGGCCATTGTTACCTCCATTGTTTTGGTACGGTCTACCCCTGGTATTCTGCTTATTCCAAGAATTTCGGCCTCTTCCTCCTCTACCAGCATTCCCTTTGTACTTCGGCTGCCATCTTCTGGGTTCCTGTTCCCATTGACGTCCGTTGGAATCTAACGTTTCAGTGCTCGTAGCTTTGTTGTTCTTTGGAGCTTTGTACTGGTCAGTCTGCGTGTTGGTCACGTGTACCTGTTCCACGGTTCGATTCTGACGCATAGTATTGGCTGTTGTGAGGTCCAGTTGTCTAAGAACTGTCTCCATTTCCATAGCAGTTTTTGCATTTGCCGAGATTAGCAGCATTTGGATCTCGTATGGAAGCTGCTTGGCGATAGCAATACATAGCTCCAGCTCGCTAGGTTTTTGGTCCAGTTCTTTGAACCGACACATTTGAGAGATGAAGAATTCCGCGTACTTCGTTGGATTGTTGGTGCTGTATCTTTTTGAATACAAATCCAATCGAAAATTCTGCTGTGTTGCTGGATCCCAGTACCGTTTCAAAAATGCCTCCCGAAACTCCTCAACAGTATCGAAAGTGTAGCGGAAACTACGAAACCATAATGCACATTCTCCCTCTGTTAGTTTCTCAATGGCTCGTAGCCTGCGCTCTTGTGGTATCCGCGCATCATTCAAATATTCAGACACTTCCTTCAACCAATATTTTGGTGTCATATTACAGTGGCTACCTGAGAATTTCCTTGGTTTCTCTTCGCTTGCCCTGATTATGTTTATCACCTGGGTGTGCATAGCATTTTCATGCGGCGTAGAGGCTGCAACTGGTGCACCTGGCGTCATATAAGTACTTTCGCCTGGGCCTGTAGCATTTCTTATTATAGGTTGGGTCTCTAAGTCTGCCCACCTTGTTTTCCTCATATCTTCCATGCTGCCTTCACTTGACTTAGGATCTTTCGTTAGGGTTTCCTTCTGTGCGATTATCCTAGTCTCCATTTGATTGTGGCGCATCTCTGCTCTTTCCAGTCGAGTAATCACCTCCTTCTCGATTCTGGTAAGCCTATCTCTATTTTCCTCGGCCACTTGAAATATTTTCTTCTTGTCTTCTTTCAGGCTTTGTTTGATATGGGAGATTTCATCCTCTACATCTTCCTTAATTTGAGAAAGGGTCTTGTCGCTTGCCTCTGTCTTCTGGCCTTCTCTCACTTCGAGTTCTTCTCTCAGCCCTTTAATTTCCTCTTGAATGTGTCCATTGACTTTTGACATTTCATTCCGGACCTTAACAATTTCTCCTCTGTTCTCCTCTTGCCTTTTATTAACGATAATAATGTCACTGTGAATTTGGTCCAATTCTTGATGAACTTTGCTCATCTGACCTTTCATGTTGCCTACCAGCTCTTTACTTTCATTCGCGATAGCCTTAATCTCGCCTATTTCCTGACATTGATCTAATATGTTCTGATCCTGTTTCTTAAGATCACCGTTAATTGCTCTAGCATAGCTTTTCAATTTCTCATCCCATTTATTGTCGTTCTCTTCTAACCTCTGATCTACCGTTCTGGTAAATTCTGAAAACTGTTTCGCTTGGCGTTCGAGATTCGCCTCATTTTGGATTTGAATATCCTTAATGTCATTAGACAACGCATCTAACCTAGTGTTGGTTTCATCCTGCGCATGCTTACACGCTTGTAAATTACTTTCAAGCTTGGCTTCTATAGCCTCGAAACGTTTATCAGTCTTAACCTGCATTTCTGATATAATGCTTACAACAGTTTCTGTTACTTCGGTCTTAATCGTTTCCTGTATTTGACCTAGCTTATCATTCAATTCAACCTTATTTGCATCCAATCGGTTGTTTATTTCAACCTGATTGGCATTCATTGCAATCTGATTAGCATCTAACCGATTACTCAATTCAACCTGATTTGCATTAATTGCCAGCTGATTGGCATCTAACCGAGTGTTTATTCCATCCTGGAAAGCCTTGGCTTCCAGCTTATTCTGTTCATTCACAGCATCAAAATGCTGTTTCAACCTTGCAATCACCTGCAGAATCTCCTCTGTACCAGACATTCTCACAACAATACACTTTGAGATGCAGGCAGGCTTCCTGGAAACATGTGTGGATACGTTTTGAAGAGAGACACAAAACACTGTACACATATTGTAAGATCGTACTAAACCTGTGAATTTTATGATAAATTGTGGATTGGGTATGTAGCGCTCGTACCCTTGGATAATTCTCTTCTCAATAGAGAGATTCTGCGTTACATCAAAAGCCTACTGAACTCAAAATTCACTCAAACACAGTTTGAGGCCAAAAAAAAAAAAAAAAAACTATGGTTTTCCCAATGAAATACCATAAAAATCTATTGGGTTTCCCTAAATCCCATAAGCTCCACAAACTTGGGCGCCATGATAAATGAATACACCTCTGCGCCTATGGTGACCTGTATTTAAAACCAGCCCACATACCAGCGCCATGATAAATTAATTGTATAGGAGGTGAGAGTGTCCTAAGATAAATTAAATAGAGATCAGGTCTTGCAATGCCAAGATATACATCTTGCACTACAGAGGCGATTCCACGATAGAATAATATCGCCCCATGTTACCTGGATCATGGTAATTAAGGTGTTTATCAAAATTTATATTGTTTGTATCGGAGCTTAGCTAAGGTTAGGCGCGGTCATCCCCTAATTCATGTTACTCGTTACTTTAATAGAGTTGTGTGCACTAAATCTAGACCGACTTTAGTTGTACCTATAGCTCAAATCACTGTACAGGACATCAATTTCCATGTACCCATGTGAGTAATCTCCATGGAAAATATACTTCCGCCTCCAGCTAGCGTCAGGTCTCATGCGTGTACCGTTCCCCCATTGAGCAGTTGCATATTTTGGATTTGAGACTAAAAGGTATCAACTCTACAATGATAAGGCACAACTCTATTCTAAAGATTTTAATTCAGTACTAAAATCATGGCTTCAAACATTAAAAAAAACAATCCCAACAAACATAAAACAAAATCAAACAAAAATTACTTCCACAATCCACTAATATTAACATAATATTATCATAATAAACTCATATCATAACTCAAACCTTTACCCTTATATTGACTTCACACTTCACTCTAGTGCGCTGATGCACATACAACTTTCATAAACAAAACTGTACTTTTACTCTTCTGTCATCTAATGTGACTTCTTTAATTTCACAAAATTACTTGTTTCTTAAACCTTGTCTTACTTTGACAATTATGTTACCGTGTGTGTTTGGTCTCTCTCTTCCCACCAAATGCTTTTCATGCATTAGCCTATTCGGGTGTTGCACATCAAATCTACGTGCAACTCCATAATTATGTAAATATCCCCTACACTTCTCTCTATTTATAGTTCCACTGCATGCCGTTGTGATTTCATCTACAAAACTTTCGTTATCTCTGTGTCGGATGGTATTATTAAGCTACCCTTGCGAGCGTAGCCTGTGGCGTCAAGTGCCCAACTTCTGAAATACGCGTCAGTGACAGTAAAAATGCAACTTCCAACCATTCGTTAGATTGCTAAAATCTTAAACCATCAGGGTGATCTATAATTACCAATGTGTTCTTAAACCACATGACTTCATTACTCAATATAACAATGTTTCCTTTCATGTTATTAACAGGGTCTTAAACCTGCCCTTTTCTTAAACCGTAACTTTCACGGTTCACTTGACAGCTCAGCCCCCTTCCGAGCGGCTTCTATACAATGGAGTGGAGTGAGGTTACCGCAGTAAACCGTCCCCCGCCTTCCTGCCTCATGGCTTATATCTCCCCAAGCAGTAGTACGATTTTAAAGACAATACCGTGGCCACAATGACGCACATATCCCAATGGATTTAAACTGAATGGTATGCAAATAGGTACTGGATGAGCTTAACATTTATTCCTACCCTGAGGATATAATAATAACTGGCACCAATAGGTCCATTTCAACATGAAGGCACGAGATTCATAAAAACATTGGTCGATCTGGATAACCGTTATCTTAATAAATGATGCGGTCAGCCACATGCTGCCGTCAATAAGATTCGCTTCACAAGAGCCGAATCACTCAATAATAAGTTCTCGGGCGATCAGATAGGGTGCAAAGGTGTCCATTGTTCTCCTCTCACCTATCACAGGATTCGAACCCGGACCATTCCATATCCATCATCAGAGTTACGGTCCAATCACTAATTACACTCTGGCACAAAGTACATATCTCAGTATGCCCACGGCTATACGAGATTTCATACGTCGAATATATTACCTGGCTTCCTGATCTGATATTATGATCTCGTCCTTTGATTATTAAGATAAATCTATCAATTACTCTATAAGCTTTTACACAAGCTGCAAATTCAATTCACTAGAAAGCTCGTCCATTTCCTTGCATAATTTATATTCCCATTAACACAATATATTCTGATATTAAACTCTTTTCTCATCCCTTAATGTAATCTTACTGCTTAGATCGATAAGTCTTCCAATTAGCGTAAATATTTCTTGCTTACAACATTTTACCTGATGTATTCATTCATACCTTTTATTATTATTATTATTATTATTATTATTCTTACTGACATAAATTACCATAATCCGACACAACATAACCATCTTAATAATCGAACATCCGTGTTCGTTACGTTAAGTTTACATAACTGATTTGCCATTTTATTAATAGTGGTAACGATTAATCCACTCTCTGATGTATAACAACATCTCAACTCTACTAAAATCAACACAACAACAATTACACCTGGAGGGTCTATCTCCTACTACTGATTCTTACTGGCATATTTATAATTCTGAAATCACATTACATGCAGTGGGCTATACTTCTATATAATCATAATTTGTGGGGTACTCACATCTCGGCTTATCCTGGAGGCTCCAACCACTCATATTCTCCCATGTCGCCTGCCAGTAGTGGAGTGATAGGGGTTCTGCCCCACTTCAGAACATACATGTCATTACTACTAAGCCTTAGCCATGTAATATTTGTTGATATCTCGCGAACCCATGGTTGGATGTTGACATATGAGGTGTCGTTGAACTCGAGCTGACGTCCTCTTTCTTATTGACCATGTATTATATTTTTCAAAAATTCTTTGAATTTTTTTGTTTTGCAACGTTGGTGATAGTTTGAAAACCAAACATGGTAGAACGTTGTGCCATGGCTCAAACGAACGGCCTTTATGACCTTTATTTTTTGTAATAAAACTTTTTTATTTTTTATGTTTTTTTGAAAACACTCGAATTTTGAAAATCCTATATTTTGGAAACTAGGAACTCTACAAAAAAGTTTGTTTGACGTAAATGAAAGGTCCCTACCCCCTCTACCCCCAAAATGAATTTCAAGTCTCTAGGATGAAAACCTGTAGGTAGTAGTGTGGTAGTGAGAGAGCTGTCTCACTTAGGAAGTTGTGAGCCCCTGCGACCTTGGAATGGAAGGAGCCATGCTAGGAGGGCGTGCTTGGATTCGTTTTTTTCGTCTCGTCGTGCTCTTTACGGGAATGTAGGTGTCGAAAAGGTGAAAATCTGGAAACACGGTCTTTTTGGGGTAAAAACGTGATTTTAGACTTTTTGCTATATCTCGCGAACCAAGTATGCTAGAGACATGAACGAGGGGTCCAAGGACTCGGAGTGACGTCCTCTTTGCTATGGACCACTCGTTATATTTTTTAAAAAAATTTGGAAACGCGATTTTGGGGTAAACACGTGTTTTTTGTGATTTTTGCCGATATCTCACGAACCAATAACGCTAGAGACGTGTACGAGGTGTCCTAGGACTCGGGCTAACGCCCCCTTTCAAATGTGGTAGATATTTTTTTTCCAAAAAGATAATTCACAAAGGGCCTAACGCCATACATGTTGAAATAACGTTTTCTTTTTCTTTGCCTGTTTATAATGTCCATGAAGCGTGGCGGTTGAGAGAGAGACGATACGGCTGGGTGTGTGTGTTTCAACGAACCTGTCGCTGACCACGGTGGCTGTGTTCAATAGATCAATCGCTATTTCGACGGGTCGGTGTATGACAGAGCGAGGGTACGTTTTTTCACACTTTTTACCTTTAACGTGTAAACGGTGATGAGAACTTGGTTCTATGTTGGTCGAAGCGAGTACAGAAAACACACTTGCCGAGGAGCAGGAGGTGAATGTCATTTGAGCTTATGGGAAGGCGTTGATCTGACTTGACAACAGGTGACGCTTGAAGGTGAAATAATCTGACCATTGTGCTGGCAGGGAAGTGCGAAAGGCGTGCACACATGTGTGAAACCACAGGCACGCTAAACCAGTGACATCCTGTCTTGCTTCGTACGTGACAAAATGCAAGTTGACGTGAAATTTGATCTATCGCAGGTGTTCGCTTGGGTGTTATCTGTCCACGTGCGCGATAACTGTTAACAAGTCACATTCTGTTTTGCTTCGTACGTGACAAAATGCAAGTTCAGGTGAAATTTGATCCGGCACAGGTGTTCAGGTTGGACGTTAGCTGCCCACGTGCACGATAAGAGAATGTTCAAAGCATGGGAAAACAAAAGATTATACATGCAACGTAGCATATATAAAGACATGTCGTTATCATTTCCACGCTCACTTAGGTGACTACCTTTGAACACACTGCGTTGCATGAAACCCCTGGTCTTGTTTATCAGTTTTGGTGTTGGTGGAAAATACTTAACCTTGTTGTGGGGTAGGTATATATTTATATATTTATAGATTTTTATATAAATACATGCAATTATTTATTGATTAGGTAATTAATGATTTTATTTATTTATTTGTTTGCAGATAACGTGTATAGCCTACCTGTCGTGTGTCTGTGGGAAATATATTAAAGAAAGAGGAAGACAGACCGATAGAAGAGGAAACCATTTCCACACTAGCCCACGAGACGGGAATATAGCAAAGCATTACACGTCAAGGTGAGATTTGTTTTATTATATAATATAACCTGTTTGATTTTGTTTTGTTTATGAAAGGCATAAACTATATGGAATGGATATACTTATGGTGGTTTATTTTATTTCTTTTTAGAGTGTTGGAAAACGCTTGACCTTTGTTAATAACCAGGAACGTGTGTGTTTGGGACCATTGTCAAGCAGTCTACAGCTGAAAACTCAGGTGAGAGTGTTCTTTCTAAAATAATGTCTTTTACTGCTGCTACCGATAGCCCAACTTGGGAACCTCTAAACAGTTGTTTCAAATCACGTGTGTGCTCTGGCCGCGTGGTCAATGTTAGAAAAAGTTTGATTCCCAAAGAATTTTTACAATCTTGTTTTGAAATTTTTAAAATTGAAATTTGTACAGCACAAAGGTTGCATACGGCTTTAAAGGTGAATACAGAACTGGTGTGCGATTTCATATATAAAAAGAAGGACGTGGAGCATAAAGAGACATTTTATATTTGCAGTAAAATGCAAGAGCTATTCATAGCCCATAATTTGGAACAGTGGTATGAAACCCACGTGGTGAATGCCTTGCTATCAAAATTTGATAAACTGCAACAAGGACCGAGTGGTCTAGCCTTAGACAAAATTCATCATTTGCAAATCAACATTTGTCAATTCAACCCGTTGAATGCTGGGTCTAGCTATATTAAAACACCACCAGCAATAGCTTCGAAAAAGGCTGTGGTGAATATTAAGAATCGTGACAATGATTGCTTTCTGTGGGCTGTGGCTGCGTATTTGCAGCCAGCACAAGACCGTCATGTTAACAGACCAGCAAAGTACAAGGCCAAGTTTGTCGAATTGAAACAAACTTTAAATTTAACTCGAGTGTCGTTCCCTATGGACTTAACCGAGATCCATAGGTTTGAACAAAATAACCAGGACTTTTCGTTCATGGTGTATGGCCTTGACGGTGATGTGATTGTGGGTCCTCTTTATGCCACAAAAGAACCGAAACGACATCACATTCATCTTTTATATTTATCTGTAGGAGAAGTGAATCACTATTGCCTGATTAAAAGCTTAAGTAGATTGCTAAGCAGTCAAGTGTCTAAATATAAATGTAAAAAGCATATTTGTGATCGATGCTTGCAATATTTTACAACCCCTACGCTCTTAGAACGTCATAGGGTAGATTGTGTTACTCAGGAAGCGGTGAGATTGATATTGCCACAAGGGGACAAGGCTGTGTTAAAGTTTAAGGACATTCACAAGCGTGACACTGTTCCCTATGTGGTATATGCAGATTTCGAAGCTCTCACCACACCCATGGCGGGATGTGAACCAGATCCCACCATCAGCTCAACCACACCCATTCAAAAACATGAACCCTTTGCCATAGGATTTAATGTGGTGTGTGCCCATGACCCCACACAATCCGTTTACAAATATCGTGAGGGGCCAGATTGTGCCAAATGGTTCTTGGATGAACTTGTCAAGTTGGCCGACCATGTACAGGAATTACTGGACACCCAGTACCCATGAGCCTATCTCCAGAACAACAGCAGCAGTATGAGCATGCCACGACATGCCATATTTGCGAAAAGCCACTGATCAGTGCTGAAGACACCGTTCGTGATCACTCACACTTTACGGGGAAGTTTCGTGGAGCTGCGCATAGTAAATGCAATTTGAACTTTCCAGCTCCTCGTTTCATCGGTGTCTTTTTCCACAATCTGGCAAATTATGACATTCAGTTTTTGATTCGTGAATTGGGCCATGTCAACAAGGGCTCGTTTACCATTATTCCCCAAAACCATGAGCGTTTTACGGCCCTGACATGGAGGTTGAGCAACTTTAGCATTCGATTTTTGGATTCCTTTAAGTTTATGGCATCCTCGCTAGACAGCCTTGTGAATGGCTTGAATGAGGAGGAATTAAAAAATACTAGAATGCATTTTAATGATCCTGAGCAATTTCAATTGTGCATTCGGAAAGGTATATTCCCGTATGATTTCTGCAATAGCTGGGACGTGTTAAAGCAAAGAAAACTCCCACCACAAGAGAAATTTTACTCGAAACTAACACGCAGTACCGTTTCCGATGAAGACTATGCACATGCATGTCAAGTTTGGCGAGTGTTTGGCATGAACACGCTAAGTGAATATGCTTTGCATTACCTAAAACTGGATGTATTGCTGCTCACTGATGTGTTTGAAAAATTCCGTAACTTGTGTCAACACATTTACGGTCTTGACCCGGCTCACTATTATACGAGTCCTGGGCTCTCGTTTGATGCCGCTTTGAAATACACTCAAGTGGAATTGGATTTACTCACTGATGTAGACATGGTTCTATTTTTTGAAAAGGGCATTCGTGGCGGCTTTGTGTCACTTAACCAGCGCCATGCTGAAGCGAACAATGTCTACATGCCTGATTATTCACCAGACAAACCAGAATCGTACTTAATGTACTATGACGTGAATAATTTGTACGGTTACGCCATGAGTCAGCCTTTGCCCTATGGGAAGTTTGCTTGGCTGACAGACAAACAAGTGTCAGAATTTGATGTGAACATGGCTAGCCAAGAAACAGGCCGTGGATATGTGCTAGAAGTGGATATTGAATATCCCTCATCCTTGTATGATGAACATGCCGATTTCCCATTCTGCCTTGAGCAAATGGTTCCCCCTGACAGTAAAGTGAAAACTGAAAAACTCATGGGCACACTTTACAACAAAAATCGGTATGTGCTACATATCCAAATGTTGGTGCAATGCCTCGCCCAAGGCTTGGTGTTGAAGAAAGTCCACATGGGTATTTCTTTTGCTCAAAAAGCATGGCTTGAGCCATACATGCGACTCAACACAGAGCACCGACAAATGGCAACACAGCAGTTTGAAATTAATTTTTTTAAATTAATGAACAACTGCATCTATGGCAAGTCCATGGAGAATGTCCGCAAATACCGTGACATTAAATTAGTGAATGTCTGGGAGGGGCAGTGGGGTGCCCGGCGGTACATTGCCAAGCCAAATTTTAAATCGATCAAAATTATCGATGAGGATTTGGCTACTATTGAAATGAGTAAGACCAGCGTGACCATGGATAAGCCCATTTACTTGGGTCAAGTCATTTTAGACTTTTCTAAATCGGTCATGTATCGATTCCACTATGAGTTTGCCAAACGCCATTTTGAGGACGTCTCTCTTTTGTATATGGACACGGACTCATTCATTTACCACATTCGCCACTGCAACCCCTATGACGTCATGAGGCAACATAGTGACTGGTTCGACACTTCTTGCTATAGTGCTGACAACGTGTTTCAGCTGCCCATAAAAAACAAAAAGAAAATGGGCGTTTTAAAAGATGAATGCGGTGATTCCATTATGACGGAATTCGTAGGTTTGGCTTCGAAAATGTATGCTTACCGCACACTCGATTGTAAGGAAGCCAAGAGAGCAAAAGGTGTAGGTAGGGCAGTGGTAAAATCGCTACGTGTTAATGACTATCTAGCGGTTTTACGCACTGGCAAAGCTATGTCTCATACACAGTGCAGGATACAATCCAGCAACCATCATTTGTATCTTGTGGAACAGAGAAAACGCACCCTCGCCTCCATGGATAACAAGCGTGTGTGGGCTGATGACCTGCTCACCAGCCTGCCCTGGGGTTATGATCGCAAGGAGGAGGAGGTGTGATTTCACTGTTTAATCGTTTATGGGACATGGCTTTATGTAACTTGTAGATTTAGTATTTTGTAAATATTGGTTTCTGTCATTGTAAATAGTGACAACCCACTTGAACCTTTTGCTCTTTAAAAGTTCTATGCAACCTTATTTTTTTTAAATTTTTTGATTGGTAAATAGTCTGATTCTTTTAACGCTGTACAAAGTTGATTTTTTTTTGTAAATATGAAATAAGTAAGATTTTTAGTAACTTTAATAACTAGTATTTAATTATTTTTCGTAATGTAAATGATAAACTAAAAAGTTCTTTTGGGAAGAGTGTGCATGTCGAGAATGTGCTTTTGGGAATAAATAAAGTGGTTGTGTTTGTTCCCAATGACAGGTGTGAATGTATGAGTGGAGAGAGAGAAAACTGGTGTGTATGATTGACCAGAGCAAACACGATGAGGTAGGGTGGGTGGGTGGGGAGGGGGAAAATGGTCACTTATATACTTATTTTGTTTTCAATAGTTTTGTTTTTTCATTGAAATGTGGCAGACAATAGACATTATTTTTGTAAAAAAAACAGTCTTACCTGCAGTAGTCGTAGACCTCGACGTTTCTCCAAACACGCATCAGCACATTGCAGTATTATCAAGGTCAAGCACTCGCATCAACATCATTGTCAAATCTCAACTTTCGACATACACCAAATGGAAAAATGTGAAAACAGCAAAATGGAAAATCCATGTTTCCATATCACCAAAAACGCAAAACTTAAAACGGACATTTTTAAAAACTGGAAATGGCCATGTGTAAAATATGAAAATTCAAAAACTTCAAACGGTCATTGTTTAAAAAGTGTCATCAGCAAAATGGAAAAATCCATATCATCAAAATCGCAAAACTTGAAACGAACATTTTTAAAATCTGTAAATTGCAAAATGACAAATGGCAGTGTGTGAATTCATCATGTGTGAAATGTGTAAAATGAAACATAAGCCATCAACATCACGATTTCTTAAAAATAAAAATAACAAAACATCGTGCTCTGGTAAACCTTTGTTTTTATTTCATAGTTATAGTGAATTGACAAAAGAAATATAGAACACAAACACATTCCAATTCCTCACTCCTCAATGTTTATGTCCATGCATCATCAACTTTCCTTTCATAGCACTCATGACAATTAGGGCTTGCATCCTTTCACCCACTGAGGCATCACTGGATGTGAAACGTTGTTTAGCTTTCTTCAATAACAATTTATCGGCCACATGTTTTAAACCAGAATGACTATGGCGATAAGAAAGGTCATGTTCCTTGCATGCTTGATCCAAAAGATTAATGGGTACATCACCACGTTGTAAACGTTTTTCGAGACGAGTTCCAGGGCCGCAAAAACGATAACCTGGAAGATGGATTTCGAAAGGTAGGTATTGAATCACTTTGTCAATGACGCCATTGCCAGTACAGGTCTGGCATATCCTTTTCCATCGATGGTAAAAAGGTTTGGTCTTCCTCCTCCTCTGTGGACGATGTTTGTGTTTGTTGTTGTTGTTGTTGTTGCTTTTTCTCGCCATGACACCCGTGGAATGATTCAACAAAGTCTTTACATGGACTTTTATGACCGTGATACAGTTTCACTAGCTGGCAAGTCGCACACTGACGCATAGACGGTATTTTTGCCATGGCCACTTGCTTATGGTGATCGTAATCCGTACAGGGTTGCAATTCACTCAACACAGGGTCTTGAGTCCATGATTTTGGTACATGTTGCCAGATTTCTTTCACTGCATTGGCGGCCACATAATAAATGAACGACTTGGGCAGCGCCAAGAGTTCCTCTTTGGTAAAACTGTCTAGTTTCTTTTTGCACACAAAGAACTTGCCGATGGCTTTGTCCGTAGCATTGCCTTTCTCCATGGTATCACGTGCTGTAGATGTTTACACGTCGCTTGTAGAAATCTCACTGACGTCATTCACAGGTAAATCTTGAGTTATAATTTTGTTCAACAACTCCCAGCAGGCATGGGTGGTTAACCAATGAAAGAGATGCCACGCATGCGATAGGGCTGTATGGGTAATGTTGCCACAGGAACAAGTATCCATGAGCGTTTGCAGGGAGGGGCAGCCCAACTCCATGAGGTCGATACATTGGCAGTAAGACGCCAAAAATGGTTGCAACCATTGACGTTTTTCATTACCTTTCACAAATACCACATTGGCCGAGGACAAGTGTGCTTTCATAACCACGTCCAAATATTTATAGGAAATGGTTCCCTGATTCCAGTCTAGTTGCCTATGATTTTCAATCCACTGGGTTTGTTTACGGTCTTTTTCACACAACAAATCAAAAGCATGGGGTGGTTTAAATAGCAAATGCGTAGCTTGCGATATCCAAAACGTGGTACAATCGATCATGGCCACTTGTTTAAATATAAATTTGTTGTCACCAATTTTAAACCCTTGGCAATCCACAATGAGTGTGCGCAACATGTTGACGCTTGCCTGGACCAAGTTCAACTGACGACTGACTGACGATCACGTGTGATCATGGCATGGGCTTACCTGCCATGCTAGTTTCAAAAAAGAAGGTTAGGGTAGGACAGAGGGACATGCAAAAATAAGAATTTAAGAATTACATCATTTTATTATCATAACACGTCTTACAGGCTTTTCTCATTTTAGGATAAGGACGATAGCAACTGATACAACAATTTAGTCTCTTGTGTTTGTAACGTCCATAACACCGATGATGTCCCAATGTCTCTAAACTAGGCGTTTTTGATGGTGAGCTGCTCACCGAAGCACCATGGATACCATACGGCCCACATGTATCATAACTTGTATTTTTTTCATCACCCAGAGACACAAGTGGGGGATAGCTTGAATGACAGGGTATATTTCCCACTTTCATTCTGCACAGGTAGGGGCAGGTGGGTGACCAGCGCTGATGTTCCTGCATGGGTTCATCGCCCTCCTGCCATTGGTCTATAATGATGGGACAAAAGGCACATTTCACTTCATCTCTTGTTTTTAAATAGTAGAATCCAGCGGCCGCCAAGTCTTGAGGGTTTATGAAAGGCACTGGCCATGTGGCAAAAGTCTTGAAACGTTGTTCCTCAGAGTTTAAATTCATGGATGTAACGTCTCTTGAGGCTTTAAAGCAAGACATGACTGAGCGGCTTGACGTGGGTTGAGCTGTTATTTATACACTCGTCACTTGGTTGGACAGTGGATAATAGTTGACTTGTTTGTGATGAATAATCAGACAGTAGGCCGTCGTATTGGCTGGTACATTGTCATGCGTTTCAAAATCTAGTCGAATGTCGATATTGGATGGCTTGACAGACTCTTCCAGGTAAGAACAGTCAAAGACAATCAGTGGTGCTCTTGTCTTAAACGCTTGGGGTAGTAGCATGGGGCCGTTCTCTTTTTGATAATACGACCATCGAAATTTAGAAAACAAGTCGTACAGAGGACCAAACTTATTTTTTGAAAAATCCAAATCCAGTCCTTCATAGGGAAACACGGCTCCGTTGAGGAAAAGACGTGCATTTCTCAATTGCAGGTGATCAAATTGCGAGGCATCTTTGGTTTGTTGATACTTGCGATTCGTTTGAAAACCCACGATCAGGTAGAGAGGTCTCTCTGTATAGCGAGCTGTTTTTACAGACCAACTGTGTGTGTTGGTAGTGGGCAATAGCGGATACTCATGGAGGGCCCAGCTTCTAAATTCCATGGGTAGAGGCATATCTCTCTTGACCATCTTGAGTATGTCCAGTTTTTTGCTATCGTTAAGGGTCACATGAGGCACTTTCCATAGCAAGCGTTGTAGTTGAATTTTTGAATCGATGGGGGCATTGTCGGCTCCCTTGAGTGCATTGTTATCACTCCTGTCTCTCACTAGGTAAAGCACTTGCCTTGCATTAACCACAATGCGTTGGTGATCTTCGGCAAAGCCTAGAACCAGTTTAAGAGGTAAATATCCAGTAAAGGTTCCATCGGTGTGTACCATCCAGTCATTGGTCGAGTCAGGACACCAACCTGCCATGCAAAGTGTTTTACCTTCTTCCTCACTATAAGAGGGGTATAGTTTCATGACACTGGAAATGCCCACATTTCGAGTGCTATCCACCACGATATCGTTAATGACATACCGCACTTCAGAAAACAGAAAGGCCAAACCATGGTTGGCCAACTTGGATGTGGTAGGTGTAGAGCCATCGGCTTTGGTGAGCCGACCTTCAATCTGAATGACACTTTCATGCGGTAGGGTGTAAATATCTTGGTTGTTGATAACAAATTGAATTTCATCATTGTTATTGAGTCCAGGTGTTTGAGCTTGATAGGAATGGAGATCAATTCTTACCACTCCTGGTTGCTCCTCGATGCGGTTCGCTATCTCTAGGATAGAATTCATTATGAGGGTTGACGTGGTAACCCAAATGCTGTAAAATCTGCTTGTTCTGAGATGTTAACGTGTATTCACGTGGCAAACAACTAACACCATTCCTAGACGGTGTTGTTGCTTTATACACAAATTTCATAGTGGCTTTAGCACCAACTTGTAAGTCACTGGTGTGGTGGAATCTAGATCAATGAGTTGTTGATCTCTATTGATCAGTCTTAATGTTATATTACTAATACTATCAACAGCCACAGCATGAAAAAGCACCACTGGAGGGTTTTCACGAATAATATACCCATTGGGCGATGTCACAATAAAGTCATAAAGCGAATGCGATGGTTCTTGATTGGTGTACACTTGGCTAATAATATTACACGTCACCGACACATGATGGTCCTCAATGAATTTCACTTCATGGTCCGATTCATGTTTTTTGTTGGGCTCCAACACACGTGGTTTAAATCCGAGTAATGGGCCAATGGAATCGGGGTGTGTTTTAAAGTCAATGTTGAATGAGGAGAAAATACTGCAGCGATGAGTGTTGGTATTTCCTACAAGTTCAAACTTGTGCGTTCCGTCAAGAAATGACTTTAAACCATATTGATTGATCAACACCACATAAATGTGTTCATAAATATCATCGATCGTGTATCCACCAGAGTTCAAGGTGAGCACAGAATCATCATAGTAAAACTTGTTGTTCACATTTTCACGTATGTTGTATATTCGATTGTACGTTTCAAGAGAAACAAGTCCTAAACCATAGGGTTTTTCACTCAATTCGATAGGCGGGTAAAAGTCTAGGCTGACTTCAGGTCCACGTCCATGCACTGTAAACGTTTTACTTTCTGCCGACATACTGGTGGCGTTTTTGCTTATGCTGCGTCTTATATAAAAAAATTAAACACAAACGTCCACACTGTTGGCTGTTAAACGTTTGCTCTCGTTTCACATTATAATATATCTTGATCCTGTTTCCAAAATAGGTCACTAGTTCCATGGGCGGGGGCAAATTCCCAAAACTGTCAAAGTACCATACCGTGGATCCCTCTTTGACATAAGCTACATAATGCGTTCCTGGTCCTCGGTGATCATCCAAATTGACAACAGCACATTCCTGTTTCCAGGGTCGTGGGGGTAATTGGTTTCGCATAAACACACCTCGAAAATGAGAAAGCTTTAGTTGTTTAGCATAGCTTTCCACTTGTTGATGCGTCAGGGCATGTCTCGCTATGGCTGAGGTTACATTTTTTTTTTTTTTAATATTTCGAAATGGTGAAATCCCAAATCCTTGTTGATAAAAGGCTGGCTTTAAATTGGCATTTCTAGCCCCCATGGCAATCGCTTCCATCGTTTCATTGTGTCGCTGACTTTCTTTGAGTTGTTGCTTGCCCTGCTGCGCGGCTTTAATGGTTTTCGCCACTGCACTGGCACCGCCCAAAAGTGAACCTAGAGCAGCCAACCCGGCAAATAATGCAGGTAAAAATCCCGCTCGTTTTGGGACGGGAATCACTCGCCCTTGGTTTGAAACCTGTCGCCGACGTTTTGGAATAACCTGTCTCTGTGCTGCTCGAAGGGCTTTCCTTATGGTCAATACATTATTTTTTCTTTTTTTCTTTCGCAAGGGCTTGTCCACGAATGTTGTAAGCCCAGGCTTTGCCAAGGACAAAGTCCTTTTTTTAGTCTTTCTCACTGCATACCTTTGTTTCACCATGATGATAATGACCAACAACCTTTCACAAGAAAGTTTAAATCACAACTAACGTCAGATGGTTATTTCATGGCTGTATATTCCAATTCCACATAAAGTGGGAAATCGTTTATGGTTTTCCCCGCTTGCTTTTCATCCCATGTCAACATGAGATAAAAGGATAATTCGTCCCCTGCATTGACCATTTCATGGTCATGGACCAACATCCTATGACCATTTATCTTTATTTGTAAATGGTTCTCATCAGGTATGGCATATTTGATGTGAATGGTTCCATCATAGTGTAATCGATAGTGGCTTAATCCTGAAGCAAGCACATAGGTCAAGTGCTGATCATGGACTAGCGGTAAATGGTTTCTCTCATTCAAAGGTTTTTCATTTGTCAGATACACTAAAAACACAGATGGGATAAATTTATAAAGCCTTTTCATTTCATGGGTCACGTAACGCTTGGTACAAACATCGTCTTCGTCTTGTGGGTCTTTCACGTGAATAATCCGATGGTGATTAGCGCTATAGCCATTCACCATAAGCTGTGGCACTTTGTCATAAAACTCATACACTTTGTTATCCACATACTTTTTCGTAGTAACGTCTGTAGACACTTGAGGATGTTTTACATGGGTTAACCGCTTTCCCTTAAAGTCATAATCTCCCTGTTTTGTGCGTGGCACTACTGACCTATCCACATAGTGTTTATTAGCAGGATCTGTTTCCTGTTTAGGATCATGTATGGGGACAGGCCTAGCTTTGGCCATCAACGCACGTCCAAAGACATCCATCGTCAACCTGTAGTAGCAGTCTACTGTTTCTATGACAAGGTTCGGTGTCCTGTATATAGACAGCCGGCTAGCCTGTCTAAGCCTTAGTTGACATGAAGATTATTAAGCAGCAAGAGTCATTCCCCGTGGGGGACATGGTTTCCCATCTCTGTCCCACATCACGTGAACAACGCCATGGTTCACTGTTTCCATCTTCCATTCGCTGCATCATTGTGGGGCCTTCCGGCTGTGGAAAGACAAATCTTTTGCTAACGCTCATTACAGCGCCCAATGGTCTGCGTTTTCAAAATATTTATATTTTTGCAAAATCTCTCTACCAACCCCTCTACGTGTTTCTGGATCAAGTCATGTCTGGATTACAAAAAGAGAATATGGGTTATTTTACATTTTCCATGCAAGAAAATGTGATTTCACCGAATGAGGTAAAGCCTGATTCACTCATGATTTTCGATGATGTATCCACTGAACGTCAAGGCATCATTCAAAGCTATTTCAGCATAGGTCGACACAAACATATCGATTGCTTCTATCTTGGGCAAACGTATTCTAAAATGTCCAAACAGTTGATTCGTGACAATGCCAATGTCATTGTTTTATTTCGCCAGGACGAGAGGAACAGTCGTCACATTTATAATGAACATGTGAATCCGGATATGACCTTTCAAATGTTTACAGAATTGTGTGCCAAGTGCTGGAACACTCAACGTCATGCCTGTTTAGTGATTGACAAACAAAGTGAACTCAACCAAGGACGGTATCGCTTAGGGTTTGATCATTTTATTGCTATTTAAGGCCCTGTCTCATTCCCCGGCAAGTCATTTGTCAAGACACCATGGCGTTAGCAGAGATTCAATTGAAAAAGCATATTATTAAAGCAAAACATACTATTCGCCAAAAGTTTCGTCAATTGAAACAATCACGTGCCAATCATGCTTTGTTTATTCAGCAACATTTAGCACCTCCACTAAAAGCCATGTTGAAACCCTCTTTCAAGCCATCTGAAACGCTACCCACCGTTTCACAAGCCACGCAGACGCTGCACGAGGACCCTGAGGAAGAGGAAGAGGAACAGGAAGATTTGACTAGTGTTAGTGAAGTTGAGGATGAGGAGGAACAAGTGTTTACGCCTCAAAAAAAGGCTGCACCCCTTGAAGAGTTTTTGAGAAAAAAGAAATCCTTGGCCATGGTCGAAACACCTTGCCCTTCCAGAGCGTCTCCGTTTTCACAACTCTTGGCCACCCCTCAACATAAAGCTCAACTGAAAACCATTTTAATAAAATATTATGGATCAACATTGGAACCCTATTTCACCGATCTATTTATTGGAAACACAGATACCACGTATGGTGTTCGCTATGAGAATGATAGTTTTAAAATTGGCGATTCATCCATTAAATTTGCTCGTACTAAAGCTGTCATTAAAAACATCAACTATAAATTAACGCCAGGACTGTTAAAGCTGCTCTTTTCTCGGACCCCCTCTTTCCATGATTATACGTCAGAGGACCTTGACAAATATAAATCCATTTTATTGGATACCCATGCTCACAAAAGACAGTATGATCCCACGCAACAAGTGAATGCCAATATATCTCAAAAATATAAAACCATCATTGCAAAAATGTTTCCCACCAGTCAAAGTACTCGTCGTAAAGCATCCGCTTCGGGAGTGACTTTTAAACCATTAAAACCCCTTGTGGATGTTACCTACTGGCACAATCCCAATAAGCTCGTCCAGCGGCTACAGTTGTTGCATGCCTCACGTCAAGCTGGCCATACCGGTCACGATTGGGAAATTCAAGAAATTGAACAAGAACTTCGAAATGCCAAAATTATTGTTTAAGCCCTCACCCATTAAAATGGGTATTGCTCACGAGTTGCATCGCCCAGCTAGACGTCATTATCCACGACTCAAGGTGATTTCACGAGGTGTGGATGAACTTTGGCAGGCTGACTTGGTTGAAATGATACCCTATGCTGGCGTTAACGACGGTGTACGCTATATGTTGACCGTCATTGATGTCTATTCCAAAATGGCCTTTGTTGAACCTGTGCGTCGCAAGTCTGGTCCACTAGTTACCAAGGCCTTTCAACATATTATTCAACACTCCCAACGTCAACCTCAGCTGCTACAAACCGACCAGGGGAAAGAATTTTTCAACAAGGACTTCTCCAGTTTTCTCAAATCTAAGGATATTCACCATTACACCACGTACAGCAATCTCAAAGCCAGTGTGGTCGAGCGGTTCAACCGAACATTGAAAACCCATATGTGGAAAGCGTTTACCGCTCAGGGCAGTTATCGCTGGTTGGACATGTTACCTGAGCTAGTGACACGTTACAATGACACCAAACATAGAACGATTGGGACCAAGCCACGTCTCGTAACTAAAAATATTCAGCGATTGGATAAACTGTTTAACCCCATAAAAACAGCTGATCCTAAACGTCACCGACTGAACATTGGGGATTTTGTTCGTGTGAGCAAATTTAAGTCTGCGTTCAATAAGGGCTACACGCCTCAGTGGGGGACTGAACTATTTCGAATTCGTCGAGTCAACTTGGACACTCCAGTCACCTATTTACTCGAGGACCTCAACCATCAACCCATAAAAGGTAGATTTTATCTCCATGAACTTCAGAAAACAGCATTTCCTCAGCATTATCTTGTGGAAAAAGTGTTGAAACAAAAAGGAAATAAACTCTACGTCAAATGGTTAGGGTTTAACTCTACGTTTAATTCTTGGATCAATAAACTACATGTTGTGTGAACCTGTGTACTTTTTATTTATTCACCCATGTTGTACACCACCTATAGCTCTATGTGTACAGCGCTCCGCGCTTCATGCATGTTCATACATGTTTGTCTTTCCCTTTCCTCCTGTGTTCTCTCATACATCACCCCCTCCCCTCTCCCTCCCTTCACCTCCCACCACTGCTGTTTGCAGCTCTTGCCTATCTATTGGTTGTGACATCATTCCGACAAGTTGCATCATACTTTTTACTGATTCAGCGATTCCCACGCTTTGAACATTCTCTTATCGTGCACGTGGACAGCTAACGTCCCAGGCGAACACTTGTGCCGGATCAAATTTCACATGAACTTGCATTTTGTCACGTACGCAGCAAAACAGGATGTAACTTGTTAACAGTTATCGCGCATGTGGACAGATAACACCCAAGCGAACACCTGCGATAGATCAAATTTCACGTCAACTTGCATTTTGTCACGTACGAAGCAAGACAGGATGTCACTGGTTTAGCGTGCCTGTGGTTTCACACATGTGTGCACGCCTTTCGCACTTCCCTGCCAGCACAATGGTCAGATTATTTCACCTTCAAGCGTCACCTGTTGTCAAGTCAGATCAACGCCTTCCCATAAGCTCAAATGACATTCACCTCCTGCTCCTCGGCAAGTGTGTTTTCTGTACTCGCTTCGACCAACATAGAACCAAGTTCTCATCACCGTTTACACGTTAAAGGTAAAAAGTGTGAAAAAACGTACCCTCGCTCTGTCATACACCGACCCGTCGAAATAGCGATTGATCTATTGAACACAGCCACCGTGGTCAGCGACAGGTTCGTTGAAACACACACACCCAGCCGTATCGTCTCTCTCTCAACCGCCACGCTTCATGGACATTATAAACAGGCAAAGAAAAAGAAAACGTTATTTCAACATGTATGGCGTTAGGCCCTTTGTGAATTATCTTTTTGGAAAAAAAATATCTACCACATTTGAAAGGGGGCGTTAGCCCGAGTCCTAGGACACCTCGTACACGTCTCTAGCGTTATTGGTTCGTGAGATATCGGCAAAAATCACAAAAAACACGTGTTTACCCCAAAATCGCGTTTCCAAATTTTTTTAAAAAATATAACGAGTGGTCCATAGCAAAGAGGACGTCACTCCGAGTCCTTGGACCCCTCGTTCATGTCTCTAGCATACTTGGTTCGCGAGATATAGCAAAAAGTCTAAAATCACGTTTTTACCCCAAAAAGACCGTGTTTCCAGATTTTCACCTTTTCGACACCTACATTCCCGTAAAGAGCACGACGAGACGAAAAAAACGAATCCAAGCACGCCCTCCTAGCATGGCTCCTTCCATTCCAAGGTCGCAGGGGCTCACAACTTCCTAAGTGAGACAGCTCTCTCACTACCACACTACTACCTACAGGTTTTCATCCTAGAGACTTGAAATTCATTTTGGGGGTAGAGGGGGTAGGGACCTTTCATTTACGTCAAACAAACTTTTTTGTAGAGTTCCTAGTTTCCAAAATATAGGATTTTCAAAATTCGAGTGTTTTCAAAAAAACATAAAAAATAAAAAAGTTTTATTACAAAAAATAAAGGTCATAAAGGCCGTTCGTTTGAGCCATGGCACAACGTTCTACCATGTTTGGTTTTCAAACTATCACCAACGTTGCAAAACAAAAAAATTCAAAGAATTTTTGAAAAATATAATACATGGTCAATAAGAAAGAGGACGTCAGCTCGAGTTCAACGACACCTCATATGTCAACATCCAACCATGGGTTCGCGAGATATCAACAAATATTACATGGCTAAGGCTTAGTAGTAATGACATGTATGTTCTGAAGTGGGGCAGAACCCCTATCACTCCACTACTCCTGCCATTTGCAGAGTTAGCGCGACATTTGCATACTGAATATACACATTTTATAATACATTTCCTTCACCAAGCACACGGCACTTTCCATTTCTATGATGAAGCTATTGCTTCCAAAACACATGACACTTTATGACACTTATTATACCATTAATTTAAAAGATATTTCACATATGATTTCTACATAACACACGTCACTTTTTACACTTTTCATTGGTTGAAATTCCCTGGCAATATATCAGAATTACAGGTATTGACGGCATCCTCCATGCTCCTACCAACTCCTGATTGAAAGTCTGGGTCATCTGCCTACGGATTCACCAACAGTCTATCAATTATCCTACGATAACTTCCTGCATTGCATAAATATGCTTACTTTTGTCCTGAGCGTTACTATTTGGTATACTTAAGACATTTCACCAAATGCATCATCAAGTTTCTCCCAGCGCAGTCCGGCGTAATAAGACATGTACAACTAATCAATAAATTACTCACTGCGCTTAACATTGTACATAGTCTTTACACAAATTATTACTTTCAATGTTCTGCAACTTATATCACACGGCACTTCCTATGTGAACATTGACAATTGCTCGTACTGCCGCCTATACACATGCAGCACGACTGTCCTTAATAAAAGCCTTCTAAAAGTTTTACTGCACGGCTTCCCAAGTTGAAGTCCGGGCGTCCTTCCTTGACTTCGGTAATACGCATTTCACACAATAAAGTTCGTTGATTACCGTACTTATTATTACTTCATGACCATGCATGATTATATTATCACTTGGTGCATTACACTGCACGGCGAATATAATGATTAACACTAAAGTGTTCAAGTCTTTGTGTGAGCGTCCTTCCCTGAGCCAGAGCGACATACGTTCCGCGCTCGAGTCTGTTCCAACACTGCAAGTTCCAACTGACCTCCTGACTGGGTCCACACCCTTATATCCGTTTCACACGAAAAAGTAGACCTAGAATTCCCGCGCTATATCAACTCCTCTCCCAGGATGATTCTGGTCTCGAAACAATGCTCATCGGGTTCCTTTTTCTTCACCGGTCCCAAAACTATCTGCGTGTTGAAGGATCGATCGGCCAATTAATTAATATTAATTGCCTTTGCCATAGCGTGGGGACGCGGTTTCCAGTGGAAATCCCCGGTGACATAGTCAAGCCATGCCGCGAATATCCATAGTCCTGTGTTCTTACGCACTCCATTAAATATGCCTTGATTTCGCAGTTTAATGGCTCTAAAATTAGCCTCCTGGCTAAAGATTCACCTGTGTGCAACTCTCATGTCATTGCGTTGCTCCAATCACGAGTAATCAATGATTTTCCTTGGGATCTCTCCCCTCTCTTCTTGGTTTTATTCTCAAACGGGGATGAACTGGGTCATTATTCAACCCCCCGACCTCTTCCAGACGACTTAAGTAGGTCAACGAGGTTGACAGGGCTCCATGGGTCTCCTCCCACAATTCCGGGGCTATTAGTAAACTGTCAAACTCTGGAACTTCTGTGTTCCAAGTCCAGCATAGCCTACCCCATGTAGTCCACTAATGCTCTAATCCACTCATTTCCCTGCATTATTTCACCAAATAATGCCAGTCTCAACTGATATCATACCAGTGATTAAACATATACTTTCCTCTAGGGGTTTTTACAACGAAACTCCCTCAACAGATCTCGGGTTCGTTCCCTAGTGGAACCTTCCTTCTGAGCTCAACTTACCTCCGAGATCCACTTTCGATACCAGTCAGCATGACCCCCTCGGGTTCAATGTATTGGCCTACATCAAATATAACCATTCAAAATCTCGGTCGAGTGCGCTAACGGCCAAATCGAACCAAGGGGTTGGAAATGGGGGGAAAGTGAAATTTTGCTATAACTTTCTTAGTACCTATGTTAAAAACCGAATCCATTCAAAGTTCGTACTATTTTTGGAATAAGGACCAAGTGCTTATCTTCGTAACTTTTACCAAAGGGGTGGGAAAATGGAGTTTTAGAGAAAAGAAATCATAACTCCCTTAATAGGCACAATATCAAAACCGTTTAAGATGGCCAATACCCCTCTAAAATGTAGCATTTTTTTGTCTAAAATAATATTTGATATGACCCACCCTTGCACCAAGGGATGAGTAAAATGTTTCAGGTATTAGCCTATAAGAAGATGCTGTATGCTAAACATGTGCAACTTCCGTAGGTATACTTTACAACAATTGGCAAATTTAGTGAATTCGAAGCATTTTTATTTGCCCGGTGAAATCTACCTCCGCGTCCGGTGTGCAGAGAGGGATTTTTTTGTGCACGTAGCACGACTTTAAGCACGCAAAACCATTCATCCTGTTGGTTAGTTCACAGTCACAAGCCCACTCATACTAACATGCTATAACTTCATCATGGGATACGCGATTCCTAGCTCTTCGCATTTGCGAATGATTAACTGGTTAATTTTTGTAGGTTTTTGTTATGGCAAAAGTCAGACTAGTATTTGATTTCATAACCTCATTTTTCGTCACCGCGTGTTAGTGAGAAATATACTTTATTTCACTTTCTTGTTTAATTCAATTATATTTAAAATTATTTCCATACTCACCTGTTGTGTCACAATATATATCTCGCCTTTAAGACATTTTTCCAAGTGTTAATTAGGTCACCTTTCCCATACCTCGTGGTATCATAGCCTGTTCAGCTGACCTCAGTTTGCTACGCACTCATTGGCCATCTCCATGACATGGCCGCTCTCTGCCAATCAACACGCTTCTTCCTGGCCACCTGTTTGGGACACGCCAATGGCCGGACATCGATTATTCTGGACTCTTGTGCTGCTTGCTATTTAAGCTGCTGGCCGACTCATCTTCGATGTGAATTCTCCGTTGGCATTACGCTACCACCCGTCTTGAGCACCGGACGATAAACTTCATACTTGGATAAACTTCGCATCGTAATTCTGCATCAAGAAGTGTTAACTTTAACCTTCGCCATGTATTCAAAGACATGTTTCAAATAATCCAACTTGGATTGAACTTTAACGTGTTCCTGCAACACGAACTCAAGTATACATCTTCATATAGTATACTAAGGAAATCTATTCCGACTTAAGTGAATATTGTCACTTCATCTTTCTAATAGCTAAGGTCAACCTTACTATTCTGCGAGTGTTCTTCAGCTCCGTCAAATACTTTTGTGAAAGAAACCACGACTGGAAATGAACTTTCTCAAGTGATCTTCGCACACGTGTGGGATGTTAACCACACCCTTTCAAGTTAAGTAGCCTACTTTTGTGCACGCAATCTCGAACTAGACATAACCTATGTCTTCCTTGTTCTACGCAAATGTGGATTGTCGCCCGCACTATCTTACAAAGTTAAGTACTAAGATGTATTATGTATTTCATACTTTGTCATGTTTATTCTAAAGCAGACCTGCATCTGGCATTACGCTCTTCTTATGCACTACGTATTTCATGTTCTTTCTGTTTTCATGTTAGTCTTATACAAGCATGGTTTAGAAGATTCCTCAATTTTGATATCCGTGTGATCTCTCCCTTCCCCACTAGGCGGAATAACATATCGGCTTACTTAGGCCATTCTTATGTTTTTTGTGAGAACAATCTCAGTATAGCTTATGCATATCTGTAATTTTCATTGCACTTTGCCTGTGCGCCTTCTCTTTCATGGTTCACTTTCAGGTTATAGGCTACTTGCCCACCTGTTTCTGCCATTTCACCTTCTCAGTAAATCTTGTATGCAGTTCACGTATTCTGTTTCTGCTATTACATTATTTCATTTTCAAGTTATTCTGTTGCATCTTGGCAACTGCTCCAATATTACAATCCTTATAGGGTACTGCAGGACTAGGGCCCTGTCAGCTACTGGCCCCCTTAATAGGTCATGTCTTTTTGGATAACTTCTTTAGTTTCCCCTTTCTTTTCTTTCCCGGTATGACAGGATTTGCTCCCTGTCAACCAGTCAAAAGCCGCGTCACTAATTCTCTTTTTTTGCAAAAGCAACTTAATTCTTGTTTTCAGGCATTTACCCATGCTTAAGATTTGTAACTTTAATTTAGTTACGTTTAAGGCACTAACCTTGTTTATTGCTAGACGCAATCTTGTAAAGAAAATTGTCACCTTGTTTATTATATTGAATATATATTTATTTTAAAGCTACTTGCTCTCTATCTTTCTTTATTTTTGTCTTTGCTCTTATCATGTTCCATCCCACATACTTTAAAGCTCAACCTTTACTAATTCTGAACTCACTCAGAATTCTCTCTGAAAATGGAGACTTTTAATTGGTCGATCCAATGGTGTTCCAATTACACCATTCGCTTTGCACAGGGATGTTTGAATTAAATTCAGGTTTGGAATAGGTCTTCCCATTTCTTATTATATGGCCACCTTTTCTTGCAAAGTAAGTTGGGACGATGTACGGTAATAGTTTTTAAATCCTGAACAGTAGCCATAATAATCCCGAATCCCACCTCGGCCGTCCTGAAAATGATGTTCGTGGTTTTCCATTTTTATCACTAGGCAAATACCGGGACGGTTCCTTTCAGGCCAACGGTCAAAATCCCTTCTTTGACCCTGAATTAGACCCAAGTTTGCGGTCATCTGTCACCATCCCCAGTTGCATCTGCTGACAAAGTGTGTTTGGCTCCCAGACACCATCCTTCCGACGGTAGAGGAATGATCCTCGCTATGTCCGTGGGTGAAGCCATGCTGGGAGGATAAGCTATTAAATACTTAATAATGCACACGCACTTAAATATACCACACTTTAGAAGCACACTTGTGACAAATAATTGCCACGGTCAAGATCAACAAGATATATATTATAGGCTGCATTAATCCTCCAAACACAATCATACTGGACCTTAAAAATCTGTAAATTATAAAGAAATGTTATGAAACTGAATTCACTGTTACAACTATAGACTATATAATATCACACAGTTGGCTGTATGGATGTGGTTTTTAAATGCACATTGAAAATCAAATGGTAGTGGCGCTATTATACAAGCTGCGTAAAGATACAACTTTTCAATCTGCGCATGAAACTCTACTTGGTACAACAATTCACCAACAGATAGTGCGGTAGCTCCTGCACACTAGCGGTCATCGCCTCTTCGTCTGCCAATCAGATGCGACAGAAGGAGATGTAAAATAAAACGGAGCATGCGCAGTTCTTTTCGCCAGGCAAGGATTTGGCTCCGATTTAGTTATAGTAAACACACATCCCCTCTTGCCCCCCCCCCCCTTCTGCCGTCAAGCCTAAACGCTGGCTACAAAGCTGCAAGTGGCGAACGGCGATCTTTGATGATACCCGAGCCAGCACACAAGCAACGTACAGTGAGGCGCAATGAACGCGGTACATTTAAATGTAAAAAGGCGGTATCCTGGACATTTGTTGACGCTGTATAGTACCATTTAAATCTTATATTAATTTTTATATTCATAAAATTGAAATGTGAACGGCAATTTTGCAAGAATGGGTGTGCACTGGCTCCAGGGCGAATACCCAGAAACCACCACTGTATGAATTGCAATGTCACACACTTTCCAGGAGGGATGGTTTGCTAAGTCTCTGCCACGAAACATAATCTTTGGAGGCAGAGAACCTTAAACTTCTCGTGGCACAATAAATCATTTCGCAGCCACATGTTGGTCGTTGCTTGTGCTATAACTTCTTAACTTCAAGAAATAATCGGGCCGGTTCTGCAGTTTGCTGTGCATCGTCAAGTTGTTGCTTTTGTTTGATCTCGTTATTTTAAGTCTTTCAATTCTGTAGTTCCGGTGCAACCATTCTCTACACCGTAGACTACATCCAGCGCAATTCGTTGCCCATATCATATTATCATGCACATTGTGTAACTTGTCACGAACGTCCTTGATTCGCGCAAACAACAGTCCTTTTTTTTAATGAGAATCGCCTTGTCCTCCCTTCAATTACCATAGTATTGGTTATGTACCATATTTCTGTTAGCTTGCACTGTGGGCGAGTGGTTATCGTGTCGGACTACCAACCCCAAGCTTGCAGGTTCGCTCCTGGCTATGGTAAGTGATTTTTGAAAGGCGACAAAAATCACGACACGCAAGTCATACGTCGTTGGCATATCAAAGAACCCATTTAAATTCAGTAGGCCGTGTTCATAGTGGCAAAATTAATCTCGGGATTTTCCACCAACACAAAGTTCCTCCTTTCTCTACTAAAAAGCGCTATAATTTGCTAAGTCCCTGCCACGAGGCATAATCTTTGCAGGCATAGAACCTAAACTTCTCGTGGCACAATAAATAATTTCGCAGCCACGTGTTGTTCGTTGCTTGTGCTATAACTACTTTACTGCCAGGATGCCTTTCGTAAGTAGCATATTTCCTCTTCAAATCTCAATTGGTTGGCGTTAAAAACGGCACCCGAGGCCATACGATATTATTATTATTATATTTCTGTGGACTTCAAAATCTGCTAGTATTTTACTATGTTGTGCATGTTCATTTATATTTGTAATTATGTCCCTGGACAGCGTTCACTGGAGACAGTGGTTGTGACTCCAACATGCACGATGAACTACATGGCTGGACATCAATCTTATATCACTTTCACTTATTGTTGAGCATGTATCGGCATCAGTGCACTTCACATGTGCAGTGTCCTCATAGTTGACAGAATACACATTCAACAGACACATCTTGCAAACCATCTGCCACTTCTATCTCACTCTGCGAAACTTCCTTTCTGATGGACCGCTACTGTTGCTATAGATAATGTTTGCTTTGTTTATGGCTGGCTTTGTACTCATCTGTATGAAAACTACGAGCAGTATAGCACTGTTGTGATGTGCGCGTCGACGGTTTCGTTGAACCATCACGCTCTGTTCACCTTAGGGTACCTACTACGGTTCCACCCGCTCTTGCCATTAGCAGCCAATACTTCAATGCGTGGTGGACAATACATGGGGCTTCCAACGCCTTGAATAACATTGGCACTCCCTTATTAGTTTAGGATCCTCAACCAACTGTATAGACCCACTTTACAATCTGTAAATTAGGAGAGTTGGAATGGTGCCAGGTATGGATATTAAGCAGCCACCTCAGAAGCACAAGTTATCGGACAAATACCTACATCCCCAAGTATACGGGTATGATGACCTTGACATCACAAGCTCCTAAATGAAGCAATGCGAACAACAGTCTGCAATGTACACTTGGAAAACAAACATGTAAGGAGAAATGTACCACACATGTTGTCGGTCTGTGACTTACACTAAAAACGTGTAAGTGTCAGATCAGTGACCCAGATCTGTTGCTGTCACGTCCGCAATGTGGTAACGGTGTTTCAATCACTGGTACTTGGCAGTGACGCAAGTGTGTGTGTAGGATCGAGGATTAGGGTAGCTCGGCATTTTACTGAGGTGAGCTAGGAAAATCCCTAGCTCATGATTCGAGTTTTGGATCACCAAAATCGCCGTAGCCCCCATTTCAGCGTGGGGCGTGACCTAATGCACTGGGCTATGCTGCTGGTTAAATGAATAACAACTGACTTATCCAAATGAAACAGACGAGAGCTATAGCGGTGATAGTAGAAACACTTTCCAGGCAAAAACATACATACCAGGGGTACGAATGGATTCGAACGTGCTACAAAGTAAATATTACACTGATTCAACCCAATAGCGGGTCGTTTGCTTGCTCGCTCCGTACCCCGTGAGTGAGTACACAGCTGAAGTCGCCTCGTAGCTGAACTCTTAGGTTTACTAGAGTGATAATACGATAGTGATTGACTATTTATACACGAATTCTCCATTATTGAGTGACAGCAATTTAGTGGTTTTAAATCCATTCTGGTCAATATGGCCTATACTCCAATGGAAATTTCTACATCGACCATGTAAGCTATTTCACAAGCAGTGCTGTGTCAGCACTTGGGGCCACACAAGCAGAAGTGAATAATCGATTATTTCAAAGGTGAAATGACCGGTGTAAAACAATTGTTCAAGCATTCATGTACTGATGGTCAGGCACCGGCAAGCAAAAGGAAATTGATAAGTTAACAGACGCTCGGTCTGATGTCATAGCACAATAACTGCTCTCGCGAATTATTAACGCAATTCAGTAGGCTAGATGATGGTAGTTCAACTACAGGGTCTTTATATTTGCTTGGCAAGGACATTCTAGCTCACGCGCTCTGCCAGTTACGGCTCAGTTGCCGGCTGCCGGGCGCGCATATGTACGGCAAAATACCGCGCTTAAAATCAGTATCATGCATTTTTACTCACCATGTTTACAGTAAACCTGTACGTTTGAATTTCTCAGCCAGTTCAGTAAACGATGAAAATAGACGTAAAGGTCGTTATTTCCTTAGTGAAGCTAAATTAACGGAATAACCGGAAACTTCATAAGTAGATGCCCATTATGTTTGGCAGCGGATGGGGAACATTTTCAGCATCTACTGTAAGTATGGTGAGTAAAAATGCATGATACTGATTGTTAGCACCAACTCTGCCGTACATACGCGCACCCGGCAGCCGGCAACTGAGCAGTCACTGGCGGAGTGCGTGAGCGAGAATGTCCTTGCCAAGAAAATATAAAGACCCTGTACTTTAAGCACGTTACCTGTCAACCAGCAGTGACGTCAGGAAGACGACTAGTGCGCCTACTACGCACTCACCCGAGGCCCATTTTAGATGTAGCCTATGTTGAAAGTAGGCCTATTGGCTTTCTTTATCCCGTGGGCTTCAGTAAGCTTCTAAATAGTAAATTTCGCAATTTGAAAGATGACATAATTAATACATAGGCCTAATCCATAGGCTAGAACCGTATTCGTGTGTTATTGACATCAGCTGCGGCATCATGGTTTTGTAGCCCCGTGTACTTGGGTGTGTGTATAATTTATCTGATAACCTGTGTCACTGTGATGTCTGTAGGCTTACTAGTGTGTACTTTTATACGAGGAAGGATTTGGGTAGGAAGCTGTTGTTGTTGTTGTTGTTGTTTCATTTGTGATCCATGGACAACATGGTCATTTAACCCCGTGTACTTGGGTGAGTGTTGAATTTTGTCTGATAACCTGTATTATTGTGATGGCTGTATTAGTGTGACGATTCAATCAATCAACGTATAATATCCATATAGCACGTTGTATTTCAACAAGCTACTACAACAAACATTCTATTATCCAACTCCTTGAAAAAGGACTATTGAGTTATAACTATACCCATTCATTTTGGAGAAAGTAGGCTATATGTTCTTTACTGAACATCTTGTTCTATCGTATGTATTATCATATGTAATTTTATGTTGTGTTTGACTACTTTTAAGGTGCTCGACACTACTAAATAATTATGCAGCTCACTTAATGGGCAAAACGCACATGAGATTAAAAAAAATATAAAATCTGTAATGTGGATGATTGTACAACCTACAGTAAACGTCAAATAGTCTATCATTACAGATTGTTTTTTTTTAATACAAAGAAATAGTACAGGCTTTAAATCATACTAGCAGTGATCAACCAACGCATCTCGTTCGACCAGTATTCATCACAAGAAAATGTCCAGCACGCCCAGTTGAATGGCCAACAGGTGATCTTCTTCTGCAAATTAGTTCATTTTTCTGTTCATAAGTGTACTTACAGTACTTGATATGTTTCAGTACACAACTTAATTAACATCCACTCGTCTCTCCCGTATCTGCTCTGTCTCCCCCCCTTTGGCGTCCCAATTGTAGCCACAGCTGAAATGTTATTCTTTAATTAAAATAGGGGCAGATGACCTCGCTGTTCCGCCCCTTAAAACAATATCTAACTAAAATACAGTATTACATTCAATTGCTGTAGATATAAACTATGTAGGTCATTGAGGGCACAAGGACAATTTCAGTCTTAGCAAACAAATAACTTACTATAGGCTACACTTTTATAGCCTTTGCTTACAACTTTCAGGATGAATTGGGCGGCGTATTCCCCAAGAGCGCAGGCACACTTTACAGTCACTAAAGCACGGACATGGAGAGAGGGGAGATCATATGCCTGTGTTGTTTGAGTCTTCAGTCTTTTGACTGGTTTGATGCAGCTCTCCTCCATGCCTCCCTGTCCTGAGCTAATCGTTTCATCTCTACATAGTTACCACACCCTACATCCGAGGCAATCTGTTTAACATATTCTAACCTTGGTCTACCCCTACAGTTCTTGTCCTCGACCCTTCCTTCCATAACTAAGCTTGCTATTCCTGGGTTCTTAGTATGTGTCCTACCAACCTATCTCTTCTCTTCATTAGCAGTTTCCAGAAACATCTCTCCTCTCCCACTCGTCTTAATACTTCTTTGTTTGTAACCATATCTACCCATCTGATCTTCATAATTTTCCTGTAACACCACATTTCAAATGCTTCAATTCTCCTCTTTTCTGCTGCACCAATAGTCCAAGTTTCACTTCCATAGAGCGCCACGCTCCAGACAAAGGCTTTCAAAAATGACTTCCTAATACCTAAATCTATATTCGATGTCAGCAGATTCCTTTTTTGTAGAAATGCTTTCTTTGCCTCAGCCAACCTACTTTTTATATCCTCTTTGTTTCGTCCATCACTGGTTATTCTGCTTCCTAAGTAACAGAAGTCTCCTACTTTCTTCAGCTTTTCACCTGCCAATTTGATCTCCAGAGAGGTTTCTGATTTATTTCGGCTGCATTCCAGTATTTTTGTTTTACATTTATTAATTTTCATCATGAATTCTTTCCGTAAGACGGAGTCCATACCATTCAAAAACTCATTCAAATCCTCAGGCTTGTCGGCCAAGATGACGATGTCATCAGCAAATCTCCGAGTTGAAATTATTTCTCCTTGAATCTTCACTCCCAATTTAAATGTTTCTCTAATTTCCTTCATTGCTTGTTCAATGTAAAGATTGAAAAGTATGGGTGATAAGTTGCAGCCTTGCCTTACACCTTTCTGAATACCAGCTTCTCTCTCATGTCCTTCAACTCAAATGACTGCTGTCTGGTTTCTGTATAGATTGTATATCACCCTCCTATCCCTGTACTTTATTCCAATCGATTTCAAAATGTCAAACAATTTAGTCCAATCGACGTTATCAAAAGCCTTTTCTAAGTCTACAAAAGCCATGAACGTTCTCTTATCTTTCCTTATTCTACCTTCCAAAATCAGCCTAAGACTTAGTACAGCTTCCTTTGTTCCTACATTTCTCCTGAAACCAAACTGGTCTTCACCCAACTCCGTTTCTATCCGGCTTTCAATCCTCTTGTAAATTATTCTAGACAGGATCTTTGAAGCATGAGTAATCAAGCTGATTGTACGGTAATCTTCACATCTGTCAGCTCCCACTTTCTTTGGTATGGTGATGATTACATTCTTCTTGAAATCAGGGGGTACCTCACCTGTCTCATAAATCCTACACACCAAGTGAAATAACCTGATCTCCTATGCAGCGTAGCAACTCAATCGGTATATCATCTATGCCTGGTGCTTCGTTCCTGCTTAAGTCTTCCAAAGCTCTATCAAATTCTGATCTCAATATTAAATCTCCTTTCGCATCCTCATCAATTTCCTCCTCCCTTTCCATTACATGATTCTCAATCTCCTTTCCCTTATACAAACTCTCTATGTAAGCTTTCCATCTCTCAACCTTTTCTTCCCTATCTGTTAGAGGCTTTCCATTTGTGTCCTTAATATTACAGCACTTAGTCTTCTTTTCCCCAAATGTATTCTTAATCCTTCGATAAGCTGTGTCTACTTTTCCTAATTTCAGACAATTTTCTATACCTGCACATTTCTCTTTCAACCATTCTTCTTTCGCTTCCTTGCACTGCTTGTTAAACTCATTTCTCAGATGTATGTATTCTGCTTTCCCCTTTTCATCTCTTAAATTCTTGTGTTTCCGCCTTTCTTCCATCAATTCTAGTATATCCTGAGTGATCCACGGTTTTCTACCTATTCTTTCTTTCCTACCAATGTTTTCTTCTGCGGATTTTGTTATTTCATTCTTCAAAAGTGCCTATTCGTCTGCAATTGAAGTTTGTTTAGGGTTTTTCATTAGTCCTTCCTTTATACTCTTCTTGAATCTTTCGTTTACATCCTTCTCTTTCAGTCTGTCTATTGCCCACCTTTTTGGCTTTTGACTTTTCTTCAGTTTCTTCAACTTTAATCTGCATTTCATTACAACCAGATTGTGGTCAGAGTTTATGTCAGCACCAGGATATGTTTTACAATCCAATATCTGGTTTCGAAACCTCTGCTTGGCCATAATGAAGTCGATTTGGTAACGCCCTGTATCTCCTGGTCTCATCCATGTGTATATTCTTCTATTGTGGTTATTGAATAAGGTGTTAGCTATGACCAACTCATGCTCGGCGCAGAATTCTACCAGCCTGATTCCTCAAACATTCCTTTCACCTAATCCGAAATCTCCTACTATCTTCCCTTCTCTCCCTTTTCCTACCACAGCATTCCCATCTCCCATTACTATAACATTTTCATCACCCTTGATATACCTCAGAATTTCGTCTATTTCTTCCTAGACCTTTTCATCATCCCCATCATCAGCTTGACTGGTAGGCATATAGACTTGTACCACTGTGGTGCAGGTAGGTTTAGTATTGATTTTTGCTACAATAATCCGTTCACTATATTGCTCATAATATTCTACCCGCTGTCCAAGTTTCCTACTCAATATGAGGCCAACCCCTGCTTGGCCATTGTTTGATTTAGTGCTAATGACCCTATAGTCTCCTGACCAAAAGTCCTGTTCTTCCTGCCAGCGCATTTCACTAATCCCAACCAAATCCAACCTCAACCTATCCATTTCCCTTTCTAAGTTTTCTAACCTTCCACTTCCTAGCATATGCCTAACTTTTACCAAATCCAATTTGCTCGTTCGGGAATCGAACCTGCCACTGATCCATCAAAGAAGCTGGTACAACAATAGAATACCGGCAAGGACTGGTACAGTTACGGAAGGGTGGGAAATATGCCATTTGACTAGGGGGCGGATTAGCCTCTCGAATCATCCCCGACGCGGTAGGAACGAGAATTCTGCTGGGCAGAAATACATAAATCATGTACTGTATTATAATTTAGGAGTTGGGGATAAAATAAGCGTGTTGTAGACTTGAGAGGTCAGGGAGGTCTCATACCAGTCTGGTCGCTTGAACCAGGAAGTGAACTGGTAAGCTACAGTATTTTTAGCGTCGTAATCATGAGTCAGGCCTTGTCACACATACAGTAGGCTATCTCACAAGGCGCCATGGGCGTATATACGGAACGCGTCCCCTGGCCTAGAACTTTGGCAAAGATGAGTATTGTCCATCATCAAATTGTACTCTTGAAGATCAATAATATACAGTATATACTCAATACTTTCACTATAAACATTATGGCCAGGGTACATGGAAAGACAAAGTGCGACGCCTGCATTAGAGGTGTTGATAGGAATGTTGTTGAAGGTCTGAGGTAACTAGGGCCAAATCAGAATTTCCCTCACCACGAATAGACTGATTGTTGTCACTTGATGAATTATTCGGTGGCGTAGTTGGTAGCATGCTGAACTGCTGTGCCCAAGATAGCGGCTTCAAACACGGACGAAGTCGTCGGATTTTCAAGCGCGTTAAAAATCCTTCAGTATGCGTTCCTTCAGAGGGGAAGTAAAGCCGGCGGTCCCATGTCATAGATTTATGGCGTGTAAAAGATCCTTCCACAGACTAAACTTGTGTGACGCTAAATTGTTAGGTTAGATTTCGTCGGAACGCTCTATCGAAGTTCCAACGTTCACCACTAGGTATCATTGATATCTGGTGGCGAAAGTTGTAACTACTTGAAATTGAACGGAACTTGTATCTCACCCTAAGGGTGTCCGCTGGAAGCAGCTACAGACTCAGGCAAGCCGAACATGTCCTCGGACACTCCCGGCACTAAAGGCCATACGATAAATAAATAAATAAATAAATCAATAAATTGTCAATGTTAAGAGTCCAAACAAGGAGAACAGACGACGAGATGTGATGAGCGACCAATCTCCGTTAAACGTCAAAGCTCAATTCTTGAAAGAGGTCTTTTGAGTGGCTTGATAAGTGGAATAGCATGAAAGTGGGTGATGGAGAGACTCGCACTGTAACACACACCTGTTGCACTAGTGAGCTACTGTATGTAGGCTGCTTCTTGAAAACTTCCAGACTGTGGCAATAGAACAGTACAAGCAGTCGCTGGATCACAATGTGATGTTTCCCATAAGCAAGTGTATGCAATTGAAAATAAGCCTATACTATCAACAGTTATGGGTCTTGAACATATTATGTGAAAACGTTGTTTTAGATCGATTAGTTGCCAATATACAGTTTGATGCTGCATTAGAAGCCGTCGGATTTTTTAAGAGCGTTAAAAATCCCTCAGTATGCCTTCCTTCGGAGGGGAAGTAAAGCCGGCGGTCCCATGTCATAGATTTATGGCATGTTAAAGAACCTTCCACTAATTACACCTGTGTGAAGCTAAATTGGATAGGTTAAGAATGTAAACAACGCTCTTAGGTTTCTACGTTCGTGGCCAAGAGCCGACTGCGGTGTCGTCTAGTAGCTAAGTTCTGAACATGGCCTAGTAGTCGTTGACGGTGGCGCTTGGCGGCAAAAGTAGGAACTATTTGAAAAATTCTAAGTTGCATCTGTACTTAAATTAAAAAAACAGATAACACACACTAATACAGTCATCACAATTAACACCGGCTATCAGACAGACTCTACACACACCCAAAGTACACGGGGCTACATGACCACGTTGTTGGTTGGTTGGTTGGTTGGTTGGTTGGTTCTTAAGTTTAGGGGCTGCGACAACGCGGTCATGTAGCCCCGTGTACTTTGGGTGTGTGTAGAATCTGTCTTATAGCCGGTGTTGATTGTGATGGCTGTATTAGTGTGTGTTATCTGTTTTAATTTAAGTACTGCAACTTAGAATTTTTCAAATAGTTCCTACTTTTGCCGCCAAGCGCCACCGTCAACGACTACTAGGCCATGTTCAGAACTTAGCTACTAGACGTCACCACAGTCGGTTCTTGGCAACGAACGTAGAAACCTAAGAGCGTTGTTTATATTCTTAACCTATCCAATTTAGCTTCACACAGGTGCAATTAGTAAAAGGTTCTTTAACATGCCATAAATTTATGACATGGGACCGCCGGCTTACTTCCCCTCCGAAGGAAGGCATACTGAAGGATTTTTAACGCTCTTAAAAAATCCGACGGCTTCGGCCGGGTTTGAACCCACTTTCTTGGGCATAGCAGTTCAGCATGCTACCGACTACGCCACCGAAGCCGCTTGACCGCGTTGTCGCAGCCCCTAAACTTAAGAACCAACCAACCAAATAAAAATCAATCATTGAAGAACATTTTGTGAAACAGTTGAGGTGAGTGATGATGACATAAGAGTATTGAATAGTCTATGACACTGCTCGTTGAGAAAACTGAAGTGTGATTCCTGCAAAAAAAGAAACTTGTTGTGGAAAGGATTACGATCCATGATACTGCAGCCAAATTAATTAGAAACCTACACATTAGATTGGAGTAGATATTTTTATAGCCTACGGTAGGTAATTGTAAAGAAAGTGAGTACTGATGTAGGAAGGCAATTTAAAAAACCCTATATAACAAAGCTCACGACAGATATTCTGACAACGAAATATCTAAGGTACGGAATTGCTCAGATATTTTCAATTATAAACATGTCTGTGAAGATGTTTTAAAAACGATTGTATGGATATCCACTAGTGCGTTTCTGAAGAATTACTGCACTCTGAAACGTATCAGTGTCACACTGAAGCCTGGTAGAAGGCAGTCGACCCTTAGCGCATGTGAACATTGTTCTGTAAGTGTTAACGGAATTGCACTAACATTAATAAAATGTGATGAGAATATTTGTCTGTGTTAATTGTTCACCTGACCAGAAAATCCGTGTGGTTGTATTTGCGACAAAAAGCTTGGATTTTTCTTTTCATATTTGCAAATTGAATTGGACAAGTTTTTGGTGCATAACTTATTCATAATAGTGTATTCAATTAATCAGGTGCATAAAATGTGTAATTATAGGCCTTGTTTCTGATTGTCTTCACTGACGCTTTTGTCAAGCTTTCTCATTGCATTTTTGTTTTGTTTTAAATATTTCTCTTTTGCAGACCGCTCCATTCGGTACCATTAGTAGTGGACTTTGATGTAAGTCCTGCTGCAAAGTTGCAATATTATTGAGTTATGTGAACAGAATTTACTTCGGTACATTACGTAAAAAGAGTTTAAAATGGCCATGTCTTTCATCTTGCTACAACAATTTTCATGTCAGGTAATTTTATTGTGATCTTATTCAGCAATTCCAATGGTCACCTCTGTTAATAAGTCTTAGTAGTTAAGTTTCTCTTATCCGAAGTTTTGGACATGTCTGATGGATATTGTGTTGCTGTGCGCCAGAAGCAAAATATCGCTATTTTATTAGTCTCCATTCTTAAGTGTACTGTACATGTCATACTAAAAGGTAAATATTGTTTCTAAAAAAATCTTCATGTGCTGTTTGTTTGTATAGCCTACTTTGTGTCTTGCTCCCAATATTGTTATCTCAATTGATCAACGATGTGACCAATATTTCCAAGAAGTAAAATATGATTTTCTCTGCCGTGTTTATCATTCTTTGTATTACATTGCTTTATACCTACTGTACGTTAGGCCTACCTGTGTTATATTGATAAATTAATCATTTAAGTTTCTGTTTCTGGGCGGTGATAGCATTAATGTTTTGGCTGTGGTCATCTAAACCACTTTCAATACCATGAACCGCAAATATACGTGTGGTGTTTTATTTTTCTCTTACTTTGTCCTTCGCAAAATTGTAGTCATAATGTGTCTACGAAGTCTTATGTCCACAAGCAGGTACGTTCCTTTTTCTACTCTGGAGTGTGCTTCCTTCTTGACTATTGTAGGTAAGGGAATTATGTTTTGATTGGATTTTTTTCCCAGTAACCATCGTCTTTTAATAGATTTGTCTATCGCTCGGTCGTTTCACAATATTTACTGAATCTGTTATGAAAAGAAAGAATGTTATATCAGTTGCTTGGGTTTGTACAGTAACTGGTGGTGTTACATCTAGAGATGTTGTTGAAATTGTGCTCAATCACTTCTAATCACATGACCCTTTCACTGCATTTACTGTGTTATTGGGTAGATTGCTATTCAGGAAATTCAGTAGGCCTATTCTGCATTTGTGAAATATGAGAATTGTAACTGACTTGTCATAGTTGGTAGCACATTCTACGGCTTATACTTTAGGAGAGAAATAGTATTACACAGTAGGCTACATCTCTTTTCAGCTTACGAGATGCACAGGATTTCTGAGAAATATTGATTGAATAATGTAAATGTTGTGTGGTCTCGAGCACTACTTTTCTTGCTGTAGCCTACTGATAGGAGCTCAGAATGTAGCCTACAGTATTTCTAATATGGTACGAATTTCTAAGCATTAGGGAAAGGAAATTATGATTAATAATGATTAAAATGAATATAATGTTAGTGTTTCCACACGATACCATACTGCAAGTATTTGGTGAGGGTATGACTACTCTGCGATCCACTTCATGACACCTATGTTATCAAACACATGGTTTACATTCCCTGTGTCAACTGTAGCTGGCTCATCTTGCTCTACCAAGAAGACATCGACAGGAACTGCCACAACACACACGCGATGAGATACAGGAAAAGTAAGAACCATATAAAGGAATGGGATTTTCACAGATAATCAAGTCGTGTAAGAAAGGACATCTGCCTTGAAACCACAAACTGCACGGATTTAAAATGGGTCAAATTGTTCCGTTTATTCCAATAAACCGAGAAAATGACAGAAGAATGTGTTAGTTTAGCCACTATACTGACATATAAGTGAGACAAAGTAGACTATAGCCATTCTCTGTTTCTGGTCATGAGACCATGGAGTATTGGAAGGTCTCTGCTCCCCAAAATATATCTAGTACTCATTTCTATTGTATACTGATTCAATATCAGGGCCATTTACGTTCAGTTTCTAAAATCCACAAAGAATTGAACCCATTCCCTCCAGTAAGCATAGTGTAACGTATTCCCCCCTCCCCGAGAAATAAATGATGTAATCATAGGGGTGTCATTTAAAATAGTTCTTGTAAATATTAGGATTACCAGCGTCCGTTAAAGTACAGAGAACAAAGCCCAGTCATCAGAGGGAGGGACTTCTTCTCATAGTTTCATCTTTGCTTACTTCCTTTGTTTTCATGAGTAGGGAAACATGATCCATTCTGCATCGTCACGTGCTCCTAAGCCCAAATCCCGTTTCTCTCCCTGCTGAGTAAACACACGAGCAAAACAAGTCACATTTAGAACATTGTACAAAATGTCTGCAATCTGCGGCTAGCAGCTGTACTGGAACCGTTACTCAATGACTTTTAGAACATGGATACTGTATGTAAATTCAGATCCCCATGCTGCTAATACCTCTAATGTTAGTGGAAATTACTGTATTTATGCGGACCCTTTTAAATTGTTTTCATGGAGATAGCTGGTTTAGGGGACACTCAATCAATCTACTGGTTTTCTAGAAGGGACATAGAATCTAAGAATTAGGGACGTGCATGAAGGGCCTCCTATGTTACTCTAGATTTCTAGAGAAAGCCGCAGGATGGAAAAACAGTGCAGTGGAACAATTATCTCACATAGCAGGTGTTTTACTGACGACGATATGGGATTTGTGTTAGGCTAAGTGATTTAGCTTGAAAATGCCCTCAACAGAAGAGGGACAAACTTCGGGTTTTCTTTATTAATTACACGCGACAGAACATACCACAAATAATCCATAATACTAAAAAAATATTGGCAGTAACCGTGAATATATCAGAATTCTATCCCAGTTATTTGCTGTCGCTGACGCCAACCAGGCTCAGTTCGGTTATTGCTAGTGTAATTAATAACTTATGTAGTCTAACTTAATTAATGTAGCCTACCTAGGCACTGAAATACAAGATACTAGCGGGCCCGTGCGAGACATCTCGCATGTTCATAAACCACACTTTCCCCAATAGGTTTATAATGAGAGACTTGAGGAGAAAGGTTGTTATGTTTTTATTTCAACCAAATGATTATAGAACACTATTTACGTTTTAGGCGTCCCTACGGCCAAAATGCGAACTGAACAACAATTATGTCACGTATTTTCCTACAGCAACAGTATTTGCTAATCGCACACTTCTTACAAAAATTTATATTTATGAAATTAGAATGCAATTCGTCACTGCTAATGTCATTTGTGTGCTGAGTCCATTGATTGACAGCTTAGCTGTAACACTCACCGGTTATTCGATATTTATGAAATTATAGGATTTGGGTACTCATTCCTTTGATTTACTGTTTCTGAAATCCATGCAAAATAATAAAGGAAAGACCTCATAATGTTAAAATGACATGAAACGGGCGTCACAGCGACCAAAATGTGAAGTGGACAGCAATTATGGAGCGTATTTTCTTACATCAACAGTATCTGCAAATCGCATACTTCGTATATTTTTAAGTCATTTTTTAAAGAAATTATTGATATTAATGGAATTAAAGTGCAATTCGTCACTACTAATGTCTATTCTCTTTCATTTGAATGCTCATTTTCACGATCGGTCGCTTGTGAGTGCCGCAGGAGGGAGCTAGACTACTGAAATAATATATATGATGATGATTAGAAGCACCTACGAGCTAAAACAGCACTTGAATACATAGAATGATGTAATGTCTCATCGTTGTTCACCAAAATGCTGTACACGTGTCTCCAACAGAACGCAGAGAAGGTCGAAAATACAATTGGAGTGTGAATGCGGTTACTGGGTCAAGTCTGTTTATGACGGGAGTGTGACGCAACGTTAATTCGTGGTCCATGTCCGGGCCCATCTGGAAGATTCGTCCACCCGGAATAGAACCAAGGTATGACTTAACATGCCGGTCCCGTGGTGTTGGGGTAGCGTGCCCGCCTCTCACCCGGAGGCCCCGGGTTCGATTCCCGGCTCCGTCAGGGATTTCAGAAACTGACGTGAGGGCTGGAACGGGGTGTACTCAGCCTCGTGAGGACAATTGAGTAGGTGAGTGACAGTGAGACAACGCCCCGATCACGAAAACCATGATTAACGGCCGAGGGCACCCGGTGCTCTGATCACGCGTCACCCCAATATCTACAGGCCAAATGTCTGGCCAGCGGTCGCTTGGTAGGCCTAGGCCCTTCACGGGCTGTAGTGCCAGGGGTTATTATGACTTAACTTGTTGCGGAAAGTAATATTCCCACGCCTCAATAGTGTTCTTGTTAAATAATCATCCGCTCTCGTGTGGAAGACCATTAACAATTGGAGTCTTTATTATTATTATTATTATTATTATTATTATTATTATTATTATTATTATTATTATTATTATTATTATTATTATGACAACATGTAGTAGAAAGTGTACAGTACCTTCCGCAGCGCTGAAGATGCAAGATTCGGGCAGAAGTCTCTCACTTCATAGGCCATAAACAAATAATAAATATGTAAAACCTTTAGGCCTATGTGGAAATAGCTATGGTTTCAGGAGATTAAATTATACTGTACTATCACTACTTAATGAACTACCACCTGGATTGTCCAACATGAATAGCAAACAACAAGCTGTATGCCGCATTAAAGATTATTACCTAAATAAATATTGATTTATAACATATGCCTAAACTTATTTTTGCATGCACTCTTGTATTGAAATACAATATGTATAGACTATACTCGTATGTTGTAAAAAATAATTAATATGTCTCACAGGTTTTGCCGTCAGATTCAAGAGACATACCGTATTACAGATGTATTATTAATATTTCTTTCTTTCTTTCTTTCGTTCTTTCTTTCTTTCTTTCTTTCTTTCTTCGTTTTTCCCACTTAGGGAGCACGTTTGAACTTGCTGACTTGGGCTGATGGCGATTTCCTCTTTTTCTCCTACCAAAATCTCCTCATGAACTCGCTATGCCCCTTCTTACGTTCTTCTTTTTTCCAATGGTCTTTTTAGCTTTTTCGGTAAAAGTGTGATTTGTAACTAGAGCTCCAAAACCCTTGCGATTCATGATGATATATTCTGTGATGTTTATTTCTTTTAAGTTCTGTTTGATTTCTTCTAACCAACAGATTTTGACCTTGTTTGAATTTATTGTATCAAGCAGTGTTTTTGCATAGGCTATCTGGTGTTGTCCATTCTGCAGATGTGGCCATAAAAACCAATCGCCTCTTACGCATGGTATCAGTGAACTTATTGATTACTGTGTACAAGTCGCCTCCTAGAGATATAGTTTCGGAGGCGTACAATGCATCCGGAAGAACATACTGTCTGGTAGTGCCGTAGTTTCGCATTTCGTGACATCACTCTGTTATTATAGTGATTCCATGTTATTCGGTATTTGGTAGCTCTTTCTAAATTACGGTAGCTTTCCTGTCCAACCAATGCATATGCCTTTGATGTCGTTTCCCCACTCCCTGATGACTTTGTCTAACACTAAGTTCAAAATCAGTGGGGAGAGGCCGTCACCTTGTCGAACTCCTGTACGTCACTTGAGATGTTGTGTCAGTGAGAGTCTGGCGGATTAAATTGCTACGGTCTACGTGTTAACAACCAAACTCATTTCAGTAACGAGTAGATCTTGTTCGTTTGCCAGCTTTGACATCCTGCCAGTATTCACTGAGCACATCAATCAGCGCTTTCTTTCTCTGTTAGCCTATTATTATCGACAGCAGTAACTACGCTCGCTAACGTCCTGGGGACTCGGCAGACTTGTGTTAGAACCCCACGTCGGCCGTTTTTGAAATGGTTTTCCGTGGTTTCCCATTTTCAACTCCAGGCGAATGCCGGGATGGTAGGCCTACCTTCTAATAAGCCGCGGCCGCCTCCTTGATCTCCTAATCCAATTTCATTCATCTTTATTAATTTCATCTCTGATGGAAGACCTCTCATAATGTTGACATCAGAAAGGGCATCCAACCGTTAAAAGAACACCAGCCACATACTCTTATATCGCATCCATAGACTACATTATTATTAAATAGAGGAGTGGAGCGTAATGACTTAGTAGCTTCGCTGCTCGCCTTTCACCCGGACGGCTGGGATCCGAATCCTAATGACAACGGGGTGAAATTCTTAACTGAAAATTCATTTGGCGTCAGAAAGGGCGTCCAGCTTTAAATCCCCGGTCAACATCCAAAGCAACCAAGTTGGCTCCGGTATTGGGATAAGCAGCAGACCCTTTTTTTCTTTTTTTTTTAAATAGTGGAGCTCAGGCTAAAAACCCTTATTACTGATATCGCGCCAGGAGTTGGCAGTTGGGTTTGAACTGCAGGTGTCTTCCCGCTCACCGCGTATCGCGCATTCCAAAAACATTAAGTTAGTCACTACTCGTTTCACTCACTCAGAACATTCCTTCTTTCACTGGCTGCGTGTCGTGTGCTGCAATAACAGCGATTGGCATGCGCGAAGCCGATATATTTAAGTTTGGAATATGAGGGCCGCGCATGCGTACTGCAAGACCCCCGCACCCCGTCACAGCGTGTTGGTCTGCCATCTCCTGACGCGATGACTTTTTTTTTAGCATGTCAAACGTGTAGACTATATAGGCTATTTCAAGTTGGTGGTTTCTAGCATTTAGAAGAGTTTGGTTTATTGACATCGTGGTCATGTACTTGAGTGAGTAGTGTATTTGTAACAGTTCTACAGCCACCTCCACCTCCCCACCTCACAAGATGGCGGCGGCGCGATATCTCTCGAACGCATGGTCGGATTTTGACGAATGAGGTGTCATTGAACTCGGGCTGATACCCCCTTTCCAATGGACAACATATTTCAACCCCAAAAATAAAACCTACCCTACTAGAGGGTGAAATTGTAATTTTTTAGAGAATCTCTGTTACCAATTGCAACATGTGAGAGTTTGAATGCCGATATGGAATGAAAAGTTGCTCCACATAAAGTGCATATGTTCGGTGGAAAGCCACTATGAATTAGCATGCCCACTCATGGCTTTTTTTTTGTAAGAGGGCGGGCTTTTTAAAAGATGGCGGCTGTAGTGTAACCTAACCTAACCCAACCCACGAGTGGTGATCAAAAAGTATTTTAAGTGACGCTTGTCGATTGGCAAACCAATAATCAAAGAGGGATATGTCAGGCCTTGAGGTGATAGCCCCTTTTGATTGACCCCTTTTGATTGATCTCTGTTGATTTGTCCCTTTGGACTGGTCTCTGTTGACTAGCCCCTTTTGGACGGACCCTTTTTGACAGGGGGTCATTTTTGATGGATCCTTTTTGACAGGTCCTTTTTGACGGGTCCCTGTTGACGAGTCATTGCTGACGGGTCCTTGTTGATGAGTCCCTGTGGACGGGTCATTGTTGACGGGTCCCTATTGACAGGTCATTGTTGACAGGTCATTGATGACGGGTCATTGTTGATGGGTCCTTGTTGACAAGTCCCTGTTGATGGGTCCCTTTAGACCGGCCCCTTTGGACTGGTCTCTATGGACCGGCCCATGAAATTTATCCAAATGATATCAAAGGGTCTAACTACATTTTGTGTGTGTTGAATTGACGTTGTTCACAAATCCCCCCACTACTATAATGGGATAACGATATGATAGGGACGAAATACATGTGAACACGTGTGAAATGACCTTATTACCGTCCTCCTTGTGAAACAAGTCACATCCTGTTTTGCTTCATACGTGAGAAAATGCAAGTTCATGTGTAATATGATCTAACACACAGGTGTTCACCTGTACACGTGCATGATAAGAGCTAACAAGTCACAACATGTTTTGACAGTGGTGGGAGGTGAAGGGGGGGGGGAGAGTTAATGTAAGAGAGAACACAGGTGAAGAGAGAAAGAAATATGTATTGCTCATAATACATGTATAGCTGAGGACTGTACATAGGACTGTAGGTTAAGTACAACAAGAGTAAATAAATAAATACAAGACACACAGGTTCACACAACATGTAATTTATTAATCCAAGAATTAAAGGCTGAGCTAAATCCCAACCATTTTACATATAGTTTATTTCCTTTTTGTTTCAACACTTTTTCCACAAGGTAATGTTTAGGAAACGCTGTCTTTTGAAGTTCTTGAAGATAAAACCTGCCTTTTATGGGTTGATGGTTGAGGTCCTCGAGTAAATAGGTGACTGGACTGTTCAGGTTGACTTGACGAATTCGAAATAGTTCAGTCCCCCAATTTGGTGTGTAGCCCTTGTCGAAGACGGACTTGAATTTGCTCACACGAACATGGTCCCCAATGTTAAGGCGATGACGTTTAGGGTCTGCTGTTTTTATGGGGTTAAACAGTTTATCCAGTTGTGGAATATTTTTAGTTACAAGTCGTGGCTTGGTCCCAATGGTTCTGTGTTTGGTGTCGTTGTAACGTGACACTAACTCAGGTAACAAGTCCAACCAGCGATAAGTGCCCTGAGCGGTAAACGCTTTCCACATATGGGTTTTCAATGTTCGGTTGAACCGCTCGACCACGCTGGCTTTGAGATTGCTGTACGTGGTGTAATGGTGAATATCCTTAGATTTGAGAAAACTGGAGAAATCTTTGTTGAAAAATTCTTTTCCCTGGTCGGTTTGTAGCAGCTGAGGTTGACGTTTGGATTGTTGAATAATATGTTGAAAGGCTTTGGTAACTAGTGGACTAGACTTGCGACGCACAGGTTCAACAAACGCCATTTTGGAATAAACATCAATGACCGTCAACATATAGCGTACACCATCGTTAACGCTAGCATAGGGAATCATTTCAACCAAGTCTGCTTGCCAAAGTTCATCCACACCCTGTGAAATCACCTTGAGTCGCTGATAGTGACGTCTAGCTGGACGATGCAACTCGTGAGCAATACCCATTTTAATGGGTGAGGGCTTAAACAATAATTTTGGCATTTCGAAGTTCTTCCTCAATTTCTTGAATTTCCCAATCGTGACCAGTATGGCCGGCTTGACGTGAAGCATGCAACAGCTGTAGTCGCTGGACGAGTTTATTTGGATTGTGCCAGTAGGTAACATCCACAAGGGGTTTTAATGGTTTAAATATCACCCCTGAAGCGGACACTTTACGACGACCACTTTGACTAGTGGGGAACATTTTTGCAATGATGGTTTTATATTTTTGGGATATATTAGCATTCACTTGTTGAGTGGGATCATACTGTCTTTTGTGAGCATGGGTATCCAATAAAATGGATTTATATTTACTAAGGTCCTCTGACGTATAATCTTGAGATGAGGGAGTCCTAGAGAATAGTAGCTTTAACAGTCCTGGTGTTAATTTATAGTTGATCTTTTTAATGACAGCTTTAGTATGACTAAATTTAATCGATGAATCACCAATTTTAAAACTATCATTCTCATAGCGAACGCCATATGTGGTATCTGTGTTTCCAACAAATAGATTGGTGAAATAGGGTTCCAGTGTTGATCCATAATATTTTATTAAAATGTTTTTCAGTTGAGCTTTATGTTGAGGAGTGGCCAAGAGTTGTGAAAATGGAGACGATCTGGAAGGGCAAGGGGTTTCGACCATGGCCAAGGATTTCCTTTTTCTTAAAAACTCTGCAAGGGGTGATGCCTTTTTTGAGGCGTAAACACTTGTTCCTCATTATCCTCAACTTCGCTAACACTAGTTAAATCTTCCTGTTCCTCTTCATCTTCCTCTTCCTCAGAGTCCTCGTGGTGCGTCTGACTGGCTTGTGAAATGGTAGGTAGCGTTTCAGATGGCTTGATAGAGGGTTTCAACATAGCTTTTAGCGGAGGTGCTAAATGTTGTTGAATAAACAAAGCATGATCCGCACGCGATCGTTTCAATTGACGAAACTTTTGGCGAATAGTATTTTTTGCTCTAATAATATGCTTTTTCAATTGACTCTCTGCTAACGCCATGATGTCGCGACAAATGACTTGAGAGGGAATGATACAGTGCCTTAAATAGCAATAAAATGATCAAACCCTAAGCGATACCGCCCTTGGTTGAGTTCACTTTGTTTGTCAATCACTAAACAGGCATGACGTTGTGTGTTCCAGCACTTGCCACACAATTCTGTAAACATTTGAAAGGTCATATCCGGATTCACATGTTCATTATAAATGTAACGACTGTTCCTCTCGTCCTGGCGAAATAAAACAATGACATTGGCATTGTCACGAATCAACTGTTTGGACATTTTAGAATACGTTTGTCCAAGATAGAAGCAATCGATATGTTTGTGTCGACCCATGCTGAAATAGCTTTGAATGATACCTTGTCGTTCAGTGGATACATCATCGAAAATCATGAGTGAATCAGACTTTACCTCATCCGGTGAAATAACATTTTCTTGCGTGGAAAATGTAAAATACCCCATATTCTCATTTTTTAATCCAGACATGACTTGATCCAGAAACACGTAGAGGGGTTGGTAGAGAGATTTTGCGAAAATATAAATATTTTGAAAACACAGACCATTGGGCGCTGTAATAAGTGTCAGCAAAAGATTGGTCTTTCCACAGCCGGAAGGTTCCACAATGATGCAGCGAATGGAAGATAGAAACAGTGAACCATGGCGTTGTTCACGTGATGTGGGGTAGAGATGGGAAACCATGTCCCTCACAGGGAATGACTCTTGCTGCTTAATTAGCTTCATTTCAACTAAGGATTAGAGAGGCTAGCAGGCTGTCTATATATACATCGCACCGAGCCTCGTCATAGAAACAGTAGACTCGTATTACAGGTTGACGATGGATGTCTTTGGACGTGCGTTGATGGTCAAAGCTAGGTCTGTTCCCATACATGATCCTAAACAAGAAACAGATCCTGCTAATAAACACTATGTGGATAGGTCAGTAGTGCCACGCACAAAACAAGGAGATTATGACTTTAAAGGAAAGCGGTTAACTCATGTAAAACATCCTCAAGTGTCTACAGACGTTACTACAAAAAAGTATGTGGATAACAAGGTGTATGAGTTTTATGATAAAGTGCCTCAGCTTACGGTGGATGGCTATAGCGCTAATCATCACCGCATTATTCACGTGGAAGACCCACAAGAAGATGATGATGTCTGTACCAAGCGATACGTGATCTATGAAATGAAAAGGCTTTATAAATTTATCCCATCTGTATTTTTAGTGCATCTGACAAATGTAAAACCTGTGAATGAGAGAAACCATATACCGCTAGTTCATGACCAGCACTTGACCTATGTGCTTGCTTCGGGTTTAAGCCACTATCGACTACACTATAATGGAACCATTCACATCAAATATGCCATACCTGATGAGAACCATTTACAAATAGAGATAAATGGTCATAGGATGTTGGTCCATAACCATGAAATGGTCAATGCAGGAGACGAATTATCCTTTCATCTCCTGTTGACATGGAATGAAAAGCAAGCTGGAAAAACCATAAATGATTTCCCACTTTATGTAGAATTGGAATATACAGCCATGAAATAACAATCTAATGTTAGTTGTGACTTAAACTTTCTTGTGAAAGGTTGTTGGTCATCATCATCATGGTGAAACAAAGATATGTGGTGAGAAAGACAAAAAATATGAGCCTGTCCTTGGCAAAGCCTGGGCTTATGACATTCGTGGACAAGCCCTTACGAAAGAAAAAAGAAAAAATAATGTGTTGACCATAAGGAAAGCTCTTCGAGTAGCACAGAGACATGTCATTCCAAAACGTCAGCGACAGGGTTCAAAACAAGGGCGAGTGATCCCCGTCCCCAAAAGAGCGGGATTTTTACCTGCATTATTCGCCGGTCTGGCTGCTCTAGGTTCACTTTTAGGCGGCGCCAGTGCAGTGGCAAAAACCATTAAAGCCGTGCAACAGGGCAAGCAACAACTCAATGAAAGTCAGCGACACAATGAAACAATGGAGGCCATTGCTATGGGGGCTAGAAATGTCAATTTGAAGCCAGCCTTTTATCAACAAGGATTTGGAATTTCACCTTTTCGAAATAAAAAAAAACATCTTTAACCTCAACCATAGCAAGACATGCCCTGACGCATCAGCAAGTGGAAAGCTATGCTAAACAACTGAAGCTTTCTCATTTTCGAGGTGTGTTTATGCGAAACCAATTACCCTCACAACCGGGGAAACATGAATGTGCTGTTATCAATTTGGATGATCACCGAGGACCTGGAACACATTATGTAGCTTATGTCAAAGAGGGATCTACTGTATGGTACTTTGACAGTTTTGGGAATTTGCCCCCGCCCATGGAACTAGTGGCCTATTTTGGAAACAGGATCAAAATATATTATAATGTGAAACGTGAGCAAACGTTTAACAGCCAACAGTGTGGACGTTTGTGTTTAATTTTTTTATATAAGACGCAACATAAGCAAAAACGTCAACAGTATGTCGGCGGAAAGTAAGACGTTTACACTGCATGGACGTGGACCTGAAGTGAGTCTAGACTTTTACCCACCTATCGAATTGAGTGAAAAACCTTATGGTTTAGGACTTGTTTCTCTTGAAACGTACAATCGAATATACAACATACGTGAAAATGTGAACAACAAGTTTTACTATGATGATTCTGTGCTCACCCTGAACTCTGGTGGATATACGATAGATGACATTTATGAACACATTTATGTGGTGTTGATCGATGAATATGGTTTAAAGTCATTTCTCGATGGAACGCGCAAGTTTGAACTTGTAGGAAATACCAACACTCATCACTGCAGTATTTTTTCTACATTCAAAATTGACTTTAAAACTCACCCCGATTCCATTGGTCCATTACTAGGATTTAAACCACGTGTGTTAGAGCCCAACAAAAAACATGAATCAGACCATGAAGTGAAATTCATTGAGGACCATCATGTGTCGGTGACGTGTAATATTATTAGGCAAGTGTACACCAATCAAGAACCGTCGCATTCGCTTTATGACTTTATTATAACATCGCCCAATGGCTATATTATTCGTGAAAACCCTCCAGTGGTGCTTTTTCATTCTGTGGCTGTCGATGGTATTAGTAATATAACATTAAGACTGATCAATAGAGAGCAACAACTCATTGATCTAGATTCTACCACACCAGTGACTTACAAGTTGGTGTTAAAACCACTATGAAGTTTGTATATAAAGCAACAGCACCGTCTAGGAATGGTGTTAGTTGTTTACCACGTGAATACACGTTAACATCTCAGAACAAGCAGATTTTACAGCATTTGGGTTACCACATTAACCCCAGCGATGAATTCTATTCTAGAGGTAGCGAACCACATCGAGGAGCAACCAGGAGTGGTAAGAATTGATCTGCATTCTTATCAAGCTCAAACACTTGGACTCAATAACAATGATGAAATTCAATTTGTTATCAACAACCAAGATATTTACACCCTACCGCATGAAAGTGTTATTCAGATTGAAGGTCGACTCACCAAAGCCGATGGTTCTACACCCACTACATCCAAGTTAGCCAACCATGCTTTTGCCTTCCTGTTTTCTGAAGTACGATATGTCATTAACGATATCGTGGTGGATAGCACTCGAAATGTGGGTATTTCCAGTGTCATGAAACTATATCCCTCTTATAGTGAGGAAGAAGCTAAAACACTTTGCATGGCGGGTTGGTGCCCTGACTCGACCAATGACTGGATGGTACACACCGATGGCACCTTCACTGGATATTTACCTCTTAAACTGATTTTAAGCTTTGCTGAAGATCACCAGCGCATTGTGGTCAACGCAAGGCAAGTGCTTTATCTAGTGAGAGACAGGAGTGATAATAATGCACTCAAGGGAGTCGACAATGCCCCCATTGATTCAAAAATTCAACTACAACGCCTGCTATGGAAAGTGCCTCATGTGACCATTAACGATAGCAAAAAACTGGACATACTCAAAATGGTAAAGAGAGATATACCTCTACCCATGGAATTTAGAAGCTGGGCACTCCATGAGTACCCGTTATTGCCCACCACCAACACACACAGTTGGTCTATAAAAACAGCCCGCAATACAGAGAGACCTCTCTACATGATTGTGGGTTTTCAAACGAATCGCAAGTATCAACAAACCAAAGATGTCACGCAATTTGATCACCTGCAATTGAGAAATGCACGTCTTTTCCTCAACGGTGCTGTGTTTCCCTATGAAGGGCTGGATTTAGATTTTTCAAAAAATAAGTTTGCCCCCCTGTACGACTTGTTTTCTAAATTTAGATGGTCGTATTATCAAAAAGAGAATTGTCCAATGTTGTCACCCCAAGCTTTTAAGACAAGGGCGCCACTGATTGTCTTTGACTGTTCCTACTTGGAAGAGTCTGTCAAACCATCCAATATTGACATTCGACTAGATTTTGAAACGCATGACAATGTTCCAGCCAATACCACGGCCTACTGTTTGATTATTCATCACAGACAAGTCAACTATTATCCACTGTCCAACCAAGTGACAAGTGTATAAATAGCAGGTCAACACACATCAAACCACTCAGTCATGTCTTGCTTTCAAGCCTCAAGAGAAGTTACATCCATGAATTTAAAATCTGAGGAACAACGTTTCAAGACCTTTGCGACGTGGCCGGTGCCTTTTATAAACCCTCAAGCCTTAGCAGCCGCTGGATTCTACTATTTAAAAAGAAGAGATGAAGTGAAATGTGTGTTTTGTCCCATCATCTTAGACCAATGGCAAGAGAGCGATGAACCCATGCAGGAACATCAGCGCTGGTCACCTGCCTGCCCCTACCTGTGCAGAATGGAGGTGGGTAATATACCCTGTCATTCAAGTTACCCCTCACTCATGCCTCTGAGTGATGAAAAAAGTTATGATACGTGTGGACTTTATGGTGCCGGCAGTGCTTCAGTGAGCAGCTCACAGTCAAAAACATCCAGTTTAGAGACATTGGGATATCATCGGTGTTATGGACACTATAAACACAAAAGACTTTTTTGTTGTATGAGATGGTACCGCCTCTATCCTAGAATGAAAAAAGAATGTAAAACTTGTTATGCTAATAAAATAATGAAATAAAAAAAATTGGTTGTTGTTGTTGTTATATTATTATTTCTTATGCCCCCCTGTCATATCCTAACCTCTATAATGACTACTCGATGTTTTTCTTTTCTTTTACTAGAATGGAATGTAAGTAAATAACATGGGTACACCTTACTGAACAATTGTCAGTCTGTAGTCAGTTGGACTTGATCCAGACAAGAGTGAACATGTTGCGTACACTGATTGTCGACTGTCAAGGGTTTAAAATTGGAGATAACAAATTTATATTTAAAGAAGTGGCCATCATCGATTGTTCCACTTTTTGGATATCACAAGCTACTCATTTGGTGTTTAAACCACCTTATGCGTTTGATTTGTTGTGTGATAAAGACCGTAAACAAACCCAGTGGATTGAAACTCATGTTCAACTAGACTGGAAGCGAGGAACCATTTCATATAAGCAAGGTCATGAAAGCCCACTTGTCTTCTGCCCATGTAATATTTGTGAAAGGTAGTGAAAAACGTCAATGGCTACAACCATTTTTAGCGTCTTACTGTCAATGTATCGATTTAATGGACATGGGCTGTCCATCGCTGCAAACACTCATGGATCGCTGCCCCTGTGACAATATTACCCATAAAGCCTTGGCACAGGTGTGGCAATTGTTTCATTGGCTATCCACCAATGCCTGCTGGGAGTTGTTAAATAAAATTAAAACTAAAGGTTTACCTGTGAATGACACCAGTGAGATTTCTACAAGCGACGTGTAAACATCAACGTGATACCATGGAGAAAGGGGATGCTACCGATAAAGCGATTGGAAAGTTCTTTGTGTGTAAAAAGAAACTAGACAGTTTTACTAAAGAAGAATTATTGGCTCTTCCAAAATCATTCATTTATTATGTCGCAGCAAATGCAGTGAAAGAAATCTGGCAACATGTACCAAAATCATGGACTCAAGACCCTGTGTTAAGTGAATTGCAACCATGTACAGATTATGATCACCATAAGCAAGTGGCTATGGCAAAAATACCCTCTATGCGACAGTGTGCTACTTGTCAGCTAGTCAAACTGTATCATGGTCATAAAAGTCAGTGTAAAGACTTTGTTTCCTCATACCACGGGAGTAATGAAGAAAAAAAGCAACAACAACAAACATCATCCACAGAAGAGGAGGAAGATCAAACCTTTTTACCATCGATGGAAAAGGATATGCCAGACCTGTACTGGCAATGGCGTCATTAACAAAGTAATTCAATACTTGACTTTCGAAATCTACCTACCTGGTTATTATTTGTGTAGTCCTGGAACTTGTCTTGAAGAACCTTTGCAGCATAGTGATATACCTATATACCTATATACCTTTGGATCAAGCATGCACCTTTCTTATCACCACAGTCATTCTGCATTAAGACGTGTAGCGGATAAAGTATCGTTGAAAAGCTAAACAACTTTTGACATTCTGTGATGTCTCAGTGGGAGAGAGGTTGGCAGTCGTCATTGTGATTAGTGTTATAAAAGGAAAGTTGATAATGAGTGGACATGGACATTGAAAAGGATTAAGGAATTGGTATTTTCTTTGTATTCTATTTTTGTAAAGCTCTATTTGTTGTGAAATAAAAACAAGGTTTACAAGATCACAATGTCTTTTATTTTAAAAAATGGTGATAGCCATTTCATTTTTTTCACACATGAATATTTACAATTTCCACTTTACATTTTTTTACATTCCCCTTGTTTAGTTTAAACATTCTGTACATTTTTGTTGTTGTGAAATAAAAAACAAGGTTTACCAGATCACAATGTCTTTTAATTCTAAAAATGGTGATAGTCATTTCTTCATTCTCATTTTTTCACACATGAATATTTACAATTTCCACTTTACATTTTTTTACATTCCCCTTGTTTAGTTCACACATTCTGTACATTTTTTTGTGAAATATAAATAAGGTTCACTGAATCACTATATCTTTTATTTTTTTAAAAATGGTGATAGCCATTTCATTTTTCACACATGAATATTTACAATTTCCACTTTTCATTTTTTACATTCCCTTGTTTGGTTTACACATTCTATACATTTTAGTTGTTGTGAAATAAAAAACAAGGTTTACCAGATTACAATGTCTTTTTAATTTTAAAATGGTGATAGCCATTTCACTTTTTCACACATGGATATTTACAATTTCCACTTTACATTTTTTACATTCCCCTTGTTTAGTTCACACATTCAGTAATTTTTTTAAAATCTTTTTCGTAATATACAAAAGCAAACATTTTACACTAAAATGTATTACTTATCTTATTTTTACTAAACTACTGTAGCCTAACATTATACATTCTACTTACAGTTTTTACAAAAAATATTACAATATAAAACACACTACAATATTACAATATAGTGATCATTAGACTTAAGTAAAGTAATAGTCGTCAATACGACTGTTTCCCCAAGCAAGAGTATTAAATGTGTTGGGTATAATGAATCGTTTGTTGTCTTCATTACTTAAAGCAACTTTGTTCAACAAATTGGTATGTAGCTGATGATTTTTACTTCTAAATACACACATTTTCTTATATAATACAGGTGGGTTACTAACTATACAGTTTTTATAATCACTTATATCTAACTCTTTACTAACAACATTCTTTTTCACTCCTTTTAATTTTTTTACTACTACATCATCAATTGTCATATAGCTGTATGATTTAGATTTTGTGCCTACAAAGGTGTCTATAATAACACCAGCACATTCATCCTTAAATTTCCCAAGAACCTTTTTGTTTACTAGAGGTAAATGGTAAATATTATCCTTGGGGTAGTCACTTGTATCAAACCTATTTAGCTCAGTTTTGATATCCTCGTAAAAATCATCAGTTTTAAACTCATAAATAAAAGAATCTGTGTCTGTGTAGAGTAATTTAGCATTATCAAGATAGTTTTTCTTTACATAATCATAGTGAAATTCATACATGAGTGTTTTTGACAATTCCAGAATGGTGTATCCCACATATATGGGTTTGTTGTAAGTTACTTTAAGACGATTCATTTGTATTACAACTAAATCCTCATGAATAATTGAACAGCTATGAAAGTTAGGCTTGCTTATTAAGTTGCTCGCACCATACCTTTTACCATCATTCTCCCACTTTGTTATCAGCTTTACATCAACTCGTTTATCAACATTCTCCATAGTCTTTCCAAAAACACTATTATTCATGAGTTTATAAAAATCTTTTTCAAACGCGTTTGTCGACTGTGTTCTTAAATTATTGTTTAGATCAATATACGGTTTGAGCCATGCTGACTGATGAAATTGCAAAACGCGATGAATTTTAGTTAATTTCAATCCATGCTGTAGACACTGTTTCAAGTTTCGATAATGTATTACATATTTACATTTATCATTTACATTAGCAATTAACATTTTTGTTCGTGATGTGATGTATGGAGATTTCATATTCTCAGGACAAAATGGTAAATCATTATGATCATCATGTAACTCTTTAGGGTACTCAAGATTTACCTCTAAAATATATCCTTTATCATCGTTATCATTAAGGGTGTCAACATGTAAGACATCAATTTCAGGTTGTGTCAGCCAGCGAAAATCTTTCAGTGGTAGATATTGACTCATAGCCCAACCATATTGGTTATTTGCATCGAGGTAGACAATATACTTTGACTCTTCACAAGGGTTGTAGCTAGGCATGTATTTATTATTCGCTTTAGAGTACCGTCCACTACATTGACTTAATCCACCTCGAATTGATGATTTTATAAAATTGATCATGTCTATATCAGTCATTAATTCTAAATTTACTTTCGTTTTTTTCAACATTGAACTGAAACTTAACCCAGGAGCAGTGAAATACTGACAAGGATCAAGGTCATACGTTTTCATACATACATTCCGAAAATTTTCAAAAACATCTGCTAATAATAACACATCCGTCTTCAAATATATGTCTGAAAATTCTCCTAAAGTTTGAATGTCAAACTGTGTCCATACACGTTGTGCATGTAAATATTCCTCATCACTGATATGACTTGTGTTTAAGGAACTGTAAAATTCATCTTTCGGTGGTAAACAACACTCCTCAAGACGTTCCACACAGTTAATATATTCATAAGGGAATATACCCTTTTGACGAATCAAATTAAAATCATCTTCTTTAGGAAAGACACGTTGAATTTCATGAAACTGATCTGATTTTAAATTACTAGCCAGCTTATCAAGACTACTCGGCATAAAGCGGAATGAATCTAAAAATCGCAGTTTAATGGTTTTTTTATTGCTAGTTTTGATGTATTTTGTGAACGATATGTATTGTTCCTTATTATTTGCAATAACATCAATTTTCACATCTGAAGCTCCAAATTCTTTAACGATAAAGTGGTTATCGTATTTGCTACCGTTATGTAGAATGACCGGAATGAATTTACTTACTCTATAATTTAAATTACATTCTTGGTGAGCCGTACCACGATATTTTCCTGTTAAATGGTCATGATCGCGAACCCTGTCTGAATATAAACATTCACCACATATAAAACAATTAGTTTCAGTTTCAAAATTCATTTGCTCTGAGGAAGTTAGTGGCTCCATTGGAATGATCGTATTTAAAATAGAGGATATACGGATGGCATCTTTCTCAAGCCTTTCCATAAAAACTTTAGGTGCATCAGGTCCTCTATAGAGCTCAAACTTATTTAAAGAGTCATCATAACTACATTTAATATAATATGCAAAGCTAAAAGGTTCATGAATGTGAGTTGTGTTGGTGAAAGGTTGGGCTGGATTTGATGAACATGTATTAAATGGTTTTAGCAAAGCCTCGAAGTCAGCATATATAACAAATGGTACTCGAAGCTGTTTCTCATAATCCTTAAATTTTAGAATGTTATTTTTAGGAGTCGGTAATACCGTACACATATGATTACACCCCCAATTTTGATGTTGAGTTAGTTGGTCCTCTTTTCTGAAATAGAGCAAACAGCCATCACACAACCACTTTTTACCATCGCATTTTGTTATCTGACTACTGACAAGTCTACTGAAATGTTTTATCCAGCAATAGTGAGCATTTTCACCTTTAGTTATGTATAGTAAATTTACATGAGCATCCTTTTTTTCCTGAGTATAATATAGAGGACCAACTATACTCTTATTTTCAATTCCATAAACATTAATATTTACATTGTTCAGCTCTTCAAAACGTTGAATGTCTTTTATCGCCATAGGAAATTCTATTTCTTTTAAATCTAACACTGAAGAATAGTGAGGATATGATGACGTTCTCTTTTCATTCATCGCTGCTGGATGGAGAGCTGAGGTTACAGCCCACGCAAAGCATGCGTCATCATTATTCATAACGTTTACACAAGCATGCTTACGTTTAATCCATGCAGGTAAATCAATGTATGATGATGCTCGAAGGGGGTTGTATTTATTCATGTTGGTTTCTAAATAAAGTACTTCAACCAACGCCCAGCCTGACTCCCTTTCCTGGAACTCTTCACTCTTCACAATGATAGCACTTGAAATATTTTGATATATATCACTAATATTAGTTGATTCGCTAACAATTATGTTTTTTGTATTAAAGGATTTGATATCCGTAATTTCACCTTCGCTCCCAGTTTTTACATAGAGGCCAAAAAGTTCAAAATTCATTTTAATTGTTTTATGCTCTAATAAAACATTTTCTACTAAGCCAAACACAGTAGGTTGAACATTTTTTAAAAATGATTCAATACTTTGAGTTTTTTCTTTACTATAAAGTCTATAACTAGCAATTCGACTTTTAAATGCACTACCAATTTGTTGAACATTTCCAGAATTTCTTTCATGGCAAGCGTTATTTTTATGTTGAATACTGCGTAAATGTCCATGAATGATTGAAGAAGGTATATCAATATTACATACATCACAATGTGTTATTGAAGGTTCACCATTCTTTTTTCTTTTTGTTGCACAACTATTTTCACAATCTTAAGAACGTTTACGCTTTTGAGCATCACATTCATTTAAAGGTTCCGTGCTAGTTGATGGTTTTACAGTTTTTAATTCCTGTTGTTCTCCATGCACTTCAACCATGTGGAATTGATATCGCTTTACAGCAGAAAAACCAAGTTCGCAAACTGAACACGAAAATGGTGCTGAACTGACATGCATTAAATTTACATGACGTGCAAGATTATCTTGTCTGTTAAATGTTGTAGCACAATGACTGCACACAAACATTTTAATGTCATGTTTAACATTTGCGTGTCGTTGAAGGCTGTCAGGTCTTGAGAACTGTTTCTTACAGTCACCACAGTTGAACATAATGATTACTTTCCAAGTTATCTATAAAAGAAAGAAATCATCAGTGTTAATAAAAGATAAAACAAAAAGTACAATATAAATAGTTTAATTATATTCCAGTCAATGGTTATAGCAGAGTATTTAAATCGATCTGTGAACTCCTAGCAAGTCTAACTTTATGTAGTTCTTACAGGAGGTTACTATATACCACTGTCACTGACACCTAGCGGTGAACATTGGAACATGATAGAGTGGTAGAAACCAGCGGTCGTCAGTTAAGTGAGCTAAGTGTGGCGTCATAACCAATCTTAAAACAAGTCTAAACTTGTAGAACATGTCACGTGATAGAAACCAGCGATCACCAGTTAAGTGAGCTAAGTGTGACGTCATAGCCAGTCTTAAAACAAGTCTAAACTTGTAGAACATGTCACGTGATAAAAACCAGCGATCGCCAGTTAAGTGAGCTAAGTGTAATGTCATAGTCAGTCTAAAACAAGTTTAAACTTGTAAAACATGTCACATGACAAGGTTAAGTTTGGTAAAGTTAAGTGAACTGAGGTTAAGTCTTTAAATATTCCCTCTGTCACTGACACCTAGCAATGAACATTCGAACTTAATAGAGTGGTAATCAAAATCTAACCTACAAATTTAGCTTTACACATCATGGTCAAGTAGTTCCAACTTTTTACTGCTAAATATACCATTTTCACTGACATGTAGTGGTGAACATTGGAAAATATCACTCTAACTGTTTAAAAGTTATTAGAGGGGGGGGGGCACTTACCTTTTTATAATTGATCAACTACTGTCACTGAATGAACAGATTGAAGGAATCTGGTAACCTACAGGTACCCAATTATCTGTAAACAAATCAATCAATCAATCAATCAATCAATCAATCAATACATTCCAATCAATAACTTCAACATCAATTAGTAATAAAAGACTACAATCCATTAATAATAAGTACTTACCTTGCAAAATAATTTAATGATTTTCTACCAAAACGGCTTTTTTTACAACTCTTGAGCAGTAATAGAGCACTGTTCACTCAAAGCGAGTAATATAGACTGACAGTAGGGAGATATATGACACCCCTCTTATATAAACTCTCATCGCTCGTGTCAGCAGTTTTTTGCAGATCATTGCAATTCCTTTCCCAATACAGTTGAGAGTCCAAAGTACACTAGGAACACCTGTGTGGTATCCAATGACTGCTGACTTTGCATGATCATCACCCATTGTCTTAATCAACATATGGGGTTTCAAATTACTGCAGCGTCAGTCATAGCAACAGCAGTGTGCGCTCTCTGGTATGACAGCAACATGACACCGGAAGGAACACCTGTGTAATATCCAATAACTGCTAACTTTGCATGATCATCATCCATTGTCTTAATGAACACTTGCGGTTTCAAATTACTGCAGTGTTAGTCATAGCAACAGATCTGCGAGCTCTCTGCCATGTCTGTAATATGACACAGGAAGTAACAAGACGTCTTACTGCACGTGTCATCTCCTCAGTTTCAACATCTTAAGAACATGTATTATTCTCTTTCAACTACAAATGACTCGTTAGAACACATCCATCCACCAAGTTAGATCCCTTGTATGTTCACATGTATTTCGTCACTTTCCTTTCATATCGTTATTCCATTATAGTAGTGGTGAACAACGTCAATTCAACACACACAAAATGTAGTTAGGCCCTTTGATATCATTTGGATAAATTTCATGGGCCGGTCCATAGAGACCAGTCCAAAGGGGCCGGTCTAAAGGGACCCATCAACAGGGACTTGTCAACAAGGACCCATCAACAATGACCCGTCATCAATGACCTGTCAACAATGACCTGTCAATAGGGACCCGTCAACAATGACCCGTCCACAGGGACTCATCAACAAGGACCCGTCAGCAATGACTCGTCAACAGGGACCCGTCAAAAAGGACCTGTCAAAAAGGATCCATCAAAAATGACCCCCTGTCAAAAAGGGTCCGTCCAAAAGGGGCTAGTCAACAGAGACCAGTCCAAAGGGACAAATCAACAGAGATCAATCAAAAGGGGTCAATCAAAAGGGGCTATCACCTCAAGGCCTGACATATCCCTCTTTGATTATTGGTTTGCCAATCGACAAGCGTCACTTAAAATACTTTTTGATCACCACTCGTGGGTTGGGTTAGGTTAGGTTACACTACAGCCGCCATCTTTTAAAAAGCCCGCCCTCTTACAAAAAAAAGCCATGAGTGGGCATGCTAATTCATAGTGGCTTTCCACCGAACATATGCACTTTATGTGGAGCAACTTTTCATTCCATATCGGCATTCAAACTCTCACATGTTGCAATTGGTAACAGAGATTCTCTAAAAAATTACAATTTCACCCTCTAGTAGGGTAGGTTTTATTTTTGGGGTTGAAATATGTTGTCCATTGGAAAGGGGGTATCAGCCCGAGTTCAATGACACCTCATTCGTCAAAATCCGACCATGCGTTCGAGAGATATCGCGCCGCCGCCATCTTGTGAGGTGGGGAGGTGGAGGTGGCTGTAGAACTGTTACAAATACACTACTTGCGTGTGTGGAATCTGTCTGATAACCTGTGTATTTGTGATGGCTGTAGTAAGTTAGTGTGTGTATTGGTAAAACAAATACTAGGATTTGGAAGGATTTGGCCTCGGCCTTAAGTTAGGAACCTTCCTTGTATTTACCTGGAGTAGAAGTGGGAAACCACGGAAATCCCATCACTGGGTCACCTCAGTTGGGAATAGAACCCATCCCTTTTCAGTTGTTCCTCACGAGGCTGAGTGTACGCCTACCCCGATCAATACCCAGACCAGAATTATATTTTGCAGTGTCGGGAATCGAATCCGGACCTCCGCGGTGTCATACTAGACAGGGTGAGGAGTCAGATAGTTTTTCATTGTCTTCCTCACGGAGTGAGTGCAACCATACTGACACTATGCGTAGAACCTATCCGTGGTTTCCCCATTTCTACTCCAGGCAAATCCTAGGATGGTATGGTATCTAATTTCACGGCATGGTCGCATCCTTCCCAATCCTCACCTCAATTACACACTAGTAGACTACACTAATCACAATGCCACATGTTATCAGATAACACACCCAAGTATACGGCGTATATGAACATAATGTCGCAAAGCCCCTAAATAAATCAACAACAACAGGTTTTCGAGGATCTGACAAACCTCCGGGCTGACTAACTAACTAACTAACTAACTAACTAACTAACAAACTAGACCTAACTTGTTTCATTTGAGGGACTTGGGTGTGTGCAATTTTGTCCAATGAAAATGAAAATCCACAGCCTGCTTCCAGTCGACCGACCGGGTCAGGGAATGGAATGAATGAAGCCCCATCTAGTGGCGAGGATATGAACTGTGCCGGCTGCCGAAGCCTGTCGCACTCCCCTGGGGAAATGAAATGAATGACAGATGAAATGAAATGATAGTGGAGAGTGTTGCTGGAATGAGATTTGTGACAGGGAAAACCGGAGTACCCGTCTGCCTCCGCTTTGTCCAGCACAAATCTCACATGGAGAATTTTGTCTAATAACATGTGTTATTGTGATGGCTGCATTGGCGTGTGTATCAGGTGAGGATTGGGAAGGAGGTGGCCGTAGCCTTAAGTTAGGAACCATCCCGGCATTTGTTAGGAGTAGAAATGGGAAACTACGGAAAACCATTTTTATGATGGCTGAGGTGGAAATCGAACCCACCTCTTCTCAGTTTTGACTCACGAGGCTAAGTGTACCCCGTTCCAGCCCTCAGACCAGAATTGAATTTCCTTACACAGCCGGGGATCGAACCAGGACCTCCGAGGCGACAGTGAAAAATGCTAGCCGCTACACCACGATGTGGTCCAACTATAGTTCTTGCACTTTCCTCGTCAACGTGCGGCTCGCCTTTGAGATCTAGCTGGGCGGATATGATAACATTACATCGCTGCCTGAAGCCGAGGCTTTCCCAGCGCGAGCACAGCGTTGTCAACTCTCTACCGTAGCCACTGAGAGCAAGCAGCGAGATTGGACTGAACTATGTGCAGATGTGCAACACAGGATACCAGACACCGGCGGGAGACACAAGCTAGGGACTTAAGAGTCCACGTGGAGTGATAGAGGAAGCAACAACCGTCAGTTATTGGTCAGTAGCGAACAATTGTTATTGTCGGCGCGTGCTACTGCCGTACGTTTGAGTCGCCGCTCGTTAACCAGGAAAGTGAGGGAACTATACCTAACAGACATAGGCTATAAAACCATCACATCTCATCCCCGACGCTATTGAAACAGAAATACTGTAGGGTAGACATCGGTGGCGTAATTAGGATTTGACCGAGGTTAAAATTACACCTCAACAGTTGTCTAGGTTCTAACTCACTTCCAGCGGATTCTGGCCTGGAATTCGTGTGTGTGCATTCTTATAAAATGGTCACGCGTTCTGAGAATGTCGGCTTTGTTCCTTGGAACTGGGGATCCCTGGAATTCCCTCGGTAGACAACCTGTGATGTTGAAATCTCCGTAGCTGGGCTCAAAATTCCCCTATATTCCCCTAGATTTGAATCTTGGTGCGTTGTTTGAATAAAAATTACTAATAAAAATAATAATAAATATTAGACTAGTATTAATAATAATAATGACTAATAATAAAAATTCATAAAAAATACTACACATTATACTAATAATAATAAATAATTCACCCTGCATAATATCGCCCGTTCCCGTGTTTCCCCCAAAAATGCCTGTGCCTTTTCTCGTCTGCTTGATGTCTGTCATGGAAATGTCTCTGGAAATGTTTTGTTGCATGATTTCCCACATAGAATTCCATCTAGATTTGCGCCGTGTTTGGAAATCTCCCTGTGTTTTGTTGCATGATTTCTAACTAATCGTACCGCCCCCTGGAAATGACCCCGTGTTTTGTTGCTTGATTTCAACCGTGAGATGTCTCTAGATGGATTGTTTGCACCCAGGAGGGCTACTTAAATATTTACTAAAATATTTACACGAGGAAAGATTAATCTTGTGAAATTAGTGAGTATAAATATACATATCCAGTCAGTTGTCATCAATCGTTATTTTGGTTTTATTCAAAGTAAACATTTCATCGAATTACTGTATATATATTTTGTTTTTGCTCTGGGAGGATTAGTCCATCCCTGATCACCCCCCACCCCGGAAGTTACGCCACTGTAGGGTATACATACATCCATGGCCTAATGATAACATTCAGTAACAGAATGATTTGTTGGCAGGTGTTATCGTGACGGCGCGGCGCGGCGCGGCGTGTACCAGTTCCTAATGTGGATGTTCAAATGGTGCAGTACAGCGTTATCTGCGCATGCGCTCCACACTATCGCAATTCCCGGCTCGCGGAAGTAGGTCAGTAGGGCGACGCTCACAGGCAGGGTTGTGCAAAATCTCACTGTACAGGCATTTGCTTCTGAAAACACACGACATACGCAACGGGGCAGATAACTTCAACGTCCCGCCTCTCAAAACAACAATCAGCGTACAGAAGAGATTCTTTATGTACTGTACAATGACCTAAAAACATCACTAACAGAAGAAGTTCAAGCAAGGCACGTGTCGAAAGTAGAAGTTAGCCTCCGATGTGGTCCTAGCAATATGTGAGCGTATTACTCTCGAAGAGATAAAGGCTAAGTTGGAAATGAACACGCTATCTGAGGTTCCCATTAGGTAGTCCGCGGACCCCTAGGGGTCTGCGACGGTTGCCCAGGGAGTCCGCGAAAAGTCGTCAAGAAGTAACGCAATAATGAACATGGAAAACGGAGAAAGTGCAAAGAGTTCCTTAAAAATAATAATATTATGCGTTGCTACCCACAGTATGAGTGGCGCACTCATGTGGCGCAGCGTAATTTGAGCGTTTCAAGTTTCCCGTTAGAGAGCGTTCTGCTCCTGTTTCTCTGTGTTCTGCTCCGCAGCCGTTTTTTGTGTTTACATACTGTATTTACATGAGTTTTGAAAGTAGAAACTTTAAATCGCTTTAATAAAGTCCATTGAATATATGGATCGTTGGTTGAAGAGTGGATCTTTAAAACGAAGCAGGCCCACTGCTGCAAATAGTAACGAAGAGAAATCTGTGGTTATAAATAAGGAAGTGAATGGGCCACCTGAGTAAGCCTACTGCAAAAAGTAGAAAATACGACATAAAATATTTGGTTGGTTGGTTGGTTCCTCAGTTTAGGGGCTGCGACAACGCTGTCATGTAGCCCCGTGTACTTTGGGTGTGTGTAGAATCTGTCTGATAACCGGTGTTAATTGTGATGGCTGTATTAGTGTGTGTATCTGTTTTAATTGATTTTTTTTCAAGTAGTTCCTACTTTCGACGCCAAACGCCACCGTCAACGACCAACAGTTCCGAACAGTTTAATTATTCTAACCTGAGTAAATAAACTCTGAATGGAAAGCGAAAAAGGGTAAATGTACATCTGTTCGCGGGCGGGACGCAACAGCGCCTGTACCGAAACTTTTGCCACCATAGTCCATTTTTTTTTTCGTGTAGCCTCCTGAGAGGCCGAGTGCAGGTCTTTCTAGTCGACGCCCGTGGGCGACCTGCGCGTCGGGATGAGAAATGGAAAGGATGAAGATGAATGAAACTGGGCAAGGATGTCCATTGAAACGGTATTAGTCCTTTGTTCACGCAACATTTTAGCTAAATCGGTTGAGTAGTTTTTGTGTGGAAGAGTAACAGACACCACTATAATAGTATAGATGCAGATGGTTGCATGGCCTTATCGCAAAATACCATTATTAAATAGAAGTCCCGCGTCAGTATTAAGACACGCCCTCTCGAGGGATGCCCCAAGTGACCTGGCCAACATGTCCCCTTGTAAGATGGCATCCACTTGCGACGTCTCAGAGATTGTTAAAGCTGAGGAAACTTTGCAGTGGGGAATTTCCCTGGCAAGCTTCGCTACCGGAACAATCTGGTCAGGAAACAGCGCACCACAGTGGCATTGCTCGCTACGGTTATGTTGTGGTGACATGGAGACCACAGCATCCACAGCCACCAGTGTCCGCATCCGAGGATGTTCGCAAATATAGTCGCGACGTCCAACGTGGGTGTTCCTACCGCCCAGTCCCGCCCGACCAGTAATGAGAGTTTTCCTTTCTCTCAACAGTTGCAAGCAAGCAAGTTGAACGGACGTGTAGTGAAGTGTAAAGAAATAATGGGAATCGCTATTCAGCAATACCGGGCGGTCATCGGCCGCTGGCAGGCTAGAGTGAAGTGCGATATCGGTGTCGGGAAAGTGATAGTGGGCAATGTCACAGAGCAGATGGGGGTTATGGCGACGCTGCTGATAATTGAGGGAGTAGTCTACCGGGTGAGTTAGTCGTGGACCTTACGGCGTGGCTGCAGGCAGTCGCTCACATCCGGGAGGCTCGGAGGTTCCAATCCCCCCGCCGTCAACCTTGAAGATGGTTTTCCGTGGTTTCCCATCTTCCTTTCAGGCAAATTCCGAGGTTGGTCCCTAACTATAGGCCACAGCCGCTGCCTTCCAATTCCTCGTCCTTATATTCACACTTTCCTCCCCAGACAACACTCCACATGCGACGGTACTTGTAGCTGACCCCATGAGTGTCCGCTTGAAGCAGCTACAAACTCTGGCGAGCCGAACATGTCCTCGGACACTCCCGGCACTAAAATCCATACGCTAAAAAAAAATGGGGGAGTGGAGTCAAACCCAGAGCCTGGACTGAATGGCAAGAAATTGAAAAAATAAAAAATAAGGGAAATTGTAAAGGAAGATCCCAAACTGATCAGATCCGAGACATAGGCCTACTACGAGAGCAATGCCTTACGGAGATGAAGACATGTACACACATCAAAAAAAGTTTTGCATCACCTCGGTTCCAAGAGTTCCGGAACCTTTAAATACAAAGGGAATAGAGATCAACACAAACAACATTTCAGCTCGTTTTATTGCTCATGAGACCCACACATTGCATGTTGTACCATCATACAGCTAGACTTTCAGCATTTGTGGTCCAGATTGCAGTACACACCACTACCTCTAATACCCAGTAGCACGTCCTCTTGCATTGATGCATGCCTGTATTCGTCGTGGCATACTATCCACAAGTTCATCAAGACACTGTTGGTCCAAATTGTCCCACTCCTCAACGACAATTCGGCGTAAATCTCTCAGAGTGGTTGATGGGTCAAGACGTCCATAAACAGCCCTTTTCAACATATCCCAGGCATGTTCGATAGGGTTCATGTCTGGCGAACATGCTGGCCACTGTAGTCGAGCGATGTCGTTATCTTGAAGGAACGCATTCACAAGATGTGCACGATGAGGTCGAGAATTGTCGTCCATGAAGACAAATGCCTCTCCAATATTCTGCCGATATGGTTGCACTATGGGTCGGAGGATGTCATTCAGGTATCGTAAAGCCGTTTCGGAGCCTTCCATGACCACCAGTGGCGTACGTCGGCCCCACATAATGCCACCCCAAAACATCAGGGAACCACCACCTTGCTGCACTCGCTGGACAGTGTGTCTAAGACGTTCAGCCTGACCAGGGTGCCTCCAAACACGTCTCCGACGATTGTCTGGTTGAAGGCATATGCGACACTCATCGGTGAAGAGAATGTGATGCCAATTCTGTGGGGTCCATTCAGCATGTTGTTGGGCCCATCTGTACCGCGCTGCATGGTGTCGGGGTTGCAAAGCTGGACCTCGCCATGGACGTCGGGAGTGAAGTTGCGCATCATGCAGCCTATTGCGCACAGTTTGAGTTGAAACACGACGTCCTGTGGCTGAACGAAACGCATTATTCAACATGGTGGCATTGCTGTCAGGGTTCCTCCGAGCGGCAATCCGTAAGTAGCGGTCATCCACTACAGTAGTAGCCCTTGGGCGGCCTGAGCGAGGCCTGTCATCGACAGTTCCTGTATCTCTGTACCTCCTCCATGTCCGAACAACATCGCTTTGGTTCACTCTGAGACGCCTGGAAACTTCCCTTGTTGAGAGCCCTTCTTGACACAAAGTAACAATGCGGACGCGATCGAACTGCGGTATTGACCTTCTAGGCATGGTAGAACTACAGACAACATGAGCAGCGTACCTTCGTCCTGGTGGAATGACTGGAACTGATCGGCTGTCGTACCCCCTCCGTCTAATAGGCCCTGCTCATGCATGGTTGTTTACATCTTTGAGCAGTTTTAGTGACATCTATGAACAGTCAAAGGGACTGTATCTTTGATACAATATACACAGTCAACGTCTATATGCCGGAGATCTGGGAACCGAGGTGATGCAAAACTTTTTTTGATGTGTGTATAAAGGAAGAGATGAGAATAGTGACAGAAAGACTGGCTCAAGACATCGAGAGACAAAGGATCCTGTGTGGAAGCTACATTAATGCACCTGGGTATTCTAAAGTTCATACCTTTTGATCTTTTTGTACATAAACTCCAGTAGTCGCGTTTTTCGCTTAGCAAAGATGTCAACGATGCGTTCTTTGAAGATGCCATCCCTGGAAAGATAGTTCACAAAACTCTTCTCAATAGCCGGAGTACCGGTACTCAAATTGCTAAGTCTAGAATCTGACATGGAGTTCCTTAAAAGTGTCTTAACTCTCTTCAATACACTCATACTTCGTTCACTCGAAGCAGTAGAAACAGGAAAGGTAACAATCAATCTTACGAGGCGCACTGTTTCTTGATATATTTTTTCTAGGCCGTTGTTCAAAAAATATTTCAGTAACAAACCTGCAGGCAAGTGCTTTGTTTGGTCAGAATATACATTTTTGAGTTCAATTTGAAGCTGTTCACTGTCAAAGTATGGATACCTTTTCAACAATACACTCAACGTAAGTGACGGAAATACTGATTTATACGCAGGGAAATGTTTTTCATCGAGTAATTCAACGAAATTAAGGGTATTTAGATCTTCAAATCTTGATTCCATCTGTATCACTATGGTATAAATTATTTCAAAAGCTAGGACGTTTAGTGTTATAAATGATCCTGATCCTGCCTGGTTGTCCAGTGCCTTGACGTCGTTGATGCACTCCTCCACAGTTTCCTGATTTCTAAGAGATTTTACATTTGTAACAGCAAGTCTTACTTCATGATTGCAATTGCTGATATTGGTTGTACACTGTATTTGCAGCACGCTATATAAGTGGTCAATGTAAAAACATATTTTATATAAAAACACAACAACAAAAAATGAAGGTTAGATCTTCTAATCTTCTTAACTAACCAACAGCGCTATTATAGGCATCTCCATCCCAGTCTTCATCATTGTCAATAATACGAGACATCGCTCTTCTTAGTGCCTGAAAGTGACCAGTTTTAGTTGTTGTAGCTCTATAGTGATAATTCCAGCATATATTGCTTGCTTCAGAGAGTTTGAAACCTGCTTCTCTTAAAAGTACTGTGCCCGTCTGTACACCTGGAGTGACAGACAACCACATGCGAGGTAGCAGTAAACACAGTGTTAGCACGAGATCTCTCTCGGGGCGTTCTGGGCTTGGGCTGTAATTACTAGACACTGTATTCGTGCTCCCCGTAAAGGAAAAGGAAAGACGTCACGACATATTGTAACGTGTTTTTCGAGGGTTTTTTATGCAACTGGCATAAGTCAGTAGGAAGCCATTCTATATTTATTTACGCGGCAAATTGTTCAGCCAAGAGAATTTTTCATGTTAATTTATTATTATTATTAATTTATTATAATTATTATTAAGGTATTTTCGGAGCATTTTATAAAAATTATTAGCATTCAGATAGGTTTTCTATGTCTTAGAAAACGCTATCAAGCAAATTATTACGAACGACAATATCATAGAAAATTATGTGATTGCGGAATTTTACGGAGTTTTCGTCAGTTAGGGTATATCGAGAGACGTGACTCACTGGGAATTCAAGTACACGCTTAATCTTGTCGGAAAGCATGACGCAATCCTGGGTCGCAGCGTCCAGGAAAGGCGAATAGTTGGAACGGAAATCGACTTCATCATCGCCGCGCCGTGTGTAATGACCCGGAGGAGGGGAAGATCGCGTGGTGGGTCAGCCAATCAGTGAGGACCACGCAAGCTACAAGTCGGATGAAGAGTGGGGAAACGGCAGGTGCATAAATCGTTCGACGCGCCGTGGAACGAGGACAATCTGTGAAATACTTGACGAGTATGGGTGCGCGTGCGAGTGGCTCCGATGTTCGGTGGAGTTAGCGACTATCTGTATAGAATTTAACGAGTACGGTTGTACGCGGGAATCGCTCCGATGTTCCGTGGATTGGAGGACTAACTTTTGTAAAACTTAACCAGTGCGGTTGTACGAGTGTTTGGGTCCGAGGTACGGACCATAGAATTATCTAATCTACCAGAATCTCATCAAATATCGACGAAGATGTCGACGTCCAGGAGACTGTGGGAAGCTCACAGCATCATCCAGTACGAGGGAAATGTTTCGGCAATTTCCAGTGGTAAGCGCGAATGACGCAGAAATACGCAATCTCTCATTTCTCTTGGTTTTATATTTCATATTTCAGTAACTTCATAGCTTGGGAATAAGAGTAAAATCAATAATTTATCAGACTCCGTTTTCACGTAATTTTCTATCAGTAATATTAAAATACCGCTCCTATTTAAATTTTAAACTTATTATTATTATTAATTTTGCTATTCTTGTTTTATATAATAAATTCATTTCTTTTACAATGCAATCTTTGCTTTCAGTAGGTAGCATTAGATATAGACCAATTCCTTCTCCTGATACAATTGTTTGCTGGGTTAATGATCAAATCATACCACGATCTGAGTGAATAGAGTCTTGAAGGTGTTCTGCCAGAGCTAGACGTTGTTAAATACAAATTTAGATTTCAACATTGCATTGAGGTCTTGGCGCCTATTAAAACAACATAGCTTAGGCAAAGGGGGGGGCTAGCCATTCTGCTACATTTGTACGCTCAACGTGGAGCAAAGTAAATACCGTTTCACTTGTCATCCCAGCCTAAGCGAACCTGCTACAATATAACAAGAGAATTAAAAACATATTTCAAAATAAACCAATGCATCAAGAAAATTTATTCAGTAAAATATCCGCCGTCTGGCAGAAGCAAAAAATTAGCACACGCATTCCCTATTGGATTTTATGTCTCTCAAATAAAAATAAACTATAGTCTCATTTAATATTGTCCGATGGGCTGGACTATGTTCATGAATTACACTTTCATTTGTTAATATATACACTTTGGAGACGACATAAAATTATATTTCACTTTACCCTATAAAGTTGTATTGTTCAATCGTCCTATTCACTTATTTACAATTCACTTATTTACAATCCTGACACTAGCATGGATTAGTTTCACACTCGAAGTTTCACATTTTGATTCTAGATTTTCTTAGGAAAAGACTCAATTCTTAACGCAGTTAAATACACATCATAGTGACTATTATTGGGCACAGCAGTTAAATCTTTACATTGGACATTTTATAACAATAATAATAATCAAGTTTGGTTACGTTGAAGTTAGCTTGGAATATCCTTTTATATATTTCAGGATTTAATTCACTGGACATGAATTCAGATGGCCATAATAAAAATTGGCATGACAGCATTGCTTGTAATAATTAATCATTGGAGCTGATAATATCATAGGGGAAATCTTTAGGCTTTGAAGCATATTGAAGCTTATGTGACAGGATCTGACTCCCGAAATCTCCCATTGTATTTCCTATTAACAAGCATACAGCTTTCTGTGGATCTCAGGATATAACTCCCACTACGCCCAATAAACACGAGGATCAAAGCCTCTATTAGGCCTACCTCTTTCACAAAGTGCATTGGCACAACATAACATCAATTCAGCTTCATTTAACAATACCCTAGACAATAACAAATCGTAAGCTCTCAATTTTTACATTAACAATTAATTTAATCATATTCAACACTTTTGTCATAGTCTTTCATATTTATCATTCTGAAGGAATATTACTTCCTTAGCTGTTCATATAATTCAGTATTTATCAATATTAATTCATAGACATTTATTATTATTATTATTATTATTATTATTATTATTATTATTATTATTATTATTGTTGTTGTTGTTGGAAAAATATATTCTGTCATGCAGAAGAAAAATTATTAATTCATAAACTGTGTCGTAAATCTGCTGCGTTCTGAATGGGGGTAAGACTTCCCATCTTATTACTGCAATATCAAAATGAAATATTGAGGATGCACCTAAGCTACAAGTCTAACTTGACTGCAAGGAAAAATTACTCCTAAAATGTACAATCATTTAATTATAAATGAGCTTCTTAATAATAGAGAAAGTGATTTGGTTTTATCGGAACGGAGGAAAATTCATGGCTCTAGAAATTATTTAGGCTTTTCGGAAGTCTACGATATCATGATTTCTGTGGCGAGTTAACCTCCCTCGGTGCAGATCGAATCCTAGCAGCACGGATCTGAGAAGTCTAAAATGCTGGACATGGGACATGTTAAAGCATTCAACTCCCTCGATGCAGATCGAATCCGGGCACCACAGATCTGAGAATTCTACATGCTGGGCATGGGGCATGCTTATAGCGCGCCGCTCGCCTGTCATCCACAGAAATATGCCGCAGGTGGCCCTGCTCCTCGTTCCTAATGGGTCATCCTGGCATGATCTTCTCACATCCCTTAGCTGCTAACCATATTCACTAACTGGGGCAGTGGAATTATTCTATCATGGGGCTGTTCTTCGTGCGTACTGTACCCGTCTTAGACGGAGAATGCTTGGTCATAACCTGGCTATACTCTTCGGCATCGTGGTGCGTAACGTTCAACACACAAATGGCCTCGCATTCGGATATGAAAACACAATAAGGTTATCAAGACTACGGGAAAAACTCACACTTTACAGTTACCATGAATTTATTTCACTAATAAACACAAAAATCAAAATATATATTCTAAAATCAAAAATAAACATTTACTTGGAATTGTCCCTTCAAGTAAGAATCACTCAAAATCAATATAAAAATCACTTCATAATCACTTATAGTTTATCTTGCTTAGCTTATTCAGTATTTATCATTGCTCATTCTTTCATTTAAGTTTACTCACTTTGGCATCGAGCATGCCTATCATTCTAGTCAAAACTTTACTTCTAAGGCTTGTGGACAGTTAAACTATTTTACTACCCTTTAGGGTTTTCTTTACTCGTACATTTATTTATTTACTTCTATTTCGTCCCTTGACTAAACCACTATCTTCCACATTGCCTTAGGTATTTTAAAAATGCAATACACTTATTCAACAAACATGTCATGCCATAGATCGAACCCTCGCTCCTCTACTGTCTACTCATGCCTCAATGTGATTTGTTTCAATATTGTACTATGCACTGTCTTTATTTATTATTGTGGGATTTTTCAATCATATCAAACATCATTATTCCATTACCCGTTAGTTTCATTATTTCACAAAGATAGAATCAATTGTTTTTAACAATGGTAATATTGACCAAATCCGTCAAATATTACTCAATTACATCAAAATTAGGGTTGGGGGACTCGTATCAACCCCAGCATTTCAAATATCTAATTTATATTACGCTAGCACCTTTCAATCAAACCTTTTATATAGCGGTTTCTAATTCCTAGTCTCCACTCAAACCCAACTTAACAAAAACAGCCATTATGTGGTCTGTCCCCATCCCTTCACAAGAAGCGAGGTCAGGTCTGGCTCGTCACCTCCCCTCCTCCTTCGGTAATTAACTCAAGATTTAAGACGTCTCGCGGACTGTCTTCTCTTACTTTTACTATCAAACTATCTTTCAAACATATGGTTATCCAAGTCCTACATATCATTTCTCATGCAGCTACCTGCTTTCTTATTTCGTATTCATTATTCATATTTCGTGATTCCAGGATGTTATGCACTATACTCGGAGAGGATATTACGACGCTTATCTACAACATTTTCATCCATGTGATTACCTTAACATACCATAACATACCATAAACATAGCCATTCCAGTGTGAATTCCCATCCACTTTGGTTGCAAACCATAATACACTGACCTGGTCAGAACCTTGTCCGCCAGCGGGTCTCGCCCTCAACCAATTAATTCGCCTTACTTTTTCTTTCCATTTCCCGACATAAGGCATACTCTGGATCACGTATTTCTTACTAGCTTGAAGCTAATCTTATTATTCCATTACTTGGCCCATTTGGCAATACAACTTAGCTTGGATATCCATAATTCATTTACTTTTTCCATATTTTATCATATCGCGGTAAGACTTCCGGGTCTTCCAATTATTTTCATTCCCGTAACTTTGGCGTAACAGCCTACAATACAACATTACTTTTCATTCTTAGGTGTTCCCGTTTCCACCATTTATTTTAAGGGTCTTAAAGATCATGATCATATCAACAATACGTCAAAGCGTTACTATTCATTCGATTAACTATTCTCTTTTAATTGGAGCTCATTATTTTTTTTATTCCTTTCAAATTTTCAATAACTTTATTAGCAACTTTATTATTGAGCGCAAACACTCTTTATTTAACCATTTATTTCAGAGTACAAAACTCGATAATTATTATAATTATTATTATTCCTTTCAACTTTCAAAACTTTATTACGGTGCTTATTTATATTTACTTTTCAATTCATTCACTTGGCGAAAATACATGCCACTGATATTATAAATTTCGATTCTTCTTTTTAATTCATTAATTACTTGTCATTTCATATTTGCGGGTTTTAATTACTTTACATTTACTTATTGCAATTATATCTTTACATTCAACGAGACTATCCTCGTGATTTACATTTATTTTTATCCCAATCATATTTCACAATTTTTCAGTGCGTTTCAAATATATAGTGAATCAATGCTAAACTCCCCAGTCAGCGCTTGATTTCACTAGTTCAGTGCATAGTACAACAACAATCATAATGAAAACTTCATAACTCACCTCGTGCGCAGATGCTGATTATACCCTTGAATGCGGTCGCCCATCTCATGACATTTCTAGTACCTCTTCATAGTACTTTCTTTCACACACTTCATTTCATATTCACACAATTTACACTGATATATAATTAAACACATTTTTCACTTTTCAAACATAAACACTTTACATAGAACACTAAATAATACCCTTTTCCTTTTTACAGCACTTAACACTTCACTTATTCACACACTCATATCTCAGTGATTCCTGGTGATTCCTATCGACTGCTAACGATCTGATGCAAGCTCCACGACTCAGCATTGAACGTGTAATAGCTCGAACGGGGTTCCTCTCCCCTATACTGGAATTACTGCAGTTAGTCTCTCGAATACCGCTTCAAATAGTCTATTATTCGACTTCACTTTGTCTTCTCTGACTGCGCGATAAATGTTTTTACTTCGCCGTCACTCCTTATTCTGTATGGCGATCTATCACACTTCCTATCCCTATCTTTTGGCCTCCCTGTCCCGAGGACCATATACTTTCTGTCGAATACTTTGCTTAACTTGTTCACTATCTTGTTCGGGCTTCGAACCTGCGCTTTCTAAGTTCCTTATTTAGAACTTCTGTTTCTGCGAACGTGATTTGCTTTTATCTTCGTTGATTACTCTCTTTAATGACGTCTCTACTGGACGTATCTTAGCTAGAATTTCAGGAGTCCTTTGACTTCGCTACACTGTTCGAACCCGTGTCCCTGTATACTCGGAGTTCCTTACTGTTTCTGTGATGCTCGAACGCTATGTCTTTAAATATCGTAGCTTCACTTGTTTGATATTACTGTACTGACTCTTCGGAGTCTTGAATTAACAACTGTTAGCGTAGCGCACTTCTAATGTACTGGTCTGCACTTGGGCTGTAATATTTGCGTAACTCGGCGCAACGTAACTTGCCCTCATCGAGGTTCTAGTAGAATACTTGTTAGTTAAAACTGCGCAGCGCCTCCTCGGGCCTGAATTGACTATGGTTGATATAACTGACGAAACAACACCGTCGCTCTGGCACCTACGGTCAACTGAATATGAATACTGCGAGACAGCGTGAAGCGCATCAGTGCTCACCAAAGATTGAACTGAATAAGTTCCCTTGCGTTAGCTGCCTAATTATTTGATTCATGACAAATAAACTAGTTTTGCTTCTTCTCCAAAATTATATTCTAAACTAACTATGGTATCTTTGTGAAAGAATAACCATCTTGAAGCACGCGACCTAAATGTTTCAACTGTGCCAAATTTTCGAAAATCCAATCGGGAGAACTTATTTATAAAAATTAAAATAGCTCCTCCGTTAGTTTAGGCGTCGGTTTGTTTTTTCCCCTACCCCAGGCATCTGGGCTGGTGAAGTCCCTACTCAAAAATGCTGACTTGGCTTTTCTAAACTGCACAAATCTTAGTAACTTTTACCACTCTCAAAATTCTGATTTCTAAAATAATTAACATTGGCGGAGAGATTCTTCAATAATTTTGCGTCTTTCTGGTTAGTTTCAATTATTTTCTCAATTTCCTGGCCACGCCTTTTGAACAGCGTTGTCAATTTCTCGCTGACTTTGCATTTATTATCCTGATCTTCTGTCTCTCTCTTGAGTGGAAGATTTCGCTGGGTTATTTTAAGCTGAGCTAGCAGTGACATCATTTGCAGCTGCAAACACTGCTTCAGTATTGCCTCACCGATTCATGCGTCATATAGATGTGATTTCAGCTTAACCCTTCGGCTACCTTTAAAAGCTGTATTAAAAATCCTGTATTATTTATCCGCTTCCCTACTTAAAGTGTTAAGGGTTCGATGCCTGTGTCAAAGTCCATATGGGCACAATACAAGGCATGTTACTAGCGTGGTCCATTGCCAGTAATGAAGTCCACTTATGTAATTCAGTAGTCTGACTGGACATGAAAATAGTAACAGTTCCTGGTGATAATGTATTTTATAAATCAAGGGCGGAATCTGGTCTGATAATTCCCCGTAAAATGTATGTTGGTAGGATAGCCTACTATCACTTGAAAATGTTCAATGTGGTCCCAGCTCTTACATTTGCTTTAAGTGGTGGGAATAGCACAAGACAAAGTCAAATACTTGTGTAACAAGTCACTCACATACCTTGGAATTTTGTTGAAGTGTTCAACCAGCGAATATTATAAGTTTTGAAGCTCTGTTATGTTACCACAAACGTAGCACAAAGTCTATGACCACTCGGGCATAGTAGCGTTGTATCAGTTGCCTAGCTCCTAGGAGCGCTCGTTCAGAATAACGGCGCATTCTACTGTCGTGGACACACACACACACACGTGGACAAGTATGACGACTAGTTGACTGTTCGAATACTGTGTGAGTACCTGAACTCTGCCAGGGCTGGCTTTTATACTCTCCCAAAAACACATATCGATCGGTGAACTCGCATTACGTAATGCTAGATCTTACGTCCCATTGGCTATATCCATAGAAGGATCCAGAAGGTTGGTAAATTCCAATAAAACATCAGGAATAAGCTGGTGAATTACTCCTAACGTTATTTTAAAGTGCTGATATAACCTTCTTCCATAACAAACGCTTTATAAGAATAACAGCTTTCAACATCCGTTGGCTCCACGTGAAACACGCGGCTGGTTCAAACTCTGGTGGGCTGACAGCTTGGAACCTGCTCGTTGACGTCATAGCGCGCTCCCTTCGAATTCACGCCAGAACACATCATCGTAAATGGGCACAGTACAGATCGTTTTGAAAATTTACTGAAAAAATATGTGAAAGGCTGTTAAATCATAAATAAACAGACGAACTTTCTTAATCGTTTTGGCACCATACAAAAGTACCAGATTAAGTCTGTGAGCGTAACAAGGAATGAATATTGCATTAGGGCATTGCTGTTTAATTATCGCATTAATGCCACCATAAGAACCTGACATCACTGAAGCACCATCATAAGTTTGACAGATTAGTTTCTTCTTGTCAACTTTGCTATCTTTCATCACATTCAAGATAACAGTAGATAAACCTTCGGCGGTTTTGTCTTTTGATACATCAAAGAATCCCATAAACCGTTCTTGTACTGAATCGTTCACACAGTAATGAAATATAACGCTCATCTGTGATTTACACGAAACATCCAGGCTAGTATTTCATCTGCTTGAACTGACATAAATTCCGCCAAGTCTAATTCCTTCTGAATTGGTTTCATCACTACTAATGTTGCACATTCCATTAATTCAGTTTGAATTTCACTTGAAGTCCCTTTAAACCCTGATAAGGATTCCAACTTTTCTCTAACAAACTGCTCTTCTTGCGCAAGCATGGCCAATATTTCTAGGTAAAGGCCTTCATTTTCTGACTGATCACTCTCGTAGTGTCCACGAAACGCGAGCTCTTGCTTTCCTAAGAAGCAGATGACTTGAGTCAGTCAACCAAGGTATCGTCTATTGCGACTCACCATTTAATTGTGCTTGAGACTCGAGAGTCGAGCTGCCTATTCTGTGTTGTCCCAGAAGTTAATAGGCCTATCATTCCCAATTAAGAATATGTTTCTCAGAAATTTGGTGCTTTCGTGCTCTACGATGAAAATTCTTAATACACGCAATCCCAGTTTCACTCCATTCTTTACTATCGCCATCGTGCCCGTCGTTGCACTTGCTGTTAGCCATTCATACTGCTCATACCACTGACACTGGAATTTACGTGACTTATGTTTATCACTCTGTACAATATTTAGATGAGGTTTGGGTCTTCTCTCTTTCACTACACATTTTTCATCATAGGACAACGAAGAAAATGGCCTTGATTTTAAATACACTATTAAATCACTGATCCATGTTTTAAAACATAGTCGGTAGCATGCTGAGCTTCTATGCCCAAGATCGCGGGTTCAAATCCGGCTGAAGTCGTCGGATTTTTAAGAGCGTTAAAAATCTCTCAGTATGCCTTCCTTCGGAAGGGAAGTAAAGCTGGCGGTCCCATGTCATAGATTTATGGCATGTTAAATACCCTCCACTAATTACACCTGTGTGAAGCTAAATTGTATAGGTTACGAATGTAAACAACGCTCTTAGGTTCCTACGTTCGTTGCCAAGAGCCGACTGCGGTGGCGTCTGGTAGCAAAGTTCTGAACTAGTAGTCGTCGACGGTGGCGTTTGGCGGCAAAAGTAGGAACTATTTGAAAAATTCAAAAAGTCTGCAGTCCTTACTTGAATTAAAAAACAGATAAGACACACTAATACAGTCATCACAATTAACACCGGTTATCAGACAGATTCTACATACACCCAAAGTACACGGGGCTACATGACCGCGTTGTCGCAGCCCCTAAACTTAAGAACCAACCAACCAAACTCACAAACTAACATGCACGCGTTGAAATACCACCTGCCTCACAAATGCACTGCTTGGAGCCTAGGTTCTGTGCTGACAAATTCAGCGTTGGTCAGTTATCGACCTTCCGCTTGGCGCATGCGCTATTGCCTTCTCTACCCACAGAGACTTGATGAGCCTCTTTCAAAGGAGACTCGCTGGCTGCTCTTTCTTGTTCGTTTATGGGCGCAACAGTAGCTCTATACACAATTGCTGATAAGCTGGCGCCAATCTCACTGTGGTAGCACAGAATAATACCGAAAACTAGAGATTTAATTTGCATATGCCAATGAAAAATAGAGCAATTTAAATGTGCATATTCCTTGAGAATGAAACGGGTATTCTAAGGCTCAAATATTCCCCTCCAGCTTCGCCACTGAAAGGATCTGACAGAAAAGGTGAAGATATTAGAAGAGTAGAAGGAATTAAGGAGAGCCAAGCAGGATGACAGGAAAAAGAACGTCTTCATTTATGGATTATGGATTATGGGGGAATCACACCACCTACCAATAATCATTAACATGCAGGGAGCGGAGACAAAATCAGAGGGAAAAGCACAAGTTTAAATATTGAGCGATGTATAAATAAAAGAGGAAATGAAGTAGTAAGGACTTCAATGGATGATATGCAGATTTTAGGATTTGTGGAAAGTTGGCTCCCTGCAGGTTATAAGGTAAAAATAGATGGTTATAATATATATACAAAACCTAAAATTAGGAAAGCTCGGACCGGTAGGTTCCCGGGTGGGATTGTAGTTCTAATTAAAGAGGAAGTGAGTGAATTATCGGAATTGATTGATTCAGAGATGGAAGAAGTAGTGTGGGTAAAATCAGAAATTAGGGGGGAGGGGGAAGGAATGGTGTGTTTTGGTTTTGTCTACAACCCTCCGTAGAGTTCCCCGTATGCAAGAGAAACCTTTTTCGATGAATTAACAATAAGGATTTCAAAATAGCCTATATATGAGGAGACAGAGATTGTGCTTATCGGGGACTAATGCGAGGGTTGCAGACAGAAAGCCCCTTTATAGTTAAGAGGTTGTTGAGGTGCCATTTGGGGATAAACATAGCAAAGACAGAGAATGCAACAAAAACGGAGAAAATATTTTGAAACTATGTGGTGCAGAGGAGCTATATATACTAAATGGAAATGGTGTCTGTGTGGGGGATGAAAGCCGCAACTTAACATGATATGGAGGGAGCGTAGTAGATTTAGCCGTATGTTTCAAATGAACACTTGCTCTAATTACGAGAATTACGAAGAATGGGGGGAATCACACTACTTGCCAAATATCATTAATATTCAGGGGGCGGAGACAAAATCAGAGGGAAAACCACAAGGTAAATCTAAAGAGAGAAAAGTAAAAAGATTCAGACGGAGAGAGGAAATTTTCAGAGAGTTCCAGAACTACACTCAGGGAGAAAATTTTGAACTAATAAAAGTAGGGATAAGTTTAATGATCAGTAATGGTCATATTGAAAATGGGTACGAGAAGAAATCTGTAAGCCTAGCTGCTTTCTTGGATCTATCTGCCGCTTATGATACAGTATGGCGAGAAGGCCTCCTTCTGAAATTTGTGAGCATCATTCCGTGTCTCAAACTCACAAACCTAATTAACAACATGCTGTGCAATAGACTTTTCCAGGTTTACTCTGGCAATGATAGAAGCAAGTTCTTCAAATTAAATGATGGATTACCCCAAGGATCTGTCCTAGCTCCTCTCCTTTTCAGCTTGTACATATACGACCTGCAAGAAACTTCTTCAAGGAAATTCATATATGCTGATGACATCTGTTTGGTAACCCAGAACTCCAACTTCACCGATGCTGAAAATACACTAACTGCCGACTTGGAAGTCTTGGACACATATTTCAAGAAATGGTGCCTACGCCTAAATTATCAGAAAACGGTTGTATCCGCATTTCACTTACGCAATAGGTTCTCTAATTACAAATCAGAAGTTAAATTCAGAGGACACACTTTGCAGTTCTGCAGCATGCCTAAGTACCTTGGGATAACACTTGATAGGTCCTTGACCTTCAAACAACATCTCACGAACGTGGCCGCAAAGGTGAAGACCCGTAATAGCATCATTCAGAAGCTTGTTGGTACCTCCTGGGGTTCCAGCGCTCAAACTTTACGATCAACTGCTCTGGCACTGTCATACTCCGTTGCTGAATACTGCTGCCCATCTTGGCTAAACAGTGTCCACTCCAAGAAGATAGCTGTGCAACTTAACCAGACAATGCGACTGATTACGGGCTGTATACGTAGCACACCCACTATATGGTTACCAGTTCTAAGTAACATCCAACCTCCAGCTCTTCGAAGATCAGAGGCTCTCCTGAAGATCTGGAAAACCATTCAGAAGAACCCCCAGCTTCCCATACATACTGATGTAGCAAAAGCAGGCAATCAACGGTTGAAGTCAAGAAAACCACCTTGGCGCTCTGCAGTACTTCTTGAAGACTCTTCATTTAACATCTCAGAAGCATGGAAAACTATGTGGGAAGAATCATCAGTATTCAATGCACATCTGATTGAAAACCCTTCCAACCGGGTAGAAGGTTTCAAACTCCCCAGACGCCAATGGAGAATTATTAACCGGATCCGTACAGGACAAGGCAAATGTGGATTCCTGCTTCACAAATGGGGGTGGGTTACTTCTGCTAACTGCGATTGTGGAGCTACCCTGCAAACCATCGGACATATTGTTGGTGAATGTCCGCAACGAGCGTTCCAAGGATCAGTAGGTGACATTCATCATGCATCTTCTGAGGCACTTCAGTGGATTGATGGCCTGGACTTAGAAGTTTAAACCAAGAACTTGTGTTTATGACTATGTATATAACTGTATATATAACTTTATATGTAGTGTATGAACTTTTATTTTAACTCTGTATCATACGATAAATAATAATAATAATAATGGTCAACTCGAAGAAGTAATAAAAATGATAAGAGAATACAATTATGATTGCCGGGAGGAAAATGTGCGTGAGAGCTAAGAGGAAGGTAGAGAGAATTGAAGGATGGTACGATGAATCTTGTAGAAGGAAGAAGACTGAAGTTATCAGGGCACTTAAATTATACAAGATAGAAGTGGATGAAATGGTAAGAGTCTAATTTTGTCGTCTAAGGAAAGAGTATATGGAACTGCTCAGCAAAACAAAAAGTGAGTGGCAGGGGAAAGAATCAGCAGCACTAAACAAAGATTCCAAATCCAACGATTGTAGGAAAGTGTGGAACAGGATAAATTCATACTGTAGGAGCGTAGAAGTGGTGGCAGGAGTTCGATTAGTGATGAAGTATGGATTAGATATTATAAAAATCTGTTAAATACTAAAGATAATTGGAGAAATCGAGAAAAGATTGGCGTCCCGAGAGGACTGGATGTCACTCTGCCTATGCTGGACCAAGACATATCAATATACGAAGTCAGGGAAGTACAGCAATGTCAAAAAGTAAAGGAGGAAAGTTAGGTGCTATTTCGGGGATAACAAAGGAATTTTAGAAAGAGTTGGGTAAAAATATTTTTATTTTGGAAGGCTTGGTAAAAATATTTAACATGATTTTTGAAGGAGGGAGATACCCGAGGGCGTGGCAGGAGGGGATCATTTGCCCAATATAATAGAAACGAGGAGATAAATCAGACCCGGGCAATTATAGAGGCATAACTCTGAGCAAAATATACACCGGGGTTTTAACCAAGCGTTTAATGGCGTGGGCAGAGAGTTGTTCGGTGTTCTCAAGACTACAAGCAGGGTTTAGAAAAGGGATGAGAACCAGTGATAATATAATGGTGGTGAAAACCTTGATGGACAAATAAGGAGGAAAAGAAGTAAACTGTAGACTACATCACAGCAATTGATTTATAGAAGGCGCTCGATTCAGTGAGCAGAGGAGCTGTCATTGCTAAATTGGGAAAGATCGGGGTGTCACATAAGATGATAAGATCAGTTGAGAATGTGTAGCCTATTCGGATGTAAAATGTGCAATTAAAATTAAAGAGGATGTAATTGTGAGAGAGAGAAAGTCAAATGTAGAATTAAAACAAGGCTGTAAATTATCACCGGTGCTCTTTTTGCAATTCATTAATGACATTTTCGAATCTAAGGGCTTTGAGCAACGGTCCAACCCTTGTACGGACAATCAATATATCCCGGGCCTAGTGTTTGCAGATGACATCCTTCTGCTCGCTCTAACACCTCCTAACATGCAGCATAGTATTAATGAGATGGTGAAATACTGTGAGGACTGGCATTTAAAAATTAATCCACACAAGACTAAAGTTATGGTGTGCAAAAAGGGAACCAAACTGGCTAAGAATAAAAAATGGTTCATGTATGGCTCAAAATTAGAGACTGTGAAAATATGTGAGTATTTAGGGACGATAGCGTACTGGCGAGTAATGGAAAATGGACTGAACAAATTAAAAGAGCAAATAGAAAGGCATTGACGAGTGCTTACATGTTATAACGTAAGTTACCGAATATTGACTACAAAGTTCACAAAAAATATATTCAATGCACTTGTCGTACCAAGAGTAGACTATTACTGTGTTTGGAGTGGTGTATGGGGTGTAGAAGAAGGAACTGCAACGCTGGACACTATTGTAAGTTTGCTAAGATAATTTTGGGGCTACTTAGTTGAACAGTGAATAGCTGAGTAAGAATGATGTGTGAGGATATAAGTATTGGAAAACATTTTGTAAAAATAATCTTAAATCTTGGATACGTCTGAAAGTAGGTGGAGGGAGTGAAATTTTAAAGGTAGCCTTCCTAAACCAAATGAAGCATCAGCAAAAAGGGTACAGGGTGGACGGGGTAAGAAATATACTGGAAAGACTAGGAATGGGGTATATCTGGGATAGGGACTTACGAAGGGATGAGGGCAGGGTGTGTAAAAAAGTGTGCAGAAGGGTAAATGACATAGCCTACAGTTGCAGGTACTGAGAGAAGAGTGTGCCAACAGGAGAACCTTAACAGAGTTCTGCGAAATAAGGAAATTTATGAGCATAAAGCCTGATTGTCTAACGAAAAGAGAAATGGGAGGGATAATATGGTGGTTAATGGGGTTGTATAAGAACAAAGCATTGAGAGAAGTAGGAAAAGAGAACGCTTGTTTTTTTTTTTTTTTTTTTTTTTAAGGTTATGGGTGCAGCACACCTGATCAGAGAATGCATGAGACGAAAATGATAAGAGCAAGGTTTGTAGACAAGTCAGATATTAACAGAATAGAAAGTGAAAATGAATGTGGAGATTTGAAGCCATTCTTTTTCCAGTGTTGCCTATATAAATTGTGTTTTGCAGTTTCTCAGTCGGTCAACACGATTGAGCGGGGTACAAGATATAAATAGCCTAGGCTACGGAAACACACTCCTGGAAAAAATTATATGTAGTCTATTAGTTAGTTATCACACTTAAATGGGCAATGCGCAATACGACACGTGCATTGCCAATTTAAGTGTGATAACCATCTTATTATTTATTTATCGTATGGCTTTTAGTGCCGGGAGTGTCCGAGGACATATTCGGCTTACCAGAGGCTGTAGCTGCTTCTAGCGGACACCCATAGGGTGAGTTATAAGTTCCGTTCAATTTAAAGTAGTTTCAACTTTCGCTACCAGATGTCAATGATACCTAGTAGTGAACGTTAGAACTTTGATAGAGCGTTCCAACGAAATCCAATCTAGAAACTTAGCTTCACACAAGTTTAGTCTGTGGACGGATCTTTTACATGCCATAAATCTATGACATGGGACTGCCGGCTTTACTTTCCCTCCGAAGGAAGGCATACTGAAGGATTTTAACGCTCTTAAAAAATCCGACGACTTCGGCCAGGTTTGAACCCGCGATCTTGGGCACAGCAGTTCAGCATGCTACCGAAGCCGCGATAACCAACTAAGAGGCCTGTATGTATTTTTTTCCGCCCAAGTCATTGGGCACAGAAGCCAGGTAAATTAGCGATCGTTTTAATATTATCAGGAGAATGTGGAATAGGAAGGCGACAGATGAGAAACACAACAAGTAGCCTATACTAAACTATAAAACTTAGTTAAAGTCTAGGATAGCCTCTCTGTATCAATTAGGATAAGATTAAGATAGTACATAATTAATAGCCATTATTAGTGTTTTGATAATTGTTTATAACATTTAATACAATATAAATGAGTTGTTGGTTTGTGACTTTTGTTTAAATTCATGTTGTGATGTATTAATCTTACTGAGAAGGATTTATGTATTAGGCTATCAGGGAATCGCTGTAACAATCACATGTAATAATAAATACTACTCTCGCTCCAATCTCTGGCTATCTGAGATTTGGAACAGAGGGTATTATATTCTATTCTATTCCTTTCTCTCAACAAAAGATGTCCCTCGTGGTTTAAAGGTACTGGGGCTGTATAATTGTCACGAGGAGTGAATCTTAAGAGACAATATGAATTTTCTAAATGAATCGCTATGAAACAGCTATTCAGACAGTTGTCGAACACGCGTAGGCTATCCTTGTATTATTTATTTATTTATTTATTTATTTATTTATTTATTTATTTATTTATTTATTTATTTATTTATTTATTTATTTATTTATCTATTCGAGGTCATCTATCAAAGTCACGGTTCCTTGATAAACCCAGAGGTATGATGTACTCAAATGAATACTACAAATTTAAGAGATTTTAACTGATCTATCAAAAGGAATTCCCATTTCCAATTTTGTTCAATTCAATGGTTGGTTGGTTCAATATCCAATAATCCAGGCTCACTTCAATTTGCCACGTGTCGGCAAATTTTTAGACACGTAAATTCCGGGCAAAATTCCAGTTTCATGTGATCTCTAAAATAATAGAATTTCAAATGGTCGATAAACCCATACAATTCTCAAAACCTTTAATATATAGGAATTATCCACAGTTACTGTATTGTTATATCCACCATTTGTCTAACTGTGTAGGCTATAGGCTACATGCGCAGAGAATTACTATCGAATGTGAAACGTAACCTCGATTTACACTATCGACCAGCATGGTCGTAGACCATGAGACGACTTGGAAATCAAAGCCAAATAGTTCGAATGTGGATCCTGGTAAATTTCAGTGACCACACTGACGGTGGTTTCCCAAATTAGCATTAGCCTATTTTATAAGAATCAGGAACTCTTGTCATCCTACAACAACATGAATCAACAGATTCCTTTCTCGTCCTGTTAGAGTTCCTTGTAGCCTACTTATCTGGGAATTAAATGAGAGAACAGTTTTATATTTGCGTTTTATCTCACAGGGTTGCTGATATAACCATTTTGCGACATCGTGATCACGTAGCTCCGTAAACTTGGAAGTGTATGTGTGTTGAATCTGTCTAATAACCTGTGTAATTGTGCCGGCTTTAGTAGTGTGTGTATTTGTAATTGGGGTTAGGATCTGGATAGAAGACGGTCGTGACCTTAAGTTAGGAACCATCCCGGCATTCACCTGGAGTAGAAATGGGGAAACCACGAAAAGTCACTTCTAGGATGGCTGACGTAGAAATTAAACCCGCCGCTTCTCAGTTTTGCTTCATGAGGTGCCGGGAATCGAACCCGAGCCTCTGCAGTGACAAAGTGGACAAAAAAATACAATGAAACAACACCGTCTACGAATGAAGGAATACTTAACTAATGTTAATGCTAAAAGGAAACAGTTGAAATGACGTGGCCCTTAATCGGCCGAAACGAAACAAGAATAGTAATCCTTTATCAATGGTTCAAATACTGATTGTCCTAGTAACCGATGTGATGGGTGGGATAGACTGTCCTCAAAACAGGACCATGGCCACTCTAGCTATCAGAATTTGATTTACAACGGTTTTCTAACGTAGGCTATCTCAAGTTTGAGACAGAATAAATGTAAGTCTCTCTAGCATGTGATATATCACTGTTTTCGGAATTGCGCGAACTTATAATTATCAAATGATTGATTACGTCCTGGAATTGACCTCTTCATTGTGATTCTGTCCGAAGATTTTTAGTTAGAATATCATGTAATATGACAATGTCTTTATTTCCTGAGGCTGGCTTATAAAGAGCAATGACTACAAAACGACCAGACCTATGGTAAAACCAGAAATACGTAGGCGTGGCTCACTAAAATGGGAGCATTTCATGATAGCCTGCACAGACTCTAGTAGGAGACAAGCCGACCACCCTCCACGACTTTCTCTCCGCCCTAGCATGTACGCACTATCTCCCACCAATGGCGTCACTCCACCACTCCACAGGAGGGATGAACACACCGCCGTCGTGAGGGGAACTATCATCTATCTTGTGTCACTGCTATTCAAAGTCTCGCAGTAGGAAATGTTGACATAAGGAGCACCTCTAAGAGCAGTGTGCAGTATGTAGGCCTAGAGGCTAGGCAGAGGCATAGTCGCTTTTCTTTCATCCGGAGGTCAATTATTTCGAATCCTGGAGACTGTGGGGTGGAATTTTCACCAAAGAAATCACGTGGCGCTAGAAAGGGTGTCCGGCTTTAAATCCACGACCATAAGTAGACATGTTTGCTCTTTCAAACGTAAAATCATTGGGATAAGGCGAAGAAAGTTGGAACGACCGGAGTAGCTCAATGTTTTAACGCAGAAGGGCATATGTGCACTGACGATCGTCCATGTAGGCTAGTGGTTTCTCATTTTCCACACCAGCCAAATACCTTCCAGTTCACTTCCATAACTTAGTACGTTTTATTGTTGTTGATTCATTTTAGTGGTAAGGGATCTCTTGGTCATCACCCCCGCGTAGATGGGTGTGTGTTGAACTTTTCTGATAACCTGCATTCCCGTGATACGTCACATGACGTCACACCGTGGAATGTAGAGGACAGACGACTCCAACAGCGCTACAGTGCTGGATCATCAGAGAGCCCGTTCCCTTTCTGGAGTGGGGCAAAATTTATCTCATGATTCCAGTTTTATAGACTAACAGTTTAATTTTACGACATGAGATCAAGACTAGTCTACTACGTGATTTTTATTGAAATATTTACAGTTATGTCGGACCTGAAAGTGGGGCATTTCAAATCATCTTATTGCCTATTTGATCGCTTGGGCAAAAATCTTCAAAGAGATGAACATAGTCAATAAAGAATTATGAATAAATGGTGTAACTTATTCTTATAAAATAATAATCATAAAGAAATGAGCTAAGTGCATGACCAAAACTTGCTAAAGAAATACCGGAAAATATCGGCGTTGAACCGACTATGAAAACGCACAGGGTTCACAAATACCGGTAGCCCGGTATGAAGAAAAAGCCCGATGAGATGACACAGAATGAAGCAAGATTTTTCTCTGTTTGCTATTACAGGAAAGAATTAGTGGATGCAATAACTGAATCAATTGAAAGATAGGCTGGGGAGTTTACAACACTAAACAAGAACTTTCCATTCCTGATTGGAAGAGAATTAAAGATACCTAAATGATCAAGAACTTATATAGGCCTTTTACAGTCTACTACGAATTTAGCCAGATTTAAATATTTGTAGAATTGTGAGGGGAGGTAGATACCAACCCACTAAACATGTCTATATCAAGAACTGGGGCTCTGACACTCCCTAAAAGCTGGGTACTACTACTAATAATATAATAAGTCTGGGGTGAACATTTCCCCTCTGACTGCTCCTGTGGGCAGGTGCTGATACGTAGGCTATTCTGGCGGTTGGTGGTGGGGAAAGGTATCTCCCTTATTCGCTCACTGGCTCATGAATCAATAATGTTTACCTGGCCTTATAGTAACTTGATGCTTGGCCAAAACAAATGCACCAGGAATGATTGAGCTGTTTCACGTGGTAGCCATGTGACATCCGTGAACTGGCTATAACAAAGCGTCTCTTCTCAGATGTTTTGATCGGGCGTCAACTTAGAAGGAACATGCTCATTGAGTGCACAGTTCTATTTCCTCTGACTGCAGACTTAGGGAGCTAGAGCAATCGGCTTCCATTTCAAATCGGTAATGATTATCGTCAACCATTCGATAAATAAAAGAGCAATATAACACAAGGTATGCCTACATCTCAAGATTCACATCAATTGAGTTTTCAATCACCAGTTAGCCTACTTTATGACATGCGTGGTCAACAACAGGGACAGAATAGTGTGTTGCAACATTCTTGCGTGCGCCTAGTGTACCTATGTAGGCCTACATAGCCTACATTTTAGCCTACTTGAGTCTGAAAACTAGTTTATATTTCAGTTTGTAATCAGCTGTTGCTTCAAGAGTATCAGATAGTATCGAACGGAAAATAGAACGCATTGATAGACAATGATCGCCGCTAAGGAATCACTTTTCTTACGTTGAGCTCCGAGCGAATATTGCCGTAGATAAACCATAGCTTTAATCTTCTTCAAGTTAGGCCTACAGGGAATAAATGTTATAGACTGCATTTATTTTGTTTGTGTTCCTTATGAATTTAACTTTTTACGCGTGCATTCACAAGGCTTTGTTTTTGTGTTGTGTTGTTTTTGAGGCAGCTCCTGGGATAAGCTTTCAACTGTAGTGTGAGTGTGAAGGTGGGGGAGAGGATACTGTCAGCACCAGGATAAGTCTTCGGATCTCTAAAACGTGCATCTCTTCAGGCTGACACTCTTGGGAATGCTCATGAAGTATTTATGTTTTCCGTAGACTAGCCTAATTGATATCTTCACTCAGAGACAAGCACACAGTTATTGATCTAAATATGTGTGTGTTTCAAACTCAGCTACACCCTGTAGTTCTCTAGAGTAGTTAAAATGGACGAAAAACCAATAGGCCAAACATTACACCCTGTAGACTACAGGGTCTTTCATATAAAGTAAGAACGCCAAGCGGCGGGTTTGTTATCCGCTAGTGTGGTGGCCTTGACCGAGCTTGTGGCGAACCGTGGCCCCCCCCTGCTCTAAGCGTGTGTACAATCCTCTATGAAATATTACCTTATAGAAGTTGCTAGAAGTGTCGTCCTTCCTGAGTTATAGAAGCATTGTATCTGGTAACCACATTTTGGCTGACGCGAGTGAGTCATGCCACTGTATTTTTTCTGATTTTTTATTTTGTGTTTTTAATTGAGCACTGAACCAGTAGTGTCAAAGTTATTTACAATTACGTGAATCTGTGCTAGTGAAGGTGGCACTTCATCAGGAAATTGCTGAACAAATGCATCACGTACCCGCCGAGCCGAATCGTAATTATAATAAATTGTACACAAAAATACGATGTTGCAATGATAACTGTCTCAACATGTTAGCAACTGTGGTTCAGACTGGCGACTGACAACACCTGCACGATTATTGCAAGGTCAAGTTTGTGCTATGCGCGCGCTTTCAATACTACAGCAGGGGGCCGTGGCGCGTCACAAGGTCGGCCAAGCCGGCTTCAGCAGCGAATGACAAAGCCGCCGCTCGCCGTTCTTACTTTATATGAAAGACCCTGTATATTTACGTACCAGAGAGCCGCCTCATTTACCCGTCTGCTCTGAGCAAAATATTATCATAATATACGAAACACTCAAATTTTCAGTTTTCCTTTATGATTAATTTTAACATGTTTGCGGAATATCAAGCAGACTGATATATCCGGGGAAGTAGTGCCACGTGCCTGGAGAAAACACGGGTCTTAAATTAAAAATCCGACCGGGAATATCCGTTTGTGATCTATCGTTCAAGGTCTGAACCATGAAATCTTGCAGAGGAGCTTTCTTAAAACTTGTTTCCTTACGGTGGAATGTAGAGGAGGCGCTACTCCTCCTCCTGCTTGGAGAGCTGAGTCATTGTGATCTGCAGCATGGAACGAAGAACCTTGAAGGCTTTAACCTCACGCACGAGATAAACTGTTTCCAGAAAAACTACTACGCAACTGGAGATAATTAGCGAAAGAACAGTAGACTCACGGCTCGAGGTCTTGAGAGTAAAAACAAGTTTGTTCTTCAAGTGGAAATAACTTATGAAAAAAGGAATTCAAAACCTTCTACTATAGTACTGAGAAAAGTGAATGAAATTTGAACAACGGACTTTATGAAGTGGTAATAAATTTAGGCAATTGGAAGCCAAAGAAGAAATCGGAGAGAATTACTGTAGCTTAAAACCTGTGTAGGTTACCTAAGGGTAATTTTCCCAAATTGACAATATGACACTTGACTTCCTAGACTTTCAACTACCCCATTCGTGAGAGATTATTGTTCATAATTGTTAGCAACAACGTCGAAAAAGAATTCTTTTAATATGACCGCCCTTCAAGAGTTCCACTGATACTGTTTATTCCAGGTTCTGTTTAGGCTACTATTTCAGGACGCTTTTCATCTCCATTGATTCCTCTTCCCTTTCAACCTGATATATTAATTATTTTATTGTAACTCCTTTGCCGACAACGATAGCCACGCTCGCCAAAGCGCAGCGCTAGGCCATGGGGTCAAGTTCTCTGCGGACTCGGTAGACGAGGGTTCGAGTCCCACCGTCGGCCGTCCTTGAAATGGTTTTCCGTGGTTTCCAATTTTCAACTCCACGCAAATGCTGGGACCGTACCTTCTGTCAGGCCACGGCCGCTTCCTTCCCCTGGTTCATTCATCTTCATTCATTTCATCTCTCATTAACTCATCTCATGAGGTTGGCATCAGAAAGGGCATCAGGCTGTAAAATACATCCGCCACTTAGAATGCCATCGCACATCATCACCGACCCAGTTAGCGTGGTCGTTACGGTTTGGCTGCAGGCAGTCGCTCACATCAGCAGCGTCGAATCCCCCCGCCGGCAACCTTGAAGATGGTCTTGTGTGGTTTCCCATATTCCAGATTTGATTAAGATGGGTCTATTAACTCCGCCCAATCAATACTTATAATTTCTTACTACAAAATGTACTTTAACATACTACAGGGGCATGTTTCGGGCAACAACTTTGCCCTTCCTCAGCCTGTCACAGATTCATCAACAATGTGTACATTCAAAGGACACTCCTGTTATTTAAAGCATGCAGAAATTGTACATTTTCCCTGTGGATAAAACTATACATTTAAATCAATTTCACACAAATTGTAAAAAATTATTTTAAAAAATTGACACATTAAAAAGTTGTTTCTTAAAATTTATGGTTGGGAATGTATGAGTCGACTGTTGTTCGAAACATGTAGGCTACTGAGGTTTAGGTGGGTTTCATGAGAAAGCTAGCTATTGCAATGGTAGACTGTCATGTTGCGATTTCCTAAAAATGTCGACATTGTATCTTCGCGTTTCACATCCCTCCGACCCCAAACCCTCTGTCAGTTCAAAAGTGTATATGCCGCATATAGACTAGGTTACCGTACTGTGCGGGAGTTTCTAGCGGAATGGCAACTTTGGTAACACTGAATACATTCGCTCCTCATTGGTTAGTGATGCTGCGGTTGTGCTACAAACGGCAGGGGAGGCAGAGCTTCACGCACTCTACTACTGTAGTCTATTGGTAACAGTGAAGCGATACATTTCAATAGCATAAAGCAACCAATGTGTCGTATAATCTTCCATGCTTACATAAAGTGGTGGACCTTTGGCATTGTACATTTGTTGTTCATTTATTTATTTATTTATTTATTTATTTATTTATTTATTTATTTATTTATTTATTTATTTATTTATTTATTTATTTATTTATTTATTTATCTTATGTCTTTGCTGTAGCAAAGTTGGGGCCCATGGCCTAGGCTACATATGAAACAATTTTATGAAATACAATAAATACAAATTCATTATGATGATTAATAATAATTAGTAGCCTAAATAAGAATAAGAATAGTTTTGCGTGACCGTTAATCTCGAGGACATGAGCCACGAGACATCACTTTTACGTGGAATCCGAATCACAGGGCGTTATATTTCACTGAGAAAGTCTTTCATGCAATGACCGGGAATGGAACATCGGTGAGAGGCAAGCAGCTTGACCACTGCATCATTATTCACAACTGTTGTGCCAGTAAATATGTGTTCACGCTCTGCCTGTTTCATGTTACCAGGATAATTCCCAAATTGCTTCATCTTGAGGGAGCATGTTCGTAATGTGGAGGCGGTACAGTAACCTCATGGTGCAGTGGCTAACGTTCTTGGCTGCCACCCGGGAGGTCAGGGTTTGATTCCGGCTTTGCCAAGAAATTGTAATTCTGGTCTGAGGCTGGAACGGGGTACACTCAGCCTCGTGAGGCAAAACTGAGAATAGGAGGGGTCGATTGCTACCTCAGCGATCCTGGAAGTGGTTTTCCACTACCATTCCAGGCAAATGCTGGATGGTTCCTAACTTAAGGCCACGGCCGCCTCCATCCCAATCCTACCTCCAATTTACAAATACACACACTCGTACAGCCATCACAGGTTATCTCACAAATTCCACACACACACCCAATGCACCACACACCACAATGTCGCAGCCCCTAAAATAAGCAACAACAATTGTAAGTGTTACCAAACGCCTAACATTTCCCCTTTATCAGTGAATAATAGTCTATTTATAGCCTCCATGTAATATAATAGCGTGTTGACTGACTGTAAATTATAAATTGAGTAACGGGTCACTTCCCAGACTACGCATAGGCTAAGTAAACTCCCAAACCAGGAACCGTGGGATAGGGGCCTACCCGCTGTCTGTTCTGCCCCACAACCATGTTTCTCTAGCCTGCCGTCTGCTCCAATTCCGTCCGTCCCCTGTTCTCATGGTCTATTGAGTTCAAACAGGCAGGGAGATAGAGCAGTAAGGGCCAAGTCATGTTAAGAATGAATTATTTGCATCGCAGAAAGCATAAAAGCGGTTCGATACCGTGCGTCCGAGGTGTGAACAGAAGAAGCTCAATTCCAACATAATATTAGTTTGTGGCCGTCTACCATAGTCAATGTACAGTACAGTAGGCTATGTGTTGATATGTAATTAATCTTGTAATTAAAATGGCACCAGCATAATATTATGCATTATATTTGACATCGATTGCCGCGTACAGTTGCTGTTTCGCAATGCGACTACTGTAGTGTACTGCTCGGGTCCAAGCTGCGTGAACCTGAGAGGAATGTGGACCGCGGACTATGAGAAGTAATGGTGACGAGTGATGAGGTTTCCCGGTCCGTGCAAAGTAACAGAACCTAATACATTGGTCGGTGACTCACTCACTCATTCGCACCACCATAGTGGTTTGAGTAACGGCCCTACGATAGCAGTGTTGGAATATCACGGCGGGCTGTTGACAGATCCTTCTCTTCTTGCCTGACTCTTTCCTGCCCCTTCCCCTCACCCCGCAAGTTCTCAGAGCTTGGACCCGAGCAGTAGTCCGGTGTCCAGCTGGAATATCTCCGTCTTTTGATTTCACTGTGTGTTAACACCAGGGTTCTGCTTTATCACCATTATTATTCATTCTCTGCATGGATACAGCAACGGACTCTTCTTTACGTGGATAATGTGGTACTTTCCGAAGAAATGCGCCTTGAACTCCAACACGAGACGTAAATTTGGAATGACAGACTGGCTGAAAATGGACTGCGTCGTGACATCTCGAAGACACGATATCTAGAATGTGGCCCGAAAACCAGCGGTTCCCTCAGAATCAATGATCAAGACCTGAAGAAGTACCAAAGATCCATCGATACCTCTACCGGCGATGCTACTTCTGATACCGAGCGAGGGTAAACGCAGCTTGACTCAAGTGGTGACAAGTCACCTGAGTTTTCTATGATAAAAAGATGCCTCCATATTTAAATGCAAAAGTTTACAAAACCGTGGTACGCCCAGCGGCAATCTATGGGGTGGGCATGAGCAGATACTACTACAGTACATACAATGCAGATGCTGAAGCTGCGATGGACCCTGGGACTCACTCGATGTAACAACGTAAGGAATACAGGTGTTCGACGAAGATTGGGCATCGCTCTGATCGAGAGTATGAGAGGGAAGCCCGGCTCCGCTGGTATGGTCACCTACTGAGAAGTCAAGAAAACTCAGTCACTAAAACAGCTCTTCAAATTGACCAGAGTGGAATGCAACTACGTGGAAGGCCAGCAAAGCGGTGGACCGACAATAGGCCTATCAAGGTCGACATGCACGATTTTGGCTTAAAACAGGAAGATGCTAACGACAGACTGAAATGAAGGAGATGTAACATAGCAGCGAATCCTCCACGACGCGGCGGGATAAACGCTAGGAGACAGAGATATGTAACATCTACCCACTATAAACGACTTTCACACTAAAATTCGTCAGGTTAGACTACATGTCTTGATTTTCATGTTATCCGGGACTGTTTTCCAATAATAGGCCCAATAATAATAATAATAATAATAATAATAATAATAATAATAATAATAATAATAATAATGAAAAATGAAAATCCACAGCCTGCTTCCAATAATAATAATTAAGAATTAAAAAGTCGCAACATATGGAAACCTGTCGTGTTATACTCCGTGAGCTGCCAGAATACGATTGACAGTTCTCGCCTAGCCATGTGATCAGGGAACAAGGTTGCCAAACAGTTAGAATAACAAGTGAACACACTGTAAAGGCTAGAGATGCAGCTGACCAGGCACTAACGTACGTGGGCTGTAATATTGCAACGCTGAGTATTATGACACCAACTATGCGAACATGGATTGGTCAAGAGGCGGAGGGGTGATGACTGACGTGGAACTTCCTGCCAAATGTCAATCCTATTCAGGCAGCTCACAGAGTATAGGAAGACAGAAGGATAATATTGTTACGTGCCACCCCCCTAGTGGCACTTTTGTTAACTGGATTACGGTGGGTACAAAGCACAACACCAATTACTGCTTAAAGAAATAATTAACTTGATTGTGGCCAGAAAGATACACTACTCACCAGCAAATACAAGCAATTAGGACCTTACTCCAGTTTCCTCACGTCTCTTCCTTATGGAGCGCTCTTGCCTCCTTTCACTTGTCAACAGACCACAGTTAATTCTCTGCTAATGAGTCCGGTCCCGTACGCTAGCTGGAAATAGCTGCACTAAGTCTGTCACTGTACTACACACTGTTTCACAATGCACCACAATCACCTCTGTTGCTCGGTGAAATCACACTCACTCAAAACACAGGCAGTCCCCAGTAAGCTCCTCACTCCCTTCGCTGTCAAGAGAATCGGCTTCACTAGGGGTTTCGCAAGTCACCACACTTCTGTCGCTCAGGATAATCGCTCGCACTAGCTCGTAAAACACAACAACCCCCACTGCTTGACTGGTCGCACTTATATAGCAGGCCGGTGACTCAATAAATGCTTCTAGATCCATCCAGGGTTCACGGCTTCCTGAGGTTTCCATCGCTGGCTCAGTCACGAATATTCTGGACCATCCCTTTGTCCTAGTAGCCCTGTTGCATAAGGCGTACGCAATACACGAGGCAGGGCACAGCCCAGCCCAGGAGCAGTTGTGACTCATGCGGCGAGCTATGACACAAACTCACAGCCGTAACACCACCCCCTTCCTAAAAAGGCTGATCGTCCCGATCAATCATTGGTCCGTCTGTGTCCCTCCGTAGGCTGCCAGGCGATCTCGATGCACGATCTTCATCTTCGCCCTCGGGCTCCGCTGGATCCTGTAGACGACATCGTTGATCCGTTTCACGACTCGGTACGGGCCCTCCCAGGACTTCTGCAGTTTGGGTGACAGGCCTTTCTTCCGTAATGGGTTGAAGAGCCAGACCAGGTCGTCCTCGTGGAATCCGCCGGCATCCGTCTGCTGGTCGTATCGGGTCTTCATTCGGTCGGTCTCGATCCGCAGTTTCCTCCTCGCGAACGCGTGCACGTCCTCCAGTTGGTCGACCAGTTCTTGACAATACTGGCTTACCGGGATCGGATCATTCCCAGGTCGGCCGAAGGCAAGATCGACAGGTAGACGGAGCTCCCTCCCAAACATGGCCCGGGCTGGTGTGCACCCGGTGGCTTCATGCACGGCGGCGCGGTAGGCCAGGAGAAATAGTGGAAGATGTTTGTCCCAATCCCTCTGGTGCTCGCTGACGGCTATTCGGAGATGGTTCTCGATGGTGCGATTGAATCGCTCTACCATCCCGTCGGACTGAGGGTGTAGCGGCATTGTCCTTGTCTTCCGGATTCGCATCAGCTGGCATAGGTTCTGGAACACCTGCGACTCGAAGTTCCTCCCTTGGTCGGAGTGCAGTTCCAGGGGTACTCCGTACCGGCTGACGAATTCCTTCACCAGGGCCTCTGCAATCGTCGCGGCTTCTTGGTTAGGGAGCGCATACGCCTCCGGCCATTTGGTAAAGTAGTCGCTGACGACTAATATGTAGCGGTTCCCTGCCTCGCTTAACGGGAATGGCCCAGCAACATCGATGGCCACTCTCTCCATGGGGCCGCCCACGTTGTAGGTCTTCAGTGCACCCCGTCGTCTTCGTCCTGGGCCCTTGCTGGCTGCGCAATCATGGCACCTCGCCAGTGGTTCTCCACGTCTGTTCGGCATCCGATCCAGTAGAACCGCTCTCTCAGCTTCTCCTGGGTCTTCTTTATCCCTAGGTGTCCACCAGATGATCCTCCATGAACTTCCTTCAGGACTTCCTCCGTCATAGCCTTTGGAACGACGACTTGTTACCGAGATGTCTTCCCGTCGATGCTCTCCCAGGTACGGCAGATGAGGCCATCCCTTACAATCAGCGAGTCCCACTGTGCCCAGTAGGACTTAAACTTTGGGCTGTAGTCACTCACAATGTTCCACCCGGGTCTGGGGACATAGGCCCTCTTCCATTCGGCTATCAGTCCCAGGTCATCATCTTCTGCTTGTGCCCGCGTGAAAGATTCGCGGCTCCAGCTCCCTTGAAGTTCCACAGTAGTCCTTCGGCACTGTATCCCGGTGTTCTCCTCCCTTCGGGCACAGAAGGTGCAGTCTTCGGGGCACGGTCTTCGTGACAGGGCGTCGGCGTTAGAATGCAGTTGGCCTTTCCTGTGCTGAATCTCAAAGTTGTACTGTTGAAGCCTCTCTAACCACCGCGCGAGTTGACCCTCGGGCTGCTTGAAGTTCAGGGGCCACCGCAGGGATGCATGGTCGGTCCTGATGAGAAATTCTTGCCCGTACAGGTACTTGTGGAAGTGTTCAATGGTCTTCACGATGGCGAGCAGCTCCTTCCTGGTGACGCAGTAGTTCCTTTCTGGCTTTGACAAGGCCTTGCTGAAGTAGGCCACTACTCTCTCCTCGCCGTCCACTACTTGCGACAGGATTCCCCCTATGCCAAAGTCGCTGGCATCGGTATCGACGATGAACCTTGTTCCAGGTCTGGGGTAGGCCAGAATAGGTGCGGTGCACAGAGCCTGCTTGAGTTGTACGAAGGCACTGTGGCATCCTGCTGTCCACGTGAAGAGTTGGTCCTTCTCAGTCAGTCGATGTAAAGGTTTGGCGATGTCGGCGAATCCTCTCACGAAGCGACGGTAAAAAGTGCAGAGTCCCAGGAAGCTTCGTAGTTGGGACTTGTCCTTCGGAACTGGCCACTCCCTCACAGCTGCGGTCTTCTCTGGGTCGGTGCGCACCCCTTCCTCGGAGACGATATGCCCAAGGTACTGGACCCGCTTCTGGAAGAGCTGACACTTCTTGAGGCTCAACTTCAGCTGGGCAGCCCGTAGCTTCAACAAGATCTCCTTCAGGTTGCTGTAGTGCTCCTCGAAGCTTCTCCCCAGAACGATGACGTCGTCTAGGTAGACCAGGCAGGTCTTCCAGTGTAATCCCCTCAGAATGGACTCCATTAGCCTTTCGAAGGTCGCAGGGGCGTTGCACAGACCGAATGGCATGACGGTGAACAGCCATAGCCCGCTGCCCACAGAGAACGCAGTTTTCTCGTGGTCCTTAGGGTGGACCTCCACCTGCCAGTAGCCACTCTTCAAATCCAAGGTGGAGAACCATCTCGACCCTGATATGGTGTCCAGGGTGTCGTCGATCCGGGGTAGAGGGTAGCTGTCCTTCTTCGTGACGTCATTCACCCGCCTGTAATCCACGCAGAACCTGGTGGAACCGTCCTTCTTCTTCACTAGCACGACCGGAGAACTCCAAGGACTATGTGATTGCTCGATCACCCCTTGCTCCTTCATCTCTTCTACCATCCGGTCGACTTCAGCTAGCTCGGTGAGCGGGACACGTCGGAATGGGGCCCTAATCGGTGGGCTGTCCCCAACGTCGATTCTGTGCTGAACCAAGCTTGTCCTGCCGAAGTCTTTGCTCCCCACAGAGAAGACGTCCTGGAATTCGCGTAGCAGGTCCTGAAGTTGGCGTGATTGTTCCTCGTCTAAATGGTCCTGGGATCCTTGGTACAGCTTCTGTAGTTCTTCTGGCAGTGTGCGTCTTCTTCGGTTGTCCGTCTGCAGGTGTCCGTCTGTCGTATCTGTGATGCGGGCAATCCAAGTAACGGGCTCGCAGACTCCTAGGTTGGTGTCCCGGTGAACCGTAATGTCGTAGTCGTTCAGGTTGGACAGGCGGACGTACGGCCGAGACGTCGTATTGATGAGAGTCTTGGCAACTAGCAATCCTTTTGTCTGGATGTCCTCATATTTTGGCTCGATGACAGCCGCCACTCCCTCAGCAGTTCCGTCGACAATTACGGCAGCGCTGACCTCCGTCCTGGCGGGAACGATGACGTCTTCTCTCAGCCTTACTCGTCGTGCGGTGATGGACTCGTGCGCCGGTTGCAAAGCAAGTTCCTCACCTCCGAAGTGCAGAGTGTTGGTACTCAGATCCAAGATGATGTTGTTCTGGTCCAGGAAATCCAGTCCGATGATCACTTCATTTGATACGTCAGCCACAAACACTGGATGCTTTATCGCCCGTCGACCAATGACGAACTCCAGTGATGCTTCGCCATGTACCGGTGCGGTCTCTCCGGTCGCGGTTATTAGCTGGAGGTTCCTTTGTGTGGGTTGCACTCTCCACTTCGGGATCACGGTGGGACTGACGATGGTCCTCGATACTCCCGTGTCGATTAGCATGGGCCAGCTCTCTCCGTTGACGACTCCGTCGACCATCAGGCTGCTATTGTCCCTCCGTAACTTCGTCACACGAACCTGGACTGCCGGGGCTTGACGACTGTTACAAGCCAACCTTTGCCCCCCAAGGCTGGCTAATACTCGTTTCCCTGGGTCGCGCGGTTTTCAGACGACTGATTTCCCGTCGGATACTCTCGGCGGCGGCGATCACCGCAGTTCTTGCTCAGGTGGCCTTTCTTACCGCAGGTCCAGCAGGTCTGTAGTCCTCTTCCGGGCCGCCTCTCCGGTTGCCTTCCGGCTGTGTCGTTGCTGGTGGTGCCGCGACTATCGAAGAAACGGCTTAGCGCCCCCATTAATTTGTCGGCCAGGAGCTTGGTCTCGTTGGTTTTTACTGGTTCGTCGACGTCCACTTGACGCACCCGCGCGTGCATTCTGGATGCCTGTTTTGCCGTCTCGAACTCAAGTGTGTGGCTCAGCGCATCTGTCAGGGTCTTATTGCGCGCGAGTCGCAGCGCCTGTTGAGTGTCCATGTCCCGTAGCCCGTCGGTGAAAGTCTGCGTCGCTATCTGCTCCAGAAAGTCGGCCGGCGCTGTTGGGTAGGCGAGCCTTACGAGGCGTGCGATGTCCATCTCGAACTCCTGCAGGGTTTCCGCGTTCTTCTGTACCCGGGTCCGGAGCTGCATCTGGTAGGCCTGCTGAAGATGGCTATCTCCATATCGGGACTCCATATGGGCGATCAGTGAAGCGTAGTCCTTGGATCCAGTCGGGATGGCCTGAAGGACGTTAAGGGCGTCACCTCTCAGCGCTACAATGAGAGCTGTAGCCTTTTCTGTGTTGTTCCAGTTATTTATGGAACAGGCCGCCTCGAACTGACGTAAGTAGGTGCTCCACGGGACCTTTCCGTCGAAGGTTGGGGGCGTCACTCTGCTATGTCCCGTTCCTGATATTCCCGGTGTAACGGTGGGCGGGCGTTGGCGCAGCTCGGCAACTTCCTCTCGTAGAGCGTTGAATTTCTCTTCCATCCCCGTCAGTGGGCGTTGGCGCAGCTCGGCAACTTCCTTTTGTAAGGCGTTGAATTTCTCCTCCACCCCCATCAGCGGGCGTTGGCACAGCTCGGCAACTTCCACTTGTAAGGCGTTGAATTTCTCCTCCACCCCCATCAGCGGTCGTTGGCACAACTCGGCAACTTCCACTTGCAAGGCGTTGAATTTCTCCTCCACCCCCATCAGCGGGCGTTGGCGCAGCTTGGCAACTTCCACTTGTAAGGCGTCGAACTTCTTTTCCACTGCTGCGACTTCCGGCCCTGTTCTAATTTCCTTTGGCTTTCCTCTAATTTCGTTAGCAGACACTCTTCCAGATTTTTCTGGCCATCCAGAAATTTGGCGGTTAGGTCCTCTGCTAACTTATTCTGACCGTCTTCTAATTTAGAAGTTAGGTCCTCGGCTAAATTCTTCTGGCCGTCTTCTAGTTTGGCAGTTAGGTCCTCGGCTAACTTTTTCTGGCCGTCTTCTAGTTTGGCAGTTAGGTCCTCGGCTAACTTCTTCTGGCCGTCCTCCTTCTTCTTCTGGCCGTCTTCCATCTTCTTCAGGTCATCCTTCAGGTCTTTGGCTAATTTCTTCTGGCCGTCTTCCATCTTCTTCTGGCCGTCTTCCATCTTGGTTTCCATGCCATTTAACTTTTCTAGCAATGCTGCGAATTGCTCTTCCATTTTAGATGTTTGTCTTGTAAGGGGCATGCACTCACAGGAAAATTTAAAAAAGACCTGCTCGGGTTTTGAAACCAGGACCGTCAGGTGTTGTGCTTGTGCTTGAGTTCGTAATCCGGCTTCTGACACCAGTTGTTACGTGCCACCCCTCTAGTGGCACTTTTGTTAACTGGATTACGGTGGGTACAAAGCACAACACCAATTACTGCTTAAAGAAATAATTAACTTTATTGTGGCCAGAAAGATACACTACTCACCAGCAAATACAAGCAATTAGGACCTTACTCCAGTTTCCTCACGTCTCTTCCTTATGGAGCGCTCTTGCCTCATTTCACTTGTCAACAGACCACAGTTAATCCTCTGCTAATGAGTCCGGTCCCGTACGCTAGCTGGAAATAGCTGCACTAAGTCTGTCACTGTACTACACACTGTTTCACAATGCACCACAATCACCTCTGTCGCTCGGTGAAATCACACTCGCTCAAAACACAGGCAGTCCCCTGTAAGCTACTCACTCGCTTCTCTGTCAAGAGAATCGGCTTCACTGGGGGTTTCGCAAGTCACCACACTTCTGTCGCTCAGGATAATCGCTCGCACTAGCTCGTAAAACACAACAACCCCCACTGCTTGACAGGTCGCACTTATATAGCAGGCCGGTGACTCAATAAATGCTTCTAGATCCATCCAGGGTTCACGGCTTCCCGAGGTTTCCATCGCTGGCTCAGTCACGAATATTCTGGACCATCCCTTTGTCCTAGTAGCCCTGTTGCATAAGGCGTACGCAATACACGAGGCAGGGCACAGCCCAGCCCTGGGGCAGTTGTGACTCATGCGGCGAGCGATGACACAAACTCTCAGCCGTAACAATATCAATGTTACATGCTTAGCTTTTGCAGATGATTTGGCAATCCTCTCCGGAGAAGAACGAACGGCAATTCACCAGATTGAAGTCTTCAAAGAATGTGCTGGGAAAGTAGGGTTGCAAATCTCCTTCACAAAAACTGAATTCATGGCTACAAAACACATTGAAACCCAAACTTTGGTAACAAAATACGGTTCAATCAACAAGGTTAATCATTTCAAATACTTAGGTGAAATTATTGAACCTACAGGCACAGAAAGAATAGCACAAAGAACACGTGAACTCAAAATGCGGAAAGCATATGGGAAAACCGCAAACATCTACAACAAAAAATGCATGAGCATTAACACTAAAATTCGACAACACGCGACGGTCATCAAACCCGAAACACTCTACGCCAGTGAGACCTTAAAATTCAGTTATAAAGGGGGTCTTGAAAACATCAAGAAAGCTGAAAGGAAAATCATCCGAAAAATGCTTGGCCCAAGACTTACTGATGAAGGATATAGTTTACAATCGCACAAGATCACAGAAAAATATTCAAATATTGAAACCGATTTCCGTAAACGACGCTTGAAATTTTATGGACACATTATGAGGCTAGATGACAACCGATTAACAAAGAAAATATTGATGTACTCACAAAAATTAAAGACGACAACGGTTTGGATTAAACAAGTCCAAACTGATCTCAATAACGCCAACATCACACCCACAGATATCGAAGACCGCAAAACTTTCAGACATAAGATCTGCACTTGGGAAGCTGCATCAGAAGATAAGCCCAGCAGACCTAGGGGAAAATGGACTGACGAACGTCGAGCTAAACATAGCGACATGATGAAAGAATTCTGGAAGAACAAGAAAAATAACAGCAACAGATCATAACTTGCTTTATGTGATCCTGTATGGGTCGAAACATTCTAAATAAATAAATAAATAAATAATAATAATAATAATAATAACGTCTGGCTTCGGGTGCCGGGTGCAAGCTTTGTTAATTGACGCCCAGAGGTCAGCTTGCATGTTGAATTTTATTGCTCCTTGGAGCGCAATGAAAGCCAAGGAGATTAGATATCTAAGCTCCTTGACACTATAGCGCTTTCTAGTAGAGAAAGGAGGAACTTTCTGTTTTGGTGGAAAATCCCGAGATTAATTTTGCCATTATGAACACAGCCTACTGAATTCAAATGGGTTCTTTAGCATGCCAACAACTTTTGACATGCGTACTGTGAATTTTGTCGCCTTTAAAAAATCACTTACCACGGCCAGGAGCGAACCTGCAAGCTTGGGGTTGGTAGTCTGACACGATAACCACTCACCCACCGTGGTAAGCAATAATAATAGACTGATAATAATAATAACATAAAACTGATCAACGGTGTCACAACAAGATACCTCTAACTCTACAAGTATCCCGTAGACTACAAGATGGAAGAAATCTCTACCTTTACTATAGCCTACAACTAGAAGAATCTTATTGAAACTTTTGCAGGCGTCAGATATTTTTTTTAATTATTTTACTTCTTTTACAAGTGTTAGCCTAATGAAATAATACTAGATTTGAATCGGTCATTTGGAAAAAGGTACATTTTGTTGCCAATTGCATGTTTTCTGATATCATGCAGTTGAAATGTAGATGCATTGAAGCATGCAAAACAGACACTTCATAGACCTCTATCTACGTAAGGGAGATAGGATTTACATCCCCGAACAGTACAGTCATCAAACACCAATACATTTTCTGTGAAACGTGTGAGCACCTCAGATATTATCGACTACATAAGATACATTATAAAAATCAGTGTTATCAACTAATTTTTTAGGAAGAAACATAGTTAGAAAGGATAAAATAGGTTTCTACATTTCTGGCTTTAATGAATTTCAGTACGTTTGTGAAGCACCTGGAGTTCTAACAGTGTCTAAGTGGATCTCGAGCCCCCAGATTTGTCAGGATAATTAGCTTTGTCTAAGCCGAATGGACTTCGTCCCGCTTTACCGACATTACACGACTTTTAAGCCTAGGTTAATGGAAAATTGTCCATTAATATTCAGAAGGTCAATGACATCAGAAAATTGCTACAGTATATTGGTGATGAACATACTACTGTAGTTTCTACCATGACATCGTGAACAACTACTAACTACTAACCAGGAAGCACTCCAAGAAGTTGGAAGTTCTTGTTTTATATTTTCAATTTACATACCGTCCTTGACAAATAATGCTACAGATTGATTGAATACACATTGCAATGATAGTAAAATCAAAATTAAATTGGTGAGTTTAATTTATAAAATAATTAATTCACTTGGAAAAGGGCACATCTCCTAACAAAAATCGTTTTTTTTTACCCATTAGGGATGGAATTTGAAATCCGTATTATAGGAATAAGGATAACTGTGAGGTAGTGGGTTAGATTTCCACCTCAGCCACCCTAGACATTGGTTTCTCGCCTGTGCTCCAGGAAAATATCGAGATTGAACCTAAGCCTAACTGAAGACCACATCTCAACTCTAGCCCCAATCACAAGTAGTATATAGGCTACTACACACGTAAGTACAATAACGCAGACAGATTCGATACACTCCCAAATACACGATCATTAATAATCACAATATCGTAAGCCCCTGAATGAAATAACGTCTCGTCTCTCACAGTAAAAGCGACAATGCTGCCAACATTTCACAACTGTATTAAATCCACCCAGCAATACATGGCACGATCGTGTGCCAAGGAGCAGTTAACATCGATGTTACTTAAAGCAACGATTATTCTTGATTATGGTTTCCTTTACCGCCATTCATGTCGCAACCAAAACACAACAATACGCAAGATGAAGTCAAAATTAACAGCTTTCTTCAATAGGCCTCTAGAGAACATAGTCTACTGTATATCATAATTATGTTGCATTACGTTAGGGTTTGGTATTTCGCCCTTCCAGTTCTGGGACTAAAATGTCAAATTAGGTTCACATGAGGACTACCGTGGACTATCATTTCGGCCCTATTATATGTCCAATATAGGCTACCTGGGGACATCATTTTAATAATCAGAAAAGAAAAGACATACACATTCCAACTTACTTACGGTAGGCCTTCACAGATTTCAATACCAACCCAACAATCATAAATGTTCTACCTTAACACAGATGTCATCAAAGTGGAGGGGGGGGGGGCGGCCCCCCTCGCAGAGAGTGATAAAGGGGGGTGTCGGCTCTGATTGAAATATTTATATTTTATATTCTGTAACAAATATTTCTATCCTCAATATTCATGAATCTATCATAGACAGGAAGCTCCCAAGACCATTCAAGAATAATAAACTCGAAATTTCGCTGTCGTATTTCACAAGAACTGACCAGTAGATCCTGCCAGCAGAAATTCTGAGAAAAGATGGCGAGTATAACTTAATTTAAACGCAGGATTCAGGGAAAACCAACAAAGAAGTGGAATCTTGAAGCATTTAAAAGCGAGCGGACTAAAAAGCAATATCAGGCAGCCACTGATTACAACATATCATCATATGCAAACAACTCACAAACTGTTGATCATTTATGGTCAATAGCCAAATTCTCCATCGAAAAGGCTGCTGAAGACTATGTGGGATTTGTGGAAAGAGTGAATCGCAAACCATGGATCACACAGGACATTCTCTTAAAGATGGATGAAAGAAGAAAATTTAAAAACGACTCTTCAGAAGTAGGCAGAAATAACTACCGAATGCTAAAGAACCAGATTGATCGACTCTGTCGGGAGAAGAAAATGGAGTGGTGGCAGTCAAAATGCGAAGAGATCGAATTTCTGCAAAAACAAGGAAGAACAGATTTAGCCTACCAAAAGATCAGGGAAACTACTAAGAAACAAAAAGGATTCCGCACTAGACAGTTCCGTGATACACATGGGAATCCTATATCAGACCTGAATTACAAGAAGGAACACTGGAGGATGTATGTTGAAGATCTATACGCAGAACCAATTCCATTCCTTTTGTCAACACGTGGCGAGGAAGACAGGCCAATTGCAGAAGATAGAATTATTAGATCAGAGTTCGATGAAGCTCTAAAATCAATATCTATGGGTAAAACACCAGGTATCGACAATGTTCCCGCCGAACTAATCAAGAATAGTGGGGATAGTACACTTGAATGGATATTCAAATTGGTAGCAAGAATTTTCGAAGAAGGTAAATGGCCTCAGGAGTTTTACACCAGCATCATCATTCCAATTCCAAAGAAGACTGTACCAGTTGAATGTAGTGACTATCGGACCATTAGTCTCATCCCTCATGCATCAAATATACTTCTGCAGATTTTAAGGAAAAGGATGGAAATATACATCGAACAGTATCTAGACAACTCTCAATTTGGCTTTCGAAAGAATATGTCTACACGTGATGCTATCGGGTCCTTGCGATGTCTTGGAGAAAAGTTGTTAAGTGTAAACAGAAACCTTTACGTGTGCTTTGTGGACTTCGAAAAAGCATTTGATAAAGTCAGCTGGCACAAGCTGTTTCCTCTTCTGAAACAAATAGGTTGTCCCCATCGATTAATCAGATTAATATTTGATCTGTATATAAATCAAACTGCTGTTGTTCGGCTTGGAAGTGACGTATCAGAACCCGCTAAGATCCGCAAAGGTGTGCGACAAGGGTGTTTGCTGTCCCCTGGACTGTTCAATGCCTTCGCTGAAGCTATAACTAAGTGGGCTTTTAAAGGTTCTAATATGGGAGTGAAAGTTGGTGGAAGACTTATCCAGAATATTAAATTTGCTGATGATCTGGCATTACTTGCAGTAAATCCGCATACATTAACAAACATGTTGCAATGTTTAAATGATACAGCTACAGAATATGGAATGAAAATCAATTTTAAGAAGACCAAGATTCTGGTGATAAGTAAGCATCAACACGAACTAAATATTACCATAAATAAAGAACCAGTACAACAGGTCAATCGTTTTAAATACCTTGGCCAGATCTTCACAGAAGACCTACGATGTGAAGTTGAAATCAGGAGCCGTATAGCCATGGCCAAGCAGGCATTCCGTGAAAAGCATTCTCTAATTTGTCAACGCTCGATGTCCCTCAGCCTTAGAAAACAACTGGTTAAGACCTACATATGGCCAGTTGCAATGTACTGCAGTGAGACCTGGTCAATGAATAGAGGTGACATTAAACGACTAGAAGCGTTTGAGATGTGGTGTTGGCGCCGAATGGAAAAGATCAGTTGGGTAGAGAAAATGACAAACATAACGGTGCTGGATCGAATAAAGGAAAAACGGCAAATGATCCGCCAGATATATAGAAGGAGATCCACCTGGCTTGGCCACAGGTTACGACATGGTGGTCTGATGATCGACATTCTAGAAGGCAAAATACCCGGAAAACGCCCTCGCGGGAGGCCACGGAACACTTTCATGAGATCTTTCCTACATAGCTCTGGCCTACGAAATTATGAAATGGTCAAAAGGACAGCACAAGACCGAACAACGTGGAGAAGACTCATTGTAGGGGCAGACCAGTCGCTTGACTGAAAAACATGATGATGATCTCCTTACCAAACACTTAACAACCACTAAAGGCAATAATCCGCTTGGCAATGTGGCCGCCACTTCCTTACAAGAATAGATTATTTTTGTTCCGTCATCGAAGTCAGCCAGGTCTTTGCAGTGAGTGAACAGGTGAATTCTAGTGCTTGTTCAGTGGAAGTGGTTAGCCCGATTTACAATAAACTGATATAAGTAACGCCATTACAATTTATTTACAAACATTTTTTGAAATTCGATGTGCTCTAAGAATAGTAAATTGTGTTATTATTATTATTATTATTATTATTATTATTATTATTATTATTATATTGATATTTGCTAGCGAAAGTTGGAACTACTTGAAATTGAATGGAACTTGTAGCTCACCCTAAGGGTGTCCGCTGGAAGCAGCTACTGATTCAGGCGAGCCGAACATGTCCTCGGACAGTCCCGGCACTAAAAGCCATACGATAAATAAATAATAAATATTATATTATTATTATTATAACTGGTGGTTGCAGTAATTAGACAGAAGCAAATACTGTAGATCTTGTCATCCGTTTTATTTTTGTGTGTGTGTGTGCGAATTAGCCTATGAGAAGTCCTAATAAAAGAAATAAGAAGAGGGGGTGCGCTTGATTTTTCATGTTTCAGAAGGGGGGCGTAACAGAAAAAGTTTGAGAACCCCTGCCGGGCTTAAAATAACGTAGACCTATAAAATCATAGTAAGTATTTTTCATGTTAAATAAAATATAATCTGCAGACTTTACTTATCATGAACAAGGGAGATAGTTAAGACGACGTCGAAATATTTGGCGGCACTCAGGGGAGAGCTCTTAAGCCCAGCGCAATAGATTAAGAGCACCTGCATCCGGAAACATAAGCAAGTAGGGGATCCTATACACCCGCAGGCTATCTAGGAATCCTGCTCGGCTGTGCCTGGCAAGAACAAGAAAAGAGAGAGTAGCTAGGTTCCACTGACGGTGAGAAGGACATATGGTTGCCGCCTCTCATGATGCCCTATTTGAATATCTAATCATTCCAACTTCCTAGGAATGTGGGGAAACGATTGAAAATTATGAAACAAATTAGGTTTCTTCAATAGGCCTCTAGAGAACATAGTCTACTGTATATCATAATTATGTTGCCTTACGTTAGGGTTGCTGACAGTAGCAAAAGCGGTGATAATTATATTGGATGAAATATTGTGAAGTCTAGTTGTCACAACTCATATCAACCCGCCTGCAGAACGAATCACCGAGAGATCGCAGAGTCACGTGACCACGGGGAAGCACTATTCCCACCACGGACCATGCATACGCAATGCGTGTAATTAATAAACCTATGAAGCACACATTTGAACTCCCCAAGTGTTCACCTTCAATATAAGTGCAGTCTCATATCTGTGTGTGGGAAAATAAGGAAAATCATTTACTAATCCACCAGTGATCAGCCTGGCCTGGGGAAATATAAGCTATACCTCCGCCGCGGATGAAGAAGACACAGTTTCAAGCCATCCGGGGTATTGCTACTACCAACGGGGAAACCACTTCCAGGATGGCTGAGGTGGGAATCGAACCCTTCTCTCCTCAGTGTTACCTCACGAGGCTGAGTGTACCCCGTTTCAGCCCTCAGACGAAAATTAAATAACTTGGCAGAGCCGGAAATCGAATCCGGGCCTCAGGGGTGACAGCCAAGAATGCTAGCCGCTGTGCCATGAGGCAGACTCGAAAGGTTTAGAGCCTACAGGATTAATTGTTCCGGACTGTGAAATATGTATTCACTGAATCGAAATAACTCCCCCTTTAACACTAGTTTTGCTTCGTGTTTCGTTACGTAGGCAATTGTTAATTTATTCTCCAGAATCTTCCTTCTCAGAGGAAAAGGCACTCGTCTTCTCTCTCTAACCTGTAAGTTACTCGAACTAAGACGTTCGAAGGAATATTCTATTTCAATATCGTAGTTGCTTTAAGGATGTGAAGGTTGGCGACAGTTCGTCACATCATAGAACGCATGTGACTGGCAGCAATGCTGCCAGCTTACGAGTTGCATTGTTATTGCCACTTGCAGTACCTGCAAACATGGTGACTTCGAAGTACGAGTGGCATCGGAGCATACAACCTAATTGTTTGGAAATCACTTAAAATCACTAGCCATTAGGCCTACATCAACAACGGGGAGAAATAGGGCAGACGACCTCGCTGTTCCGCCCCTTAAAACAACAATCATCATCGTCAAGGGGGTGGGGAAAGGCGAACTTTCACCCTTGGTAACTTCTTTTGATTTGTTGGAACATCTTGCTCATCGGCTCCGTATGCGAAATTGTCTTATAGACTACCCTAGGGTTAGGATTTTTAGGTGCGCACCTATTTTTGGAAAGATATCACAGAGTGAAATTTTGTTTCTAGTTGCAAAAAGAGGCATTTTCACGCAAGTTTTCCCTTTTTTGGGGACCTTTACCCCTTTTTCCCCAACCATGCCCATAATCTTCTTTTCCCCCTTCTTTTCTTTTAAGTTTAACTCAGATTTATTCTGTAAGATCAATATAAACAGTTTGCTGTGTACGTGCGAATAGTAAGCCTACCTCTTTCAGTAAACACCGCGCGGGAGTTGAAAGCACACCTCCAACAATGGAAAGTAATTCTCTCGCTTTACCGCTATAGTCTAATGTAGCCCGCAATAATGCAATTAACAATGAGTGATTCTACCCCACCAGAATCAGTAGCCTGCTATTCGCGAATGTGAGTTTGTTACTGTGAAATACGTTATCTGTTCGCATGGAGGCGGAGGCTGGTGACTCAGAGATGTCAGCAACCGCACCCGCGTAGTTACAAGAATTGAGACTGGGTTCTGCTCGAAGCTACTAGAAATCGCTGAGACTGCAGTTCCAGCATGAATGAGAACATTCTGGTAATTGTCGTGGTGTTATAAGAGAGTGTGGACAGCCAGTGAATGAGTGAGCGCAAGAGTGAGTTGTGTGATAGTCGCATTGAGTTAGCAAGTGAACTGGTGTTAGCACTTTTTTACATTACTAAACGAGTCGACTACTAGATTTTACCATGCCAATGGTGTCCAGTGCCCGATTTATTGCTCTGGCTCAGGAATTCAAACAAGATTTCATAGACACTGATGGGACTGTTTATGCGATGTACTATTTGTGGTTCAGGAATTTAGTTAGATGAAAACCACGAGCGAGATCGCATCAAACAACATATTTCCAACTCTAAGCATCAAATGAATAAGACTCTTCAGGCAAACAAATCGGGCCAACCTCTATTACGAAATACGTTTAAACAGAGTTCTTCAAAAAGCCAAAATTTGAAGTAATTAAACATTGATTTGTGTGCAGCTCTTACACAAGCAGAAATTCCATCCAAACTTCAAGTGATTTCTTGAAAAAGAAACAAAGATGGCAGTGCACGATGAGAGTACTTTAAGAAAAAACTACATGGGGCCTGTTTACCGAGATACCATACAAAGAATCAAGGAGAAAGTGTCTGATTGCGATGTGGGAATCATTGTGGATGAAACCATAGACTCAATGGAACGATATCTTTTGAACATTTTAGTTTTTCCCATAGCAGCGGAGAACGTTAAGCCCATGTTGTTAAAAATGTGTGAGCTGCAGAAAGCCAATGCCAGTACAGTAATGCATTCAATTATGGATTTCTGCCAATAATTCTGGTCTACTGGTATCGAGTTTGAAAATCTTCTACTTGTGGTTACGGACCAGGCTCCACACATGGTTTTAGCTGTTAAACAATTGAAACATTTATTTCCTAAGTTGAAGCATGTGCCATGCTTGGTTCATGCCCTTCACAGGGTTTGTGAATCCATAAGGAACGAATACGACATCGTAAATCAATTCATCTCTGAAAGCTCCGAGTCGTGTTGCTGCCTACAGGGAAACAACTGGTCTGCCCCTTCCAAATTTCCCGGTCATAACTCGCTGGGGATCGTGGATTGAGTGTGCTGCTAAGTTGTGTGAGAATTTTGAAAAAAATAGAGAGCTTGTGCTTTCTTTGGATCCAGCTGGCAGGTGCAATTTCCAAGTTACAGCCACTTCTGTTACAGGAGAAAATATATAATTTGCAGACAGAACTATATTGTGTCCATAGTTAAAAGTACCTGACTGCAGTTATTAAATGATTAGAAGTACAAGGTCTGGAAAAGGAAAAATAATGGGATATTTTTACTTCCGTGAGGGAGCAGTTAGATGGCTTTGCCAAAGACAAACTTGAATCTAGTCAGAAGAATCCATACATTGTGGAATTCACCACATCTGTAGAGTTGCCATTCCGAGTGAATACAAGGTTTGCCCCACTGGTTTCTGTGGATGTCTAAAGAAGCTTTAGCATCCACAAAGACATTCTATCTTCTAATTGAAACAGACTTACTTTGAAAAATGTAGAGATGCGTATTGTCATAAAGTACAACTTCATTTTATTTTCCTACTTTTGATGAGTGATTCGATGTAGGCTACTTGTTTGTAATTCAATAAACTAGAATAGAGAAAAGAGAAAATTAGTTGAATAAACCAGCACCTTTTTGCCCCTTTTTTAAACTTATTTCAGCACCTTTTCCCTTCCTTTTTTCATCTGAAATGTCGCTGATGACCTTGATGACGCTTTCAGTGTGTAGGCCTACAACTGCAGTTGCTAGGGTTCAGGATTAGGGCACATACCATGGGACTTCAACAAAAGCATTTGCTTGGAGGGAGCGTAAGAAAAACGTGGTAATAACCACACTCAGAATGACGGAGAGTCCCTAGGTCCGCTTAGAGTCGTGATGCGGTGTTTTAGTAATGATTTTTAGCTGACTTACGCCTAGACTAATTAGGGTAGAGTCAAGTTACTCCGTGATATCAAGTAACACCGTGATAAAGCGTATTTCCTCTTATCACTACGCAGGTTCAATTCCAAAAGTTTTTACCAACAGATGGCAGTAGAAACCAGGAATCCAGGAAGCCCTTGCGCTCTATTTTTGACCAACTCAATGAAGTTTAAAAAATATTTTAACAGAGAGTTGACATTTCAACAAGTGATCCACATCCAGTGAAATCTGTGGTGAAGACTTTAATTTCTTATAAACAGCTGTTTCATTGTATAAGTTTCATTTGTACACCAGTCAGAGGTAAGATGCAGACCATTCGCATACAAAATTTACATGCATGTAGTGTTACGCATGCAAGGTGTGTGAGCTTAGCAATAAGTGCGTTTTTCTTAGGTTGGACGCTGAAATGGCGCCAAAACGGCATAAAGAGGCTCGTTCCTACACAGCTGAAACACTTAAAGAAGCATTGAGGTCGATGAAGGAAGAAGGATTGTCAGTATATAAGGCCAATAGACGTTTTAATAACCCGTGGAGTACACTAGAGGATTATTGCACAAAATATTCAGCTGATCCAGGAAGTGCAACCCTTGCAAAAATTGAAAAGCCATTCGTTGTGTCACCTGAATTTGAAGTGAAGATAGTGTGTCAAGATAGACACAATAGATTGGTATAGCCTAATTCCAGACCCCAGAACAATGACGAGGATGGTTGTGGTGCGTGAGGTGGCTCCCCTGGCGGATGACACCAAGAGGAAGAATGGAGCCGAATGGATTATCAGTTTTGTAATGTCTGGTACCTATACTGTCTACTCTATGTGTGATAGGTGAGAGGAATCTGATAGTGACTAAGAAGACTTAAAATATGTTTAATGGAATATTTTAATAGAATGTTTCTTTTCTATTAAAAAAAACTGTGTAATGAAATGTTTCAATATGGGCAATATGGGGTAGTAAAAGCTAGTAGTCTACATACGATTTGAACACTTTTATTACATTAAACATTAGTTTACACGATTAAAAAGTACACTGAATGGTGAACACCATGCTATCACGGAGTAACTTGAACACTATCATGGATTAACTTGAATATCACGGCGTTACCTACTTCTACCACCGGATTTTGTTAGTTAATAACTAGAAATAACTTATGAATATTTGTAAGATATATGCCAGAAATGTTCCGTAGGGTATCCCTCTTTATCATGAAACGAATCGAAATAACTGAAATCTAAAATTTCTGAAGTAGTAACAAAAAAGGCTAGTATCACGGAGTTACTTAACTTAACCAGTCATACCCTGCTCTTTTAGTACACTTACTAACTTACTTATTGGAGGTAAGGCACTGTACTACAGACTTTCATGCGGCAGGTCACCATGTCCCTGGGCTAGATTGTGCTTCCAGCGAAGGGTAACAACGTGTTAAGCTTGAAGCGCTGTAAGTGCTGACTTAGCACGCACAGGCAGCCCCTCCCTCATGTTGGGGAGACGTGTCAGCCAATCAGTGGCAACTTGCAAAGTAGAAGCCAGAGGGAGAGAAAAGATTATCTACGCTGGAAATGTGCTGACGAGGGCAAAGTATCTATAGAAATTACAGCTGTAAAAAAACACTCACACAACTTTATGTATTTTCCATAAGCCTATGTAATATCGTTATTATTATTATTATTATTATTATTATGCAACTGTATCTACCGATGTGTTTTCTTGGTTGCATAACCTACTTCTCAGTCGCTTGGTGTAGACTTACATATACTGTAGATTCCGTGAACAATCTCATCCAAACACATCAAGTAATATATGCACGAATATGTCCATCTTGGAAAGCTAGAGGATGTCATGAAAACTGTAGCCTATAAGTTGATGGCCTAAATCATAAGTAGCCTAAGTGAAATTTCGTGATCAGGTCTAAGTATCATATTTGTCAGTGAGTTGATAAAATTGCTGAACAAATCCCATAATATTATTGAAAGTTTTGAATATAGTTTCGCGAAGGCCACATTTAATGTTAGTTAACTTTGAACAGGCCACCTTATTGTTAAAAATAAGGTGGTTATAAAATTATTTCTTAATGAGATTTGAAGAAAAAAAAAACACGTCATATCGACAATGTTAAATTGAAAACTAACACATAACATACAGTAAGCCTACTGTATGACAAAATCCGACTTCATTACAATTTCGATAAGGAGACTGCCATTGATTACGACACAACAGTATTTTGTCAAGCACCTTTTTCATTTCGGAACACATCAACATTTCCATTGGAGCTAGAATATAATTACATATTCCAACCTATGCTCCCATCCATAAAGAGCACACTTCACACCCTGTAGACCATCTCTAGATATTTTTAAATACATTTTTAGACTAATTTATACGAACATATAAATAACTTACCAACTATTTAAATATATGTCATTTTCACAAAATTAGTTTTATTAACTTCTAATTAAAACCCACATTTATTACAGATCTGTTTTTAAATCTGTTTATGCCATTTTTCATAGAAAACCCAAGTAAATTATTAATAACAAATCTTTGCACGTAATTACATTAGTTTCTTCTCTTCTTAACAAACATCGCTGATGAAAGCCATAATATGGCCAAAACTGGTACACTTCATTAAAATTAATGTACAGTAGGCAATTGTCTATTAATTTTTATTATTATTATTATTATTATTATTATTATTATTATTATTATTTTTGACTAAGGCCTAATACATTTATTAAATACCAATTGGTAGTCATTATGATTGAATCGTTAATAAGAAAAGCTAGTCTATTAGACACGATTAAGTCCATATCACTATAAACGGTAGTGAAACCCATCTTTGTAATACAGAGAAACTGTCTAAAATAATATAGGACAGGGTTCAAACCCGGCCAAAGCCGTCGGATTTTTTAGAGCGTTAAAAATCCTTCAGTATGCCTTCCTTCGGAGGGGAAGTAAAGCCGGCGGTCCCATGTCATAGATTTATGGCTTGTTAAAGAACTTCCCACTAATTACACGTGTGTGAAACTAAATTGTATAGGTTAAGAATGTAAACAACGCTCTAGAGGTTGCTATGTTCGTTGCCAAGAGCCGACTGCGGTGGCGTCTAGTAGCTAAGTTCAGAACTAGGGCTAGTAGTCGTTGACGGTGGCGTTTGGCGGCAAAAGTAGGAACTATTTGAAAAATTCAAAGTTGCAGTCCATACTTGAATTAAAGAAACAGATACACACACTAATACAGTCACGACAATTAACACCAGTTTTCAGACAGATTCTACACACACCCAAAGTACACGGGGCTACATGACCGCGTTGTCGCAGCCCCTAAACTAAGGAACCAACCAACCAAGATAGGGCAAACTGGCGAACTTATAGCCTACAGAAAAAAATACATTTTTTGAAAAACGGAAAGAAAGAACTGTAGGCCTATGTAATAATACAGTAATACAATTAGATAGGTGAAGCTTACTGTGTACAGCGTGTTCCGATTCAACACGGAACTGTAAAATGGGTTGCCTACCCACGCGCAATAGGCTTGAAATACGCTCGAAGCGCGCTAGCGACGTGGCTGAATTCGATTTCACTAATTGCCGCCTTCTTATGCTGCATTGCAAAGTATTTTGCTCTTTCTAAATATATTTACACAGGCTTCACAATAAGTTGAACAATTTCTGTTTCAGAACATGTTACTTTTAGCCCGGTCAATTTAGCCCGAAAATAGGGGTACCCTTGCATACGTTCCCAAGAAGTTGAATTTTTGCATGAACATTAGGGATACCATTACAAAGAAAATGTGATAAGTCCCCAACGATCCCATGTGTGCAAAAATTTGTATGCAAGGTCAAAGTTCGCAAAAATGGGTTTTTTGGATTTTGTAGCGAAACGGTTAGTTTTATGACAAAAATAGATGAGACAAAATTGTGTATCTTGCAATTATCTACATATGATGTCCTCACACATTTTCCCTTAAGATTCACCATTTCTGAGAAAAAGTGATTCTAAAATTTACCAAATTTGTATTCGACGTTCAAATAAGTTAAGTTGTGGGACTTAAATGGATATGGAGATAGAGCAGTCAATGATGAAATCTATGAAGACAGATGGAGGTATTGCTCGAGGAAGAATTCGTAAAGAGAGTGTCATCAGCAAAAGGGTTTATAGTAAGCATGCAATGAATACAGTTTGTGAAGCATTGGAAAATCTCGCGAATGTAAGAATGGATACAACAGATCAGCATGTTGATACAAGTAACTCACGAGTAAAGAATGATGCCAAAGATGTACAAAAACTTCTAGAGTGGTTTTCATCACATAATTCTTTTCCAGAGGTTAACAAAATGTTGTCTATTGCCAGTGAAGTCGTTGGTGATGATAAAATTAACTGCCATAAAGCTCGTGAATTTTGGACTTTCACTATGTCAGGACTGACATTTTATAATATTAAACTCAAACGTGCTGATAAAGTGATTTCACTTTTAGCTATGAGTAGCACCATAGAAGTTCATGATGAGGAAGTACCTGTTGACCCCGTGTTATTATTTCAACGCATGAGTATTACTACGGCATTTGACGATAAAATTGAAAAATATTTTGATATGAATTGTCTCCCTACCCATTATCCTTATTCGATGAGCTTGGAATGCGAAAATCACAAAAATCAGCCATTTATGATTGTTTTCAAAAAGTAAACATTGATATTGACAACAGAAATGTTACATATACTATCGACTGAGGATATTTATTGCACCGTGTCGTTTGTGATCGAGAAGATACATTCAGCAACATTGAGATATTTCCATAGTTGGTGCTCTAATATGATATTTTAATCAACCTACATGAACGTTGTGATGCATAATAAACACCCACGTAATTTTAATTTTACCTTTTTATTGTAATTATTTTTGATATCATTTTATATGGAAGGAGAGGGTATTTTATTATGTTTATATTCAATTGGAGCTAATGGATGATTTTCGATAAACGAATACTATAAATTTAGCGCGAGGGCAAAATCAAGCAGGAACAGAGATTTTAAGTCATTTAGCGAGGCAGAGTAGATGCTGCAACTCAAGTTATTCTCGACGATACGCACAGCGGGGCGCTTTCCCAGAATTGGAGCAGACAAGAACTGACGCTTCTCTGAGGCGCTTTTCCCCGAACTTGGTTCATGTGAGGTCAAGCTTACTGAGGATAAGGGAAGCAAGGCTTTTGACGTACAGCATATCCTTATTTGGCTATAAGACATGCAATTCCCAGAATCGGATCCACGCTACTCCTGAGCAAATCAGAACGTTGACGATAACCCAATTTGATGGAGTGGGAGACTTGGGGTCGGCATCGCAAGAGGAGATTGGCCTACGACCACGTGTGAGGGATGCTGGAGAAAGGGATGTCAAGAAGTTTTAAAATACTCAACCCGGGGACGGAGGGTCACTCCATTTGATTCTTTTTCTTTAGTAAGATTCGATTATCATGTTGATGGTCAGTCTAGTCTACTTTTGAGCATCTCTAAACTCATAAACTATTACAGTTGCAGTATCCTGGGGACATATCTCGTTCACGCATATTGATGATAACAATTGTGTCTTTGGCTGTTGTCATAAATGGGATTCTTGAAGCTAGATCTTCATCTCACGCAACGCTATAATTTTACATATCAAGAATTTTCAAGAAGATGGCGACGATCTCGTACAGAAGACAACAGATTTGCTCGAGGTTGAGCATAACCTACCATGAAGTCAGCACTGGTGAGCGTAAATGACATTATGGCATATCTCTCTGCTTTTATTTTCAAATTAATCAATCTTTCGTTGGGCAAAGTAACTATAAATTCATTTTAATTCTGCAATAAGTTAAAGTAATATGTCTCCGCATCGTCTTCATTTAGCCGCCACGTTAATAGTAAATTCTACGTCTTCCATTAGCATGTGTTTTATAAGTGATCTTTTTATTAGACTATAATTAAATTCAATTTCATTAAATTCAGTTTCCGTGTTTAATTCTTGTAGATAGAATTAGCTATAATACCGAACCTGTCCTCTCTTAGTACATATCATTTTGTTTGTAAGCTGGATGTTTCCCCACGCGCTGAGTTAGAAAAGTCTATATAGGTGATGTATATAATGGTAAGTCTGATTATATGTATATTTCGATGTCCTAATGGTAATTGGACACGATGGCGCCTATCCGGTATAAAGGTCTATAAAGGTATAAAGGTTTCACCACAGAACTTCAGGTGAATGACCATTACTTCTAGTTGTCCAACTGTGGAACTTGTTGTGGTGCTGATTAACTCCCATCAGGAGAATAATTTAACATCACATTTGTGCGCCCAACGTAGAGCCGAAAACCAGTGGTTCTTATAGAGAGAGGAAAGGTTTTTTAAATTTCTATGCATTGTATGTTTTTTGGGGATATAAATTCAGTTTCCGTGTTTAATTCTTGTAGATAGAATTAGCTATAATACCGAACCTGTCCTTTATATAAATAAAATATATAAATATATATATATATATATATATATATATATATATATATTGTGTACTGTGTCAACATGTCGAGTGAAGAGGAAAATATGAAACTTAGAAGCGGCCAGGTTACGAGTGATGAGGAGAGAGAGAGGAATGTGGAAGCTACTAATGAGGGCAGTCCAGAGGGGATGAGCTCAATGGAAATAACGGAGGTATTTCCAAAGAGTGGAGATGATAAGGAAAGTGCTCAGAGCTCTAATGAGGGGATTATGGCATTGCTCATACAAATTAATAATACAATTAAAACTAATAATCAAGAAATCAACAGTAAATTGGATGCTACTAAACAAGAAATTAAAGGGGAGATGAAGGTTAATAATATTGAAATCAATAATTGGAAGCGACTAATGTTCAAATGGAGCATGATAATAGAGAGATTAGATAAGTGTAGGGCGGAAACTAATAATAAAATTGAGCAATTAAATAAAAGAGTAGACAGGGTAGTGGAAATTAACGAGGAGGTGCGTAGGGGGTGTGAGAAAATGAAGGAAGATTGGTCGGAGTTCAGAGAAACGATATTGGAAGAGGTTGAGAAGAAGTTGAAATTATAGAAAATAAAGTAGACATGATTAGTCAACAGGTGGTAGAGAGTGTGCAGGAAGTACGGGCAGAGATTCTGGAACATAATGAGAAAGAAGATAAAAAGACTAGAGAAAAATAGGAATGGAGATAGGTAAAATAAAGAAAGCATTAAGCAATCAGGAAGTTAGAATGAAAAAAGTAATAGATGAAGAGAATATGCAAATTAGGGACAGCTTTAAAGCAAGTATAGAGGAAGTTAGTATGAGATTAGCGAATGTGGAGAAGCGGATGTTAGGCCACAACCAGAAAGAGATAGTTAAAGAACATGAAGGGCAGAAAGCTGAAATCAGGAACTCGAGGAGTAAGAGAAAAAACAGAATAAAAGTGATTTAGTAGAAGAAATGGTGCAAGGTGATAGCATAGGCGTTGAGGGGCGTCAGGATGATAGAAACCATAGGGGTAGAAAGAAAGAGCAGAATAATGGTAATTTCTTAGAGGAGATGGAAGCCAGGCTGAAAGGAAGAGAGAAAGAAAATAGTGAGGTGTGGATGGAAATAGTAGCCGAGATGGATGGGACAAGAGGAGGTGAAGTGAAGCGAAAGGTCACCATTGATAAGTGTAGCACAGAGGAAGGGGAAGCAATAATAGTACGGAGAGAAGAGAGAGTGACGATAAAAACAGAAAGTGATAAAGTAGGTAGTGCGAAGGAAGGAAGTAATAATCACAAGTAGAACATTTAGGTAGCGTTTCAGTACTGTAGGTTGTTTCGCCAATCGGTACTCTTATATGCATATATAGTAATAATTATGACCTAGATGTGAAAAGTGATTTACTTAGGGAGTTAACAGATGTTCAGGAAGTAAGTGAGTGTAAAATTTTATATCCTGTAGCTAAAATCTTAGTGGGGCGCCCGTTTTTTGCATTATTTGATTCAGGATGCGCACGGAGCAGTTTGAGTGCCATGTTTTATTCAAAAGTGAAGGAGAGAGGTACCATTTTTGAGGAAATGCCTATTAAATCTGCATATGTTATAACTGCTGTTGGGAAGAGGTCCCATTTAATTTCTAAACAAGTACTGGTAGAACTAAAGAGTGATGGTCACGCTGAGAGGCTGGCCTGTTTAATAATACCGAACCTAGTATATGAACTGATAGTAGATTCTGATTGGCTTAGTAGATATTCAGCTCAATTATGCTATGAACAAGAGTGTGTAAAAGTGAATTAGAATGAAAAGGAAATAATCATACCGTTTAACAACCCAGGTAAGCAGTGTGGTGTGACGTCAGAGGTGTGTACGTTGAGTACTGTAATTTCGGCCAGTAGTGTCGAGGAGGTCGGTCAGGTGTCTATGGGTATAGAACCAGTACCATTATTTTTTGTGGTTAATGTGCAAACGTACAGGTCTTTAGAAGATTCCTTACGGGTTGCGGCATTTAGTGATGAGTTAGGAGAGCAACGTAGCGTTCAACTTTATAATGTGTTGCTAGACAACAAGAGGATTTTTGAGGAGAGAATTGGCAAGGCCAATTGTTACACACATACGTTAAACGTGCATAATTATTCTGTGTTCGTTAGACATAGATATCCCGTTCCTTTTCGGTATCAAGAGGCAGTTAAACAGCAAATAGATCAGATGCTAGAAGATGGCAATTGAATACTCTAATAGCTAGCATGTGAAGTCATTGTTAACGGCCCTTAAAGCAGAAGGGAAGGTTAAGTTTCATGTAGAGGTACGTTCATTTTCAATTTAGTACTTTAGTGTGAAAAGGTAAGATTTATAGTGTCGAAGAGGATTGGCAATACAGCATATGTTCTTAAAAATGAAGAAGAGAAACAACTGTACGGAACGTACAATATCAATAGTCTGAGGAGATACATATCATAAGGATATGTGAGATGGTGTACTATGTACATAAGTGTAACATTTGGTAAGTTTTATTTTGTTTATGAAATAGTAATAATAAACAGTTTACGTGTGACAGACATTCTGAGTCAGGCAAGGTGACTTCAGAGCTGTGTATGGAAGAGTGTGTTGGTGAACACATAATTAGCCCTGGTGAATCGAGACAGGTCGAGGGGGTCTGTCTCAATCAGATAAGAAACAGCAGCAAAGGTAACGGAGTACAGTATATAGGTCATATTTAGCGTACGGCTGTTGACCTGAATTTAGGGTGATATATACATTTAAAGATATGGACTAGTTGGGAGTCTAGCATTGAGATACGGGTTTTTCTGAAGTGTACACAACAGGTAATGTGACACGAGATATATTTAAAGGGATATTTTGTTGATATAACATGCACAGAAATATTAATCGGATTATAGAAACGTCTATATTTTGTATTTTCTTTCAATAGTACATTTTATGTAAATTCTTTATAGAGAGTATGGCATTGGGTCAGTAACGTTTCTCTGGACGTGTGAAAGTGTCGTAACGTACAGTTAAAATGTGATCTCGTGTTGGAGGTATAACGCATAATGATTTGAATTCTGGAGAAGTGAGATTTATAACACTTGTATTGAGTGAATCTCCAAGAAGTCTCAATCAATTTGTTACGTAGGGAGTGAAGGAAACCGCAGAAAACTGAGAATAAACGTATCAAGCGATAGTATGAAGGCAACACAAGAAGTATCTCGTGTGTAGTGTAAATGAAGGGTTATATATATAAATGTGTTTTTTAGGGTCTATCAACATATTTTTTATAACTAGCGGCATATACCGCAAATTGTTAAGAAAAAACTCGTATAGGCACGATGTGCCAGATCAATGAACAAACACTGATATGAAGGATCAAGGAGAGGAGCATTTGTATTTAAGGGTGATTTATATGTTGTTGTTTTTTTTTAAGCATTAGGTATATATATGAATGTATTACTTGTTTTTTGATGGTGTCTTTAGTTTATCGTATCGATATTACCTAGTAAATTCGCACGATAAACTGGGGCGAATGAGATATTTCCATAGTTGGTGCTGTAATATGATATTTTAATCAACCTACATGAACGTTGGGATACATAATAACCACCCACGTAATTTAAAATTTAAATTTTTATTGTAATTATTTTATATCAATTTATATGGAAGGAGAGGGTATTTTATTATGTTTATATTCAATTGGAGCTAATGGAAGATTTTCGATAAACGAATACTATAAATTTAGCGCGAGGGCAAAATCGAGCAGAAACAGAGATTTTAAGTCATTTAGCGAGGCAGAGTAGATGCTGCAACTCAAGTTATTCTCGACGATACCAACAGCGGGGCGCTTTCCCAGAATTGGAGCAGACAAGAACTGACGCTTCTCTGAGGCGCTTTTCCCCGAACTTGGTTCATGTGAGGTCAAGCTTACTGAGGATAAGGGAAGCATGGCTTTTGACGTACAGCATATCCTTATTTGGCTATAAGACCTGCAATTCCCAGAGTCGAATCCACGCTACTCCTGAGCAAATCAGAACGTTGACGATAACCCAATTTGATGGAGTGGGAGACTTGGGGTCGGCATCGCAAGAGGAGATTGGCCTACGACCACGTGTGAGGGGTGCTGGAGAAAGGGATGTCAAGAAGTTTTAAAAGACCCAACCCGGGGACGGAGGGTCACTCCATTAGATTCTTTTTCTTTAGTCAAATTCGATTATCATGTTGATGGTCAGTCTAGTCTATTTTGAGCATCTCTAATCTCATAAACTATTACAGTTGCAGTATGCTGGGGACATACCTCGTTCACGCGTATTGATGATAACAATTGTGTCTTTGGCTGTTGTCATAAATGGGATTCTTGATGCTAGATCTTCATCTCACGCAACGCTATAATTTTACATATCAAGAATTTTCAAGAAGATGACGACGATCTCGTACAGAAGACAACAGATTTGCTCGAGGTTGAGCATAACCTACCATGAAGCCAGCACTGGTGATCGTAAATGACATTGTGACATATCTCTCTGCTTTTCTTTTCAAATTAATCAATCTTTCGTTGGGCAAAGTAACTGTAAATTCATTTTAATTCTGCAATAAGTTAAAGTAATATGTCTCCGCATCGTCTTCATTTAACCGCCACGTTACTAGTAAATTCTACGTCTTCCATTAGCATGTGTTTTATAAGTGATCGTTTTATTACAATTAAATTCAATTTCATTAAATTCAGTTTCAGTGTTTAATTCTTGTAGATAGAATCTTATTATATAATACGCTAAGACTAAGGTGTTTGTATCACGAAACTCAAGCTCCTAAACCAGAAGGAGTTAGAAGGTGTGGTTTGTACCAAAAACTTCCAAATCGTCTCAGTAGTACAGGAAAAATCTTGCATTTCTTGAAAAGTCAACGGAAATAATTTATTTGTTTATAAAGTGCTCTTAAACAAATAAACAAGACGATAGCCCCTGCGAGAACTCTGTCGCCTACAGCCCGCAGAGCACTAAACCGAGCGGGTAGTCTGTACACATGGGGACGCACACAATCCATTATGCGAGAGTTCTCGCACGGGTCCGCTAGTTTGCTATAATACCGAATCTGTCCTCTCTTAGTACATATCATTTTGGTTGGAAGCTGGATGTTTCCCCACGGGCTGAGTTAGAAGAGTCTATATAGTTGAGATATATAATGGTAAGTCTGATTATATGTATATTTCGATGTCCTAATGGTAATTGGACACGATGGCGCCCATCAGGTATGAAGGTCTATAGTGGTTTCACCACAGTACTTCAGGTGAATGACCATTACTTCTAGTTGTCCAACTGCGGAACTTGTTGTGGTGCTGATTCACTCCCGTCAGGAGAATAATTTAACATCACAACATCTCAGATAAATAAGTTCAGTATATACGCAGACATTTTTATCAAAAAGTAACCGTAGTATCTGATGGCTATACCGATTCTACAAAAAATATTAAAGCCGCAGAACAACGCCACCATGAGGCAAAAACATCGGCATCTTCTGATATTCTCTTTGACCGATTTGTGACAGTCCCTACTAGCCAACAAAAATGTTCGTCAAACAATCATAATAAGTCTCGGTTCATCGCAATACTAAAAGAAAAAATTACCACTGAACATATTTTAGACAAGTAAGCTGACAATGACGCTGATGTACTGATCATAGAAACTGCAATAAATCAATTCAATCCAACTGATGTAAATGTTGTTGTTGGTATTACTCACCGCTTGAACTCCAATTTAAAAAATAATTTATTTTCCAAACCCTGCCAAGGCTCAACAACCATAGCAAATATTTTCAAATACGAGTTTATCGGCTTATCCTAAATGTAAAAATCATATTCTATTTTTACATGCTATGACTGGCTGTGATACAACCTCAGCAATGTTCCGAATGGGTAAAACAACAGTTTTCAAACAAGATTTAATGGCATATGCAATAACTTTTGAAGATATGAATTCTGCTCCAGAAACTCTGATCAGCAACGGAATTCGCTTTCTTCTTTCTGTATATGGAGCTTCAAAAAGAATTACTTGCATAGATAACTTGCGTTACTTATCTCTTGCAAAACTAACGCGTAATAAAAAAAGCTTGTCTTCCTCCAGCCCCGGCTTCTGCTCACCAACATTTTTATCGAGTTTATTACAAGGTTCAAGAGTGACTTGGTAATCAACTGGACCCAGAAAATGGGGTTGGAAGCTAATTAATAATGTATTGGAACCAATCCACACACTACTTCCACCTGCACCGGAAAAGCTCCTTAATACTAATTTTCGCAACTGCAAAAAGGGTGAAATTCAAAAAGTAGACTTATTTTAATCACCAGCATGCACCGGTTCACAAGGCCATACGTGCTCAAACGTTGAATCTCTAACAGAAGAAGATCCTTACATCAACGACGAAACAACTGATGTATCGCTGTTAGAACAATTTACGTCAACTCAGGAAGAACAAGAAGAAGAAGAATGAGAAGACCTTACACTCTAGTAAAATTAAGTAAAACAGACCGTGGAGTAGGCCTACTGGGAAAACCACATTAAAAACAAGATGTTCAGTAAATAACATATAGCCTACTTTCTCCTAAATGCATGGATATTGTTATAACTCTTCGTCCTTTTCAAGGAGTATAATTGAATGTTGGTTGTAGTAGCTTGTCGAAATACAACGTGCTATGCGGATATTAAACATGAATAAGAGGTGCCCTTTGCTAGTGCTACCTCTGTAAAAAAAATCATTCAATTCGGTTTCACCGTGTTTGAATTGATATGGGGAATCGATTAGCACACATACATGGCCGCTATCAGCAAACCATTGGGTTGATGACCCTGTAGTTCAGTCAAAAGAAGCTTCCCACAAAAAGGTATTTTGTTGCAAAATTTGGTAGAGATCAAATGATTAGGTTGGTCGTAATTTGATTTAAGCTTTGAACATTTTTGTGGCCACCATTCCGTTTCCGTCAAGATGGCGGTGATATTGTTCTATCCCTGTGTTGGGGAAAGTATAATTTTAGGGGTGGTTTCCGAAAGGTGTAGTTTCCTGTATTTGGGGAAGCTACTAGTGTAGGTGTCTGTTTTAGGATGAGGTATAACGGGGTGCGTTCCTACGGGGTGCGTCTACTCGTTAAGGGATGAATGCTTAATAAAGAGCTATTAACTTAGCTTACCAATTAAGTGTGAGCGAGCGATAGCGAGCTCATATGCGGAGTCGGCAACTTGGCCGCTGCTGTCTTGCTGCTACTCGAATACAATGGAGTTCATGACGGTGCAATTCCTGGCATTCACGGTCAGGGGCAATTAGGACTGAGGGCAGGCTGGGTATGAGGATGTAAAGTAAAATGAAATAAGTATAAGATGTGTGTTTACTGACCAAGTGTTTATTTGGTCAGTTATGGTGATCTGCTGCCCCTTGTAATAGTGGACAGCTGTAAGACAATATGTACAAGTATAAATGTGGGTTTGGGTGATAAAGTACAAATGTGTAAGTTACAAGGATATCTGAACACACTCTCTGCTCACCTGGTGGTGCAGTGATGTAGTCGGAGCTGGAGCTGGAGAGACAGAGCCGTCGGCCGCGAATAGGCATTCCGCGCTGCTGACTTGGCGTTTCGTCATTGTTGCTGTTCCAGATTCCGGCGATGTGTATTTGTTTGAGAATGATGTAAGCTTGGCTACAGCTAGACTAACCGCGCCTGCCTGTGTTACGGAAGTGTGTGAGGCTTACAGCCTGTAAGGGGTAGTTTATAGATAAAAGATAAGGGTGTGTGTTGGCGTTCCAGGTTCTAGGGTCGTCCCGACTCTTGGACTGAACAAGACCTTCTCGGCCTATGTTCGCGGCCTCGCGAACGGAAAATAGTGTAGATGTTTCGGTGTCTTCTTCTTCTGCTTCCTCTTCTTTGATGCCGTGTAGATGTTGGTGTTGTGTCGTCGTGTCGTCCTGTCTGGTTGGTGATGTGAGATTAGAGTGTGTTCAGGGAGGGTGGGTATTAGGGTATATACATAGTTTTATCTTATTTCTGTTATAAATGTTATAAGTGTTAAAATTTTGCATAACAAAAAAAATCCACATGTTACAAATATATATATATATTGGTTGTATCATTCAGGAAGAAAAAAACAGTTGTTCGGCGGGTGGTTGTGCCGTCCTCGTGTTGCCTGAAAAAATTGCTTCCTGTGGGTGTTTGTTAAGTCGGTAGTGTTTACAGTATAAAAGAGTGAAGGTGAAAGTAAAACAGGTACCCTAAGGTGTAAATTTAAGGGAATGTATCTGATGATTCATTGTTCTTTGGGGATATATAAGGTACCTTCACAATTTATCGTTAGAAGGATGGAAAAGAAAGAAACAAAGGTGTGTTACAGTGTGAAATGGTGTGACATATATGTAGGTATACACTTGTGTGACAATGCCGTTGTGTGTACCTTGACTTTACAATATTACAAATTAAAATACAATATACAGTACTTATTACTAGGTGTTCTGCTCATGAGCCTTATACCTTCGCTCTCCAGGCCTTCTTTTAGCGCTCTCATTTCGCTATTCCATTCCCTTCGTGTGCTACTTCCTCCGTAGCCGCTGTTTAGTGGTCGAACCGTTCAACCGCTGTACCCTCGTGAGTTTCTCCCCGTGGGTAGGAAAAATTCACCTTGATGGCTAGGACAGACGTTCACAAAGCTGCGTCTCTCCTGGCTATCGCTTCCGCTCATTATTTAAGCGTGTTTGTGTGTGTTTGCGTCAGCATCGCTTGGTGCCCCACGGTCACTTGACGTTGCTGACTGCGGCGCAGTCACCTTAAGGGCGCGACTGAAATAGTTTAGAAGCAGTGTGTACGTGTTCAGGCTATAGAAAGTGTATTATATATGTTTGTGTGGGAGAAATATTTACAAAAGTTATGTGTGTCTGGGGGCTATATTTACAAGGGGGGAGGATGCATTCATGTCTGCGTGCCCTGAAAAATGAAATGTATCAGTGCCGGTCATGCGCCATCGTGCGCACCCGTGTTAGCTCGCTGTCAATCTGAAAAAGTGGATTACATGACATTTATAAAAATACCCTTTACCTCTGGCATTGTTCATAGATCTTAATACATGGCGCCACTAAATCTAACTTAGTCTAGGGTGGCCGTATACTATGATGCTACTAATGTCTACCCTCTTGTGTACCTGTGGAATTGTGTGTCTCCTCAGTGTGTACTCATTGTGTGAAGTGTGTATGTGACGTCACCTTTACCTTATGTCATGAACCTGGTTGTCTGTGCTCCCACGATAATGCAGTGGTGGAGCTCTGTGCTGAAATATAAAGACAGGTTATGAATATGCCCTTGGCCAAATATTATTATGCGCATATATCGCGCAGAGCTGTTTAAGGGTCGGCTTGGATGATACCACCGCCCTTGAGACCTCTTCGGACGTCTCGTGTACTGCTACGGTTGGTCAGCCTCAGTTGCTGTACCGTTTGTGTTACTGTGTTGTCAGTTTTACCCTGGTAACGCTTTTAGTTGCCAAGTGCCGAACTATTATGATATGTGTAAAAAGTGTACTTAATCTAGGTTATTACTAATTAATGCTAGGAGACAAAAAAAATACACACATCAAAAAAGTTTTGCATCACCTCGGTTCCCAGATCTCCGGCATATAGACGTTGACTGTGTATATTGTATCAAAGATACAGTCCCTTTGACTGTTCATAGATGTCACTAAAACTGCTCAAAGATGTAAACAACCATGCATGAGCAGGGCCTATTAGACGGAGGGGGTACGACAGCCGATCAGTTCCAGTCATTCCACCAGGACGAAGTTACGCTGCTCATGTTGTCTGTAGTTCTACCATGCCTAGAAGGTCAATACCGCAGTTCGATCGCGTCCGCATTGTTACTTTGTGTCAAGAAGGGCTCTCAACAAGGGAAGTTTCCAGGCGTCTCAGAGTGAACCAAAGCGATGTTGTTCGGACATGGAGGAGGTACAGAGATACAGGAACTGTCGATGACAGGCCTCGCTCAGGCCGCCCAAGGGCTACTACTGTAGTGGATGACCGCTACTTACGGATTGCCGCTCGGAGGAACCCTGACAGCAATGCCACCATGTTGAATAATGCGTTTCGTTCAGCCACAGGACGTCGTGTTTCAACTCAAACTGTGCGCAATAGGCTGCATGATGCGCAACTTCACTCCCGACGTCCATGGCGAGGTCCAGCTTTGCAACCCCGACACCATGCAGCGCGGTACAGATGGGCCCAACAACATGCTGAATGGACCCCACAGAATTGGCATCACATTCTCTTCACCGATGAGTGTCGCATATGCCTTCAACCAGACAATCGTCGGAGACGTGTTTGGAGGCACCCTGGTCAGGCTGAACGTCTTAGACACACTGTCCAGCGAGTGCAGCAAGGTGGTGGTTCCCTGATGTTTTGGGGTGGCATTATGTGGGGCCGACGTACGCCACTGGTGGTCATGGAAGGCTCCGAAACGGCTTTACGATACCTGAATGACATCCTCCGACCCATAGTGCAACCATATCGGCAGAATATTGGAGAGGCATTTGTCTTCATGGACGACAATTCTCGACCTCATCGTGCACATCTTGTGAATGCGTTCCTTCAAGATAACGACATCGCTCGACTACAGTGGCCAGCATGTTCGCCAGACATGAACCCTATCGAACATGCCTGGGATATGTTGAAAAGGGCTGTTTATGGACGTCTTGACCCACCAACCACTCTGAGAGATTTACGCCGAATTGTCGTTGAGGAGTGGGACAATTTGGACCAACAGTGTCTTGATGAACTTGTGGATAGTATGCCACGACGAATACAGGCATGCATCAATGCAAGAGGACGTGCTACTGGGTATTAGAGGTAGTGGTGTGTACTGCAATCTGGACCACAAATGCTGAAAGTCTAGCTGTATGATGGTACAACATGCAATGTGTGGGTCTCATGAGCAATAAAACGAGCTGAAATGTTGTTTGTGTTGATCTCTATTCCCTTTGTATTTAAAGGTTCCGGAACTCTTGGAACCGAGGTGATGCAAAACTTTTTTTGATGTGTGTATATATACATGCCGAAATGGTCCTTAATCTAATGCCGAAATGGGTTGTGCTACTGTCTCGCAACAGTGCTCTAAAATTTGCTTAAGTCAAAGTTGCTTTTCAAATGCAACTGACTTACATACTAGAATTTTAATCGGAGCGATCGCCTGGGGCAGGTTTCCCTCCCCAGGGCACCACCCGTGTGTAATTTGGAAACGCCGGTCATTTCCAAAACCACCAGGCCATAAGGCCCTTTTGAATTCCGTTCCCTTAAGGCTAACTGTCGACTTCCCCCCCCCCCTTAATAACTAATGTGTAGTGTAAGTAGGCCTGTGTGATTGCATTGCTAGGTAGCAAACGCTGCGCGCGGATATCCATTTCGTTTATAATTATATGATACTTATAGTCGCTTTATTTATCATTTGTACTTATTAATGGGTGGCCCAGACCCCTTTGAGAGCTCGCTGCATTCCTCATTTACATCTCTGGGTGCTCGTTGCAATTCCCATTTAAGCTCTGGAGACTCGGTGTCGTCCATTTACGTGGGCTGGAACATCGTCCATTATTTAGGGTATGTGTGCTCTTCACCCCATTTTCCGGATGGAGATTGTGTTGTTTCACTTCCTGCGGGAGGAAGACTGCTCTCTACGCCTCCGAGAGCTGACTTAGCATACATCTAGCTATGAGTCTGGTCCAGTTGATCGTCAGGGTCCGTTGCACGTCCCCGACTCTGCTCTCGTGTGGCGTTCCTGCTCCCATCGACATGCATACTTCTCACCACCTAGTGTGACCTCAGATACCTTTTGAGTTATATGACAGGTGTAATTGTGTATATTGTAGTGTTTTGGATGTAATATTTTTGTGTAATTTTGTGTGTTAGTGTAATTTGGTATATTTCTTAGTGTTTTGGGGTTGTAGAGAATTCTAAACGCAGTGCCTGCTTTTGGTCTTTCATTGCCTTGTCGGATCTCCAGCGCTGATGCTTTGTTATGTTTTTGGAGATATTAGTGGGTTTATGGGATGTCTGGTCCCTTGTTATTATGATCCGAAAGGGTGTTATTTGCTGAATAGGGTTAAAAGCGTGGTGGGAAAGGGTTATGCATCGTTGGACTCCATGTTTATGGTGGCCAAGAGTCGGCGATGCTGCTAGGATGCTATTACTGTGAGTGGATGGGGTGGGTTTTCCCCAGGTGTCCAAATTTGAAATGCGTCATGCAGGTATTATAACAATAGAACCCTTGGTGTGTGGGTGGGATATCTCATGCCTCGAGATGGATATGAGCGCATGTCTGCTCTCATTTGAGGAGAAGGGATGTATTAGGGTGCAATAATTCTATGTCTTCTGCATGCGGGATTATTTATTGAAATATTGGTTAGTATGCAAATATGGCCTCATCACTCTATATGGAGATGTCCATCGGCGCTTAACATTAGTGTCCGAATCACCTCTAATATTCAGGTGTTGGCATAATGACGCTAGATGCAGTATACCTGGAATTGAGAAGCACATGAATGTCAAAACCAACCCCTTATGTATCATTTTAATGTAGTGTAATATGTTCTTATATGTCTGTGTGTCTGTGCGAGTTTGTATTGGGTATTAGGATAAATGGAAGAAAGGGTGTGGGGATGTTTTGCCAGTGGGCTGTACTATGACCATCCTGATGGCATTATCCCCCTTCCTTCTTATATGGTGTGTCAGCCTCTCTTGGTTGTTCTGTGTTCTCTTTCGCTCTCTAAGGTGTTTAAAGTTTGCGCTCGCTGAGCGTCTATGTGTCATTTGAGATGCCATACGGCACCTAGTGTGTGGCAAAATACTAATCTGTGTAATGCCCGTGTGTCTATCATCCCTATGTCTGTGTTCATGATTAAAATATTTGCCTTTTCGCGGGAGTTCGCCTGTCCCTTCGCGCGTGTCCTGAGCAGTTCTACAATGCCTGGTTTTGTATACTAGGCCTTCTAAATAAAAATGGGGTGTGTTTTGTACGTATGTGACCCTATGTCACAATAGATCCCTGTGGCCTGCGACTATAAACGGGGATGGCATAGTTGCCTTTAGTAATTTTGGGGAAGGAAAATAAACTATTAGGGGGGGGGGTTGTTCCTCCGTGGAATCTGTGTGTGCCCGCCCTTAATTGTGTGTAATTGCCTTGCTACCCCTATGTGCTGGGCGCGTGTGGGAGGAAAGCGGCCGTGGCCTCAATTTGCAGCGCGCTTGTATGCTCGCGGCTCCCTGCCAGCTGATTTCCCGCCTGCACGTGTCCTGTTATCTGAGAAGGTTTATCTGTACCGCGTGGCTACTCGGCACACGCCGTTTAGTGTTGCTTATCGCAGCTGTACACATGTTCCCGTTGTATTAATGGCCGGTCAGAAATAGTGTAGTCTCCCGACCCAAATCTGTCTGCAATACATGTGTAATATTTTGGTTAGGACCTAATGTAATACCGTCCTCATTTCCTGTGTAAACATCCGTGTTGTCATTGTATGACTTCCTACTACTGTTAGTGCCAATGTCATCATGTTTGTGTATTGTTGTCCCGTTCCGCTGTTGCAAAATTTCGTCTGCAACAGTGTGTGGCGTCACGTTGGAATTCGCTGTGTTTGCACCGGGCTGTTTCCTGTATTTTGTTTACCGCCTTTGTGTAACGTAATGTCTTCAGCGACATGCCGGAAGAATAACAATTGTGTTGTCACTTATTGCCCGTGTGTCAATATATATTTGTGCTAGAGATAACAATTTGTTGACCTGCGATATTTCCGCTACCAGCTTGTTTGGGAACTTGCTTCTGCAATTCCTACGCTTTATGCAATTATCTAGTGTTTATGTCTAGCAAGTCTATTCGCCTGCGTCCGGGGTAATCTACCTGCCCTGTACTGAATATCCATGATTTTCGGCCGTCGAGATGTGGTGTTACCATATTTTGTGTGAGCGTGTGTCTGGTCTCCACATAATCCCCGTGTTCGTGGAATATGTCTGCCCTGGTGTATTTTTGTGTGATAGAGTGCGATTTTGCCCTAGGATGTCTATTTCTGGGCTGTTCTGAGCGTCCTTCCTAATTTGTTTGCTCTATCATTGTGCCTATCGTCTCCCTTTTCGGAGCGTATCTTGGCCTATTTCCGGGGCATTTCTAAGTGTCCCGCTCTAATTTTGTTATGCCGTCCAGCGTTGAGATGTGGTCTTCCCACCTTTGTGTGTTGATGTCTGCTGGGTTCGTGTATAGCGTCCCAGTGTTTCCAAAATGTACTCTGTATTTGTCTGCCTTTGTGCCCTCGTTTGTGTGCGTGTGGCTTGCGTTATCCTGTGACCCGTGGATCTGAATTAGTTGCTCTTCAGTCGGTCACTTTCTTCCCTTACTATTTGTTGGGCTGCCCGCCCTTATCTAAAATGCGGACCCTAGATTGCGTATTTCTACCGTGTATCATTGTGTGGCCTCTGGTGTCGTAGTACGCAACTATCTGTCGTTGGCTAACTTGCGCTAGTTACGATTCCTCCACCGGAGGTTGTAGATTATCTCCTGTGCCTGTGTTGTATGCCCGTGTATTTTCTAGGTTTGTGCCCTTGACGTGCCCCACAATGTATGCCTTGTGCCCCATTTCAGGACCTTCATTTTGGCAATTTCCGTACCGTGTCACACATAGTGTGTGTGTAAGATGGGCATGTCAGTGTTCCTTATGGTAAGTGTTCGGTATACTCTTGCACGTCCCTTGTACCTTGATTTCGGGCGTTATGGTTTGAAAGAGTATTTTGTGGTCTCGTAGAGGCCTGGTGTTCCTGATATATCCCCTCTTGGTATTCCCGGGGTCGCTAATGCCCTAACTAGGTTATAAAAGCGAGTTCCATGGAACGGGCCTACGCACATGCAAATATGCCCTGTGTATGTCGCCTGTACAAATTTTGGTCACCCCAGGCTTTGAACTGTGAGCGTAGTGGAGTTTTGCATCTATAATGAATGATTCTCTGGAGGTCGCAATGTTATTGTGAGCGCAGTATGGCTCTGGTTTGTGGCTGCCTCACAGTGTTGCGACGCGTGTGGGCGCTGACTGTGCAGAGTATTGGAATACCCATGCGGTAATCGCCGGCTAGGAGATTGCCTCTGTTAACATGTCAATGTGTGCAGCACTCATGCCGTAATCTTGCTACACTCCCTTAACTCTCCCGATGCCCTGTAAAAGAACCTACGTCTACTTACAATTATTCTGTTCTCTGTTTCTGTGTTCTACTGTGTTTTGGTGCATGTATGGCACTTGAGCATGGTGTCTATGTCTGTGTAGCTCATGTGATTGTGTATTGTACCTCCTGGCCTCTGGTTGCATGTCTGGTAACTAGGTGTATGTGGCAGCTCTGTGTTTGGTTGAGGTTCTCGCAGTTCGAGTCCTACCTCTTGGCTTTCTTACCCTGTCTGTGAGTAGAGCCACTTCCTTAACTTTTGCGGCGTTTCCGCCCTTATATGCGGGAGTTATTGTTCTAGTGTGGTACGCCTTCATACGGCGGGTGTGTATAGTGTCCTTAATGAGTTTATGTCCATGCCGCACGTTCACTATGTAGTTCAGATCAGATACCTTCCTGCAAACCTTGAAGGGACCTGTCCAGCGTAGTAGCAGGAACTCGGACACGTTCTTTTTGCGGGCGGAACTGGAAACCATTAACAGTTGCCCAGGCGCGCACTCCACGTGTCAGCGTTGACTATCGTACCGCTCTTTTTGTCTTTTCTGTGCCGCGATTATGTTCTTCCTCGCGTTCATTCGCGCTATCACCAAATACTCTAACCGATCTGCGTTGTCTGTGAGGGTATTGTGGGGGATGCATATGTTGTCTATTGGGCTTCTGGGTGTGTAGCCATGTACTAGAAAGTGTGCCGAGTGTTTTGTAGCTGTGGATATTGAAGTATTGTAACTGAATATGATGGGCTGTAGGTAATTATCCCAGTCTGTCCCTGTTTCCCCCCGTAAATTTCGCCAGAGCTGTCCCGATGATTTTGTTCATATTTTCTGTGAGCCCATTGGTCTGTGGTGAAAAAGTCGTTGTTGTGTACGCCCTTATCTTTAGTATTTCCAGAAATTGTTGGAGTACTCTCGAGGTGAAAATAGTGCCTCTGTCGGATAATAGGGTTTGGAATAGGCCATATCGCGTGACTATTTCGAATAAGAATTCCGCTATACTATTCGTGTCTGCCCTTGGTATGGCCTTTGTGTTCATATACCGGGTAAGATACTCTGTAGCCACGATTATGTATTTATTCCCTTTCTCGGATGTGGAGATGGGGCCTTTAACATCTATTCCTACTCTGTGGAATAGTTCTCCTACCGGGATAGGGTTCAGTAAACCATGAGGCTTGCCAGGTCTTGCTTTAAATCGCTGGCAGGTGTGACATGTTTTTACGAAATTGTCCACGTCGCCCTTCATGTTTACCCAGTAATATTTATCTCGGATTCTATGGTATGTCTTGTGCGTACCTAAGTGCGCCCCTGCCATCGGGCTATTATGGTGTCCGCTCATGATATTTTCTTTCAATGAGTCCGGAACCGCTATAGGTGCATTATCGTGCATGGTTGTGGGCTTAAATTTCAGGATCCCGTCTTTGTCTAGGAAAAAATCGCCTAGACAGCCTTGCTGTCTTGGAATCTACCTTGTCCAAGTTTCCTAGAGCCATGATTATCAGTTGCAAGTGTGGATCATTTTTCTGCTCCTGCTTCATGTCAACTAGCGTTAGGGCAAAAGTGGGCATGTCATCACATTCGTGATCCTTACTGGCATCTGGAGGGTCGGCTACTGGCAGTCTAGACAATCCGTCTGCATCCAAGTGTGTAGCACCCTTCTTGTACTTGACCACGAAATTATATTCGTAAAGACGAAATATAAACCTGTTGAGGCACGAATTGGGGTTTTTGAATTTTTCCCAAAAAAGCAGGCACGCGTGGTCAGTCATTACCGGGAACTGGATACCATAGAGGTATACCCGAAAATAGTTCACTCCCCATGAAAATGCCAGCATTTCGCGCTCTGTGACAGAGGATCTGGTTTCAACGGCCGTTAATTTTCTGCTAGCGTAAGCCACTGGCCGATTGCGCCCCTCAGTGTCTTCCTGTAGTAGGGCGGCTCCTAGTCCATATTGGCTTGCGTCCACGTGTAGAAATGTGGGCCTATCGCTCCGAAAGTGTTGTAGTAATGGCGGGGTGGTCAATAGTTGTTTAAGTGTATTAAAGGCATCTATGTGTTCTTGTGTAATGTGGAAGAGCGTCTTTTCGCGTGTGAGTTCTGTTAGGGGGTGGGCGATGTGTGCGAACCTATAGATATACTTCCTGTAATAAGATACCAGGCCCATGAAGCTACGCAATTGTTTTAAATTTGTGGGCATCTGGATACAAGTTATTGCGTCTGTCTACGCTGGGTCAGGGATAATCCCTTCTCTGTTGACGATATGTCCCAGGATGTTAATTTGCTGCCGGGCAAATTGACACTTCGCAGGTTTAAGCCTTAACTTGGCCTCTCTGATCCTTGCGAAAGCCTCCTCCAAGTGTACAAGATGCTCGTCGAAGGTTTGGGAGAAAACTGTTATATCGTCTACGTAGACGAGTACCGACCGCCACTTCAGCCCTGAAAATGCCTTATCCACTAGTTTTTGGAAGGTCTGGCTGCGTTACGGAGCCCCATGGCTAACACCCTGTTGGCGAAGAGGCCGTTTTCTGTAACGAATGCCAGCTTGTGCCTATCCGGCTCATAAATAGGGATTGAATAGAACCCGCTGAAACAATCCATCGAGCTATACAATTTAGCCCCACCGAGGGCATCCAAATAGGTATCGGCCCGAGGTAGTGGATAGCTGTCATTTTCTATTAATTTATTGAGCCTGCGGTAATCTGTACAGAACCTATGGGAACCATCCCTCTTCTTGGTCAGCAAGACCGGCGCACTGTAGTTCGAGATTGTGGGTATATTATCCCCGCTTCGAGCATCTCCTTAATTTGAGTATCGATAGCGTGTCTTTCCTTCTGACTCACCCTGAAGGGGGGCTGGTGTACTGGTCGGTCACTGGTGAGTGTGACATGTTGTTAAATGAGATCTGTTACCGCGAGATCTCTTAGCGAGCTGGCAAAGATATCTCTATTGTTTTCTAGGAGCACTGTGAGCTTCCTATCCTGTTCTGGTGTTAGGTCCTGTCTATGAGTGTTATTGAGTACCTTATCTGTGTGTGTGCCTGTGTGTTTGTCAATTGTGTTCAGTGTAGAGGCCTGGTGCTTGCGGGTTTCTCGCTCCGCTCCAATCCCATTTGTGTTCTTGGTGTATACCATGGGATGTGTAGTGAGCTTCTGGTTATGCATTAAATGCATCCTGCCACTAGCAAAATGTATGCTTGCCTCGTACTTATCGAGGAAATCCATGCCAATTATTGCTGACGCAGAAAGATGTCCTATCACGAACATGGGGTGTATTGTTGCAAAATTGTCTAGCCTTATGTGTGTATGTGTCACACCTAAGTTTTCTAGCATCTGCGCATTGGCCGCTACAAGCCGCATGTCACCCGTGACACTGTGTATCTGCCCTCCGTTAAAGTGTCTGCTGTTTACGCAACTCACCGCTGCCCCCGTGTCAATAAACACTTGCACTCTGTGCCCATTTATGCTGGCGTATATTGTTAATGCCGTTAATTTGTGTCCGTCCACTTGTAGAGATGTGTTATAGAGTGTATATGTTGTTGTTGCCTTAGTGTCCTTGTCCATGTGTGCGTCAATGTTTATTCCCCGTGTTACATTTCTGCCAACGAGGCATGGAGCTTGTTGACCATCGTACTTGGCACGCTTGGCCGCACAACTCATTTCCTGGCTCAGCGTTTCTGTCTCGCTCAGCGAAATGTGCTCCATCCGTGCACTGCATGCTCTCTTCATTTTCCCCCTGCTAAAATACCTGAATCTTTGCGAGCGGTTAGTGTGGTCTCGCTTTCCAGTTTCTGTGTGGATGTGTTGGCCCTCTTCCTATCCTGTGAGGGTGTGTCTGCAAATTTAACCTTTGTTTGCATGTATTGCCCCGTTTCTTGTTCCAGGCGGTCGTCAGTGTGATTCCTGTCGCTGCCTTTCCTATGATAGTTGTGTTTGTGTCTTGTGCCTGTGTAGGGTCACTTCCCGCCCCGCGTTGTGGTGTAGGGGGTATGTTTTCCCTCCTGGAGGGTATGGGTTTGGCTTCTTCCCCCCGTTTCTCTATTGGTGGTGCATTCATGTCTGGCGACGTTGTGGGCTTAGGGTTTGCGTTTTGTTCGCGTGTAGTTGTGAGGGGAGTGTAGTGTCCCGCCCTGGGGTGCATCGTCCCTGAACTCCCTCGGGTATTAGTCGGGAAGCGGATATTGCTCCGGCCCCTTCGTGTACTTGTTGGGAGTATCCCGCCCTTTCTGTGGGGCTGTTTTGCCGCGTTGCGCGCCGTATGCTCTGTTCTGTTGCCCGCCTTCCTGTCTTCGTCGATGGGGAGGGGTGTATGTTTGTTGCTGGGGGGGGCGGGTCTTCCCGGTAATTGCCGTTTCCCCTATATTGAGGGAACGCATAAGCCTGTCCTCCTAGGGGTGGATTTTTCCGGTAATCCCCGTTTCCCCTGTATTGTGGGGAAACGTAGGCCTGTCTGCCTGGGGTGGGTTTTCCCGATAGTCCCCGTTTCCCCTATATGGTGGGGAAGCATATCCCTGACTGCTTGGGGGTGGGTTTTCCCGATAGCCCCCGCTTCCTCTGTACTGTGGGGAAGCATAGGCCTGCCTATTTGGGGGTGGGCTGCTTCGCCGGGGAATACTGTACTCGTACTCCGGAGGGTAGTAATCCGGTGTGTATGGGGATATCGGTCGTCGTGGAGGGTAGGTTGGCTCTACATGTGTGTATGTGACCGGTGAATGTCGTGGAGGGTAATGTGGCCTTTCCTGTGCATACGGTGATGTTGGCCGCTGTGGACGGTAGTGTGGCTTCTCTCGCTCGTAGTGTCGCCCCTCCGTGTATCGCCTTTCCCTGTCCTGATAATATATTTCCTCCGTGTCATTGTTTTCTCTCCTGAGTGTCCCCCCGCCTGCCTGAATTGCGGCTATCGTTAGCTTCTCCATCCTGTCCACTAAATCGTCCATCTTTTGGCTGGTGTCCCCCTTTTGTGGATTAAAATGCTGATTCACGGCTTTCTCCGTAGCTTTTTTCGTGATCTTCCTCCCAGCCTCTATTATCTTTATGTTGTTCAACATGTGCTGTACCGTAGAATTATTCACTATGCATAGCTTGTCCACTAGTGACGGCCTAAGGCCCTGCATTAACAGCTTAACTTTCTGCTTATTAGGCATGGCGGCATTGCACTTATCGCACATCACCAATTTTGAATTGACATATGTTTGTGCGCTCTCTGTGGGCCCCTGTGACCTCTGTCTGATCTGATCATATAGGTCCTCATCGTCTGGTATGAGCTGGAATTCACTCTTTAGCAAAAAAAAGTGATTTCCTCCCATGTGGCGTTTTCTAAATTGTCATCATGGAGCTCATACCATGTCATGGCCGCTTTCGTTAAATATGCGGGTAGGAGCCGTTTCTTGACCTCGTCGCCCCAACCATTGATCCTAGCGGTTCTGTTGAAGGCTTTAAGGTATTCCTCCGGGTCTTGACCCTCCCCTGCGAACTTTGCGGGGTGAATCATTGGATACTCCGTTTGCCTATTCATATCCTGTTCGTTTATGCTGTCTGCCCTCCTGTCGTGTGATGAGGTGTCTGAATGTGTGTTGTTTTGGCGGGGATTATCCTCACTCCCTGTATATGAAGCGTGTGTTATGTTGCCAGGGGGATCGCCGCCTGATATATCGTCACTGATCGGGGGTGTAATATCGTATTGTGTAGATTTTACCACCTCCACCGTCCTGTCTAAATCCTGTTTTACTGTCTCTAGAATAGTGTGTATGTCTAAAACTGCCTCTGTCGCGTGGGTGTCTGCTTTAATGGTGTCCGTGTCCAATAATTGTGTAATGCGCGTGAGCAGACTATCAGTCTTTTGCTCCGTAATTTGGAGTTACTCCAATAATAAGGGTAATAAATCTGTTCCACTAGCGCTGGATACTGGTGACTGTTCTAGTGAACTGGTTTGGGCCTGGGATCGTGTAAAATGTGTGGTTTGTGCTGCCGCTGCAGGGTATTTAGCGCGGATTTCTAATGCCTGTAATTCGAGTTCCTGAAGGAGGCGTGGCGCAGTGTGTTCGGTTATTAAGACGCTATTCTTGATTCTGAGCTTTGGTAAAAGTGGGGTTGTAGTGGCCGACAAATGGTGCGCGAAGTCCCTTAATGTAGTTTTAAATGTTACCATATGATTTCTACCGACCTTCCCTATGGGGTGGGTATGATGTCTAATGCCTCAAATAATATGTGTACTGCGTGAGCGGAAAATATATATGTATATATATGGCGTGCTCTCTAGAGAAAAAAAGTTCTACCTATCTCCTACTTCTGCTTGGCTGCTTTCAGTACCTCTGCCGATCTACCACGAGGGCTCGTTGTTTGAGTCCCTACCCTTAATTTGCGTGGTATGGCGCTTCCACCAATCTGTTCTATCCCTGTGTTGGGGGGAGGGATGAACAGGTATGTAGATGTATAATTTTAGGGGTGGTTTCCGAAAGGTGTAGTTTCCTGTATTTGGGGAAACTACTAGTTTAGGTGTCTGTTTTAGGATGAGGTATATCGGGGTGCGTTCCTACGGGGTGCGTCTACTCGTTAAGGGATGAATGCTTAATAAAGATCTATTAACTTAGCTTACTAATTAAGTGTGAGCGAGCGATAGCGAGCTCACATGCGGAGTCGGCAACTTGGCCGCTGCTGTCTTGCTGCTACTCGAATACAATGGAGTTCATGACGGTGCAATTCCTGGCATTCACGGTCAGGGGCAATTAGCACTGAGGGCAGGCTGGGTGAGAGGATGTAAAGTAAAATGAAATAAGTATAAGATGTGTGTTTACTGACCAAGTGTTTATTTGGTCAGTTATGGTGATCTGCTGCCCCTTGTAATAGTGGACAGCTGTAAGACAATGTGTACAAGTATAAATGTGGGTTTGGGTGATAAAGTACAAATGTGTAAGTTACAAGGATATCTGAACACACTCTATGCTCACCTGGTGGTGCAGTGATGTAGTCGGAGCTGGAGCTGGAGAGACAGAGCCGTCGGCCGCGAATAGGCATTCCGCGCTGCTGACTTGGCGTTTCGTCATTGTTGCTGTTCCAGATTCCGGCGATGAGTATTTGTTTGTGAAAGATGTAAGCTTGGCCACAGCTAGACTAACTGCGCCTGCCTGTGTTACGGAAGTGTGTGTGGCTTACAGCCTGTAAGGGGTAGTTTATAGATAAAAGATGAGGGTGTGTGTTGGCGTTCCAGGTCCTAGGGTCGTCTCGACCCTTGGACTGAACAATATACAACATGACACTGATGTGCCCTTTGCTAGTGCTACCTCTGTACCAAATTTGTTTCAATTCGGTTTCACCGTGTTTTAATTGATAGGGAGAATCGAGTTGCACACATACATGGCCACTATCTGCAAACTTTTGGGCTGATGATATTGTAGTTTGGTCAAAATATGCTTCCCACATAAAGGTATGTTGTTGAACAATTTGATAGACATCAGATTATTAGGTTGGTAGTAATTTGATTTAAGCTTTTAGCATTTGTGTGGCCGTCATTACGTTTCCGTCAAGATGGCGGCAATATTAAACATGACACTGAGGTGCCCCTTGCTAGTACTACCTCTGTTCCAAATTTTGTTCAATTCGGTTTCACTGCGTTTGAATGGATAGGGGGAATCGATTTGCACGCATACATGGCCGCCATCCGCAAAGTATTGGGCTGATGACCTTGTAGTTTGGTCAAAAGATTCTTCATACATAAAGGTATAATGTTGCAATAACAGGTTGAGATCAGATGAATAGGTTGCACGTAATTTGATTTAAGCTTTTACCATTTGGGTGGCCGCCATTACGTTTTCGTCAAAATGGCGGCGATATAAATCATGACACTGAGGTTTCCTTTGCTAGTGCTACCCCTGTACCTCATTTTGTTCAATTCGGTTTCACCATGTTTAATAGGTAGGGGGAATCGATTTTCACACATACATGGCCGCCATGCGCAAAGTATTGGGCTTATGACCTTGTAGTTTGGTCAAAAGATTTTTCATACATTCAGGTATAATGTTGCAAAATTTGGTAGAGATCGGATCATTAGGTTAGTCGTAATTTGATTTAAGCGTTGAACATTTGGGTGGCCGCCATTACGTTTTCGTCAAGATGGCGGCGATATAAAACATGACACTGAGGTGCCCTTTGCTAGTTCTACCTCTGCACCAAATGTCGTTCAATTCGGTTGCACCGTGTTCGAATTGATAGGGGGGACAGGCATTCAGAGAACACACACTCACACACACAGACAGACACGCAATATTTGGCCCTGTGTAGATCTCATAAGTCTACTTTCATTTTTTGCAAAAATCGAAAGTAGGCTAAAAAAAACGCGTCAAGTACACTACCTCATAGGTGGCGTGGACGCGTGTGCATATTATGGGGAATACAACTTTAGTAAAGATTAGAATCGCTTTTTCTCAGAAATTGTGAATCTTAAGGACAAAAGCGCAAGTACAATTTTTGTAGATAATTGCATGGTCTACAAGTTTTCCCTGATCTTTTTTTTATCATAAAACTAACCGTTTCGCTACAAAATCCAAAAAAAAACATTTTTGTGAACTTTGAACTTGCTTTTTAGCCTACTTTCGATTTTTGCAAAAAATGAAAGTAGACTTATGAGATCACTACAGGGCCAAAAATTGTGTGTCTGTCTGTGTGTGTGTATGTGTGTGCGTGAGTCTGTGTGTGTGTGTGTGTGAGTGTGTACTCTGAATGTCTGTCCCCCCCCCCTATCAATTCGAACATGGTGAAACCGAATTGAACGAAATTTGGTACAGAGGTAGAACAAGCAAAGGGCACCTCAGTGTCATGTTTTATATCGCCGTCATCTTTACCAAAACTGAATGGCGGCCACTCAAATGTTCAAAACGTAAAATCAAATAGCGACTAACCAAATTACCCGATCTCTACCAAATTTGGTAATAACATACCTTCATATAGGACGCGTCTTGTGACCAAACTACAAGGTCATCCGCCGTACCATTTAAGGATGGCGGCCGTGCGAATTATGCAAACTTTATAATCCATATCATGGGACCCACCAGTTCCGATTATCGAGCCGAGGATCGATTTAACTGTTCTAAAGGAAGAGGCACGTTCGAAATTAAAAGTTTATTTTGTAATACTATAGTGCAGAAGTGATTTTAAAAAGCTGAGCCATCTCGGTAAGAAGACAAGATGGCAGTGGATATCTTGTGCCTGACTTATATTTCACTAATTTGAGTATTGCATGCAATATGGCGTACTGATACAAAATAAATAAACTATGTATGAAATGCTTTATATATAAATAATATACTCCACTGATGAAATCGTTAGGTCTAAATCATTATTTGCTAACAAGTTCTTGGTAAGTCATTTTATATAGATCAACGTCTGTTGGCTCAAATGGCTCCGTGGTAAAGCGTTGGTCTATCAATCATATGCCTATGGTTCAAACCCAATCAGTGTTAGGTTTTATGCTTGAAATTTTACATATTTGTTGCTTTGTAATGACTCAGACGTTTTAAAATTAAGCGTTATATTGTGCATATTACGGTGCAAAACATATATTTAATTAAAACATAATTCGCCAGCAGATTTGCTCGAGACATCTAGCAGCCAAAAAGGTAACTGCACGCCGGCCTACTTATTAACTTCCAGATTTTATTGAAAAGTTTCTTCTTATGGCCGCTAGAATGCACTCGCCCTGTTAGAATTATATTGTTCGATACTTCTCCACTAGATTTCACGACTGGTCTACATGGGACTCCATTGATAGTATACCATTGGCATTCTATGCGCATCGAATTTGAAGAATGACAAGATGATAGGCTACTAAGATACATTTTTACTTCTTATTTTAAAGGGTTTGTAACAGCCTATTGTGCGTTAATTGAAAATGTTATTTGAAGTAAAGAACAAAATGATTTCACATAGTAACTGAATTCTAGCCGCTGGTGCTAGTTCAGGTTATTAATACTTTTATTTCAGGCAAATAGCAATCGAAAATATCTACATAGTTTGTATACACAGGTCTCTGTAGGGTCATGGAAAGATTTGTTAATTCAATTAGGGTTGTGAAAGCCATGCACAACCAGACGTGTAAAGACATGCCTCAACTCAAAGTTGGATGTTGCCCACGGCAGGTCGATTATGTAATAATAACAATAATAATAATGTTATTTGTTTTACGTCCCTTTTAACTACTGCTGCTTTTAGATACGCCGGGGTGCCATATTTTGACCCGAAGGGGATCTTTAACGTGCCAGTAAATCTACTGACACGGCTCCCTCGCATTTGTGCACCCTCAAATGCCAGCTGACTGCGCCAGGATACGAACCTGCAACCTAGGGCCCAGCAAGCGAGAACGTTACCGCTGAGCCACGCAGCCAGTCCGGTCGATTATGTCTCCAGATCCATAACATTCTTGAGATACTTCTTATCTATCTTTCTTCAATGATGGTAGTAGTTTTTTTTCTAGGTTGTGGCGTTTGGTAGAGGTAAATAGTTTCTAAGGTCTTCAACCAAGAAATGATTGTATTATACTCTTTGAAAATAAAAACGAGTTATAACTATACTCATACATTTAGGGGAAAGTAGGCTATATGTTCTTTACTGAACATCTTGTTTTTTTTCACACATGGGATCGATGGGGACTTTTCACAATTTCCTTATAATGGTATCCGTAACGTTCATGCAAAAATTCATCTTCTTGGGAATGTATGCAAGAGTGAATGTCTATTTTGACCGGACTATTTACGCTTCTGTTAATGGCTTTTGCAGAGCATTTCTAAGTAGGGGGATGGTGGCACTTCTACTTCCCTTCAGAACATACATGTCGTTACTACTAAGCCACAGCCATGTTAAATATGTCGTGAACCCATGGTCGGATTTTGACAAATGAGGTGTCGTTGGACTCGAGCTGACGTCCTCTTTCCTATGGACCACTCGTTATATTTTTGAATTATTTTTTTGAATTTTTTTGTTTTCGAAAATAGGCGATAGTTTGAAAACCAAAAAGGATAGAACGTTGTGCCATGGCTCAAACGAATGGTCGTTATGACCTTTATTTTCTATAATAAAACTTTTTTTACTTTTTATGTTTTTTTGAAAACACTCGAATTTTGAAAATCCCATATTTTGGAAACTAGGAACTATACAAAAAAATTGTTTGACGTAAATCAATGGTCCCTACCCCCTCTACCCCCAAAATAAATTTCAAGTCTCTAGAATGAAAACCTGTAGTAGTGTGGTAGTGACAGAGCTGTCTCACTTAGCAAGAGGTGAGCCCCTGCGACCTTGGAATGGAAGGAGTCATGCTAGGAGGGCGTGCTTGGATTCGTTTTTTTCGTCTCGTTGCGCTCTTTACGGGAATGTCGGTGCCGAAACGGTGAAATGCTGGAAACATGGGTTTTTCGGGGCGAAAACGTAATTTTAGACTTTTTGCTATATCTCGCGAACCAATCATGCTAGAGGCGTGTACGAGGGGTCCAAGGACTCGGGCTGACGTCCTCTTTGCTATGGACACTGTATAATATTTTTTTTGAAAATTTTTGGTTTTGAACGTAGGCGATGGTTTGAAAACGAAACCTGATAGAACGTTGTGCCATAGTTGAAACGAATGGCCTTTATTTTCCTTCCATTTTTATAATAAAAAAATATTTTTTTACATTTTTTGAAAACACTTAAATTTTGAAAATCCTATATTTTGGAAACTAGGAATTATACAAAAAAGTTTGTTTGACATTATTGATAGGTCCCTACCCCCTCTACCAAGAAAATAGATTTCAAGACTCTAGGGCAAAAAAACAGGCATGTTATTTTTTTTATAAAGAGTGTAGACAGAGAGCCGGTAGCGCTTGGCGCGTGTTTCAACGAGGCTATGACTGACCATGGTGAATACAGGAAATGGCTATTTCGAGGGGGCGATGTATGGCCAAACGAGGGGTCGCTTTTCAATATTTTCTTATGACGAACCAATGAAGGTGAATATTTCGAAAAACCATTATGGTGATCTTTAAAATAGGTTAGTAAACACTGACCAGTAACCAAATAAAATTCATAATGCTATGAGACGAATGAGACTAGCAGCCAGAATGAAAAATAAAACAGAATATCTGCTCGAGAGGCCTGCCAGAAGCTTGGCTGGCTGGGTGACAGGATGTGACATGTTATCGCGTTTCAGGAATGTGACCAGAGCAGACAACATAGCTGTAAGATGATAACAGGTTGCAACCATCTGACAACTCTGTAAAAAGTGATAACGGCCAGCCAGATTAGCAGACAGCGGTGGGCAGGGCCCCACGGAGTGGGTGAGGGGAAAGGAGGGAAACCTCTACACAACAGGAAATCACGTGACCACTGCAGAGTGGTGAGGGGGCGGGGCCAGAGAGCCGGGGAGAGGTGAGGGGCGGAGTGGAGAACCCATGACAGCCAATAGCTGAACGAGTTGTATGTCAACATAGAGTAAAAGAGTGAGAGGCGGGTGTGGAGAGAGAAAGAGAAACATATATGGACATGCATGAAGCGTGGAGCGCCGTACACAGAGCTCTCGTACACACGATTCAATAAAATAAATACATAAATAAAAAATTGCACAGGTTCACACAACATGTAATTTATTGATCCAAGAATTAAACGTAGAGTTAAACCCTAACCATTTGACATAGAGTTTATTTCCTTTTTGTTTCAACACTTTTTCCACAAGATAATGCTGAGGAAATGCTGTTTTCTGAAGTTCATGGAGATAAAATCTAACTTTTATGGGTTGGTGGTTGAGGTCCTCGAGTAAATAGGTGACTGGAGTGTCCAAGTTGACTTGACGAATTCGAAATAGTTCAGTCCCCCACTGAGGTGTGTAGCCCTTATTGAAGGCAGACTTAAATTTGCTCACACGAACAAAATCCCCAATGTTCAGTCGGTGACGTTTAGGATCGGCTGTTTTTATGGGGTTAAACAGTTTATCCAATCGCTGAATATTTTTGGTCACGAGGCGTGGCATGGTCCCAATCGTTCTATGTTTGGTGTCATTGTATTGTGACACTAGCTCAGGTAACATGTCCAACCAGCGATACGTGCCCTGAGCGGTAAACGCTTTCCACATATGGGTTTTCAATGTTCGGTTGAACCGCTCGACCACACTGGCTTTGAGGTTGCTGTACGTGGTGTAATGGTGAATATCCTTAGATTTGAGAAAACTGGAGAAATCCTTGTTGAAAAATTCTTTCCCCTGGTCAGTTTGTAGCAGCTGAGGTTGACGTTTGGAGTATTGAATAATATGTTGAAAGGCCTTGGTGACTAGTGGGCCAGACTTGTGACGCACAGGTTCAACAAAGGCCAGTTTGGAATAGACATCAATGACGGTCAACATATAGCGTACACCGTCGTTAACGCCAGCATAGGGTATCATTTCAACCAAGTCAGCCTGCCAAAGTTAGTTCATCCACACCTCGTGAAATCACCTTGAGTCGCGGATAGTGACGCCTAGCTGGGCGATGCAACTCGTGAGCAATACCCATTTTAATGGGTGAGGGCTTAAACAATAATTTTGGCATTTCGAAGTTCTTGTTCAATTTCTTGAATTTCCCAATCGTGACCGGTATGGCCAGCTTGACGTGAAGGATGCAACAACTGTAGCCGCTGGACGAGCTTATTGGGATTGTGCCAGTAGGTAACATCCACAAGGGGTTTTAATGGTTTAAATGTCACTCCCGAAGCGGACGCTTTACGACGAGTACTTTGACTGGTGGGAAACATTTTTGCAATGATGGTTTTATATTTTTGAGATATATTGGCATTCACTTGTTGAGCGGGATCATACTGTCTTTTATGGGCATGGGTATCCAATAAAATGGATTTATATTTGTCAAGATCCTCTGGTGTATAATCATGGAAAGAGGGGGTCTGAGAAAAGAGCAGCTTTAACAGTCCTGGCGTTAATTTATAGTTGATGTTTTTAATGACAGCTTTAGTACGAGCAAATTTAATGGATGAATCACCAATTTTAAAACTATCATCCTCATAGCGAACACCATACGTGGTATCTGTGTTTCCAATAAATAGATCGGTGAAATAGGGTTCCAATGTTGATCCATAATATTTTATTAAAATGGTTTTCAGTTGTGCTTTATGTTGAGGGGTGGCCAAGAGTTGTGAAAACGGAGACGCTCTGGAAGGGCAAGGTGTTTCGACCATGGCCAAGGATTTCTTTTTTCTCAAAAACTCTGCAAGGGGTGCGGTTATTTTTGAGGCGTTAACACTTGTTCCTCCTTATCCTCAACTTCACTAACACCAGTCAAATCTTCCTGTTCCTCTTCCTCTTCCTCAGGGTCCTCGTGCAGCGTCTGCGTGGCTTGTGAAACGGTGGGTAGCGTTTCAGATGGCTTGAAAGAGGGTTTCAACATGGCTTTTAGCGGAGGTGCTAAATGTTGTTGAATAAACAAAGCATGATTTGCACGTGATTGTTTCAATTGACGAAACTTTTGGCGAATAGTATTTTTTGCTCTAATAATACGCTTTTTCAATTGACTCTCTGCCAACGCCATGGTGTCTTGACCAATGACTTGCCGGGGAATGAGACAGGGCCTTAAATAGCAATAAAATGATCGAACCCTAAACGATACCGTCCTTGGTTGAGTTCACTTTGTTTGTCAATCACTAAACAGGCATGGCGTTGAGTGTTCCAGCACTTGGCACACAATTCTGTAAACATTTGAAAGGTCATATCAGGATTCACATGTTCATTATAAATGTGACGACATTGGCATTGTCACGAATCAACTGTTTGGACATTTTAGAATACGTTTGTCCAAGATAGAAGCAATCGATATGTTTGTGACGACCCATGCTGAAATAGTTTTGAATGATGCCTTGACGTTCAGTAGATACATCATCGAAAATCATGAGTGAATCAGGCTTTACGTCATCTGGTGAAATCACATTTTCTTGCATGGAAAATGTACAATAACCCATATTCTCTTTTTGTAATCCAGACATGACTTGATCCAGAAACACGTAGAGGGGTTGGTAGAGAGATTTTGCAAAAATATAAATATTTTGAAAACGCAGACCATTGGGTGCCGTAATGAGCGTTAGCAAAAGATTAGTCTTTCCACAGCCGGAAGGCCCCACACTGATGCAGCGAATGGAAGATGGAAACAGTGAACCATGGCGTTGTTCACGTGATGTGGGACAGAGATGGGAAACCATGTCCCCCACGGGGAATGACTCTTGCTGCTTAATAATCTTCATTTCAACTAAGGCTTAGACAGGCTAGCTGGCTGTCTATATACAGGACACCGAACCTTGTCATAGAAACAGTAGACTGGTACTACAGGTTGACGATGGATGTCTTTGGACGTGCGTTGATGGCCAAAGCTAGGTCTGTACCCATACATGATCCTAAACAAGAAACAGATCCTGCTAATAAACACTATGTGGATAGGTCAGTAGTGCCACGCTCAAAACAGGGGGATTGTGACTTTAAGGGAAAGCGGTTAACCCATGTAAAACATCCTCAAGTGTCTACAGACGTTACTACGAAAAAGTATGTGGATAACAAAGTGTATGAGTTTTATGACAAAGTGCCCCAGCTTACGGTGAATGGCTATAGCGCTAATCACCATCGGATTATTCACGTGGAAGACCCACAAAACGAAGACGATGTCTGTACCAAGCGTTACGTGACCTATGAAATGAAAAGGCTTTATAAATTTATCCCATCTGTATTTTTAGTGTATTTGACAAATGAAAAACCTTTGAATGAGAGAAACCATATACCGCTAGTCCATGATCAGCAATTGACCTATGTGCTTGCTTCGGCTTTAAGCCACTATCAATTACACTATGATGGAACCATTCACATCAAATATGCCATACCTGATGAGAACCATTTACAAATAAACATAAATGGCCATAGGATGTTGGTCCATAACCATGAAATGTCAATGCAGGTGATGAATTATCCTTTCACCTCATGTTGACATGGGATGAGAAGCAAGCGGGAAAAACCATAAACGATTTCCCACTTTATGTGGAATTGGAATATACAGCCATGAAATAACCATCTGACGTTAGTTGTGATTTAAACTTTCTTGTGAAAGGTTGTTGGTCATAATCATCATGGTGAAACAAAGGTATGCGGTGAGAAAGACTAAAAAAAGGACTTTGTCCTTGGCAAAGCCTGGGCTCATGACATTCGTGGACAAGCCCTTGCGAAAGAAAAAAAGAAAAAATAATGTATTGACCATAAGGAAAGCCTTTCGAGCAGCACAGAGACATGTTATTCCAAAACGTCGGCGACAGGTTTCAAACCAAGGGCGAGTGATTCCCGTCCCCAAACGAGCGGGATTTTTACCTGCATTATTTGCCGGTTTGGCTGCTCTGGGTTCACTTTTGGGCGGTGCCAGTGCAGTGGCGAAAACCATTAAAGCCGCGCAGCAGGGCAAGCAACAACTCAAAGAAAGTCAGCGACACAATGAAACGATGGAAGCGATTGCCATGGGGGCTATGAATGCCAATTTAAAGCCAGCCTTTTATCAACAAGGATTTGGGATTTCACCATTTCGAAGTATTAAAAAAAAAATTAACCTCAGCCATAGCAAGACATGCCCTGACGCATCAACAAGTGGAAAGCTCTGCTAAACAACTAAAGCTTTCTCATTTTCGAGGTGTGTTTATGCGAAACCAACTACCCCCACGACCCTGGAAACAGGAATGTGCTGTTGTCAATTAGGATGATCACCGAGGACCAGGAACGCATTATGTAGCTTATGTCAAAGAGGGATCCATCGTATGGTACTTTGACAGTTTTGGGAATTTGCCTCCGCCCATGGAACTAGTGACCTATTTTGGAAACAGGATCAAGATATATTATAATGTGAAACGAGAGCAAACGTTTAACAGTCAACAGTGTGGACGCTTGTGTTTATTTTTTTTATATAAGACGCAGCATAAGCAAAAACGCCACCAGTATGTCGGCAGAAAGTAAAACGTTTACACTGCATGGACGTGGACCTGAAGTCAGCCTAGACTTTTACCGCCTATCGAATTGAGTTGAAAACCCTATGGTTTAGGACTTGTTTCTCTTGAAACGTACAATCGAATATACAACATACGTGAAAATGTGAACAACAAGTTTTACGATGATGATTCTGTGCTCACCTTGAACTCTGGCGGATACACGATCGATGACATTTATGAACACATTTATGTGGTGTTGATCAATCAATATGGTTTAAAGTCATTTCTCGACGGAACGCACAAGTTTGAACTTGTAGGAAATACCAACACTCATCGCTGCAGTATTTTCTCTACCTTCAACATTGACTTAAAACACACCCCGATTCCATTGGTCCATTACTAGGATTTAAACCACGTGTGTTGGAGCCCAACAAAAAACATGAATCGGACCATGAAGTGAAATTCATTGAGGACCATCATGTGTCGGTGACGTGTAATATTATTAGCCAAGTGTACACCAATCAAGAACCATCGCATTCGCTTTATGACTTTATTGTGACATCGCCCAATGGGTATATTATTCGTGAAAACCCTCCAGTGGTGCTTTTTCATTCTGTGGCTGTCGATAGTATTAGTAATATAACATTAAGACTGATCAATAGAGATCAACAACTCATTGATCTAGATTCTACCACACCAGTGACTTACAAGTTGGTGCTAAAGCCACTATGAAGTTTGTGTATAAAGCAACAACACCGTCTAGGAATGGTGTTGTTTGCCACGTGAATACACGTTAACATCTCAAGGAAAGCAGATTTTACAGCATTTGGGTTACCACGTCAACCCTCATGATGAATTCTATCCTAGAGATAGCGAACCGCATCGAGGAGCAACCAGGAGTGGTAAGAATTGATCTCCATTCCTATCAAGCTCAAACACCTGGACTCAATAACAATGATGAAATTCAATTTGTTATCAACAACCAAGATATTTACACCCTACCGCATGAAAGTGTCATTCAGATTGAAGGTCGGCTCACGAAAGCCGATGGCTCTACACCCACCACATCCAAGTTGGCCAACCATGGTTTGGCCTTTCTGTTTTCTGAAGTGCGGTATGTCATTAACGATATCGTGGTGGATAGTACTCGAAATGTGGGCATTTCCAGTGTCATGAAACTATACCCCTCTTATAGTGAGGAAGAAGGTAAAACACTTTGCATGGCATGTTGGTGTCCTGACTCGACCAATGACTGGATGGTACACACCGATGGGACCTTAACTGGATATTTACCCCTTAAACTGATTTTAGGCTTTGCCGAAGATCACCAACGCATTGTGGTCAACGCAAGGCAAGTGCTTTATCTATTGAGAGACAGGAGTGATAATAATGCACTCAAGGGAGCCGACAATGCCCCCATCGATTCAAAAATTCAACTACAGCGCTTGCTATGGAAAGTGCCTCATGTGACCCTTGAAGATAGCAAAAAATTGACATACTCAAAATGGTAAAGAGAGATATGCCTCTACCCATGGAATTTAGAAGCTGGGCACTCCATGAGTATCCGCTATTGCCCACCATCAACACACACAGTTGGTCTGTAAAAACAGCTCGCTATACAGAGAGACCTCTCTACCTGATCGTGGGTTTTCAAACGAATCGCAAGTAACAACAAACCAAAGATGCCACGCAATTTGATCACCTGCAATTGAGAAATGCACGTCTTTTCCTCAACGGAGCCGTGTTTCCCTAATAAGGACTGGATTTGGATTTTTCAAAAAATAAGTTTGGCCCCCTGTACGACTTGTTTTCTAAATTTCGATGGTCGTATTATCAAAAAGAGAACGGCCCCATGCTACTACCCCAAGCGTTTAAGGCAAGAGCGCCACTGATTGTCTTTGACTGTTCTTACCTGGAAGAGTCTGTCAAGCCATCCAATATCGACATTCGACTAGATTTTGAAACGCATGACAATGTACCAGCCAATACCACGGCCTACTGTTTGATTATTCATCACAAACAAGTCAACTATTATCCACTATCCAACCAAGTGACAAGTGTATAAATAACAGCTCAACCCACGTCAAGCCGCTCAGTCATGTCTTGCTTTAAAGCCTCAAGAGACGTCACATCCATGAATTTAAACTCTGAGGAACAACGTTTCAAGACTTTTGCCACGTGGCCGGTGCCTTTCATAAACCCTCAAGCCTTGGCAGCCGCTGGATTCTACTATTTAAAAACAAAAGATGAAGTGAAATGTGCCTTTTGTCCCATCATCATAGACCAATGGCAGGAGGGCGATGAACCCATGCAGGAACATCAGCGCTGGTCACCCACCTGCCCCTACCTGTGCAGAATGGAAGTGGGAAATATACCCTGTCATTCAAGCTGTCCCTCACTTGTGTCTCTGGGTGATGAAAGAAAAAACAAGTTACGATACGTGTGGACCGTATGGTGTCCATGGTGTTTCGGTGAGCAGCTCACCATCAAAAACGCCTAGTTTAGAGACATTGGGACATCATCGGTGTTATGGACGTTACAAACACAGGAGACTATACTGTTGTATCAGTTGGTATCGTCCTTATTCTAAAATGAGAAAAGCCTGTAAAACGTGTTATGATAATAAAATGATGTAATTCTTAAATTCTTATTTTTGCTTGTCCCTCTGTCCTACCCTAACCTTAATTTGAAACTAGCATGGCAGGTAAGTCCATGTCATGATCACACCTGATCGTCAGTCAGTCGTCAGTTGAACTTGGTCCAGGCAAGCGTCAACATGTTGTGCACACTCATTGTGGATTGCCAAGGGATTAAAATTGGTGACAACAAATTTATATTTAAACAAGTGGCCATGATCGATTGTACCACGTTTTGGATATCGCAAGCAACGCATTTGCTATTTAAACCACCCCATGCTTTTGATTTGTTGTGTGAAAAAGACCGTAAACAAACCCAGTGGATTGAAAATCATAGGCAACTAGACTGGAATCAGGGAACCATTTCCTATAAATATTTGGACGTGGTCATGAAAGCACACTTGTCCTCGGCCAATGTGGTATTTGTGAAAGGTAATGAAAATCGTCAATGGTTGCAACCATTTTTGGCGTCTTACTGCCAATGTATCGACCTCATGGAGTTGGGCTGCCCCTCCCTGCAAATGCTCATGGATACTTGTTCCTGTGGCAACGTTACCCATACAGCCCTATCGCATGCGTGGCATCTCTTTCATTGGTTAACCACTCATGCCTGCTGGGAGTTGTTAAACAAAATTATAACTCATGATTTACCTGTGAATGACGCCAGTGAGATTTCTACAAGCGACGTGTAAACATCTACAGCACGTGATACCATGGAGAAAGGCAATGCTACGGACAAAGCCATCGGCAAGTTCTTTGTGTGCAAAAAGAAACTAGACAGTTTTACCAAAGAGGAACTCTTGGCACTCCCCAAGTCGTTCATTTATTATGTGGCCGCCAACGCAGTGCAAGAAATCTGGCAACATGTACCAAAATCATGGACTCAAGACCCTGTGTTGAGTGAATTGCAACCCTGTACGGATTACGATCACCATAAGCAAGTGGCCATAGCAAAAATACCGTCTATGCGTCAGTGTGCGACTTGCCAGCTAGTGAAACTGTATCACGGTCATAAAAGTCCATGTAAAGACTTTGTTGAATCATTCCACGGGTGTCATGGCGAGAAAAATCAACAACAACAAACACAAACACAAACATCGTCCACAGAGGAGGAGGAAGACCAAACCTTTTTACCATCGATGGAAAAGGATATGCCAGACCTGTACTGGCAATGGCGTCATTGACAAAGTGATTCAATACCTACCTTTCGAAATCCATCTTCCAGGTTATCGTTTTTGCGGCCTTGGAACTCATCTTGAAAAACGTTTACAACGTGGTGATGTACCCATTAATCTTTTGGATCAAGCGTGCAAGGAACATGACCTTTCTTATCGCCATAGTCATCCTGGTTTAAGACATGTGGCAGATAAATTGTTATTGAAGAAAGCTATACAACGTTTCACATCCAGTGATGCCTCAGTGGGTGAAAGGATGGCAGCCCTGATTGTCATGAGTGCTATGAAAGGAAAGTTGTTGATGCATGGACATAAACATTGAGGAGTGAGGAATTGGGATTTGTTTGTATTCTATTTTTCTTTTGTCAATTCACTATGACTATGAAATAAAAACAAAGGTTTGCCAGAGCACGATGTTTTGTTATTTTTAATTTTAAGAAATCGTGATGTTGATGGCTTATGTTTCATTTTACACATTTCACACATGATGAATTCACACACTACCATTTGTCATTTTGCAATTTACAGATTTAAAAAAAGTTCGTTTCAAGTTTTGCGTTTTTGATGATATGGATTTTTCCAGTTTGTTGATGACACATTTTAAACAATGTCCGTTTGAAGTTTTTGAATTTTCAAATTTCACTCATGACCATTTCCAGTTTTTTTAAATGTCCGTTTTGAGTTTTGCGTTTTTTTTTTTGGTGATGTGGAAACATGGAATTTCCATTTTGCTGTTTTCACATTTTTCCATTTGGAGTATGTCGAAAGTTGAGATTTGACAATGATGTTGATGCAAGTGCTTGACCTTGATAATGCTGCAATGTGTTTATGGGTGTTTGGAGAAACGTCGAGGTCTACGACTACTGCAGGTAAGACTGTTTTTACAAAAATAATGTCTATTGTCTGCCACATTTCAAAGAAAACAAAACTATTGAAAACAAAATGAGTATATAAGTGACCATTTACCCCTCCCCACCCACCCGCCCTACCTCACCGTGTTTGCTCTGGTCAACCATACACACGAGCTTTCTCTCTCTACTCATACATTCACACCTGTCTTTGGGAACAAACACAACCACTTTATTTATTCCCAAAAGCACATTCTCGACATGCACACTCATCCCAAAAGAACTTTTTTTTAGTTTACCATTTTACCATTTCAAAAAAAACTACTAAAAATCTTACTTATTTCATATTTACAAAAAAAAACACAACTTTGTACAGCTTAAAAGAATCAAACTATTCACCAATCAAATTTTTTTTAAAAAAATAAGGTTGCATAGAACTTTTTTTAAAGAGCAAAAGGTCCATGTGGGTTGCCACTATTTACAAAATCTACTATTTACAATAACAAAAAAAACAATATTTACAAAATACTAAATCTACAAGTTACATAAAGCTATGTCCCATAAACGATTAAACAATGAAATCACACCTCCTCTTCCTTGCGATCAGAACCCCAGGGCAGGCTGGTGAGCAGGTCATCAGCCCACACACGCTTGTTATCCATGGAGGCGAGGGTGCGTTTTCTCTGTTCCACAAGATACAAATGATGGTTGCTGGATTGTATCCTGCACTGTGTATGAGACATAGCTTTGCCAGTGTGTAAAACCGCTAGATAGTCATCAACACGTAGCGATTTTACCTCTGCCCTACCTACACCTTTTGCTCTTTTGGCTTCGTTACAGTCGAGTGTGCGGTAAGCATATATTTTCGAAGCCAAACCTACGAATTCCGTCATAATGGAATCACCGAATTCATCTTTTAAAACACCCATTTCCTTCTTGTTTTTATGGGCAGCTGAAACACGTTGTCAGCGCTATAGCAAGAGGTGTCGAACCAGTCACTATGTTGCCTCATGACGTCAAAGGGGTTGCAGTGGTGAATGTGGTAAATGAATGAGTCCGTGTCCATATACAAAAGAGAGACGTCCTCAAAATGGCGTTTCGCAAACTCATAGTGGAATCGATACATGACCGATTTAGAAAAGTCTAAAATGACTTGACCCAAGTAAATGGGTGTATCCATGGTCACGCTGGTCTTACTCAATTCAATAGTAGCCAAATCCTCATCGATAATTTTGATCGATTTGAAATTTGGCTTGGCAATGTACCGCCGGCACCCCACCGCCCCTCCCAGACATTCACCAATTTAATGTCACGGTATTTGCGGACATTCTCCATAGACTTGCCATAGATGCAGTTGTTCATTAATTTAAAAATAATAATTTCAAACTGCTGTGTTGCCATTTGTCGGTGCTCTGTGTTGAGTCGCATGTATGGCTCAAGCCATGCTTTTTGAGCAAAAGAAATACCCCTGTGGATTTTCTTCAACACCAAGCCTTGGGCGAGGCATTGCACCAACATTTGGATATGTAGCACATACCGATTTTTGTTGTAAAGTGTGCCCATGAGTTTTTCAATTTTCACTTTACTGTCAGGGGGGACCATTTGCTCAAGGCAGAATGGGAAATCGGCATGTTCATCATACAAGGATGAGGGATATTCAATATCCACTTCTAGCACATATCCACGGCCTGTTTCTTGGCTAGCCATGTTCACATCAAATTCTGACACTTGTTTCTCTGTCAGCCAAGCAAACTCCCCATAGGGCAAAGGCTGACTCATGGCGTAACCGTACAAATTATTCACGTCATAGTACATTAAGTACGATTCTGGTTTGTCTGGTGAATAATCAGGCATGTAGACATTGTTCGCTTCGGCATGGCGTTGGTTAAGTGACACAAAGCCGCCACGAATGCCCTTTTCAAAAAATAGAACCATGTCTACGTCAGTGAGTAAATCCAATTCCACTTGAGTGTATTTCAAAGCGGCATCGAACGAGAGCCCAGGACTCGTATAATAGTGAGCCGGGTCAAGACCGTAAATGTGTTGACACAAGTTACGGAATTTTTCAAACACATCGGTGAGTAGCAATACATCCAGTTTTAGGTAATGCAAAGCATATTCACTTAGCGTTTTCATGCCAAACACTCGCCAAACTTGACATGCATGTGCATAGTCTTCATCGGAAACGGTACTGCGTGTTAGTTTCGAGTAAAATTTCTCTTGTGGTGGGAGTTTTCTTTGCTTTAACACGTCCCAGCTATTGCAGAAATCATACGGGAATATACCTTTCCGAATGCACAATTGAAATTGCTCAGGATCATTAAAATGCATTCTAGTATTTTAATTCCTCCTCATTCAAGCCATTCACAAGGCTGTCTAGCGAGGATGCCATAAACTTAAAGGAATCCAAAAATCGAATGCTCAAGTCGCCCAACCTCCATGTCAGGGCTGTAAAACGCTCATGGTTTTGGGGAATAATGGTAAACGAGCCCTTGTTGACATGACCCAATTCACGAATCAAAAACGGAATGTCATAATTCGCCAGATTGTGGAAAAAGACACTGATGAAACGAGGAGCTGGAAAGTTCAAGTTGCATTTGCTGTGCGCAGCTCCACGAAACTCCCCTGTAAAATGCGAGTGGTCTCTGACTTTTTCCTCTCCACTTAAAATAGGCTTTTCGCAAATATGGCATGTCGTGGCATGCTCATACCGCTGCTGCTGTTCTGGAGATAGGCTCATGGGTACTGGGTGGTCCAGTAATTCCTGTACATCATGAGCCAACTTAACAAGTTCATCCAAGAACCATTTGGCACAATCTGGCCCCTCGCGGTATTTGTAAACGGATTGTGTGGGGTCATAGGCACACACCACATTAAATCCTATGGCAAAGGGTTCATGTTTTTGAATAGGTGTGGTTGAGCTGATGGTGGGATCTGGTTCATATCCCGCCATGGGTGTAGTGAGAGCTTCGAAATCTGCATACACCACATAGGGGACAGTGTCACGCTTGTGAATGTCCTTAAACTTCAACACAGCCTTGTCCCCTTGTGGCAATATCAATCTCACCGCTTCCTGAGAAACGCAATCAACCCTATGACGTTCCAAAAGCGTAAGAGTGGTAAAATATTGCAGACAACGATCACAAATATGTTTTGCACACTTTTTCATAGACATTTGACTGCTTAGCAATCTACTCAAGCTTTTAATCAGGCAATAGTGATTCACCTCTCCTACAGATAAATATAAAAGATGAATGTGATGTCGTTTCGGTTCTTTTGTGGCATAAAGAGGACCCACAATCTCATCACCATTAAGGCCATACACCATGAACGAAAAGTCCTGGTTATCTTGTTCAAACCTATGGATCTCGGTTAAGTCCATAGGGAACGATACTAGAGTTAAATTGAAAGTTTGTTTTAATTCTTCAAACTTGGCCTTGTACTTTCCCGGCCAACAACCATGATGTTGTACCGGCTGCAAATAGGCAGCCACAGACCACAGAAAGCAATCATTGTCACGATTCTTTATATTAACCACAGCCTTTTTCGAAGCTATTGCTGGTGGTGTTTTAATATAGCTAGACCCAGCATTCAACGGGTTGAATTGACAAATGTTGATTTGTAAATGATGAATTTTGTCTAAGGCTAGACCACTCGGTCCTTGTTGCAGTTTATCAAATTTTGATAGCAAGGCATTCAACACGTGGGTTTCATACCACTGTTCCAAATTATGGGCTATGAATAGCTCTTGCATTTTACTGCAAATATAAAATGTCTCTTTATGCTCTACGTCCTTCTTTTTATATATGAAATCGCACACCAGTTCTGTATTCACCTTTAAAGCCGTATGCAACCTTTGCGCTGTACAAATTTCAATTTTAAAAATTTCAAAACAAGATTGTAAAAATTATTTGGGAATCAAACTTTTTTCTAACATTGACCACACGACCAGAGCACACACGTTATTTGAAACAACTGTTTAGGGGTTCCCAAGTTAACGTATCCTCAGCAGTAAAAGACATTACTTTGAAAGAACACTCTCACCTGAGTTTTCAGCTGTAGACTGCTTGACAATGGTCCCAAACACACACGTTCCAGGTTATCAACAGTGGTCAAGCGTTTTCCAACACTCTAAAAAGAAATGAAATAAACCACCGTAAGTATATCCATTCCATATAGTTTATGCATTTCATATACAAAACAAAATCAAACAGGTTATATATTTAAAAAAACAAATCTCACCTTGACGTGTAATGCTTTGCTTTATTCCCGTCTCGTGGGCTAGTGTGGAAATGGTTTCCTTTTCTAGCTGTCTGTCTTTCTCTTTCTTTAATATATTTCCCACAGACACACGACAGGTAGGCTATACACGTTATCTGCAAACAAATAAATAAATAAAATCATTAATTACCTAATCAATAAATAATTGCATGTATATATATAAAAATCAATAAATATATAAATGAATAAATATATACCTACCCCACAACAAGGTTAAGTATTTTCCACCAACACCAAAACTGTTAAACAAGACCAGGGGTTTCATGCAACGCAGTGTGTTCAAAGGTAGTCACCTAAGTGAGAGTGGAAATGATAACGACATGTCTTTATATATGTTACGTTGCGTGTGTAATCTTTTTTTTTCCCACGCTTTGAACATTCTGTTATCAGGCACGTGGACAGCTAACGTCCAAGGTGAACACCTGTGGCAGATCAAATTTCACGTCAACTTGCATTTTGTCACGTACGAAGCAAAACAGGATGTTTTCTCTACTCGCTTCGACCAACATAGACCCAAGTTCTCATCACCGTTTACACGTCAAAGGTAAAATGTGTGAAAAAACGCACCCTCGCTCTGTCATAAACCGACCCGTCGAAATATCTATTGATCTATTGAACACAGCCAGCGTGGTCAGCGACAGGTTCGTTGACACACACACACGCAGCCATATCGTCTCTATCAACCACCGCGCTTCATAAACATTATAAACAGGTAAAGAAAAAGAAAAAGTTTTTTCAACATGTATGGCGTTAGGCCCTTTGTGAATTATTTTTTGGAAAAACTATCTACCACATTTGAAAGGGGGCGTTAGCCCGAGTCCTAGGACACCTCGTATACGTCTCTAGCGTTATTTGTTCGTGAGAAATCGGCAAAAATCGCAAAAAACACGTGTTTACCCCAAAATCGAGTTTCCAATTTTTTTTAAATTACAACGAGTGTTCCATAACAGAGAGGACGTCACCCCGAGTCCTTGGACCCGTCGTACATGCCTCTAGCGTTATTGGTTCGTGAGATATCGGCAAAATCACAAAAAACACGTGTTTACGCCAAAATCGAGTTTCCAAATTTTTTTAAAAATTACAACGAGTGGTCCATAGCAAAGAGGACGTCACCCCGAGTCCTTGGACCCGTCGTACACGCTTCTAGCATGATTGGTTCGCGAGATATAGCAAAAAGTTTAAAATCACGTTTCCCCCCCCCAAAAAAACCGTGTTTCCAGCATTTCACCTTTTCGACACCTACATTCCCGTAAAGAGCACAACGAGACGAAAAAACGAATCCAAGCACGCCCTCCTAGCATGACTCCTCCCATTCCAAGGTCGCAGGGGCTCACAACTTGCTAAGTGAGACAGCTCTCTCCGTACCACACGACTTACAAAACACAAATTTTTTCTCTAGAGACTTGAAATTTATTTTGAGGGTAGAGGGCATAGGTACATTTCATTTATTTCAAACAAACATTTTTGTATAATTTCTAGTTTCCAAAATATGGTATTTTTAAAATTCGAGTTTTTTCAAAAAAACAAAAAAAATAAAAACGTTTTATTAAAAAAAATAAAAGACATAAAGACCATTCGTTTGGGCCATAGCACAACGTTCTATCATGTTTGGTTTTCAAACCATCGCCTATTTTCGAAAACGAAAAATTTCAAACATTTTTTGAAAAATATAATACATGGTCCATAGGAAAGAGGACGTCAGCTCGAGTTCAACGACACCTCATTTGTCAACATCTGTCCATGAGTTCGCGAGATATTGGCTTGGACTCACGCAGCGGCCATGACACTGGTTAGAACCCCCCTTACCCCCTACTTTTCTATGAAAAAAAAAATTTACAACATAGTTTATTAGAACACGGTGTATTTTATTTACAACACAATTTATTGCTTTTTAACCCAATATCACAAAATGAGATACAATTTGGAAATGATTTGTTACAAAAGTGTAATCGCGACAAAGAAAAGTTAATTTATCACTGACGTTACATCTACTGAAATGGACATTTACATAAGGTGTTCAAAGTGGCGTCCATCATTTCCCAAGCAGAGGGCCACTCGTCGCATGAAGTTCTCTGTTGCGTTCGACATCATCTGAGGACTAATTTCCGCAAAGGCTTGGGTAATGACGAGCTCCATTTCTTCGGGTGTTTGTGGTGATCTTAAAAATACTCTCGACCTGACGTAGCCCCAAATGAAGAAATCCAGGACGGTCAGATCGGGTGAACGGGGTGGGAATTCTATAAAGCCGCCAATTCCTATCTACCGGCCAGGAAACAAACGGTTTAAAACTTCTCTCGCCAGTCTGGAGGAGTGTATCTCGTTTTGTGGTATTGGGTTAAAAAGCAATAAATTGTGTTGTAATAAACTATGATGTAAAATAAAATTTTATTTCATAGAAATGCTCTGCAAAAGCTATTAACAGAAGCGAAAAATAACAAGTTCTGAAACAGAAATCATTCAAACTTATTGTGAAGCCGGTGTAAATATATTTCGAAAGAGCTATATACTTTGCAATGCTGCATAAGAAGGCGGCAATCAGTGAAATCGAACTGAGCCCAGTCGCTGGCGCGTTGCGAGCAGATTTCAAGCCGATTGCGGGTGGGTAGGCAACCCATTTTACAGTTCCGTGTTGGAACGGAACACGCTTTACATTAGGAGAGAATTGTTATAATTAGTTAATTTACGCGCAGCTTGACTTGCGTTGTGATGACCTCAACAAGGACAAGATAAACGATGTGATAACGATACGACAGACGACAAGCTATGAACTGCTCATAAACCAGAACCAGACCAGTGGTGGTCGGTAATACGATTCCAGTGTTGCACAACGACCGGATCTTTTCAATAAAAAATAAAAAATATTGTAGCTATAAAAACGATGTGTTTCCTCTTACATTGATAGGAATTGATCGTTTTTGTTCTTTAATAATTCATAGTCTTGTAGTACTGTGAACTGTTTGTGAAAGCGAAGCGCGTCAACAGTAACTGTCTAAAATAAGGTAAGGAGCACTGGCGAACTTACTGTAGGCTATTTTAAAAAAATGTTAAACCAAAGAGTAATAACTCATATAATTTAATTAGATAATTGAAGCTGACTGTACATTAGGAGAGAATTGTTATACAGTTAGGCTGGGTAGTTTAATTTCTTGCCAGGCTCACGCACCGACCAGATCTCAATAGTGAACGGTATGGCAGAGATGGTAAGTTTTCCGTCGCGAACTGGTTAGCGCGCTAGGCTTAAGCCCGAAGGGTCTCGGGTTTGACTTCCGGCGGGCCATCGGGGATTTTATTCTCCTGTGGTTAATTCTCCTGGCCCGGGCATTGGATGAAGACCTACAAGTAGACTATATGCCATCTTCATCATCACTCCATCCTCATTAGGACGCGCAGGCCGTCGACGGGTGTCAACTCGGCCTCTAAGGAGGCCACACGACATTATTATTAGTTTATCCCAACAGTTGACTCGGCTGGTCGTTGCTCGCTGATCGCAACAAGGCAGGAAGGAGGATGCTCCGTCTGCTACCGATACCATTGTTTCGCAATATAGACTTAAGTTCCACGAGAGTGCTACAATTGCAGTACTTTCTCGCCCTCGTCTACGCTGTTTTGTTCTCGTGATGTTATTCAAATAAATAGGCCTATGATCCCGAGGTGAATGTGATGTCCTCAGGACTGTGCTTTTGTGATATCTGGTATCAAGCAGTCCTTCTTAGTGAAAACAGTGCAACACCCGCCAGCCGCCACTGGTATAGACTAGTCTATGTTCATCCTTTACGGTCCGGAACACTGCACAGGATATTTTTTGAGTATGTGCACTCCTTTATTTGACTCTCTCGCTTAGAGGACAACAGCTGTTAATTATTTTTAGAAGCTTGGGACATCAGCACAATGTGCATAGATATACAGTATGTTAAATGTGTATGATAACCTGTGTTTCTGTGATCACTGTGTGTAAGTATAATGTTTAGGGTTTTGGTCGGGGTGGGTGCCCCGGAACTTGGAATACGGTGCTATCCCGGTATTGCCTGGAGAGAATGTACAAAATAGGGAGAAAACCGCTCTCGAAATGACCGCTGTCAGCACCGATCTTCAGATTTCTAGCTACCCGTTGCAGCCCTGGTGCGCATGGCTATGTTGCTGGATTATAAAGACAACAGCTCTCGTCGTGAGACCATTCCAACTTATTGGATTCATTAGCGTAACAGCGCGCCACGGATCCAGTAGACAGACCAGGATGGGGAGCCATCTTCCCTATGTAGCCTATGGGTTACTTACCTTTAGGAAACGACCCTTGTAACAATGATAATATCTAGTGTTATGGTTTTAACGTCCTTTATAACATGCGGCCGTGGTACCAATATTTTTGCCCCGGAGGGTTTCTTTAACGTGTCAGTAGAACCGCCAACTGACTGTGTCGAGATTGGATTTCCCTATAAATGATTAAATCAGTTTTTGACCTACATTTATTCTGAAAAAGAACAAGGCTCTTTTGTAGAGCTGAATGGTAGGCCTCGTATTTTAAGCGTTGGTCTGCGGTATCCAAGATAGTGGGTTCAATTCCGGCTCAGTCTGATGGCTGTTTAAATTCCATAACGTCGCATCAGTAGAGGTACAGTAACCTAGTGACACGTTAAAGATCCGGCACCCCGACATCTCTTTAAAGATGAAAGTGACATTAAACCCAGAAGATCATTATTATTAATCATATTATTATTAGACTATTATTATTATTGTCATTTCATTATAGTCCTTTCCCAGACCGCATTTGTGTAGGCCTAGTCCTCTCTTTGCAAAAGATAGACACTGAAGGCTGTTATTGTAGCCTCAACAAAATGGACTGAGCTTATAAGCTTGCCAACCTGCCCGCATTGTGACGAGCCTCATAACAATAGGGTGTAACCGACCCACACTGCTGCACTAGCCGGGCTACAGAGCTCTAGCAGCTAATCCCTGAGATCAAGAGGCTAGCTTCTCACCCTTTCATGAGTAAGCCTACCCTGCCGGAAGGACTGATGCGATTCAAATACTGTAAATCCACGGGAGATGAGAAGCTACAAGTTATGAACTGGCGTATTTCCGGCACAAGTCGAAGAAAGACATTTCGATACTGGTAACAGAAAGGAAAATGGAAGTGTAAACTATGTCTACCTCTTAGTTTTCTTGCTTCTATGGGGTCTGGGTTCTTGAAACATTTAGGCCTACATGCAGGTTTATATAGTCATCAAATAATAGCTAACAAGATAATATTGAGTGCCAACATTTATTAGCCTTTTGTATGTAGGCTATATATTGAAGTAACCAAGACTGACATCGTTGCACAATGAATTACAGGGATTTGTGTTTCGATTATCGAATCTCGAATTCTAAGTTTATCGTTTCAGTTCTGGTGAGATGAATCTTTATCTGTCGGTTGGTTTTTGCGGTCGAATTCCTTTCCTGTCGCTGAGAGGAGTTAATGAGAGATATGATGAAAGGGGGAAATGAATTGGAAGGAAGCGGCCGTGGCCTATTGCAAGGTAACACCCCAGTAGTTGCGTAGAGTAGAAAATGGGAAACCACGAAAAACCATTTCAAGGATGGATGACGGTGTGGTCCGACCGAACCGAGTTCGAAGACATCTTGGCCCCATGGTCTTGAGTCTTAACGCGCGTAGCTGTCATGGTCTGTAAAACTAGAAGTAAATGATTGGTACAATTAGGTTGTTGGCAGATCACGAGGATCAGAAACACTAGGGTACTGGAAAAATATACCCAGGGCAAATGGATGATAAACGTAAAGCTCATTTACTGCAATAGGCTAGGCCTATAGACAGGCAGAGAGCATACAAGAAATTCTCGAGGGGAGTCATCGCAAGGCATAGATGTTGTCCCACGTGATATCCCACGAAGCTAACGTGAAGGAGTTTAGGAGTCTTATGCGCAAGCAGGACTGTCATATGCTGTGACCACCTGCGCTTCCTGCTTCCGAAGCCGAATGGCTTTGTTGTGTTTTGATACCGTGATGGTCCGAACAGAAAGGGAGGGCGTGACTTAAAGTAGGCCTACTTGGGACTAAAGTTCTCTATTAGGCCACTATAGGGACCGCTTTGGCCACCACGCCGGACAATGTCAGCACAATCGGTGGACAGAATAGGTCTACACTCGACGTAGACTAGACCTATGCCGTACACTGGCATGGAACTCGGAACTTACTATGCATGTGTTCGTTTATCGTTGTTGTGAAGAAGTAGCCTATGGTGCGATATGACTATATTGTATTATATCGACAGATAGTCTAACGTAACTTAAACAAAACTGGCTGCGTGGCTCAGCGGTAGCGTTCTCGCTTGCTGGGCCCTAGGTTGCAGGTTCGTATCCTGGCGCAGTCAGCTGGCATTTGAGGGTGCACAAATGCGAGGGAGCCATGTCAGTAGATTTACTGGCGCGTTAAAGATCCCCTTCGGGGCGAAATTCCGGCACCCCGGCGTCTCTAAAAGCCACAGTAGTTAAAAGGGACGTAAAAACAATAACATTATTAGCATTAGTAACTTAAACAAATCCGTTGAGAAGGTAACTAGAGTAGTGATTGTGGACTGGAGTTTGGCGTAATTAAGAATTAGACTATTTATTTTATTGAATCCGCCTTGTCCACCTTTACCAGATCAATATGGTAAACATAGGTTATACGCATTTTATGTAAACTAGCATTACCCGTCGCGGCTTCGCCCGCGAATATTCTAGTTGTAAAGAGTACACTTTGCAAAATCTCAATCATCAATGCTATGACTGATTTATCCTGGGTATGTATGATCTCATTCCTTCATAGGTATATCAGAGCGAAGTTAGTTTTATGGGAATATCACAGACACTGTTAATTTAAGGCCCTTTAAATGTGGTTTTCGGAGACCCTTTATAGTCGGGTGAAAAAGACCTTTCGTACCACACTCACACGTGAAAATTGCGTGAAAAAAATCTTGAGTGCCCCTTGACCCCCTTAAGCGCATTATACGGCACGTATTGATGAATTTTACAGCTTAATTTGGTTCAGTGATAACCTTATAACCGTCTGGAAACTTTCACAGTAATGTAATAGTTGGAATTGCATTGCGTCTTACAGAAATAGATGGACCTGTGAGATTCTGTTACTATGGTTACCGTGTTGCATTCTTTCATTATTTCATTGTAAAGTAGCAGAAGTACCCGTTCTTCGAACGGTGTTCGGTGTTAACACCAGACATTATCAATTGAGCTACTGTTGTAATGGTTAGTGGTTTGTCATTACTTCACAAGTTTATTAGAATGTAGTTAGTTTCCTGGGAATATCACACACACTGTTAATTTAAGGGCCTTAAAATGTGGTTTTCGGAGACCCTTTAGAGACTCCCGAATTTTGTGTCTCACATTGAGAAGCGCAACATATGCTTTGGTCGTCCTTCTAGGATAATTTTTATATTTCGCCTATTTTAGCATGTATTTTGAGAAGTTTTTCCCTATAGCCAATCCACCCTTCTACTGTATGAAAAGTACGGTGAGGAGTTTTATAAATGATTGGTGTATTGACTCTAATGGTTACTATACCTAATTTTACGATGCACCAATCATCCAAACACGAGTTATAGGCAGGCGTTCATAAAGATACACAGAAAGATAGACAGACAATTCTATTGTCTACAACATATCACCCATATATCCAAATATGGGTAGGGCCTATATCTACCACACAGTATCAAACAAAATCATCCTTACGATAAACCCGTATGTCGGAAAAAAAAAAGATTAGTTAAAATGTGCTCTCAAACTAAATTCACCTAACGTGTACTTCCTGACGTGAAATATAATTGAAAGCCTTGTAGACGAAACGCAATACACGTCACATAGAAACTGACCCTCTACGTTATGTTAGGTCCCCATCCACAAGAAGACCCCTTTCATAAATTATAAAGCTTGTGGTGCATGAAAATTCAGGTTCTTTAGCCTCAAATGGCCCAAATTCCTAAAAGCCGCAAAAAATGCTGATTCGATTCAGGATTTTTGAAAATAATGTCGCTGTTTGGAGAAATAATAGACCTTATGTACTATATGTCGCACGTGAAAATTGCATGAAAAAATTCTACGTTACCCCTTGACCCCCTTAATTGCATTGATGAATTATACAGTCTACGTTGGTTCCGTGATAACCTTATAGCCATTTGCAAACTTTCACTGAAATGTAATAAATGGAGTGACATTGTTTCTTACAGAAATAGATGGAAAGTTGGATGCCACCCCTAGAGATAATGTTGTCATGGTTACCGATTTGCATTCCTTCATTAGTTTGTTAAATTAAATTAGTTGTCTGGGAATATTTCAGAAACTGTTGGATTTATAGCCTTATAATGTAGTTTTCGAGGACCCTTTAGGGCCCCCGAGTTTTCTGGCAATAATAATAATAATATGATAGGCTTGGTCATTAGCTCTGTGCATAGGTCAGTGGTAGAAATAGCCAGGCAAAGAGCGAGTTTTTGCTCAGTCGGCCATGTGCTGAATCTGATTTGAGCACTCCTAATGGTCTTCCACCCCCTACTTGTAAACATAAACTTATACACAGCGAGTTATCCTCTATATCCGATCCCAAATTCCATCTTCTGTTGTTGTTGTTGTTGTTGTTGTTGTTGTTGTTGTTGTTGTTGTTGTTGTTGTTGCTAATTCGTGTTAGGGGCTAGGGACATCTTAATCATTAGCCCTATGCACAGTACTTGGGTGTATGTGAAGCTTGTCTGATAACCTGTATTTCGTTCATTCCTCTGCCAGATCGTATCCAAGATTAAAGCGTTTGACATCATAAAGTAACAAGTTCCTTAGGTCACAGCTGATGCTAGTCCTGGCAATGGTGAATCATTTAACGCGGATCAGTGGAGAGTGACAACGAAGAAAACAATATAGTTCTCTCACTTTCCCCGTTAACCTAGTTGGGCGGATATGTTTAGGCTATATTCCATGACTGCGGAGAGCCAAGGCTTTCCCAGCTCTCCTCCGTAGCCACTGAGAGCAAGCAGCGAACTGGACAGAACTGCAGCTGCTATGCAACACTGGAGATCTGATACGCGAGCTGGCCGCCAGGACCGTACTCTGTAGTCCACGTGGAGTGATAGAGGAAGCATGCTATTGGTCAACAACCGTCAGCTATTGGTCAGTAGTGAACAATGGTTATTGTCGGCGCGTGATACTGCTTAACGTTTGAGTCGCCGCTCGTTAACTAGGAAAGTGAGAAAACTACACTACTACAGATCCCCTCCCTCTGACAACAAGGAAACATTTCTTCTGTCCCCCGCCCTCTAAGTGTCCACCGACTAGAATTGGCCACACACGCAGCGCCCAAAATCTAGCGAACTATTTATACTTGTGTGAGTATTGCATTTGTTTGATAACCTGTGATTCCGCGCTGACTGTAGTACTGTAGTCTAATTTTTAGGGTCTAGAATTTGGGTAGGCGTCCCTGGACTTGAAACAAAGTACCATTCCACCATTTTCCTGAATGGGGTGGGGGGATCCTGGGGGAAAACACATTCAGAATGGCCGCTGAGATTCCAACTGTCAATCAAAGAAAAGCAGCAAAGATAAAAAGCACAATTGCCAAACTTATGTATCGGGTTCGTCAACTCAAAGCTGTCGATTATTGGCTCATTCAAAGTTACATTTTAGTAACAAGGAAATCAGGCAGTAGTTATGCTACTGTAAGCCTAAATAGCAGTCTATGGACTAAAGTTACTTTAGTTCCGCCCCTTAAAATCGCAATAGCTAACTAAAGTTACGTTCGCGCAGCCATCTTTCAATAAGTTAGATATTGTGAGTGACGCACCATCTAACGGCTGCATGATTAAGCTAATAGGCTATGTTGGCTATGTGGTCTCCTGCTTCAGCCCTCGAGATTCGAACGCGAGGAGGAAACTGCATGTCGCCAGGGAGAGCGCTTCTTACCTCCGTGAATGCCCAATCTGACATTTCCTTCATCTCTTCCACCCATAGCTTTACCATTTAGTGAGTTTTCTTCTTCTTCTTCTTCTTCTTCTTCTACTGTAGATTACCACTTTAATATTACACTTCGAGTGATGTTAAGAAATATAGACCTATGCTATAATTAATCATAAATTAAATTAAGTTTCTTTTAAATGTCCAGAATCCTTGCAAATTCACACAAATAATCGGACACACTAATTTAGTGGAATTGCACACTTTTAGCAACCCTCGTAGCACTAGACCGCAGTCAAGAAGCCATTTCTCAGCGTCGCGCCACATTTGGCCCGGAACCGTACTTTAGCGACCCTGACTTAAGGCAAATGTTTTCTCTGCTTGCAATTCCGTTACGACATCCCAGATCCCAGCTGTAGCTAGTTACGGTCTTGTTGACGCAAGTAGGCAAATATACAGTACTACACTTTCTCTGCAATACTCCATTAGCTAGCCTTTCTCTTTAGTGCTCCGCGTCAGTAAACACCATCCACCCTCATCCTGTCAAGTACAAAGGTTAACCAGAAAGTATACAAACACAATTAGTTCCATGTAGGCTAGTACTGCTCGGGTCTAAGCTGCGTGAACCTGAGAGGAATGTGCATCGCGGACTATGAGTAGTGGTGTTGACGAGTGATGAGGTTTCTCGGTCCGTGCATAGTACAGAACTAAATACATTGGTCGGTGACTCACTCACTCACTCATTCCTAACACCACAGTGGTTTGAGCAACGGCCCAATGTACGCAGTATTGGAATAGAAAGGAATACCATATATCACGGTGGGCTGTTGACAAATCCTTTTCTTCTCGCCCGACCTTTCTCTGCTCATTCTCCTCACCCCGCAAGTTCATAGAGCTTGGACCCGAGCAGTACTAGGCTGTGTCCCAAAGCTACATTTTCAGCCGTAGTGAACTATATAGTCGACTAATATTCCGGATGTGACGTCACAAGTCCTGATCCAAAGCTGTTTAAACTATGCCCAAGGTCGCGGGTTCAAACCCGGCTGGAGTCGTCAGATTTTTAAGAGCGTTAAAATCCCTCAGTATGCCTTCCTTCGGAGGGAAAGTAAAGCCAGCGGCATGAAAAAGAACCTTCCACTAACTACACTTGTGTGAAGCGAAAATTTGTAGGTTAGGTTTGATAAATGCTCTTAAGTTCCCACGTTCGTCACCGGACGCTGGTTGCGATGGCATCTAGTAGTAGCGAAGTTCACAGCTAGGTGTCGTGAACGGTAGCATTTGGTAGCGAAAGTAGGAACTACTTGAAATTATCGTCTGAAGTCTACTTGAATTAAAAACAGATAACACACACTAATACAGCCATCACAATTAACACCAGTCATCATACAGATTCTACACACACCCAAGGTACACGGGGCTACATGACCGCGTCGTCGCAGCTCCTAAACTAAGAAACCAACCAACCAAAGCTCCGCAGTACATAGCAATCAAGTCTGTAGTAGCTAGTGAACGAAAGTGTTTGCTTGATTGTCGACTTGTACAAAGAATGTATATAGGCTATGTTTGGCCCTGGAATGTAAACCTTGTGCGTTTAACAACACAAGTCTATGAAGGAGGCCATGCTTCAAGCACACATGTCCCAAAGCTCCGTAGTGCATAGCAATCAAGTCTGTAGTAGCTAGTGAACGAAAGTGTTTGCTTGATTGTCGACTTGTACAAAGAATGTATATAAGCTATGTTTGGCCCTGGAATGTAAACCTTGTGCGTTTAACAACACAAGTCTATGAAGGAGGCCATGCTTCAAGCACACGTGTCCCAAAGCTCCGTAGTGCATAGCAATCAAGTCTGTAGTAGCTAGTGAACGAAAGTGTTTGCTAGATTGTCGACTTGTACAAAGAATGTACAGTATATATGTTTGGCCCTGGAATGTAAACCTTGTGCGTTTAACAACACAAGTCTATGAAGGAGGCCATGCTTCAAGCACACATGTCCCAAAGCTCCGTAGTGCATAGCAATCAAGTCTGTAGTAGCTAGTGAACGAAAGTGTTTGCTTGATTGTCGACTTGTACAAAGAATGTATATAAGCTATGTTTGGCCCTGGAATGTAAACCTTGTGCGTTTAACAACACAAGTCTATGAAGGAGGCCATGCTTCAAGCACACATGTCCCAAAGCTCCTTAGTGCATAGCAATCAAGTCTGTAGTAGCTAGTGAACGAAAGTGTTTGCTTGATTGTCGACTTGTACAAAGAATGTATATAGGCTATGTTTGGCCCTGGAATGTAAACCTTGTGCGTTTAACAACACAAGTCTATGAAGGAGGCCATGCTTCAAGCACACGTGTCCCAAAGCTCCGTAGTACATAGCAATCAAGTCTGTAGTAGCTAGTGAACGAAAGTGTTTGCTTGATTGTCGACTTGTACAAAGAATGTATATATGTTTGGCCCTGGAATGTAAACCTTGTGCGTTTGACAACACAAGTCAATGAAGGAGGCCATGCTTCAAGCACACATGTCCCAAAGCTCCGTAGTGCATAGCACATAGTGAGTAGTTGCTAGCAGCTAGTTATTAGTTATCATCTTAGCTTTGGGACACAGCCTAAGCCCCCCGTGGCACTACAGCTCATGAAGGGCCTAGGCCTACCAAGCAACCGCTGCACAGCCATTTGACTTGTAGATTGTACGGTGACGCGTGATCAGCGCGTCGGGTCCCCTCGGCCATTAATCTTGGTTTTCGTGACCGGGTCGCTGTCACTGTCAGAAGCTACTCAATTGTCCTCAAGGGGCTGAGTGCACACCGTTCCAGCCCTTACGTCAGTTTCTAAAATCCCTGACGGAGCCGGGAATCGAACCCGAGGTAAGCGCGCTACCCCAACACGACGGGGCGGCAGTAGACTACTAAGCCACCTATTTAATTTTTTTACACTTAGCCTAATTATAAATTAAGTAGTCTACTGCACATGGCTATGCTGCCGGCCCCGTGGTGTTGGGGTAGCGCGCCTGCCTCTCACACGGAGGCCCCGGGTTCGATCCCCGGCTCCGTCAGGGATTTTAAAACTGACGTGAGGGTTGGAACGGGGTGCACTCAGCCTCGTGAGGACAATTGGGTAGCTGTCTGACAGTGAGAGAGCGCCCCGATCACGAATACCAAGATTAACGGCCGAGGGGACCCGACGCGCAGATAACGCGTCACCCCAATATCTGCAGGCCAAATGGCTGGGCAGCGGTCGCTTGGTCGGCCTTAGCCCGTCATGGGCTGTATAGTGCCAGGGGTTGACTTTTTTTTTACTTGGTTATGCTGCTGAGATACAAGTGGCATTATTTCCTCCCTTTGCCGGCACTGTGGTGTTGCTCGCAAGGTTCTCGCCTGCTGCGCCCAACGTTGTGAGATCGAATCCCGGCAGGGCCCATTGACATTTCAAGGTAATTAGGCCTATTTAGCGCATGAGAAGGGTCAAATACAATAAATAGGCCTAAGGGTATTTACACTACGTAATTTACAAATTTACAGGCTTAGGCTCTGTATGTAGGCAATCCCGAAGTAAGTCACTTTTCTCTGATAGCACTCGAAGGTCACTGTTGCGCGATATGTTGAACTGTCTGTTATGGGGCTCCCCAGCTACAATTTGGGGAGGAAAGTTTACCCCAATTATAAGAAGAGTCTGCGCACTTGCTGTGTTGAGTCCTGATCCGGTTGAGAGTTGACCAGGTCTTGCAAGTCGCCCTGTGGGGGTGAAGCTGATTCCTGCTCGTTTTGGCCCTGAATAAATACAGGTTCAGTTCAAGTACTAAACTGAGCATCAACACTTGACAGCCAGACAATCCTTGTGAACTCTTGGCATGAAATAGGCTACGTCACAATGACAAGATTTCAAGGTAAGTAGCCTAAATGTGACAGATCCGTGTTAGTAGATTTTACGTCAAATAAACTTTACAGGACAAAATTCTGGCACTCAGCCTCTTTAAAACCATACCAGTTAAAAGAGATGTTAAACTACTGTATTGTTAGACTACTATTAGGCTATTATTATTATTATTACTATTATTATTATTATTATTATTATTATTATTATTATTATTCTCTGTCGGAATGCCGCAGTTGTTTTAGCGTTGGCCTTTAAGAATCAACATTGCGGGTTAGATATCTTCCGCCAGTCCGTCCTCGAGCGTAGCTAAGTACTGTAGGCTATAGTCTAGGGCTAGGCTATTGTTAAGTGTATCTTAGGCAAGAGTAGCCTATCCTACCTTTGGATATAAGTTATCTTACCCCTGACGTAGCTGTGCGTGTTAATTCACTCACCATAGTCACGATAGGAAGCTGCAGTTAAATCCAGAGATCGGTAGATCGAATCCCGGCGCTGATAGCGGCCATCCTGACTGTGGATTTTCCCTACCATTTTCGATAGGCCTACTCACTCCAGGCAAATGTCGGAATGCTGTCCTATTCCAAGTCCCTTGCACAAATAATTACGGTTAGGGTACTCACACACTGTCACAGTCGCAACAGAAACACAGGTTGTCAGACAAGGCCAAGGGGCTGATATCCAAGGTGTCCCTAACATTAACATTTGAAGATGATGGGCCTAAGAGCTACGCCTTGGGGGAGCGACCTAATGAATTCCTCTCCTTCCCAAGGTAGTCTTTACGACTGCCCTTGACAGGTCATTGACAATCGAAAGACAAGGCACAGCCACAGCATTCGGCAATCACCAAGGTCACCTGAGGCGGCTTGTGTCCTTCGTAACTCGTGCAACGCTCCCAGGGTATCAGCAAGACGCCAACAAACTTGTAACCAGCGGTTTCGGTGGCGTAGTCGGTAGCATGCTGAGCTTCTATGCCCAAGATAGCGGGTTCAAACCCGGCCGAAGCCGTCGGATTTTTTAAGAGCGTTAAAATCCCTCAGTATGCCTTCCTTCGGAGGGGAAGTAAAGCCGGCGGTCCCATGTCATAGATTTATGGCATGTTAAAGAACCTTCCACTAATTCCACCTGTGTGAACCTAATTGGATAGGTTAAGAATGTAAACAACGCTCTTAGGTTTCTATGTTCGTTGCCAAGAGCTGACTGGGGTGGTGTCTAGTAGCTAAGTTCTGAACTTGGCCTAGTAATCGTTGACGATGGCGCTTGGCGGCAAAAGTAGGAACTATTTGAAAAATTCTAAGTTGCTGAACTTAAATTAAAAAACAGATAAGACACACTAATACAGTCATCACAATTAACACCGGCTATCAGACAGATTCTACACACACCCAAAGTACACGGGGCTACATGACCACGTTGTCGCAGCCCCTAAACTTAAGAACCAACCAACCAAACTTGTAACCACACGAATCCCTGACTAAAAATCAAACCAGAGAAAGAAAGTAGGCTACACTAAGCAATTATATTTTACAGCGACCGTCGATTGGCCAAATATAGGTAAGTGCGGCTCATCTAATATCGCGTGGACCAGCTCAGATCTTCACGGCACTCTAAGAATAATTTTTGAAATAGGCCTAGGGCTACCTGTGTTTGAAAACACAGTAGGAGAAAATCATCATAACCTACGTGATTATTTTTGTTTGAATTTGTATTTACTTGTTGTTTCATTTGACATCGTGAACATTTAGCCCCGTGTACTTGGGTATTTAGCCTATATATTGAACCCATGTGCCATAGGGTCCAAGGAGGTCGAATCCATGTATTTGGGGAAGAAATGAAAGAAACGTACAGTTTCTAATGTAACTTAGAGAAAGATCAAGCCAGGATTCTAGCCTAACATTGTGCAAGCAGCGCGAGCCAGGTGTTCGAGAGATGAGATCACCCCTCTTGACATTCAGAAGGAGCTGGTCATGAGTATTAATAACCGAGTGGAAAATTTCGACTGTTAGACAAGGAAGCCTGACTCGGAAATCGAGCTTAGCTTGCTTGAAAACGACAACACCGCTTATGCGTCAGAAGAAGAATAATTAAATTTAACCCGTTTACGAGTATAAAAATAAGTAAACAATTACAGTACAGTGAATCATTTCGAATTAGAGATTTTTGTGTAAAGAAAAACCCTTTAATAATTGCACAGGAGAAAACTGCAAACGCAAGTAGACGTCATAGGGGATTTACCAAGGCCTGTGGAGAGGGGAGAATGCAAATGAACAGCAACACCCACACAGTTGAGGACGAGAAATTAATTAATATCTCCGAATTGCACGATCGATTCTTAAGCGCAATGAGATTATTTAACATTGAGAAGACGAGCTTTTTAAAGGTATAATTTTTATAATGGTGCAACCATTATTTTAAAAGTTGGGCACGGAAAGGGCTAGAGTCTTTTTGTAGCGAAAGAGTATAAAGCTCCTGGCATCACCGAGCCAAACATGCAGTTTCAAACAGTCCAGGGGACGTGACGCTGGAGCATCAGTACAAGCAGTTCCAAACAGCCCGAGGGGGGCGTTGCTACGCATCAGTATTCAGACAGCCGTGTGGGGCGTTGCTACGCTTCACACCGAAGAAAGTTTACCAGTACTCCTTGAGGGGAGAAACGCTGTATTACACCGCAGAATTAATATCCGATAGCCATAGGCGTCGCAGTATTAACAACTTGCGTGCCTCCATAAGGAGTTGTAAAGAAGAAATATTAAAGTATCGCCGTGTTGAAAAATTAGGAAAATCCTAGTTACAGGATTTAGGTCCGACAGTACACAAGTTTACAGTGAAAAGTTCGTAAAATATAGTCAGAGCAGGCTGCGAACGTTGGACTTAAGGCGATAGGTCTTTAAATAAACGACCGAAAAAATCATAACGTACGGAAGTACCGTAATAGAAAGATAAACAGTTATCTAATTTAAAGAACCCAAACAGGGAAAAACAGAGTAAGGTTCGCAACGTATTTCAGAAAGGTAGGAGTGCGAGAACCGAAGAAATAAAGAAGAACGGAGACTATAGACATTATCTCCAGAAAGCAGACGAACTATTCTAAAGCACTAGACTCGAGAAGTACTAGCTGCTATAAAATAAATCCATCGATCATCGATAGGTTATCGAGGGGACCTCGATCCGAACAGACTTTCATTAAGATCGATAAACTAGATCTAAAAAAGGAAGCCGTTCAAGCTAGAAAAATAGCCGGTCATCAAGAATAGGATTCGAAGAATTAGGATTCCAGGGAAAAGTAGATGATTCGAGACTTTCGTATTCTGCAGGATGGGAAGCCGACATTGAATAAATTTCACCCTTGGAAACGGGAGATTAAGAGGTCACGTGTGATAGGCTAGGAAAATACGGCCTAGTGATCAAAAGTTGTGAAGTGTAAATCTATCAAGATTGTGTGTAAAAATAATATTTTTTAGTGTTTATTGTGTGTTCTAAATGGATACACCAGTGTATTAAAAATGTTGTCAATGTTAAGTGTATTGAATATGTGTCAAGAAGTGTTTGTACATGAGATGAATTTCTACAATATGGAGTAAGTTCAAAGTGTGGGCCAAAATGAAACACCGCACAAGGATAAAGGTCGTGAGACGACCTTAAAAACATGTGAGTAATGAATTTCATTATATTTTGGTGTCAGGGAATGATTGTGTACAAATCCACCGGAGTTTTTGAGTAAAAGGGATGTGTTTAAATAAATAAATACTGAATAAACAAGAACGCGGTCTGAACAATAATAGAAATTTGAGAAACTATAAATAATTATGTAAAAGAATAAATCCAATAGAGGAAATATATGAATAAAATGTCAGTGTATTTGACGAATGTCATAACAGCAAGCGAAATATTAATAATTATCATGAAAGATATTTAAATAAAAGTAAATTTGAGTTATATGAAAGAAATAGCTTTTGAGCTTTTTGTAAAGAATGAAGATATGAAAGAATAATAATAATAACCAAGTAAGGAAATATTAAATAAAGATCAAATTAATTGATGTGAACATAAGAGCGTTAGAGCCTTAATAAAAAGTATAGATATGATGTTCAAATGCAGGTTCTTAAAAAGAGAGAAATTTATTGTCAAAGGAAAATAATAATATAAAAATTGAGATGTGTATCAATTGTTAATATGATATTATCAGTTCTTTGGATGACGCTAGGCTTAAAATAAATTATAGCGCAAATAGAGCGCAATTAAAATAAAATGTCACGCTAGGAACGCGTAAAAGTTAATGTACTTGGTAAATTACTTATGAGAGGTAGTTGATTGTAGCGAATTGAGAATTGATGTAAGTCCTCTATTTGTGACGTAGTATCACGAGGCCATAGTGTATTTTGTATTGAAAGGGAGCAAATGTATGGTATTGAGCGTAGGTCTTAAGCTATAGGCTGACCCTAAATCGCATTTTGTATAGTCCTCTTTATGGGAATGGTTCCCGAGGCATGTGAAGAGATTCGAACTCAGAATCTTCTTATTGTGAAAGCCCCTTTATTATTCGTCGTAGTATGTGTATATCTCTTTCCCAATCAATGAGGACCTTTCATAATTAATAAATGCCAAGATTACGAATGTGGTTTATGAGCCCAATAATATCGTTGAATTTAAACGAGGAGTAGAATGCCAGGTCTCCCCAAAGAATTGAGAATGAACGAAAAGCTGTTTGTAAAAGCATTAAAGAGAGCTCTAGCTTAGACTAGACGGGAGGGTTCCCGCATAGTCATAAATAACTCTCAAGTAGCACGGTCAGACCCTCGGAGTAGGAGGGGTGTCTGAAGGCCGTCTCGTAAGGAGTAATGAATACACCAGGAGTGTTTAAAGTTGTTAACGACCCGGGCGTTGAACCGAGGTCCTTGTAGATTGATATTTCCGCTTGCCTGTTCAGATCGTAGTTCTTTTATGTGATAATGGTCTTATAAGACATATGAGATAAATAACAATCCCTATTGTAATGTTGTATGGAAGTAGGATTCCATGAGTTAATTGAAGGCAACTAGGTTTCGGGAGTGACCATAGTTTTTTGACTGTGTCAAGTATCTTCATACTCTGGAGTACACAAGTAATTTCCTGATTACCTTAATGTATTTGTAAAACTAGAGAGAGATGATAACAGCTGAAAACATGTGAAAATGCCCAAATATTGAGTTAGATAATTAACATGTAATTTTAAATGTAATTATACATTTGTTTTGATGATTAAGTAAATATAAAAAGGTAGTATTTGAGGTGTACAGAGAATGACCCCATTATTATAGTAAGCATTGAGCCAAAAGAGCTCGGAGTTATATGAAACTTACAGTTGATGCTTTATGGAAGTAAAAATAATTAGGAATTGTTGGTTTATATGGAAACCATATGTTTAAATACAATATTTGTTTATTCTTATGTTATTCCTTGTTCATTTGGAACAAGTAGATGATTATTGGTTAGTAATTTAATTTGTTTAATTGTTTGTAGCGCCATAATTTTGATTAATTAAATGTGTTAAAATAGGAGTTGATTTTGTTGTTATTTTTGCAAGTGTATCCTCTAATTAATCCAAAATATGTGAGTCACAGAGTGGGTGAACTTACCGCTGGCCCAAAAATCCCGAATTGAGCTACGCTGGTATACTGTGATTGGCATATTTCTTGCTAAAAGGGCACATGGGGGGCATAGAAGTAATGTGCTGGATTAATAACTAGAGGAACACTTAAGACGGTCATAACATGTAAATTAAAGTAATGATAGGAATAGCTACAACGTAAAATATTAACTGACCGCATGGGTCCCTGGAAACTCATACCGAGCAGCCCTGAATTATATCATTAACCCCCCTAGCAAATCTTTCATGGCGCCCAGTACGCAGGGCTGAGTTTTCCTAGGGAAAACCCGAGTTTTCTCGAAAAATCAAAATTTTCATTTTTTGAAAAAAAAATGGTTTTTCGAAATTTCGAATTTTAAATACTTCCATAAAGGTTTATGAAATTGAATAAAAGTTATCAAAAGAGTACGTTGTAGTAAATACCCGTACCAAAGTAAATTTTTAAAGAAATTGGGACACAATGATTCAGAGTATCATCTCTCAAGCATGTACTAGTGTGGTGGCATGAGTAGCCCACTATATTCTAATAAGATGGCATTGAGTGAAGAGATGCAACGGCTTTTGGAGGCTATAAAAGCCGATAGCAATGAGAAGTTGGAGGCCATAAACAATAAATTGGGAACAATAGACAATACATTGGGCCTCCAAAAGGATGAAAACAACAAAGTGTTCGAATCCATAAATGAAAGTTTAGAGTCAATAAAAATTGATAGTGCTAACATGGGAACTAAATTAGAAGCTATCGAAGTTAAAAGTGATAGCATGGGAACTAAATTAGAAGCTATCGAAGTTAAAAGTGATAGCATGGGAACTAAATTAGAAACTATCGAAGCTAACTGTGTAGAAATGAACAATGAAGTGAAGGCTGAGATAGATAAAATAAATGACAAGTTCCAAGGTTTTGACACTGAGTTTGGGAAAAAGCTAACTGAGTTAAAAGGGGAAATCACCAGTAAAATTCAGGAGGAAAATGGGGCACTTAAATCAGAATTGCAAGACCAAATAAGAACCTTAAAGGATAGTACGGTAGAGTCCCAAACTAGGTGTCAAGAAAATTTTGAAAATTTGAAAACTAAATTAAGTAACATGGAAGGAACGTGCAAAAAGAATGTAGATGCGTGCAAAGATGAACTTGTAACCCAGATCCAAGGTGTGCAGACAGAATTGAAAGCTCAGATAAAATTTAATAGCGATATCTGTAAAACATCCCGGGATGAGATAAAAGAAAGTTTTAAGAAATTAGGAGAAGAATTTAAAGGGGTAAAGGACAAAGTAGGAAATCTTGAAGGAAAAATCGATGGAGTTCAAACCGAAGTAACTGAGATGAAAAATCAAAATAAAAAGGATGTTCAGGGTATGAAAGATCAGATTGATCATTTTACCGGGCAGGTAGATGAGAACCTGAAGAAGTACGAGGGGGAAATAGATAAAAGATTCGGTAGATACGAGAAGCATATCCAGAAAGAAAGAGAACAACGAAATAAAGAAAATAAGGAAAATACCCAGAAGATAGATGAAATAAGTAAGGGTATAAATGAGGTTAAGGAAAACGTGGAAACCTTAGAGGGGCAAGTAGAAAAGACAAATAATGAAGTGAAACTGATCAAAGATGAATTAACGGAAGTGTCTAAGAAGACGGAAGAAAAGTTGAAAGGGATTGGATTAGATATGGTCAAAGGACGAAAAGAAGTGGAGAAGCAAATAAAGGAGATACGAGAGGGCCTGGAGACCATAGGTGACGTTAAGCCAGAAATTATCAATCAACAGGCCATGGTCATTAAGAAAGAGGTAGAAGACCAACTAAATGAATTCAGGGATAGTTACAGGGAGGAGAAATTCCAACTCAAAAAGGCAGAGGAAGATAGTAAAAGGAATCAAGAAAGAATTCAGAATGAATTAAGATCCCGATTGGAGAGGACTGAACATAAGAATAGTCAAATGGAAATCCAACTCATGGCTAATGAAGAGAGTGCCCGAAGGGAAAGGAAGTTAGAATTTGAGAATCAGGAGGAGTTTCCAAAGACAGGATGGGTAGATTCCCATGAACAAGGCACAGATACGGAGAGGGACTTAGGAGGGGAGAGCCCTTATAAGAACCCAGGATATCCGATGGCGATGTCAACCCCGTAAATGAATCAGACAAATGGCCAGATAATAAACATTATTAAATCGAATGAGGACAGACCAGTAAAGTTTAAGGGTAATAACATGTCTATTACTCCAAAATACTGGCTAAAGGAAGTTGCAGAGTTTTTAAACGAAATGAAAGTTCCTCAGGATCGGAGACTGAGAGCTATTGAAAAGCTGTTGGCAGGTGATTGTCTCACCTGGTTCAGAAGCTTCAGGTACACCTTTGATACGGTGGAAGGCTTTAGGGAAGCATTTTTAAAACGATATTGGGCAGCAGACGTCCAAGAGAATTTAAGGCTAGATCTGTACTCTAGGAAGTACAGCACAAATGCACCAACTAAATACTCGGAATTTTTCACCGCTCAGTTGTGTAAATTCCGCGAACTTGACATTGCTCCGGCAGAGAACGACCTGTGTGCCGCCATTGCAAGACAACATCCGTATGAGATTCAGAGGCTGTTAATCTCATCCAAAGCCAGAAGTGCTGTGGAAGTGGAGAGTGTATTACGTCAATTAGATATGACGACTTCGCACGTAACTCCTCGGCATCAAAGACAGACTGAGCAAGTACATATGGCCAGCAGTCAGGAAACCAGAGAAAAACCAGCGACCAGGAATCAGTCCACCAGCACGGATACTCAGGGACTGGGTCGAGAGTATGGGCACCAGGAGCCTAGAGGGATACAGCCATATTACAGAGGAGGATATCGAGGAAGAAATCCTAGGAATACAGGTTATAGGCAACAAGAGAGCCGACCCTATAACAATAACCATCAAAGGCAAGAAAACAGAAAGAAATGGGAGAATTATCCCAGAAGGAATGTAAGGCCAGAGGTTAGGGATGATGAATATCGGGCCGAAATAGAAGAAAGATATCAGGAAAGTCTTCGTTATATGAACGAACGACCAGATGAACCTGATAGGCAAAAAGTCCGTTGGAGTGAGGCAATCAAGAACCGGAAATCACCCGACCGACTAGACGGAGCTCAAAGCTTGGAACTACAAGCTCAATTAAAGAATGAGGGAAAAGGGAGCCCTCAGGATAAAAAAAACTCCAAATTTAAATTGTCAAAAGTGGAAACATACCAGGAGCTGGGAGGAGGTAGAAATTGTGAATTGGATAACAAGACCAGATGAGCTAATTAACGAGGATGTGGAAGGAATCCCACCTGTTAAAAGAGAACTACCTATAATTATGCTAAGGATAGAAGGATTACTGGTCAGAGCATTAATTGATACCGGATCCACAATAAGTCTAATTACACAAACCCTTCTAAATGAACTGGAAACAAGGGGCCGAGTATTAAAGATTCCCACATCAAGTGTAAAGATTAAGGGGATTATCCCTGAAAAATCTTTAACATGTAAATTTCAGGTATATATCGATCTGATCATGGGTAACGCTGAAATTTCGCAATGCTTTTTGCTGGTAAATCAATTACCGTATAATGTCATATTAGGTATTGATTTTATCCGTGAGAACAAGGTCATTATAGACCTAGCGCAAAACTGCATTAGAATCCAAAGAGAGGATGTGGATGAACAAAACATTAACCTACAGGAACAGGATGCGAAAATAGGAGAACAGGTATGGCATATGGAAGAAGTGATTGAGGAAGGTTATAAGGACATAGAAAAGATATTTGAAGTCCTCAACATAGAACTCGAAGATGATTTGGAAATTGAGTTCGAAACCAACCTGTCAGGAAAAGTAGAGGAAGCTAAAGTTAACCTCGAAAATAAGGAACAATTAAAGAAATTATTATTGAATTATTGGGACGTATTTGATTCCAAGCCAGGGAAGATTGAAAATTTTAAATACGCGTTCCAAGTCAATGATTGGGCACCGTTCAGACAAAAACCATACCCGGTTGCGGAAAAACATTACCCACAAACTAAGAAAACACTGCAGGAGATGATGAATGCAGGTGTTATAGAAAAGATGGCGACACCATATGTTAGTCCATTAGTGATTGTGAGTAAACCGGATGGCTCAGTAAGGGTGTGTTTAGATGCCAGAAATTTAAATGCAAAAATCATACCAGAAAATGATTCGGCACCTCCCATAAAAGAAATACTGAGGAAGTTCAAGGGCAAGAAGATTTTTACAAATATTGACATGACTTCTTCGTATCATCATCTCGAACTGGAAGAGAAAACCAGCTTGTTGACTGGGTTTCAGTTCGACCAACAAACATATTGTTTTAGGAGATGTCCGTTTGGATTGAAGACCGCAGGATCTGCATTAATAAGAGCGCTTGATCGAAACCTGTCAGAGGAAGTGAAAGAGTGCACTATCCGTTATGTGGATGATATTTTGCTTACCTCGGAGAATATTGAGGAACATTTAGAAAAGCTGAAGAAACTCTTGGAAGATTTAAGGAAGGCTAATTTTAAAATAAATTTAAAGAAGTCAAATTTTTGTCAAAGGCAAGTAACATTTTTAGGGCATGTGATTGACAAGGATGGTGTTAAACCAAATCCGTGCAAATTGGAATCGATAAGAGATTTTCCAAGGCCTTTGAAAGTAAAGAACGTTCGCCAGTTTTTGGGATTGATTGGTTTCTTCTCAGAACATTGTCCATCATACACAAAAACTTCTTCAGAAGGTCCTGTAGTGGTGCCAGAAGTGGAAATGGACGGAGGAAACAGAAAAAGCATTCGTGGAGGCCAAGGAAATGCTCTTAAATTACGTGAAGCTAGGATATCCTGATTTTAATCAGAGATTTATCATTCAAACAGATGCATCCCAGATTGGAATAGGGGCAATGCTATATCAGGAAAACCCGGAAAACCCTGATAAGAAAAACTATCTAGCTTTCACAAGTAGGAGACTGAAACCACACGAGAAAAATTATACGATCAGCGAAATCGAGCTGTTAGCGATACTGCACGCTAAAAGGGCACAATATATATAATTTGTCTGTAGTAGTGTGCGTATTTGTAATTCAGGAGAGGATCGGGAAGGATGTGACCGTGAGCTAAAGAAGTGGGGGAAACCACTTCCAAGATGGATGAGGAGGAAATTGAACCCCCCTCTTTTCAGTTCAGTTTCACGAGGATGAGTGTTCCCAATTCCAGCCCTCAGACCAGAATTTATTGGCTGAGCTGACAAACGAACCCGGACCTCCGGGACGACAGTCAAGAATGCAAGCCGTTACACCACGCGGTTGTAGCCTATTTACTACTGTTTGGGCTAGCATATAGCCTGCCATTCATTTAAATTCACGTTTATTTGATTACCTTCCGTTACTTTTAGACAGTTCATTAAAATTGTAGCCTAAGCCCTAACTTAATTGGGGAAGGTAAACTGCAAATGACGTTTCACGTCTACAAGAATTAATAAGTAACGCCCTTAGAGCTATATCTGAACTACCTTGATGATAGAGACAATTAAAGAACTGCGTTGTTGCCGGATCTCTCCCTCTCACGGGAATATTAGCCTACTGATTTATACTGCACCATGTTGTGTTATCATCTCATATAAAACACAACTTATATCCATTGGATATACAAAACTTCTAAATTCAGTAGATTTTAATTCACTACCACCCATCAAGATACTAGATAATAATATTAAATATAGAAACACTGTCAATAATCTCGGAGTGATATTTGATAGAACACTGTCGTGGGCAGAGAATACGTCTAATGTGGTAAGGAAGGTTGTATCAACTATGCATCTCCTGAAAAGAACTGTTTCTTACACCCCACCTAACATACGTAAGCTCTTCGTCCAAACTCTCATCTTTCCAATCATTGATTATGGCTCTGCTGTATACAATGATTTACCAGAAACACAGAGCATCAAATTACAAAGAGTCCAGAATGCATGTGTTCGGTACATTCTGGATGTAAGGCGAGATGAACATATCACACCTTACTACGTGCAGCTGAAATGGCTGAAACTCCACGAGCGCAGGCAGTTATCAGTTGCCATTCTGACACATAAAATATTACATACCAAGACCCCGTTATATCTCTACAATGCCTTTACACCAATGCATTCTGTTCATAATCGAGAAAATAGATACACAAAATTAACACTCCAGATTCCTATACACCGAACCATGAAGTTCAATTAATCTTTTGTTTGCACCGCCTCACGCCTCTTCAACACCTTCGATTTATATAAGTTCGTCAACATTGCAAGCACTGCAGCTTTCAAAAGACATCTTTCATCCTGCTTCTTGGAGCAGTATACCTCTCACATTTGATTACTGTATTATGTTAAAATACTTTTTTAAAGTTCAATTATAACACAAGGACAATAGCTGACAACCTGTCTACTTCAATAGCTCTTCTTGTACAGTATATGGTGTTTGTTTTTCGGGCTGACAGTCTGTATGCACTCTCACTCTTTTGTATATAATTTTTCCATTATCATTAGTAATATTATTATTATTGTATTGTTACTATATTTTTGTTACTATAATTGTTAGACTATGATTATTTATATTGTGAATGTAGGTGAAATGTTTTATTTTTATAAGCCCTAACCTTATTTTATGTAGGGCGCTACTGTAAAGGAGCTCTTAAGCTCTAAGTGTAGCAGTGAAAATAAATCAAAATCAAATAACATTTCATAATCCATTACAGAAATCATTTTGGCATAACTTACAATTTTCTTGGTGTGAATAGAAAATATAAAAATAATAATAATTTAAATTTTATTTCAATTGAAATGCAAGTTTTATCACCAATTTTAAACTTAACAAATCGAAGAGACTTATAATGTCCACCCATCTATTCAGTCTTTGTATTAGGTCTACTCAAATTTCACGGCACATCAGTTAGGAAGCACTGACGTTGGGACATTAGCAACTCTAGCGTTTTGACCTCGAAGGTAGACTATTCAAATTTTAGTTGTAAGTTGCACTGTTCGGTCAAACCCTGAGAAGCCCCACTTAAATGATGTCTGGCTAACATGTTTGTAATCTGAATATATAGCGCATTTGATCTTAGTCGCAAACATGTTTGGATTGAGTGTATGTAGTGCCTTTGATCTTAGTCGCAAATTTTTTTGTATTCTGAGTGTAGTGCCTTTGATCTTAGTCGCAAACATGTTTATATTTTGAGTGTAGTGCCTTTGATCTTAGTCGCAAATTTGTTTGTATTCTGAGTGTAGTGCCTTTGATCTTAGTCGCAAACATGTTTAAATTCTGAATATAGCGCCTTTGATCTTAGTCGCAAACATGTTTATATTCTGAATAGACTAAAGCGCCTTTGATCTTAGTCGCAAACATGTTTGTATTCTGAAAATAGCACCTTTGATCTTAGTTGCAAATATGTTTGTATTCTGAATAGACTATAGCGCCTTTGATCTTAGTCGCAAATATGTTTGTATTCTGAATAGACTATAGCGCCTTTGATCTTAGTCGCAAACATGTTTGTATTCTGAATATAGCGCGTTGATCTTAGTCGAAAAACTGTTTGTATTCTGACTATAGCGCCTTTGATCTTAGTTGCAAATATGTTTGTATTCTGAATAGACTATAGCGCCTTTGATCTTAGTCGCAAACATGTTTGTATTCTGAGTGTAGTGCCTTTGATCTTAGTCGCAAACATGTTTGTATTCTGCGTGTAGTGACTTTGATCTTAGTCGCAAACATGTTTGTATTCTGAGTGTAGCGCCTTTGATCTTAGTCGCAAACATGTTTGTATTCTGAATAGGCCTATAGCGCCTTTGATCTTAGTCGCAAACATGTTTGTATTCTGAGTGTAGTGACTTTGATCTTAGTCGCAAACATGTTTATATTCTGCATAGACTATAGCGCCTTTGATCTTAGTCGCAAACATCTTTGTATTCTGAATATAGCGCCTTTCATCTTAGCCGCAAACATGTTTGTATTAGGGCCTATGAATAGGAATAGCCCCTTAAATTCTTAGTCGCAAACATGTTTGTATTCTGAATAGGTCTAGGCTATAGCCTATAGCCTTTGATCTTAGTCTCAAACATGTTTGTATTCTGAATAGGTCTAGGCTATATAGCCTTTGATCTTAGTCGCAAACATTTTGTATTCAGAATAGGTCTAGGCTATATAGCCTTTGATCTTAGTCGCAAACATGTTTGTCTTCCGAATATAGCGCCCTTGTCTTCTCAATATGTCGCCTTTGATCTTAGACGCGTGCATGTTTGTCTTCTCTATATGGCACCTTGTTTGTCTTCTGGAAATAGTGCCATTGATCTTAGTCGCATACATGTTTGTTTTCCGATTATAGCGCCTTTGATATTAGTTCAGAAACCTATAAGTTACAGGGTCTGCTGAAAACAGCTATCTTTCTTTGAGGGCTCTCTATAACACGCGTTTAGCTTCAGTGGCGTAGTCTGTAGCATGCTGAGCTTCTATGCCCAAGATCGCGGGTTCAAACCCGGCCGATGTCGTCGGATTTTTAAAGGGCGTTAAAACCCTACAGTAGGCTATGCCTTCCTTCGGAGGGGAATAAAAGGCAGTGGTCCCATGTCATAGATTTAGGGATAGCATGTAAAAGAACCTTCCACTAATTACACTTGTGTGAAACTAAAATTGCAGGTTATATTTCGTTGAAACGCTCTATCAAAATTCCAACGTTCATCACTAGGTGTGTGTGACATCTGGTAGCGAAAGTTGGAACTACTTGAAATTGAACTGAACTTGTAGCTCACCCCATGGGTGTCCACATCGAAGCAGCTACAGCCTCTGGCGAGCCGAACATGTCCTCGGACACTCCCGGCACTAAAATCCATACGCTAAATAAATAGATAAGCCTCGCGAATCCTAACGCCGTTTAATATAGTCTAGTCTACTGTAAGTGCTCATGTCATCCCGTTCCAGATGGAACGAGTTCTATTGGGCCTACCTTCTTTAGTGGCTATTCTGTTAGCTCTAAAAACTAATTTTGTCAGTTTAGTAACTATTTTTCAACACTAGGAGCCTATGTCACCTCTTTCAAGGCTATGGTTTCGGCTCTAAAAACCTATTTCGTCTCTTTTAGATTTTAAACAGATATTGGGCATATTAGTGTCTACAGCTCCTGGTCCTAACCATCATGCAAATCTTCACAGTTAGACAATTTATCTGAGCTGGTGTTGCTGACACAATAGGCCTTGTATTTTTCAGGTCAGTCGTTGTGAGTTCATCTTCGAACTTCCTACATGTTTGTTGGTTCTGCGATGACCTCAATCACACAATCCTTGCACAACTCTGTGACAGATCAACTTCTTCGATGCGTTGCAAAGTGCGTCGTATTTCTAATTGCGTCACAATCCTATAAGCTATTTGTAGTACAAATGGTCCAGTAGCCTAATAAGAGATAGCCTATTACACAACATGCAGTAGTAAGTTACACGAAATTTTAAAATATGAAAAGGAACTATATCACCATGAACTTAATATTGTATAGCCTACCTGTATTATCGAGTAGATTGAACAGTGCATAAGTTGCTGTTGTAGTTAATTCATTTATGGACTTTGCGACATCGTGGAATTTGTCATTGTGATTGATGTAACTTACTAATGTGTGTATTTGTAGGCTATATTGAGCTAGGATTTGGGTAGGAGGCGGCGGTGGCCTTGAGCTAGGTCCCATCCCGGCATTCACCTGGAGTACAAGTGGAATACCACGGAAACCCACTTCTAGGATGGCTGAGGTAGATATCGACCCTATCTCTTTATTCACTGACATGCTGTTCCGCCCCTTAAAACCAAAATAACTACCTTCTAAATCCCGTTCCAGCCCTCAGACCTGAATTAATTGTTTTGGCAGAGTTGGGAATGAACTCGGTCCTCCTCGGTGATAGTCAAGAACGGTAGTCACTGCATCTAAAGGTGAATGAACAGTGAATAAAGTAGCAGAGATGTTAACGAGTAGCTTATTTTAAAGCTTTTCTCCAAAACAAAAGTTTGGTGCCTTTCAGTCGGTCAACACGAATGTACCCAAAAGAGTTGGGTTATACCCTAATCCTGAAAAAAAACACATGAGATTAAAAAATAATAAATTATTTAATAAATAAATAAATCCTGAAAAAAAACACATGAGATTAAAAAATAATAAATTATTTAATAAATAAATAACCTCATGTAATTTTTTCAGGATTAGGGTATAACCCAACTCTTTTGGGTACATTCGTGTTGACCGACTGAAAAGCACCAACCTTTTGTTTACTAAGGCAACACTGAAAAATGGCTTCAAACCCCGTAATGCTTTTCTCCAAACCTATGGAACTGACTTAGTAGGCCCGACGAGAGGCAATTTTCTTACATGATTCTGTTCGATGTAAATACAGCCAGTGAATAATATCCCAAACATTACAAAGAAAACGTAGCCTGTAATTAATTTTATAAATAACCATTGTGTTTTTCGTTTTTCTTCCGGGGAAATGGCCAGAGTTGTCCATACCGTGCCCTTTGTGGAGTAGGCCTATAGTCTAACGTTTCTAATTCAATCTCAGAACAAGTGGACTCTTTGCTACATACATTTTTTGAAATATTAATGCACAGTGATCAAGATCTTGAAGTAGAAGAACAGCCGATGAGAGAGAAAAAATAGGAGAGCGGTTGAATAACTAAGAAAGTGCAAAGTAAAATAATATTCAGATGGGCAAGCTCTTTGATTTTTATTTAATTATTTTTATATTTTATTTTCTTGGGGTGAAGCCTCCGTGGCTTAGGCGGCAGCACACCGGGCTCTCACCGCTGGGTCCGTGGTTCAAATCCCGGTCACTCCATGTGAGATCTGTGCTGGACAAAACGGAGGCAGACAGGTTTTTCTCCGGGTACTCCGGTTTTCCCTGTCACAAATTTCATTCCAGCAACACTCTCCACTATCATTTCATTTCATCTGTCATTCATTTAATCATTGCCCCAGAGGAGTGCGTCAGGCTTCGGCAGCCGGCACGGTCCATATCCTCGCTGCTAGATGGGGGCTTCATTCATTCCATTCCTGACCCGGTCGGAGACTGGAAGCAGGCTGTGGATTTTCATTTCATTTTCTTGGGGTGAGGGGTTAAAAATTGGAGTTTAAATGAAAATGGAGGGGCCCGGGAGATCTTGTCCTAGGGCCCGTGATAGTTCTCTACGGGCCTGCTAGTAGGCTCCTTGCCGTTAACGTGTAGACTAGCCTATATTGTCCTGCTGCTAGTTACTAATCGAGATAGGCCTACAAGGGCGTAGTCTAGGTGTACTTCCTTAACAGGAACTGCAAGACATTTGACCAGAAGTTGGGTAGTAATGCATTACTCTTGTAACAGTTAGGCCTACTTTACGGTAACGAAAGGGTAACGACGTTACATTTTTAAACTTAGTAACTATAATTTGCAACGTCATTACTTTTAAGAATAAAGAAAATGTCCGTTTCTTTCTCAAGATGGAGCAGGCCCAATCAGTTGTCATTAGCACATGAAGAGTTCAGAGGAAGAACCTGACAAGTCACATTTCCCAATTTTTACAGGAGAACAAGTTAAAAGTTTCAAGACTCAAAATGGTCATTTATTTCAATTAATTGTGTTATTTCTTCGCTTAAGTTTCTTAAGTACCAAGTGGAGAAGCACTACAAATTACAATTTTGAGGTTTGAAAAATGGATACAACGATACATTCAGATTTATGTTAGCATGTATACACATTTTGCAGAGGAAGCATCTGATAAGTCCCTAAGATTGAAGAATTTAGCTACTATTACAATAATAGGCTACTAATCAATGAACTTTTTTACAACCAAATACTTAAAACTGCGAACGGTAGGCCTATTAATGTCACTAGTTCTGACTAATGCAGAAGGCGGTCAAAATGCATTTGCACTTCCAAACGACAAAACTTATATTGAAATAGGAGTTGAAAATTGAGCGATATGTTTCGTACGAAACTTTCTGGTCAGGAAACTTCTCTTGAAACATATAGAACATTGTCTTGGTGTTCAACAACTCAAGAGTTAAACCTATTCTGTCATCGTCATAGCGGCTGTTGCGCCCTTTAAATGTTTGAATGTTGTCGAATCATTGCACGGGCATTATCCGTTAAACTTTGTAGGCGGGTATTGCGCTTTCCATCTCGCAAGGATTTATTTCTAGATTTTAGTTTGTTTAGCAAATAATCTAATTTACCCTTCTTTATTCCATGCAACGACATAAATGCTGACTTAAACACATTAATTCTATCGAAACCTCGATTTAAGGTAAACCCCCATATAAGGTTAAACAAGATGTTCAGTAAAGAACATATAGACTACTTTCTCCTGAGAGTATAAGTATAGTTAACTTATAACTCTTTGTCTTTATCAAAGAGTATAATAGAATCATTTCTGGGTTGAAGACCATAGAAACTATTTACCTCTACTAAACACCACAACCTCGGAAAAACTACTACCATCATTGAAGAAAGAAAGAGATAGACTACGGTATCTCAAGAATTTTATGGAAGTCGAGACATAATCGACCGGACGTGGTCAACATCAAACTTTGAGTTGAGGCATGTGTTTACACGTCTAGCTGTCTATGGTTTTCACCCCCTTAATTGCATTAACCAATCTTTCCATGACCCTACAGTGACGCATGTATGTCGACTATGTGGACAAGCATGTGAACGCTACCACTTAGAGCTCTTTAGTAAAGGAAGCAATCAATTAAATCTATGCTATTCAAATCCCCAGAGCGCAATTTTAGTGTAGCCTACATGTTCATTCTTTATTTTCTATTGCTATTTGGCTGCAATAAAATTATTAATTAATGTCCTCAACTGACACCAACAGATAGGGCACAGGTAGTATGAAAGATCGTTCAAAGATATATTTTCACGGTCGGCCTAGGCCCTTCATGGGCTGTATAGAGCCAGAGGTTGACTTTTTGAATCACTTTCTTCCACGTTCATTTTCAGAAAGAAACTCCTCTTAGAAATACCCTCCACATACAACTTTTCAACAGTCAAATACATCACTACAATGACCAAGGTAACAATGAGTAATAAATAACAGTGTTGTTTCTGTACTTAGGCTAATAGGCTAGCTATACAGGGCAGCTATCATAAAAACAAGAAAATTCCCAAAATCTTCCCCGGACTTGTCAGACTATTCTCCAGTATCACATGGACTTGTCAGGTTATTCTCCTGTAGGCCTACACCATTTGCAAACATTCAAATTTCTTTGGACTGGTCAGGTTGTTCCCCTGTACGGTTACATTATAATTTACTACACTAAAGGAGCTATTAATAGAGACAAAAAACAGAAAATTCGTTTTTTTTGGACTTATCAAGTTTTCCCCCTGGAAAAATGGAATTAACAAATTTTCATATGAACGAGCCCATCTCTACAGTATATTCAACACAAACAATAGCAAAAAACGAACTGTGAATTTATGATGGATTTGAAAGTTTAGAGTACCTGCGCCTATCTGTTCCCTTCTTATTCCCTGGTGCCGTAAACATTCCTAATGCTCATCGAGCCGCAATTTTTTTTTTATTGTTTTGATTACATAATATTTTAAAGGCTAGCCTAGTTTAATTCCGCACTATAGACTAGACTACACTTTCCATGAACTGAGTTATTTTTAAGTCATGTGCTACCTCACGACGAGCGCCAGGTTGTTGTAGTGATAGTTCACATTGTTTCTCCATAATACTGGAAAATATGCTCCGTCAATTAATACCAATTATATTCAAATTAGTAGCCTAGGCTACGTGTTTCAATCCAGCAATGGGACCTCAGAGCACAGGCAGAGATACGGAGAGCCTCCACGAAGAGTTTTGTGGGAGGAAGGACCAATAGTCAACTGTGGGATGTTGTTGGCGAGCTACGAGAGAACACCTGTACAACGACAGTGCTGTGAACAGCAACATTCTAACGGATGGGATAAGTAGGCTAGCCTAATCATAACCATTGTAGAAATCAGTGCATGAACAATTTATTATCGTGTTGTGTCGTGTAACTACATAATATTCATACGTAGACGCAAACTTATAGGCCTAATAGACAACAACTTTATTGAATAGGCTAACCTTTCTTTTTTTAAATAACGAGATTCACTGAGAATCATAAAATTTACCAACATTAACAAGACAGGGTAGGCTATACAAAGTAAACTTATAGCCTAACAAAACCACAATTCGAAGACTACTATATTGTACACCTAATGCCGTGTTGATAGTAGATAGGATACTTATGGAAGTAATCATATTTACTCCGGGTAACTGGGATATCTCACAGTCACAGACGCTTGGAATATAATCTGCCAACACCTAACACATAGCCTTTGTGTAGGCCTATCCGATAGAGAGGTAACTTAGCCTAACTCACGAGGGAGTCAGCGGTTAGAATTTAGAAACTTCTCTTGAAAATAGCGGCCTCTAGCAGCACAAAAGCAATCCGTCGGAAGACTGCGGCAGGCTGTGTGGTTCAAATCACACAGAAAAATGATAGGCTACAAGAGCAGACTTTCGATAAACAAATTATAAATGAATCAACAACTGTTTTATAGAGCCGAGAATCGACCTGGATCTTCCATGTGGTAACGAACTATGCTAACCACTACACCACGAGACTGAGGAAGCGAGCTCTAAACTGGTTGGCATTGCTACGCGAAGGTGACAAGTAGCTAGAATAACGAGTAGCCTATATTTCAACTTGGTTTCAATCATGGAAGTGAAGCCACATCTCTGAGGCCTTGAGCAGCGTGGGTCTTGCAGTTCGCTCGCAGATAATAGCAAGTGACGCGCGCGAACTCAACGGCCGTGGCATTCCATGCCATGACGTCATCGGCACGGTTTGAATTTTGAACTCAGCAGCCAGAGAAGCGTTGTAAGACATAATCATCTTACCGCCCGTCTGTTGTATGAGAGTAAGGAAAAAAATGTTGTACAGGGAAACTGATGCGAGAAATCCAGTAAAAAAACAATAGAAGATTATTATAACAAAAAAAGAGATTCCTAAGTTAGATAAGAAGACTAGTGTAGGCAAGCTAGCAGCCATCACACGCAGGCACTTACAAAATGGCGCAGTGTATGACACAACAGCATTGTTCCGTGAGAAGGGAGTGGCCGCCACGTAATGTTAGTGTATCAGTATACTGTATGTGGCTTTCGTTACGAATTAGGGTGATTCTGCTAATGATTAAGTCGATGTGCTGAGCACCACGAGTCCTCCCACCCTCACCCGCATAGTGGGGGTGGCCCCGCCCCTAACTCTTCCTGTAAACATGGCTTCCCTTCCCGTCCTATCCCTTCCCTCCTCGACAACTACGCAACGCTGCGCGGACTAAGTCAACATTGGTGTGGAAGAAAAGACACAGGAACTTTCTCGATCACCTTACCACTTAGCCTACAGAAATGTTTATAGTTTTCATTTATCAACAGAGCTCCATTGCTTGTTCCTTCCCAGCTCCTTGTGGTCACCCTTCACTAAGAAATGAGGAGAAAGAACAACGATCTATTATTTATGTCGTGATCATGTAGCCCCGTGTATTTGGGTGTGTGTAGAATTTGTCTGATAATCTGCTTTTGTGGCTGTTTTAGAATGTGTAGGCCTATTTGTAATGTAGATAATTAAGAGGTGGCCGTGGCATTAATTTAGGAACCATCCCGCATTCGCCTGGAGTAGAAGTGGGAAGCCATGGAAAACCACTTCCAGGATGAGGTGGGAATCGAACACGCCTCTTCTTAACTTTGCCTCACGAGGCTAAGTCTACCCCGTTCCAGCCCTCAGACCAGAATTAGTCGGTCAGGATAGTCGCTGTGAGCGCCGGGATACGAATTCTCAATCCCCGTACTTGCTGCATATCGCAGTCGTGGTTAGCTATTTAACAAGCACGGCTACGCCGCGGGCCTATGATGGTGCTTGTCATAGCTTAGCATGTCTCCCCCAAATCTTATTATAAAATACGCTAAGGTGTATGTTTCACAGAACTCAAGCTCCTAACTCATCGTCACACGCTCCCACGGCAGTTTGCCGTGTTTGAACAATAATGCAAATATTTTCCTCATTTGTTTCCAGGAAGTAGAGGGCAGTCAGGTATTCCTCACCCCACATTTATGTATAACGACCGTGGCCTAAACCGGGTTGTCACTGAGTGCTGTCAACGTCAGTTAACACTTGTGTTGGTGGTGTCACATTGTGTGAGCAATTTGTTAACGCGCGTGTTATCACGTACAATAATTTTTGAACTAAAGTGAGCATATTGCTAACGGGCGTGTTCTCGCGTATATTTAATATGAAAGAGTTGTAACAGTTCTGTTTTCTTGTTGCTGTATGAAGGACAACAAGCTACAGTGAGAGATTTAGTGGACAGTGTTCCAGAATGTCATTCAAGTGAATTAGGTGAAGACATTTCTGATTACAGTGACGTTGATGAAAGAGACATTTTAGAGCACGTTGTTAGTGACTCAGAGGAGAGTGTTTCAGAAGAAATATTGCAGCCGTGTGAAGATGGTCTCGATCAACACCCCCCACCATCCAATGAAGAGGCACTGAACCTCTCAGTAGGCCCTCAGCAAGAACCTCACCATCAGAGTTGTTTGCTTGAATTTGCATTCCATTACTCTATATCCTAAATATTAACATTTTTTACTGCAGTAAGTCATTTGTTACTTGCAATACTTATCGTGTAATGACAATGGTCTTGTGTTAAAATAATGTTTTTTTTTTAAATTGGCCAATTATAAACTTCGCGGCAATTTGCTAACGGGGCGGGCTTTGATGTCACATCACAGCCTTGGAATTGCGGCAGTTTGCTAACATAGTGTGCTCTCGCGTTTGTAAAATACTTTATAGTACTTATAATGATTTAAAGTTCTAAATAGCATTTTACGGTAAGTAGGCTAAATTTTGTTTCTAAAGATGATTTTAAAGTTTTAGGATTGTATTTTTCACATTAAAATTATAGTTACAATTTATCCGGTATGTGAGCAAATTGCCGTGGGGCGTGCTCCCGTGTAAAAAAGAGGGGGCGTGTGATGACGTGCTAAACCAGAGGTAGCCTACAGTGTTCCATTATCTTTCAAATCGTCTCAATAGACTAGTACAGGAAAAATATTGCATTTCTTGAAAAGTCAACGGTAATATATTTATTTGTTTATAAAGTGCTTTTAAACAAATAAACAAGACGATAGACCCTGGGAAAACTGTGTCGCGTCCAGCCCGCATAGCACTAGCGCCAGACGGGTAATCTGTACACATGGGGCGCACACAACCCATTATGAGAGAGTTCTCGCACGGGTCTGCTAGTATAAAATATTGGAATAACTGCAACATCGATAGTCTACGCTGCGCCGGCAAAATCCGCAAAGTGAGAACGTTGCTATCTCCCATTCTATTCCGTAAGACAGTCCAGCACAACAATATTCTATTAACTTGTTTCATTTGAGGGGTTCAGACAGACATTGTGGTAGTTGTGTTATTGTGGTGTCTGTAGTAGTGTGAGTGTGAATATTCACATGAGGTTATTTTCGTGTAGGCCTTTAACTTACTGTAGGATTTAAAGCCTAGGCTAAGTTAAGTGGGGTTATGTAGCCTACTCACGGCAGGTGAGGAAGTGACTAGCAAAGAACAATATCGTAGTCTAGTAGACTATTAGGCTACATAGCTGATTTTGAAGGCTCAGCAATGATAGGCCTATGTTATATAATCATTGACCTTAAGCAATCCCATCTTAGTCTGGAGTATGTAACGCCATTATGTCATAAGGAATCGCTTTAAGGCCATTGTGAAAAGTACCGTAAATAATAAGTTGGATTATAGGGCTAAAAGGTAATTTAGCCTATACATTTTACAAATAGGCTAATGCCTATATTTAAAATTATAATCATTCTTTCATTCATTTTCATTTGAGACAGTTTTGCCTTTCAATAAAGAATTTAGTAGACTACTGTAAGAAGGAAAAATTGCTGTTTATTTTCTTCTCCTAATAATAATAGCCTAGAAATAGTATAGCCTAATAATAATAGACTAACAAAGTTCGTAAAATCTAAAATGAAGACAGTTTTTAAATAGTGAATGAAAGTCCGTCAAAAATGCACACCTATCGCTGAGCGCAATAGTTCCGTCGATGTTTTCAAGTCTCGGACAAATTTATTCCCGTACGCACTAAAACAGTAGACTAATCGTTAAAAATGGGGGAAATGGGCGGTTTTCATAATAGCCTAACTTAGGTCTGTTTATTCAAGGAGTATATAATGCCTCACACTTTAAAAACAAAACAAAAATCTAACGCCTAAATTGGACTATTACTTCCAACTTGACGTTTCAGTTTTACCCTAGAGTTATGTCGCGGTCAGAAGGAACATCACTTTAACTAGACAATCACAGGCAGTCATTCAAATCAATATATCACGATAAATCGAGTTTTGTTCGCGAATTAGCGGACGAAACTCTGGCCTAGCACTGAAACGTCAAGTCGGAAGTAATGATGGCTTTACTATAGGCCTATGCATTACTATGGTTAAATACAGTTATTTTTCTAAATTCACGCGTCGCATAGGCTATGTAGCATAATGCTATCCCAGATATTAATTATATTTGAATTGCAGCCAATGGCCATAGCAGGGCATTTCAATTGAACGCCCGTAGGCTTCCCAACAAGTACAATTTCAATTAGTTCCAACTCTGGTTACGAGTCGCCACTGTCACTGAAAACCAGCGACGAACGTTGGAACTTGATAGAGCGTTTCTAACCAAATAACCTACAAATTTTGGCTACATAGGCCTACTACCAATTGTAATGGTAAGTTCTTTTACATGTCATAAATATACGGCATGGGCCCGCCGACGTTACTTCCCTTCCCAGATATTAATGTAGACTATCCTAATAACAGAGTAATTGAAGCCATAATTATGCCTATAGGCCGACATCACAATTCAATGCTTGCTCTGGTAGCCTATTCCCAAGAAGATAGGCTACAGCGCGTGTAAAGGACACTCAAGATTATGACCATGAAATACAGGCCAAGAGAAAGGATAAGTTATACGCCCACACCCACAGTGCATGAGGCAGACGCAGTGGTTCAAGTAATATTCCGTATCATTCCGGAGTTCTGCTCTCACTTTTGAAACCATAGACTACATGTAGACTACTGTAGTCTAGGCTACGTAGGCCTACAGTATCATAAATATTCCAAGCATCTGAAGTTCTCGTCTTGAAAACAGACGAGCAATACCGACCGTTATTGTTAGTTAGTTAGTTATTGTTGTTTTACGGGGCGGAACTACGAGGTCATCTGCCCCTTCCGTTATTGTCTCATTGAGGGGCTTGGCGAAAAGTCCCGCATTTCCTGCGAATCAGAAATACAGTATATCGGATAATCACTGTCTATACGTAGCCTATGTGCTCTTCGTAAATAGCCTCATTCGGACTCGGATTTTGTAGAAAGTGGTCGTGGTTCTCGCCTTTTACTGGAGTTTAAATGGTAGGCTAAACCACGAAAAGCCATGTAGCCTAGAGATCAGAAACCATTGTATCATGCGTCCACTTGCCCTGGATAGTAGCCTATAGCCACTTTAGGGACGCATTTTAGAATAAGTTAGTCTATTTTGAATGAGGTAGGCCTATATTAGCCATCGCAGGCCTACTACTAACTTAGTAGGCCTAGTTAATTTGTTGAGTAGCTTACTTTCACTGAATTTAATGTGGCGTGTTGTGTAATAAGCTCGATGGCTTCCTCTCTCCCTGTTCTTTCACTCTCCCATTGCACGTCTCGTGTTGTAGTGGATGCAATTAGGATTCCCAGCACTGGCAAGATATGAGGTAACTTACTGGAACCGTATCGTTGCCTGCAAGTCACCCAAGTGTTGTCAATTTCGAAGGTGGCTAGTGGACCATATGTGCCTCTTCTTTTAAACTCTTTCAGTGGTTCTAAATAATTTTGAATGAACAAAAACCTCTGCGATGTTTGTTAATGAGCTGGATGGAACACTGCGGCGGGTCACGTACGGATCAATACGGGGCAGTGAGCGATGTGTTATGGATGGCCCACCGCTGGAAATATGCCAGCAATCGATGCGCTACCATTGACTCATTAACTTTAGGCTACTTAAGACTCATTTTGAGAGGTAACTCATGGCCCATCAGCTCAAAAACCTCAACCTCAACCTTGTAGGCTACTCTGAAACATAGCCTAGGACCATATTCTACAACCTGCGTCCCTCATCGATATTCTATAATAAGACCGGTGCACTTTTTCAACGGAAGGCCTAGCTATTGTGAGCTGTTCTTTGGCACCAGACGTTTTAATCCGTATGCGTGAGTAAACTAGGTTGAGACCTAGAATACAAAGAATAATAACAGTCACGTTCTTTGAATTGTTTGCGTGCAGAAGTCCAACGCTCTTGAATTAAGATGACTGGCTGACAACATTTTAGGCGTGCTCTTTTGAACTGCCCACAGAAAGCACACTGGCGCTACATCGTAATCAAATAAACTTGCCTATCCAATGAGGCGAATCAACGAACCTCTTGTGGTCTGCGCACCTCAGATTGTAAACCTCTGTTTTGGTACGTTTAATTGCATTCGTTGAGTGTGTTAAAACTGAGAAAGAATACATATGACAAAATGTTAATAAGCAGTGTTGTTGTTATTGACGTCAGAAAAGTTGAATGGCGCAGCCACGCGGTAGAATGTTGAAGCTGTAACATTGTGACTGGTGTGGTTTATTTAGATGGTGAAGCATTGACGTCGTGATGCAAACAGAAAGAAATTTGTCAAATTCGAGGAGGTACTGCTCTGTACACGGTTGCAAATCGTATAAAACGGGTACGAAATATCTCCACTACTTTCCCGTACAAAAAGTTCAGAGAGAAAGATGGGCTTCGGCGCTGTCAATTGGAAAACGTGTTACATGTTACATGACAGTGTGCAGTGTGCATTTTTGTGAAGACGACTTCTTTCCACTGGTACTGTTGATTATTGATAATTATTGTCTCTAATTTGTATTCACGTGGATTTAGCTACATCAAAAATACTGATAAACTTGTAGCCTATTACTTCTGTGCCGTACATAGAATGTAATCCGCTCTTCGTAAACTTATTTTAGGGGTTCTTCCGATTGGCAATAGCCGAATGGTTAGAAAACTTAAGAAAAATGCTGTTCCTAGCCTTAATTTGCCAGAGAATTTATATTCTTGCCTTTAAACAGCAAGTATGTAGGTCATTGAAGTATGATTTGGCTTAAATTGTGTTTTTGGCTATGATCTCCCTACTGTTGAATTTAGTTAATTAAAATGTAAAATCTTAGTTTTAAGTACCGGTTTGGTGACCCATCATCCCAGGCAGGCGGGTAACACCTATACTACTCAGGCAGATAGGTCACTTAGCCGTAATTTTGAAGTTATATTGATGTTATATGCGGTAATGTAGCAGGAGACCGGATCGGCCTAGGCTATTCTAAGTTTAATTAGTTCTCATTTCAGGGGTTTTCAGTTTTGAGTGCGAATAGTTGGTTGAAAGTTGTACAACAGTAAGGAGAGTATGTTTTGTATAGGTTTTAATTGGTATTACGGTTTATGTCGAGCTGAGGAGTGAATTTGATTTGGCTTAATATGTAGTTTTTGATCTGTTCCGTTTGCTTATGACAAATTCAAATGGAGACTCCAGCTTTGTTAAATATCTGTATTTTAAACATTTAATTAAATATATTGATAAAGAGGATGCCTCCATTTTAACTTGCCTGTGGCAAGAGATTAATACATTAATATTCTTGCCTTTGAACAGCAAGTATGTAGGTTAATATTTGCAATATTGAAGTATGATTTAAGCATCCCAAGTAACGCTTCTTTGAACCCAAAACATTCATGCAAATTCAGGGTTGCTTGATTCAATTTATTATAAGGGAGTCGTCCTTTGTGTTATGTGAGATATATATATTGTGAAATTAATAAAAACATCGATACCGCTAGGCTCCCAAGTACAGGCTTCATATAGGCCTATGTAACAGCAGACAGTAAATTAACTATCTACATGTGGGTAATGGTTTTAACTGATAGTAATTAGGCACTGCATTTAAATTGATTATAAAAATATGTCTATCAATGAAAGAAAATATGTAGTATTTTGCCATCATAAATAATTATAAGCCATAACAAACGCACACCCAATTACTTCACGTCACTATCTCGCCGCCATATTGCAAACAGCTGACCGTAAGCTCCTCCCCCGTTTCGGACGTCAATAGGCTAGGAGGCAACTGGCCAATGCACAAGTCTGCCCTAATCAGAAAGTAAACTAGGCCCTATTCAAAACCATTTGGGCGGCTTCGGTGGCGTAGTTGGTAGCATGCTGAGCTTCTATGCCCATGGTCGTGGATTCGAATCCGGCCGAAGTCGTCGGATTTTTAAGAGCGTTAAAAATCTCTCAGTATGCCTTCCTTTGGAGGGGAAGTAAAGCCGGCGGTACCATGTCATAGATTTATGGCATGTTAAAGAATCTTCCACTAATTACACCTGTGTGAAGCTAAATTGTACAGGTTAAGAATGTAAACAACGCTCTTAGGTTCCTACGTTCGTTGCCAAGAGCCGACTGCGGTGGCGTCTGGTAGCTAAGTTCTGAACTAGTAAGTTAGTCGTTGACGGTGGCGTTTGGCGGTAAAAGTAGGAACTATTTGAAAAATTCAAACGTCTGCAGTCCTTACTTGAATTAAAAAACAGATAACACACACTAATACAGTCATCACAATTAACACCGGTTATCAGACAGAGTCTACACACACCCAAAGTACACGGGGCTACATGACCGCGTTGTCGCAGCCCATAAACTTAAGAACCAACCAAAATCATTTGAAAGAAAAAGTGAACTCTCTTAGACTTTCAAGTATTGAAAAAGTACTATAAGATGAACAGACATTAAAATATAGCCTAGTCCATGTCTGTCAAAAGTAATTTATGTTTTACACATAATTATGTAAGACTAATAAAGAGCCTGGTAGGCTTATTACGCATGTGGTGGAGCATAGGCTAAAGCCCTGCACGGATGCGGATATCCGCGGATAAACACTTTCGCCATGCAGACATAGTTTGCATGGTTGTGTTTGAAGAAAATTTGCGGATAGATTTTAGAATACAATCCGAACTTGTTGAATATCATTAGCCTAATAAGACCCGGATATTTAAGACATAGTCTATATTTTTCCGTTATATTTTTTTCTTCATGACAAATGTAAGATGATGATTTACGCTAATCTCATTCAAATTATGTCATTAAGCACAATTAACACTCCGAATTGAAGAGGGTTGCAATTCTGGCTGTATAACATTCATTTTAAACATAGCACATGACATACATAGCCTAGGGGAACGAATTTCTCCTCAAATGTCTAAATGTGTTGCTTTAATACTTTATGCTTTATCTAATAAAAATATTATTGTACTGTAATGCCAGTAGATTCGGATAACAAACGTGTGGATGCGGATAACATCTTGTTTATCCGCGCAGGGCTGTAAGCATAGCCTTTAGTAGAGTCAATTACTGTAGTCTATTTTGAAGTATTACAATGTAGCCTATTTCTGAATGGTTTGCTACGTTATCGAAGGATAGGCGACACAAAACGATTAATGTAGGCTACGTTTCAAAGTGTCGTCATAATATCCCCCATCAACTCACACTTTATTTCTACTTACAAGTATTTCTCTAGTACAAAATGCACATCGGCCCTTCCCAAAATTCTCTCAGTCGATTGTTTCCTAGAAATGAAACATCGCCTATAATCGTTAGTTACAAATAAACTTATGTGATTCAATGTTATAAGAACAAAACCTATTTTACACTTTAATTTCGGCCCTTGACTTCAGTATATCAAGTTAAGTTGGACCTTTGTAAAAAGTTGATTTTGGTAGCCTACACCTGCTATAGAGGTTCTTTATTACATGGTTTAGCATACCGTACATGCATATGTTGTCCCTACTCTCCAACCCTCGTAACTATCATTCGTATGTAGCCTATCACTTACCTGTATTTAAAACACCTCTTCTGCCGCGGCTGCTGGCATAGGGGATGTAGCCTATTGCATGTTGAACAAGCATATTCTATTCTGGTATTTCATAGACCGCAAAGAATACCTGATGGTGCAAACCTGCGCGAACGAGGGCGTAGAGGGGAAATGAGAAGAAGGAAGGTAGTGGAGGAGATCACTGCTTTTGTGCTCCTGAGAGACACACTAACGTGCAATACAGTTAGGCTGTGTCCCAATACTCAAGTTGTCTGCTATTGACTAACTGCTAGCTACTATGTGCTATGTGCTATGCACTAGGAAGATTTGGGACATATCTGCTTGATCGCAGCCTCCTTCATAGACTTGTGTTCTGAAATGCACTGAACTAACATGCTGGTACCAAAGCAACACTGAAGATGGCGGTGATCTGCTACTCCTTGTAAGCTCTTTGCGCTTTCATCTGCTGTTTTAAATAAACAATACCTGAATTATACGATCTTGGATGCGCCAAGAAGATCACTTTTTAGCCGAGCCCTAATTATGGTTTGTGTTTGGCATAAGTCAAAGACAACCTACAATTTACATAACCTACAATTCCGATAAGCTACAATTACTATAACTTCCTTGACGTAGTCGACAATCTAGCAAGCACTTTTGTTCACTAGATGCTACAGACTTGATTGCTATGTGCTAAGCAGTAGGCTATTGGATGACACGGCCAACGAGAAATACTGGCCCTAGTGCGCTTTCGTGACGTCAGCAATGTAGTGCTGTTGCACCACTTCCGGTAGGGTTATGTATGACGGGAACATAACCCGTATTGTCTACAAGATGCTGAAATCACAGAATTATAACGTCGTACTTAACCCATATCATATCAGAAAACACGCTGTAAAGAGCATTGACCCAACACAAGCATGACTTCTGGCAAAACATACATGGTAATTGCAACTCAAGTCTTACACTGATCAATCTTATGAAGTTCAATACTTAGCCACAATTTACTATTTAGTCATTACTCTAAGTAGAACCAGTAGATCACTTATCTTTAATCGTTGTAGTTGAACACAAGGTACTACTTTTCAGGAGTACGGTATGTTATCTTTCCCTGGCGGTTGCTTGTTAATTATGTGGAATTACTTGACGGTTACAAAGGGTTCAGGAATGTTATGAAAAGCTAAGAATAGTGCCGGACGATGTATGCATGCTTTCTTATAGTTGAGCTATATGCATAAATGTATCAAACGTTTTTGTAATAGAAAGATATTCACGAACATAATATTCTATGGTCTTAGTCTTACTGAGCATTTATACAGTCAGTAGTCATATTGTCTTCATCACTGAATCTGTATAAATGCTGGTATTCATTTGCCACTTGTCTTCATAATAGAAGGTATTAATATGAGTCGTTAGTCAGTGGCGAGTGTATTCCGCAGATCTCTTCTATAAACATATTAATTTCTGTTCCGCCCCTTAAAACAACAATAACTAAGTAATACTCTCACTGCAAGTTTCTTTGACCTAATTATACTCATGTCACTGCTCATGTCCACATAAGTTACTCACAACGAAGTCACAGGCTCTACAACTAAACTTACTGTACTTGTTGCAGCTATTAAAGACACAACAAATCCTTGAAGCCTAGTTCGCGTGGATTTTTGTTAAGAGTAACTTCAACATGAAACTAGGCTATCTATAGCTGGTGTAGTTTTGTAAACCTATACAGTATAATTTATCGTGCTTGAAAACACACGGAACATCTAAACTGGGTCCATTTCAAGAAGGTTGATATAAATTATCGCATTTCTGCTGCTCATGAATTGCTCTCGACTTAAACTCACAAGCACCATCAAGCACTACATTGCATACGTCACAAAAGGATTAGGTTTACGCGCCATGGCCTGTCTTTCTCGTTGGCCGTGGGATCACTACTTCTGACGTCACATCCGGTAAAGTAGTCGACTATCTAGTTCACTACGGCTGAAATTGTACTATTGGGACACAGCCTTACATACACTTTCGTTTACTAGCTACTACAGACTTGATTGCTATGTGCTAAGCACCTTTGGATCACGACTTGTGACCTCACATCCGGAATATTAGTCGACAATCTAGTTCACTACGTCTGAAAATGTAGCTTTGGGACACAGCCTTGATTGGCCGACTTGTAAACTTGTAGGCCTACAAGGAAGTTATAGAAAATATAGAAAATGTAGTTATCTTTGATTTTTGACTTGATTATTAATCCTCTTTGCTTGGGACTTTGCCTATACTCTGCCATCAACCGTGCTTCAACCCACGTGCTGTGTTGCTCTGTTTTGATCTTGATTTAATTTCTTAAGTAAATTATGGACAGTTGTTCAGCTGAGAACTATCTTCCTGTGGAAAGCAGAAATGGTGCGGAATTTAAATGTAAGTACAATCCCATATTCTTTGGTACACTATAATTTTAACGTTTTTTAATACATGCTATCAGTTCTTTAACTTTTGCCTACAGACCTAGGTGGTATGTGATGACATTATTTTAACTTATTTAACCCGTCACTACCACACATGAAAAATATTTAATTAAAGACATACATGTGTGCAGGGGACCCGTTATTTTGTCATCAAGGTGGCAGAATCTCTGCCATTGTCTACTATAACATTCAATAGAGCCTATTCCTTGCAGCAATGTGGACACATGGACATAGTCACTTTTACCACACAGCAATGCTTTGCACTTACGCTTAAGACACGGACGGGTTTAGAGGACCCGATGATTTATTTATGGCAGACCGGGTAGAATAATTAACCGAACGCAATGGCATCTCGAGGCTAGGCCTAACTGAAGGGGATGGGGATACGCAGGCTGCCGACCGCTGAGACAGAAAATGAAAAAGAAATTTTGTTCGGGTTCCCTGCATTTATGTGTGGCAGTTACGGGTTAACAGTCCTTTATAAAGCTTCACGTACCGTCCAAGGACGTGTGGTGAAATTGTGTAACATAGCCTCGACTGACTAGTTATCAAGTCGTATTCATTTCATTTTTGTTTCTTTTCAGGGTCGGAGGAGGCAACATTGTCCTTCATAAAATTAAGGATTGCGCACCACGAGCTCTTCTCAGGGAAGAGGGGCTCTGCGTCGGTGGGGTACTCCACAATAGTACAAAAAATGAATGCCGGCGGTAATATGTCGCCACCGATATAAAAAAGATACTTGAAAGGAAGTGGGCGAATCTCACTGCAAAGTATCGGGCGATTAAATCACCCCCCCCCCCCCCCCCCCCTACGGGAACAGGCAGCGAGGATGGTCACCGTACCTCTACCACTTGGCCATATTACAATATAATAGAAGATTTTTTTCGGAACGCCACACCATCAATCCCCCTTTCACTGTAGATTCATCGAGACCCTCATGTTCCAATCCTACTCCTCCTCCTCCTCCTCCTCCTCCTCCTCACAGTCCCGATTTCTGTTATGTCACTCCTTCCCTGTCCATTTCCATTTATTTTCCCCAGTCACCAGCCGAACCAAGTACACCTGGACCATCCTCGCCCATTCCTACTAGGGCGCATCATACCCCCAGGCGCCTTGAAGGAACGAAAAGGAAGAGGGAGAGGAGTGAGGCAGATGAAGACCCTCTCCTTAAATATCTGAAGCAACAGGATGCTAGGGACCAGGAAAATACTGAGCGCCTGCTCTCTTTGCTTGAGAGGATTGTTGTTTAATAAAAGTTTTAATGGAACACATTTTTCTCTGTTTTAGTACATGTTCCCAGTGTAATGCTCTTTAATTTGAGATATTTTCGAGGTAGCTAGGTGATTTTGAACTTTACTTCTTGTTAGTCACCATTTCTAGATGTTGAACAAATTAAGTTTAAAATTTGTGTGTTCAGAGTAGGCCTCTTGGTTCCTAAACGAAAGTATTAGAATTCTCCTGTTGGATAGGTGCGATCTTCCTTTTCAAGTCTACTTCCTCTTTCATAATTAAAGCTCGGCTAAAAAGAGATCTTCCACGTGCATCCATGATGATATCCAAAGAATAGTGTCGTTATTTTAAAACAGCTGATATCTTAAATTTGAACACTCGGCTCTCGTCATGAAAGCGCAAAGAGCTTACAAGGAGTAGCAGATCAAAGCCATCTTGAGTGTTGGTTTGGTGCCAGCATGTAAGCCCAGTGCGTTTCAGATCACAAGACTATGAAGGTGGCTGTGATCAAGCACACATGTCCCAAAGCTCCGTAGTGTTTAGTACCTAGTGAGTAGTAGCTAGCAGCTAGTCAATAGCAGACAACTTGAGCTTTGGGACACAGCCTTAGTATAGCCTATAGTAGGAGGCGATGTGAACACTTCCATAGCAGCTAGCAAAGTGGCGTTCCTCCACTCTCAGTCACGCTGCAGCACATGGACTCACCCGCATACGAAACTCATTGCGTGCGCTTGTGCCATCATGGAACAATCGCGGTCTACAAGTAAGAATTCTGCCTCAAAATCTGCATCACATTTCTGGGGAAGTATGGCCTAAGCCAAGTCTGCAAAGAGTTTAAATTTTTATAGTCATATTTTTGTTTGATTGAGTAGGCCCAGGTTCTATTCGTCAGCATTTGAAGAAGTTAGTTAGTTATTGTTGTTTTAAGGGGCGGAACTACGAGGTCATCTGCCCCCATTTGAAGGAAGGAATGACTACTAGCCTACTATCAATGACCGCTCTTTGAAGGTATTGATTCGAAAGGAATCCTTGCACGGCACTGTAATTTACAAAATTCTAATGTTACGAAATCGTATCCCTCTGATTTACAATGACATCTTGCCACTAGCCTATTGCTGATAGGCCTAGTATGTTATTTTAAGAGTCAAATACAATCACATTCACATTACCAAGAAATCAAAGTAAAGTAGGCTAAGTAACATGTTTTCAATAAAACATTGAACACGTGGCTTATGAAATGTGACTCTTGGCTATTGACAACACTGATAGCAATATTAACTTAGTTAGTCTACATTAGTTACATACGAATAGAACGATAGTACCGTAGTAAAATAAAAGTGGCCGAATTTTTGAACTCAAGTGCCCTTCCCTTCATTTCTCTTCGGAGAAAGGCAACGTTACATGTTGTTGAACCACGATGTGACGTGGCCTGATAACGAGGCTATAGTTACAATGGACCAGCTCTGTATGCCCCACTCTGTTGTGGGTTGGCATTCATTAGGCCGTACTTTCGAGCATAACTCAATGCCTGTTTTATGGCTGTTGGAGTAGCCTAAGTAACACGAGGCTCTGAATGTATTATGCCGTAACTCTGTTATTATTCCTTCCGACATTATGGCTGCAAATACAAAGATTGTATTCTCAACAAAAATATATTTTGTGGGATAAAGAACACAGAAAACCTGCTAGCCTTTGCGTTAGAAAATTACGTTGAATATCGATATCCTGTCATCTCACAAACCAGTCTCGAATCACTTGGGGCAGCGGACTTCGCTGTACCTCCCCTTAAAACAACAATAACGACTCGAATCAGCTGGCATGTGTGGACTGGATGATTATCCTGCTGAAATTTAAGAATTCCATCCGGATGCAACAACCTAGCATAAAAACTATAGACTAAGCTTATAGTGTTCCAGAACAGTTGATATTTCTGCTGGTTACATTTTCCGCACCTCTCACCTTCCTCATGCCACGTGGGAGAAATAGAAGTAGGCTAGTTGATAGCATGCTGAACTGCTGTGCCCAAGAAAGCGGGTTCAAACCCGGCCGAAGTCGTCGGATTTTTTAAGAGCGTTAAAAATCCTTCAGTAGGCCTATGCATTCCTTCGGAGGGGAAGTAAAGCCGGTGGTCCCATGTCATAGATTTATGGCATGTAAAAGATCCTTCCACAGACTAAACTTGTGTGAAGCTAAATTGTTAGGTTAGATTTCGTCGGAACGCTCTATCAAAGTTCCAACGTTCACCACTAGGTATCATTGATATCTGGTAGCGAAAGTTGGAACTACTTGAAATTGAACGGAACTTGTAGCTCACCGTAAGGGTGTCCGCAGGAAGCAGCTACAGACTCAGGCGAACCGAACATGTCCTCGGGCACTCCCGGCACTAAAAGCCATACGATAAATAAATAAATCCCTTCAATTCGAGGACAGTTGGTATCTTTCGACGGCTGGCCGTTACAATACGGGGTTTGGGCAGTCGGCTTCAGAACTTTTAGGACTGTTAGATAGCCTCACCAAATCATTTGTTATAGTTTTCGTGTAGGCCTACGGCAAGAAATGGTTTCGTACGGCATAGCGTGACGTGACGCTTTACTTAGGCTATAACCTATCAGGCCGAAGGCCTTGAGAGGTAGGCTATATCAAAAGGTTTCGACTTACTGCAATTGGTTTAGGTTGTGTGCATCACCTCCCCTCCCCCTATGGCACTTCCTGCCACCCCACAACTGTCTGCCCTTACAAGTAGACTAACTTCACATGTTGACAAACAGGGGACTGTAACCCCCTAGCCATGACCAATACGGCGAGCCTGCACGTCCAGTAGACCTAATCTAGGCAACACCGCGCTATTCCATTGGCTGGCGGGGATGGGCGAGAGAATCAGGCTCCTCCCTCATGTTCATAGTTGTTCTGTGTAGTATGCAGCTGTAATCCAAAGCGAGCCTTCGGTGGCGTAGTTGGTAGCATGCTACGCTTCTATGCCCGAGATCGCGGGGTCAAACCCGGCCAAAGTCCTCGGATTTTTTAAGAGCGCTAAAAAGCCCTCAGTATGCCTTCCTTCGGAGGGGAAGTAAAGCCGGCGGTCCCTTGTCGTTGTTGTTTGAACCTTCCACTAACTACAATTGTGTGAAGCTAAATTTGTAAGTTCGATTTCATTAACGGTCTATTAAGTTCCAACGTTCGACACCAGGTGCTGGTTGCGGTGGCATCTAGTAGCCAAGTTCACAGCTAGGTGTCATGGACGGTAGCATTTGGTAGCAAAGGTAGGAACTGCGGTAGAGCCTACTTGAAATTGATCGTCCGCAGTCCTTACCGGAATTACAGATAACACACACTAATACAGCCATCACAATCAACACCGGTTATCAGACAGATTCTACACACACCTAAAGTACACGGGGCTACATGACCGCGTTGTCGCAGCCCCTAACCTAAGGAACTAACCAACCAATCCAAGGCTAACATTTGTATTATTTACTGGCCTGTTGAATAGCCTAAGGTTCAAAGTCGCTACCTTCGAATCATTAATCGATAGCTTTATCGCTCATCCATTTTAATATAAGTAAACTAATGCCTCCTTCTTAAATTACATATAGGCCTAGGCTACACCATCCACGGAGTCTGCGAAGTTCCAGCTTAAAAACACGTTGTCCGCGCATAGGAGGCAGTCGGCGAACTGGTTCAATCAGGCGTGAGGCTACGGGAGGAGACCTGGAAACAAGAGAGAGGCGTCCAACCCCGTAAGTTGTTGAGCTGCCGTGCTCCGCCCATCGCATCTCCCTCTTACTTTCTCAGTGCGACGGCATGCGCAACCTACTTCGCCGACTCCGTGGATGGGCTATAGTTCAGAGATTTGTTTTAACTAACCATCTACAAGTGCATGCATCGTGTAACAGCAGGCCTATTTACTGCGCAGGAGTGCGCCACTTTTCTTCTTGATAGCTGTAGGCCTACATTTTATATTTGAGAGGGAAGGTGATATCTTCCTTTCAGGGTGAGTAAAATTATCTTACTCGAGGGTGATGTGGGACTTATGGGCACTAGCCTACCTGAAGGAAACTCATTTGAGTAATTGTAACTTAAGTTAGTCTACATTAAGCGACTTCTTCCTTCTCTTGTAACTTCTATAGGTGCTGAGCTTCTATGCCCAAGTAGTTGGATTTTTAAGAGCGTTAAAAATCCCTCAGTATGCCTTCCTTCGGAGGGTAAGTAAAGCCGGCGGCCCCATGTCATGGATTTATGGCATGTTAAAGAACCTTCCACTAATTACACCTGTGTGAAGCTAAATTATATAGGTTAAGAATGTAAACAACGCTCTTAGGTTCCTACGTTGCCGACTGTGGTGGCGTCTAGTAGGCTACCTAAGTTCTGAACTAATAGTCGTTGACGGTGGCGTTTGGCGGCAAAAGTAGGAACTATTTGCAAAATTCAAAGTCTGCAGTCCTTACTTGAATTAAAAAACAGATAACACACACTAGGCCTAATAGCCTACAGTCATCACAATTAACACCGATTATCAGATTCTACACACGCCCAAAGTACACGGGGCTACATGACCGAGTTGTCGCAGCCCCTAAACTGAGGAACCAACCAACCAACCTAACTTCTATAGGCTATTTCTCGAAGTGCCTTCGAATACTAACAAATGCTGCCAGGAAATATTCGCTTCACAGGCCTTTATGACAGATCAGGTCATGCAGTGGTTTGATTTATCGTTCATGCTGCAACATGTTTAATTAATAGACTATAGTTTCATTCCAGTACCGTGATGGAAACCGGACTTGTATCAGTAAGTGACTGCATGTCATCAATTCTGCTATTTAACTACTGTTTACAGAACTGTAGCTTTCCCTCTCCGTCCAGGATCTTCACGCGTAGTCGTTAGACTCATTCTTCAGCTTGTCTGCGGCCATTATTATACTTCAGTGATACCATCATTGTTTCCCATACCATAGGCCTAGTTAAAAATGTACCGAGAGGGGGGACCTGACTCGCAGAACAAAGGCACTGGTTAACGCACGCATGGTAGGTTATTTTATATTCCACCCACTCCCTCTCCTTCTGCTCGACTCGCTTATAAACTTCTATAGTTGCATTTATGTTGGCCATGCAATGTAGGCTAATGTACAGCTTCTATCAAACATTTGACGCCACACACAAATTTGCATCCTGTCCCTTAAGTACACTAGGCTATACGGAATATTTCCCTATTCATGTTTTACTTTAGGCTATATCTAAGGAGCATTTATACCCGTTACAGAGCAACCTAATGTGGCTGTAGGGCCTACGGGAAATGATCGCCACGTTTATCACTTCCAAAATCACTGAAAGCGAGTTCTCTCTCTTATAGCCACATTAGGTTGCTCTATAGTAGGTGAAAATGTTCCTTAACTCTATATGGATCTCCAGTAAGAGGAATTGGACAATAGGCTACTCCACATTTCTTATTGAGTAAGTTAGGCCTAGATCTCTGCAATCGTTAAAAGAAAGTACATTATTTATAACCTACTGTTAACAAGAAAAAAAATCGATTAAGTGTGACCCGATTGTGATATTAATCTACCTTTCAACAAGTAGGCTATTCATCATAAAAACGGTGTTGCCTACGATGAAGTTCAAGGGCCTACATTTGCCTGCGAGCTCAAATTGCCTATAACGTAGAAGCTGTATAGCTAGCATAACAGACCTAGACCTGTCTTCAAAATCTTTTGTAGCATAATATTCAATTACATGGTACTATTTCCAGACTCGGGGTTCGAACTCCACCATTAACTGTCCTTGAAGTGGTTTTCTATGGATTTCCATTTTCAACTCCAGGCAATTGGCGAGACTGTAACCTACCTTCTAATAGACCGCGACATCTTCCTTCGTTTCACTTCTCATCAACTTTTCCCACGCCATCCCCATAGAAAGAGATAGACGTCGCTAGATCACCGGCTCAAGTAGAGTTACCACTACTCGTTCTCTAGGCACAGGTCTATGTTGTAGCCTATATTTTCAGAACACTTAGTAGGCTAGCTGCATTCCTGCTACGGATCAGCTCACGATGTGTGACTCGCAACCGTAGCGCCGGATCGTGTTACACTGAGCACAGCTATATCATTTGTGCTTTGTAATAGTAGGCCTAGTCCAGCTTCAGGCCAAATTCGTAGAGCGCTGGGCTTTGATCTAGGGGTTCTGGGTTCGATTCCTGGCCAGATCGTGGGATTTCAACTTCCTAGCGTTGATCGGTCCTGGGTAGGCAATTGTGACGCCTTCATCATTCATTTCACCCTCATCACGACAGGTAGGTCGCCAACAGGGCTGCTCTAGTTGGTATTTATCTAAATAATATGGCACTGTAAACAGACATATCCCTTTCCTTTCATCATCAGCTTCAGCAGTTTGACGGTAAGGTGGGACTCGTGGGGTTTAGACTAAACAGCCCTTTTCCACTTCTCCGTTTATTGCGAGACCACGAACCTTCCTTTTTCTCGGAGAGACAGTGCACTAGATGACCTGATGACTGTAATGTTTAGTATTTATAGGTGTTCTTAATTACTAGTAGGCTAATTAAAATAAGTTAATAGTAATGTATTAATTATCATTTTGAATGAGAAATCACAGTCTCTTACCTTATTGTTTGTGTTGCGCTTCACCTCATTCCTAATGACTTAGGCCTACATGAAATAACTTTGTTCAGCTCCTTTTCACATAGACTACTTAATCTTCCAAACAAATGACGATAGGCCAATGTAAATATGAGAAGCTCGTCCTGGAATGAATGGAATTAACACGCACGGGTACGCCAAAGGGGAACATATTATTTTAGAAGAGGAAAGAAGTACAGGTGCTGGTCTGAGGTCATGACCACCTTTTTCTTTCTTTCACCCATATGTTGATCATTTAGGTTCACGCACCAGATTACAAATAGGAAATAGCCTAATAGAAGTGCAAAAATGAATTTGTTGATGAAAATGTGTTCAAAACATAAAAGAAACATTAGCAAAGTCTTAGAAACCATTGGAATTGTTCGAATGAAACGGTAGTAGCATATATATCTATGCAGGGGCGCACCCAGGGGGGGGGGGCTTTGGGGGCTTAAGCCCCCTCCAAAGACCTGGGAACACTTTAAAAATATTGATGATATCTTTCAAGAAAATTGATTGCATAACGGGCTCCAGAATGTTTAGTGTTGGAACGTTGGAACATTTTGCGATTTTCTACTGATTTAAAATAGAATTATGTTAGGCCTATATTTATGCAACACTTGAGTGATATATATTTCCGGCCGTTGTCGTAACTATGCTCGGAGCAAGATGCGCGTGGGACTGCGGTGAAAATTTCTCTCCCCAAGGTATTGTGCTGTGCTCTGTGTCAGGCGTCAAGTCAGTAGTGGTGTTTGTAAAAGTTGATTCGTTGATTGTTGTTGTGTTTGTATTTTCTATTGGCTATTTGTGTTCGTAGTGTGTCCAATTAGACTAGTAGTAATGGGAGACAAAAGAAAGTCAAACATGCAAAACTACTTTAAACCGTTAAAAATCAATAAATATGATGTGGTTAGTATTAGTGAATGTGGCAATCCTTCAACGAGTAAGGAACTGTTAACAAGGACTGCAAGCATAGAAAAACAGCCAAGTTGTTCGTCAGAGAAGGGCTCAGAGGCAAATGTGAGCAGGCCTAAGGCCGTTGTAAGTAAACATAACATGGAATTGAACATTGGTTTATTTAAAAACAAAGTGTTGACGGACAATGAAAAGTTCAAAGTTTTGAATGACAAATTAATGGGTTCCTCAGAGCAACTTTAACTTTCCTTTTAGATCGCATGGGAACCAACAACGAAAATTTTCGTTTTCATGGCTAAAGAAATATACCTGGCTTTCGTATTCTGGAATTGAAGATTCTGCATACTGTGTCCATTGTATGCTTTTTTTTTTTCAAAAAAAGAAATAGGTAAGAGTAACACTCAACATACTGGACAACCTTTTAAAGAAGGTTTTAGTAACTGGAAAAAAGCCCTAGAGAAGTTTGAAAAACATGCAAACTCACAGTATCATAAAGACTCATGTGTAAGCGAAGCTAACTTTAAAAGAGTTGTGGACTGCCGAATGAAACCGATTGACAAATCTCTTGATAAAGGGAAAAGACGTCCAAGCCCAAAATAATGTGAAAAGAATAATTCCAATAACAGAAACTATTATTTTGTGTGGCAGCCAAAATATCGCCCTTAGGAACCATAGAGATTATGGTCAGTTTCAAATCTACAACAAACCATTTGAAAATGAGGGGAACTTAAGAGCTTTGCTCAGAGCTAGAATTTAAGCAGGTGACAACAATTTGAAAGATCACTTTGGGTCATGTGGCAAAAATGCAACCTATATAAGTTGGAATTTTCAAAATCATGTCGTCGATGCTTGTAACCAAATAATAACTGAAAAAATAGCAAGTAAAGTAAAAGAAGCTTAGTTTTTAGTGTTCTCGCAGATGAAACATCTGATATTTCAACTGTTGAACAGTTTTCTTTGTGTTTACGTTTTGTAACGCCAAATACTTTAAATAGTTATGAAATATGTGTGCAATTTTTGAAGTTCATGCCTCGAACCTCTACAACGGGTAGAGTATTGGCTAAAACATTGATTACAGGTCTTGAAGACAGTAATATCGACATAAATAACCTCCGTGGCTAGGGGTACAATGGGTGGCTGCCATGAGTGCAAAGTTTAAAGGGGCTCAAGCGTGCATCCAAGAAGCTCACCCCACAGCAATTTACGTGCATTGCGCTTCTCATAGCCTTAACCTGGCATTGTCAACAGCGTCTGAGGTTGTATCAATCAGGAACTGCTTTGGAATAGTGGAGAAGTTGTGGGATTTATTTAACACTCCTAAAAGACAAGCAGTTTTAAAACAGTGCATTGAATCTGAGGTAAATCTTGAAACCAACAAGAAAAAAATCCTGCAGCTTTGTCCAACGAGATGGGTACAAAGGCACGATGCTATTTTTGTTTTAAAAAAACTGCTGCAACCTCTTGAAGTAGCGTTTGAGGAGATTAAAAACTGGAATGATAGGGAATCTTCTTCAGGAGCTCTAATACTACTAAACTCCTTAAGTTAAGGTGAATTTATAATTTCTCTCATGGCATCATAAAAACTGCTTGGTTACACAGTAAACCTAATCAAAAGCTTCAGGAAACTGATTTAGATTTATCCTCTGCAATTACACACGCTGAAACCGTGATTGAAAGCTTAAAATCTCTAAGAAAAAATGCAGATCAAGAATTTCACTCGTTGTTTGAAGAAGCTACCAAAATTGCTAATAACTGCGGTTCAATAATTTCGATGCCACGAACAGTTGGAAGACAGAACAGAAGCAAAATACCAGCAGAAACTCCAGAATTATACTATAAAAGATCTGTTTTCATCCCTTGGATTGACTCTTTCATTATTACATTGGAATCTCGATTCATCAAGCATAAAGACTTAAAGAGTTTTGAGTGCTTACTGCCATCAGGCAATGCATCACATACACATAAAGAAACCTTCCAAGAAAAAATGCAACCTGATTTCTTACAGCTGTGTAATTTTTATAAGAATGACATAATTGAAAGTGGAGGAAACAACAAAGGCCTGCTTATGGCTGAGTTTGAACTGTGGTACAAGAGCTTGAAGACCCACGCTAATATCCCTAAAACGCAATCGATGTGTTGAATCTATGTGACAAGGACTTGTTTCCTAATATCCACACATTGTTGAGAATTTTATGTACCATCCCTGTGACTACAAGCACTGCTGAGAGGTCATTTTCTACACTACGTCGGCTGAAAACATATCTTAGGAATACCATGGTTGCAGACAGGCTGACTGGACTAGCAGCACTGAATATTGACCCGGAAATTGAAGTCACCAGTACAGAGGTAGTTTCCGTTTTGAAAAAATCTGCTAGGCGGCTGGATTTTGTTCTGTGAAATTTGAGTTTCCACTTTATTCAAACAACGTTAATGTTAATTCATTAATACATGATTTGTATTCAACTATTTGTTTAAACTTGCATTCAGCCTGTGTAATTAAGTTCAACTTGAAATTCTAGAAATGTTTAAGATTTTTTATTATAATGTTAGTTATTAAGGAAAATTAAAATAACATATATTTTCACGTACAGTACATAAAATATTTGTTACAATCCATAACACTATGGTATACAATTTCATCTCGTAATTTTTAAAATGTAATTTTTAGTTCCAATTAAATTTACATATTCAAAATCAAAATGTTATTATTAATTTCCTAAAACCTATACTAGTTCTTGGTATACAGTAAACAACTCAAAACTTAGTAAATGATTGCAGATAATTGATGTTACACATCAATCTGACGATCCTGGTAGCTGGATATATAGTTATGATAATAGTGAGCAGAGCAATCGAATCGTTATCACTCTGATCGTGATCAAAAGTTAATTCTAGATAAAAATCATGCAGTTCCTTTTTATTACTTGTATAACCTTAGATCAATGGAACTGTAACTAAAATTTGTATAAAACCAATGCACATTTTGTTTAAATAATCTCCAGTCCAATAGCATCTTTTGTATTGGTCTTAACAGAGCATTCTACAGTATGTTTGACCTTATAGAATACATCTTTTTATGCATATGATCTTAAATATCATATTTACATACAAGACTATTAATGGACAATTTCTCTTTCCATAGCTGAAATCATGTTATTGAGGAAAGCCCCCTCCAAACCAAAAGTCTGGGTGCGCCCCTGTATCTATGGCAACCCGACAGTCAGGTGTTGCTCATGGTTCAGGAAAGAGAACGTCCAATTCAAATGTCTATCCATAACAACGATAAACTTCAAATTTACGCATTCTTAATGTCTTAATAAGTCTCTCCGAACTTCATCAAAAAACGTAGACTACTGCTTCGTATCCCCAGAAAAAAGCAATGGTAGTCTAATAATAGTCTAATAATAAATAAATAATGTTAAGAATTTGGTTTTTAAGAATCAGACGACTATTAATGTAGACCAGATTTGGAGAACCTTAGGCTATTCAGACATTAATAATGCGTAAATTTGAAGTCGGCAGCTGCTATCGATAATATAGATCGAGGTTATGAGCCGATTAATGCAAGTGCGTGCGAGTGCTCAGATGCCGTTGAACCGTACTTCACCCAACGTGGGCCCCCAAGCTTCTCCTGCCAAAACCAGTCATTCATTGAAGTTGCGCGCTTCCGGCTCCCCTGCCTACTCAGTTCCCCACCTGGTAGTTCACTGGCATCCTCTGCAGTTTCATATCCCCGTGTACTTGGGCTGTATGTCTGAAAAACCTGCATTATTGTGATATCTGTAGCAGTGAAACCATCACCTGCAGTAGGAGTGAGAAATTACTCTAAAGGTGCCTGAGGTGGGAAATGATTCCAACTCTTCTCAATTCCTCCACGTTCCAACATTCAAACCAGAATTAAATCTCTAGGCAGAGACAGGAATTACGAAATTGTTTCTTTTGCATTTTCTCCAAGTGCTACATAGAAACTCGATTTACCTCATTCTCGTCGCCAGAGACACGGGAATAATAGACTAGGCCTACAGTCTTTCACGATACAGTCGAGTCCTGAAAACTCGGCTAATGTGGACCGAAGGCTGGCCGAGTTTGTGAAATGCCGGGTTATCGGGAATGGGGTTGAAAGAGTAAGTACGAGTGTACAGTACTGTATTTGTATGCATTGTTGGCTTGAGAATAAACTCCCCAAATAATGGAAAAGTGCGTAATTTATGAAGGCATAGAGGCTCTACAATATGAAAAATAATGAATAGGCCTACACAGTGTAGAGTAATTTACCTGATCAGACAGACCTCAGAAAAATACTTTATGAAGGCGAAAAGCTGTCGATAATGAAAATCATCTAGCCGGCTGCAAAGGCTGGCTAATTTTTAAAGAAATGCGTAATGTCATGTTGTCTTCCGCACTGCACTCTGCGTTTTGTTGTTTCATCACGAAGACGACGAAGTCAATTACCGACGCACCTTGTTGTTCAAAATACTGAAGGGCGGTTTCGACAGCCTTTAGTCCCTCACTGTGTGATATTTTAGGAGCTTGTACGGTGGAGTTCTCGTGAACGTCTTCATTTTTTTGGGGGGTGGGGGCATCTTTTCATTAAATGTGGCAGTGGCAATAATTTCTGCGTCGGACATAATGTCATGCTCGGTATCATTCTGGAACCACTGTTCGACGTCATTTCCATGGACTCCTGCACATCCACGAACTGCCAGGGCGTGGCCGAGATATCCGGACTGCCGGGTTATCGTGTGCCGAGTTTTCGGGACTCTACTGTAACACAAATACCTCACACGCAGGGAGCTGGTGGTCAAAGAGTCTCCGAGTTCCTAACTAGAGCAACAGCAAATCTTTTTACACTGTAAGTAAACCTAAATGAAACATAGCAGGGGCGGCTCCTGACTAAAGTTTTAAGGTGGGCCAGATGATAATATTGTTTTTTCGTATTAAATATTGATTTATATTTGACATTCATTGTTGCCAATATTGCCATTATCATAATTCAACATTACACAACATTTGAAACAAGCATGCATTAAAATCTGTACTCACATAGCTCCTTCTCCTGTGCTTGGATGAAGCAAATTTATCTATCAGCTCAGTTGATGAGATCCATATTTTTTAATGTCTAACTTTATGTTCAGCGGTATAAAAGAAAATGGATTTGTTAATACAAATTTCACTTTAATTTTCCAATGTCACACACAAACAACATTTAAATAACTACCAGAAAAGTTAGAAACACATTAATTTATAGAAATTAACTTCATCCAATGAACTCACAAAGACACGTGTACTGTACTTGGAAAACCAGACAACAGAAAATGTATAAATATAGTTTTGTCTAAGTCAGCAAGCTGCGAACAATGACTGAATACCAGTTTAAGGGCGTGGGATGGGGTGGACCCTTCTCCCGTAATCCGGTTTGACAGAGACAGAAGCAGGAAGTGAAATGGAGAGATCTTCTACTTCGCTTCAAAGCAACGCTATGGGCCCAATCTGTTGGCCCTTGAAGAGAGAGAAAAATCCCTTCATAGCTCAGAAGAATTCTCGTGCAAGACAGTGCTATGTCCACTGTTTCCTCACCCGGCGCATCAAGTCATATAGGCTACTTTACATGGCAGTTTCTGTGGAGCGGCCCTCACTATGACGATACACCGTACGAGAATGTCAGGAACTTAACGTAGGGATGAGTGATGTAGCCTATACTGAATTCTTCTTAGAGATTCTAGAAGGGAAAACCACTTATTTTAAGTATAATATTTGTAATTTAAAGACATTTTTAAATACTTTAATAAAACAAATTTTGTGCAATACGGCCTAAGGGCCCTCTCGGCCCTTAATGACGCACCGCCCCTGAAACATAGTATCACCTTATATAAGTCACTAACAATGCAGCCTATGTAACGGTACCACTTGTCCCCCATCATTACGAATATTGTGATTTATAGTTTACTAGGGCCAATAATGTTTTGATGTTGAGATGAATCAGGGTTGTATTCACTGTTATCACTAACTTAATGTTTCAAAGTCACCATGTTTGTAGACCGTTTCCAGCCACTAAAACTGGCACTTATTAATGTAATGCGACAGTTGGCAACACGGCTGATTAGTGTGACTTCATTCAGCTTCATTGACACATTATTAGACTATTAGGCCTATGCATATTCTATAGGCAGTGTGTTGGTGTGTATGACTAACAAGGTTATGCCGTCTATAGCCCAATTGGCCAACTGTTAGGCTTAGTCTATGTTATTAATTATTTTATTTTCAGGACGGGTCAGAGAAGGGACTTAGGAAGGAAATCGGTCGTGGACCAGACAATGCTCCAGTTAGGAACTCGGCACCAGCTCCGTGTGCCCTTCGTGTGAGGTGCCTGGAATCCACGAAAACCATTCAGGACGGCCGAGGTGGAATTCGAATAACTGTTAGGCCTATAACGTATTATTGTAGCCATACGAAAATAAATACAGTAGGCATAGACTATCTATGTTGGCAGCATTGTCCCGGGTGACAAATTGTCTTCAAAGAATAAATAACCTGCTTGTTAATGGTTAGGACGAATTAAGATAACTATGACCGTTAAGTGTTACGTTTCATTGATGGGCTTGGGCCATCGTAGTCAATAGTCCTGAGTTCTTGGAATTTGCCTGATAACCTGCATTATTGTGATGTGTAGCCTAAACCAGTGTGTGCAATTGCAATTAGTACGATCTAGGAATGTGGTAAGTGTTCCGAAACATCAAACGTAACATCCTGACATGGACTACACCTGGTATGAGCGTGAAAGAACTCGAGGAAAATTCCATTCAGGATGGCCGCTGTCAGCGAACCTCGACTCTTTTAGTTGTGGAGCGTAATTTAGATAGCTCAGCTACGGTAGTAAATGGGTTTAGACTGTACCAGACGGAGAAGTGGGAGCAGAAAAAGTGTGGATTAAAATCCGTTTAATGCTACGCAGAAAACACTCTTTATCGTATTCTACTAGAGTATAATTTCCCCATTATGTGTGTCGGAAATTCCATCGTTGAAGACACCAAGCTACTATGACGAGTTTCATCGCAAGACCCGAATGAAGAAGCTTCCTCTTCCTACGAAGGTCGCTCTGCTTTTACACTACGAAACCAGCAAGTAGGCCTACCGTATCAATGCTTCTTTTTATAGACCAAGTTAATCTAATTCTATAACCACTTGAAAAAAGCTGTTACAGGCCGGACGTTTGTTTTAGACGAGTGAAAAATCTTAGGCTAATGGAAGCCTGGAGGCGAGTTTCTACAGTATCTGTGTTGTTATCAGCTGCCCCAAGCGGTCCGATGATTGACAAAGCTGTCTGACTCTACTGCTGAAGTACAGTCATTGGCAAATATAATGACGTTTTGTTCGTAACTACGCAACGTGTACTTCCGCGTCACACAATACTTCGACGTGGACTGTACTGTCTGCTCAAGTCTGGAATTCCATTACATCAGATTGGTAGTGACAAGTGTGAAGCGATAGGGTGAGAGAGTGAGTGTGTGTAGGCTCACGCGCAGGCTTCAAGATCAAGGACAATCGTCTAAAACAAACGTTGGTAATAATATTTAGGCCTATTAACCTTTCAACTACTGCGACTTTTATAGACGCCACGGTAGCGGAATACTGCTCTCAAGGAGATTCTTAACGTAGCCTACCTGTAAATTTACGGTCATTGCCTCCTCGCATTCAAGCACCAACTGACTGCGTCGGGATCCGAACCCGTAAACTTGGATAATCAAAGAAATACTGATAGCCTATGATACGGAAAATAAAGAAAAACTAAGTGGAACTAGAGTTTCTTTTTTCTTTGCACCGTTCTGCAGATTCGACACATTGATGTGACTTATTGTTTTGATGCATCCAATTTTCCTTTCTGGCTGTTATCATGTGTATTTAATTTAGCCTATCAAGACATCATGACCACATTCAAAAACATACAGTAGTCTACTGTAAAAGTTAATAGAATATAGGCTACGTTTTCAATGCTTCGAACTTAGGCTACGGTATTGCGAAAAGGTAAAGAAAAAACAACAAGATGTTCAGTAAAGAACATATGGCCTACTTTCTCCTAAATGTATGGGCAGTCTATAGTTAGGCCTATATAACTCTTTGTCTTTATCAAAAAGTATAATAGAATCATTTCTTGGTTGAAGACCTTAGAAACTATTTACCTCTACTAAACACCAGAGACTCAGAAAAACCACTACCATCATTGAAGAAAAAAAGAAAGAGAAGACATATCTCAAGAATTTTATGGAACTGGAGACATAATCGACCGGACGTGGCAACATCCAACTTTGAGTTGAGGCATGTGTTTACACGTCTGACTGTCCATGGTTTCAGCACCTTAATTGCATTAACACATGACCATAAAGTGATGCGTGTAAGCCGACTATGTGGACAAGCATGTGAACGCTACAACTTAGAGCTCGGTAGTAAAGGAAATAATCAATCAAAGACTATGCAATTCAAATCCCCAGAGCGCAATTTTGGTGTAGGCCTACATATTCATTCTTTATTAGCCTACTTTTCACATTTTGCAAAAATGAGGAAAAAATAGACTTATGAGATCGGGCAAATGTGTGTCTGTCGGTCTGTCTGTCCTTCTGTCTGTCTGTCTGTCGGTGTCTCCCCTCCCCCCCCCTATCAACTCCTAAACGTCTGGAGCAATCGAAACAAAATTTGGTAGGAGTAAAGATCTATACCTGAATATCTCACGGACATATTTGAAAATGATGTCAAAGCTACCAACTGCTGAAAAATCGCAATTGAAATTTGAGCTGCATGTTGGATATCTTGGAAGGTATGAATGGGAGCTATTTCAAAATTTGGCACACGTAGGCTATAGATAATAATATTGCAGTTTAATTTCCAGGAGGCCATACATGGCAGTGTTGCCAAAATGATTATAAGCTTGCTGATAGGTCCAATTTTTAAATGCATAAAACTTCTACACTATCAATTGGAATTCAACCAAATTTCGTATGTACTATGTGTACATACACATATATGAATGAGCATATTCTTAAGAGCCACCAGGGCTGCCAACTGTTAATAAATGCACTCCCTATTGATTTTATCCAAATACCAATATATCAAAAAGTATGCAAGCAGACAGCTTTAAACTATGCACACGCCTAGTACCTGACATTCTATATTAATTTGGAGTAAATTATATACGTCAGTGCTACCAACATGATTCTAAGTCTGCTGAGAGGTCCAAGTTTAAATACACGTAACTTCTATACTATCATTTGGATTTCAACCAAATTTCGTGTGTGTTATGTGTACCATAACAGATATGACTATGCATATATTTAGGAGCAACCAGGGCTGCCAACTGTTAATAAATACTGTCTCTATTTATGTTACCCTAATATCAATATATCAGAAAGTATGCAAACCAATAGCTCTAAACTTTGCGCACGTATAGTACCTGGCATTCTAGATTAATTTGGAGTAACTAATATAGGCCTACGCCAGTGCTGCCAACATGATACTAAGCCTGCTGATAGGTCCAATTTTAAAATGCATGTAACTTCTCTACTAACTAATGGATTTCATTCTCAATTGACACAACAATAGATCATATTATTTCAGATTATTTCTGACCAATACATGCATGTCATTGATGCCAACATGATTTTACGCGCGCTGTTAGATGCAATGTTTAACTGCATGGAACGTCCATGCTATCCATTGGACTTCAACCGAATTTTGTATTCTGTACCTTAAGAGATGGAACTAAGAATATACTCAGTCACCAGGGCTGCCAACTGTAGTTCTCTATTAGGCTACATTATGCCAGGTATACAGTATTTCGAACTAATTAGAAATTTCGATATTACAAACTTAATTTCGTCATTATTCTACAGGGTGGCCCAGGAAATGTCATACGGTACACTGGAAATTGTTTATATAATATCTTATATATAAAAGTGAAAGTCTGTATGTATGTATGTGGATCTGTTCCGTATACAAATCTACACCGTTCCACCAATCTCAACCAAATTTTTCATACGCATAGTTTCGGACCCAGAAGGAACCGCTGGCTACATGAATTTTCGATAGTCTTTCTCATTCTCCTGATTTCAGCCCTTTTGCACTCAAGCACAGGCTAATCAAATCATAAAATATACTCATGAAGGGATGGCAAGGCAGATAGTTTCCATGGCAACATAGCTCAAGTCGAGACACGGCCGACTGGATGCCAGTTTTGCTCTGCACTACCGGTATAGAAAATGAGGATCTTTACTTGAAATCCCGTTAGTTACTCAACTGCTCACACAGCACTGTCAACCGAGTTTAGCATAACAAAGACTTGACCCTATCTACTTTGTCAAATACCACTCACTCACTCATTCATTCATCACGAAATCTCAGAAACCACCGAACGGATTGGAATGAAATTTGGTATGCAGCTTCCTCAAGGACCGAAATGCCCTCTAAGAGAGGATTTTTGGATATTCAGGTTCTAAATGGGTGTTAAGGGGGTAGACCTGCATTTCATTGAATAACAATAACTCCCGATTGGTTTCATTGGGGGATGTGATACTCGGCATATAAACTCATCATTAATAATAAAAAAGACATTGTGGTGTTTGAAGCCATATTTTCAGTGTTGCCTTAGTAAACAAGAGTTTAGTGCTTTTCAGTCGGTCAACACGAATTCGTGTTGACCGACTGAAAAGCACTAAACTCTTGTGTAATAAAAAAAGACATGTGTCTGAGGGTTTTTCGATGTGGTGTATATTATGAGGTGAAAGGGGTGAAAAGTGAGGATTGAAAGATTGCTAACGGAGCGTGTATCTCTTAAACGACATAGGCGAGGTGTTTGAAACTCAGCGGAAAAAATCAGCATAAAAAATAAGTAAATATGTGCTTGACCGTTTTTTTCATAAATCCAATTTAAGGGGCCCATGGGGAGGGGTGAAATTCTGGGGGGGGGGGGGGGACAGGAAAGAAAGTGTCCTAACTGATTGACCGACTGACTCACTCATCAAAGTCAGGGGGGGAAACTGCTTTAAAGTAAGTAAATAGCTTTTCGGCAGTTTTCTTGATCAATCAAATTGAAGGGGTTCATCGGGAGGGGTGAAATTCTGAAGAAAACAAAATTGAAAGAAAATGTCCTGACTCATTCACTCACTCATCATCGCCCAGCCAAAAATATTGAAGTTGGAAACATGGCATTTCGGGGATATGTTCGTTGTATGTCAAAACCGTACACTAAGGGAGGATTTTTGGATATTCAGGTTCTAAAGGGGTCTTAAGGGGGTTAAACCTGCATTTCATTGAATAACAATATCTCACGAGTGGATTCATTTGTGAATGTGATACTCGGCATATAAACTAATCATTAAAAGTAAGCAGACATGTGTCTAAGGGTTTTACGATGTGGTGTATTATTATGAGGTGAATGGGGTGAAAAGTGGGGGGTCGAAGGATTTCTAACGGAGCGTGTAGGCCTATCTCTTAAACGACATAGGCGAGAAATTTGAAACTCAGCGAAAAAATTCAGCTTAAAAAGTAAGTAAATCGGTGTTCGAACGTTTTTCCATAAATTAATTTAAGGGGCCAATGGTGTGGGGTGAATTTCTGGGGGGAAAAAGGAGAGAAAGTGTCCTAACTGACTGACTAACTCACTCACTCATCAAACTCAGGGGAAAAAGACAGCTTAAAATATAAGTTAATAGGTGTTCAAGAGTTTTTTCATCAATCCAATTTAAGGGGCCCATGGGGAAGGGTGAAATTCTGGTAAAAATAATTGAAAGAAAATGTCCTGTCTGACTCACTCACTCATCACGCCCAGTGAAAACTATTAATGTTGGAAACATGAAATTTTGGGAATATGTTCGTTGTATGTCGAAAACGTCAACTAAGGAATGATTTTTGTTTATTCGGGTTTTAAAGAGGTGTTAAGGGGGTAAACGTGCATTTCATTGAATAACGATATCAAATGATTTGTTTCTTTGGGGATGTGATATTCGGTATAGAAACTAATCATTAAAAATAATCAGACATATGTCTAAGGGTTTATCGATGTGGTGTATACTATGAGGTGAAAGGGGTGATAATTGGGGGTTGAGGGATTCTTAATGAAGCGTGTATCTCTGAAACGACATAGGCGAAAAAATTGAAATTCGGCGAAAAAAAAACAGATTAAAATACAAGTAAATAGGTGTTCGACCGTTTTTTCATAAATCCAATTTAAGGAGCCCATGGAGAGGGGTGAAATTCTGGGGGGAAAGACAGGAAAGAACGTGTCCTAAATGATTGACTCACTTAGTCACTCATCAAACTCAGGGGGAAAACAGCTTTAAATAAGTAAATAGGTGTTCGACCGTTTGTTTCATAAATCCCATTTAAGGGGTTCATGGGGAGGGGTGAAATTATCAAAAATAAATGAAAAAAATGTCCTGACTAACTCACTCACTCATCATCCCCCAGCCAAAATTATTGAAATTAGAAACATGAAATGTTGGGGATATGTTCGTTGTATGTCGAAAACGTCCACTAAGGAAAGAGTTTTGGATATTCAGGTTCTAAAGAAGTGTTAAGGGGGTAAACGTGCATTTCATTGAATAACAATATCTGACGAGTGGTTTCATTTGGGGATGTGATTCTTGGCATATATACTAATCATTAAAAATAAGCTGACACCTGTCTAATGGTTTTTCGATGTAGTGTATATTATGAGGTTAAAGGGATGAAAAGTGGGGGTTGAAAGATTCCTAACGGAGCGTGTATCTCTTAAACGACATAGGCGAGGAGTTTGAAACTCGGAGGAAATCAATCGGCTTAAAAATAAATAAATAAATAAATAAATACAATAAATAGGTGTTCGACCGTTTTTTCATAAATGCAATTTAAGGGGCCTATGGGGAGGGGTGAAATTCTGGAAGAAAAACGTCCACTAAGGAAGGATTTTTGGATGTTCTCTCTCATCGACCAACCAAAACTATTAAAGTTAGAAGAATGATATTTTGGGGATATGTTTGTTGTGTGTCGAAAACGTCTACTAAGGAGGGATTTTTGGATATTCAGGTTCTAAGGGTTGTTAACGGGGTTAAACCTGCATTTCATTGAATAACAATATGACACGACTATGACGCGAGCGAAGCGAGGCTAAAAATGAGATGGCGTGTGTCTGTGTAGACTATTACTCAATCACGCAAGTACCACTGGTCCGATTTACATGAATTTTACATGGAAGAGATGATTTACCTGGTTAACATATAGGTTACTGTTGATTTCAATACTTTGCACTATTTAAAGATGGCCACCATTTTAGTGACGTCACTACACCCTTTGGTTTCAAACTTTCATATTTCCATTTCAAATAAAAAGAGAACGCTAAGAAATAGCAAACTTTTGATGGCATATACGAGGTTTAAAATGACATTTTCTATCCGAAAGGTATCTCCAACGGTTAGCGAGTAAAACCTAAATTTGTGCTATAAAACACGGTCAACGCCAAGCGGTGTAGTTGGACAAAATGTTCCATCCTTAATCTCCCTCTGCGCGGCACCTCGTCTATCCCCTGTTTTAACTGTCACCTTCACATTTTAATTTATTTATGACGCGTAGCGAAGCACGGGTACTTCAGCTAGTTTAATATACAACATATTTAATAAAGAATGGCATTACAACATTCACTGAAATGTGCATGATTAGTCAGTGTGCAGGACATGTTCAATATGCCCACCTTCTCGGCATACAACAGCTTCGAGACGAACCTGCATGTTTATGACCACTCTACGATAGGCTACATGTCCTCACTCAACCCTCGGAAGAAAGTCAATTGCAGTACATTTTCTGGTTTCGCGGTAGATTGTCTCCTTCAAATATCCCCACGGGAAGAAGTGGCAGGGATTAATATCGGGGCTATGTGGTGGCCAGATTGAGCCGCTCTGAAAACGTTCGGGATATCGATGGGACATCACACGGGGCCCGAAATGTTCTTGCAGGAAGTACCGAACAACATTTGCTGTGTGCAGACGAGCTCCATCTTGCATGAACCATTGTGTCTCTATTGGTAGTCGTGATGCAAAGAGTTGTGGAAGGAAACTGATTTGCAACATGCCATGTAACGCGCACTGTTGACTGTGTCATTGATAAAGATTGGCCCAATAATTCCATGACTGGAAATTGCGGCCCACACACACACCTTCACACCATGACTTTCACCCTCGTGCACAATAGCAGGCCGTCCTTTCGCCCAAAACCGGACATGTTTGTTCACAGCACCGTTGAGATAAACACTGAACCATGTGTTGTGCATCACCTTCTGCAATAGACCACCCAACAATCTGTACTCGCCGTTGCTTGTCAAGTGCCGTTAGTTTCTGACCTGTTGTCATTTTGTTTGGGAATTGGTCAAGCTCAGACTGCAGTATTCACTGAATTGACCGACGAGAGATGTCCAGACGAACACAGGCAGTTCTGGTGGATTTGGAGGGGCTCCGAGCCACAGCCGCTCTCACAGCAGCAAGATTGTCCGGTGAGCGGACTTGCATGAGACGGATTCATTTTCTCTCCAGTATATTGCCTCCTGTTTCAAATTGACTGGCCAATCTATACACAGTCTGCCGGCAGGGAGTCCACCGGGGACGGAAATGAACACGAAACTTTTCCTAAGTCCGAGTTACACACTCTTTGTTTCCGCATAAAATAACACTGTTTTCACCTTCTGTTGGCGCGTCAGCCTCCCATTGTCCGCCATGCTGCATAACTGGAAGCCGGTACGCATGCGCGACATGTGCTGCTGTATGTCGAATCACGCATGAAATAAGGTTTTTGTTCACGAAAGGACATGGCTGTGAGCCCAGATTTGCACATTTTATAAACCATTTTCGATGTAGCCTATGACATTTCGTGCGCCACCCTGTAGATAGATCCATTTAGATTAATCATTGGCATGAATCTTAAATTTTAAGAAAAGTAGGCTATTTAGTTCGTCAGGGAACTTCTTGTTTTCGATTGCTATTGACTGCAATAAAAGTATTAACTCACTAACAGATAGAGTACAGGTAGGCCTACTATGAGAGATCGTATTGTCTTTAGTGCAAATAATATTTTCAAATAACACACAACATGCTGTTACACACGCTATAAAATAAAAATGTATTGTATTATCAACTTTTCATTCTTCAAATTCGATGCGTAAGTTATAGAATGCCAACCAGTGGAGTTCCACGTAGAACAGTCATGACATCTGGCGGATATGATAATCCTAATAGGGAGAGTGCATCCTAGCGGCCATAAAAAGGAACTTTTCAATTAAAGCCGGAAGGTAATCTGTGGGCCGGTGGCGAGATTGCAATTTCTAGTTCACTTTTAGCATAGAAGAAGGATACAGCTTCTTAATTGGCTATTCTGGCGAAACCTGACTGCACCAAGGGCTGTGATTAGTCATCGAAGTTATAGGGTGGAGCCTATCAGTGATGTCGTTCCAGGTTTGAAACAAAATATGTAGAACTCCGCTGTTTTTACTTCCTATTTCCTAGGTAGCCGTAGGCCTATATGTTGTAATGCGCCAAGCAATAGTTGCATGATCATTGTTCCTAGGCCATAAGTGTTTCCGTATCTTCTTAAATCAAGAATGTTTTTCATCGATTAGCTCATTTACTCTGTACGAATGGGGAAGTAGCTTATCATCCACTCCCGATCAAGAATTGTATGCACAAAATATTTTATTTCCGATGGCCTGAAAGGCATGAATGACAACCACGGAGCCGAAAAATGAGCTTGCCATTAACCGCAGTTCTTGACTTAAGAAGATACGGAAACACTTATGGCCTAGGAACAATGATCATGCAACTATTGCTAGGCGCATTACAATGGGAGGTACCAAGAAAATCGGAAATTAAAACAGTGGGAGTTCTACATAATTTGTTCAAAACTGGAATGACATCGGTGATAGGTTCCATCTATAACTACGCTGACTAATCACAGCCCTTGGTGCAGTTGTGTTTCGTCGGAACAGCCAATCAAAAAGCCGTATCGCTCTCTAATGCTAAAAGTGAACTAGAAAATACAATCTCTCGGGCCGGTGCGCAATCAGTTGGCCAAGATAGTTCACCTGGTTGCTGCTAGATGTCTCGTGCAGATCCTCTGGCAAATTTTGTTTGAATTAAATAGGCTATATATTTTCCATTGTAATATGCACAATATTTCTCTTAATTTTAAAACGTCTTGAGTAATTACAAAACAGTAAATATTTAAAAAGACAAGGAAAAACTACAAGTCTGGTAGGATTAGAACCCCAGTCATGCGGGTAAAAGGCTAACAATTTACCACGCAGCCAATCATGTCAACCCACGTCCGTCGATATAAATTGACTTACATACAACGTCTTAGCAAATGATTTAGACTAAACGATTTCGTCAGCGGAGTATACATTTTCTTATAGTCTATAAAGCAGTGGGGGTCCGGGCGGGGACACCAAGAGCCCGCCGATGAGCCAGCTTGGTGTCCTAGGCGTAACCCCACACAAGACACGGCACAAACCTAGAAGAATTGCTGAGTTTCATTTCATAGAAAGTTTATATTATTTCCATCAGTAGGTTATATTGCATGCAATAGGCTACTCAAACTAGTGAAATATACTGTAGGTCAGGCACAAGATATCAACTGCCATCTTGTCTTGCAACTGTGATGGCTCAGCGTTTTAAAGTCACTTCTGCAATATAATATTACAAGATAACCTTTTAATTTCGAACGGGCCACGTCCTTTAGAACAGTTTAAACGATTCTCGGTTCGATAATCGGAACTGGTGGGTCCCATGTTATGGATTATATAGCCTAAAGTTTGCATAATTCTCACGGCCGCCATCCTGAAATGGTACGGCCGATGACCTTATAGTTTGGGCACAAGACGCGTCCCATATGAAGGTATGTTGTTACCAAATTTGGTAGAGATCGGATGATTAGTTTAGACTAGTCGTTATCTGATTTTACGTTTTGAACGTTTGAGTGGCCGCCATTGAGTTTTGGTAAAGATGGCGGCGATATAAAACATGACACTGAGGTGCCCTTTGCTGCTGCTACCTCTGTACCAAATTTCGTTCAATTCGTATTCACCGTGTTTGAATTGATAGCCGGGGGAGGGACAGACATTCAGAGTACACACACACAGACAGAGACACAGTTTTTGGCTCTGTGTAGATCTCATAAGTCTACTTTCATTTTTTGCAAAAATCGAAAGTAGGCTAAGAAGGTAGGCTATAACGTATTTATGCAATTAAATATAGCATAGGCCTATATCCATTCTACCTAACTTACTTAGAACTTAGAACAATCAGAAACTCATTTATAGCAGCATCTTACATACTGGTAATGTAGTCAAGAGTAAGCCTACATCACTCACCTTTATCTATGGATTGTTTCTCAAAATTAATAAGTTAATTAAAATATAAAGCATTTCTTAAATTATAAAAGAATTAAAATAAACATAATGAACATTAGGAAGATATGATTCGTTTGTCTCACAGCAATAACGGAGAGAAAGGAAGTTAAGTTACGTCTTAAATACGATGCAGAACGTACAAAAGAGCACCATCATAATCTAGGCTCCCCCCTCAACATTCAACAGGAAGTAAGTTAGATCTACAACAGACGGGTTCTGCGACAAAGCGCCAGTGTCGTTAAACTGGCGATTATTCCCATTCGGGAATGGTCTGTTGCTACGGTAACTCGGGATGGGTTACCAATACAACTAATTCATTTGTATGTCGTTCTTTGGCTTTGCTCTTCGAAAGTGCTACACACTCTTTTTGTAGGAATGTTGAGGCTAGAATACAAGGTCAGTTAAGTTGAAATTTATGTTTTTGTTTTTTTTTTAGTCTACTATTCGTAATTTAGTAACTCGCGTTTCAGTGACAGAAGAGAGGGCGGCAAATCTGAGTATTAATTCAAACTTTGGCCGCATTACGTCATGCAGCAACTGTAATGTCAGAGTAGGCTATCACTGTCAGTGTCGCAGTACGAGGTTGTCATCACCGTCTGCACAGTGGCGGCTGGCGGATAATTGTTCTGGGTGTTGCACTATTTGTATTAGTCTAAGGTAGTAAATTGGCATCCGAAGGATTTTTTCTATGGGGGGCGGGCATGTATATTTTTTTTATTTAATTACCTACATGTCAGTAGGTGATATTGAAACGTACAACCCCCCCGCAATTTTCGTTTCATTTCTTACTTGCTTCGTGACATTCATTATTTGGCTGCTTTTAAACCGTTGGGTAGGCTACATGGTCTTTATGGCATGAATGGGAGGAATATTTTTTTAGTTCCTAGTTTTTGTCCATAGGAATTCGCTTTTCTTTGTGAATCATCGTCATAATGTTCTTTTTTTTTAACAGGCAAAAAGTAGTTGTATCACAAAAATAAAAATCAAGCAGTTCATTAAAATGGTAACTTAATGTTAATCTAGTTCGGCGATTTTTAAATTACTGAAGATATTGTCAAATAATCCCAAAGTACTAAGTTAAATAAAACTGTAAAATTATCCTTACATCTAAATCAGTTAACTATCAGTAACTTCAATTTATGAAATAAACTGGTGTGACAATGAACAATCGAGATATTCTCGGGATTTCACAGGGGGTGAGGGCACGGTCCCTCCTTGCCCTCTTATCCCCCCTCCTGCGGGTGCCCATACGTTGATAGGGTAAAAAAAACTGCTTGATATCGGTGAAAACTGTACTCAATTGCGCGGTGAAACGGATGTTCCTCATTCATAACGAATGCCGCAGTTCAGAGACATCACATTTTCATCGGATTAGGTATGGATTAAGAGTTAGTCTACATGAAAACCATCACGAGAACAAAACAACGTAAGTTATATACGAACTGCGAGTGTCCCAAGTACGCGCAACTTTGCAAGACATGATTTCGGCAATTAACGAAGCATCTCGGATGTCTCCGTCCGCGCCTGAGCCTCGGCTGCCTGGTTGCAGTCAGCGGGCAACGCCCAGCCGTGTTAACTGTTGGGATAGGGCTTACCCGGTCTAGCATCTCTGCCATACCCTTCACTATTGAGATCTAGGCGGTGCTTGGGTCTGGCAACGACCAAACGGACGAGCGCTCCTAGACGGCTGGCGCGCCTCGCTTTCTCAGACAGTTCACAGTAACTTACTATAAGATTTCTTGAATTATTAAAGAACAGAATTATGAATTCCTAAGTTATACATATAAAAGGAAACATGCAACTTTTATTACTAAAAATATTATTATGGTATTAATCGTTTTAAATGAATTAATCTGGTCGTTGTGCAACCTTATTACCGGCCGCTACTGCCGTCTGACCTACGCCAGTGGATTGCATAAGAATGAAAACCCATGCCAAAGAACATTGTCAAACATCCTACACAAAACACAACTCTCAGAGAAGAAGAATACATATTTAATCAAGAATCAGGCAACTCGTGTCCAAAGATTTGCGACGGAGAATGATTATAATAGAAAGAACTTAGCATAAGCAAAAGGCCCGTTCATAGGGACTCGTGTCTTTTGCCAGGGAGTGGCTCGCAAAAATAAAGAGACGGACATTTGGCCTGGTGCCTAGACAGGCGGTGATTATTTTTGCCGCGGATTCTTCAGTGCTTATTTTGATGACTGCTTGTGTTTCACGGCTATGGACGCTTGCAAATTTCCCTTCCAAGAAGAACATTCATTTACGGATGAGTATCTTTCCTGTCATGTTCTGTTGAAAACTAACAACTTACGCTTACAGTATTCCTGTCTTGAAAATTGAACAATTTCTACAAAGGACACACGGTCATCAACGGAATCATAACTTATTACAGAAAGACATGTGGCGCAATTTTACCTATAACTGCTACACATCACTTGTGACAGGAAAATATCTATTTTGAGAGTGAGGTGACCTCGATGTTCCGCTCCTTAAGCAACAGTACCTTCCATTATGAGAGACTGTCTTCCAAAGCCATTAAGCATGCATGCCATGCATCATCGTTTTCCGTCAGTCAAGCAAAGCATGTCGTTGGGACTGCATTGTTCTACAATTCCATTCCTTCTCTTATGTCGAGTTAGTGTTATTTGGGCACACATTCCCCTAATGTTTCCTATGTTAAATAAGGAAATGGAACCTCAACCATGTCATGGTGTAGCGGCTAGCATTCTTGGCTGTCATCCCTGAGGTCCGAGGTCGATTCCAGGCTATCAAGAAATGTAATTCTGGTCTGAACGTTGGAACGGGGTAGTCTACACTCAACATCGTGAGGTTAAAGTGAGCCCACCACCAATCCAGGCAAATGCTAGTATTCATCATGCACACACAATACTACAGGTGCCAGAATAACACAGATCAGGGGCGGCTCCTGACTGAATTTTAGGCTGAGCCAGATGATATTATTGTTGTTTTATGTTAAACAGTGTTTTATATTTGACACATATTGTTGCCAACATTGTCATTATCATCATTTCAAACAACACAACATTTGAAACAAATCGGAATAAATTGTTCATGCATCAAAAATTGCACTCACATATTTTGTGTACTGTACTTTGTCATAAGCTTAATGTATGTATGTCTTCCCCTTATTATTCCCGTTTTTCCAACGGGGTCGGGAATGAGATGCGATGGAAGTCTTTGTGGCTATGGTTTTTACGGCCGGATGCTGTCATAAGCTTAATAATAATTAATAATAAATAATAATGTAGATAAAAGAGACGTAAAACCAATAACATTATACATTTTTTAATGTCTACGGCCAGAAGGAAGGGTTAGTATTGGTTTCTTATTTTACTGTGTTCTATTGAACCTGCTCTTGCTAAGTTGATAAACCAGGATACTCAAACAACTCTTTAGTGTAGTATTCATGTAGACCCCCTAATCTATTGTAGGTAAGCCTCCCCGTGTAACTTGGGACACATATCTTCCAGTCGAGTATATGAAAATAGGCTATTTGGTTCTTCACAGAACTATTATTTTGTTGAAACTTACCGTCTGTCTTGTCAGGAATAATAACTAAGCAACAACGAACAGTTTAAGGCTACTGTGCTGTAATAAATAGATAACATCCACAAAAAATACAGCAATGCATACATTACTGAACAGTGTTTGAATCTCTTAAAACATGATTATTTAAAGACTTTATTTCTTAATAGAATATTTGCGAGTGTTAGTTTGCGGACAGCTTGGTGACATACTCGTAGTTCTCGTTGTCGTAGCCTACCTGAGGGGCTCCGTAGCGACTGTCTCTTCCGGCTGGGTATCTGCATCGTCTCTCCTGCAGGCCTATACGGCATTACAATTTCGGAAATAATACAGTACCCCCCCCCCCCCCAAGAAAAAAAAAGCAAATGAATGTTGTCACTGGAATCATTTCATACGCTTAAGGAATTTTCGCAGCCATAATATGCGTACGACAGTAGTACATCTGCAGGATATCTGTAATATGAAACAACTCTGCTATCTCACATTAAAGAAGTTAACAACGATCTCCAAATAAGTAGGTGCAGATAACCTCGCTGTTTCTCCCCCTAAAACAACTACAATCAATCATCCAAATTAGTGCTAGTTGACACATAGAAGTTTCTAGTTATTGAAACATTTTATTATTCAAACTCAGCAATTGTTCTAGGTTTACGCAATTGTCTTGTGTGGGATTTCGCCTAGGAACACCAAGCAGGCTCATCAGCGGACCCTTAGTGTCCGTGGGAGGGAGGTAGGTTAAGACTGCTTGAGCTTCTAGCTCTCGTAGTAAAGAGGCGCAGGTGCGCTTCATAAAAAGCTAGGTAGCGCACAGTTCGCTACTCCTGTGGGGGTCCAGGCACGGAAACCAAGAGCCCGCTGATGAGCCAGTTTGGTGTTCCAAGGCGAACCCCCACACAAGACACGGCACAAACCTAGAAAAATTTGCGAGTTTTAATTCACTGGCCGTGAAAGCCAATATACCAACATTTTATTATCAATTAAAACTAGATTAGTTTTAACAATTTCCCTTCCACCAAGAAAAGAAAAGAAAAGATAATTGTCCCGCTAGGCGAGATATACAATTACTTAGCGCTAGGCTCAGTTTGAAATAAGCCATATTTAGCGTGGCAAAAGCCCTGGGAGGAGGGAGATAGACTATAGGCCTATGTTGTCATGAAGACGTGTGTAGTCTCAAATGGGAAGTCGGGCCGAAAGGCGACAACAGTAGTAGGAGTTATAGACTCATTAGCAAGCATCATATAATTATATAATTTAAGAAATGTTCATTTAGCTAACTTTTTATTATCAGTTTCTGTTTCTTCCCCCGTAAAATATCCAAAAGGGCGAGGGGTCTAACCCCCAATTATCACACCCCTGGCTACGCCACTGTTAAAGTTAATTACGAAAATTTTCAAACTAAGGGAGAACCAACGGCTACGGGCGGAGGAGTTTTCCTTTAGCAGGTTTGATTAAACCTATGTGTAGGAAATGACACACACATTTATCACAACGCTGCTGCCATGAAATTTAGATAGGGGACTATCAAGTACTAAGGGATTTAACCCTAACAGAAAATCTTCCTCGTTCGTTAGGCCCAGCAGGCCAGCTTGAGGAGTAAAATTGTCAAATTGCTTTCAACAATAAAACGAGCCTCGGATGTAAGAAACGAAAACCAAGATATGGAAAGCCTTATAGGCTACGTGTAGTTCTTGTAAGGATGACGGTGGTAAGCCCGAAGTTAAACAAAACTATTCAGAGAAGAAAATTACTGGATGGAAGAACAATACATTCAAAATATCAACATTAAATACCATTACCCTCACCGCCAAATGTGAGGTGCTCGTAGATCTAATGGTAAGAAAAAAGATAGAGGTCCTTGGACTGAGCGAAACTAAGTGGAAAGGGAAAGGAACTAAACTGCTGAGGAAAGGTTATAAACTCTACTGGCATGGAAATAGAACGGAAGCAAGGAATGGCGTGGCGTTTGTTATCAGCAAGAACATCGATGCTGTGTCTGATGTAGAATATGCAAAACATTGAGTTATCAAGTTACTATCAGAAAATCGACAAGAACACACTGACCATTGTTCAGGTTTATGCTCCACAGGTTGGGTGTAGTCAAGAAGATAAAGATGACTTCCTTCAAGAATTAGAAGGCTACGTAGAACAAGATAACATTCTTGTTATGGGCGATTTAAATGCTCATGTGGGAAATGGTAGGACAGGATATGAGACAGTGATGGGTCCCCATGGATATGGAAATCGAAAACAAGATGGTGAATGCCTTCTTGACTTCTGCTTAAGAAATAATCTAGACTAATTAAGAACACCTGGTTTCAAAAACAGCTGGGCCATGAGATCACAAAGTACAGCTGGAATGGAGAACAGAAATCTGTTATGGACTATGCTATTGCAGATAAAGAAGCTGGAGCATTTATTAGAGATGTGAAAATACTGCCAGGAGAAAGTTTGGATAGTGACCACAGGTTACTAGTAGCCATCCTAGGAAGCATCCCGATAAGAAAGGCGAATACCAAACGTAAACCCAGGATAAAAGTTTGGGATTTTGATAAACCAGATAAGAGGACTGAATACCAGATGAAGAATAGAGACCAACTGCCTAAATACGAGACTGGATCAGATGAAGAAGAATGGCTTGGATGTAAGAAAATCCTGGTAGATACGGCAGTGAATATTGTTGGCAAAACAAGCAGCAGAGTAAGAGAGAGAGAGAACCCCATGGTGGAATGAAACTGCCCGAAGAGCAATACAAGAGAGAAATGAAGTGAGGAAACTAGGGGACAGAGAAAGTCAGAAAGAAGAGAAATTATAAGAACTCAGTCAGCTGTACAGGGACCTGAAACTTAAAGTAAAACTAGTTGAAACCCGTCAAAACATGACGGTCAATAGAAAAATATTTACTGAAGAATTTTCTTATATAGGCCTACTGTACATTTTTTGTACGATTATTTTTTGACTCTATTGAAACTATAAGGGCGTCAAATGATTGCACTCTCAACACTGCAAAATACTGCTGGCCATGACTGAAAAATTGTTGGGGCAAATTGAGGCCTATACGTTCCAGCGTTTCCCCTTGAGCTTTATTGATAGTGATAAAGTATGCCAAATGAATTGGAAAATATTGCCTCTTAAAAGAAAATGATAGTGTTTTATCGGACGGTGTTAAATCAAGTCGAAGGATTAGACCTCTCTGCCTAATTTTAACTGCACCTATTATTTCCATATCCAAGCAATATGGTTGCATTTAGGAGTCCTTGGGAAACGTTCAGATTTCTAAGCAGAATAACGGGTCAAGCGTTTGGAGTATGTGGCGGCCAGTCATTTAGTTCCAAGAAATTCAAGAACTCTGAGGAGTCTAATACAACTGGCCGCAAACCGTCGCTTATAATTTTGGAATATAACGAAGAAATGCAATGATGTGCAATTCCATACATTTTAAAACAATGTGGACCGTGTGCGTGTGGCACAGTAACATTGGCACCAAATGAAACGAAGGACATAGCATTGTACTGCCGATTAGTCTCTCTGAAATTCCTTGAGATATCATCTCCAGTGAAAAATAATTGTTGCAGCCTGTCAAATATTTTATATTTATTCAGATTAATTTTACCATTACAGCAGCAAAGGTCAAAGTAACCAAGTGTAGATTTCTCGCAAGAGATATACAGTGCAGAACAATGTTTACATTTGTTCGTCAAGGACCCTAAACTGTAACGGCATAGTATCTGGAATTGTTTCTGAAATGCCATATTTATGTTAGATTTTAAAAGGGGCTTCGTATTTTTCTCCGATTTACCACTTTTTTTTTGCGGCTAGTGTTCCATTTCGTCAAATGGGTTTATTTATAGCAGCATTTCTCCCCAAATTAACGTCATTTTAAATAACACTATAGTGGCCTGCATCAACGCAGCCGCCAAATATTAAATGGCAAATAATAACTTACTTCCATTACCAAAATCAACTGCGTGGTTAGACCCATTGTTATGTACTCTAAACAAATAATCAATAAACAATAATATTCACATATACAATGAAGTTCAGAGACTTCCATTCTCAAGTTGGTTGCTGATGAGAATGCGATGAGACTGATCGCCAATAATACAATCCTTGCAATTTGCTTGCAAACGCCACTCAGGATGACGATCTTCATTTTGAAATAAACAGAATGAAATTGCTGTAAATAATCAATTTCCATCACCTGTTGAAAGTACAATACTTTGCATTCCCATGACAGTAAATTATGCAAGGGAGCATAGAATCACTTCGCTACTACTGGAATGAGCATAGACTCACTTCGCCAGCCACCGTAATGGAGGGAGTTTTAGAATTATATGTTCAGTGCTTGTCAAAGATCGTATTAACACAGGGAAGCCCACTCTTAAGACTACATTCTGAGCTATTGCCCCGGATTCCAGGTTCGATCCCCGCTCTGCACGAAATTTTATTCTGGTCTGAGGACTGGAACGGGGCGCACTCGTGAGGCAAAACTAAGAAGAGCAAAGTTTGATTCCCATCTCAACAATCTTGGATTTGGTTTCCGTGGTTTCCCACTTCCACTCCAGGCAAATACCTAACTTAAAGCCTCGGTCGTTAACTCCCCATTCCCCACATTAATTACAAATGCACACATCAACACAGCCATCACATTAACACAGGTTATCAGAGAAAAGTTTACACTCGCACACCAAAATAGACGGGGCTGAGTGACCACGATGTCTGAGTCCATCAAATGAATTATGTTCGCCAATTTGTTAACGCTGATGTATGTTTTTGAACTACTGGATATAAGTTCAATGACTTTTAAATTAATATCATTACATTGTTGCAGCTTGGCAAATATTTTATATTCCAGTAGATCAATTTTACAATCACAACAGTAAAGGCCGAAGTAACCGCGCGTAGATTTTACGCAAGAGAAATACAATGTAGAACGACGTTTACATTTGATCGTCAAAGACCTTACACTGTACTGCATAACATCTGGAATTGTTTCTGAAATGGCCTAATTATATTGGATTTTAAATGTGGCTTCGTATTATTCGATAACACTATAGTGTCTTGCAATATCGGAGGCGCTAAATATTAAATGGCAAAAAATACTTCCATTGCCGAAATCAACTGCGTAGTTAGATTCAGTACTCTAAACAAATAATCATTAAACAATTGCCTTATACAATGAAGTTCAACATGACCGTCCAGAGACTTTCATACTCAAGTTGGTTGGTGAGGAGAATGCGATGAGACTGAACGCTTAAAATAAATTCCTTATAATTGTTCCTGCCAGCGAAATTTTTTGCAATAGCTTGAAAACGCAGCTCAGAATCACGTTCTTCATTTTGATATAAACAGTACAAAACTGTTCTAAATAAGCTATTTCCATCACCTGTTATAGTTTATGGCAGTACATTTTGCAGGGGAACATAGAATCACTTCGCCAACTACTGGAATGAGCATAGGTCTAAACTCAATACTCACTTCGGCAGTCACCCTAATGGAGGCAGTTTTAGAATTCTATGTCCCGTGCATGTCAAAAATCGTATTAACACATGGAAGCCCACCCATTCTTGGCTATCGCCTCGGAGACCCGTGTTACATTTCCTGCTCTGCCAAGAATTTTTTTTTACACGTACACACCAAAGTACACGGGGCTAAGTGACCACGATGTCGGAGCCCTTCAAACGAATTATGTTTGCCAAGTGTCTCTCGTGGCGAAAGCAATTGTGGACACGCGCCAGGGCCTGGAAAACTACCTTTTCTCTAATAATTTAAGAGTATATCGACGATGCATAATTATAACTTTTAGTCTAGGATGCTACCAACTTGACCACCGAAGCATTGGGAAGAAATTGCAATATTAAGGTACATAAACAACATAGCCTACACACTCAACTGTCAGTAAATGTTCTTCAACGTTTCCCTTCTTAAAAATTCCCCTCCTTTATAATTCTCCCTCACGTGAAAACGCGCGATGTCTTGTGTTTTAAATATATCGATGCAATGGTGCTGCCATCTGTTAGTTACTGGAACTATATGGGCGAGGTACTGCCATCTGTTGTCAGTTACTGGAACTGATGGCAGATATTAGCTCTTTTGACCACATGCTGTAATGCAAAGGCAAAACGGAAATAAAACGTATTGAGAGGGAATGTAGAAATATGTATCTTTAACTGACATAAAACCTTACTAATACTCCTTGATAAAACAATATTTCAGTAGTAAAAAAATAAAAATACTGGCGGGAGCTGGGATCGAACCAGTGATTCTTGGATCCACAGTCAATCGCCTTAACCAAATAGCTATTCACGCACTCTCGTCCAGCCGCAGACGCAACCATTTAGTATCTTCAAAAGCCGGTATCTGAAGAAAATAATCCAATTCATTATCAATAAAATCAATATTGCAAATTCGTATATGTTCATACTGTTATTATATTTTATTGTCAGAACTTGGTTAATGTATGTTTTCAATTACATGGAAGCTTATTAAATAACTTACATTTGAATGGACTTCTCACCGCCATTTTGTCATGAGCCCAGGCAGATTGTGCGCATGCGTGAGGGGAAAGAATTCTGCTATTTTCTATATTTATTTAAAAATATACCGTAATATATTAGTTTATTTTATAGACACTCTGCAAATCTACAGACCAAGAGCTTACGTTAGAGTGCTCTACGAAGTAAATCGGTTCTGTCGTTCTCTCAATCTCGTGGTAACAAAAATCGCCTTAGTGTTTTAAATATATAGATAATCATTTCTGAAGAAAAAGAGAAATCCTGGAAAGAATTCACACAGAAACTAGAAAAGGACTACAGGAACTACACGAAGCTATTACAGTAGCCTATATCAAGTGATGAGGAGTAAGAAAAACAGCTATGAACCAATAAAGGCTGTGGAGAAGGAAGATGGAAACATCGCATGCGAGATGAGATGGGACAGTATTTCGAAAAATTATATAATGATCAAAATTCAAATACCAAACAAGAGAAGACTAAAAAAGAAGAAAATATCCCAGATAGCCTATGGAGTACCCTCTAACATGGATGGAAGTGGAAAATGTCCTAAAGAACATGAAAAAAGCTAGGGCAACAGGCATTGATGATGTAGGCTAAGAGCTGACATGAACAAGGCAGCTGGAGTACAAGGATGGCAGTGGTTGTTTAGAGTCCTAAACACTATTTGGAAAGAAGAAAAATACCAACAGACTAGACTAAAGGTGTTATCGTCCCTCTATTTAAGAAAGGAGACAGACAGAAACCTAGCAACTACAGGGGAATTACTCTTCTATCTCATGGCCTGAAGATAATGGAACGGATCATAGAACACAGATTAAGAATTATCATTGAACCACAGCTTGAAGAAGAGCAGTACGGTTTCAGACCGAACAGGGCAACAACAGATCTGATATTTTCTGTCAGGATGATTATGGAGAAGCACTGGGAAACATGAAAAGACATCTTCATTTTTCTAGATAACAGGGACACGAACATCATAGACGAAGATCTAGAACAGGAAAGTGCTTTGTTTGAAGAGGACTGAATACTGATGAATAGCCTACTTTACAGTATTTTAAGGTCGCATTTAACATTCTACATTTTTATTAGTTTTAATAGTTCAGAGTGGGTTTCTCCGTATTACCCTTTCACGAATTGATTGCCGGCGGTCGAGATGGGAACTATTCCTTGTTTACTTGTGTCACACGTCAGCCTGCTTCGTTGACAGGTACAGTTGCGCGAGTAGGATATGACTCAGCTCCAATAGTCTCAGTTATCGTTTGACTGTCCGTGGTGACATGAGCTCCTGTGACGCGCAATGCTGCTTGTCTTATGTGCAGAACGAACTATTGTCATAGCTGTGTTCCCCGCTTCGTCCCGCGGGGCAGCTGCTACAATCAACAACAAACACTGGCGCAGTCAGGCTCAGCGGCAATCAAATGTTAAACGGGTAATACCACAGGTTTATATGGCTTAGGCCTGAGGAAACCTCTTTTCCCTTAAAAAGTAGCGCCCCTTGAGAAGGTGGTGAGGTTGACGTTCCTTCAAGGGTTTATTACTAACATACCACCGGTCATTATGGGGTTTGAAGCCAGTTTTCAGTATTGCCTTGGTAAACAAAAGTTTGGTGCTTTTCAGTCGGTCAACACGAATGTACCCAAAATAGTTCAATTACATGAGATGGTAGGTATTTATTAATCACATTTAATTTTTTCAGGATTAGGGTATGACCCAAATCTTTTGGGTACATTCGTGTTGACCGACTGAAAAGCACCGAACTTTTGTTTTGTATACCACCGGTCAATAAAATCGGTATTTGCTTTTACAAAACACAATCATGTATAAACAAAATTAGTTTCCCTAGTGATAATGTCATATTCTTTCAAAAAAAATCGAAAAAAGTCCAATTTTACACCCTCCGTAACTCTGGAACCGTTCACTTTAGCAAGATTATGCATGGGACCTTTTTGTGTGCAATTTAATGTAAATTAATTTTGTATATGACACATTTTGCGCCAAACGGCATATTTTTCGAAATATTTAAGAAAAATTGATAAAAATACTAATTTACCAACTTCTGCCCCCCTCCCCCCCAAACCCGACGCTCAAAATGGTGAGACTTTTTACCGAACAACATGTGGACTGTATAGAACAATTTGGAGCTGAAGGGAAACTTTTACTTTGGATGTTGAGGTTTGGGTCTAATTGCACCGTATTATAGTTGTCAATATTGTTTTGGCGAGAGCAGCGCCGGTTCATCAATCGATTTTAGAAATCACGACTGTAATTCCATAATCAGTAGACACCCTGAAAAGAGCAGGCTATCTTAAGTTGGGCTCCGAACAAGGTCTCCACCCATCCCCTTCACAAGTGATAATCAGATTAGGGAACGATTTATTTATGTAGGCTAATTTTTTAATTTTTTAATGCTGTAGGCCTTTCTACTGTATCAACGACAGAAATTTCGAACTGGAACACTAATAATAGACTAGTATGTTTTACTTCACACAAAAATGAATAGTTTTGAAAATTTCTTATGTAGGCCTAAATAGATATTTTAAATAAAAACACATAAATAGTTATTTTTCACTTGTTCTAATTCTCCTATTAAATAAACGTGAATTAATTTCGTAAACTTGTTGCGTTTTGGGATGTTTCTCCGGTATCCTGCATTGTTCCTAGACAACCGACACCGGTTTGTGAAGGAAAACTTGGAAAAAGTTTTCATAGTCTACAGTAGGCTACTTCATTGCGATAGTGAACTCTTTTAATCTACCACCGCCTCAGCATAATTGGGGAGTAACTTAGACTAAGTGTTTACAATATTGAAACATAATATTTTTGAAATTGTATACTACATAAAAAATAAAATATTTTCTACCACGAATATAATGTGACATGAAAATAACCATGTTAGCCCTGTTCCTTATTCACGAAGTCCTGAAGATTAAAAACCTTAGGCCTAAGTCAATATTAATTAGTACTCCAGATTAAACCGGTTTCGGCCACATTGCGGCCTACCTCAGCGAAAATCTATATAGCCTATATAGGCTATTAAAAATATTTATGAAAACTTAACCGAGTCCGTCCGGCCATTCTATCCGGTCGATTTCCTTCATTCTTTTTTTTTAATGAAAGGTATTCATGCACAGATTTGTTATCAAGTATTACAAATCACTTAACGTCCACCTTCCTGAAATTATGTGATCTTTTCAACTTTTTCCAACTTTTTTCTCTCATTGAATCAATCATAGCTTTGGTTCTAATTAAGGTACGCAGGTTGTTTTGGTCTAAGAACATCCAGGGTATCAAAGTCTTTCATTTGAGCTCTTAACTATTGAAATCGGCTGATTGTGAGGAATGTTATGTGTGGACATTCAATATTAGGCTACTTCTAATTTTTTCAACATTGTTTCTCATTGTAGTGATCATATCTTTGGTTCTAATTGAGATACGCAGTTCGGTTTGGTCTAACAGCACTCAATGGATCAAGCTCTTTCTTTTGAGTAGAGCTGGTAATAATCGATTTTCAATTAATCGATTAATAATCGAATAATCGATTAATTTGAAATTAATCGGAAACGATTAAGCGATCATTCTTAAAACCGATTAATCGATTAACCGAATAATCGATTAACTGAATAATCGATTAATCAATTAACCGCAAAATCGATTAACTTATTAGTAGACACGAGATAAGAAAATACGTTTTGAAAATGGTTTAAATGAGAAGTCATCGCTTAAGTTGAGTTACGCTTATTTTCGGAATGATGTATAGACATCTATAAAAGTTAAATTTTGCGTAAAGATACGTGTCCTTCCTTGTTTATGTTAACAATAACCAAATAAGAGTCAGTGACAGGACAAACATCAATCATATTGGGAAGGGTTCCAGGAAAAGGAAGCGAGGAGTTTTCAGCAAAGCTTTTGAATCTTGTTCAATTTTTGTTGGGAAGGCTGTTTAAAATTTAGGACAGGAACATTTTTGTTTTATTCGGATTTAGCCTAATTTCCACAAAGACCTGTAGGTTGTAACTCTTCAGACGGTCAACTTGTACTTGCTCAAAGGCTGGGCGGAGTCCAATGTATAACATATATGAATTATAAGTAAATAACACTCCTGGGAACATTGCACGTGTTAGTTATGATCACTATTACAATCACTATCACTATTAAGTCGCCACACTCGAATGCTCCAACTGGGTAAGAGATTTCACGAGCCCTTCATCCAGGAAAGCCACCAACAGCAAGGAGGTTCAGTCATGTTTTGGGGTGGAATCATGTTCGGTCGACGTACGCCTCTAATTCCTATCCACGGTAACATGACTGGTCTGGTGTATAGAGACAACATCCTTGAACCTGTCGTTACTGGATTTGCTGCCACAATAGGTGAGTGCTTTACACTAGTGGACTATAATGCTCGTGCCCATCGAACTAGGGTGGTCAATCAGTTCCTTCAGATGCATGTAATACAGAGAATGGAGTGGCCTGCCTATTATGCGGACATGAACTGTATTGATCATGCATGGAAAGAGCCCAAGAGGGCAATTTCGCACCGTCCCAATCCTCCAACAAACAAAGAGCAACTGATTGAAGCTGTTGTCCAAGAGTGGGGGAATCTACCCCAAACCACGTTGGATTCGTTGGTGGTCAGCATGCCTCGTCTCGTCGTAGAGCTCGTGGTGGCCATACACAGTATTGATATGTCCCAATATGAAAAGGACGGTTGTGTGCTCAGTCCCACATTATCACTTTTGTTATTCGTTGTGTATTTCTGTCTCTTTTGCAAAGCAGATTGTGTGTTGTTTTTCTTTGTATGTACCCTATATAGTGTATAATATGATAACATACACATAGCAAAATAAACAAGTTACTAAATCACAATATGCGAAACCTTTTTTGAACATTGTATAAGTTTAGTTTGTTTAATAAGGGGTTGTGAATTACTTATGGGTATTTTGATCGTGTATGCAAATAAGAATAACACAATATAATAAATAAAATAAAATTAGAGCATGCACTTGAATTCTATTAGACTATGCATAAGGTTACATATCTCAGCGGAGCCTTGGTCGTACATCTGTTACGCTTTAACCTGCCTACTTCCGTCGGGATCATTGTGATCAAAACTAATACGTGTAATTTCTCAAGGAGTTTATTTACTTATAGACTACTTATATTATTTATACATTGCAGCCCGCACAGTCATTGCACAAATTCATGTTGACCTACTGAAGGGTTACAACTGACAGTTTTTGTATAGGCCATACTGAAAGAATGGCTTCAACAGTTCACAAACAAGATGCATTATTTAAAAATTAATGTGACAATATATTTCAAAAGACGGTCTGTTTTGGTGAAAAAATACTAGCAAGTACACATGTTCTGGGGCGATGCAGCTCCGCTTTGCAGTCACTATGTTTCCAGCAATTGAAAATACTCTTTCAGCGCTGTATTGTGGTCGCGGGGAATATCAAGTATTTTGTCGCTAGTTTAGCGGGCCTTGGATATATTGTTTATTCATTTTCCACCTGTGAAAAGGGTGAGTATGCAAGTCAGGCGGTGAATTCCCAAGATAGACGTCCAGCTCGTCTTTTGCAATGATTGCAATATTTACGCTACATCTACAAGATTTCCTATTTTACCGCGCTTTTTATAACTGCCCTACCATGAGATCATTGAGTTTTTATCGAACATGCCTAAGTGTTGACTTTAGACATACCTTCGTTCGTAAGACGTCACATTTGTATCTTTGGAGTCGAAATTTAATGTTTTTCGGACGGACAATACCCAATAATTGTCTAATGGGTGATTCCCTAATACTGAAAAAGACTTTTTATATGAGATTAATAAATACAATTGGATGACCAGATTCGATCGTCAAGCGATCATTAGATCTTTACACTTCGGCTATTAATCTGTGTCGACAAGTAAGGGTTATGATATTTACAATACATGCACTTATTTATTTGCAGTAGTAATTAATCTAGCATAAATAGTAAAGATATGTTATTTTTTGTTGAGATACTGATTGTGATTGATCATAAAGTTTGCTTGCTTAGTGCCATTATGTGATTGTTATTAAATGGTCAGGTTATTGTGTCAGCATAATCGTCCTCACGCTGTGCACAAAAACGGACCACACATCGCTCAAACTGCTAAGTGCACCAATTAATAACTATCAGTATCTCAACAAAAAGCACATATCTTGACTAGTTTGCTACTTTAATTGCTACTGCAAATAAATAAGTGTATATATTGTAATTATCATTCCATATTTCTCCATATACAGTAGATTTAATAGCCTACGTGTAAATGATCTGATGATGATCACTTGACGATCGAACTAGTCATCCAAGTGTATTTATTAACATCATGTAGTATTTTTTCAGGATTAGCGAACAAATTTCGAATTCTAAGGCAAACCTGAAAAAGGGCTTCCAACACGGTAATCCTTGGAGTGAAGTTAAATGAAACCTCAAAGCGGGCGGAGCAGTGGCTAGCAATCTTGGCTGTCACCACAGAGGTTTGGGTTTGATTCCCGGCTCTGCCAAGAAATTTAATTCTGGTGTGGGGGTGGAACGTGGTACACTCAGCCTCGTAAGGCAAAACTGATAAGAGGCGGGTTTGATTCATACCTCAGTCATCCTGGATGCGATTTTCCAGGGTTTCTCATTTCTACTCTAGGCAAATGCCGGGATGGTACCTAATTTAAGGCCACGGTCGGTTCCTACCCATATTCTATCTGAATTACAAATACACACACGGGTACAGACATCGCAGTGACACATGTTATCAGACAAGTCATAAACACACCCCAGTACACGGGGATACGTGACCACGATGTTGCCAAGCCCCTAAAAGAATCAAAAACCTCATCCATCATGGGACTGCCCCAGCTAACCATGTCGAGTGATTGCATTAAGAAACCAAGTTGTGTCATAATTTGTTGATTCTGTGAGTGCGTAGTTGAAAATGCGAAATACATTGAATAATCGACAAAACAAATCAATCGATTAATCGATTATTCGAATAACCGATTAATCGATTTTTCTGTAAACCGATTAATCAACTAATTTATTAATCGATTAATCGTTATTTACGATAGTGATTGATTATTCGGTTTCGATTAATCGATTAATCAAATTCTGAAATTAATCGATTAAAAGTAACAGCCCTACTTTTGAGGTAGGCTATTAACTACTTAAATTGGTTGATTCTGAGGATAGTTATGAGTGCCGAAGCGAATTTTTATTTTATTTTAAGGAACTGTCGACATTGCATATTCAAAGAGCAAACAGCTCGACGCATAGTGTTGTTCCAAGGACAGTCACACAGTTCACAGCCGATTTAAATTACCTCTAAATTTACATGAACATTCGGTATCAGGTTTGAATGTGAACAGCAAAGAGGCTAATATTATTCGTTCTGCTAAGCTCATTATTTGGGATGAAGCACCCATGGCAAACAAACATGTGTATCAACCGGTTACTGAAAGATATAGGCCTAATGGGTAATGATGTTCCTTTCGGTGGAGAAATTATCATATAAGGAGGAGATTTCAGAGAAGTAGCCTATTACCTGTTGTTCCTCATGCATCAAGAGCTGCTATAGTGCAAAATTCAATTAGGTTTTCACCTCTGTGGTCACTTAAAAAAAATTATACTTCACAAAATATACGAGCTAAGGCAGATGAATGTAAATTTGCAGACTTCCTCTTGAAAATCGGTAATGGTGAATACCTTGCGAATGATGAGAACTTGACCGACTTGCCTTCTTCGATAATTACAAATACAGACAACATCAATGTAATTTATGGCAAACCTTTCTTTTCATCCTCTCATGACAGCTTCAATTTCTCCACGACTGCAATTCTTGCACCGAAAAATGAACATTGCCATGAAAGTTATAGGATAGTTTCAGATATAGGCCTACTTCCAGGAACTTCTAGATCTTACACGAGTGTGAATACATTGGTAACTGAAGAAAGTTAGCCTAAGTTTCCCACTGAATTTTTGTACAGCCGTGAGATGAATGGTCTACCTCCCCATGTGCTGACATTGAAAGAATGTACTATTGTAATGTTCCTTCGGAATTTCAGTGCAACTAAGAGACTACTGTACGGGACGAGGCTAATAGTTACAAAAATGTACGACAATATCATAGATTTAGAAGTTCTAGCCGGTGTTAATAGTGGGGAGCGAATACTGCTACCTCGCGTAGATTTGTCACCATCTGACACTACAATGCCGTTCTCTTTTAAACGACGGCAATTTCCTATTACACTAGTGTTTTGTATTACGATCAACAAAGCGCAGGATCAACCGCTTCATCGAGTTGGAATCCAGGCCTACTTGCCTGATCCTGTTTTTATCCAGGGACAATTGTATGTTGGCTTATCCCGAGGAAAAACATTTAAAGATGTAAAAGTAGAAATTAAACCTAAGGGTCGACGCACAGCGAACATTGTCGGGAAGGAAGTAGGCCTATTGTGAAATAAAAGTTATAAACTAGCCTATTACATAATGTCGTTATTTTTTAATTCCAATACTGAAAAATAATGCTGCGAAGCAGCACGGGCCCCCTCGTCTAAATATTAAAAATATTTATGAAAACTTAACCGAGTCCGTCCGGCCATTCTATCTGGTCGATTTCCTTCATCTTTTTCCATTAAATGATCGGTTTTCATAGCTTGCCACGGTGGGTGAGTGGATAGCGTGTCGGTCTACTAACCCCAAGATTGCAGGTTCACTCCTGGCCGTGGTGATTTTTGAAAGGCGGCAAAAATACGACACGCATGTCATACGATGTTGGCATGTCAAAGAACCCATTTGAATTCAGTAGGCCGGGTTCATAATGGCAAAATTAATCTCAGGAGCTTCCGCCAACACAAAGTTCCTCATTTCTCTAGTCTACTAGAAAGCGGTATAGGAGCTTAGATATCTACCCTCCTTGACTTCCATAGTGATTCAAGGAACAACAAAATTCGACATGCAAGCTACCCTCTGGGTGTCAAATTACGAAGCTTGCACCCGGCACCGAGGCCAAACGATATTATTATTATTATCGGTTTTCATGCACAGATTTGTTATCAAGTAGGCTATTACAACACTTACAATAACTTCCACCTTCCTGAAATTATTTGACTTTTTCAACTTTTTCCACCTTTGTTTCTCATTGAATCAATCATATCTTTGGTTCTAATCGAGGTACGCAGGTCGTTTTGGTCGAAGGACACTCAGTGAATCAAGTACTTTCATTTGAGCTTTTAACTATTCAAATCGGCTGATTCTGAGGAATGTTATGAATGGACATTCAATATTAGGCTACATCTCATTTTTTCAACATTTTTTCTCATTGTAGCAATCACATCTTTGGTTCTAATTGAGTTACACAGTTCGTTTTGGTCTAAGAGCACCCAGTGGATCAAGTTCTTTCTTTTGAGGTATTAAATATTTAAATTGGTTGATTCTGAGGAATGTTATGAGTGCCGAAGCGAATATGAGAAATATTTATGAAAACTTAACCAAGCCATTCTATCCGGTCGATTTCCTTCATTCCTTTTTTAAATGTAAGGTATTCATTCATGCACGGATTTGTTATCAAGTATTACAAATCACTTAACTTCCGCCTTCCTCAAATTATTTGATTTCTTGAACTTTTTTTAATCATTGAAACAATCATATCCTTGGTTTTGGTTGGGGTACGCAGGTCGTTTTAGTCTAAGAACACTCGGTGGATCAAGCTCTTTCATTCGAGCTCTTAACTATTTAAATCGACTGATTCTGAGGAAAGTTATGAGTGGACATTCAATATTACTTCTCATTTAATTTTCTTGCACCGAAAAATGAACATTGCCATGGAATTAATAGAGTAGTTTCGGATATACATCCAGCAACTTTTAGATTTTACACGAGTGTGAATTCAGTACATTGGTAACTGAAGAAGAAAGTGAAGTTTTGCATTTTCCCACTGAATTTTTGAACAGGCTTGAGATGAGTGGTCTACCCCCCCATGTGCTGACATTGAAAGAAAGTGCTATTGTAATGCTCCTTACGAATGTCAATGCAACTAAGGGATTACTGAACGGGACGAGGCTAATAGTAGAAAACAATTGTACGACAATATTATAAATGTTTAAGTTCTAACTGGTGTGAATAGTGGGGAGCGAATACTGCTACTTAGCGTAGATTTGTCACCACCTGACACTACAATGCCGTTCTCTTTTATAAGACGACAATTTACTATTACACTAGCGTTTTGTATTACGATCAACAAAGCTCAGGGTCAAACGCTTCATCGAGTTGGAATCTACTTGCCTGATCCTGTTTTTAGCCATGGACAGTTGTATGTTGCCTTACCCCGAGGAAAAACATTTAAAGAGGTAAAAGTAGAAATTAAACCTAAGGGTCGACGCACATCTAACATTGTCTGGAAGGAAGTATTGTGAAATAAATGTTATAAACTATTACATAATGTCGTTATTTTTTAATTCCATTACTGAAAAATAATGCTGCAGAGCAGCACGGGTGCCCTAGTGATAATATGAATAGGAGAGCAAGACTTACAGCAGCCTACATGAAAAACTTAATAAAAAATAAAGTTGTTCTCAAAACTAATTCGAAAAAATTAATCGTCTAAAAGCTAAAAAAACACACATAGCCTACACTAAAATTTAAAAATGAAACAGATTTGTTACAAAAATATGTTAAATGCGAAAGAAAGAAATCTTGATATAAAACCAGCTTGATGAAGGAGCAGTGATGTGGATATTATGTAGACAAAAAAAAAGTTAAGATTGAAGTTGTCAGAATGGGTATGATCATGTAAAATTGTGAAGAAGCTGTGGAATGATAGCCTATCGTTGAGATAAATATTCCAATCTGTAGATTTTAAAATTTAGAAGTGCCAAGATAAAGTTAAAAAATAAAATAATACAAATAGGTATTAACAATAATTTGCATTATTAACATATTTTCGTTTTATGAAAAAAATAGGCTTATGAGATCACCTTTTGCCCGTGTGTGTCCCTCTAATAACTTCTAAACGGCTGGAGCGAATTCAATGAAACTCGGTCAGGTCATAGCATCATTTTCGTTGACCCCGACCGTGCCCTTCAAATCTTATTACGTCCCACCAAACCAACATGGCGGCTGTGCGAAATATTTCACCAACTTTCAATATCTCCAAAACTGATACAGATATCACCCTGAAATTTTGTACGGTGATAAAGGGCTATACTAGAAGTTCACCCATGAGACTTTCAAAAACCTGGTAGAGCTCAACAACTCGAACTGAAACCCCGGAAAAAATGCGAACTAAAAGTACTTCCCCCCTGCCCGCTCTGACCAACTCAAGCAAGACCAATATCTGTACAGAGGGGTGTAGTCCATCGCTGGCCGGGAGCCAATAGATTTGTTGACAAGCGATGACAGTTCACTCTCTCGCTCAAGCTTGCCCTCCTCTCTGTCACACTGGCTGACAGAGCTAGCGCTGTCGCCAGGGTCTCAAGTTGCTGAGCTCTAGTTACGAAACCAATATGGCAACCAAGCGAATTTGAGACTTCTGCAGAGACTAGATTTTTCTCGCGATTTAACCATCCAAACGCAATGAAACTTGGTACAGCAAATCTTTATTCACATTGGCATCTAATTTAGTTCAATTGTTTACATAATCTCAAGCTCTCGGCTGTGCGAAATATTCCACCGGCATTCTATAGGCTATCTCCGAAACTATTACTGATATCACCCTAACATTTTGTACGGTGATAAAGGGCACTACTACAAGTTTATCTATGTAACTTTCAAAAACATGTCAAGTACAAAACGAACATGGCAGCCAAGCGAATTTGAAACATTTTAATAGACTTCTCTTGCGATTTAACCATATGAGCGCAGTGAAGTATGGTACAGTGAATGTTTATACATATTGTAATGCATTGGCATCTAATTTAGTTCAATTGTTTACATATCCTCAAGATGGCGGCTGCGCGAAATTTTAAAATTAAGTCTTTATTTCTTGTGTCGTAATCATGCGATCGAAGTGAAAGTTTGCATACTGAACCAACGCAATAATTTTCCTTTAATGGTACATACCTCTACGGCCTATAGTCTACATATAGCCTAACTATACAGCATGGCAACAATCCGAAATATTTAGACGGTTCTCAATATCTACGAATCTTTTACAGCAATCAAACTGAAATGTTTAATGTTCATAGAGGCTATAAACATAAGTTCACCGATAGGGCTGTCAATAACCTGGTGAGCACAAATCCAACATGGCAGCGACGCGAAGTGGAAATATTTAAATGGACGTTTCTCGCGATTTAACCATCCGAGTGCAGTGAAACTCGGTACGGTAAATGGTTATACAAATGTTAATTCACCGGCATCTAATTTATTTCAATTGCTTTCATAACCACAAGATGGCAGCTGTGCGAAATTTTAAAATCTCGTTTTGACTTCTTGTGTCCTATTTATGCGATGGAAGTTTGAATACTACACGTTCACAATAATCTTCATGTAATAGTAGGCCTACATAGCCTATGTAAAAATCCAACATGCCGATCATCCGAAATATTAGACGGTTCTCAATATCTACGAATCTATTACAGCAATCAAACTGAAACTTCGTATGGTGATAGAGGCAATTAATATAAGTAGGATATATGAAAATAGGCTTTAGTTCTTCACGGAACTTGTTAAGAGCTACGGTAATAATGTTATGTAGACCTACGCTATGACCACAGGCTTATTGTGAAAGTAGTCTATCTAAAATTCACCGAAGGTAGATGTCAAAGCGATAAGATCTTCTATAGAAAATTAAAATAGTAGACTATAAACCTTTTGAGAGGACCCAGATAGCGCTATCGTGATAATCTAGCAATTGAGAGGGAGTCCATTTTAGTAACAGAGGATGTGAGCCATTAGGCCTATACGGCCTCGGAGATCCAATCACGATGTAGCCTACACAACTTCATAAAATTAGGTAGACTACCTCAATCTATCACCTTCTGGACTATGAGAACTTGCTGAAATATAAGTGAGTATCCTAATACAGAAATATGGTGTAGACTACTGTACAATAGGATGCTAAATAAAATGTAGAATCACCTGAAATATAAAAAACTACTTTCTTGTTTATAATCCAATTTTCTATTAATAGACTATAGGCTAAGTTATGTGATTAAATATTTCCAGTAGGCTAGGTTACAAGAACTTCCATAAAACTCAACTTATCCAAAGGCACTAAACTAAATAAAAAAATCTCATATGAGATTGGAGAAATCATCCATCTTCAGGACTCCTAGCCTATATCTGGCAATCGGCAATGAACTGGAGCAGTTCTATGCGTAGCAGGAAACTCACTCTAGATCACTGCCGACTCCTAGGGACAGAGAGCCAGTGAGAACTTGTTCAGTCGACATGACACCACCTGAGAAATCACTTCAATGAAAGTAGTCTAAAGTAGTATAGTATAGTAGTATGAAAGTAGTAGGCTATAACTTAAATAACGTAAATTACATTAAGATTTTTATAATTCATCAATACTGAGGCCTAAGATTCCTGACACAATTTTAAAACTGAAAACTTATTTATATTTCCAGTAACTTAGCCTGTGCTTATTTAAAGCTGTACGATTAGATGATGTTCTTGCAGACCTTTTAGAAAAGTGTTCCGTCATGAGCTTTAGACATGACGGCGCTGGTAGACCTATTTTACTCTAGATAATTGCGCTAACATATTGGCACCTGGAATAGAAAAAAAGCAAATGGTCCAACAGCAATAGTAAAAATGAAAAAAAAAAAAAAAGTAGGCTATATATGAAAGGAAAGTTTTAGAACAATTTAGTGCATATATGCACTCAATGGGATTAGACTATTAGGCCCTAATAAAACAGAAAATTTTAACAAATGGAGAATTTCTAGCACGAATAAACGAAACTAGATCCCGGGCTACAATAGAAGTAGGCCTACTGATCTCCTGTAAACTATCCTCGCCAATTCGTGGAGGTTAGTGGGTTTAAAACTATGGAACTAAATAAATAAAACCAACAATAAAATACCTTACATAGATCACTGAAAAAATGTTGACAATGCATTTAGATAAGTAAGTTCGCGTAAATTATAGATACTTCCACATTCCAAAATATAAGGTTGCGGTAAAAAATAGAGAAAAAAACATAGTCTAGGCTACTTGACCAATTTTGTTCAGGGGAAATCTCAAATCAGTATCTCTACCCACAATAACTTAATAAAACTTGAAATGCTGAAAGGAGTTTACACACATTGAATACATTTAATAAACTACTACCATCGTTCTACGAGTAGGTAGTCACAAGGTGATTTCTGGAACCAAGAACAAAGTGCTAATAATAACAGGATGCAGATGTCCCAGGCCTCGAAACAGTGGCACCAGGAGTCGTAGTGCCCGCCTAGATTACTACAGCATCTACGACTCCTACCTTCACTGCACGTACGAGTTCGGACTGATAAAAAAAAAAGATCAAGTCTACAACAATACAAGAATACAGCAGTCAGAACCGGAAGTGATGGATTGTTCGGCGAGAGAATAGGAGAGAGAAAAAGACTGACTGCTAGAAGTCGAGCCAGAGCCTATTCCTCCCTCCCATGCGCAGGCGCCGAATAAAGTCAGGAGAACTCTCTGGAACACTTACCTGGCCCGTCTCCAACACCCAAAGTTCGCTGCAGTTGCTGTTATTACAAACAGAAATTACTATCTACAAATACAATACAACTCGCAGCATCCCGAGCCTGGAAAACAGCCTAAACCGTAATACGGGAAGAAGCAAGATTAGATTTCTCTTCAACCTAGGCTACAACAAACAAAAGTTATAAAAATTACCGTCGTTCCGACTGCAAGACTGCGCATCTGATAACGAACATCCTATCCACACTTTTCCTTGAGACTGGTCACGCCTCCAAGCGTAGGCCAATGTGTACACAGAGTCCTACAGTACAATGAGAAGTTTATTTTCTCTTACAAAGGAGTTTACGAAAATTAACTTTAAATACATCCGGAAGATACTGAAGAATAGTTAGGGCCTACACTGGATAGGAAAAAAATCTCAAGCAGGCTACGTTGTACTGTAGAGCTCCACATACCCTATTCCTAATGCTGGAGAATGGACGATATTTGAACAATATCACACAAAGCGATATTGAAGTCGAAGCGATATTTTAACAAGAAAGTAAATAGACGCGTTACTAGAATCACTCATTCGTGGTAACGACTAGCAACAAGAGAATGTTCAACCTTGCACGAAGGTATGCGAAAGAGTCGAACTGGATTTCACTTCCTACCAACTTTCATGGCCTTTAGCGGGGCGTGCGCGGAAACGTGAAATGAATGCGGCATGATGAGAATAGCACACTAATCGAACACTTCCTACCACGTAGGCCTAACCATGCGCGATGAAAGTAGTCAATCCTACGATGGAATTCAACGTCTTTCACGAACACTCAGCAGTTAGGCTATTACTTAACGAACCAGGAACCGTAAAGCAATGGCAATAGCGAGTATCAATCGCACATTCCAAAAATATCAAACAGTAAAAGGTGCACAAAAAACATCTCCGTGGAAAGCATTGACATAAAATCCACTTAATAGCCTACATACACACGCGTAACCATAATTCTACAAACACACTAGGTACCGATATTAAAGAAAAATCTATGTAGGTTCCAAAAAAACAAAACAAAAAAAAACTAGGCTATCAGTCATTACGATCACAGGAAAACACACGACATAACTCCAAATGTTGGAACGATAGTTTTCCGTGGCTGCAGAAGGTGAGATGAAACACCGAAAAATTATAGTCTCGAAACACACGCAACGGACACAAAACCAATCTCACGGTCACTGCTTGCCTAAGGAACGTCCACTCACTAGAGGGTATGAACTCGAACCTACCGCAGGCCAGGAGAACGTAAGCTCAACTGCGCTGGTACGTTTCCCGCGATCTTTACTACCTCCCTTGGGCTAACGAACAGGAAATCCGCTCAAGATCTAGAGATGCCGCGTTCTCATTCGCCGAATTTCAAATCTCGTAGATCACGTGGTTTGTAACGTATGTACCACGTGATCAACATTCGGTAGCGCAGAGACTAACGCAATAAAATACTACGTCATCTAGTCGCCATCTTGGTTCAGCGGCTTGCTGGCCTGCACGGAGAGAAAGCCACGACCCCGGATATCTTGCAGATGACGAGGCAATTCGCCACGTGGAGACATTCACGCGCTCACTACTTACATGCAATAAAGACGCCATAAAGATTAATCCCTGTATCAGGCCTCGAGCAACAGCAAATATCATTATTCACGAATGTAGTAACTTAAGCCTTTAAATCCATCATTCAAAACCAGTGTAGTGCATAAAATCACTTCTCCCTGTTAGCCTAAGCAGAAGAAAAGTTGAAATGAAATTGAAAAATAAAGTTGAATTAATATTACTCTTACACTAAAAAAAGAAATATGCCTCACCGTAGAATATAAACACAGAAAAATGGCTTCCAACACAATATTAAAAATAAAATAGTAGGCTTACGTATTTCCATTGTGATTCAAGCAATACGATTAGAATCGTTCTCAAAGCACACAAAAATTAATAGCTGCAAAAGCGCAAGGGAGGACAATCAACCACAACCGATGGAGGCCATTTTACCTTCTGTGACGCTAGAATGCGGAAGTCCAAACCGAAGAAAATAAGTATGGCGAGCCCACAACGTAGACAACCGAGAATGAAGGTAAGCACGGACGCATGCTGTAGGAACGGTAAAACACGAATTTACTACTATGAAGTACAGTACAATACAATATGCCTCCACACTAAGCCACTAAGGAGCGAAAACTTCAGTACAACCTACACCGACTACCACTCGTGCGAGAATCAGCCTTTCGCCAGGCTCGGACCGAAGCTGGGCGGAAGCCCCGCCTACGCCGCGGTAGCAGCGCGCGCAGCGCTCTGATTGGTCGGCCGAGGGTGAGCGCTGGTTGGTCGCCCTAGTAACGATCCGCAGGCAGCCTGAGCTGTTCCACGTGTAGCCAGGGTTGATCAACCTCGCTATGCGCTCCGCCTCACCGCCACAACAATTTCACAGTTTTCCTCTAACCAGCCAAGACAAGAAGCTCTACTTGCGGTAGGACATTGCGGTATTGATCCGGTTCCACTAGGGGGTACACACTATGGTCACTGTTATTAACTCGGGAGTAAAACGTCGCTAAATGAAATTTTGCGGATTAGATTGTCTACATACAGTACACCTCACTTAGGTTATTTGAAACAAGAAGCACACGCGACTGCGACTGCTGCTATTGAAATCTAGAGGAAATGAGCTTTAAATAGACTACAATGTGCTGTAGAAAAGTATATTTCCGTGTAGTTATGTAGGCTACTCCTACAGTGCAGTAGGCTTTACAATCACACACAGGAAAACGAACCTAGCGTTATTGTTCTGTTGGACAGCATACGGCTGTGAGGCGTGACCTATCGTAAGGACAATAATGGAAAAGAAGAGCATTGTCAGACACGCGGTAATGCAAGTTCAGCGTCGATATCGATAAGAAGAAAAAACTGTCTAGCCAATGCCCGTATCTTGTGGAGGACGCCTTTCACAATTTAACAGACCTACACAGTTTAAAAGAATTCTTCCTCAAGATCAGCAGAACTTAGAAATCTATCCTGTTACGCATTGTGGATTTTAACCTATTGCGTTCATTTGACTACATCGGTGTTTTAGTGCTGTAGCCTATTAGAAAATGGGAGAAGAGCATGGCATGAAATTGCTAGTCCCAGTAATAACGAAGTTACGCTTAGTTGGTAATTTTATTCTTCCGTCTCTCAATAGTGTGTGGTTAGTGGAAGCAGAAGCTGTACGTGTATGAAAGAAAAGCTGTAAGTTTTAATTTAATAAAGTTATATCTTTACATTAATAGACTGATTTTTAATTAGTCTAATTAATGTCGAACGTAGGATTTCGAAAGATAAACGTACTGTATTGTAAGAAAAAGAAACACAATTGCGTTAGGAGATTATCGAGTAAATGCTTATGAAAAGTAGCAAAAGAAGATTTTTTTTTTTAAACTCGGGTATCTCCCACTACATATAATTGTACAATTAATATGAAGTGTCGATGGGCTAAGTGATAGCATTATGGACTTGAGAACTGGGCGAAGGAGCATTTTCTATTTTACAAAAATCCTTTGCGGATGGAATTTGGCCGGCAGGACGTTTTTTGAGAAGGTCTACGAGTTTGGTTAGAACATAGCCTATATGCTTTAGCCTATAAAAAAATAAAGAAAAAACACACTTGCTCTTAGTCGAGTAATGAAGGCCTACGTTAAGTTACGGCACGCAGTATGCTACGCCAACAAATTTAAAATCTCCTGAAATCGGATGTTTATAGGCTATCTGGAAAATCAAGGCTTAGTGTCGAAAGAGAATAAATCACAGGAGAACGAATTATCAACAATGTTCCAGAGAGCAAAGACCGATCTTATTTCTACAGGCACCATAGTAGGCCTACGTTGTAATGGTAATTACGATTCACTACGTGTCTGAAGGAGCGAGATGTTATTGTAATGGATATAGGCCTACTGGTGTGTGTATTAGTAAATTGGGGATGCGATTGGGAAGGAGGCAGTCGTGGCCTTTTTAAGTGAGGAACCATCCCAACATTTGCCTGGAGTAGAAGTGGGAAACCACGGAAAACCACTTCCAGGATTGCTAAGGTGAGAATCGAGCTCTTCTCAGATTTGCCTCACGAGGCTGAATGTACCCCGTACCAACCACGGTAAAGTCGGGAATTGAACCCGGACCTCCGGGACGACATCCAAGAACACTAGCCGTGACATGGTACCGCCGGCTTTACTTCCCCTCCGAAGTAAGGCATAGGCTACTGAGGGATTTTTAACGCTCTTAAAAAAAACGACGACTTCGGCCGGGTTTGAACCCGCGACCTTGGGCATAGAAGCTCAGCACGATACCAACTACGCCACCCACGTCAAGTTACGTTAGTCTAAGCCTACGCAGCCTACGTTATATGAGTCTCCTGACCTGTGTTGCCGATAGGCCACCAAATCTAGTGGATCTCAGAAGTAATTTGCCGAAAATATTTAGCTGGAGGAAAATCTACGTGATTGATTTGAAAATTTTAGTGACACCGAAATTTATTTTCCTATTCATCTTGTTAAAAGTCGAATAAACCTAGCGTACATTGAAATCCTTAATTTGTGATTTCTGTTTGCCAGTGTAACGCAATGAAACACGTGTTGCGTAAAACGAAGGGCTAGTCGATGTCGATACGAACAAAAAGTAACAAGTCACAAAAATTATAATGAACTCGTGATTCCCTGATTTTTTTTAAATGTTCTTAGACCTAACCCTTTCCTAGCTTGCGTTATCTAGCCTATGTGCTCCACAATCAGGCTACAGTAGGCTAGGCCCTACTGCTTTCTTCGGTTAAGTTATAGGCTATAGAACGCTTATAGTTTAACGCAGGGGTGTATATAAAGGGGGGGATGCAGCCACCTCACCCCCGAAAAAAACCAATATAAATTTAGAAAGTGTTGCTTTGGTAGGAGCATAAAAAAATTGTAAATTTGGTTGTACCCTAATCTTAACTTATTGGCTAAGTTATAAACAATATTATGATTGAAATTGGACTAACTCGTGGTGTAGTGGCTAGCATTCTTGGCTGCTGCCCCGGAGGTCCGAATTCGATTCCCGGCTCTGCCAAGAAATTGTAATTCTAGTCTGAGGGCTGGAACGGGGTACACTCAGCTTTGTGAGGCAAAACTGCGAATTCGACAGTACGGTACTTTTGAGAAATAAATTATCAACTCGTGTATAAAAAAATATAAAAAACAATGTTTACCTTTCTGCTTAGTAAATTGACAAATATTTAGATATTTGTCATTCATACTCCATAGGCCTAGATCATAATAGAAAATTCATTAGGCTAAGTAGCCTATAAAGTTTTATTTGTGTGTTCTGTTGTATTTTACAACTTCTTTTTGTATTGCCAGTAATAAGGCTATATAAACTTTGAATCTTATCTAAAATAATTACACAAAGTTATATGCTCTAAGATATTGGTTGATATTTCTGGGTATTTTGCGGTGACAATCCCCTGAGAATAAGTTACTCACAATTTTCCAGGATAGCCAGCCCCAACCACCGAAAAAATTTTTTTTACGCCCCTGGCTTAACGTGACCATTAATCTAGCGATCATAAGTCACGGTACCACCGGGTGTGATATTTCATCTCGATAATCCCACATGCGTTAACCGGGAATCGAACCCGATCGATCTTGGTGGGAGGCAAGTAGTTAGACCGCAGCGCCATCACACCCCGTTTCGGTTCATGTAGTCTTAGAACTATGGTCTGAGGACTGGTCTGGGGTACACTCAACCTAGTGGGGTTAACTGAGAAGACGTGGGTTTGATTCCCACCTCAATCATTCTACAGTAGCCATTTCTTCTCCAACTTAGAGCTACGACCTCCTCCTTTCCGATCCCAGTCCCAATTACAAGCATGCTCTAGACCCATAACCCAATGATGAAGAAAAATGGTAAAAGTGGGGACTGCTGTGCAAATCAAACTGACTCATTCTTAACAGACTGATAACTTACACATGCACGGGGCTGATGATAGCCTACGACTGTCTGTTCATTTACCCCTCGGAGACGTACCTAGGCTATTATTTTTGCTGATTGTAGGGCCTAAATACCGCTGGTGCTGCAATCTAACGGGGAAATATTGAAAATGATCGATTTTTAGGTTTAGCCCTCAACATAAAGATGAATAGACTTCATGAACATTTAACGGCCTACGGGTTTTCGGACTTTCAACCAACAAGACGCATGGAATTCCAGACTGCAACCAAGTTCGAAAATCCAAGTAGGCTACTTAATCGACTCGTCCCTCTAACCGACTGAACATTAAGGTCAAATAGCCAACATTCCGCTGAGAGTAACTGACTTTTATCGCTCCCTGCTACGTTCGTATTAACATTCCCACAGCATTCTACGTGTGCAGAAGTGACGGTAATGGCTGTGTTCTTCATTACAACACACCTTAAATTAATTTGTAAGTTGTTCCTGACATGGTATTATATTTATGACCCTAATAGAGTGTCTCTATACTATAGTCTAATAATAATAATCATACGTTCCTGCCATAGCTTGCGTACAGTAAGCGACATCATCACATAGGCTAGCATAGGCTACCGCAGAAGAAATCGCGAAAACGGGAAATACTTAACTGTCTGCCTCGATGTAGGAACATATGGCGGTCATCACAGGTCTCCACACACAAGTGTAAAACACAGTACAGTAATCCTATGCTTTTATTGTACGACCCAGTAATTTGAAGGAGAGCCTGGGTTGCCATCTCTCAATTAATGCCATTTAGGCCTAGATTTCCATTAGTTTATTGGCACGGGCTAGAGTAAAATATGGCTTTAGAATTAAAGTGCCTTTTCACCAAATTCTCAGTCTAATTCATGGCCGCTGAGTAATGGCAATCGGGAAACCGTCTGCGTCCTACCTGTGTATAGCGCAGCCTTGAGTTTTTGTGGTTTCTATTCACATGACCTAGACCTATAGCGACGCTTTTTGAGGATCCAACCAGCCTCAGCATTAGACAATACTAATAGGCCTACTACTACTAGGCCTACTAATAATTAGTTCAAAAACTAAAATCTGAAATTTTTACTGGCTCCACGCCACGATTTCGTTCCAAATGAGATTACCGGCCGCAGGTTGACTGCTTTAGTCTATAACGCAACTACTGTGATAGGACATCAGTTTAGTCTACATAGTCTAACCGTAACTCCACTGGTGTAGTCTATTCTGAACGCTCCAGGGTGTGGCGCCCGAGTTTTAGCAAAGAGTAATTCAGATCTAACATCAGATTGCCCAGCCTCATAAGCCAATGGGAAATCTGATGCTGTTGCAGTTAGAGTGGAAAGAAAGAGGCACGTAGGCTACAACTGCGTAGCAAAGCTTTCTTCCAAGCTCGACCAACCTTCTGGTTATTCAAAATACTAGCCTAGGCCTATAGCATAAGTTCCTTTCCTTTCATTGATCTATTGTTCTTGTTCCAATAAGGGGTTTTGCATATAGTCTACTGTAGTCTAGTGGTAATCGGCCCAAGGTGTGTGGAATCTGGTAGCCTAATTTGCGTTGCTGTCATGTCTATATTGCGGCGTATCCTGGTAATCGCGATTAGGATAGCCGGTGTTCACCAGCTGTAGAAGTAGGAAACTAAGGAAACCCACATTTAGACAAACTGATCGTGCGATCCGAACCCACCTCTCTTCTCAGTTCCCACAGGGGCTCAATATGGGACGTGGATTGGCGACCATAAGACTTCAGCTGAGTCTGACATTGCTTGCACTTAGGCCTACTTACTTGTGCCGAGCTCCTCTCGGTCATCTTTCCTGTCGAACTCTCTTAGTCAACTTTTGTTCTCTTCCGACCACGACGGTATTAAGGTATCCGAGGCCAAAGGAGGTTTTCATATTCCAGCCTTAATTGGCCCTTGTCTCATCTTTCTTGATACTCGCATTCTTCGAGGGGTCTTTTCTTTCCATGGTATCTCCTGCCTTTCTTTACAAGGCCCTAAAGGAGTCAGGGTGTGTGTAGCCCCACCATGCATGGTACACCCTCAAGGGCTTGTGATTTCCAAAGTTGGTGGACCCGAGGGATTCATGAGCTGGGTCCACTTTCCCCTCAAGAACAGAACCTCTATTCTTTCTCATCTGCCTTTCATGGCTCTACTTCTATCCGAGTCCCTCATTTTTCGAGGGAGAAGGGTGAGGGCATTTCTTTTCGCTGTTTTTTAATTTTCATTAGTCTATTCCTGATTTTTGTACTTTTCTTTCATATCATTTTTTTCTATCATCCAAACTACTGTACTAGGGGGCTAGTAATCTACAGTAGATGTCAGGCCCTTTAAGGGGCCACGGAATGACCAAAATCTTGAACATTTTCAAAATGTTGCTTTTGCGCCAAATTAATCTACGGACTTTAATGGTACATAAAGGTTCATATCTCATTCCTGAGGCTACTTTCCCAAAATCGAGCGTCTTATTAGTAGACTTAACGCAAAAATAGGCTGCGTTACAAGCATCGAAGGAACAACAGAAAAATGACTGTTAGTGCTTCAAATGGAAGAAGAAAAATCCTATGTCAAAGGCATGTTCTAAAAAGCGGAAAAATCTTTGATTCACATATCTCACTAAAATATTTTCATAAAAAGCTGAAATGTTTAGATATAATTCCTCCTTTGAACATATCTGTTTTTCAACATGAACATTAGTTTAGTTTTGCCAGATGGAATTGTTCATAAAAGTGCTGTTAAAATTATGCAATTTTAAAAGAATCACGAAAATTCAATTTAAAAAAAAACAACTACTGTACTGTAGGCTATTTCAAAGTAAGGAAAGGAAGGAAGACCGTTAATCTCGAGATCATGAGTCACGGGACCTTCTTTTTACGTGGAATCCGAACCACAGGACATGGCATTTTTTTTTGACATTTCACGCCTACCAAGCGACCGCTGCCCAGCCATTTGGCCTGCAGATATTGGGGCGACGCGTGATCAGCGCATCGGATTCCCTCGGCCGTTAATCTCGGTTTTCGTGATCGGGGCGCTGCCTCACTGTCAGTTGTTCTCACGAGGCTGACTGCACCCCGTTCCAGCCCTCACGTCAGTTTCTAAAATCCTGACGGAGCCGAGAATCGAACCCGGGGCATCCGGATGAGAGGCAGGCGCGCTACCCCAACACCACGGGGCCGGCTGGCGCACCTACCTACTCCCTCGGAATATGACTAATGACATTCGAAACTGTGCTGCTGAAGGGAGAACGTACCCAATTTAATGCTAAAGACCGATAGGAAATACCTGGGTGAAGAGCAGATACAAGTTTTCCACTCACCAACTCCCATCTTTTATGAAAACCACGCCTAAGAGTGAAAATATGCAACAAAACACGTTACAAAACTACTGGTACAACTCTCAGTGACGTTTCCAATCAACAACCTTCAAACGACCTACCCACTACAGTCGTCTTGGCAGGAGGTGCGCCATCTCTCCCGACTTTACCCTAAATAAAAAGTTGGAAATTAGCTTGGGCGATAGTCTAAGTTATAGAACATTCCGGAGTCTCTTAAAACAACAATAGTCTCATCATCTCTTCTCAGTCTCCTTGCATCCTGTTCCAACCTCAAATCAGGATTTACAGGAGACCACCTGGACAAGGAGTCATAGTAGTTCGCTTATCCCTAGACCACACAGACATGGGTGTTCCCACGAGGCTGGCTGCATGGCTTAGCGGTAACGTTCTCGCATTCTGTTCCAAAGGTTGCAGTCAGCTGGCATTTGAGGTTGCGTTAAATATCCCATTCGGGGTAAAATTCCGGCACTCCGTCGTCTCTCAAAGCCGCAGTAGTTAAAAGGGACGTTAAACCAATAACATTATTATTTATTCGTTTCCGAATCGTTCAAGACACCTCCGTGAAGCGAGTTTATGGTGGAAATAATAATTGGTAGGAACAGACAGGAACAATAACACTGAACCTGTCACCATCCACGCTATTATGGCCTAGTTTTGGCGATGACGTCCAATAATTAGGCTACACTCCCTTTATTGCCTTTTCTTTGATTAGGCTACCTGTCGTTGACGTGCGAGGTCAGTTATTCTACATGTGGGTTTCCACAGTTTCCCACTTCAACGCCTGGTGGATGCCGGGTATCCTAGTGTCGGTTACTAGGACACGTGTAGTGAATAGTTAGTTTTGCGTTTCAAGGGGCTTCTTTGTGACATATCTACGTCAGACAGATGTCCACGCTTTCACGGTGAGTCACAGTGCACGTGTCACGAAAGCCGTGTCATTTCTGGGGAAATGAGAGAGACAACTTATGCCAGACGAACGATAGCCTAAATGATTGAGGTTTCCTCACCCCTCTGCATTAGGTTAGGCTATAACTTACAAATAATTTGTAGGGATGCTTTCTGTTGTTGATGTTTCATTTCAAGGGCTTGGACAACGTGGTCATTCAGCCCCGTGTAGGCTACTTATAGCCGCTCTATTTCCGGTAGCCCATCTAGATGATAGAGGAATACAAACTTTCCCAAGAGAACACATCAATAGAACTGTGTATGGGTGGTAAGCTCAACACACGTAGGAAGGGGATTAACAATAACCAAAATTGCGTGCCGCACGTTCAGTGGCCCTACTCCCTTCTCTCAAGTCAGTATCGCGTGACTGGTGTTCTTCACTGTGGTAGCCAAACGTATTCAAATTAGGGTCTACGGAATGGGGTGTTGAAGACGTAGCTTCTTGGCCTGAGGTGAACAGGGACTGGCTACAGAAGAAACATAGTCTATTCAATCGAGCAATATAAACATGCAGTGGGCCGTACGGTTATAGCCTAGGAGTGTTATGGAGAGTACATTTAGACAATGAAGTTTAGAATTTCATAGAGATAAACACAAGTATCCCATGTTGAGTCTGTGCTGGTTATGCCTAATAGCTATTGAGGGTAGGCTATAGGAGTATTTAGAGTTTTCTATTGAGGGTATATGAATGCTTAAGACAATCTTAGACTGTTAGATTGCTATTGAGAATAGACTATAGGGGTATTTAGAGTTTGCTATTGAGGTTATAGGAATAGGCTACGGTACTTAAAACATTGAGCTTAGATTGATTTTGAGGATATAAGGGTATAAGACAATGAAGCTAAGAGTTTACTATTGAGGTACCGTATTAGGGTATTTAGAAAACGGAGTAGGCTAGACTATAGAATTTACTATGGAGCGTATTGGGGTAGCCTACTTACAGTTTGCTATTTATCGTATGCCTATAGTCTAAAGGTAGCCTATTTGAGGGTGTGGAACTACTTAAGGCAAAGGGGCTTAGATTGCTCTTGAGAATATAGGGGTATTTAGACAATGGATTTATATGACGTTTATTGTTTGCTATTGAGGGTAGGCTATAGGAGTGTTACTGAGGATATGTACTGTAGGTATAGGCAATGTAGTTTAAAGATTGCTATTGAGAATATAGGGGTAGTCTATTTAGATAATAAAGTTTGCTAAAGAGGATGTCAGGGTATTTGAGGTATAGATGTATTTAGACAATGAAGTTGAGATATCAGGGTATTTAGACCATAGTCTAGCGCTTAGAGTTCGCTGTTGAGGATATCAGGGTATTTAGACAATAGGCCTAGAGTTTAAAGTTTGCTGTTGATTATATCAGGGTATTTAGACAATAAAGTTTAGAGTTTGCTAAATATGATATCAGGGTAACTTATTTGAGATATAGCCTAATCCTATACGTATTTTAGAGTTGCTATTAAAATATCAGGGTATTTAGATAATGAAGTTTAGAGTTTGCTGTTGAGGATATCAGGGTATTTAGACAATAGAGTTTGATGTTGATTATGTCAGGGTATTTAGACAATAGAGTTTAGAGTTTGCTAAAGATGATACCAGATATTTGAGGTACGGTATAGGCTTAGAAGTATTTAGACAATGAAGTTTAGAGTTTGCTATTGAGGATATCACGGTATTTAGACAATAGCGTTTAGAGTTTGCTGTTGAGGATTTCAGGGTATTTAGACAATAGCGTTTAGAGCTTGCTGTTGAGGATTTCAGGGTATTTAGACAATAGCGTTTAGAGTTTGCTGTTGGTAATATCAGGGTATTCAGACAATAGATTCTAGAGTTTGCTACCTATAGAGGATTTCAGGGTATTTAGACAATAGAGTTTAGGGTATTTGAGGTACGGTATAGTCTAGGCTTAGAAGTATTTAGACAATGAAGTTTAGAGTTTGCTGTTGATGATATCAGGGTATTCAGGCAATAGCGTTTAGAGTTTGCTGTTGAGGATATCAGGGTGTTCAGTCAATAGTTTAGAGTTTGGTGTTGAGGATATCAGGGTATTTAGACAATAGAGTTTAGAGTTTGCTATAGAGGATATCAGGGTATTTATACAATAGAGTTTAGAGTTTACTGTTGAGGATATAGCCTAAGGGTATTTGAGGTATAGCCTATAAGTAGGCCTATTTAGACAATGGAGTTTAGAGTTTAGTATTGGGGATATCAGGGTATTTGACGTATAGAAGTATTTAGACAATAAAGTTCAGAGTTTGCTACAGAGGATATAAGGGTATTTGAGGTAGTTTACAAATGGATTTAGACATGACGTTTATTTTGCAGGATATTTAGACAACAGAGTTTGTTATAGAGGATATCAGGGTATTTATAGAAGTGTTTAGACAATGAAGTTATGAGTTTGCTATTGAGAATATCAGAGTATTTGAGGTAGGCTATAGAAGTGTTTATACAATGTAGTTTAGTGTTTGTTATTTAGGGTGTGAGTATTTAGACAATGGTGTTGAGGGTATAAGGGTAATTCGATAATGAAGTTTATGTATTTCTATTGAGGGTATGGGGGTATTTGAGGTATATAAGTTTTTAGGCAATGCGTTTAGAGTTTTCTATAGAGGATATCATGGTATTTAGACAGTAGAGTTTAGAGGTTGCCATAGAGGATATCAGTTATTTAGACAACAGAGTTTAGAGTTTGCTATAGAGGATACCAGGATATTTAAATAATAGACTACTATAGTTTGGAGTTCGCTGTCGAGGATATAGCCTAAGGATATTTGAGGTAGGGCCTATAGCCTATAAGTATTTAGACAATGAAGTTTAGAGTATAGAATTGGAAATATCAGGGTATTTGAGGTATAGAAGTATTTAGACAATAAAGTTCAGAGTTTGCTATTGATATCAGGGTATTTGAGGTAGCCTAGGCTACACATGTATTTAGACATGACGTTTAGTTTGCAGGATATTTAGACAACAGAGGTTAGAGTTTGTTATAGAGGATATCAGGGTATTTGAGGTAGGCCTGAAGTGTTTAGACAATGAAGTTATGAGTTTGCTATTGAGAATATCAGAGTATTTGAGGTAGGCTATAGAAGTGTTTAGACAATGAAGTTTAGTGTTTGCTATTGAAGGTATGTGAGTATTTAGACAATGGTGTTGAGGGTATAGGGGTAATTCGATAATGAAGTTTATATATTTCTATTGAGGGTATGGGGGTATTTGAGATATAGAAGTGTTTAGGCATAGCGTTGAGAGTTTGCTATAGAGGATATTTGAGGTATAGGAGTATTTAGACAATAGTTTGCTATTGAGTGTAGGCTATGGAAGTATTTAGACAATGGTGTTTAGAAATTGATGTTGAGGGTAAAGGGGTATTTCGATAATGGAGTTTAGATATTAGCTATTGAGGGTAGGCATGTAGGCATATTTAGACAATAGAGTTTAGAAATGGATGTCGATGTGAGTTTATAACAGTCGCATACGGAAATATGTGGAAATAATTGGGGGCATTCAATAAAATGGCAGGCAAGAGTAGCTCGAGGTTGCAGAACTGCGGATTCGAGTCTACTCGGCCATGGGTGTCATGTGTTCTGTATCTCATGGGACGTCATCATGTTTCATACGAATGGGGAAATACCTGAACAAAATAATATGCTCTCTCGATGATATGAACTGTGACTGGCTGCTTGATCGTTAACTACGAATGCCAAATGAGTAGTCTATTTAGCCAATTTAAAGAAAAAAAAACTCAAAACGTCTGGCGATACAAGTAGGAACGAGGAGGAGTGGCTATGGAAAGCCACAATAATAGCTTTAGGCTAATACAGCAGGTCTACTCAGGGAAAGGATGTAAATTGTGGAAGAAGTGAGATTTCTAACTCATCCTTCTAATGATTACAGAGGTAGACCTAATGATAAAATAGCCCCAACGAAACTAATTGATCTATATTGAAAGGTGCTCCATGGGCTAGATCTCATCCTTCATAGATCATCAGTTGGAAATTCATGCTCGACAGAAAAGCTATCTGAAAAGAATTGGAATAAGATACAGTGTTCATTTATTAAAAGCGACTTACCTGTTCGTCTGAAAATGAAAAACCTTTCTAAACAAAGTTATAGGCCTAACATAAATTCTACACTTACATAGGCCTACACATAGCTTACAGTAAACATGAGTAGCCTACACATGCTACAAGTAGGGACGGAAACAGGACACAAAGATCGAGGTAGCCTATCAGCGACCGATGGGAAAGACGAGCGATGTGATGTTCATGGGTTAGATTTCCATTTCATTCTAATCCAATAGCTGGATGAATTATATAGGCCTATACTTCACTCAGCCTCGCAAGGACAAATGAGAAAAGGTAAGGTCGATATTCACCTCAACCAAAGCAGAAGTGTTTATGCTACTACAGTAGGCCTACTAGAGTCAACTGCCGGGATGAAACCTAGTTTGAGACCACAACCTCCTTCCTAATCCTAACCCCAAGTAAGTTAGTAGGCTATAGTGTGCGACACCACATTAATCGGATAGACTCTACAACTAAGTTAGGTTTATGTCCCAATCCTTCAATAAAGCAACAACAACAAAGCCAAGAGCTCCCTTTCTGATGCAATTTACAGTGGTAGCTAGGCCTACTACCAGCAACATGATAGCCTATGAAATGAAGCGTGCTTTAAAAGTTGAGACTGGTGCCAGGAGACCTCGCTGTTCCGCCCCTTAAAACATCATCATAGGCCTAATGTGGGCCTACTAAAACAAATAAATCACAATCCTATAATATGGTTTCTGCTCTTAACTCCAAGGAAATGCCGGAACTCAGGATCACGGCAGCCTTCTTCCCAATCCTGTCCTAATTTACAAGTGGGCCGATAACCTAGATGCTCGCCCCTTAAAACAACAATTATCACCATCACCATCTAAATTACAAGTAACTTACACAATAGTCTACATTCTAAGTTGCACACTCATCCAAGGATACGGAGCTGATGACTGCGATTGTCCAAAACATTGGCTACTACAAAACAAATCAGTCCAGGTCATCATGAAAATCGTTATAGCCTAAATACAATAGCCTATTGCAGTTTCCGACTTAACAAGAGTATCTTAAGACGCTAGCTCAACGAGACCCACAATACACACCAGCCTACGGTAATGAAGCGTTTTGACATCAGGAATAAAAATAATACTCAGTAAAGACACAGCCAATTCCTGTGCCAGCTGTGAAGATGAGTGTTGCTGTACTGCAATTCTTTGTCTATTATGACTTATTGTAGCGCTGCCAAGGGGTTTTGAGATTTCTACCCTTGTTGTTGGTGCTTTCTTAGCATCCAACCAGCCTTCGGGCAGACGAAGGAACACTATCCCCAACTAACTCACTGATCTAAGCAACCTGCAAACTGCTCACCTTCGATATGTTTAAACCTTTAAATCTAAGCGTGTTTTAATAATTTTACTTCTCATAATCTCTGGCATTACCAACAAAGGTAATATTTCGACACAAGAACAATCCGTGAGGGCTAATATGATTCATCATTTGTAATAATAGTCTATGCCTACGCCAATGATAATTGACGAGTGTGAGACACGTCGATATTGATGTTGCTCCTCTGTATCACAAGGATGCCGCTAAAAAAAGCTCGCCAAACAGGTTACAATGACATGAATTCAATTCGCAGAAGCGAGGAACCCATAACCTGAAAGATACTTAACACTGATCCCCCAAAGAGATATTTAAAGTGCAAGTTAACAAACGTAGTTTACAGTTCTTCAGCACATAAAATCAATTTCAAATGAAAATAATACACGAGTTATTAATGTTCCAAATAAATATAGGCTACAAAAATGTATAGGCTACCCTGTGCGGAATTCAATTGACAGTAGTAAATAATTGAGATTTAAAACCAATACAATTTTGTGAGAGAAATAAATCAAAGAGGCCTAAATAAAATAGAGTCTAGACTATAATAAAATAATTCAAAATTAATTAAATAAATAAATAAAAGCCATGTGCCAAAATGAAAACGTTACAAACTATCTGCAACTGGATTGCCAACTATTCACGATATGTCTTAAAATAATCCAACATTCGTTGTAAAATGCGATCAAGACAGATTAGCAGGCTGTAATTCATAAACAAATAGTGAACTATCCACTTTAATAAATAAGATTACTAGGCTTCAGTACAAAATATTGTGCCCAGTCATTTTCATTTTAAAAATACAGTAGAAGTAAATCATTGAGAATTAAAATGGTTTAAAAATGCCTTGTTTAACTGGAGATAGTCTTACCATCTCCTTCATATCCGGCACAAACTTCGGGCGTTCCCACATGTGGCCTAAACAGGATGATGTCAATACCCGTCATACAAGGATTTAAAACGACTTGGCCTATGTTCTTAAAATTGTAATATAGGAATAGATCTTTAGAAACTGAATATGAGGCAACCAACGATTCGTGCTAGATTTAGAATAGTTTTTACACTTAGGCCTACTGGAATTAAATTAGAGAATGAATAGACTCAGCTACTGCCGGGTCATAGGCTACAGGCCAGGACAAAGTTTATATTGGCTTTGATCTTATCTGCAGTAGGCCTACGTCCAACCGATATAACCTATATAACAATTATCAAGTTTACACATATTGGATGTTCCTCCCTTTTAACAAGCTCTCACGCTACCGAAATAACTCGTTAAAATGTCAGTGGCAAGTAACTTACTTGTTAAAATATAACATTCTGACACCTTTTTACCCTACTAAGTGAGGCGTGCCTTAGTTAAGAGCCACCAGTTTGTTTGGACTCCTTGCGCTCGGCCTCCATCTTGTAGCCAAAAATGTCCTTTGTTAGGCCACCAACAGAGCTCCGAGATTTCCACAGGCCACTCACTCAAATATAGTTTTTGAATAAAGGTGGAAAGACAGCATTTAATTCTTTGAGTCTAGCGCAAAATGTGACAAAAACATTCAGAGCTATGAATGCTGGGATGTGGTTAACTTCACTTGCAAAGACGTAAATAATTATGACTTGCTTTCCGCATGCATTGACTGGGAACCGAACCACGGTCACCTTGGCAAGAAGCGAGCAGCTAGGCCACAGAAATGTCTCTCGACTACATCATTTAGGAGCTGGTTCTTTACTGGAGAATAGGCCTATAACTTTGATCAGAAGTAGCCTACACTTCAAGATCTGTAATAACTTATCACTTACAAACGAAGGCAATCCTTTCAAAAAATCACTTGACTTCTAGACCGCATGACTTGACAGAAATAAATCGGTGCAGCATTTAAAACGTCTGCATAACTAGGCTACAGAAGAATACCCAAGGACAAGGAAGTATCGGTAGAGTAGTCTATTCACGACACTGGTCCAAAATGATCATCTTTGTATTACCGGTAGCCTATAGGAAGACTAAAATTTCGACGAAGGCGTAACATGACAACAGGCACTGGAAATGGAAAATGATCTACGAGGAACATGCACAATAGGTCTCTAAGTTAGGCTTATTAAATCTACGAAAAAGAAACAAAAGCTCAAATGCCATCATTGAACACACATGCACAATCACAATCGTCTTGATCTGAAGTAAGCACTTTCCGCACTGACTGCTATAGTCTACTCTAAGGAGACTGAAACTGCTCACTTCCAGTGGCTTCCTCCCGCTGCGAAGAGCACCCCCCAAAAACACAACAACCACTGTTGCCTCCCCCAGTAACACTGCGGGTTTCATCTCGAAACCCTGCCCTGGCTATTTTGCACTCCCTCCCAACTCTCTCTGTTCGGCTGTGTTCGTCAGCTTCCGTCACCCCCACACGAAGACACTCGATTCGGCTGCTTCTGCTGGACAATATCCTCCCACCACCACTTAACGCCAGGTCGGCCCCCTCGGCGCCGATCGGCAACTTTCGTCTCTCCTCTGCGCACACAGCCCTTCGGCTGTGTTCGGGTATCTCCGCTTACTCTCCACGTCCATGCTCTCATCGGCTCATCGGTAAGTTTCGGTTGGTATTCGACCAAGTTTCTCCTTCCTAAAGGCCCTCTGCTTACCACCAGTCCGCAGTTCGTGCGCTCAGACGAATCAGATGTCCCTGGCGACCAAGGGAGGAAATATACGAGCGAATTCATGGGCTTCCGAACAAGCAAAACGCAGCACAACCCTTCATTATTACAGAATCTAGCATTACACGAGTCCTCGATACACATTCTCAACATCCCGTTTGTCAAATATAAACCTCATTGACTACCCAAGTCTGGCAAAATGCAATACTACGCACCAATTTTGAAAATCTAAGCATTCTCAAGCAGAATCCACTTAGGCCCTACATTAGAGTTTCTGAATCTAAGCATTCTCAAGCAGAATCCACTTAGGCCCTACATTAGAGTTTCTGAATCTAAGCATTCTCAAGCAGAATCCACTTAGGCCCTACATTAGAGTTTCTGAAATTCTTCAAATGTTCTTTCCATCTTGACTTTTTAGTTTCAGTGTTTTGCTTCTTAATTTTTAAGCCTATTGTCAGATTACAACAGATTACCGGTACGATGCTATTAGGTCTACTTATAAAGGTGAAATGGTGTTAATTTTTTTGAGAGAACTTATGAATTTAAACTCTAATTAACCTTCATTTTAGTAGCCTATTTGTCTGGAGGGACCTGAGGAAAGCATTGGGGAACGTGCAGCTACCCAAAATTAAAAACTATAGCCTAATTGTAGTCTACCAGAAAATACGCTTTCCATAAACACTGCCAAATTCAATTAAAAAAAAAAAGCACAGGGCAGCTGTTCGAATATATCCCGAAAATCCCAAAAGCCTGAATATTTTACAGCTAAAATCAACGGCATTTACAGTACGAACTCAAATACTGTTAAACCTACTGGACAGGTTAATAATAAACGTAGGTAATCAGACGTGCGAACGGCTTTGAAGGAAATAAAACTGTAACACTCAGATCTGGATAAATTAAGACTACATAAAAATTAAAGAGCCTACACTTCTCTACGCTCTTTGATTTTCTTGAAAATAGGTCTTGTTTTAGGAGGAAGAACATGGGGATTTTCAGCCTCTCGTAGCCCAAAATATATTAATTGGAAAAGATAAAGAAAGCAGGGGTCTCAACCCTTAGAAAAAAGAAGGGAAAGATGATAACTTAGTTGTTAACTTATTAATGCTCAAGATGGTCGGCTATCGACCCAAGTATCAGAAACAGGGGAAATGCAGGAGAATAAAAATCCTAAGTCTCGCTATAGGCTACTGCCTTCGAGGTAGAATGATGAAGGTGATGAGGCAGCAAAGATGAAAGAGAGGAGCCCAGCACTAGTAGACTAAATAATAGCTATGTCAGATTCAGCTGGAGGTCCGATGGTTACTAATACAGATCTACAAGATGGAAGACCCTGATTCCAAACCAAATGTTGCTGAGTTCATCAATTGCAGTAGCTGATTTTTCTTGAAAATTTACGATTTGCTAACACTAATCAAATTCATAAAAACACACAAGCTATTCAAGTAGCCTACAAAACACATTTATTTAATGCTAAAGATTCAGAAACACAGAAATTGTGAAATTGAAATAATAGGCCTAATAATATAAAATGACCCTAATCAAGCCACGTGCAATGCAACTAATTTGTTGGTGGTAAACTTTTGATTGGCACAATGTTAATATTGGCCTGTTACCATCTCTTGATGAATACCTTAGGCTACTTTTTAATTTGTATGTTGTCACAGCCTGATGTCTCAAGTCTCATTCATGGTTGTGCTTAGGCTACATGGAAATTACTGAGGTATGGGTGTAGGGTAGCTCAGAAATAACATTTGGAGCAAATCCGTTGCCTGTGGATGCTGTGAAAGGTTCTGGCCTACTCTAGGATAGGTGGTTGATTGGTTCCTTATTTTAGGGGCTGCGACAACGCGGTCATGTAGCCCCGTGTACTTTGGGTGTGTGTAGAATCTGTCTGATAACCGGTGTTAATTATGATGACTGTATTAGTGTGTGTTATCTGTTTTCAATTCAAGTGATGACTGCAGACTTTTAATTTCAAGTAGTTCCTACTTTTGCCGCCAAACGCCACCGTCAACGAATAATAGTTCAGAACTTAGCTACCAGACGCCACCGCAGTCGGCTCTTGGCAACGAATGTAGGAACCTAAGAGCATTGTTTACATTCTTCACCTATCCAATTTAGCTTCACACAGGTGGAATTAGTGGAAGGTTCTTTAACATGCCATATATCTATGACATGGGACCGCCGGCTTTACTTCCCCTCCGAAGGAAGGCATACTGAGGGAGTTTTAACGCTCTTAAAAATCCGACGACTTCGGCCGGATTTGAACCCGCGATCTTGGGCATAGAAGCTCAGCATGCTATCGACTACGCCACCGAAGCCGCCATAGGATAGGTGTTGCTGCACTGACTCAGTGAGGAAAGCAGCAGCAAACTACCTCGCTCCTCGCCTTGCCTAGCAGCAGACGTAGGATAATATTATAACGCTGTCTACGTTTTTCTTTTTTTTTTTTGGGGGGGGGGAGTTCCCCCCACATAACCCCGCATGCTTTTTAGGATCCAACTAGCCTCCGGGCAGAGTACCTAACAGACAGAATGTTAACAGGCTCCTTCACACGACAGTGAAACTGGAGAATCAGAAGAGGGACGGTTAATTTGTATAATGTCGATTGCGGAGGCAATATTAGGTGCTATTAAAATTGTATGCTAAAGCCTAATAGCATTCCTGGGTACCAGCGTACTTACTAGCTAAGATGAGAAGAGCCTGCTGTCTTGGGATCGTGTGTTAAAAGAGTTCTACGCAATAATAACTAACAATAATAGCCTAGCAGCCACCATGACTGTGCTTGTCAAGAGCTAACTAGGGATCCACGGCGTTTTTTGAACCTGGGTCATCTGTTTTAGTATTTTTGGTGTTGTTGCTTATTTTAGGGGCTGCGACATCGCGGTCATATAGCCCCGTGTATGTGGAATTTGTGTAATAAACTGTGTTATTGTGATAGCTGTACTAGTGTGTGTATTTGCAAATTGGGTAGCCTGTGGCCGTGGTCTTAAGTTAGGAGCCATCCCAGCATTTGCGGCTAGCAGATAATATTAATAGACTATTAACCACCCAAGATAATTGGGCTAGTCTACCTATAGTCTATTTCCCCCTCCCCTGGCACTGCAGCCCATGAGGGCCTAGGCCTACCAAGCGACCGCTGCCCATTCATTTGGCCTGCAGATATTGGGGTGACGCGTGATCAGCGCATCGGGTCCCCTCGATCGTTGATCTTGGTTTTCGTGATCGGGGCGCAGCCTCACTGCCAGACAGCTACTCAATTGTCCCGTTCCAGCCCTCACGTCAGTTTCTAAAATCCCTGACGGAGCCGGGAATCGAACCCGGGGCCTCCGGTGAGAGGCAGGCGCGCTACCCCAACACCGCGGGGCCGGCTATAGTCTATATATTGACCGACTGAAATAGTCTACCTAGTCTACATAGAATCCAACAAGGCAAACCTGGTCCTAGCCTACAGTAGACTACATTTTCTACGGGCTTCCCATCAATGGAAGTCTTGGTTAAGGATGTCTACTGAGGAAGATCGAGGCAATCTTCGGGTTAATTATTAAAGACGGAGAATTATATCAAAGTGATTGTAATTTCTTAGTAGCATAACACTGAAGGATCAGGCTGAGCAATATGCTTAGACTAAGTTATGTAGGACAGGGAACAGGTAGAGATAAATACGGGCTAATATAATTCTGTCTGATTTGTTTATTTCCAGCACATGACAGGGCTTATGATCATAGTGTGCGTATAGGCCTACTATTCCTCAACTTACAAAGTGTTTACGGACAGGGTCTTGGTAATAGGATACATGAAATGTAATCACTCCATCGGCATATTTAATAAAATAGTTTTAAGAATAGAGAAACATTTACTAAATACAGTATGGACTCGGTTATGTTTAATTAAATCCAAAGAGAAACATGGGTTGGAGCAAATTGTACTAAACGGTTCTGTTAAATCTACAACCCACAAAGGCTTAAAAACCATAGGCTATACGTTAGGCTGCAGTAAAGAACTACAATAACCAAGTGGGTAAAATATTAAATAGACTAACTTCTGTAAATTAGCTTAGGGTCTAACTGAAATCTAAGTACGGTAACATTTTCGAGAATTAGTCTATGCGCGTACCGTACATTGTCATACAGTCGTACTAAGAAAACTGACATTAACCAACACGAGGAATACAAAACCATAGCCAAATCATGAACAAGAGTCATTGAGTAGAATCATAACATGCCATGCACTGACCATAAATATCGCATGCATCTACCATCAACAATAAGTTACAGTCATACATTCAGAAATTGAAATGGTCTACAGCTTAGTTTAGTTATTGGAGTTAAAAAAAAGGGGGGGGGCTTCTAGGTCAGCTGCCCCAGAGCCAACAGCTTTTGGCATAAAATTTACAATGGTTAGTTTTGAAGGGGGACAAAACCACGTTTGGGAAAAGTTCTATTATTTGGATGTGTTTGGGATGTAGCATATTGTTTATTAACCCATCCACGTTATAAAACTGGACAGTCTTGTTCCAAATGCAGATCTACTGTGAGCTCCTAATGTGCCCTCTCAGCCAACTTCCTAGTTGTTCTAACCTACCATCCCTTATCATTCCCGTTTCACCAGGGGCGGGGATGAGGTAGCCTACCATGGATTTTTATGAGGCGGGTGCTTTTAAACCTTTCTGACGCCAACCGCATGAGAGGAGTCAATAAGAAATGAAACGGATGTAAACTGGGCAAAGAATTGGAAGGAAGCGGCCGTGGTCTATTAGAAGGTACCGCCCCAGCATTTTCCTGGAATTGAAAATGGGGAAAACGCGAAACCCATTTCAAGTACGGGCTACGGTGGGATTCGAACCCATTTGTTCATCGAGTCCGCATAGCCTATACAGTAGCTTGGCCCCATGGTGTAGCGCTGTGCCTTACCATTTGCACGTTTCCTACCACATTACCAAAGCAACATACTTCAGAACCTAACTTCGAATCAAAACACAAGGTTAGGTATGCGTACTTCCACTCTTACTTTGTTTATTTTCACACTACAATTCAAAGAGTAAATACTCGAGCAACACTATTTACAGCTAGACTACGAATAGGCTATAAGGGGGCAATGACTGCACTAAAGCAACACTATAGGCTATGTAGCTACTTATTACATCTTTCTTTTCTTAACAATTAGCCTACTTGTTTTATGCCCTATTTTCAGACAAATTAATAAATAGTAGGTAATACCATCGGGACGGAAATCCCAAAGTTCCAGGTTCGAGTCCTAGTTGCGTCAGACTTTTTAAACTCCCTGTTAACATCTTGACGGCTTGTACTTCATGTAGGCTACACAACACGACCTAACAGCTGTAAAGCTGCATTTGGTATTCAAACTGTCGGGAAAAATATAAATTTGAATAATAATCTAATTAAATAGCCTATTGCTGTTTTAAGCCCTTCTCGACTCGACATGCACCCATTTACAAATACACATAAGTGACGTCACGTAAGACGTGGGATTCCCATCCTGGAGTAACAGGAATACAAAAAAGAGGGAGGCCAATGACCAAGCCATTGCTCCTCCCACTTCCCCCCCTCTCAATGAAATCACAAAGTAGTAACCATGATGGCCGTTTCAATTACAGTACAATGTTGTAGAACGTGGGATTATTTACTTCCACGTTTCGCTACTTTACAAGGGTCATGGACCTTGTAGAATAACACTACGGACAGCACAGCAGACGATAGCGATGATAAATAAATGTGAAATACTATTGCTCTGTATTACCCTACTGCTAACAGTACACTGTATGCCATAGTTGATTTTCCGCACTAGGCTATAGGAATTTAGTCTTACGGTAATGAAATTAGTCACATTAATCACTTGTGTACGTCTAAGTAACATAGGCCTATACTACAGTTTCGTGAATTTGGAAACAAATTTGTTAAATCTTCACTTCTTTCAGTGTTATTGCAATCAGTCTACTAGTTACTGCAAAATATAGGCTACACAATGATATAACCATAGGCAGCATATCTGCCAACCAACTGTGATAATGTTGTCCGAAGCACACGCTTAGCCTGAATGAAACCTAGGCTACATAAATAAATAAATCAGGGAGAAAATACAACGATCAAAATTTATGTGTTTGCATTTTACAACACCCATTAACAACAAATAATTTAAACCTCTATATTTGCATGCTAATGTTGAAATATTAAGCTTAGGCTAAACTTCCAATGCAGGGACGACGCTAATCAAAACAACTCTGCGCCCCTCCACTCTCCTACATTCTTCAGCTCTATTTATAAGCACACCACACTCCACCTCACCACATCATTGTGGCGGGGAGGAGGCCTGGCATCGAATTAGAGACTGCCAATATCGCCTTACAAGTTAGGCCATTCATTAAAATCGCAACACTTAGCAGCCAAAGGGGTGCATATGCAGAAGAGAGAGCCGTCAGCGAAGAACTACCAAGAAGTATGAGAAGGCAAGTTCCAATCTCGAACTAACGTCACGAATTTGAAGTGGTTACACAGATGTAGGAAATGCTGTCAACCTAATATTTATAGCCTAAGTCTCAATAGTTCTGTTGAAGGAGTAGGTTGCTAGTAAAAATGTTTAGTTTTATAAGACAGAAGCGTTCATTCAATCCTCGTTGGAAATCAACCTGTCCAATAGCCAAAATTGGACAAGAATCCATCCAAACTCCAGAACGAATAACTTACTAGTGATAAAATAGATTGTTTACTATGCCTTGAAAATGTGAATAAGTAATGCAGAGTACAGATGAAAACTAACTTCCAAAATACAGTTTTCAAACGTCACGACTCCACATGCGAAGAAAACTATTCCTTAGAATGTCTTCAAATAACGATTGAATGATGTTAGAAAGTGACTTACTGTTGAAAGCTGAGGAGCAGCAGTGGGTATGATGCGTCGCTGAGGAGTGCGCGAGAGCCACTGTGCTTTGTTCGCTTGCAGATCGCTCTACTCTCCTCGCGTGGCGACCTTGCGCGGGGGCAACGACCTCACAAATGCCACGTGGAGCCGCACCCGCCATGACCCCCGCACTCGGGTCAATGACCTCCACACCAGCCATATCCTGCGCACTACTTGTTATAGGACAGTTCCTAGATAATATTGCTTGCAAGTTAATAGGGCAGGTGATACTAGGTTAGTTGGCCAGCCAATGTTATAACTGCATTTTATGTTGCTACCGTTCTTCTCCCCCAATTTACTGCACATTTCCCCTTCTTATTTGGAAATCATGTTCATGTGATGCAGAGTTCGTAATTTATAGACTTTTAAATCAGAAGTATTTTGAATTTCAGGTTCTGTAATAGGCCACTGAAGCTTTTCAAATGTAGGCCTAACTTGTGTTTTGTAGGAAATTGGTTGAATAATGTAAAAATATACAGTAAATTATATAGTCTACATCCTGATAATAGGGATCACAATGAAGATGGAAAGAGGGAGTAGGTACCGTAGCTAACAACCAAGAAACGATCACGAAAACAATAGCCTACATAGGCTATTAACATTCTTGACGAATTTAAAATACACAAAATTACACAATTCGTTAGCACACACTGTAATGATTAAAATGTAACTTACCATTTTATATTAGTTAGGCTATTTGTGCAGGATGGAGTCTATTAACATTAACGACTTCCCGATATGTAGGTTTATTGGCCACCTGAAGAGTAGTTTAACACAGAATCTCAAAGGGCAACAAATAGCTTCTAAACTTTCTGTATCTCGGGGGAAAAAAAAACACCACGTGGCGTCAGGAAGGGAATCCAGTCTTAAATACTCGGCCAAAATCAAGATGAGGAGGTTTGCTCCGGCGACCCCAATTGTGATAAGCTGTTGATTTTATAGCGATTAAAAACTGCTAAACTTCACACGTCTAACTTAGGCGTGATGAAATATCAAGATATTTTAATAATTACCAGTTAAAGACAAATACCCAGCCGATGGGTCAGGAAGGAGTAAAATGTGGGGGAAAGGATCTTCATTATTAATATGGATATAGCCTACATTCTACCGACAGCGGTAGCTACGCTCGCTAACGCGCAGCGCTATGCCATGAGGTCAAGCTCTCTGCGGACTCGGTAGACGTGGGTTCGAGGCCCATCGTCGGCCGTCCTTGAAATGGTTTCCGTGGTTTCCCCATTTTCAGCTCCAGGCAAATGCTGGGACGGTACCTTCTGACAGGCCTCAGCCGTTTCCATCCACATCCTCGCCCAGTTTCATTCATCTTCATTCATTTCATCTCTCATTAACTCCTCTCATGAGGTTGGCATCAGGAAGGGCATCCGATCGTAAAAACCATCCGCCACATAGAATTTCATCGCATCTCATCCCCGACCCTGTTGGAAACGGGAATAACAAGGGGACATTGATATAGGCTACATTCTATTATACTGCTGTGCTTTTTTGAGTAACCGAGATGCAGAGATTTTACCCTGTAGGGGTTATTTAGCCTGTTATCTACCGATAGGGGTCTTGCATTTAATCACCCTCACTTGCCCACCAGCAGTGCCAGGATTTGTTTCGCAACTTTGGACACTGCAGTCCGAGATTCTTTCGAACAGATGATTGGTTGGTTCCTCAGTTTAGGGGCTGCAACAACGCTGTCATGTAGCCCCGTGTACTTTGGGTGTGTGTAGAATCTGTCTGATAACCGGTTTTAATTGTGATGACTGCATTCTTTCGAACAGACGAGACTGAAAAAAGTCCATGACTAATCTAAAATTATTTTTTAAAATTTTCAAATTTTAGGACATTATAATAACTGTATAATGTAACCTAAATAAATTAGTCACTAACTCATCTAAAATTTGATTTTTAGTTTGTTCCATTGTATACTTTTAAAGGATGAAGACTCTCCTCTAGACCCGCGTCTGCAACCATCGATAAATTGACTGTTGCAATGTTACTTAACGACAGAGACAGGTTTTCCTTCAACAAAAGCGGAAACACATTAGGATATTGAAGTTACGGACCTACATTGGGCAAGTAACATTAGACTTCATTATCTGCTTCTAATTGTTGTAAATTGTATAGCCTAATTCGGCTCCCGTCAACAAGCGCAACCTATTCATTGAATAATTTCACTCAGCTACCATAATTCCATTTCCTCCGACAGGGACAACACTCCGAATGGGATTATTAATTCCATGACTTCAGCCGAGGAGAAGAACATACAGACAAGGATAATGACCTGCAAAAGCCACACACATAGGCTAGGCCTATACTCTGCTATGTTCAAATTCAAAACCAAGAGCTACATTGATGCATCTTCCAAAAATCTCTACTGGTAGACCCATAAGAAGCCACTGGATAATAATTGTACATGTCTAAAGAAATTCAATTAATCATTATCATGCCTATTTAACTCAAGAACCATTGCCAATTGCAGCTATGTATCGTCACAGTTTTATAGGTTACGTTTAATCGTTTGAATTTTGTGGCACCTACGGGTAGGCTACTACTTGTTATTGTGCAGCGGACTGGAACATCTTTATAGCTTCTTTGGCCTATTGTTGTAGGCTATTACGTTAAAATACTATAAATGGCAATACCGGACAATATTGTTGGATTCAACATGTTTGTTGTTGTTGATTCATTTGGGTGCTTTGCGTCATTGTGGTCGAGTAAACCACTTGTAGGCTACATGGGGTTGTGTGGAATTCTGTCTGATAACCTGTATTGTTGTGGTGTCTATATTAGTGTAGGCTATATATTTGTAACAGGCTAAGATTGGAAATGAGGCGGCTGTGGTCGTAAAGACCCACCCCGGTATTTTCCTGGAGAACAAGTGGGAAACCACGGAAAACCACTTCTAAGACGGCTGAGATGGAAATCAAAATCACCTATTCTCAGATCTGTCTCACAAGGCTGAGTGTACCCCATTCCAGCACTCAGACCAGAATTAAATTTCTTGGCAGAGCCAGGAATCGAACCCAGATCTCCGGGACGATAGCCAAGCATTCATACCGCTACACCCAATACATAGCCTAGTCTATAATACACAATCTTGTAGAGAATGCAAGCTTTAACTTAAGTCCAGTTTTATTGGGGAGTGTTAGGACCTAATGGATTCGTTATGCTTGAGTTATTCAATAACACATTTGAATGGGCACATTACTTAAGAAAGGAAGGAAGGAAGAAAGAAAGAAAGAAAGAAAGAAAGAAAGAAAGAAAGAAAGAAAGAAAGAAAGAAATACATTTCGAGCTGCAGACTCTTCTGGAGGTCTCGGTATAGGCTATCAGCTAGCCTATGATTACCAGGGCTTCCATCCACTCACTCGTCCAAAAATAGTGAAATAGTGAGTGTTTTTTCTTAAAAAAAAAGTGAAAAAAAAAGGTGAGTTTTTGTATGAAAAAGTGAGTAAATAGTGAGTAAATTCATAGTATTATTCGCATTTATGGCCGTATATCTGGTTCATAATTTTAACCTTTGTTGATATCTGTAGGCGCAATTAGGGGGGGGGGGGACTTGGGTGGCTAAGCTCCCCAAAACCAACCATAGCCCCCCAGAAATGTGACAAAACTGTATTCAAATAGACAAAAATTTTAAGAATGTGTATCTGAAAACCAAATTAGACCCCCAAAAATGTCAACCAAATTGTGTCTATGTTAATAGCCTATCTCTGAGTACTGTTTGCGATTTTTCATGTAGTTAGATGACACTTGGAAATATTGGATAGGAAAATCAATGCAACACTCAAGAAATTTAAATCGTAAAACAAAAATATAAATGTGAACTTTTGTTACAAAACACTTTGTTAAAATTTTCGGTGATCCCTTGCCTGCACGGCTCCAGCTGTAGTATTGCACTATGGAAGATTCATGCTTTCTGGCCGCCTGGCTCGCTGCCGGCAGCGTGCTCAGGCTCCGCTGGCAGAAAAATTAACTACCCATTCATGCGTATATTTTGGGTCGTTTCTAGCAATCTGATTGTGCACGAGACCATTTTTAACGCAGAATATGACCAGTTTTGTAAAAAAAAAATCAGTGAGAATAGTGAGTAATTTTATCAAATAGTGAGAAAAGTGAGGCTGCTTTGAAAATAGTGAATAATAGTGAGAAAAGTGAGTCGCTGGAAGCCCTGATGATTACCCATCTTTACGGGTTCATAGAATAAATGAAGGTAGTTTATGAGGACAACTTCATATCCCCGTCACCGAAGAAAAGAAAGAAAAGCCCTCTAAATCACTAACAATGGAGTAAATTACACTACCTCCATGTTCTGTGAAGACTACTTATCAACAGTGGAATGTAGAGCAAGAAATCAATTGACAAATACCAGGGTAGTTAGACAGCAATAAATATAAAATAGGCTACTGTAGTTTTGAAGGGAATCGATCATCCCTGCTCCTGGTCCAAAACAGTAGTCTATTTAACTAGCGTGCGTATGGACTCATTCCACGGTCCGAGCGAAGTGGATGATGGAGATTACATGCATTAGAACTGTGTTGTGACATAGACGCCAGGAAGGTATCCTTCTCATCTCGCGATAGTCTGATTCGAGGTCTCACACCTGGCCTCGTCATGTAACTTATAGTAATGGAAAGATCACGCAATCGCTTCGCTGTCGGGATTTGAGGCTTCCTCTAACCCCCTTTTTTTACATTACTTTTAGCCTATTTTAGTGGTACATTACACTTAAATATGAATCATCATGCCATTCGCTCTAGTAATTTTGGCGCCAACCCATAACAAACAAACAAATAAACAAACAAAAAAGAAACAGATAACAGTTAAACTGGGGGTGTCAATACACCTCATCTGGGATTAATACCAAGTTTTAGCCGAAATTTCTACATGTTCAGACAGAAAGCTTACTTTAATTAGGCCTATAGAGATTACTACACGCAGTGAAAGATCTGATTAGTTTTAAATAATGCATCCCGGTACTTGTGTAGGTAAAAGGCCCCATGCGTAGCCTACAAGTGCGTGCACCATACAGACACAACACTCCACGCGCCAAGAAGCGGGCTGTGCTCGGCGCGGCTCGGCGGGGTGAATAACCTGAGAGCTTAGCGCCCCGCCGGCCGGGCAAAGCCAAAATAAAATGTCTCCGGAGCGCGGGATAGCACGTGTCACCACAGTTCATTGCCGTCGGTACAGGTGAACTAGCGGGCGTGTGTAGCTTACCTTGGGCATCAGTTAGGATGGTTAACATAACAACAATAATAAACGTATTTTATAGGGTATAATGGTTCCTTCAAAATTCTTAATTAGACTTTGCAAAGAGAGTAAATTCTAATTATTGGTATGGATTGTTGTTTGAAGGGATAAAATTCAGCCCTTCCCGGTAGGCTACTTCATTATTTAAACCTGCTAATATTTCAGAATAAGTTTTGTTGTTGTAATTTTACATGAAGGTTAGCAAACGATGCTTTCGTATTTGAATCTTATTTGTAAGGTTTTAAATATGATGAAATACGATTGCCTGCCACCCAAGGATGAATCGTCACTAATCCTTTTGTATATTTTAGTTTTTACGCCTTTTTTAGTTTGAATTATAGCTTCTACAGAGACAGAATAGTTCATACTCCATTGTGGTAAAACTGCGTTATTATTTTCTGCACCAGGCGGATGTTCAAGAGTCCCTCGGGGTCCATTTTCTAGCCTCAAATTACTGCCATTACTGACTTGGTGGGGCGGGGAAGGGAGGGCATGGAAACGTCTAGTCCGTCCTCCTTTGCCCCCACCACGCACTCTTACCCCCCTATCATCCGCCATCAATGGAGTGGCAAGAGTGCGATCGCAATAATTATAGCCAAGACATGATCCGAAGGGTTCCAACTCCAGGTCACTTAGAGATAAGAGAACAAAGCAGTTAATTAGACTAGGTGCTTCCCCCACCACGCACTGTACGTGGCCATTTTGTTTACGTCACATCATTAAACAGGGGCCAGTATTACCAACTGGAGCATACCGAACTACAAGTTTCTGTTTGAAGGAAGCCCAAATTGCATCCGGACGCTAAACAATACGGATTTTGAAGTAGAAAAATGTATCCTATTTAATATACTGAACGATAGTTTGATTTTTCACCTAGAAAGTCGAATCTTGATGATTGTTATTGTTATTTTAAGGGGCGGAACTACGAGGTCATCTGCCAATCTTGATGATAATTGCTTTACGGGGCGGAACAGCAAGGTCATCTGACCCTCAAAAGTATAAATTTTGGAGGGCGGAGAAATCCATGGTAGGCTACTCCGTACTAATGTGGCTTTACAGCCTTCTTAACAGTTAATATTCCTGGGTACGCCGGTTAATCCGCCGGTATTTGACCACTTATTCATTTATTTTGCATTTTTTTGGTAGGATTTAGGTGCATGTTTCAAGATATCTCCTAATGTAAATTAAAAATCACTCAACGGACAGTTGGTTTTGAGAAATGTCAAACATAAATTTCCCGATATAGGCCTAGGGCCTGTAGACTAATTTAAAAGAACTAGCCTAGACCTATATTTATAAAGTAAGCTTTCTGGCTGAACATTTCGAATGTTTCGACTCAAACTTTGTTTTCATCCCGGATGAGGAGTGTAATAATCAAATCCTCATTTGATTCTTGTCGATCCGTTTGTTACAGGATGTCATCAAAACTACAGTAGCCTACTGGAGGGACAAGCATGGAAAATTCGTATGAATGTAAAAGGTATCCCTAAAATAAACCTTGACTAGACTGTAAATTATTTACATAGTCCTAAAGGGACTATGAAACCCTTACGTCTAATAGATTTTCGCTCGTTTCTTTAAACAATTTGTTTTAATTTGCTAAATATGTAGAGCAAACGTCGTTGTAAATTAGTTAACGAAAATTTTAAGCTAAATAACATTTTGTTCAAACGAACTCTCACTGAGATAAATAAATTATGGCCATGTTTGATGACGCACATCAGGTTACCGTTATCCCTTTTCAATGCACACAGCCTTAACAATATTATGTAGGTGAGGATTCACATCTCACAGAGCCTCCACGCTCAAGCAATTTAACAATCATGTGCCTTCGGGCAGGAGTAATATAGGCTAGAATTTGTGTGGGTACCTTGGGAGAGGGTCGTGATGGTGCTGTGGTGTAGCTGCTTGCCTTACGCCCGGATCGACGAGTTTCAAATCCCGGTGAATGTAAGGTGACATTTTCACCAAGTTAAAGCCTACGCTGAAGAGAGTTTTAGCCAGCCGGGTTTATAGTTAGTTATTGTTTTAAGGGGAGGAAGAGTGAGGTCATCGGCCCCTGCCGGGTTTATAACGCATATTAGCCTATCGTGCATGGGGCTATCAGACGAGTGGGTTCGAACCCAACCGTCGACCGTCCTTTAAATGACTAAGTCCAGCAAATGCCGGGATGGCACTGTTTAATAGGCCACGGCCACTTCCTTCAAACTCCTTGTCCTCTGATTCATGCCACAGGTAGAGCATTCCAAGTCAAGTAGGCTAAGTGAAAAATGAAAATCCACAGCCTGCTTCCAGTCTCCGACCGGGTCAGGAATGGAATGAATGAAGCCCCCATCTAGCGGCGAGGATATGGACTGTGCCGGCTGCCGAGGCCTGACGCACTCCTCTGGGGCAATGATTAAATGAATGACAGATGAAATGAAATGGTAGTGGAGAGTGTTGCTGGAATGAAATTTTGACAGGGAAAACCGGAGTACCCGGAGAAAAACCTGTCTGCCTCCGTTTTGTCCAGCACAGATCTCACATGGAGTGACCGGGATTTGAACCACGGACCCAGCGGTGAGAGGCCGGCGTGCTGCCGCCTAAGCCACGGAGGCTTCAAGTAGGCCTAGGCTAAGTAAACTCTTTAAATTTAAGGCATTCTACAGTGTTAACTCGCCAACGACGAGTAATGAACGTTAATGATTAGACCAATACACAATAAGCCACCTCGCAGTGTAGCGGCTAGCGTTCTTGGCTGTCGCCCAGGAGGCCCGAGTTCGATTCCCGGCTATTTAAAAAGAAATCTGATGTGGAGGCTGGAACAGGGTAAACTCAGACTCGTAAGGCAAAACTGAGAAGAGGAGAGTTCGACTTCCACCTCAGCGATCCTGGAGGTGGTTTTCCGTGGTTTCCCCACTTTTATTCCAGGAAAATGCTGGGATGGTTCCTAACTTAAGGTCACGGCCGCCTTCTTCCCAATCCTATCATAAATTTAGAAATAGGCATACACTAGTACATCCATCACAATAACAGGATATTACACAAATTCCACACACACACACACACACACACACACACACACACACACACACACACACACACACACACAAATACACCCTTAAAATAAGCAACAACAACAAAACTAATAGTCTAATAACAAATATGTAGCCTATTGTAACAAGCATCGATTTTTAGCTCCACTTTTACTCGAGTAGCTTAATATTTCTAATGAGAATGTGGTAGGGGGTGAGCGTTACTATAGTCTATGGCTATTTACATTTTGTTTTAGCTATCCAATGCATTGTTTATAGGTTATACTGTATAAAACGGGCCATTCCTAACGTAGAGTTTGGAGGTGGTGGTCTTGTAAATAGGGGAACGGGAACAGCAGAGACCCATTGGCGGGAGACGATAGACTGTTAGAAGTTGTCGACGACGGGTACGCGGTTTTGCAGTCTCAACAACGAAAAGCTCTAGCTGTGAAGCGGAAATGGCCTCCCGAACGGTCATGACCGAGACCGAGGACGCGGTAAAATTCTTCAGCCATAACCTTTGGCACTGCAAACTCGCTGACCATGGCCGGGCCACATTCTTTTAACTGCTTTTACAGCTGCACTATCATCAGATTATAAAAAAGAAACACTTGCTAGTTCGCACTGAAATTACTGCAAATTGAAAGCAAGATTTATAAAATGAAAAGGCTACCTCATAATCAGGACATGAGCAAGAGTCGCATCTCAAGAACGACGGAGGTTACATTATCAGTCTACATTCCCTACCAGATAGGCTACAAAATTGCCAACCTTGCAAACTTGGACCGAACCCCACGTCTAATGTGAACCAAAGCCTAAAATATCTCACCGCATTAGGCCTAGTGATTTAACTGATATCCATGGGTCTAATCGAAAACTAGCATCATTTAGGAGGAAGAGCAGTCTTAACCCCCTCCTAAACTCCCAAATGCTGTAGCAAAATGGCACCCTAAAGGCTAGGGAAATGGTCATATAAACGCAAGGATTCAAACAACGATGCCCATGTTCCGTTAACACTACAAGCTGCAGTGCATATCTCAGGCTTAAATTATTCTCCTGGTATTAGTCTAGTCCAGGGGTTCTCAAACATTTTCTGTCACCCCCCCCCCCCCTCTGAAACATGAAATATCTAGCGCCCCCCCCCCCCTTATTTTTCTTTCCTTTCTTAGCACTTCTCATGGGCAACTTCGCACAAAAAAATAAAAAAATAACAGACCACAAGATCTACAGTATTTGCTTCTGTCTAATTACTGCAACTATCAGTTATAATAATAATAACACACAATTTACTATTCTTAGAGCACATCAAAGTTCAACAACGTTTTGAGATAAAAAACAACGTTAGACTACTTGTAGGCTATCAGTTTATTGTAAATCGGGCTAACCACTTCCACTGAACACGCACTATAATTCACCTGTTCATTCACTCACTATCTATGGACTGACTGCAAGGGCCTGGCTGAATTCGAGTTGACAATAGCAGAAATCTATTCTTGTAAGGAAGTGTTGGTCACATTGTCAAGCAGCTTAATGTCATTAGTGGTTGCTAACCTGCTCTTACTGGGTAAGTAAACCTAAACATTATATTACGGTAGAATATAAGCTTACTAGTAGTCCAATTTGTAAATGCGAAGCGTAAACTTCCACTTCGTGGCACAGTTAGCTGTCAACCCCGAGATCCGGGTTCGATTTCCGGTTCTGCCAAGAAATTTAATTCTGGTCCGAGGACTGAAACGGGCTATACGCAGCCACCTGAGGCACAACTGAGAAAAGGTGGGCTCGATTCTCACCTTAGCCACCCTAGAAGTGGTTTTCCGTGGTTTCCCATTTTTACACCAGGCAAATGCCGGGATGGTTCCTAACTTAAGGCCACAATCGCCTCCTTCCCAAACCTCACCTCAATCGCAAACACACACAGTAGACTACCACAGACACCACAATGACACATATTATCAGACTATATATAGGCCTACTGTAGCCTATTTATACACAGACACACATTCCCGCAGTAGCCTACATGGGCCCGAATTGGCCATAAATTCCAAGCCCCTAAACGAAAACAACAACGAAACAAGTAGCGTTCCTTTCTAAATCCATCCTAGGCCCTAATGCATGTCTGAGGATTAAAATGCAATCGGAACTACAACGGAAGTTATAGACTAATGTTTTATTTGGAAGTAGCAATGTTCTGCTAGGTAGGCTTACAGTAGACATAGGAGGAACATGTGGAAAAGGAGAAAAATAGTGACTCCGAGATTTGACGTTCAAACAATATTCATTTTTAATACTTACCACAATGGGACTGAGCGAAAGCCTAACGTCCTGAAACTCGCAACGATCGGCACCACTTTCCTGGGCGCATGCGTGTATCAGCTGTTCCGCTAAGGCAAGCGCCAACAAATCTGAAATGACAAAAAACGTGGCAACTAAGTCTTTGTGTAACGCCAGGATGTTTTACTTACAATTAGGGGTTTGCAAAATCGTGATTTTGTGTGCGTGTAGAATCTGTCAGATTGTAATAGGGACAAGTAGCCTAATTACGGTGGAGGAGGTCGTGGCCTTAACCTACTGTAGGTAGCCTACCATCCCGCATTTGCCTGGAGTCCAAATGGGGAAACCTATGAAAATCACTTCTAGAATATATTAAAGAAAAAGAGGAAGTGACGGGAATTAAGTTTCAACGTAGGTTAGGTAGCCTACCCACCGCATAGGTTACGGAGTGTTCGACAGATTGCTTGCGGTGAAGCACAGTTAAGTATACTAGTGCAGCGTTTCCCAAACATTTTTAAGCGTGTGCCACTTTAAGAGATGAGAATCTCTCGCGTACCACCTAATGGTTGGGAGATATAGTAACTATAACCCCCACCACCACTACGTAGCAGACCTAAAGATGGATTGTAAATTGTGTTTGTTAGAGTTAGACTGTTGGATGTAAAGTTCAAATAATAAGAAGTCTGTCCAGTTGTTTTATTATTTGTTACAATAATTATTCAATTCAAACATTCGACACTGTACAAATAATATTAATAAAATAACTCTTAATAATTCAACATAAAATCCAAAGTTCAACTAACAACTTCAGTGTGAAGGGTGAGCTTAAAGATTAGAAGCCAACTTAGGAATGTCTGGTTTAAGATCGTTTTCCACTGTAAGGAGCCTATTCCGGTATTTATTCTTCAGATAAACAAGTGAAGAAAATGCAGTCTCACACAAGTCTACGAAGTACTGAAAGGCAGTAAAAATCTAACTGCTTTGTCAGCTATGTCTGCATAGTCTGCACGCCTCTCAACCCAAAAGTTCATAAGAGCAATTTTTGAAAAAGTTTGCCTTAATTCTGAATCACAATTCAATTCATAAAACTGCTCCTTATCTTTGGCCTTAAAGCCCTCAGGCAACATATCAATGCTTTTTTTAAATATATGTTTATAGATTTCGTAACGTATCTAATATTTTTATTTTTTTCGTAACATCATTGCGTACCACTGCAGCAGCACGATCGTACCAACAGTGGTACGCGTACCACAGTTTGGGAAACGCTGTACTAGTGTATGTCACATGTTTGCAGTGTCTCAGGGCACGTGGTGCACACGTACAATAGATGAACAAAATTTATCTGAACCATGGGTCTTTTCTTGTCGCAAAGCAACGCTTATAAGTTAGTCGTAAATAAACACAGGAATACAATGGAACATGGTTGCAGAACAACTTGAAACAATGTGAAGAGTCACGAAGACGGTGATCGCTACAAAAACGCAAGGAAACTCGTGATCTCACTGATAGCCTACTTTGTACAGGTAGCCTAACATATCTATTGGTTCCCGCCAAGGAAAAGATATGGAATGGTATTGTAGGCCTATCCCCAAAGTCATCAGAGATAGCCCTAGAGAGGGCTCAATATTATGGGGGAGCGATTTAGATGGGTGTGCGCGCTGAGTGTCTGACCAATCGCATAACTAAACCCACTCCCCCAGCAGTAAGTGTATGGTGAGAGAGCCAATGGTAGCCTACATGCTGGGGAATATAGTGGTGTCGTAGATACGTCTCAATATGGATCAAGCACATATAGGCGTACTCGTATTTTGCTTTTTCGAAGTGAATTTGTAGCAGTCGTCACAAAGCATTTGCAATGACCATCTACAAAGCACAGGGACAATCGCTACAAGTGTGTGGACTAAATTAGGAAAATCCATGTTTCTTATATGGACAGCTGTAGCTTATATGGCCTACTCACGCGTCTAAAACCCTTTCATTTAGGCCTATTCGTTACGCACCCGACAGAAAAACAAACAAAAAATGTGTAGGCTATCAAAAAGCACTACAATAAATAAAAATTAAAACACAAACACTTTCTTTCTTCGATTGGCAATGCAACGCATTCCGGGTACCGCTAGTAGTCTAGTCTATAAAAATGACTGTCTCTTTATCCTGTAGGCTATGCGTTCTTATATACTAGAATTCATCCGATTGCGATGGAACTTTGGTAATTTGTTCACGCCCACGAAGGTTTCTTAATTAGTAAAACCATTTTACAATAGCGGCTTCGGTGGCGTAGTTGGTAGCTGTGGTGCTGTGCCCAAGATAGCGGGTTCAAACCCGGCCGAAGTCGTCGGATTTTTGAAGAGCGTTAAAAACCTTCAGTATGCCTTCCTTCGGAGGGGACGTAAAGCCGGCAGTCCCATGTCATAGCATAGCATGTAGGCCTAAAAGATCCTTTCACAGACTAAACTTGTGTGAAGCTAAATTTCTAGGTTAGATTTCGTCGGAACGTCCTATCAAAGTTCCAACGTTCACCACTAGGTATCATTAACATCTGGTAGCGAAAGTTGGAACCACTTGAAATTGAACGGAACGTGTAGCTCACCCTATGGGTGCCCTCTAGAAGCAGCTACAGCCTCTGGCGAGCCGAACATGTCCTTGGACACTCCCGGCACTAAAATACCATATGATAAATAAACAATAGGTGGCGCGCGAGTCATTTCAACAATGGGTGTTGGCGCGCTAATATTTTCAATAAATGAACTTTGGCGAGTTGTTGTGCACACACCCACGAAGGTTTCTCACAAGTCGTTTCAGAAACTCAGCGTTGGCGCACGAATCGTTTAAAAAGGAGTTGCACACAGTTTATGTGTTTTCGTTGTATTAGTGCGCTCGCTTCACAGAATTGAATTGAATCAAAAATACAAACAGCAACATTACAGTTCGTGTGTGACATAACAAGTGGCGTTGGTATTGATTGTGAAATTCCAACTGTCGGTCGACATTAGATAATAGATATCGCACGGTTTTTCGAAGTGAATTTGTAACAGCTGTCACCAAGCATTAGACCTACTATCGCTGTCAAATCTTATGTCACCCAAACGACAAGCGATTGGTCGATCTACACCTCAAGCACGAAGGAAAAAGGCAATACGAACTTCAGAAACATACGATCATCGTGAAGCAAGACTGGAAATCGTTCGAGTACGCACTGCTTTAAGCTTGTTCTGAGCAACGGGAAGGAAGACTGGGAACCATTGAAATAGGGCCTACGCAATGCTCAAGAGCAATGGGAAGTAGGCTAAGACTGGAAACCAATCGAGCCTACACATTACCCTATCCAGGTACACTGTACGCTGATTTAAATCTTGGTGCATTCCATTACGATGCTAATTTATTAATCTTCATCCAAGTGTGGTTATTGGAAAAATGGATAAATTATGCGTGTATTGCAAATTTAAGAATGAAACACCAGGAATGTGCTGCGCGGGTGGGAAAGTGATATTGCCGCGCATCCCAATGATACCAACATATATGTCATCCAATTCAAACGTTTGCCTTATCCAGTGCGGCTCGCGTTTCCGATGACCATCAACAAATTACAGTGACAATCGCTACAAGTGTGTGGACTAAATTTGGAAAATCCATGCTTCACACATGGACAGCTGTATGTGGCCTGCTCACGTGTCGGAAACCCTTGATTAATTTGTGTACGCACCAGACGGATAAACAAACAAAATCTATTCTGTATCCAAAAGCACTAGACTACAATAAACATTTCCTTTTTAAATATTTGTATTCGCATTGCAACTGCTAGTAGCCTATAAATACGAAATCCACGATCTTTTTAAATAAAACGTTTAGCTTTCTTTCTTTCTTTCTTTCTTTCTTTCTTTCTTTCTGTCTTTCTTCCAGAAACTTCAAGTGAGGAGTTTGTACACCCTTGCAATATTTATGGCTGGCATGTAGAAAGACAGTAATCCCTCCTGCAACTCGTTGCTCGACCGTCGTTTTGTTTCCTTCACCTAGGCCAAGTCAACAAGTCCTATAAAACAGTGGGCAGAGAATTATAAACGTTTTTATAACAGTAATATTAAAATGTTAATGTGATACTTGAGTAATCAGCGACTGGAATGGCCAGAGAAAGACATTTTAGACAAACACGCCAGAAGTCAGGGACATGTCAATGCAAAATAATGTTTTAACAATAGTCTAAATCAGAAGAGGAGCATCGTAGAGTAAAGCGGCAAGCCACTAGCCTATCCAAATGGTGCAAGATAAAGTGAAAAATGAAAAATTGAAAAACGTAGGCCTACTTTAGTTGAAGATACAGTGAAGATGTTTTTGGAGACGAGCATTCCTCTTCATAAAGTGGACGTGAACCATCCAGCGTATCGGAAGTACAAATGTCAAATTTCACATTAATGTAATTTCATAAGACATTAGGTTACTAGTCTAGGCTATCAGATATGGTGTCCACAGAATTTTCAAGGTCAATTTTCCTGACTTTTCCTGACCATTTTTCAACAAAATTCCTGACACGCGAAGACATCGTAACATCGGAAAAATGGTTTATTGAGCAAATATACAGTATATATAATTATCTTTCTTATTTGCAGCCTCCACCATCCCCAAGCTGCCCAACGCTCGCCTCTTTATTCATTTAAAATACAAAATAAAGTAAATTATAATGCAATAATACGTAAATCAAAGTACTTAATTAACTAAACTACAGTGATGGGGTTGTCACAACCCTACGCCAACGCCAAAAAAGCGTACACAAATAGGTTAAAGAGGTTTTTACTATGATTTACTGTAAAAATGGAAACTTACCACAGGCCTAATGTCCAGTGAGTTATTGCTTTTTATCTTCAGAGATTAGTTGAACTAGTAACATCAAAATATGGCTGTAAAACACGAAATACTGTATGGTTAATATAAAATTTCCTGACTTTCTAATACTTTTCGCCATTTTTTCCTGACTCACGCCATTTTTTCACACTTTTTCTTGACTTTTCCTGACAAAAACAAAATTCCTGACTTTTCCTGACTATTCCTGCCTGTGGACATCATGCCAGATTTAACTCAAATCATATGCTTTTTTTTCCAAAATGCTAATGCAAATGCATAAAAGCTACAAGATGGTAAGTGTTCAAATCGAAATGCTTATCACTACCCCTAACCATCACACATGTTTAATAGGAGAACTGACCAAAATATAGGTTGTGAAAAGTTTCAGCGATATCAGGAGATTGACGTATGTTCCCTTGTAGGCATTTATCAATCTTTTCGCCACCACATGTTTATTTTCATGTAGTAAGTCCCTTTCGTCCGGTAGACTATTTTGTACATTTGGTCTACGGGTGTCCTAGCGTGTTTAGGACGTTTTTCGCATAACTTAAATTGTAGATTCCTCGCTGGATCAGTGGTAGGGTGTCCGCTCATCATTCCAGATAGCAGTTCGATTCGTAGATAAGGAATTGGGATAGGCTATTTGACGAGTGGGGAAAATCCACGGCACTCCGAGTCGCACGTGGTCGGGGATGAGTCGGAAGTCTGTGTTGTTTTTCCTGACATGAACTTCATCAGGTGAGTTAATAAGATGCATGAGATTGGGTAAGGAGTTGAAAGGAGTCGGCTGTGGCCTATTAGAAGGTACCGGCCCAGTATTTGTGATGGAAAGCCATTTGAATGATGTCTAACGAAGGGTTAGAAAGATGTTCTCTCAAACGGAACCAAACCCTCAACGTTAACAAAATAGCAACTCAACTCTCAATCTACGTTGCCATAGCATATCTTGGAGCTAGATCTAGCATGATTTGCACCGAAGGAAACTTGTAGTTTCACGTAATAGTTCATCTCGCGATCATAAGCCACGGGACCTCTCTTTTGTGTGAAATTAGAACCATGGTCGTGACATTTCACTTCGAAAATCTTAATTTGAAAATTATAACAAGAAGCAGTTAACGTTAAAATGTAGCATAGTTGCGGGATTTTCTGAGAGCAGTATTTCATGCTTTAAAAGAGCATGAATGTGTTATCCATCTCTATCAATGTTTCCGGCGAATGCACTATTTTACGACACTAAATAATCGAACTACGAGCACTAAAAAAAGACAATTAGCCTATAGCCTACGACCAGCGGCTAATGCAGTCATGCAGATAACAGTAGCCTACTTTTAATACCTCTGCTTGTTACATAGACACTTCCGAATCATTACAATGTTGTGTTTATTTAAGCTATAAAATAACTGGCGTGACATTAACATAAATCAGTTATGAAACACACTGAAAATGTTTGATTCAGCCCGCAGCGTAGCCGTGCGCGTTAAATTGCGTACCACGACAGTGATAGGGAGCTGCAGCAAGTCCGGGGATCGCTAATAGCGGCCATCCCGATTGTAGTTCTTGGCCGTTTTCTTCTACAGATGCCTAGTGCCTTATTTCAAATCCCGGGGCATATCTTATTCTAATAATTAACTTACAGTTACACCACTAATGTACAGTCACTGCGGAAACACAAGTTATCAAACAAAATGTAACACACACACACACACACACACAAATGTATAGGACTGGTAACCAACATAGCCTATCTCTAGTCCCCAACAACAACCATAGGCTAGGCCTACTTGATTTTGCTGCTAGAACAGGAAGATCAGATAAACTTATCAAGTATCGTACATTGCTGATAATCGTAAATCTAGCATAATTTGTAGGAATCTACTTGCTTAAAACAACAATAAATTAGAGCGTCAGTTAGCAGTGACTAATCGTGTCTGGCAACACTGCTCTCAATCAACTCTGAGAAGTGGTGGTATGACGTCAAACACTGATAGTACTGCGCGTGTCTGAGTTCAATACACCACGTCAAGAATAACGAGCCATGTATTGACCCACATGCCATTGTTCTCAACCTGTTAAAACAGGTACCAGTCAAAAAGCGCTCCGTATCGGGACTTTTGAAACAGTCCATTGCGTCATAGTTGAAAATAATATTTTAATGCGAGTAATTAATTGTACCTTAAGTCGTAACAAGCTGGGAGCCACACACACAAGGGTAGGGGAGTAGGGCCAACCGTCAGTCACATATTGCACTTGGCCAAGCAAATCCTAATATCTTTAAATTTGTCTTTTTTTAACCGTAAAGTGATTTAAATATTTTAAATCTATACATCATTACAAGAAAAATGTTACCAAACCATGTAGACCTATAATTTACTGTACATTTTCTCTGAAATTAATACCGGGACGAATGGACTGTAGCCTATTTTATGTGGTGCATTAGAGTAATTCATAATTTGTTTGGTATCATTTTTCTTGTAACTACTGTATATGGAGAATCGATATAGGTTTATACTATTTCAAACATTTTAAGATAAAATAAAAATATGTATTTAAAGATAGTTTGCTAGACTGATATCCACTAGGTGGTTCATGCGGTGGAAGTGTGTGCGATTCCCAGTTTGCTACAACTATACAGTGGCAAACGGGGTTAACATGTGTACCTTATGATATAATGTAGGCTAACGGCGCTTAAATCATAAAATAAAAAGGGGTTGTGGTGGCGCAGCGATCAAGCTGTTTGCCTCTCACCAAGGTAGACTGGGTTCGATTCGTGGTTCATGATCGCGAGATTAACTGCCACGTAAAACTACAAGCTTCCTTCCTTCATAAAACAAATCATTGTGCAAAGGCAGATTCAGGAGACAACGAATACATTACACTTGGTGTTAAAAACGATGCGAAAGACTCGTCCCAATCTACTGATATGTTAAAGACCCCTTTAGGAAATATCTCGGTACCCTGGCGTTTCTTAAGCCACATCAGTTAAAGGGGGTCTTTAGGTATTTTAGAAAAAGTCTCAGGGCATCTGCCCCAATTCTATAGCCTACGGTATAGGCCTACTACCGTCGACATAACAAAAGAGGTTATCAGACAAATTCAACACATACTCAGGCAAACGAGGTTGATGACCAAAATGTCCCAAGCCTCTAAATTAAGTAACAACAACTAGCTATTGAAGAGTGATAGTAAAGTTCGTAATAGGTTTCTCATAAACCTACATTTCCATTATGAAATGATAAAAGGAGGCTAAAATCTTTCAGAGAACGATTATATCACGTGATACGGATAATAGCCACAGTCCAGTAGCGTCGCCAGAATATTTTACCTCGGGGGCGGAGGGAGGGGGGAGGGGGGCACATGGAGAGGCAAGAAAACATTATTGAAATTTACGTGAAATCGTTACATTCCATTATCGATAGAAGAATATCTATTTGAGTGGGGTCAGGAAGTAGTGTATAGTTTTGAAGCCATTCTTTCAGTGCTGCCTGTACAAACTGCTAGTTGTAGCCTAACTCTTCAGTCGGTCCACGCGAATTTGCCCAATATCATTGGACGGGGGTAGCCTACAATGTATAGCCTATAGTCTAATTACATAATAAGTAAACAAACACTCCTGAAGAAAAAAAAAGGTAAGTTTATTATTAGTCCAACTAATGGTCACTATTGTCCTAAATTTCCCCATTATTAATAGTTTATTGATTTATTTATCGTAGTCTATGGATTTTAGTGCCGGGAGTGTCCGAGCAGTTCAGCATGCTACCAACTACGCCACCGAAGTCTACATGTAATTTTTTTCAGAAGTGTTGAAGTACTTATTATTATTATTATTTTATACTATATACATTGTTGGCTACCCTCGCCTAGTCATTGGGCAAATTCGTGTTGACTGACTGAAGAGTTACAACTAAGAGTTCAGGAAGTAGTGAGAATATGTCTCGGTATCCTCACTCCCTGAATTTATGAGGCAAATGCTATACAGTGGTGTAGTAGAAAGGGTTACCTGCTCAAGCTACAGTACTTCACGGCGTAAAACCTACCCTAGTGCAGGGGTTACTACCCGACTGAGTTAAAAGGGTTGCCAGTTGAAGTTACGTAGGCCTAATGTGCAAATCACGCTCTTTTCCAGGGGTTACCTACTACCCACACAACAGTAAAGCTAAAAGGGTTGCTCGGTAAAGCCTACATCACGGCGCAGATCCCACCCTTGTACTGAAGTTGATGCCAAAACAATTCGCCGCCATATTTTTTTTTGGCTACCTTTTATAATTACATTGTAAACGCAAAGTTTCAATCGTCATGTTGAGCTCAAAAGACGCCGAATTCCTTCAACAACAAAGGAATATGTGTGAGAGTAGAAAGGAAGGAAAAAAAGGAAGGAAGCTTATAGTTTAACGTGACCGTTAATCTTGAGATCATGAGCCACGGGACCACCTTTTTACGTGGAATCCGAACCACGGGACATGGCATTTCACTTCGAAAATCTCACATGCATTGACCGGGAATCGAACCCGGACCGCCTTGGTGAGAGGCATACTGTACAGCTGAGCCACCACGCCCCCCGAGTAGAAAGGAATAACTTATGTATGAGAGTGGCAATTGGGGCAGATGACTTCGTTGTTCCGTCCCTTAAAACAACAATACTGTAATTAAGAGAGGCAATTGATAGCCTATTGTAACTTTTCAGTCGGTTAGGGCTACAATCCCAATTGACAAAACTTACATGTGATTAAAAGTTCTCCCTCCTCCTGTGTTGACCGACTGAAAAACAATATTGCCAATTGTTAATATGGTAACACTGAAAAAATGGTCTCAAAGATTTCTTTGTGAGCGGCAACACAAACATTTTGAAGTCCATTATGGAAAATACAATATAGGCTATAGTACTGTAACTCAAGTCGCTAGATCTAGTGGCAAAATCGGTAAATTGATAATGTTATTAATGGTATTGCTTTTACATCCCTTTTAACTTAACTACCGCGGTAAATTAATAGGCTAACACTCAAACCTTAGAAATTACTTTTGACATTAGATTCGAAGCAATAATGTGCCAGAAGAACGGGGAGGAAAGAGTCCATTGGTTAAAGCACAGGTATAACCATTCTATTCAATTAGTATGCGTTAGATTTGAGTTGAGGTAAGATTGTATTGTAATAAATGGTGTTAAAATAGCATGTCATGATTGGTTTAAATCCCATTTCAAAATAATTTAGGGGGGAAATCCTCACTCTAAGGAGACTAGTGCCCACTCGGTGGCGATGTTCCTAGTAGTCAAGTGATTTCAACGATGTATTCATATCCTATAGAGTCAGGAAGACAGCAAGAGAAATTCCCACTTATTCATTTTCCAGTTCAGAATCATCAATCTTTTAGGGTTAATTCCCTGTCTGACGACTAGGTGCTCGTGACGTATTCATGAAAAAAGAAAGAAAGAGAAAAAGGAGAGAAAAGAAGAGAAAATATTTAAAAAGTGAGTGTAGGCTAACAGAGAAAGGGCGGACTGCCTCGCCAATTCATGCTTATGCAACAGCAGCTGTCCACAGCGTGTAGTACCTAGTTGGTCAATAGTCTTCCTTGACCAGCGCTAAGTGCCGAAGCTTTTGCCGTCACTCACTCATGAACCCGCAACTGCGGAGAAATCGCAAACGGCCGTTGCATTCTACTTATCGTTCGCAGATAGTGGAAAATCTTGACCAAAGCTAATGCCACACTGCTCCACACAAATCCTCTGCGGGCGGGCGTATTACGAAGCGCTGGCTTCAAATGGGAAAGCTAACTAGTAAACAGCCGACTTACCAAAGATCCGTATATAAACTCTCCTTTTCTTAAAAAAAAAAATAAAAAAAAATTAATAGCTATTTAACCTATTAACTTCCAAACTGTAAAACTAATTTAAAAATCCTGATAACTTTCTTGGTTCTTGTTTTGTTTCTTTTTAACAAGGAAAACGTAGCATAATGGTTGCAGATTTCACTTGATTTGTAGAATATTTACATGTCAATCCAGCTCATGACATTAATTTCAATGACAAAGCCCTTCAGTACAAACGGCTAGTACGTTCAGTTTTGGAACCATAAAACAAAACGAAGTTTTTACATTGCCTGCTGATAATGTAAGCCTATATCTACATTTTATTAGGCCTATCCAAGTTCAGGAATGAGATGAGACGAATTTCTAAATGGTAGGTGGTTTTCTACGGCCGGATGCCCTTCCTGAAGTCAATCTTATGAGATGAATTAGTGATAGATGACATTAATGAATAGGCTATAAAACTGGTCAAGGAGTTGTCAGGAAGCGACCGTGGCCTATTAGAAGGTACAGTCCCGAAAAACCGCAGAAAACCATTTCAAGGACGACCAACAGAGAGGTTCAAACCGTCCTGTTTACCACGTCCGTCATAGCTTGGCCCTATGGCATAGCACTGCACATTAGCGAACGGAACTACCGCTGTCGGTTGCCTGCTGCTAATATACTTTTCAATTCAATTCAGGCTGCGTTATAAATAGCCTATTAGCAGTTTCCAGTGGTCATTAAAAGATCAAGTCTTCGCTGTGAAGTATTGAATCGAAAACACCACTCTAGACATCAAATAAAGGAGACGTGGTAGGCTACTATTGTCAGTGAAAAGAACATCTGCCCCACATGACATAACCTATTAGTAATGAGAAGTGACGTCACTTCCTATGAGCCAATTCCTTGTCGGATTAACACCTAGGCTTAACGAAGGACAACGGTAATGACGTCAGAGCCGACCGTGCAATGGACAATATTGAGAGTATTCTGCATTTGATGGCCATTCCGTTCTCAAGCTACCTACTGTATTTAAATAGAGATGTATTCCATTGCACCAAGCACTTTCTTCTAGTTCATTTTTAGCCTACTTTTCACACTTTGCAAAAATGAGGGAAAAGTAGACTTATGAGATCAATCCGGGCAAATGTGTGTCTGTCTGTCAACTTCTAAACGGCTGCAGCAATCGAAACCAAATTTGGTATGAGTAAAGATCTATACCTGAATATCTCAAGGCCATATTTGAAAATGATGTGAGTGCTACAAACTGCTATAAAACCGCAATTGAAATTTGAGCTCCATGTTGGATATCTTTGAAGGTAGGCTATGCATGGGAGCTATTCCAAAATTGGCACACATATTACAGATAATAATATTTCAGCTTAATTTTCAGGAGGCCATACATGACAGTGGTGCCAACAAGATTCTAAGCATGCTCATAGGTCCAATTTTTAAATGCATGTAACTTCTACAGGCCTACAACCAAATGGATTTCAACCAGATTTCGTATGTGGATCGTGCACCATAATTGATATGACTATGGGTATTCTTAAGAGCCAACAGGACTGTCAATCGTTAATAAATGCTCTTTCTATTTTGTCACCCTAATATCAATATAGGCCTATCAGAAAGTATGCAAGCCGACAGATTTAAACTATACACACACATAGTACCTGACATTCTAGATTCATTTGGAGTAACTAATATGCGTCAGTGCTACCAACATGATTCTAAACCTGCTGATAAGACCACTTTTTAAATACATGTAAGTTCTATACTATCATTTGGATTTCAACCAAATTTCGTATGTGCTATGTGTACCATAACAGAAATGACTATGCGTAATCTTAAGATAAGTCAGGGCTGCCAACTGTTAATAAATGCTGTCTCTATTTTTTTACCCTAATATTAATATATCAGAAAATATGCAAGCTAACAGCTCTAAACTTTGCACTTCTATAGAAACAAAATGATTTCATCAAAAATTGGCACAACAATAGATTATATTTCAGATATTTCAGATTATTTTTGACCAACACATGCATGACATTGTTGCCAACATGATTTTATGCGCGCTGATAGATCCTATGTCTAACTGCATGAAACGTCCATGTTATCCATTGGACTTCAACCAAATTTTGTATTCTGTACCTCAAGAGATGGAATAAGAATATATTCAGTCACCAGGGCTGCCAACTGTAGTGCTCTATTAGGCTATATTATGCCAGGTATATTTCAAACTAATTAGAAATTTCGATATTACCAACTTAATTTCGTCATTAATCTAGATAGGTCCATACTGATTAATCATGGCATGAATCTTAAATTTTAAGAAAAGTAGGCTCTTTAGTTGTCACGGAACTTCTTGTTAAATTTTGAAATATGATTTTTGTTCATTTTTAAGTGCCTTCAAGTTTTCCTACATAACGGAGCTTTCCTTGTCCGCGGGGCGGGCGGAGAGTGATTAGTCACCGCCACTTGACTAGCATTTAGCGATAACTCAAGAGCAGGACGGGAAATTCCAAATGCTGCCATTGCATTTATTAGATATGTAGCTGGCAAGACACCTTAGTTGAGATAATTAAGACTTGTGGTGAAGTACTGTAGGCTGTCTCGTATCCCGTGAACATGGTTAGGTATGGAATAACACATCGAATTTTCCTTGTGGAAACTTATCTTCCTAAGAAGAAGACTTCCAGTAAATGTGTTCGTACGTTCCAGTGCCGTGGTATACAGAAACAATCCGCGTATTCTGGAGGCCATCGAGAACGAAATAACTGCGCGGATACGAAATGGGCTATCAGTGAAGATGAATTACAGCGAGTGTTCAAAAACTTCCTACGTTGGTGCAATGTGTGTTTAGAAAATGAAAGACAGCATTTCCAGCAACTACCCTGAAATTCATGTAGTCTAGGCTAAGTAAATATGATTATTAAATAGCCTACGTTAAAAAGTGTAAATGTGATAAAACTAGTTGGGCGCTACGCTGCTACTAGCACCAGTGCCTTGCTCGTCACGCGGCTAGCGACAGTGGCCCGGCCGTCACGCGGCCACCACGAATCTCCGTTCGATAGGGAGGGTCCGCACTGTACATTGATTCAAAAGTAAATCGATCAAAGTCCATTTCAATTTCACAAAAGATCTCCATTTGTATTCTAGTGTTCTTGGTTATAGGCCTACCTCGGTATCACTCTCAGCACAACAAACACAAATTTAATGAATTCCTCTTTCATACTGAACTACGGCAGAAGTGTTAGCCTGGTGCCTTGAAGACGGCTGATACAACCGGAATTACGCAACACGTGGCTCGGGCGGTGAGTCGTTACCTCCCGGTGAGCGGGCTGCGTGAGACCCGTCAATCTGCCAAACCATCACCCTGTAGGCTATAGCCTATCCCGCAGTTAGACAGGAAGATAATTCATTACCAGTTTACAGTACGGTTAATCCAACTTCCAAGTAGTTTCATTTGAGGGGCTTGGAAATCGTGGTTATTTAGCCCAGTGTACTTGCGTGTGTGTTGAATTTTGCCTGATATCCTGTGTTGTTGTGATTGCTGTATTAGTGTGTAGGTCTTGGTTATATTTGTAATTCAGGTGAGTATTGAAAAGAAGGCAGTTAGGAACCATCCCGGCATTTCCTGGAGTAGAAAACCACTTCCAAGATGGCTGAGATGGAGATCGTACCCACCTCTTCTCCGTTTCAGCTCACGCGGCCGAGTGTAGCCTATCCCGTTCCAGCCCTCAGACCAAAATTAAATTTCTTGGCAGAGCTTGGAATCGAACCCGGCAGCCAAAAATGCTAGCCGCTTCACCACGAAGTGGTCAGTAGGAAGTTTTAAAATGCTTGACTATATCAAATTCTGAATAGACTTTTGTGTCAGTCGATCATAGTAACTACAATATAGCCTATGCAAGCAAACTTTCACCACAATCAGTGAAATGTCTTTTTGTGCGAAAGAAATTGCAATGCAATATTTCAAGTAGGCCTAGGCCTACCATGATTTCCTCAAAAACTATCAACTTACAAAGAATATGCTTAGGACTTGTTTTGTAGAAAATTGAAATGTAATTCCATATGGTGGACTTCATTTCATGATATGACTGACTGTTTTCTCTTAGCATATAAGACATTGCAAGTTCACGAACAACAATTTCCTCGATATCCTTTCGAGTTACGAAGAAAATGCATGTCAATGAATTTTCTTCTTAAAAAGAAAAAAAAGAAAAAAAAAAAGAAAAAAGAAAGGCATTTCAAGTAGACATTGTGAGCTTCATTTTGTGATAGGAATAACAGTTTAGTGAATTGATAGAAGCCATTTCAAGTAGACATTGTGAGCTTCATTTTGTGATAGGAATAACAGTTTAGTGAATTGATAGGCTAGAAGCCATTTTCAGTGTTGCCTAAGTAATCTACAGTCGATAGCACGATTATGCCCAATTAGATTGGTTGGGGAGTAATAATTATTTTAACACCCTAATACCTGAAAGAAATAGGCCTATTAGGTTACATGAATTATTTGTAAGGTACACTTAGTAACACACTTATTGAACAAATGGGGTTGGCCTTAAGTTAGGAATCATCCCGGCATTCACTTGGGAGTACAAGTGGGAAAACCATGGAAAACACTTCAAGGAGAGCTGAGGTGGGAATCGAACTCATCTCCCTCCCCCCCCCCCCCTCCCTATATTATTACCCCCTCCTCCAAACAATTTAATCGGGTACAATCGTGTTGACCGACTGATAATAGAAAACCGTTTAGACTACCCATGGATTTTAGTAGATAAAGTATTAGTAACTATAGTAATAAGCTTCATGTAAATGGCCGCCATTTTAAAATGGTTGACATGATAAAATATGTTAATCAGCCTAGGCCTATAGCACCAAGTTTTAATTCGCAACAAATGTGGTCGAAAACGGCAATAAAATCGAAATGTACGAGAGTGGACTGTTACATACAACACGCAAACAATGTTGACTGATAGTGTCGAGTCGCACATGAGCTAGGCCTACCTTAAAAGAAACGAAATCTTCATTAGATGCTAGCTACAAAACTCCAATTCCTTGATGAGTGAAACCTTGTGTGAGAGTTCATAGGCCTACGTATAATGAATTAGATAAAATCGTATTTCAAATCTGCAGTATTTATCTACTCTGTCTTAACGAATAGGAGGTAGGCTATAAAAAGGGAGCCTCACTGAAATTATACCCCATTTTAAATGTACCATATTTAATTATTTATTTGCCGAATCTCAAGAAGTTGGAATTAATTCACTTAAAATTGACAAAGCATATATTTAAAATTAATTAAGACGAGTAGGAGCCAATAGGTTTCATAAAAAATAAACATACCATTAATTTCTAACCTACTTAACAGTCTACCCAACTTACAGTCTCGTCAGGTAGGAGTAATAGGCCTAAATGAACGTAGTTACAATACATCCTTTGTTATTATAAATGAGTATTCATCTGCTTGTTGAAGACACCTAATTTGGCGAGCACTTCCCTAGACTTAGAAAGCAGCAGGGGCATGTTCTTGATGCAGTTATCTAGGCCTGTAAGCCGGGGGATACCTAGGCCGGGATTTAAATTCGAGCAAGTTGGATAAAACTAATGAAATCAAAGCATTTTCTCTTCTTTCAAGGCACCGAATAAAAGAATAGCCCCGTATTGTTCAATAACAGGCCAGTTCGAGACAATAACCCTAACTTCTGTGGTGGCTCGCTGGACTTCCTTCAAATTCGAGTTATTTTTAACAGAAGCAGAAGCCACTTGGTTTGTATATGTATTACAAAATTAAAGAATAATCACAAATGTATCTTATTTCTCTTCAAAACTACCTCATCAGATAGGAGACCCAACCCGTCTTTTATATATATCATCACTTGATTTCTTTTAAGAAAGACATTTCAATGGCGATTATGCCATTATAAACGGAGGGATTCAGTTCCAAGTTGGGTAGGTGGAATAATGAAGACTGAAATAACCCACAATAAGGGGATGCCCTAACAGGAAATGGGAGGTGGCTCCACCCACTTCTTAGAAAGACGTGCCTGCACAAAGTCGGAAATAGAGATAATTACACGGTGGGGAAACAAGAATGACCGCCTCGCATATTAGGCCTATGAGAATTCCATTTTGAGAGGTACGGCGGACGTTTGGTGTTGAACATGTCCATACCCTACAAACGAAGAAAGAAAAGAACAGCACTTTTAAGCAAGACTTACCTCAACATAATATTTTAATATCAGTGTTGACAACTGCTGAAATTTTAAACACAAACCTCTACGCCCAACAATCTTTGATTGAAAACAAAAATTTGGCACACTGTTCGACAATAATAATTATCACACACTTTTTTATTTTGCAACTCATTAATATCTGTACATCATTACCAAAAAACTTAAAATTTCCGTATTTACCAGCATGTAACGCTTTGAACATGCCACTTACACCTCAGTACGGTAGATGTAAATGTGGATCTCTTCGAGTTCACTTGATTCCTTTTAAAGAGAGAAATTTTAATGGGGTGGATGGCATAAACTCTATATGCCATGCATTCATTAATGTCTGTACAGTATTACCAATATAATTGTGTGCGCGATTAAAATTTACGTATGTTAATGTCCGGGTTCGATTCCCGGCTCTGACAAGAAATTTAATAAGTTACTGGTGTGAGGGCTGGACTGGGGTACACTCAGCCTCATGAGGCAAAACTGAGAAGAAGAGGTGCGTTCAATTCCCACCTCAACCATCCTAGGAATGTCTTCTGTGGTTTCCCACCTCTTACAAAATATTGCCTAAACACTACCGCAGACGATACATTAACACTGATTATCACTCAAATTCAACACACACATAAGTACACGAGGCTTAAATGACCACGATGTCCTGAACCCCTAATTACAGTATATTAAAAAAAAAAAACTAACAGCGGCCCGAGGTTTTCAACCCTCACTTCAGGCAAATGCCAGAATACCTCCCGAATACTAGACCCTAATAAGTTACCCACTATTAATCACCACAGAAACTCAGGTTAGCAGAAATATTCAACACACACCCAAGATGTCCCTAGCAGCAAAAATGAATCAACAATATGCCAGTGATGACGTAGGCAAACATTTTTCTATGAGACGATAGCTTAGACTATATAAAGAAGAAGTACGCTCTTCAGTGGTACACAGATTTTTTTCTGTTATCTGAAGGTAGTAAATGTCCTCAGTCAAGGCATACACCAACATCTGTATACTAGTCTACTGCAATACAGACGAAAGTTTAATAATTGAGTAAAACGAGTTTTAGCATTTAGGTAATCTGCCCAAAGGGAGGAAATCGTAGGGAAGCGGCTCCTGGTTATGGTTCCCAACATTGGGTTGGTCGATTTCAGAACACCGCACTCAAACCCCGCAGCCTACCATAGCCGTGTGCACTGTAGGAATCAGTATCAATCGCACATTCACTGAGTATGACTAAAGCGCAAGACCGTGGGTTCGAGCTCCACCATAGGTCGTCATGGTTTACCAGGTAATAGGCCTAGTCGGGACGGTACCTTTATAACTTAGTTCACGACCGCTTCCTTTCAATTCCTTGTCGAGTTCCATTCATCTCTTCATGCACTTCAAGTCTCATTAATTGCTCAGCTAGGACTGACGTCAAGAGGGGCATGTACCATAACTTAGTCTAAAGAAAACTCATCTCATCCTCGACCTCCTAAAACTGGAATAATGAGGGTTAGGAATACTTACATACAGAGGCCACCGATTAGTGGCCTACTGGCGATCATTCTCACTGCCATTGTTTGATGATTAGGCCTATATTATAACTAGCGGACCGTGCGAGAACTCTCGCATAAAAGGTTGTATGCGCCCCATGTGTACAGAACACCCGCCCGGCTCTCGTGCTATGCGGGCTGTAAGCAGCACAGTTCTGCCAGGGGCTATCTGGGTTGTGTGCGCCCCATGTCTAGACTAACCGCCCGGCTCTAGTGCTATGCGGGCTGTACGCGACACAGTTCTGCCAGGGGCACTTTTCAAGAAATGCAAGATTTTTCCTATACTACTGAGATGATTTGGAAGATTTTGCTACAAGCCACACCTTGTAGGAGCTTGAGTTTTGTGAAACATACACCTTAGCGTCTGATATAGGCTTAATAAGATTATTGTCTTGTCTGTTAGGTAGTCAGCCCGGAGGCTGGTCGGATCCTCAGAAAGCACCGCCATAGGTTAGCAGAGTTAGCCTATAGCCTATGGGTGGAAACCATAAAAACTCAAGGCAGCGCTAAAATGAGGCGTACTAGGCAAGGCGAGGAGTGAAGTAGTTTGCCATTCCTTTCCTCACAGAGCCAGAGTCAGTACAGGAGTACTAACCCTAAGGTAGAACCTTTCACAGCATCCACAGACACTAGCTGTGCCCTCAATGTCGTTAATCAGCAACACTCATACCTCAGCAGCTTCCTTAACATAATAATAGACATGAATGAGAGATCGGTGAAATGTCACATTTTATTCTAACCTGTGCCAATAGATAAGTGCAAATGTCTTCTTATTTTTATCATAATTATTATTTGAAGGGGCGGAAAAGCGAGGTTATCTGCCCCTACCTTCATGTCTAATACTTCCAGTAATTAAATCAGATAACGCATTTCGACTCAGTTGGAATATGAGGGTGCATGCGAGACCCGTCGGCGTCGTCTCTAAAATTGCAACAATTGAAAGGTAGACTACGTAAAACCTCTATATTATTATTACAATAGAATATTATCATAATCGACAGCGATAGCTACGCTTCCTAAGGGGGCTGGGCAAAGGGGCCAATATATCTGGGAACACAGTAAATGAGTGGGTTTGAACCTCACCGTCGGCAGTCATTGAAAATAGTTTCCCAGTTTCCTACTCCAGGAAAATACCGGGACGATACCTTCAAACAGGCCACAGCCGGTTGCTTCCAACACCCTGCCCAGTTACATTCATCTCAATTAATTTCATCCCTCATTAACTCTTCTCATGAGGATGGCGTCAGGAAGGCCATGCGGTCGTAAAAACCACCCGCCACATAGGAATTCATCACATTTCAATACACAACTACAGCACGGTACTTGATTGTTTGTTGCATCATCTAGCGGATTTGCAATATCATGATCACATATCAAAGCCCTGTGTACTTGGGTGTGTGTGGAATCTGATAACCTATGTCATTGTGATAAGTTAGTTGTAGTAGCGTGTGTGTTTGTAATTAAGGCTAGGATTTGAGAGGAGGCCGTGACCTTGAGACTATGCCGCCATTTGCCGGAAGCGGTAAGTGGAAATCCACCGAAAGCCACTTCTGTTTTGTATCACGATGCTGGATGTACCCCGTTCCAACCCTCAGACCAGAATTAAATGTCTTGACAGAGCCGTGAATCGAACCCAGGAACTTTGGATTCTAAGTCTCTTGACCACATAAGGCGACACAGACTACCTGAAATGAACCATCCGTCTTCCCTTACGTAGCATTAGCCTACTTGTATCAAAGCAAAATGCAACGACTTAATAATTAGCGTATAATATCATTATGATGATAACCCGGGATTGGGGCTCAAAGGGGATCACACTTATCCAAAGACTGGTGTCCAGGTCAGTCTGGGACTCGTGGCCAGCGAGACGACACCCTCAGTCGCTGATTATCATATTATCATGTAGCTACACAATTTTCCTCATAAGGATTAACTTACACCCTATTACAACCCCCACGACTGATCTTATATATCTTGTGGAACCGGCCGCGGAGGTTTCCCCATTTTCACCACCAGGCAAATGCCGGGATGGTTCCTTTCAACAGGTCCACGGCCGATTTCCTTCCAAACTCCCTTCCCTGAACCGTCCTGAAAAGAAAAGTACAGTATATGGCTGCATTAATAAAATAAAATTATAGGCTATAGCATAGTCTACAGTACTGTAGGTCTATCTTGTGGATCCAGGAATAAACCTGGACCTCGTACGTAACAGACAAGCGGGCCAACGCTACGTCACGGAGCCGGCAATTAAGGTGAAGATAGTAGTCTATATTAGGCCTAAAGTTCATTTTTGTGAATTTTTCAGTGTGTAGCCTATTTCAAGTGATTAGCCGATGTTTCACCTTCTACTGTGGATGGCATTATGACTTTCACAATCTCCTCTAGATTAGCGCCAGGTAGGGCATCTGGCAGTAAAAAAATCGCCCCGATAACGTTTAAGGGAAAAACCTAATCTCCGACCCCGCAAAAACGGAAAAATGCCTCCACAGTAGGCGAACGCCAGTTAAACAATTGAGATAGCAATCTTTTTTTCAGAACTAAATAAAAAAAGAAAACAGCCGCGTACGTTAAAAATCATGATGGTTAACTTAGATAATCCGAGAGCATATTAATGTCCTCTCTATCCAACCTTTCTCCTTCCCATCTAGCATTTACAACAAACAATCTACCCATCCCGCAGTGTAGCGGCTTTGCAAAAAAAAAAAAAAAAAAAAAAAAGGAAGGAAGCTTGTAATTTAACGTGACCGTTAATCTTGAGATCATGAGCCACGGGACCTCCTTCACTTCAAAAAAAAAAAAAAAAAAACATCTGGCCTGAGGGCTGGAATGGGGTACACTTAATTCTCGTGACAAAATTGAGAAGTGGTTTTCAATGCTTTCCCACTTCTACTCCAAACAAATGCAGGGATGATTCCTAACTCAATACCACGGCCACCTCCTTCCCAATTTTGCTCAATTACAAATGCACACACTACCACAGACAACACAATAACGCAGGATATGAAACAAATAATACACAACCAAGTACGCGGGGCTGATGGTCACAATGTCGTAGCTCTTAAATGAAAGGCACAACAAAGAACCTTGCAGTTATGGGTGCTAAGACCAGCACTAATTCTTCGGCTACGTAACTGCATCCTATGGATAGGCCTTCTAACATCCTGAGTAGCCTACACAGTAGAAAGAGATCCTACTATAAAAGTTTAGTTGATGCGATGGGTATCGCGAAAGCCGAGAGGCGGGACTCCCAAGACATTTCACATTGACGAAGAGAATGAAGATGATTTGGCTACAGGGTTCAGTGGCATGGCACGTGTCTGCAAAATCACTGGGGCTGAACCTTCATCATCAAGCCTTGACCCTTCCGTGGCCATCACTGCGGACAATGCCTCTTTTCCCTCCAAGCGCTCGGCGCCATCTTTGCGCACGCGTTCTCTCGGAAATCGATACAGCTTCTTCGTCCGCTTTCCCGAGTTCAAATTATTACTCCACTGCGCTTCCCAAGACAAGTTTTTAAAACTTTGTATAACGAGCAGATTCTGATAAAAATAGAATGTCGATCGGGAGGTCTTCCATTCACTTATACCAATACGTGTCTGACGGCAGCGTTAGACCAGGGAAACCGGGAACAGGAACAGAATGCACAAAGATAAACTATTTCGTGTTAAAAAGTTCCAAAATCTTTGTCGAAAATATCATTATACCGCAGAATGAAACAGACCATCTTGTTCTTGGCTGTTAGACATGAGATCCGGGTTTGATTCCTGGCTCTGTCAAGATATTCAATTCTAGTCTGAGGGTTCCAACGGGGGACACTCAGTCTTGTGAGGCAAATCTGAGAAGAGGTGGGTTTGATTCCCACCTCAACCATCCCAGAAGTGATTTTCTGTGGTTTCTCACTTCAACTCCAGGCAAATGCAGAGATGGTTCCTGAATTGGGGCTACGACCGCTTTCTTCCCAATCCTAACCTCAATTACTAATAAGTTACATATAGACTACTACTGCAAATACAACAATAAGACAGGTTATCAAACAAATTCTATGCACACACGCGCGCGTAATAACACGGGGGGGGGGGGGGGGCTAATGATCACGATGTCCAAGCCCATAAATGTTGTTGTTTGAGTCTTAACTCTTTTGACTGGTTTGATGCAGCAATCCATGCTTCCCTGTCCTGAGCTAATCGTTTCATCTCTACATAGCCCTTAAGTAAAGCAACAATAAAAATGCATATTCTGCAGCACAATTAAAAGTAGTAGTGATTTGAAGTCATTCTTTTTCAGTGTTGCGAATACAAAATTATCATTTGCAGCACTTCAGTCGGTCAACACGATTGTGCCCAATGAATGGGCGAGGTCAAGATACAAATAAATGTAAACACACTCCTGGGAAAAATTACATGTAGCCTATTAATTAGATTATCACAATTGGCCCATTAATAATTGTGATAATCAAGGCACTAACACATTTTTAAAAGTAGTTGAACAGTCAACTAGCCTATTCAGCAACTCAAATAATGTAGCCTATGTCAATATTTTCGTCAGCTGTGATTTTATAATGTTATTAATGCAGCCAGTGACCATTTATTTTATTTTCAGGACGGGTGGACCTATTGAAAGAAACCCACGAAAATCATTTTCAGGACGGCCGAGGTGGAATTCGAACCCACGCTCTCCCGATGCCAGCGAGACTCGAGGTACCACGTTAGCACGCTCGGCTACCGCGGCCGGTAGTAGTCTACTGTACTTTTCAACTGTGTGAAATCAATGCCTAGCTCAGATTTTTCGAATGTCACTGGAGAGCTAAAGGTGTTTAATTGAATGCTTGGATAGTTGTTTTTTACGTCCAGGATTACAGGATTACACTAGTCATGCGAGTACAAGTTCCAGAAAACAATTCACAAAAAATACTCGAGGTTGATCCAAGATATTTTGCCTCTAAAATAAGCAACGCAAAACGCATCGACTCGTGAATACGCGCACTGGGTTGAACTACATTATTTACTGTGACACGCCAGTGAGGCATGACCCAACCAAGCCTCAACATAATATGTCATTATCCGATCGACTTGACAATGACGTCATTTCACTGTAGGCCTTCTGTACATGTATTCTGAGAGCTGTACCGATTTTCTCGATATTAAGTTACACACTACAACGTACACCACAGTAACAGAGGGCAGATGTTCTGCCCCGCAAAACATAATTCATTACCAATCACAATACACAGATTATCAGATCACACGCAATAAAACACACAAATACTCGGAGCTATCCCTTACCCCTAATTGAAGCAACAGCATTCCACAATTATCATCTAGGCTTACAGGATGGAGCCGCGTCCTGTATCGGTATCGAAGTTACGTCTGGTGCCCAGAATATTACAAGCATAATTACGCATAGAATGTGCTAAATAAATAAATGATAAATAATTATGTTATCAATAATGTGGTTGCATGAAGCATATTCATAAATGGCGCGGTTTCTCTCTCATAAATGGTTCTTTTCTGAGACAAGAGATGGCAGTCGCAACGACAAGAAGACGGCCTCCAGTTACAGCCACGCATAGCGCCACTATCGAGGTGCCCATTTGACATGCGCAGGAAGATCCAGCATCCTCCTTGAATCTTAGAATTTGACGTTTCGCATAAGTTAGCTCTAATAACTCAACATTATACAATGAAAGCACAGAATATGCGTAAAATAACCCGTGAATATATGTACCCTAATTATAAGCGTGCACTACTCGAACTCAGCGCAGTCACAAAGATTATTTCAAGATCTGGAAACGTTTAAAGCATAATAGCCACTTCACAGAATGGTATAGTTTTAAGCACCACAAGACTTTAAATTCACTATATCACTAAATCCCATGTTATTCCGTCACCAACTTCTTGCACTTCATCACACATTAGAAGAAAAAATGTATCAGTTTAGCGCAGCTCGCCGCACGCGCTAGAGGCTGGCTGATTGCCAAGTAGGTCAAAAGATTGGTTCGACAAGGCCGCGCGACCACGTGCAGTCAGTCACTGAAGTAAAACAGAAATTATATGTTCAGTAGATGTATTAATGTGGCTTACCTTGTTGAAGAGCAAGGCAGGACAAGTACAGAAGGGCAGCTGCTGACTGTTTGCTTGGGACGCTCTCTTCAACACTGCGCAAACCCGCGCGCTCTGCTAGGCCTGCCACCCGACCACATGGATACCGCATTCATCCAGTGCTACGCGCGGTCCCAGTATAGCTCTTCCCTTGCGCCCCACTAGCGCGTGACGTCATGGACACAATTACGTTGTCATTGTCAAGTCGATCGGATAATGACATATGTTGAGGCTTGGTTGGGTCATGCCTCAAGAGTTTTTTCTTGCCCTAGCCTCAGGAGATGTTAATGCTTGTTTGCTGCCCGCACTTTGGTGATGACGTAGAGCCGATGAGTTTCGACAGTAAACAGTAGTGATTCCAAACCAACTTTCACTTTCAGTGAGCTCAATGGATGTATCATTACGTTTATCGAATCAACTTGCAGTCGAAAATCTGGGCAATGAGTAGGTCTATAATAATACTGTAAAAATTCCCATTAATTCTGTTACCTATTCAAACCAGTTATGCGTGGAAACAAACACAGCGAATAGAGTTAGAGGCTCTGACATCGTGGTCATCAAACCAATGTAGTTGGGTGTGGGTGAAATCTGTTTGGTGAGCTGTATTATTTTGGTGTCTGCATTAGTGTGTGTCCAACATAGTGGGGCTACGATTGGGAAGACGACGGCCTAACATTATATGGAGTAAAAGTGAGAAATCACTTCTGGGTAAGGTTAAGAAGGGATTTGAACTCGACCCACCTCTTCTCAGTTATCCTCAGGAGACTGAGTGAATACTCTTTCAACCCTGAGGCAAAGTAGAGAATTGAACCCAGGACATTTTAGACTGGTCTCAATTTATTCTTACTCCTTGGCCACTGAAGGCGATAGAGTGACTGCCGTCACGAAAATAATTTTGTTCAAGCGAAAATGCACGAATATGTTTGAACACCTGGTATAGTGCAAAAGCCCACTTTGCAGCACGTCCTTCGTGTTTTAATGATAATAATGGTATTGGTTGGTTACGGTTCACTCGCATATGCGCACACTCAAATGCCAAATGCCTACGCCAGGATTCGATCTTGCAACTTGAAGCACAGCAGGTGGGAACGTTACCGCTGCGCCACGCAGCCAGCCCTTACCTGCGAAGGTAGACATATGCAACTTGGAACACAAGGTGGGCCAACCACAGAGGACTTACAGGCGTCGCAGGTCTTACTGTAATAATACATAATATTTTCACAAGATCCGTAGTAGCCACATTGAATGAAGACATTCGTTCATCACAAATTAACATCACAAACGCACAAGCAAGAATATTATAACGGCAGCCAAAAAAAATATTTATCAAAGAAAATAAGAAAATACATAGGCCTATGCATTTACTTCCCATAGACCGTTAATGAAAAACTCAGCGACACGCTTACCAATTTTCTGGCGCGATTTACAGTACAGCACAAGTTCGAGTGGGAGATGGGGTGGCACCAGGGCTTGTCTTAACAGAATTGATAAGCCCAGAGAGAAAATTTTCGCACTGTATTGTCGAGGGTTGGAAAACGTTTTACTTTAGTTGGACAGATTACGTAAGAAATACATTTTCAATAACTGATCAGGCGGGCCGGATGAAAGGGTTGAGGTATTTCTAAAAGCCCCAATAGTTGAAAGGGACGTAAAACAAATAACATTATTATTTAGTAGTAGTAGTATGTCGCCTCCGTGGTGTAGTGGTCAGCGTGCTTAGCTATCTACCCGGAGGTCCGAGGTTCGATTCCTGGCTCTGTCACGAAATTTGAAAAGTGGTATGAGGACTGGAACGGGGTCTACTCATCCTCGGGTAGTCCAACTGAGTCGAGGGTGTTCGATTCCCAACTCAGCCATTCTTGAAGTGGTTTTCCGTGGTTTCCCCACCTCGTCTCCAGGCAAATGCTGGGATGGTACTGTCGAATCCGATGTAACAACTGGATCGTAGAACCTGAAAGTCCCCAGCTAGAAAAACCCTCGATATCCTACCAACAAGTACTACATGTAAGGGAATACTCTCATATAAAGATTGCGTTACCGTATGAAAAAAAAAACAACGAAGAAAAAAATGAACTAGCTCAGACGATAAAAATCGAGAATCAAGAAAAATAGAATCTCAAGGCAATGGGACTTCTCTGGGAATAACACCCAACACTGGTCTTCATAACACAATCTTACACAAATTATTATAAATCACAACGTCAACCTTCCAGAAGACAACACTAAATGTATTGAATTGAAGACTGATACAAGAAATATTCCCCTGCCAAAAGAATCAAAATGATATATCCCACGATATGAGCTACGTCGTGATAAAGTTTCACGCTTGCAATGTAAAAATGCACAAAATTAAATTGAAAATACCACAACTGCACGTGGAATTGAGGGTTCTGTTAAGAATAAACAACACTCATACATGAATTTTTACATACGTTTTCAATGATAGACTATGGCAACCATGATGCTTGTGATCATATACATCTACATACAAAAATCGTGAATCGGGTATTTCTGATATCGTTTATACATGGACATATTCCAATACTATTAGCACACAACACATAATCACACTTCATGAATCTAAGCATCAAAATAATTCTAATCCTTTCACAATAATCGGTATCAATATCATTCATCACCGCAACTAATTTTATCATAGTCATCATCATACGTTATGTTTCATAAAAACAGTAAATCTAAGTCAAAATCGGGCCTATTTGACCGAGCAATTAAGCCAAGTTCAAACGTATCTTACGAATTCGTGTCAAATAGTAAATAATAATAATAAAAAGTACTACCATGAGCTCCGCTTATTGATTCTTCTAAATACTAACATGATTCAAAATTAATCCTACCATATATAAATTTTTACTACCATATATGATCATGTATTTCTCGCAGCATCATAATTTCTCAACATAATCTCCACAAATTTTTCATGTCTTAAATCACGACTAAATTCCTTTAAATATAATCACATAATCAACATTCCTTGTAAGGGGCAGATGACCTCGTAGGTCCGCCCCTTAAAACAACAATAACTAACTAACATTCCTTGTAATATCTTATAAATACAATACGTATATGCTTCAATAATTTCATTACCACTTTTATATCAGATACAGCTTCATTATACCTTCAAATATGTTTTAAAGAGACATGCTACAAATTCTTATGTTACTCAACAATTTTATACTTCAGTTAGATTTCATTTTGTTAAATACATGTTTTATTATCATTTCGTTGATTTTCATGGCTATAATGTTCAATAATACTTTTCATTATTATTTAATAATGATACAGTTGCCTTGAAGTGGCGGTGGGGCTTGCGTGCTGTAACAACCTCGAGAGCTATGCCGGCGGTAACATAGCTACTGGTAGGGCCTCCGATGCCGGACATGTCTTTGTGAGGTAGGAGCCAGACTAGGAGGGATACCCTGGTCCTCCAGGTTGGGGGCTAGGCGTAAGGCTAACAACCTTACCCTGTAAAAAATTTCTTGTTCAGGAACGCCAACAGTATGCCTCGGACTCGGATGGAAATAGTGGAAACAGACCTAAGCTTGTTATTAAGGATTTGAGATTTGGTTCATGGAATGTAAGAACACCAGGAAAAATGGATTTAGTTACCAAAGAACTAGAAAAGTATAACATAGATCCAGTTGGTCTACAAGAGACAAGATGGCCATTAAATGACCAAATTAACTCCAATAGCTATAGACTACCCTGTACTATAGTGGCTGTGATAATGGAAGTTACCATGCGGGTGTAGGAATTGCCATACAAAGAAATTTTTAAACACCTTAATTACGTTTGACCCAGTCAATGAAAGAATGTGCTACATGCGATTAAAAGGAAAGTTTCATAATATTTCTATAGTATGTTTTTATGCACCCACTGAGGATGCAGAGGACGATGTTAAAGACTCTCTCTATGATAGTTTAGACCAACTGATGACAACCCTACCCAGCTATGAGATAAAATTGTTTTTGAGAGATGCAAATGCAAAAGTTGGTAATGAAGAAATATGGAAACAGTACACAGGAGGCAACACCCTTCATGCTATTTCCAATGATAATGGACAAAGGCTAATCAGCTTTGCTAGTGCCAAAAACCTTAAAATTATGTCCACCCACTTCCCTCGAAAATATATTCATAAAGCAATATGCGTATCACCTAACGGCATAACAAAAAAAAAAAAAAAAATGACCATGTTTTAGTGGAAAGTAGACACAAAAGTAGCATCGTAGATGTAAGAAGCAGGAGAGGTGCAGTATGTGGAACAGATTCAAACTTAAACAAAAACTATGTACAGTCAAAAGAGTGAAACAAACTACAGCTCCAAAAGTTAATATAAAAACGCTTACTGATCAAACCATAAAATATGATTTTAAACTGAAGCTAACCAACAGATTCCAAATCATAGACCAACAAGAATCAGAACAAACGATCGAGGGAAAATGGAAAAAAATAAAGGATTCTATTACAAAAATCGCCGAAGAAGTTGTAGGCTATCGAGAGAACTACCACAATGTTTGTGTAGGATGTTATTCCTTGTAGTGATTTTGGTTGGTTGGTTCCTTAGTTTAGGGGCTGCGACAACGCTGTCATGTAGCCCCGTGTACTTTGGGTGTGTGTAGAATCTGTCTGATAACCGGTGTTAATTGTGATGACTGCATTAGTGTGTGTATCTGTTTTAATTGAAGTAAGGACTGGAGACATTCAATTTTTCCAAGTAGTTCCTACTTTTGCCGCCAAACGCCACCGTCAACGACTACTAGGCCTAGTTCAGAACTTAGCTACTAGACGCCACCGCAGTCGGCTCTTGACAACGAACGTAGCAACCTAAGAGCGTTGTTTACATTCTTAACCTATACAATTTAGTTTCACACATGTGTAATTAGTGGAAAGTTCTTTAACATGCCATCAATCTATGACATGGGACCGCTGGCTTTACTTTCCCTCCGAAGGAAGACAAACTGAGGGATTTTTAACGCTCTAAAAATATCCGACTGTTTCGGCCGGGTTTGAACCCGCTATCTTGGGCATAGAAGCTCAGCATGCTACCAACTACGCCACCGAAGCCGCCTGTAGTGATTTTGTGAGTGAGCTTGGTGAGATGTTCTTTGTAGCTCAGAGTTTTGTCCAGGGTGACTCCTAAATATTTCGGGAAAGGGTTGTGCTTTAGTTTATCACCAAGGAATAAAACAGATGGCTCGTAGTTTGCGAGTCGGTTGCTAAGATGGAAACATGAAACCTCAGTCGTATTAGAAGCGCTTGGGATCAATCGCCAAGACTTGAAGAATGTAGCCATTTTGTCCAAGTGTGCTGAAAGAATGCCTTCTCCATCCTCAAAATTTCTGCTTTAAGCTATCAGTGCAATGTCGTCTGCATAGATAAACTTAGTAGCTGAGGTTGATGGTAAGTCATGGATGTAGAGGTTGAAGAGAACTGGGGCCAATACTGATCCCTGTGGCAAACCGTTATTTAGTTTTCTTTTACGACTTTTAGAATCACCTAGGAATACTACAAACTCTCTCTCACAGAGCATGTTGGAAAAGTAGGTTTGCAATTTCCAAGCAGGGAATTACTTCCAGCACTTTAAGAATTAGTCCTTAAAGTGCTGGAAGTAATTCTAAGGAGCTCAAGTTGTTGAGTCAAGTGACAAGGATCTCATCTTCTCAGTAGTTATACAGGTTAATAACCTAACAGTTGTTAACGTGTATAAACCTCCTAGCATCAGTTGGCCTCCTAGCATTTTGCCAAACTTCAGCCATCCCTGCATTTACACTGGAGATTTTAACAGCCATCATACCAACTGTCGATATGACACTGTTGATGACGACGGTGAGGCATTATCTCAGTGGGTTGAAATATCTGATCTGCACCTAGTTTTTGATGTGAATGACAAGGGTACTTTCCATTCTGCTCGCTGGAGAAGAGACTACAACCCTGACCTAACTTTTGTGTCCAAGGATTGCTTTGATCAGCCTCTCAGTATCACACATACAATATTGTCGAGTTTCCCAAACAGCCAGCATCGACCAGTTCTGTTGGAAGCAGGTATGAAGAACATAATCCTCCTACAATAGTGTCTATCAAAATCCTAATCCTATAATTTCTTCTTCCTAATACCAGAAGTCTTCTTCCTAACAAATTCTACTTCCTACTACCAGAAATCTTCTTCCTAACAAATTCTTCTCCCTAACGCATTTCTTCACAACAACAAAAATCGAAAAAGTCGAAAATATTCGTGATCCAAAATATGGCGAAATATGAAATGAGTAGCATATCTACACCATATTCCAATTTAAATAGAGAAAAATGGCGAAATGGCAAACTCCAATATACCTCAAACTGCTACTACTAAAATAAAATCTTCTTCTCTACCTTGTGCTGAGTCTTGTGGAAATTGCATATTCGAAAATACACAAAAGTCTCATTCAAAACGGAACTGTGGTTCTGCACACCCATCTGCCTCTCCTGATCTCGAACCCCTCCCTCTCGTTCCTTCGAGGATTGTGGATTGCAGCTCTCAGATTCCGGGTTCTCGTTCGTCCATCTCTCTTGTTTGAAGAGTCTTTTAACTTTGTAGTAATATTTCCTTTTTGAATTGGATTGTGGTTTGACCTCACTTCCTCCATAATTTTGAAATAAGTAGTTATCAAACTCGTTAGCGTCGTTGATTACTCTTGACATTCTCAGTTACCGGTACTTCATATGTTGTGTTCCTTTAACTACTCATCGCCGTAGATTAAGAGATTTAGTATAATGCGATAATATTCCTCCTGACTTCACGTAGTATAACATAGTGAAATGAAGTTGTGGACTGATTTCACTGAAATGCTTTATCATAAGAATGGATATTCTTTTAACTTCAAATATAGTTGATACTTTTAGCGAGTTCTCAAAATGTTCGTGTATGTTTCAAAAGAATAGGATAGTTTGGAGTACATCTAAACCGTGCTAGCTGATATTCACTGATTCGGAGCAATGACGGGAAGAAAACATAAACTACACTTATTATACATTTCCATTCTTAGACTCTATGTTTTCAAAGAATACAAGATACAAAGAAATTCTTCTTTCCGTCCTGGGCCCACTAACATGTTTACATTTTTTCATTCACAATACACCCACATCACTCTCCCCCCCCCCACCAGTCATGATATTACATCTGCGAAGCGCACAGGGAATTTAATAACACGTCCTGATCTGGTAATTTTGTGAGGTATTGGGTCGCACTTACTTGGGACAGATAGCTGTGGCTCTGTCATTTCACTGTTACTGTCCTTCAAGCTAAATACTGGTTTTAGCCTGTCAATTGAAACGTTTGTTTAACTTATCCTTAATCATCAGAGTGAAGAATTTTGGTGTGCGCTGAACGACTTCATATGGACCTTCATAAGGTTGTGTGAACCCAGTCTTGATTCTGTCGACTCTTACAAGCACATTGTTGCACTGCCTGAGGTCTTTATGGACGAATGGTGTTCCTCGATTCTCGTGATGACTATCAGCTGGCTTGAGATGCTTCATCTGCTTCTTAAGGCCGGTGACGAATGTTGGCAATTCTGCATCTGTCTGGAGGTCAGGTGCTTCAAAGAAATCGCCAGGTAGTTTTAGGGTTGTCCCGTATATACAACTGTTGAGTTAGCTTCTTCACGAAAAACACAACGAAGACCCATTAGGATAGTTGGAAGTACATGAGTCCACCTTGCTGTTGCATGGGCACGTATTGAGCTTTTCAATGTGCGGTGAAACCTTTCTATCTTTCCATTAGATTGAGGATTTTAGGCAGTTGTCTTTGTTAGTTGACAATCACAAATCTTGGCTAGTGCACGGAAAAAACTTGATTGAAATTGCATTCCCTGATCTGTCACTATTTGGCGTGGAACTCCAAATCTAGTAATCCAGGAGTTGAAAAATGCTTGAGCTATGGTTTCAGCTTGTGTTTTTCGGAGTGGCACGACTTCTGTCCAATTCGTGAATCTATCGATACATGTAAGGCAATGGGTGAATTCATCCGAGGGTGGTAAAGGACCAATGAGGTCAATATGAACCACCCTGAAACGTTAATTCACACTAGGAAACAGTTCAATGGGTGCTTTGGTATGCCTAGATATTTTACTCTTCTGACAAGATATGCATGCTTTTGCCCATTGTTGAACGTCTTTCCACAAGTTTGGCCAAACAAATCTGGAAGATATAATGTGCCCTTGCAAGCAATAAATACGCGATCGAAGTCCGCTAGCTCAATAGGTCGTTCGGGGCATGGTACATTCTCCCACTCTATGATTCAGGTATCTTGGATCAAAGGATAAGGATAACACTCAAATAAATATCAAAATCAAAATACAAAAACTATTTAATATAACTCAAAATTAGGCGCAACAAAAACAAAACTTTACAAAGATAAATTTTACACTTGTCCTTAAAAGAACAAGGAAACATAGGAACTTATCCTTAAAATACCTATAGTTAAGGTTCCACTGAACCTGAAAAAATATCAACTAACAGTCACTTCCATAAAGCACTTCCCTTAAACTGCACATATGAGTTCCTTGTGTTAACATTTTCAAGATTGTACATGGTCAAATCACACTTTTTACTCCCTTATTGGAGTATTACTTTACTGGGCTAATTATTTATAATGATAATAACAATATTACCATTTCATTGGGTCCACATGAGCTTTTAATTATCATCTCACTTCATACAATTCTACTACTTTGCATCGTCTGGGAAGAATTCGTGCACCCCTGGAGCCTTGGAAACTACTGAATAAATCAAATTAGGACAAACTCCCCAGGTTGTCATAAGATTTCCACAAACTCGGGAACAATATTTATGTTGTTTATCAAACAAAGGGGTTTTTACCATAATATCCATAGCGATTATATCATTATTAATACGGTTCTGAACGATACTTGGCAAGAATAGTAAATATAAATGGATCTCGGCGCTAAATACTAGATCATCTCAAATGTTTATAATTTCTGTAGACCGCATGAACACATGGGGCTATTCTTGACCTACCACAATATTTGAAAGCGACCCTTCTCGCTTGTCAAGACACTTAGGCTGATTTATGAGTGGAGCCGCGCGGTCTGACCACTCTGACGGGATTCTTACAAGGCCAGTAGGCTCCATGTATATTTCTTTCTTAAACTGGAAAAGCAACACGATTGTTTCTTTGAACTTAGATTATGCGGCTAATAATATCCGTTCATTTGCCTCAGATGAGAACAATAATTGTGGACCTTGGCGGGTATGAGATTAACACAAACAATAATAAAGGGGCTTTCGAAGCAACTGAACATGAGTTCATATCTGGCCGGGCCCCTAGGCAAATTCCATTTTGGGAGGACTTAGGACCTTTATAACGGAGCGAGGGCATTTAATACCAATCCTCCTTAATTAGCGACTTCCGGGCGGCATAGCACGGTCCCCTGAGCGTAACATAATATTAATTTCAGCACCCTTTCAAATTTGCTTTTAGCAACTACACCCCACAATTAATTACTTCCTGGCATAAGATCACGGTTTTCCTAGCGTGAAAAATTAAATAAACACGCTATACTAGCGTCAATTACAATAGTATTTACGTGATGCCCTTCAAGTAAGATGATTTACTTCTTAACAATTATTTAATCTCCGTCTATTGTACATTATTTGCCTTTTGTAATTTAATTCTTGACATTTCTTTAACTAGAACACAATAGTTCAACACTAATTATTATTATTTCAAGGAACCTAACAGCTTCCATAATTCATTATTACTGAAAATTAATTTAACAATGAATTCATTCATGAGGTTTTACCTTCTATTCTTGCTTTTACAAACTTTTACATTATCATTTATTTTATTGGTATTCCAAATGAATACAACTCCATTGAGTATTTATTTAACACAATTAATTGGTTAATTTCATAATTAAATTATCGTTCAGAAACTCGTATATTTCATCATACACACTGTATTCACATATCCCTGTTTTATAAGAGAATACTTTCTCCATATGATTTGATAAACGAATTCTCCCAAGAAACAAAACATAATCAAAATATGTTACTTACATGACTTCCAGAGTTGCTCGCCCCGGATCCCAATGAATCGACTTTTCCACCGACATATTTGGGCTTAAGCTGTCATCCCACTCATTATGAGACAAGTTATACACACTGATTCTTCCTTAAACTTATACATTTTACATACACTGATAACCTCTGCTTGAGGAAATACACTCATAATTTCGCATAGCACTTAATAACACTATAACATTTATAAAAACACTTGAAAATATTCCTTATACTTGAAAAATATTTACATATACAAATTTTCACTTCTGGCATGAAATAATGCCTTTCACACACTCGTGCTACAAGTTTTCCTTCTTTCCTCCTCCGAGGGTGTGGATACTAACGTCACCTCCCTAGATCTAACTCCTAGCTGGGTTGTTTGAAAGTTTCATTCGCAGCTTCCCGCAACTGGTAACGGATAATTATTTCCTAATCTGGCTTCTTTTAGCTATCGGCACTCCGTGAGCAATTGCACGATACTATTCTCGTTCGATTGGCAAGATCCTGTCTTGCAGAATGTCTATGCTTGACGTTAGTCCTAGAGTCACTGTTTATGGTTACTAACGCGCTCTAATAATGTTTTTGCTTTCGTCCACGTTTGGACTTTGTCCCTGAGTACTATCGTGTTCTACTCGTGGAACGTTTTCCAAAGTCTTTCCTTATTTGACGTGGCAGTAACTGCCCTTACTTCAGATTTCTCTGATCTATCGTCACTTGGGCACTAATCTCCTAAGCACAGGAAGATTAGGCTGTTATCCTACGTTCGACCCTGACACGGTTCTTTAACGCAGTTGGATAAATTAGAGTTTCAATGCTCTTTTAAAGTCTCGTTCACTGTTGAGATGTTTCGGTACTGTCTTCGTTAACTGATTCTATTACTGTTCGTTTTCTAAGGCTTTACAACGCCTTCGTCGGCTGAATATACTTCTTGGTCAAAGTACAATACTTTGCCAATGTCCCAAAGACTGTTTATAAACGTTCGTAGCACGACGATAAGTTCCTTCCATCGGGAATCACGAAGACTGAATGTGCGGTGACGCAGCACGACCCTACACGGTCTGATGAAAACTGCATACTGAATGACTGTTGATCCAGCGTGAAGCGCCTCTGCGCTCACTGTAGACTGAATGTTGTTTGAAACAGTGTGACCTCCTCAGAGGTTCACCAAGACTGTATCATTACCCGTGGTTTAACGGCCTATTTATTCGAATCCTCTAAAAATAACCTAGTTTCACTCCTTCTCAAAACTAATTTCTGAAATAAACATCGTACGTTTGTGAAAAAATTATCTACTTGTTGCTCACTATCTTAAAGTTTCAGTGATACTAAAATTTTTAAAAATCGATCGTGACAAAGTACTTATAAAAATTAAAAGGTGCTCCTGTAGTATGTTGGTGTAAGGTCTTTTTGTCCCTCTCTCTGAGCCGTTCGCTAACTCAACCCACCATTACGTAGTGCCTACTCATTGTTTCTATTCTGTTCACTTATTACAAATTTTTAGACTTCTTAAATTTCTGAATTCCAGGATGATTAACATTTCCGATGAGTTCTTTGATGATTTTTGCGTGTTTCTTGCCAATTCCAGTATTACACCACAATTTCTGGTCCCGCCTCTCAAAAAGTGTTGCCGTTTTATCGTAGAGTCAGAACTTCCAAGTGATTCCCCTGTCTCTTTGTAGCGATGGAACTTAACATTGCATCTTCAAACGCAAGCAACTTTAATCACGTAGGCTGGATGATCTCATACAAGGGTTGCGTGTAATAACTCAGATAGCGCCTTATCGTCCCTGAGTCACGCATAGATGATCTCAACTCACCATCCAGCTGGCTTGAAACTGTACTGAAATTCTTTAGATTCTCTTCCTGTCTTTTCTTAAAAGACCATGGATTCGATCCTTGTGCCACCCAAATGGGCACAAATCTCCCCTCCTTAGTTAAATAAATTTTCGCAATTGTGAGGAAATTGATTTATATTATTTTCCAAAGAAAATTTCATTTATTTCGGTATCGAATCCATCCTCTCATCTCACAGTCTCTTCTGGTTCCCTTTTTCTAGGATCCCTTGGTGATCCTGGTTTCCTAATTTATTAGTCATATCTGGTAAATTTGTTGAACGGGGTCGCCCTGTCCCTACCCGTTCTCCATCTTCATTTCTTCTGGACCATTTTGTCCTAGGAATTACTTATTCCTTACGGGTGCGGTCTATCCCTACCCGTTTCCTCATTTCATCATTCTCTTCCCTTAAGATACAATTTTCCTTTTCAATCTGCTCAATAATTTCCTTAGCTAAAATACGTTTTCTCGAGCTTACATTCGCACTCGAATGGTTGCCGTTTTCTCTCACGATCCTTGCCGTGATTCAATTCACTCCTATTGGTCATCAGAGTTGATTCTTTTCCTTCGTCCTTACTTTCTATTTCCATAACCAGGGCTTGTTCGTTTACTTCATCGAAGTCTTCAGGAGGGTAATATACTTTTAAATTTGCCGAATTCATCGTTAACTCATGATTCGTTTCACAATGCTGTATTCTATATGCATTGTTTCGTAGATCCCTTATAATTCTCTACGGGCCATGGTACGTTTTCTGAAACGTTTTGCACACACGGTTCCCTGGATCTGAAATGGCTGGTCTTTTCACTAATACCATTTTCCCAACTAATAATGGTCGATGATGCTTCTTATGCGTATTCCTTTTTTGCCTCCTTTCGGCTTGAGCTTGTAAATGCTCGAAGGCTCTCCTAATTCGAACGTCTCTTCCAGGCTGAGCATCTGTTGGTCTCGGTATGACCTGACTCCATGGTCTCTCAGGCTGTTCATTTCGATGCAAGGTTATGGGTATCTCCCCAGTAGCTTCGTGTATTGTATTATTCATACAGAATTCAATAATGTCGAGGATGTCGATCCATTTCCAATTTTCTTCAGCGCAGTATATCCTACAATACTTGGCCGTTTCCATCATGACTCTCTCTACGGGATTTGCCTCAGGATGGCGAATACTTGATAGTATTTGACGTATCCCAAGTCTCTCTAATTCCTGGCTAAATTTATATTTGTAAAGCAACTACCGTGATGCGATAAAAGGTTCTCTGGTTTACCCAGAATAGGTATCACTTTTTCTTTGAGTCGCTTTGGAACTTTTTTTGGTACTGGTCTTCTGTTTGGGAGAAAGAACAACCATCTTTGAGAAGACATCCATAGCCACCATTATGTGTCCGTTTCCCCTCCTAGCCTTCCGCAATGGTCCAAAATTGTCGATCGATGCAATTTGACCTGACCTTCGGGTAACAGTGGTATCGGCTTCTGTCTCATCAAAAACGCATTTGGTTTAATTTTTTGACATGTATGACATGTCTTCAGCACATCCCTTACAGTCTCTCTCAGTCTTGGCCATACAAATACTTCCTTCAGCATTGAGACTGTTTTGTCGACTCCCATATGTCCAAAGGACCTATGGGCTAACCATACTGTTTTTCTCTGCAAAATGGCAGGTTTAACGATTCACAATCGAGTATGGTCAAAGACCGCAAACATATGCAATAATCCATCATTAAAATTGTAATCTTGAGCTATCTTGTCAGCCTCGATATAAGCTGGTGTTTCTCTTACTAATTTCCCTTCAAAATAAGATATGAGCATATTCATCCATGGATCTTCGCGTTGTCGTTGTCCTATGTTCCTAAGGTCCTCTAACGTACGCTGATCTCTATTTTCCAATTCTATAGCCATTACTTCCTCTTCTGTGGACTCTGGCTGTCTACTTAAGTAGTCTGGAACAATATTTTCTTTTCCTGGACAATACTCTGTATTCACATCAAACTGCTGAATGTATAAAGCCCAACGCATCAACCTTTGACTAGACAAATCCGTCTTCATTAAAAAGGTTAAGGCTTTATGGTCTGTCCTTAGTGTTATTGGAAACCCATATACAATCTTCCGCCAAAATTGCGGAGCATGCAATATCGCTAACAGCTCAATCTCGCTGATTGTATAATTCTTCTCATGTGGTTTTAGTATTCTACTAGAGAAAGCTAGATAATGTTTCCTATCATGGTTTTCTGGAACCTCCTGATAAAGCATCACTCCTATTCCAACTTGGGATGCATCAGTCTGAATTATAAATGTCTCATTAAAATCAGGATACCCTAGCTTCACCTAGTTTAAGAGCATTTCCTTGGCCTCTTTAAATGCTTTTTCAGCTTCCTCCGTCCACTTCCATCTGCCACCCTTCTTCAGAAGGTCCTGCGATGGCGCAACTGTGGTAGTGTATGACGGGCAATGTCCTGAGAAAAATGCGATTAATCCCAAAAATTGACGGACATTTTTCACCTTCAGTGGTCTTGGTTAGAATATGTTAAACAGATTGCTTCGGATGTAGGGTGTGGTAGCTATGTAGAGATGAAACGATTAGCTCAAGACAGGGAGGCATGGAGAGCTGCATCAAACCAGTCAAAAGACTGAAGACTCAAACAACAGTGGTCTTGGAAAATTTCTTATTGACTCTAATTTGCACGGATTTGGTTTGCCACCCTGTTTGTCAATCACGTGTCCCAAAAACGTGACTTGTATTTGACAAAAGTACGATTTCTTCAAATTAATCTTGAAGTTAGCCCTCCTTAAATCTTCAAGTAATTTCTGCAAGTTCTTTAAGTGTTCCTCTACATTTTCTGAGGTAAGCAATATGTCATCTACATAACGGATGGTACAATCCTTTACTTCCTCCGACTGGTTGCGATCTAGTGCCCTTATTAGTGCTGATCCTGCTGTCTTCAATCCAAATGGACATCTCTCAAAACAATACGTTTGTTGGTCGAACTGAAATCCAGTTAGATTTTTCTATTCTATTCGAGATGATGATACGAAGAAGTCATGTCTATATTCGTAAAAAAATTCTTTCCCTTAAATTTCCTCAGTATTTCCTTAATGGGTGGTGCTGAATCATTTTCTGGTATGATCTTCGCATTCAAATTTATTGCGTCTAAACACACCCTTTCTAAGCTATCCGGTTTATTCACTATAACTAATGGGCTGACATATGGTGTTGCCATTTTCTCTATAACCCCTGCATGTGTCATTTCCTGCAGTGTTTTCTTCGTTTGAGTATAATGCTTCTCTGCTAGCGGGTATGGTTTTTGTCTGAATGGAGCCCAATCCTTAACCTGAAATGCGTATTTAATGTTCTGGATCTTTCCTGGCTTGGAATCGAATACATCCTTGTATTTTAATAACAGTTCCTTCAACAATTCTTTGTCATCTGGCGTAAGCTTGGCTTCTTCAATCTTTTCTAACAGGTTGGCATCAAACTCTGTTTCTATACTATCCTCAAGTTCTATATTCAAAACCTCAAGTGCCTCTTCTGTAGCCCTATAACCTTCCTCGGTTAATTCTCCTATATGCCACACCTGTTCGTCTGTTTTTGTCTCTTGCTCATGTAGTACAATATTCTGTTCGTCCACATCCTCTTTTTGAATTTTAATGCAGTTTTGCGCTAGGTCTAGTATGACCTTGTTCTCATGGATAAAGTCAATACCCAAAATGATATTATATGGTAATTGACTCACCAGCAAAAAGCATTGCTAAATTTCAGTATTTCCTATTCTCATATCTATGTATACCTGAATTTTGCATGTTAGGGATTTTTCTGGAATAATTCCCTTAATTTTTACACTCGATGTAGGGATTTTTAATAACGACCTCTAGTCTCTAATTCATTTAGTAAGCTCTGTGTGATCAAACTCACAGTCGATCCAGTTTCTACATGGGTTGGTTTTTTAGTTTTGGCACCAATGCTTCAGTGCAAAGTTGCAACAATGTCGGGCGCTGCCACTTTTACCGACGGTTGCTGCCCTGCATCCCCTCCCTCAGAGCACATGACCTCCCCGTCCTCACCACCGCTCGTGCTCAGTCGTGCCTGTTAGATGAGTAGTGTGAGACCAGCGCTCACGAAAGACAGTCGCAATGTTTTCAAAGCAGGAGCAGAGAACGTGGATAAAAATTCAGTCTGCTAGGGTTCCCAGTGCTAAACAGTGTCACCGAGGATTGCAGGAAGCGTGCGGTGCAGCTGCGTTACCGTTCAGAACGGTAGGAAGACGGGTTGCAGCCTTTCGAGATGGGCGCGAACGTGTGGAGCACATGCCTCGATCTGGTCACCCACCAGTAAGTGATGACAATGTACAGATGGTGTCCGCGTTAGTAAAGGTGGATCGGAACGTAACGATTCGTCCATTAGAGCAAGATACCGGACTGGCGCATTCAACTGTCCTCCACATCCTGAAGGGCTTACTGAAAATGAGGAAGATTGCGTCCAAATGGGTTCCTCATGACTTAACCGACATGCTCAAATGGCTGCGATATGACGCTTGTCGTATGCACTTGCAGCGTTTTGAGCGCGAAGGAGAGGCCTTCTTATGGCGTATCATAACCATTGACGAGACGTGGGCCAGATCTTATGATCCACAGTTAAAACGCCAATCGAACGAGTGGCGGCACCACGGATCACCACAGAAACAAACAGTTCGACCAACCTCCACCAATGTGAAGGTAATGTTGATTCTTGCCTATGATGCGGCGTACTATTGTTCGTTTCTGCAAGACCATCTCCGAGGAGCTCGGAGAAGGAAACGGTGCCACCACATGGTTACACTGTCCATCGTTCTGCATGACAATGCTAGGGCACACACAGCAGGCGTTGTGTTGGCATTGTTGGATCGCTGGGGCTGGGAGGTCCTCTATCACCCACCATATTCTCCCGACATCAGTCCCTGCGATTATGATCTCATCCCGAAGATGAATATGACAAGGCGCGGGGAGCGCTTCTATACCATTGAAGACGTTAAGCAGGCTGCCGAGCGCTCTCTTCGTACCATCAATAGATTGGGCAGTGCCAACGGGATCCAACGACTTCCCCATCGCTGGGAACGCGTTGTACGCAACGGTGGGGACTACATCGAGGGCCTGTGAAACTTGGAACCATCTAAGTGAGTTATTAATCCAGTTATAACTAAGGTGCCAAAACTAAAAAAAACAACCCATGTATTAGAGCTCTGACCAACAACCCTTCTATCCTCACCATAATAATAGGTAATTCTCTGCTTATGTGTTGAATTCCTTTGGCTTCTTCTTTTATTAATTCATCTGGTCTTGCTATCCAGTTCACAATTTCAACCCCTCCCAGCACCTGGTATGTTTCCACTCTGACCAATTTAAATTTGGAGTTTTTTGTCCTGAGGGTCACTCTTTCCCTCATCCCGTAATTGGGCTTGTAACTCCAAGCTTTGAGCTCCGTCGTGTCGGTCGGGTGATTTTCGGTTCTTTATTGCCTCACTCCAACGGAATTTCTGCTGTTCAGGTTCGTCAGTTCGTTCTTCCATGTAACGTAGATTCTCCTGATATCTTTCCTCAATCTCATCACGATATTCTTGGCTCCTGTCTTCGGGCTTATCGTTTCTTCTTGGGTGACTTCCCCAATATCTCCTTTTGTCTTGCCTCTGATTATTATTATACGGTCTATTTTCTTGTTTTCTATATCCCGTATTTCTAGGATTTCTACCTCGATATCCTCCTCTATTGTAGGGTTGTATTCCCCTTGACTCATGGTGTCCGTATTCTCGACCAAGCCTACACGTATCCTTGCTGGTAGATTTATTCACTGTAGGGGGTTTCTCCCTATCGTCATGCCTACTGGCCATGTGTACCAGTTCAGTATGCCTATGCTGTCTTGGAGTCTCATGTGCGGTGGTCATATCAAGTTGACGCGGCACACTCTCCACTTCCACGGCGCTTCTTGCTTTGGATGAGATTAACAGCCTCTGTATCTCACACGGAAGTTGTCTTGCAATGGCGGCACACAAATCGTTTTCTGCTGGAGCAATGTCGAGTTCTCTGAACTTGCTCAACTGAGCGGTAAAGAATTCAGAGTATTTAGTGGGAGTGTTGGTTCAATATTTTATAGAGTACAGGTCTAGGCGTAGATTTTCCTGCACATCCGCTGCCCAATATCGTTTCAAAAATGCTTCCCTAAAGCCCTCGACCGTGTCAAAGGTGTATCGGAAGCTCCTGTACCACGCAAGTCAATCGCCTGCTAGTAGTTTTTCAATCGCTCTTAATCTCCGGTCCTGAGGTATTTTCATTTCATTCAAATATTCAGCTACTTCCTTCAACCAATATTTAGATGTAATGGACATGTTATTACCCGTGAATTTAACTGGGCGGTCCTCATTAGACTTAATTATATTAATTATTTGTCCATTCGTTTGATTAGCATATGGGGTTGACATTGCCATAGGATATCCTGGGATTTTATAGGGGCTCTCCCCTCCTAAATCCCTATCGTTACTAGTGCCTTGGGTATCTGAGTCTACCCATACTGTTTTCTGGATGTCATTCTGACTTTCAAACTCCAGTTTCCTTTCTCTCCTGGCACTTTCTTCTTGTGACATTATCTGAACCTCCATCTGACTATTTTTCTGCTCTGTCCTTTCCAGACGTGAACAAAATTCATTTTCAAACTTTTCCGGTGTCTTCCTACTATTTTCTGCTTCTTGTTTAATTTGGATTTTCTCTTCCCTGAAGCTACCCTGAATCTGAGCGAGTTTTTCATCTACCTCTTTCTTGATGACTAGGACCTAGTTTTTCTATAACTTCTTGTTTGATTTCTTCCCTAGCATCCATTTCCTTTTGAATTTTCTTTACCTTTTTATTCATCTTTTCCTGTCCGTCAGAAATCTCTTTCCTGATTGTTTTGAGCTCTCCCTGTGTTTTCTCTTGGTTATTATACAATACTACTAGGTCACTCCTAACTTGATATATTTCAACGTGAGTTTTTCGTACTTGGGTTTTTAAAGTATTAATTGTTTCCTGTACTTCGGTAATCCCTTCGTTTATTTTTCCTATTTCGAGAAAATGCTCCTCGCTATTTGCTTTCCGCAGCGTACTTTCATCTTTGAGACTCCTTTCGTATTGGCCTAACCTCTCTGTTAACTTCGCCTCATGCTCCTTTAAACTTCCATCTACCTGCTCGATAAAATTCTCAAATTGTTGTTTCATTCTACTCGCATCAGTTTGACTTCGAAATTTCATCCCTTCAATTTCGCTCTTAACTGCTCCGAACTCTTCCTCGAGCCCTATCACTCTATTCTCGACTCCGATAAACCTGTTTCCCAAAGTTTCAAGACTGTTCTTGATTTCATCCCGGGATGCCTGACAAAGATTCATATTTGATTCAATTTCCTTTTTAAACTCATCTTTGTTAGTTTGTAGCTGTATCTGCACTCCTAGGATTTGGCTTACAAGATCATTTTTACATTCTTCTACATTATCTTTGCACTGTACCTGCATTTCCTTCAATTTGTCTTCCATGGTACTAAACTTAGCTTCCAGGGAATCAAATTTAGTGTCTATTAGCCTACTTTTGATTTTTGCAAAAAAATGAAAGTAGACTTATGAGATCAACACAGGGCGAAAAAAGTGTGTCTGTGTGTGTGTATATGTGTGTGTGTGTGTGTGTATGTGTGTGTGAGTCTCTGTGTGTGTGTGTGTCTGTGTGTGTGTGAGTGTGTGTACTCTGAATGTCTGTCCCCCCTATCAATTCGAACACGGTGAATGCGAATTGAACGAAATTTGGTACAAAGGTAGCACTAGCAAAGGACACCTCAGTGTCATGTTTTATATCGCCGCCATCTTTACTAAAACTGAATGGCGGCCACTCAAACGTTCAAAACGTAAAATCAAATAACGACTAACCAAATCATCCGATCTCTACCAAATTTGGTAACAACATACCTTCGTATAGGATGCGTCTTGTGACCAAACTACAAGGTCGTCCGCCAGACCATTTCAGGATGGCGGCCGTGCGAATTATGCAAACTTTATAATCCATATCATGGGACCCACCAGTTCCGATTATCGAGCCGAGAATCGTTTTAACTGTTCTAAAGGAAGAGGCACGTTCGAAATTAAAAGTTTATTTTGTAATACTATAGTGCAGACGTGATTTTAAAAAGCTGAGCCGATTCAGTAATAAGACAAGATGGCAGCGGATATCTTGTGCCTGACTTATATTTCACTAATTTGAGTATTGCATGCAATATAGCGTACTGATACAAAATAAATAAACTTTGTATGAAATGCTTTATATATAAATAATATACTCCAGTGATGAAATCGTTTAGTATAAATCATTATTTGCTAACAAGTTCTATGTAAGTCATTTTAAATAGAACGATATTCGTTGACACAATTAGCTCAGTGGTAGAGCGTGCGCCGATAAAGGTCTAGTAATAATAATAATAATGCGCGTCAGAGTAGCAGAGGAAGATAAAATCAACAAGGTCGCAAACGGATGGGGGAAAAGACGTCTTGCTCGACCCGGTGCTGGGCCCAAGGTTTTCGGAGCGAGCAAAAGATGATTTCCAAAAAACCAAATGCAAACAAATAATTGCTTAATGCAACAATCAAAAGTGCAAAAACGAGATTCCCATAAAATTAATTCAAGAAATCCCAGAGGCGTGTTAATCGTGCCTTTGTTACATGACAAAGACAAGATTGACGAAATCGCGATGAAGATAAGGAAGGAAAGGGGAACTTAAATATAAGAAATGAAAAGGCAAGGGAGCTGTATTACTTAAAATATAAAAATGTATTAATGATAAAAGAAAGAGCGTGCACATGAAATAAACAAGTTACTTAAAACAAAGAAAAAAGGTAAGCTAAGATAAAATTGATAATACAAAATAAACCCAATACCAAGAATAAAGACTTAAAAACTAAAAAGCACGACAGAACCTGAGTAACAGCTCAACAATGTGAATCTAACGAAACGATACGAACATGAAAGAAAATAAAATGAAACTTACGAAAGCCAGAGAGAAACGCCAAACTTGCAAAAATTCAAAAATCGAACGTTAACGAGACGCGAAGCTTTTCATGATGTTATGTAAACATACCGGAGGGAAGGGGGAGGAGTGAGGGGAGTAAAACAAAGGGAAGAGAGATTTCACGGAGGTAGGAAGAAGGGGAAGAAAAGGGGGGATATCATTAAGTTATGTAATACGGCGAAAATCGAAAGAGAGAGAACAAAACAAAAGGAAAATGAGATATACGGAGATACATTACATTACAATTGACTTGGGACGAAAGAGACCGGTAAAAATCGAAAGCACGCTATAAAAAAATAGGCTTATACTCCAACATAATGCCGCAACAACACGGCATATATAAAAAAAGAATAATATGACATCGGAGCTGGAGAAAATCCCAGTTAACCACCGTCACATATATTCTATAAACAAAGGGGACACGTATTAGTGGGACGTTGGACATCAGTCCCGTTACCTCACACATACTGTCCACAAACAAAGGTCCAATTGCTACCAATCAAATGAAACATTTGTGGTACAAAGAGACACCGACGCAAAAGACGAGCACTAAGGCCCGACAGGAAATATATATAAGCCAAGACGCAGAAACGCAATACTTTCGAATCTTACAGGTATTAACCAAAATAATAAAACTGTGAGAAGGGCACATAACAAAAGCAACAAAAAGAACTCCGCCGTATGACATTACGCAAGGTCCCGGAGATCTGGTTCAAGGATTAAAATACTAACAATAACATCTTGAAAAGGAAAGAGAATTAAGCAAAAGAAGGAACGTTTAACAAAAACAATTACATTGCGTTAGATAGAAATACGTTGAGCCGTACTCACATTCCGCTGCGCCATGAGGGTGGGCCTCTGCCCGAATACACACGTTCGCCTTACATCTCGGCGCGTCTAAGACTGACTAAGCTTCTGTCCCCCAGAGGGGAGAGAAGCCTCTCAGAAAAATCAAATGCGTAGTTTGGGAGTGGCCCCAAACTCGCGTCAAATATTGTCAGAGCCAATGGCAGAACGAATTGCACAACAAAATGCAAGGTAGCAACAACACTAGCCAATACGAGAGAACAAGGCAGTATGTAGCCAGGGGTTGCACAACGTTAGACAGAGAGATACATACACACAAACTGCGCACTTTTAAACTCTCGAGGCGTAATATAGAGATGTCACAACACATGACAATAATAATAATAATAATCATGATGATAATAATAATAATTACAATAAATTCTGAAAAGTGGTTCAAATTCCACCGCTTTCTCCAAAAAAAATTCTTTTACATAACAAAGGCATAAAAGGATTTTTTTCTTTTTCATAACAAAATTATATAAAATAACATTCTTCGATTAGATACATTTGAACAGGGTGAAGGAAAGGAGATTACATCATGTACACCAGATACACACATGAAATATTAAGACATAATAAAATGTTCTCACATTTCTCTTATTCATAAGACGCAGCTTAATTAAAAGTTCTTTGAACGTCATAACTTCCATAAAAGGCTTGACAAAACGCAAGTCTCTTTTCTCAAACACACATATATTTTCATACACACGTTTTCACGAAGATGTTCACTGATGAAGAAAATTATTCCTTTTTTGGTACGGAAGAAAAAAAAAGACTTTAAAATGAAATTAAAACAACAAAAATTCAAATTATATAAAGGATCAGTACAGGCGTGAAATAAAGGCGGATCCTACCTCTACTGCACGTCAATACGTCACACATATTAAAAATGGATGTACCAAAAAGAAAATAATGATAATAAAACGGTCAATCTTGAGCTAGACTCTGCCAGATGACGTGGAGAAAGCGAAGTCTTCTTAATGGCGACCTTCTGGAAATCAGCCAATTTTCTAATAATAAAAGAAAGAAAAAGGTTAAATCATGATCACAAAAAAATATAAAGGGGAGCACCCTGTATACAAAATAAGGCTTGCGTCGGGGAAATATTTGGGGTTACATAAGCTGCGTAAGAGGGAAAGTGGATTCATTCTGCCAGCTGGAAAGTAAAAGTATGAATAGGCAGGGTCGTCAGACCAAATGAAAGAAGAGAAAACGAGCCGTGAACGGGGTCTAAAGGATACACCGGCCACTTCTCAGGTACTTGGAGACTAGCTATCGCTACCGGAAACACTCTCCAAATATATGACAGATACAGGAATATAATACACATTATCTTAGAGAAAACATTAGATTGAAATGATTTATAAAAACATGATATCACAAAAACGTAAAACAGAAGTTACGATAAATAGTAAACAACTATATCAATAAACAAATCACTGTCACTACAAGAAAAGAATGTAAGTCAACAGACCATCTCAGGCGCTGTCGAACAATAGCAAGTCGTGTCTGCAGCTCGGACAATGGGCCGGGCCGGCTCCCTACAACAAAAGCAGGCAGGTACCGGAAATTGCCTTAGGCAGAAGTATAGTTCAACACATCTTTCGAAATCCTCCGTGTAACTCAGACGGCCACGGGTGTCTCCTGCCTAACTAGATACATAGTAGGAGTAAAGGGGAAAAATGTACTAATAACCTTCATCAAAAGACATTAGATACTAACAAATGAAAAGGAATAATAACTCAAAGTAGCTGTCGAAACAAAAAATACCATTCCGGACAGAGAACGAAAATCCAAATAATTACGTTACAAAATACCTTCCAAATAAAAGGAACAGACTGGAACCTCGCATAAAACCAATCAAGACCAGACATACAATCAATCAAACTCGAAACCCAATAATAAATATTACCAACCCACAAAAATAAAATGGTTACTGCGTCAATATACGGGCCGTAGACCTCAGAGGTACCGCATAAAAAAAATTAAAGACAGAGAGGGTATGGCCTATCCCATACTAATATAAGAAAATTGGGTAATGCACGCCAGAGTAGTTCACACGAACATCAATGTCCCATACCACGGAAGCCGTAGACCTAAAATGGTTGGTATCTCTGAGTAATACTTATCGTATATTTGGTTTGCCAATAAAAACGAATAAATAGTTCGTACGTAATATATATATAGTTTAAATTGAATAGGGTATAAAATCAAAATCGAACTAAATTTGAAACCACCCACAAATAACTGTTGATAAAAATTCATTAAACTCATTGACACACACATTCATCTCAAAATACAACCAACAACAACAACACTACATACATACTCCTTCCCATAAACAAATCAAAATTTCCCCATTACATCAGAATGCTAATATGTGTCGTTGGAACACCATGGAAACTCAAATAACGGACTACAGGTCATCGTGACAAACTTCATCCCATACTAAAGATTGACGAATCGTGTAGAATCTATGTACATCCTAAGTGGGCGTCGAAGCCGTGGGACAGGTCCCATACCCTAATCCCGACGGAGACCTCACCTAGCAGGTTTCCCAACGAAATACACACTACCATACTGAACATATAGTAACATCAAGCTTATATAAACAATTTTAAATGAAAACCAAAATTGAAAATCCCCTGACAAAAATAAAACAATCACCCTCCCTAATTATGAAACAAACTTAACTCCCAATCATAACACACATAATAGCTCAACAGACCATACATAACTGAGACAACAAACACTTTACTAACATCAAACGTTAGTATAATTACGCGAGGCTCAAGGTGGGTCGGGGCGACCGTAGGATTTAAAGAGACGGTTCCCATAAGTGGGCCGGGGAAAACTTCGGAGAAAGAGGGGCGGGGGTTTTAGGCTGTACGGTAATGACAAGAAACCTGTCAGCAGCTGTTCCAGACTGAGACGTATGAAGGCGTGAGGCGAGTTCTGAGAAATATCACAGTTAACAAAGCGACTATTTACAACAAAGGTAAGGACTCAAACTCTTGAGAGAAATGCATTTTCTACTTCACAGAAAGTAAAATAAAAACGTCCACAACACTGACGAAATGAAAAAGAAGAGAAAGCAAACAAAATTTTCTGTCGCCTTAAAATCACCGTTAACTAAACAAATGTCTACTAGAAGAAGCAAATACATAAAAGCAGGTTACAATACCGTGATGTGTCGTGTTCCAGCGATGCGATGTACTCACTGATATGTTGCCACTGTTCACCTCGAAGCTGGGTCTTTTGGATGTCTTGTTTACTTGATGGACAAAACCACCTTTCCTTGGAGATGGGTTTCCTGGATGCCCGTAGTTCACACAGAAAGTAACTTCACCCTTTCTTCAGGGGTGGGGGAAAACAATTCACTGAATTCCTTAAACTCAAAGAAAAACAAATTTTTATACAATGTAAATGAAGATAAAAATAATAAAAGGTTAATAACTTGAGAGAGGAGAGGAGGGAACGATTTCGCACGCAACCATGCGATCTGCTACCATTGCGCCGATAAAGGTCTAGTAATAATAATAATAATGCGCGTCAGAGTAGCAGAGGAAGATAAAATCAACAAGGTCGCAAACGGATGGGGGAAAAGACGTCTTGCTCGACCCGGTGCTGGGCCCAAGGTTTTCGGAGCGAGCAAAAGATGATTTCCAAAAAACCAAATGCAAACAAATAATTGCTTAATGCAACAATCAAAAGTGCAAAAACGAGATTCCCATAAAATTAATTCAAGAAATCCCAGAGGCGTGTTAATCTTGCCTTTGTTACATGACAAAGACAAGATTGACGAAATCGCGATGAAGATAAGGAAGGAAAGGGGAACTTAAATATAAGAAATGAAAAGGCAAGGGAGCTGTATTACTTAAAATATAAAAATGTATTAATGATAAAAGAAAGAGCGTGCACATGAAATAAACAAGTTACTTAAAACAAAGAAAAAAGGTAAGCTAAGATAAAATTGATAATACAAAATAAACCCAATACCAAGAATAAAGACTTAAAAACTAAAAAGCACGACAGAACCTGAGTAACAGCTCAACAATGTGAATCTAACGAAACGATACGAACATGAAAGAAAATAAAATGAAACTTACGAAAGCCAGAGAGAAACGCCAAACTTGCAAAAATTCAAAAATCGAACGTTAACGAGACGCGAAGCTTTTCATGATGTTATGTAAACATACCGGAGGGAAGGGGGAGGAGTGAGGGGAGTAAAACAAAGGGAAGAGAGATTTCACGGAGGTAGGAAGAAGGGGAAGAAAAGGGGGGATATCATTAAGTTATGTAATACGGCGAAAATCGAAAGAGAGAGAACAAAACAAAAGGAAAATGAGATATACGGAGATACATTACATTACAATTGACTTGGGACGAAAGAGACCGGTAAAAATCGAAAGCACGCTATAAAAAAATAGGCTTATACTCCAACATAATGCCGCAACAACACGGCATATAAAAAAAAAGAATAATATGACATCGGAGCTGGAGAAAATCCCAGTTAACCACCGTCACATATATTCTATAAACAAAGGGGACACGTATTAGTGGGACGTTGGACATCAGTCCCGTTACCTCACACATACTGTCCACAAACAAAGGTCCAATTGCTACCAATCAAATGAAACATTTGTGGTACAAAGAGACACCGACGCAAAAGACGAGCACTAAGGCCCGACAGGAAATATATATAAGCCAAGACGCAGAAACGCAATACTTTCGAATCTTACAGGTATTAACCAAAATAATAAAACTGTGAGAAGGGCACATAACAAAAGCAACAAAAAGAACTCCGCCGTATGACATTACGCAAGGTCCCGGAGATCTGGTTCAAGGATTAAAATACTAACAATAACATCTTGAAAAGGAAAGAGAATTAAGCAAAAGAAGGAACGTTTAACAAAAACAATTACATTGCGTTAGATAGAAATACGTTGAGCCGTACTCACATTCCGCTGCGCCATGAGGGTGGGCCTCTGCCCGAATACACACGTTCGCCTTACATCTCGGCGCGTCTAAGACTGACTAAGCTTCTGTCCCCCAGAGGGGAGAGAAGCCTCTCAGAAAAATCAAATGCGTAGTTTGGGAGTGGCCCCAAACTCGCGTCAAATATTGTCAGAGCCAATGGCAGAACGAATTGCACAACAAAATGCAAGGTAGCAACAACACTAGCCAATACGAGAGAACAAGGCAGTATGTAGCCAGGGGTTGCACAACGTTAGACAGAGAGATACATACACACAAACTGCGCACTTTTAAACTCTCGAGGCGTAATATAGAGATGTCACAACACATGACAATAATAATAATAATAATCATGATGATAATAATAATAATTACAATAAATTCTGAAAAGTGGTTCAAGCGTTAGCCTATCGCTCAAATGCCTATGGTTCAAACCCGATCAGAGCTGGGTTTTTTGCTTGAAATGTTATATGTTTATTGTTTTGTAATGACTCAAATGTTTTAAAATTAAGCGTTATATTGTGCATATTATGGTGTAAAATATATATTTAATTAAAACATCATTCGCCAGCAGATTTACTCGAGACATCTAGCTGCCAACCTAATTATTAACTTCCAGATTTTATTGAAAAGTTTCTTCTTCTGGCCGCTAGAATGCACTCGCTCTGTTAGGATTATATTGTTCGATATTTCACCACTAGATGTCACGACTAGTTTACGTGGGGCTCCATTGATTACTATACCATTGGCATTCTATGCGCATCGAATTTGAAGAATGACAAGATGATACTACGATATATTTTTACTTTTTATTTTAAAGGGTTTGTAACAGCCTATTGTGCGTTATTTGAAAATGTTAATTGAAGTAAAGAACAAAACGATTTCACATAGTATCTGAACTCTACCGTTGGTGCTAGTTCAGGATATTAATTAATACTTTTATTTCAGCCAAATAGCAATCGAAAATATCCACATAGTTGGTATACACACGTCTCTGTAGGGTCATGGAAAGATTTGTTAATTCAATTAGGGTTGTGAAAGTCATACGCAGCCAGACGTGTAAAGACATGCCTCAACTCAAAGTTGGATGTTGCCCGCGTCAGGCCGATTATGTAATAATAATAATAATAATAATAATAATAATAATAATAATAATAATAATAATAATAATAATAATAATAATAATAATGTTATTGGTTTTACGTCCCTTTTAACTACTGTTGCTTTTAGAGACGCCGGGGTGCCAGAATTTTGTCCCTAAGGGGATCTTTAACGTGCCAGTAAATCTACTAACACGGCTCCCTCGCATTTGTGCACCCTCAAATGCCAGCTGACTGCGCCAGGACACGAACCTGAAACATACGGTCCAGCAAGCGAGATCGTTACCGCTGAGCCACGCCGCCAGTCCGGTCGATTATGTCTCCAGATCCATAACATTCTTTAGATACTTCTTATCTTTCTTTCTTCAATGATGGTAGCAGTTTTTATCTAGGTTGTGGCGTTTGGTAGAGGTAAATCGTTTCTAAGGTCTTCAACAAAGAATAGTTCTATTATACTCTTTGATAATAACAACGAGTTATAACTATACTCATACATTTAGGAGAAAGTAGGCTATATGTTCTTTACTGAACATCTTGTTTTTCCTTCAACTTTTGTCTCCATGGCATGTAATTTAGCTTCCATGGTTTGACTATTAAGATTATTATCACACATCATTTTTTCTGAAATGAATCTAATTTGATTTCAAATTGATTGTTCATAATGCCTAGTTTATCGTCCAGGTCCTTAGTTTGTCGTTCAAAATTATTGAGATTATCTATCTTTACTGCCTCAAATTTACACTCTATTTCGGCCTTCAGTCCCTCATTATTGCTTTTACTGTCAGCCTTTAATTCCTCTTTCATAGCTAGGAATTGATTGCTACTATCTGTTTTGAATTCTTCTTTCATATTTACGAATTGATTGCTACTATTTTCTTTAACTGCCTAAATCTCAGCCTTCAGTTCATTGTTCATTTCTTTACTGGTGGCTTTGATAGTTTCAAACTCCTTTCTAATTTCAGCTTGGGATGCCTTTGCATTATCTTTAATTTCTGCCTGAAATTCCCTAAGTTTTTCACCACTATCTGCCACCATTGCCTTTATGGCATCAATACCTTTCGTATTAATTTTTTCCATCTCCTGTTTAGTCTTATTGAAGTGCTCATCTAAGAACTCCTTTATCTCCATCATCGTACACATTTTATCAACAATATACTGAGAATATAATGCGCTACTCCTGCCTCATCATTGGGTCATACATAAGAGATGAAACCTTAAACTCATTTTTGTGTTCCCTTTCACTATTATTTCAGTACGGGTTGGTATATTTACTATTTAAAAACATAATGTCTCTTATGGAAGTAATTTTCATAAAAAATAAATTTTTTGGAAAACCATGATTTTTCAAAATTAAAAACTCTTTTTTTAGGAAACTCGGGTTTTCCACGGAAAACTCAGCCCCTAAGTTTACGGGCGCCATGAAATAATATGTTGTGTACTGATGCGTACACATAGTCACCCCACGCGATACATCAGCCAAAAACTCGAGTTTTGAAAAACCATTCCGGGGGTGGTTTCTACTGCCGATTTCCCCACGTTGGGCGCCATAAAATGTTAAGGGGGTATTTTGTTACGGGGCTTGCTCGGTTGAGTTTCCGGGTTTCCCAAATGCGGTCAGTTATGTTTATGTTTTAACTTTGCCTTCATTATATTTCACTTTACTCTCTTAAGACCGTCTTTTAGTGTTTCCATTAGCTCAGATCCAGGCACAAATTTATGAAACCCCCTGTGCCCTTGCAAGCAATAAATACGCGACCATAGTCCGCTAGCTTAATAGGTCATTTGGGCCATGGTACATTCTCCCACTCTACGATTCACGTATCTTGGATCAAAGCATAAGGATAACACTCAAATAAACATCAAAATCAAAATATAAAAACTATTTAATATAACTCAAAATTAGGCGCTACAAAAGCAAAACTTTACATTGATAAATAGTACACTTGTCCTTAAATGAACAAGGAATCATAGGAACGTATCCTTAAAATACCAATAGTTAAAGTTCCACTGAACCTGACAAAATATCAACTAACAGTCACTTCCATAAAGCACTTCCCTTAAACTGCACATACGAGCCCCATGTGTTAACATTTTCAAGATTATACATGGTCAAAATACACTCTTTACTCCCTTATTGGAATATTACTTTGCTGGGCTAATTATTTATAATGATAATAACAATATTACCATTTCATTGGGTCCACATGAGCTTTTAATTATCATCTCACTTCATACAATTCTACTACTTTGCATCGTCTGGGAAGAATTCGTGCACCCCTGGAGCCTTGGAAACTACTGAATAAATCAAATTAGGACAAACTCCCCAGGTTGTCTTAATATTTCCTCATACTCGGGAACAATATTTATGTTGTTTATCAAACAACGGGTTTTTACTATAATCTCCATAGCGATTATATCATTATTAATATGGTTCTGAAAGATACTTGGCAATAATATTAAATATAAATGGATCTCGGCGCTAAATACCGGATCATCTCAAATGTTTATAATGTCTGTAGACCGCATGAACACATGGGGCTATTCTTGACCTACCACAATATTTGAAAGCGACCCTTCTCGCTTGTCAAGTCACTTAGGCTGATTTATGAGTGGAGCCGTGCGGTCTAACCACTCTGACGGGATTCTTACAAGGCCGGCAGGCTCCATGTATATTTCTTTCTTAAACTGGAAAAGCAACACGATTGTTTCTTTGAACTTAGATTATGCGGCTAATAACATCCGCTCATTTGGCTCAGATGAGAACAGTAATTGTGAAGTATCCACGTTGGCGGGTATGAGATTAATACAACCAATAATAAAGGGGCTTTCGAAGCAACTGAACATGAGTTCATATCTGCCCGCCCCCCTTGCAAATTCCATTTTAGGAGGACTTAGGACCTTTATAACGGAGCGAGGGCATTTAATACCAATCCTCCTTAATTAGCGACTTCCGGGCGGCATAGCACGGTCCCCTGAGCGTAACATAATATTAATTTCAGCACCCTTTCAAATTTGCATTTAGCAAATACACACAATTCTACAGTACTGCACGCAACTATACACCACAATTAATTACTTCCTGGCATAAGATCACAGCATTCCTAGCGTGAAAAATTAAATGTATACGCTATACTAGCGTTAATTACAATAGTATTTATGTGATGCCTTTCAAGTAAGATGATTTACTTCTTAACAATTATTTAATCTCCGTCTGTTTAACATTATTTGCCTTTTGTAATTTAATTCTTGACATTTCTTTTACTAGAACACAATAGTTCAATACTCATTATTATTATTTCAAGGAACCTAGCGGCTTTCATAATTCATTATTACTGACAATTAATTTAACAATTAATTCATTCATGAAGTTTTACCTTCTATTCTTGCTTTTACAATCTTTTACATTATCATTTAATTGATTGGTATTCCAAATGAATACAACTCCACTGGGTATTTATTTAACACAATTAATTGGTTAATTTTATATTTAAGTTATCGTTCAGAAACCCGTATATTTCATCATACCCACTGTTTTCACATATCCCTGTTTTATAAGAGAATACTTTCTCCATATGATTTGTTACACGAATTCTCCCAAGAAAGACAACATAATCAAAATATGTTACATACATGTCTTCCAGAGCTGCTCAGCCCGGATCCCAATGAATCGACTTTTCCACTGACATATTTGGGCTTAAGCTGTCATCCCACTCATTATAACACACGTTATACACTCTGTTTCTTCCTTAAACTTATACATTTTACATACACTGACAACCTCTGCTTGAGGAAATACACTCATGATTTCCTTTAGCACTTAAAAACACAATACTATTTATATAAACACTTGGAAATATTTGTTATACTTAAAAATATTTACATATACGAATTTTCACTTCTGGGTAGAAATAATGCCTTTCACACACTCGTGTTACACGTTTTCCTTCTTTCCTCCTCCGAGGGTGTAGATACTAGCGTCGCCTACCTAGATCTGACTCCTAGCTGGGTTGTTTGAAAGTCTCGTTCGCAGCTTCCCTCAACTGGTAACGGATAATTATATCTTAATCTGGCTTCTTTTAGTTATCGGCACTCCGTGAGCAATTGCACGATACTATTCTCGTTCGATTGGCATGATCCTGTCTTGCAGAACGTCTATGCTTGACATTAGTCGTAGAGTCGCTGTTTATGGTTACTAACACGCTCTAATAATGTTTTGGCTTTCGTCCACGTTTGGACTTTGCCCCTGAATATTATCGTATTCTACTCGTGAAACGATTTCCAAAGTTTTTCCTTATTTGACGTGGCAGTAACTGCCCTTACTTCAGATGTCTCTGATCTATCGTCACTTGGTCACTAATCTCCTAAGCACAGGAAGATTAGGCTGTTATTCTTCGTTTCGACCCTGACACGGTTCTTTAACGCAGTTGGATAAATTAGAGTTTCAATGCTCTTTTAAAGTCTCGTTCACTGTTGAGATGTTTCGGTCCTGTCTTCGTTAACTGATTCTATTACTGTTCGTTTTCTAAGGCTTTACAACGCCTTCGTCGGCTGAATATACTTCTTGGTCAAAGTACAATACTTTGCCAATGTCCCAAAGACTGTTTATAAACGTTCGTAGCACGACGATAAGTTCCTCCCATCGGGAATCATGAAGACTGAACGTACGGTGACGCAGCACAACCCTACACGGTCTGATGAAAACTGCATACTGAATGATTGTTGATCCAGCGTGAAGCGCCTCTGCGCTCACTGTAGACTGAATGTTGTTTGAAACAGTGTGACCTCCTCAGAGGTTCACCTGGATTGATTGATTACCCTTGGTTTAACGGCCTATTTATTCGAATCCTCTAAAAATAACCTAGTTTCACTCCTTCTCAAAAGTAATTTCTATAATAAACGTCTTACGTTTGTGAAAGGATTATCTACTTGTTGCTCACGATCTAAACGTTTCAATGATACTATTTTTTTAAATCGATCGTGTCAAAATACTTATAAAATTAAAAGGTGCTGCTGTAGTGTGTAGGTGTAAGGTCTTTTTGTCCCTCTCTCTGAGCCGTTCGCTAACTCAACCCACCATTACGTAGAGCCTACTCAGTGTTTCTATTCTGTTCACTTATTACAAATTTTTATACTTCTTAAAATTCTGAATTCCAGGGTGATTAACATTTCCGATGAGATCTTTGACGATTTTGGCGTGTTTCTTACCAATTCCGCTATTACACCACAATTTCTGGTCCCGCCTCTCAAACAGTGTTGCCGTTTTATCGATGAGTCAGGACTTCCAAGTGATTCCCCCGTCTCTGTGTAGTGATGGAACTTTCCTCTGTAACATTGCATCTTCAAACGCAAGCAACTTTAATCACGTAGGCTGGATGATCTCATACACGGGTTGCGTGTCATAACTCAGATAGCGCCTTATCGTCCCTGAGTCACGCATAGATGATCTCAACTCACCATCCAGCTGGCTTGAAACTGTACTGAAATCCTTTAGATTCTCTTCCTTTCTTTTCGTAAAATACCATGGATTCGATCCTTGTGCAACCCAAATGGGCACAATAAGTCGCACTGGTGATCTCACACCTGGATGAGCTATGTCATGGTAATGCCGAAATATTGAAAATCTGAATGTGTTAGGTTTAAATGACCGAATATTATCAGTTGACACATCACACCAAAGACTGTTACCATGAGGAGTGGTGTGTAACTTGAAGTGTCAGGACTTATTCGGAGTATCTGGAGCTCTTCATCTTGTATTTGCGATGCCGATATTTCATTATAATTGATTGCCACTAATTCTTCCATTCGTGAGAATTGATCACCCACAACATTTTCTCTGCTTGATACATGTCGGAGGTCTGCAGTGAACTGGGATATATACTGGAGATATCTCAGTTGAATTGCTGACGCCTTCTCATTCTTCTGCTTAAAGGCAACTGTTAATGGAGCATGGTATGTATAGACTGTAAAAGTTCTTTCTTCCAGTAGGTATCTGAAATACTTTATTCCTAGGTAGATACTTAGAAGTTCCCGGTCATAGGTAGAATAATTCGTCTGAGCATTGGAAACCTTCTTTGAATAGAATCCTATTGGTTTCCATTCTCCATCCGTTCTTTGCTGTAGTGCTGCTCTTACTGCAAAATCTGATGCATCTGCGAACAATGCAATTTCATGATCCATGCTTGGGAATGTTAGAAGAGCTGCTCGTGCAAGGTCCTCCTTACACTTCTCAGATTGCTGTATTGCTTCTGGCGTCCAGCCAATTGGCCTTCTGTCATTCTTCCTCGTTCCCTTGAGGAACTCATTCAAAAGAGCTCGATTTTCAGCAGCATACCTAGATGTCGACGATAAAAATTGACGGTGCCAAGGAATGCTCGCAGGAATGCTGGACGATTTGCGTTAACAATTGTTGCTACTCTGTCAGGGTCTGGTTTAGTTCCGTCCAGTGTTTTAAGATACCCCAAGAAGGTGGTTTCTTTTACTCCAAATACCGATTTGCCAACGTTGATTTTCACACCATATTTCTGGAGCCGTTCGAACAGAGTGATTAGGTGATCAATGAGTTCCTTTTCTGAAGTAGATGCTATTAATATGTCATCTAAATATGCAAAACAACAAGTCCCCGCAATACTTCATTAATGAATCTGTGAAAGGTACTGGGTGCGTTTCGTAACCCAAATGGCATGAAATTGAATTCGTACGAGCCAAACGGGGTGATTATGGCCGACTTTTGTTTATGTTCTTCCGCTAATGGAATTTGATAGTAAGCCTTCATGAGGTCGAGCTTTGAAAACATTATCTTGCCTTAAAGGAAAATTTTAACATCATCGACACGTGGAATTGGATAACGGTCTGAAAGTATACGGTCATTGAAAAGTCGATAATCCCCTCAGACACGCCATTGGCCGTTAGATTTCTTTACCAAGTGCAGAGGGCTGGCCCATTGAGATTTATAAGGTTTATATTGTTATTTAACGGAGCCTCCGTGGCTTAGGCGGCAGCACGCCGGCCTCTCACCGCTGGGTCCGTGGTTCAAATCCCGATCACTCCATGTGAGATCTGTGCTGCACAAAACGGAGGCAGACAGGTTTTTCTCCGGGTACTCCGGTTTTCCCTGTCAAAATTTCATTCCAGCAACACTCTCCACTATCATTTCATTTCATCTGTCATTCATTTAATCATTGCCCCAGAGGAGTGCGTCAGGCCTCGGCAGCCGGCACAGTTCATATCCTCGCCGCTAGATGGGGGCTTCATTCATTCCATTCCTGACCCGGTCGGAGACTGGAAGCAGGCTGTGGATTTTTTCATATTGTTATTTAACATAAACTGAAATTCTTGTTTTGCAATACTTAGTTTATGGGGGTCCAACCTGCGTGGCTTGCAGAAAACTGGTGGGCCACTGGAAGTTGTTATGTAGTGTTGGACATCATGATTGACTTCCTTCGGTGTAATGAGAAGAGTTGACAGTTCAGGAAATTTCTTAATAATTTCAGAAAACTTGCATGTAATGTGGAGGGAACTCACAGCTTCGGCAGCATCAATGGTTCTAATCTGTCACAGTATATTCATTGAGGTGTTGTTATCAACCAGTCTTTTGTTTTTAAGATCAATCATGAGGTCAAAATGGTGTAGAAAATATGCGCCAAGTATGCCTTTCGAAGGGTTTGTTATGATGAAAGACCACTCAAAATTACGTTTCAGTCCTAGATCAGTGTTCATTATTTTAGAGCCGGAAGTCGACATGTCTGAGCCATTCGCTGCATACATTTTAAATTTAGTAGCTCTTGTTTTGTTGCTTTGTCTTGCTGGTAAGACGGAGACATCAGCACCGCTATCTACCAGGAAACACAGACCAGAATTATGGTCTTTGGCAAATAGGCGATATTGGTGGCTTATTACACCATCTGCTGCAGACCATTCAGCCGCTAATGTATCTGCTCCTTCAAGTTTTCCTGCTCCTGCCAAACACATGGTTACGTACACTTCTCAGGTCTACAATTTGCACCAAAATGGAAGTGAATAGTTTCTGTCAAATCTTGCCATACTACGACTCCTACTTCGCGCACGCTGTCTATATTGTCCCCTGCTTTTTCGTAACTCCTTCTCTAATTCCTAAATTCGCAGGAGTAATTCGTGCACGTCAGGGAAAGCTGTACTCTTTGAAGTGGATGTTGATGGCTGAGTGGATGTAGCATGAACTTCATAGGTCGATTGCATCTTCATTATGCAGTCAGCCATCAGTGCCATCTTATCCAGACACTCATCTGAAATCGTTAATATTCCTTGTACATTCCCGGGAAGTTTGTCAAGCCATAAAGTTTTTAATGTTTTATCTGAAACGTTTGTCCCTGCATAACTTTTCATTTTACGGAGCAGCTGACTTGGTTTCAAGTCTCCAAGCGCCAGTTCGTTCACCAGTTTTTAGCCTATTTTCAATTTTGAAAAAAAAAAAAAAAAAAAAAAAAAAGCTTATGAGATCACCTTTTGTCCGTGTGTGTGTGTGTGTGCGCGCGCGCGTGTGTGTGTGTGTGTGTGTGTGTGTGAGGTGTGTGTTCCCCTAATAACGTCGAAACGGCTGGAGCGATTTCAATGAAACTCGGTAAGTTCATAGCACTATTCCGGACGACCCCGACCGTGCCCTTCAAATTTTGTTACATCTCACCAATCCAACATGGCGGCTGTGCGAAATTTTTCACCAGCATTCAATGTCTCCGAAACTATTCCCGATATCACCCTGGAATTGTTTACGGTGATAAAGGGAACTAATAGAAGTTCACCTATGTGACTTTTGAAAACCTGGTAACTAAAAAACCAACATGGCGGCCAAGCGAATTTGCGACTTTTAAATAGACGTTTCTCGCGATTTAACCAACCAAACGCAATAAAACTTGGTACAGTATATGTTTATACACATTGTAATGCACCGACATGTAACTTCGTTCAATTGTTTACATAACCACAAGATGGCGGATGTGCGAAATATTTCACCAGCATTCTATATCTCTGAAACTATTAGCGGTATCATCCTGAAATTTTGTACGGAGATATAGGGCACTACTGGAAGTTCATCTATAAGACTTTCAAAAACCGGTTAACTACAAAACGAACATGGTGGCCAAGCGAATTTTAAAATTTTAAATAGACCTTTCTCGCGATTTTATGTTCCAAACGCAATGAAATCTGGTACAGGAATTGTTTATACTCATTGTAATGCACTGGTATCTAATTTAGTTCAATTGTTTACATAACCTCAGGATGGCGGCTATGCGAATTTTAAAATTAAGTTTTTATTTCTTGTGTCGTAATCATGCGATCGAAGTTAAAGTTTGAATAATGAACCTACGCAATAATTTTCCTTTAATGGTACATGACTCTATGGCCTATACATTTAACAATCCAACATGGTGACCGTCTGAAATATTTAGACGGCTCTGAATATCTACGAATCTATTATAGCAATCAAACTGAATTTTTTAATGTTCATAGGGGATATGAACTTAAGTTCACCTATAGGACTTTAAATAACCTGGTGATCACAAATCCAACATGGCGGCGACGCGAAGTATAAATATTCACATGGACATTTCTCGCAATTTAACCATCCGAGTGCAGAGAAACTTGGTACAGTAAATCTTTATACGAATGTTAATCCACTGGCATCTAATTTATTTCAATTGTTTCCATAACCACAAGATGGCAGCTGTGCGAAATTTTAAAATCTCCTTGTTACTTCTTGTGTCCTAATCATGCGATTGAAGTTTGAATGCTACACGTACACAATAATCTAGGACCTACATATATAAAATCCAACATGGCGACCATCGGAAATATTTAGTCGGTTGTCAATATCTACGAATCTATTGCAGCAATCAAACTGAAATTTTGTATGTTGATAGTGGCAGTTAACATAAGTAGGATATATGAAAATAGGCTGTATAGTTCTTCACGGAACTACTTGTTTTATTTGCCGTTCCTCATTTTCTTTGAAGATTATCGATAGTCTTTCCTTAGCTAATAAAAACTTATTTGGTTCCTAACTGTTAACCAAGTCCCAAATATTCTCTACAAATCGCGGTTCAAGTTGATCAAGTAAATAATTAAATTTCGTGGTTTCTGTTGTATTACCAGCACTATCAAATTGTACTTCCGCCTAGCAGAACCAAATGTCCGGCTTCTCTACCCAAAATGCAGGCAATTTTACGCTAACCTCGTGTATTTCAGGTTTACTTCCCGTAGTTTTTACAGCTCCGGATGATTCCATGCTATTTTTCTCCTTTAAATCACATCAGAGTCACCAATTTATACCGTGATAGTTGATGTTCACTGATTCAGAGCAATGACGGGAAGAAAACATAAACTACACTTTATTATTATACATTTCCATTCTTAGACTCAATGTTTTCAAAGAATACAAGATACAATGAAATTATAACTCTTTCCGTCCTAGGCCCACTAACATGTTTACATTTTAGGTAGATTTCATTAGAAAGCTAACTATTGCAATGGGTACCATGTTTCGACTTCCGGAAAATTTTGACATACCTTCGCATTTCACATCCCCTACACCCCAAAACCACCGTCAGTTCAAAAGTTTATATATAATTTATGTATATATATATATATATCACTTTTTTGTGGACACGATAACTACCGCAATTTTGCACCAATCACTTTTGAAATTTTTACATAATATGTATCCCTATAAAATATCGGTCGAGTTCGTTAAAGGGCACAATTGGTCGAAAGGGATGGAGGTGGGGGGCTTTTTCGAAAAAGTGAAATATCGCTGTAACTCTCTTAATATTTGAAATATTGAATCCATTCAAAGTTCATACTATGTGTCGGATAAGAACCAAAAATTTATGTTTGAAAAACTTTTTGATAGCACCAACCATTGACCAAAGGGGTGGGAAAACGTGTTTTTTATGGGAAACATTAATCATATCTCTCTTAATAGAAACAATATCAAACCCGTACAGAAGGGACAATATTTCCATAATAATTACCTAAAACTTTTGTCTGAAAGAAATTTTGATATGACCCACCTTACGCCAAGGGATGAGAAAAATGATTTCGGAATTATAAGAAAAAGCCAAGAAAAAGTGAAATTTCGCTATAACTCCCTTAATATTTGAAATATCGAATCCATTCAAAGTGCAAACTATGTGTCGGATAAGGCCCAAAAATTTCTGTTTGAAAAGTTTTTGATAGCACCAACCATTGACCAAAGGGTTTTTCGGGAAACATTAATCATATCTCTCTTATTAGGCACAATATCAAAACCGTACAGAATGGACAATATTCCCCTCATAATTACCTAAAACTTTTGTCTCAAAGAAATTTTGATATGACCCACCATTACGCCAAGGGATGAGAAAAATGATTTCGGAATTATAAGAAAATGCCAAGACCTATCAAAGGTTGCCATGACAACACTACTAAATTGATGAGGGATGAGCCATCAGACGTTGCCATGACAACGCACTTGCACGATATCACATCAGTTTTCTATCTGACTAAGTCTGAAGCTGTTAGTTAGTTATTGCTGTTTTAAGGGGCGGAACTACGAGGTCATCTGCCCCAGTCTGAAGCGGCATCGGTGACGTAACTGGTAGCATGCTGAACATCTATGCCCAAGGTCGCGGGTTCAAAGTCGGCCGAAGTCGTTGGATTTTCTAAGAGCGCTAAAAATCCCTCAGTATGCTTTCCTTTGGAGGGAAAGTTCTAACGTTCGTTGCGAGTTCCTGGTTGCGGTGCCATCTAGTAACCAAGTTCACAGCTAGGTCTCGTTGACGGTAGTATTTGGTAGCAACATTAGGCCCTTCCCCTACACCCCAAAACCACCGTCAGTTCAAAAGTTTATATATAATTTATGCATATTTGTATATATGTATATATGTACATATATATATATATATATATCACTTTCTTGTGGACACGATAACTACCGCAATTTAGCACCAATCACTTTGAAATTTTTACATAATATGTATCCCTATAAAATATCGGTCGAGTTTGTTAAAGGGCACAATCGTCCGACGGGGGTGAAAATGGGGGTCTTTTTTTCTCGAAAAAGTGAAATATCGCTATAACTCTCTTAATATTTGAAATATCGAATCCACTCAAAGTTCATACTATGAGTCGGATAAGGCCCAAACATTTATGTTTGAAAATTTTTTTGAGAGCACCAACCATTGACCAAAGGGGTGGGAAAAAGTGGGTTTTTCGGGAAACATTAATCATATCTCTCATAATAGACACAATATCAAAACCCTACAAAATGGACAATATTCCCCTAATAATTACCCAAAACTTTTGTCGGAAAGAATGTTTGATATGACCCACCATTACGCCAAGGGATGAGAAAAATGATTTCGGAATTATAAGAAAATGCCAAATGCCATCAGAGGTTGCCATGACAACACTACTAAATAATTGATGAGGGATGAGCCAGCAGACTTTGCCATGACAACGCACTTGCACGAGATCACATTCAGTTTTCCATCTGACTAAGTGTGAAGCGGCTTCCGTGACGTAACTGGTAGCATGCTGAACTTCTATGCCCAAGGTCGCGGGTTCAAAGCCGGCCGAAGTCGTCGGAGTTTCTAAGAGCGCTAAAAATCCCTCAGTATGCTTTCCTTTGGAGGGGAAGTTCCAACGTTCGTTGCGAGTTCCTGGTTGCGGTGGCATCTAGTAACCAAGTTCACAGCTAGGTATCTTTGACGGTAGTATTTGGTAGCATCATTAGGAACTACTGCTTGAAATTGACCGTCTGCAGTCCTTACCTGAATTACAGACTAATACAGCCATCACAATTCACACCGTTTATCACACAGATTCTACACACACCCAAAGTACACGGGGATACATGACCGCGTTATCGCTGCCCCTAAACTGAGGAACCAACCAAAATCTCTGCGGGAGATAAAATTTTGTGTGAAGAAGTAACCGACCGTTAGATAGTTACACATCAGTGTCGAAACCATGCATAAGGACAGTGTGACCACAAGTATAACAAGTAGTTCCGTGAAGATCTATACAGCCTATTTTCATATATCCTACTCATGTTAATTGCCTCTATCAACATACAAAATTTCAGTTTGAACGTTGTGATAGATTCGAAGATATTGAGAACCGTCCAAATATTTCAGATTGTCGCCAGGTTGGATTTTTTTTTTGTACTATTACATTAAGATTATTGTGTACGTGTGGTATTCAAACTTCAATCGCATGATTAGAACACAAGAAGTAAAAACGAGATTTTAAATTTTCGCACAGCTGCCATCTTGTGATTATGCAAACAATAGAAATAAATTAGATGCCAGTGGATTAACATTTGTATAAGCATTTAACGTGCAACGTTTCACTGCACTCGGATAGTTAATTCGCGAGAAACTTCCATTTAAATATTTATACTTCGCGTCGCCGCCATGTTGGATTAGTGCTCACCAGGTTACTGAAAGTCCTATAGGTGAACATATGTCCATAGCCTCTATGAACATAAAAAAAATCAGTTTGATTGCTGTAAAAGATTCATAGATATTGAGAACCGTCTAAATATTTCGGATGCTCGCCATTTTGGATTGTTATATGTATAGGCCATAGAGTTATGTACCATTCAAGGACAATTATTGCGTAGGTTCATTATTCCAACTTTCACTTCGATTGCATGATTACGACAAAAGAAATAAAAACTTAATTTTAAAATTTCGCACAGCCGCCATCTTGAGGTTATGTAAACAATTGAATTAAATTAGATGCCAGTGCATTACAATATGTAAAATCATTTACTGTACCACATTTCACTGCGCTCAGAGAGTTAAATCACGAGAAAAGTCTATTAAAAAGTTTCAAATTCGCTTGGCCGCCATGTTCGTTTTGTACTTTACAGGTTTATGAAAGTTGCATAGATAAACTTGTATCAGCACCCTTTATCAACGTACAAAATTTCAGGGTGATATCTGTAATAGTTTCTGAGATATAGAATATCAGTGAAATAATTCGCACAGCCGCCATATTGAGGTTATATAAATACTTGAACTAAATTAGTCTCCGGTGCATTACAATGTGTATAAACATTTTCTTTACCAAGTTTCATTACGTTTGGATAGTTAAATCGCGAGAAAAGTCTAATTAAAGTCTCAAATTCGCTTGGCCGCCATGTTGGTTTTGTAGTTACCAGGCTTTTGAAAGCCTCATGGGTGAACTTCTAGTAGTGCCCTTTATCACCGTACACCATTTCAGGGCGATATCGGTAATTGTTTCGGAGATACTGAATGCTGGTGATATATTTCGCACAGCCGCCATGTTGGATTGGTGAGACATAATAAAATTTGAAGGCCACGGTCGGGGTCGGCCAGAATAGTGCTATGATTTTACCGAGTTTCATTGTAATCGATCCAGCCGTTTAGAAGTTATTAGGGGACACCCTCACACACACACACACACACACACACACACACGGACAAAAGGTGATCTCATAAGCCTATTTTTTCATAAATTGAAAATAGGCTAAAAATGAACCCCAAATAACAAGACGGTTACCGTCCCCATAAGACAATAAAATGTTTAAAATATGCATAAAATGGCGAATAACGAAGTTTTTTTTTTCTTCTTCGGAATACTTTGGATTTGATTTCGATCCTTCCAAGCTTTCCAATTTGCAGGAAAAGCAATTGAATGACCATTGTCTAACACTCTCTAATTTTCTAAAAGACGGGGAGTTTGAAGATTTGGATGCAGAAGATCTTTTTCTGGAGCTACAATTATTCTGGTACGCTGTTCCGTGATCTATAAAAAGTGCATTAGAGTACTTAGCCCCGATAAGGGAGTTCTATCCTAATTTAACGACGGCATATCGAATTATGCTTACAATTGCTATAACGGTTGCGTCGGAGTAAAGGAGTTTTTCCATTTTGAAACTAATCAAACCAAGTCGTTCCGTGAAGAACTAAATCCTATTTTCATATATCCTACTTAGTTAATTGCCACTATCAACATACAAAATAGCTTGCCACGGTGGGTGAGTGGTTAACGTGTCGGTCTACTAACCCCAAGCTTGCATATTCGCTCCTGGCCGTGGTAAGTGATCTTTGAAAGGCGGCAAAAATTACGACACCATGTCATACGATGTTGGCATGTCAAAGGACCCATTTGAATTCAGTAGGCCGAGTTCATAATGCCAAAATTAATCTCGGGAGTTTCCGCCAACACAAAGTTCCCCATTTCTCTACTAGAAAGCGCTATAGTGTTCAAGGAGCTTTGATATCTAACCTCCTTGACTTTCATAGTGCTTCAAGGAACAACGAAATTTGACATGTAAGCTACCCTCTGGGTGTCAAATAACAAAGCTTGCACCTGGCACCTGAGGCCATACGATATTATTATTATTATTATTATTATTATTATTATTATTATTATTATTATTATTATTATTATTATTATTATTATTAACATACAAAATAATCCATTCAAAGTTCATACTATGTGTCGGATAAGGCCCAAAAATTTATGTTTGAAAAGTTTTTTGATAGCACCAACCATTGACCAAAGGGGTGGGAAGAAGTGGGGTTTTCGGGAAACATTAATCATATCTCTCTTAATAGGCACAATATCAAAACCGTACAACATTGACAATATTCCCCTAATAATTACTTAAAACTTTTGTCTGAAAGAATCTTTGATATGACCCACCATTACGCCAAGGGATGAGAAAAAAGATTTCGGAATTATAAGAAAATGCCAAGACCCATCAGAGGTTGCCATGTCAACACTACTAAATTGATGAGGGATAAGCCATCAGACGTTGCCATGACAACGCACTTGCACGAGATCACATTCAGTTTTCTATCTGACTAATGCCCGTTGCTCACGGTAAAATGTTTCTTAAAATTTATTTTACAACTAATTTTATAAAAATTTGACGAAAGCAAGCTGTGTTGTTCACGGTAAAATTATTTTATAAAATCCGTGGATGTATCAGGATCGCCATCTACCGATAAACTTCTGAACCAAGAATCAGCTGTTCAACACACATTGGTTTGAGAGTATGGCTCCAACAGACAAAGCAAAAATTGCAAAAATTGCTGCTTTAGCTACAATTATATGTCGTACAGTGGTAAAAAGGAAGAAAAGAAATGCTAGGAAGTCCTGGACTCAGGAATGGATAAAAAGAAGATAAGAGTAGAAGAATGCAGTCCTTGGTCGAAAATGAGTTGAGGTTAGGAGATCAGAATTCGTATAGGAATTTTCTAAGAATGGAGGAAAGCGGTTATAAAAACTCCTAGATCTTGTTGGTCCCAAAATTATTCGACGGGACATTAACATGAGGCAAGCCATTTCTCCTGAAATGAGACTACAAGTGAGTTCGAAGCCCATTTATCTTCGCCTTCAAATCAGCCTGGCTTGTGTTCGGTCGAATTTGTGAAACACATTCGGCGATTGAGATTTCTGCCTCCCTTCTTGCATTGTGGTATATGGGCGTTTTAACCTCATACAAACACTGATATTTCTGGTACTCGTCCAGTAAAACACTAACAGCTTCCATAGTCCAGCCGGAGCCTGCCATTTTCGAAGTGTTTGTTTACAAGTGAGCTTCACAATCTTCTCACCACGTGGCGCCAGCATCATCTTCATGTCAGCCTCCCTGATTGGTTCGTTTCGTAAAACTAATTTTACGGAATAGAACAAGTCCTATTTTATGGAAAGTTTTATCAAAGGTTTTATAAAACTTGAATATGACCGTGAGCAACAGAAATTTCATAAAATTAAATTATTGTACAATAAATTTGAAGGAAAATTTTACCGTGAGCAACGGGCATACGTCTGAAGCGGCTTCGATGACGTAACTGGTAGTATGCTTGACTTCTATGCCCAAGGTCGCGGGTTCAAAGTCGTCCAAAGTCGTCGGATTTTCTAAGAGCGTTAAAAATCCCTCAGTATGCGTTCCTTTGGAGGCGAAGTTCTAACGTTCGTTGAGAGTTCCTGGTTGCGGTGGCATCTAGTAACCAAGCTCACAACTAGGTGTCGTTGACGGTAGTATTTGGTAGCAACATTAGGAACTACTGCTTGAAATTGACCGTCTGCAGTCCTTATCTGACTTACAGACTAATAGAGCCATCACAATCACACCGTTTATCAGACAGATTCTACACTCACCCCAAAGTACAGTACACGGGGCTACATGACCGCGTTGTCGCAGCCCCTAAACTGAAGAAGCAACCAAAATCTCTGCGGGAGATAAAATTTTGCGTGAAGAAGTAACAGACCGTTAGGAAAAAAAAATACAATATTGGCTGAAACACAGTTTTGCTACAATTAATGAATACTCATTCGTTCTCTAAATATTACGTAATGTTGCACGATCAGGCGCAATCTGCCTGGCAGATCACTTTTGCAACAACAGCAAATATGTAGGAGAGTTATTGACAAACTGGTCGATATGGACTTGAATGATGCCATGTGGAAAGAGGTAACTACTGAAAGGTGGAAGTACCTTCGCCCCCGTGAATGACGAATAGTCTATGAGATAAGAATCAACTCGAATGTCTATCAGATCAGTTGCACCCACCAGAAGGTTAGTGTTTTGTATGAACGGTCGCCTATTATTTATTTCGTGTGCATCGTCTACGAATGGATTTATATTTCATTTAAATGTAAGTAATTTATCTAATCTTCCCTATATATAATATATATATATATATATACAGTATATATATTGAACCCTTGCAAAGAAGCTTATGAGACTCAGTTTCGGGGGGTGTGACAGTCCATATCGTAAGTTGTTGTTAAAGCGCTTCATTAACATGCAGGGTAACATATAACAAAATAACATGCAGGAAAAAGTGAAGCCAGGGTTAAAACAAATGAATTTAATAACAAATCACCTAACTATACAAAAGAATTAACAAAACAAACTCCCAAAATGACTCCCACTTAATAAATAAAATGTGCCAAAACTAGGCAAAAATCTCTGGAGAGATTAAATACACGGACAAAGTGTCCTTAAGAAAGTCAACAAAAGTGACATATGTATGCGCGTGTGCCGTTCTGCATGCTTCACGATGTGTACAATCGAATGCATGATTCGTCATCATCCAGAATAAACATTCAGACAACGAATCCACATTGCTTAGAGATGGATAGACGCGGGCAACAACTATACAACACTTAAAACTAAACCGACACTTCCTATACTTAAAATATACAACACGATAATTTCCGTGTGAAATTGGACTCAAACTGCCGTAGCAAAAACATTACTGCCTAAAAACTTAGGACTTCTCCCACTAATCAAAACAAATAAGTTAACACGTGACCAATAAAGAAAATACACAAATGACCGCCGTCAAATTTACAAGTACACTACCTCTACACCACACGTGTATGACATACAAAATTACATAAATTGAGTCATAAACACATCACTAGGCTCAAAGCCAACATTTACATTATTAACACAAATATCTATCCATACAACATGCAACAATCCGTCACACACATGGCGAACTAGCCAATTAATTATGGTTCCAAAAATAACCATCACAATGAACAGGTTTGCTACATGAAAGCTTAAAGGGGGCCAGTCGGGACATAGGACTGCCTACCAAAATAAGTCACCAGGCGAGACGGGCGAATTGTGGAAATCAGCATATCTGTCAACCCACGTGTGTATCGAAGAAGCGTGCCCCAAAGCACAATAATACGTGTGTGTGTGTCAGAACAAAATATCCCGGCATTTCCACTAGGAAATCCAAGAAAACAGCATAATGGACAAGGAACAGCGGTCTCCCTAGAGCACCCTGCCTTTCCATCAAAATACAACAACAACAAAATATGAGGGCGGTAGGACCTCTACCCCTCTTCACGTAGAATCAACACACACACCTGACACAGTAACACACACAGAATCACACGTATGGGTTTGACAGACCCTGAAATAAAAAGACATAAATATTTTCCACTTGCTGGCGCCACCGTTCCACGCCGTGACTAATTAACCTGAAAAGGACTCAAAAGAAAATCTATCAAATTAGAACTGAGGTGTTCTACAATTACCTCTTTAATCGTTGCACTTGGCAACCCTAATTTGAATAATAACCTGTTCAGCAAACATCTTACAGTAATTACCTCCCTTATCCTATCAAAATATGAACTTTAATAAAGCACCACTTATCGAATGTAACGGGTTTCGCATTTGCATGGATAAACATCACGTACACGCGCCGTGCACATTAAAATATGACTCCAAGAAAAATGAATATACAACAAACACTTTGGCCACGCGCCAACGTACATTTAAAACAATTAGTGCCGGTACAAAGAAAAACACTCAAAACAAGAAAAAGACTAAAATTAACTATTTACAAAGGTTCCCCCGTCAATCTAACTACATAATTGAATACTCAATTGTTATACAACACCGTCTCAGCTTGCAGAACATTATGACATCCATCTCAGCCCATTTCCCTATGGAAAAGTTAGCACTCCATAGTCGCCTTCGTTGAAGCGCCGAACATCATCCCAACTCCAGACCACATGTTGGACATCTTGATGTAGTCTCCTTGGAAGAAAAGTTCAATGATTATAATTTGACCTGGCTATAATCGCTTGTGGGTTACTAAATTCGCCCACAAATAGTCCTATGCGATTAATTACGAAGACTTTCCCTAAATATCGCTCACACACACGCAATACACACATGAAAAATACACTTAAAAATATACATGAAATACACACTTCGAGTCCAACGCCACTGGCTCGACAATACAAGTTTCAAAGTTTGACTGACTCACAGTCGCTATCTCGCTCGGTAATCTACTGCTCTGCTCTGCGTGACCTTCGCTCGGGGAGCGCTAATTAGAATGTTACAAGTCTTGCCCCTAAGAGCTGAAATAGTTGTCTTTCAGATAATATTACAAGTTTTCAATCACCACGCACGCTGGCGTGAATTTAGCTCACAAAGCTCACAAAGTAATTGACTTCAAATAATTAAGAGCGTTAAAAATTTGCTGCCCAAACTAGCGTGAGTTTAGCTCATCAGAGCTCACAAATAAAATAACTTCAAATATATCAGAGCGTTAAAATCGTTATACAAACGGGCGTGAAGTTAGCTCACAGAGCTCACGAACAGAAAGACATCGAACAGCTTCTCGTCGAACAATTTATTAGAAACTGACAGGGTACGGAAGAGTGGGGTGGTTTTAGAAAAAAATTCCAGAGTTTTCATCTCACACAGATGGGACTAGTGTCAATCTTCATCAAATAAATCAAACGTCTCATCGCACTCGTGCGGAGATAATTCCGATCGGCGGTTCTTTAGATAATCAATTCCGCGCGCTTTTTACCACTGACGCCTTCCATCGCGTGATATTGGCGTGGTCTCTCCCGATTGGTTGATTCAATCGTAGGTCGGTTGTAAGTAACTCGTGACTACCCCTTTGTGACTCCAATTCTGGTGCAAGTTGTTACACAATTTGGCCTTGAACTCAAGTTTACCAGGCCGTTCTTCAAGAATAGCTACAAGCTCAACCTCTGTGGCAATCATTGCGACACGCTACCTTGCCTTTATTCTCGTCAACTTCCTCAAATACTGCCTGGGCTGCAGTAATAATAATAATAATAAATTATGAATGCTTATTTATCTTAGATCAATAAGGGTTCAATATATATATATACAAATGAAAGTTAATCTGTTTTTTTTTCTGAATTTCTACGGAAATTTGCGTTATTTACGTGTTTCAGACTGTTTTATGACGGATGCGCTCGAAAATAAATGTTTTGTCTGTCTGTTTGTCTGTCTGTGGACAACTTTGTTCCCTGCGTGGCTCAGCGGCAACGTTCTCGCTTGCTGGGCCCAAGGTTGCAGTTTCGTATCCTGGCGCATTCAGCTGGCATTTGAGGGTGCGCAGATGTGAGGGAGCCGAGTCAGTAGATTTACTGGCACGTTAAAGATCCCTTTCGGAGCAAAATTCTGGCACCCCGGCGTCTCTAAAAGAGTCAGTCAGGACATTTTCTTTCATTTATTTTTCAGAATATCACCCCTCTCATGAACCCCTTAAATTGGATTTATGAAAAAATGAAAAAAAAAAACGGTCGAACACCTATTTACTTATTTTTCAGCTGTTCTTCCCCCCTGAGTTTGATGAGTGAGTGAGTTAGTCAGTCAGTTAGGACACTTTCTCTCCTTTTCCCCCCAGAATTTCATCCCTATCCAAGGGCCCCTTAAATTGGATTTATGAAAAAACGGTCGAACACCTATTTACTTATATTTTAAGCTGTTTTTTTCCGCTGAATGTCAAACGTCTCGCCTATGTCGTTTAAGAGATACACGCTCCGTTAAGAATCCCTCAACCCCCAATTTTCACCCCATTCACCTCATAATATACACCACGTCGATAAACCCTTAGACATATGTCTGATTATTTTTAATGGCTAGTTTATGTACCGAATATCACATCCCCAAAGGAACAACTCATGGGATATCGTTATTCAATGAAATGCACGTTTACCCCCTTAACACCTCTTTAAAACCCTAATAAACAAAAATCCTTCCTTAGTTGACGTTTTCGACATACAGCAAACATATTCCCAATATTTCATGTTTCCAACTTTAATAGTTTTCGCTGGGCGTGATGAGTGAGTGAGTCAGTCAGGACATTTTCTTTCATTTATTTTTCAGAATATCACCCCTCTCATGAACCCCTTAAATTGGATTTATGAAAAAAAAAAACCGGTCGAACACATATTTACTTATTTTTTAGCTGTTCTTCCCCCCTGAGTTTGATGAGCGAGTGAGTTAGTCAGTCAGTTAGGACACTTTCTCTCCTTTTCCCCCCAGAATTTCACCCCTCTCCAAGGGCCCCTCAATTGGATTTATGAAAAAAAAAACTGTCGAACACCAATTTAATTATATGTTAAGCTGTTTTTTTTCCGCTGAATGTCAAACGTCTCGCCTATGTCGTTTAAGAGATACACGCTCCGTTAAGAATCTCTCAACCCCCAATTTTCACCCTATTCACCTCATAATATACACCACATCGATAAACTCTTAGACATATGTCTGATTATTTTTAATGGCTAGTTTATGTACCGAATATCACATCCCCAAAGGAACAACTCATGGGATATCGTTATTCAATGAAATGCACGTTTACCCCCTTAACACCTCTTTAAAACCCTAATAAACAAAAATCCTTCCTTAGTTGACGTTTTCGACATACAGCAAACATATTCCCAATATTTGATGTTTCCAACTCTAATAGTTTTCGCTGGGCGTGATGAGTGAGTGAGTCAGTAAGGACATTTTCTTTCATTTATTTTTCAGAATTTCACCCCTCTCATTAACCCCTTAAATTGCATTTATGAACAAAACAAAACAAAAAACGGTCGAACACCTATTTACTTATTTTTCATCTGTTCTTCCCCCCTGAGTTTGATGAGTGAGTGAGTTAGTCAGTCAGTTAGGACACTTTCTCTCCTTTTCTTCACCAGAATTTCACCCCACCCTATTGGCCCCTTAAATTGAATTTATGAAAAAAAAACCGGTCGAACACCGATTGACTTATATTTTAAGCTTATTCATTCCGCTGAGTTTCAAACTCCTCGCCTATGTCGTTAAAGAGATACACGCTCCGTTAGGAATCCTTCAACCCCCACCTTTCACCCCTTTCACCTCATAATATACACCACATCGAAAACCCCTCAGACACGTACTTCTTATTTTTTAATGATGAGTTTATATGCCGTGTATCACATCCCCCAATGAAACCAATCGGGGATATTGTTATTCAATGAAATGCAGGTTTAAAGCCCTTAAGATCCCTTTAAACCTAAATATCCGAAAATCCTCCCTTAGTAGACGGTTTTGACATACAATGAACATGTTCCCAAACTGTCATATTTCTAACTTCAATAACTTTTTGGCTGGACGATGATGAGTGAGTGATGGTTGGTTCTTATGTTTAGGGGCTGTGACAACGTGGTCATATAGCCCCGTGTACTTTGGATGTGTTTAGAATCTGACTGATAACCGGTGTTAATTGTGATGACTGTATTAGTGTGTGTTATCTGTTTTTTTAATTTAAGTACTGCAATTTAGAATTTTTCAAATAGTTCCTAATTTTGCCGCCAAGTGCAACCGTCAACGACTACTAGGCTAAGTTCAGAACTCAGCTACTAGACGCCACCGCAGTCGTCTCTTGGCAACGAACATAGAAACCTAAGAGCGTTGTTTACATTCTTAACCTATCCAATTTAGCTTCACACAGGTGCAATTAGTGGAAGGTTCTTTAACATGCCATAAATCTATGACATGGGACCTCCGGCTTGGCACACTGAGGGATTTTTAACGCTCTTAAAAATCCGACGGCTTCGGCCGCGTTTGAACCCGCTATCATGGGCATAGAAACTCAGCATGTTACCAACTACGCCACCGAAGCCGTCTGAGTGAGTGAGTGAGTGAGTCAGGACATTTTCTTTCAATTTTCTTTTATCAGAATTTCACCCCTCCCTATGAACCCTTTAAATTGATTGATGAAAAAAACTGTCGAACAGCTTTTTACTTATTTTTAAGCAGTTTTATCCCCCTGAGTTTGATGAGTGAGTCAGTCAGTCAATCAATCAGTTAGGGCACTTTCTTTCCTGTCCCCCCCCCCCCCCCGAACTTCACCCCTCCCCATGGGCCCCTTAAATTGGATTTATGAAAAAACGGTCAAACACCTATTTACTTATTTTTATGCTGATTTTTTTTCCGCTGAATTTCAAACTCCTCGCTTATGACGTTTAAAAGATACACGCTCCGTTAAGAATCCTTCAACCCACACTTTTCACCCCTTTCACCTCATAATATACACCACATCGAAAAACCCTCAGACACGTGTCTTCTTATTTTTAATGATGAGTTTATATGCCGAGTATCACATCCCCCAATGAAACCAATCGGGAGATGTTGCTATTCAATGAAATGCAGGTCTACCCCCTTAACACCCCTTATAACCTGAATATCCAAAAATTCTTACTTATAGGGCGTTTGCGGCCCTTGAGGAAGCTGCATACCAAATTTCATTCGAATCCGTTCGGTGGTTTCTGAGATTTCGTGATGAATGAATGAGTCAGTGAGTGAGTGGTATTTGAGCTTTATATAATTGACAGATGTAAGCCTCCGTGCCTTAGGCGGCAGCACGCCGGCCTCTCACCGCTGGGTCCCTGGTTCAAATCCCGGTCACTCCATGTGAGATCTGTGCTGGACAAAACGGAGGCCGACAGGTTTTTCTCCGGGTACTCCGGTTTTCCCTGTCAAAATTTCATTCCAGCAACACTCTCCACTATCATTTCATTTCATCTGTCATTCATTTAATCATTGCCCCAGAGGAGTGCGTCAGGCCTCGGCAGCCGGCACAGTTCATATCCTCGCCGCTAGATGGGGGCTTCATTCATTCCATTCCTAACCCGGTCGGAGACTGGAAGCAGGCTGTGGATTTTCATAATAGATAGATAAGATTATTTTCATAAACAGTAGTGGTGGTCATTTCTGCTGTTTTAGGAAAACGCCAACGAACTGTTCGTTTTTTATAAACAACTGTTTTCCCAAACAGTTTGAAAACAAGAGGTTATAAAATTCGTTCACAAGTCAGTACGGCAGAAGCGGATTTACCAACGAAGTAAATGTTTTCGCAAACAGTTCACACTTCATAACGGGACTCGGTGATAGACGAGTTAGTCACACGCACAAGGGAGCTGTGAGATAGGAAATATATTTCTCCACCTTTCACTGTAACTTGATTCGTTGCGTAATATCTAGACAGTAGACACTGAGGCTGGCTGCGTGGCTCAACGGTAACGTACTCGCTTGCTAAGCCCAAGGTTGCAGGATCGAATCCTGGCGCAGCTAGTTGGCGCTTGAGGATGCACACATGCAAGGGAGTCTTGTCAGTAGATTTACTGGCACATTAAGATCCCCTTTAGGGCAAAATTCCGGCACCCCGGCGTCTCTAAAATCCAGAGTAGTTAAAAGGGACGTAAAAATAACATTATTATTATTATTATTATTATTAGACACTGACAGGCAACACAAGCCGATGGCTGACAAAATACTTGTATGAAGGCTACACGGGTAGAACAGGAAGATGAGTGAGACTCCACTCTTAGGCAAATCAAATTAGTTATTGTTGTTTTAAGGGGCGGAACGACGAGGTCATCTGCCCCTCTCAACACAGATTAAAGTGTACAAATTTGGAATGGAATTTAAAATTTAGAAGTGGTCATCTAAATTTGAAAAGACTGAAACTTAATTTTTTTTTAAATAAATGAAAATCCACAGCCTGCTTCCAGTCTCCGACCGGGTCAGGAATGGAATGAATGAAGCCCCTCATCTAGCGGCGAGGATATGAACTGTGCCGGCTGCCGAGACCTGACGCACTCCTCTGGGGCAATGATTAAATGAATGACAGATGAAATGAAATGATAGTGGAGAGTGTTGCTGGAATGAAATATTGACAGGGAAAACCGGAGTACCCGGAGAAAAACCTGTCTGCCTCCGTTTTGTCCAGCACATATCTCACATGGAGTGACCGGGATTTGAACCAGGGACCCAACGGTGAGAGGCCGGCGTGCTGCCGCCTAATCCACGGAGGCTTCAATTTTTTAAAAATTAAATAAAACTAATAATTATAAAAATATACAAAAATTACGGAAAAACAAAAAATGCAGAATTCAAAAAGAACAAGTCTTTGAGTCAATGTATAGTGGAAAAATTTAGATTGAAATCAAATTAACATGCAGTATGAACAAGAAACCAGTCAGCTGGAACACTTATATAATTTTCTTCTTCTTCTTCTTCTTCTTTATGTGAAGTAAGTTTGAGTCTTGGCTTATGGCTAGTGGTTTCATGGAGAACCAAAACAAAGTATTTGTATCTTCCATCCGTAATTGGATGACCTTCGGGGTAGCACGGTGGCAGCGCATTTGCTTCTGGACGGGGACGAGTGGAGTCAAATCTGGACTAATTGCGTTTAAAATTTCGTCTTTGTTGTTTTCTACCTCTTTTATTATAAATATAATATAGATATATCACTTTCTTGTGGACACGATAACTACCGCAATTTTGCACAAATCACTTTGAAATTTTTACATAATAATTATGTATCCCTCTAAAATTTCGGCCGAGTTCGTTAATGGGCACAATCGGTCGACGGGGGTGAAAATGGGGGGCGCTTTTTTTTTTCGAAAATGTGATATATCGCTATAACTCTCTTAATATTTGAAATGTCGAATCCATTCAAAGTTCATACTATTTGTCGGATAAGGCCCAAACATTTATGTTTGAATAGTGTTTTGATAGCACCAACCAGTGACCAAAGGGGTGGGTAAAAGTGCGGTTTTCGGGAAACATTAATCATATCTCTCTTAATAGACACAATATCAAAACCGTAAAACATGGACAATATTCCCCAACTAATTACCTAAAATTTTGTCTGAAAGAATTTTTGATATGACCCACCATTACGCCAAGGAATGAGAAATATGATTTCGGAATTATAAGAAAAAGCCAAGAGCCATCAGAGGTTGCCATGACAACACTACTAAATTGATGAGGGATGAGCCATCAGACGTTGCCATGACAACGCACTTGCACGAGATCACATTCAGTTTTCCATCTGATTAAGTGTGAAGCGGCTTTGGTGACGTAATTGTTAGTATGCTGAATTCTAATCCCAAGGTCGCGGGATCAAAGCCGGCCGAAGTCGTCGGATTTTCTAAGAGCGCTAAAAATCCCTCAGTATGCTTTCCTTTGGAGGGGAAGTTCCAACGTTCGTTGCGAGTTGCTGGTTGTGGTAGCATCTAGTAGCCAAGTTCACAGCTAGGTGTCGTTGACGGTAGAATTTGGTAGCAACATTAGGAACTACTGCTTGAAATTGACCGTCTGCAGTTCTTACCTGAATTACAGACTAATACAGCCATCACAATTCACACCGTTTATCAGACTGATTCTACACTCACCCAACGTACACGGGGTTACATGATCGCGTTGTCGGAGTCCCTAAACTGAGGAACCAACCAAAATCTCTGCGGGAGATAAAATTTTGCGTGAAGAAGTAACAGACCGTTAGATAGTTACACATCAGTGTCGAAACCTTGCATAAGGACAGTGTGACCACAAGTATAAAACTGGACCCCAAATGACGAGAAGGTTACCGTCCCCATAAGACAATAATGTTTGAAATATGCATAAAATGACGAAAAACAAAGTTAATTAAGCTCCAATTATAACATACTTTCTCGCAATAAATGAGGTCTGATCCTTCTACGAAAACCTGCATATTCTGGCTATTTTCGCCTATCCCCAAGTTTGCCCGGTGAAATCTACCTCCGCCTTCCGGCGTGCCGAGAGGACTTTTTCCATTCACAATACCCCCACACATCTCCATTGTAGATTACTGCTGGAATGTTCGTTTTCACTAACCATGTTCTCGTAACTTCTCGTACGGCTTGAAAACACGATGTTCACTCTCTTCGGTTCAAAAGAATAAGACCCTTCTTCTCCTGTGACTACTTCCTCTCAGCCCTTTCTCTCTCCATCGCTGACCTGGTCTCGCTATATATATCTCGATGTCCAACATGCAATTCCATTACGCCATTCACACAATGTCACATTCACGAATTCTCAATGAAAACACATTCCTGCTTTCTTATGGTAATTTCTGGTGTATAAGAGCGTGTACATATAATTTTGTATCACTCTGTGTTCATGATGCATTACATTCTGGAGCGTTCTCGATCTATATGCTGTCAGTCGATCAGCTGATGATCTCACACCTCTTCCTAACCTGCGTGCGCTGACAAGAATGACCTTGAATAGAGCTGAATTACGATTAACATTGCTGGTTGCCTACACTCCTGGCATTCTTCGTCTCCTAACATATATTTATTACGTAATTCTTTCCTCTCGCTAACAGGATTTTACACTCGTAAAATTTTTATACGTGGAGGCTGCTGTTTTTCTCCAATCGATTCAGCAAAATACAGGTACAGTACCTAACGTGAGGCCACGGCCGCCTCCTTCCCTCTTCCTTGCATATCCCTCCCAATCTTCCCATCCCTTCCCAACCGTCGTAAGGCCATTGTTCGCTTTGCAGGTGAGGCCGCCTGGGCGAGGTGCTCGTCCACCTCCCCAGTTGTATTCACCGTTCCAACGTTTCAAGCTCCAGGACACTGCTCTGGAGGCGGTAAAGGTGGGATCCCTCGCAGAGTCCGAGGGAAAAGCCAACCCTGAAGGGTGATCCGACTAAATAATAAGTAGTAGTAGCACTGTAGTAGTAGTGATGATTTTCATTGCCAACCTGATCATTAGATGCAGATATCCTCGATATTTCACCTCTTAAAACAGCAATCTCCATCACCAAAGCTACCATTATCAATGTTCAATAATTCTAATCCATAGCTCTGGTTCGAAGATTCTATCATTAAATAATTGAAAACACTGATTCAAAGTTTGGAAAAATTTTATTCGTAGTTTCTTTCGGTCTTCGACGTTTTGGGAATGGATTAATTTCTGTAGTCAAATGCAAGTAGCTTCTGACAGCTTCTCATTTAGTTCTGGGAATGGAGTTATCCAGCAACGTAACACTTCCATCATCAATCATCAAAAACGTATATCCAAAACATCGGGTCACTAATATTCGAAAGGTCCTAAGATTAAACATTCGAATACAATGACCCAAAGTTTCAATTTTTTTTATCCGTAGTTTCTCGATCTTCGGAGATTTTGGACTGAAGCTTCGATTCTTATACCTTCGAATTTCCTTACCATCGTGATTCTCACTTCTTTTTAGCGTACTTCCTCGTTTGTAAGCACGAATAGTAAAATTTATTTGGCACATTTTCAGTGCCTTGTACGAGTTACGAGTGGAATGTATTGGCATTGACAGTAAGTACTACTGTACTTTCCTTTCAGGAAATATATCACCGAATGTACGTCAAGAGATTAATTAATTCCTCCGTTGAGTGTTGCTCTAATTAGTAGGATTGGAGTGCAGTAGCTTATCAACAAAAACCACGTCATATTTTCCATTTCACGTGAACATATGTGGATAAATACATTAGGCTACTTGAAGTAACATTCGCCGCTTCTAGTAGATCGCACAAGATAGATATCAACGCAATTTATTCATTGATAAGCGGCTTCGGTGGCGTAGTTGGTAGCATGCTGAGCTTCTATACCTAGATCGCGGGTTCAAACCCAGCCGAAGATTACTGCAGGAATGTTAAGAGCGTTAAAAATCCATCAGTATGCCTTCCTTCGGAGGGGAAGTAAAGCGTGTAAAGTAAAGAACCTTCCACTAACCACAATTGTGTGAAGCTTAATTTGTAGGTTAGATTTGAGTAACGCTATATTAGTTCCAGCGTTCGTCACCAGGTGCCAGTGCGGTGGCATCTAGTAACGCGATTCGCAGCTAGCAGTCGTTGACGGTAGCATTATTAGCAAAAGTAAGAACTAGGCCTACTTTAAATTGATTGTCTGCAGTCCTTACCTGAATTACAGATAACACACACTAATACAGCCATCACAATTTTATTAATACCGGTTATCACACAGATTCTACACACACCCAAAGTACACGGGGCTACATGACCGAAGTTGTCGCAGCCCCTAAATTGAGGAACCAACCAACTATTCATTGATAAGAAGGTAGTTCGAAGAACCAGTGACTTTCCATTATGAATCCAAGATTCATAATGATTAGACATCATAGTCCTTTGTTACCCCCGATACATTTTGTCCAACGTTTTTATAACCTTCTCAGTCCTTCCATCATTAGGATGGGGCAGATGACCTCGTAGTTCCGCCCCTTAAAACAACAATAACTAACTAACTAACTAACTAACTAACATCATTAGTAGGGCTCGGATCGATATGCTCGATAAAATCTCCAGATATGCTCGAAAACCATGTGTTATATGCTCGATAGATATGCTCGAAAAAAACAATATATGTTGTTAAATATGCAGAATATGCTCGAAAAAACCACGTTAAAAACTATAGAAAGGAAAGTGATACGAAAATATCAATAACATATCTTTATGATGATGATAATTGTTGTTTTAAGGGGCCTAACACCTAGGTTATCGGCCCCTTAACATATCGTTATATATGGACTTTATTTTCTAATTGTATGTATGATACACTGCGATATACTCGCATTCAAGTTTCAAGTATATATAAGAGAAGTTTTCTGATAAAAGTTACAGTTTAAAAGTTCATTTACAAAATGTTCAAAATTAGGCGAGTCAATGAAGTAGATCTGCATAGGTCTGTACAACAAGAATTTTTTCTATGTTTTCAGTTTTGAATGATTTTCTTAAATCAGTCAATAAAAGTTTCAATGACGAGAACGACCTCACTAAAGGTTAAAAACCTGCGGTTCTATTATTCGTACCAGATAGGCTTTTCAATAATTATTTCTGTTTTCGAAACTTAAGGATGGTCAGGGTTCAAATTCGGGGAAGGGGATAGAGGAATTCGAAAGAAAACAAACTATTTAGACGAAAACCACAAGAATATGCGTTTATATGCTTCTATTCTGAAAACCGCGGTGTTATGCATTTATATGCTCGATAAATTTCAATTCTGTTGGTCCCAGAGAGGTGAAAATACCACCGAAAGGCTTCTTTCAATGCGTACTATTCAGGAAAAAAATATGCAAATATGCTCGAATCCGAGCCCTAATCATTAGGATATTTCGAACGCTATTGTCTATTCAATCAATGTGAACCCTTTATGACCGAGGAGCTGTTTCTTCGGGGTTGGGAAGAGGAAATAGTTGCAAGGGAGCAAATCTGACGAATAACTTGGACGAGGAAGTAGTTCATATCACAGTATTTTGGGGATTGTACATTCTTTTTCAGGTCACCAAATATAGCAGTTCTTTGAAGATTCTTGGCAGAGGTACTGCAAGAAGTCGAAACGCCCTAGAATGCTCTAGAACGGTATAATCCTTCTCCATAATAACACGCAATCACACACTGCCCCAAGGTAGAGGACAGACTGCAAAATCCACATATTTTCCCAATGCAATTTTCAAAATGTTGGCCAGCAGAGGAATGGCATTCGTGGACGTCGTTGTGTGCTTATGGTTCTGTCAGCAGACTTCTACAAGAAAGGACTGACCGTTCTGTTTCCCAGTGGGATACGTGTGTTAACAGTTATGGAAATTGCCTTTGAGGTAATAAGTGTTCAATTACTCTTTATTAGTAGCTCGTTACAGAAATATGCCACGTCTACTGGAGGAGTAATTAACCGATACTGAAAGTATGTATATTTTAGTTCATAATATTTATTGTATTGATGGTGGTGGTGGTGATGATTGTTTCGAAGGGTGGAACATGGAGTTTATCTGTTCCAACTGTCTAACATAGGGATTGTAAATTATAGGCTTACATTAGATGGTAATTTCTGAAAAGGAATATCTTTTACTGATGTTCTATTGACCTGGTCTTTAGAAAAGTACCACGAACTGGTGAATAATTCTTTAGTGTTGTATTCATCATGTGACTTTAGACACACATTTACCAGTGTTGGATGTGTGAAGATGTGAGTTATCTTGAGCAACGATAAAAGCTTTAGTTTAAGACTAGTGCCATAGTAAGACCATTTCGTTATCTTACAACATTATTGTTATGTCTATTGACTAAAATGACTACAATGTTTGGATATTAAGCTTGAAATTGTTGCTCTGTACTTTATCACAATTAGGTCGTGTTCCATGTCGGTGGATAATTTATTTATCTGACCGGCGAATGTCTTGAAATAGGAAGGGCCAGTAGAATATATGAAAATAAGGTGCTAATGTACTTGTTGAATGCCGATATAATCATATATATAATCATATATATAATAGACTACAGTACAAGGGCTAAAGTTGAGTGATGTTATTCTGTATATAGTCCGCCATTACAGCTGTTAATAAAGCACATTACTCACTCACTCACTCACTCACTCCGTTGGCTTTTCTGGGACGTGACGATCCCGTGCCGCTCTCACTATCTGCCTCCATCTCCTCCTATCCAGCGCAGTATTCTCCCATACAGTAATACCCATTTGTCTGCAGTCAGAGGTCACCTCATCTTGCCATCTACTCCTAGGTCTTCCACGGGGTCTCGAGCCTTCGATCTTCTTCTCATACACCTGGCGAACTATTCTGGCAGCGTCCATTCTGATAACATGCCCTGCCCATTGCAGCCGTTTCGCTTTCATGACGTCCACTACTCTGGGTTGATTGGCCAACTTGTACAGCTCATGATTTGATCTGAGAACCCATCTTTGTGTTTCCTGGTCAAAGATGGGGCCGAAAATTTTTCTATATATCTTGTTTTCGAAGACTGTAAGTTGGCGTTCCTCCCTTTTGGTCACACTCCATGTTTCGGCTCCGTATAGCAGTACCGGCCTGATGATCGTGTTGTATAGTTTTAGTTTTGTTTTCCTGGTCAAAAGTTTGGAGGAAAGTAATTTATGCAGGAAAAAGTAAACTTTGTTTGCATTCCGTAATCTAATTTGGTGTTCAACTTGTCTTCTATTGCAGTCATTTATATTTACCCCAAGGTATTTGAAGTTTGGCGTGTTCTTAAAGGTAAAATTGCCTATATGAAGATTGTTGCGTTGGTCTGTAGTCATGTTTTCTCTCTGTATGATCATGTATTCTGTCTTCTCTTCATTAATCTTTAGACCTATTTTTGCAGCAGTTTCATTTAATTTCCTGAATAAAGCTTCAATTTCTCCTCCATTATTTCCTATTAATACAATGTCATCTGCATATGCCAGGATGTTGTGTTTGTTATCTGCTAGGTCTCCAGTTGCAGCTTCTTTGGTTTCCCGAATTACTTTTTCCAGAACGATGTTGAAGAGAAGTGGGGAGAGCGCATCACCTTGTTTTAGTCCTGTTCTGTTTTCAAAACCGTCTGATACGGATCCACAGTGTGTCACTTTGCTCACTGTCTCCTCCATACACATTTTGACCAGGCTGATAAGTTTCTGTGGGATTCCGTATTCTGCCATAATTTCCCACACCGTTTCTCTGTGGACTGAGTCATAGGCCTTTTGGAAGTCAATAAATAGGTAATGGACGTTTTTGTTATATTCCCAAACTTTTTCATTGATTGTCTTAATACAAAATATATTGTCTGTTGTTGATCTGTTTTTACGGAAACCATTCTGATAGTCTCCTATTATATCTTCGGTGTATGGAATTAGACGTTGTAATATTATGTGCGACAGTAATTTGTAAGCTGTGACAAGTAGGGATATTCCTCTGTAATTTCCGCAGTTATGTTTATCTCCTTTCTCATGTATTGGAACAATAATTGCTTCCTTCCATTCATCCGGTATTTGTTCTTCGCGCCATATTTCCAGGATAAGTTTATGCAGTTTTTCATGAAGCTTCTCACCCCCATATTTCAGCAATTCAACTGGTATACCGTCAGATCCAGCAGCTTTGTGGTTTTTCAGTTTCTTCAGACTGCTGGTTACCTCTTCATATGAAGGATCATTTATGAAAGGTTCTACCGTTGAAAGAGTGGTTCTCCCCAATTTGTTGTCTGGTTCAGGGCAGTTCAGTAAGTGGTCAAAGTACTCTTTCCAAGCCTGTAATATGTGGGTAGTTCCGGCAATGATGTTACCATTGTTGTCGTGGAGAACTGCTGATCGCGGTTGGTAACCTTTCTTAATGTTATTCACCGTCCCATATACTTTACGGATGTTGTTCTCCTTCTGGTCATTCTCAATACTCTCTAACATATGTTTAAGGTAATGCTTCTTTTCTTTTCGTAAGGTTATGCTTGTTTCTCTTCGTGTTTCCCTGTAGTGCTGTTCCAATTCTTCATTTCTCCTGTCCTGTAGCCATGCTTTCCTTGCTGAGATGCTAGCTGCTACTGCTGTTTTGCATGTACCATTAAACCATTTCTTCTTTCGTTCCACTTTTGGTAATGCGTTTTTAGCTGATTCTTGAATCACCTTCTTGATATCCTTCCACAATCTATTAATATCTGTAGTTCCACTTTCATCCACTTCTTCTCCTACTTCATCAAGTACGCCAAACCTGTTGCTCACTTCCACTTGGTACTGACAGGTTTGAGGAGTTTCCTTTAATGCTTGTAGATCATATTGTATTGCGCGCCCTTGTTGTTGTTTGTGGTGAGTTTTCAGTTTCACCTCCATGGATGCAACCAGCAAGTTGTGGTCAGAGCCTATGTCAGCTCCCCGGTAAGCACGAATATCAGTGATGGCGCTTCTGTGTCGATTTGAAATTAGTATATGGTCAATTTGGTTTGCCGTCTTTCCATCTGCTGAATACCATGTTTCCTTATGTATATCCTTGTGTGGGAACGTCGTACTCCTGACATTCATGCTTTCTGATTCTGCAAATGAGATCATTCTAAGCCCATTTTCAGAGGTTTCCTCATGAAGGCTTTCATTACCTATCGTCGGTTGTAGGTGCTTTTCTTTTCCTACCTTGGCATTAAAGTCTCCTAGTACTATCTTGATGTCATGTTGTGGTAGGCCTTCATACACCCTCTCCAGCTGTTCATAAAAGCTGTCTTTCACCACATCTTCTTTATCATTTGTAGGTGCATGCACATTGATAATGGATATATTAAACCATCGGCCTTTCACTCGTATGTAGCACATTCTTTCATTGATTGCCTCAAACCGGATTACTGTTTCAACACATTCCTTTGATATGAGGAATGCTGTTCCAAATTCATGCTTTCCGGATTGAGTTCCACTGTTAAACATAGTGTACTCTCCGAAGTTCTGTATGTCTTCCCCTGGAAATCTTGTTTCCTGAATAGCAGCAAATTGTATTTTATACTTCTCGAGCTCGTCTTTCAATCTTTGAATGTGTCCAGGCTTATATAAGCTCCGTGCATTCCATGTACCAATTCGTAAGTCCTCATTTCCTTTGCCATGTCTTCGTAGGGTATCCATTCTTAAATCGTTCCGAGGCTTAAGTGAGAGATTCGTAACAATTCTCTTTTTACATGAGAGGGTTGTTAACCCTAAGCACAACCCCCAACCTGGAGGACCAGGGACTTTTCTGTTAGGGTTACCATACCTTAGTCAAGCAGGCCATATTTCTTAGCCTTATTTGAGCATTAGTCTATAATTATCAGTTAGTTATTGTTGTTTTAAGGGGCGGAACTACGCTATGATTATCATCTTGTCCCCCGTTCCTCTCTTATAAATGCTGTTGTTGTTGCTGTTCCATTTAGGGGCTTGGACATCGTGGTCATTTCAGTCTTTTGTGACTGGGTGTGTGCGTGTGTATAGATAGAATGTGTCTGATAACCTGTGTTATTGCAATGCCTGTACTAATGTAGCCTATGTACTGTAGCCTACTTGTGAATGGGGATAAGATTGGGAAGATGGTGACCCTGGCAATACGTTAGGCACCATCCTACCACAAGCCTCAAGTAATAAGAATGGAAAACAACGGAAATTCACTCCTAGGCCGGCTAAACTGGGAATCAAACCCATGTCCTTTGAACCAGGAAACTCCATACGGAAAACGGTATCCCAACATTTCGTGTCTAAAAGTTGTAGCCTACACCTCGGTGAGCTAAATTACGACAGTGTTATTTCAAGAGGAAACAATGATAGAGAAAGCTCTGAGGAAACAACAACACCCACCGGCTCCTTACATATTCATATTCATATTCATTCATTTATTTGCAATGGGGGGAGTGTCCCCCGGTGGCAAATTGTATATACATAACAAATAAATAATTATACATAACAATTCAATAACAATTATACAACAATTAAACTGGAGTATTTACACAAATAGTCAGTCTTTTCTTAAACACACCTATATGTTTGGGAAAAGGCTCTAAGACTGCGGCAGTAGAGAGTTCCAGTTATCAATGGCACGGTTTACAAAATAATATTTACCATAATTTGTTCGCTGTGGTCAACCCTTAACTTTGAAAGGATGATCGCTCCTACCCATGTAAGTGGGCTTTCCCAATCGTTTGCTAAGCTCACCCCATGCTGGTTGATTTGTATACGTGTTGTACATAGCGCAGAGTCTAGATTTCATCCTCCTAGCCTCCAGTGATTCCCACCCAAGTTTCTTTAACATACGGCTCACACTGCTCCTGGGATTAAAGTCACTGAGCACAAATCTAGCGGCCTTTCTTTGTACCATTTCCAACTCATTGATGAGCCCTACTTGATATGGATCCCAAACCGCCGAGGCATAAACTTATTCCAGAATAGGTCTTACAAGTGACAAATAGCCTAATTCTTTAGCAGAGGTACTACTTCCTTTTAATACCCTGATTACATGAAGCCCCTCTCAGCGATTCGCAATTTCCTCATGTTGCGGCTAAGAAACACGAGGAATAAACTGAATACTACATCAGTCTGCTATCGGTGATTCATAGCCTCCAGCCGACCTTTCCCAACTGAAGCCATTTGAAGATTTTATTTTTCAGTGTTGCCTGTACAAATTAACTTTTTGTAGTTTTTCAGTCTGTCGTGTTGACCAATGTATGGGCGGGGTACAAGGTACACTCCTAATACAGTACATGTAGGCTATCTTGTACCCCGCCCATTCATTGGGCACAATTGTGTTGACCGACTGAAAAGCTACAAAAAGGCAACTGATGGTTGGTTGGTTCCTTAATTTAGGGACTACAACAATGCGGTCATGTAGCCCCGTGCAATTTGGGTATCTGTAGAATCTGTCTGATAACCAGTGTTAATTGTGATGGCTGTATTTGTGTGTGTATTCTGTTTATAATTTAAGTAAGGACTGCAGACGATAATATTATTTCAAGTAGTTCCTACTTTCGCCACCAAATGCTACCGTCCACGACACATAGCTTTGAACTTGGTTACTACTAGACGCCATCGCAACCAGCGCCTGATGGCGAACGTTGGAACTTCAGAGCATTAATCAAACCTAACCTACAAATTTTGCTTCACACAAGTTTCGTTAGTGGAAGGTTCTTTTACATGCCGTCGGCTTTACTTCCCCTCCGAAGGAAGGCATACTGAGGGATTTTTAACGGTCTTAAATCATCTGACGACTTCGGATTTTTAACGCTGTTAAAAATCCGACGACTTTGGCCGGGTTTGAACTCATGACCTTGCGCATAGAAGCTCAGCATGCTAGAAACTACGCCACCGAAACCGCGTAAAGTGAACTGAAGGATGAATTGTGTACGTTGGACTTGGAATTGATCACTAGGCCATCCTACGTCTTGTTCGTATGACCTGAAAACTGAGCCTGCTAACGCAATAGTAGGCCTAAGGTGGGGTGTTCACCTCCATCGCCAGCTCTCTTGTTTACTTCTAACAAAGATGAGCGCACTCTTGGTAACCGTTTTGGCCAAGTCTCACTCATTTCTTTGAGTTCTGACTCTGGTCTTGAAAATTAAAAGAAAGAAAGAAAGAAGATTCGTGTAGCTCACAAACATTTCAGACGATCTTCGCGAAACTTCGGATAATGAACCTGGTCTATGAGCTTGATATACTGTAGTAGCCTATATTGTTCGCACTATCTAGCTTTTATAAGGTGGCTATGGCAGTTATAAATCTTATAGAAGACTGTAGAAAACTCACATATAGAACTTTCGAAGCCGTAACAAGCAAGAAATCAACATGTCGGCGACGCGATTTTATTAAATTTGGCCTACTTTTCGCAAAACCTGTTGCCGCCCAAAACTGCGTATAATTGCCATGATTGAAAATTGAAATTGAAATTTATTGATTTTAAGTTAATTACAATTAGCCTAGGGCTAAAAGTCCCTTTAGCTGCAACTAACTGCCACTACTATACAATGTTTCTTTTATACATAGTCTTAAATTAAATTAGTCTAAATACTAAGGAAGAAGGAAATATATACAAAACTGCTATGAAAATCGTGACAAGAAAGTAAAGAATAGGCCCATGACAGTCGCTGAATTTCCGTAGTTTGTTTGCCTTTTCTCCAAATGTATTATAGCCATTAAGCTTGAAATTTTGTATCGCGATAGAGAAATAAAAGACAAGTTTCCAGATATGTCTTTCAAAACCGTAACAAGGCGATAGTTCGAATGTTCACGGGGCTCCGTAAAACAAATAGTCTGCAAATACAGTAGGCTATACTAACGAAGGTACTTCAGCGAAAAAGGTTACAATTTAATCCGCTGAAAAGAATCGGAATTGGACCTCCACAGACGTTTTCTGTGTAATTGAACACTCATGGACGTTGGTGTGTTGGCGAGAAATATTGGATAACTAACACCCTGTAGTCATTGTTGCAAGAACACTCAGTTGACGGTGGCAGCGTTATGGTCTGGGGTGTGTTTTCGTGGTATTCTACCCTGCCATTATGTATGTGATGAAGGTCAGCAGAAGAATTCAGAACATCAATAAGATCGTTAACATCGTTCACTTTAAGAAGCTCATGAATGTTTGGTTTCCATGATGGCCAGTGTCGAAAATCCGGTCTCATATAGGTAAGGAGATGAGAACTTCCTTTGCCACTCTGGATAAATTGGAAGGAAACCGACCCAAAATTCTCCCAGTACCATTTGTTGAAACTGTTCTTTAGCTCTCGAATCACCTTTCTATTCAATTACATCCTCTTGTATCTCATCTGGAAGTGCATGTACATCAATTGTGAAGGGCGATCTTGCTAATTTGCACGGCCAGTCTTCTGAAGACAAATTAGGAAAATAAAGATTGAACTCACTTTGAAGTAGTTCCAGATGTGCGTCGATGATAAATTTCCACTCGTTGTGCTGCCTATCAAGAAGTTAATTGAACCGAGGAAATGACGAATAGTTGGTAATGGGAGCATCCAGTAGTGGAGTTTCTAACTTGTAGAAAGTCTGCAAGGTATGCTAGGGAAAAGGAAAGCTGTCGTCAGGGAATGAATTATGACGCTCAGCTTTCCCTTGTCTCAAAAGAAACAGTTCTATCTCTGATTTCAATTCATACAACCTGCCTTCGAAAGATTAAAGATTGGTTTTCAGCACTGAGATCATTACACAGGACTCGGAAAAGACAACTATTCAGAGTAGTTGATTTAATTAAATTAACTAAATTGATACGTCACTTTTAGCACAGTGGTGAGTTTCTCAGGCAAAGTTTTAGAAGCTAGGGCTTGTCTATGGACCACACAGTGTGGGCTCCTAAGAGCAGGAATTCTTTCTTTGGTAATACTTATAAGCCAGACCGTGAACTATACATGTCTGGTGCTCCATCAGTACAAATTCCTCTAACTCTGTCCAAAAAACAAATAATTTTCAACCAAAAATTCATTAACAGCAGAATATATACTGGAATCTATTGATATTTTTTTAAAGTTTTTAGAAAACAAGGGTTCTTCTATTATTTTCTTCTCGTTTTACATTCAGGGCCATTTCTTCGATCCTACGTTGCACACTGTTAGTTAGCTGAAAGCGGTATCTCGTCCATATTACGCCGACTTCCCTCAATTCCGGTTGCTTTAATAATGGAAGGTTTGATTAACGTCTCACCAATAGTATGAGGTTCATTGTTTTTTTTTTTGTGCTAGTAAGGGAGAAACTTCATATGATGCTTCAGTAACCTTGCTTGCCACGGTGGGTGAGTGGTTATCGTGTCGGACTACCAACCCAAAGCTTGCAGGTTCGCTCCTGGCCGTGGTAAGTGATTTTTGAAAGGCGGCAAAAATCTCGGTACGCATTTCATACGTTGTTGGCGTGTTAAAGAACTCATTTGAATTCAGTAGGCCGTGTTCTTAATGGAAAAATTAATCTCAGGATTTTCCGCCAACACAAAGTTCGTCCTTTGTCTACTAGAAAGCGCTATAGTGTCAAGGAGCTTAGATATCTAACCTCCTTGACTTTCATAGCGCTCCAAGAAACAAAATTTCGACATACAAGCTGCCCTCTGGGCGTCAAATAACAAAGCTTGCTCCCGGCCACCGAGGCCATACGATATTATTATTATTATTATTATTATTATTATTATTATTATTATTATTTATTTATTTTACACGTTACAGGCCTATTAGACCACGCAAAGCAATCATGACTTTTTGTTCTTCCTGTCTTTCCAGTACTCTTTCATTCGTGCACTAAAGGCCCTCTTCCTTTCTTTGGTCTTTGGGCTGTATGTGCAGCTCTCTCTGACAACACTTCCCACTTGTACACTTTGTGTCTAAATACGCTTTCGTCTATGACGTCTTCTGGGTCGACCTGTGCTTTTACTAGATCAATTTTGACTTGCATCATCCAGGGTGTAGCAATCTTGAGCCGCTGTATGTATCTAAGAATTTTGTTGGTGAGTCTGGTTTGTGGGAGTCTGCTGATGTGGCCGTAAAATTTTAGGCGCCTCTTTCTGATGTCTGCTGCGAGTTTGGACAATTTCTCTGTGGTGTCTCTGGAGTGAAGCTTGTATCCTTCATCTGTGTGCTTTGGTCCAATTATTTTCCTTATTATTTTTCTTTCCTCTGTGAGGATTTTTTCCAAGTCGCCCTTAGTGTGTAACGTCAACGTCTCACTAGCATAAAGCACCTCAGGTTTAATAACCGTGTTGTAATGACGAAGTTTAATGAATGTGGACAGACATTTTTTGTTGTAGACACCCTGTGTCTTGTATAAGGCTCTCTTCATTTTCATTAACCTAGTGTTCTGCGCGATTTTCCCCTTTCCCGTCGGTTCAAGCACTTCACCTAGGTATTTAAAGTGGGCGACTCTATTGATCTTGCCATATTTCGTGTTTAAATTCTGTATTTCGAATTTCGTACAGAAAAACTCTGTCTTTTGGAACGAGATCTGTAGTCCTACCTTTTCGGCGCACTCTTGGAGTACTTCTATCTGTCTGATTGATGTGGTTTCGTTATCTGAGAGTAGAGCCAGATCATCCGCGAAGGCTAGAAATCCAACCTCCAGTTCGTCCTTTGGTCGTCCTAGTCGCACTGGCCTCCAGTAACCTTGAAGTCTCAGCTCTTTCTCCCATTCCTTGATAACTTTGTTCAGCACTAGGTTGAAGAGGAACGGAGAGAGACCGTCACCTTGGCGAACACCTGTATTGATCTGAAATGGTTCTGAGATTTCCCCCATGAATTTCACTTTTGAAGTCGTGTCTATCAGTGTCTGATCAATCGCAAGGTCTTGCTATCCAAACCTTGCTCGTGTAAGATGTTGAACAATGACTGACGGTCAATGGAGTCATATGCCTTCTTGAAGTCAAAGAAGGTACATATAACTGGAGTATTCCTGAGGGCTTTGGTTTTCAATATACTTTTTAGGTTGAAGATTTGTTCCGCGCAGGAGCGACCAGGACGAAATCCCGCCTGGTACTCGCCAATCTTGTGTTCCAGCTGGTCCCGAGCCCTTTGGAGTAGGCATGCTGAGAGGATCTTGTACGTAACTTGTAATAGTGAAATGCCCCTGTAACTGTTTACGTCAGAGCGGTCGCCTTTTCTGTGTAATGGGTGGATCAATGCACATTTCCACTCATCTGGTAGCTTTTCTGATGTCCAGATGTCAGTGATAATCTGTGTGAGTTCCCTAAGTGAGTGTGGCCCTAGGTTTTTCAGTAGTTCGGCCACTATGCCGTCTTCACCAGAAGTCCTGTTGTTCTTAAGTTTGATGATGTGCCTGTGAACTTCCTCTTGTGTCGGAGGTAATGAGTCTGCGTTCTTGACTGTAGGTTCTTCCTCTGAGAATCTCTCTATTGGTTCTGGACAGTTGAGAAGATCAGAGAAGTATTGTGTCATCACCTTGCAATTCTCCTTATTCGTTAGTGCTAATTTTCCATCACATTTTCTGAAGCAAAGGTTTGGTGGTGTGTACCCTCTGATGTGTCCTGCAAACGTTCTGTAGAAGTACCTTACGTTGTAGTTACGGAAGTTGTCCTCAATGGAGTCCAACTGTTCCTTCAGGTATCTCCTCTTGGATTGTCTGATAATTTTTGCGGTTGCTTTTCGTGTTTCATGGAAAGTCTGTAAATTTTCTGGGGATTTTTTACTGTTGTATTTCTGATATGCCAATTTCCTGGTAATGAGTGCATTCTCACAATCAACATCCCACCAAGGATGTTTGGAATTCTTCTTCAAAGGAATGAGAGCTTGTGCTGTTTCTATGATTTTTCGGTGGAAATTTTGCCAGTCATTGGCATGCTCTTTTTCCCAGGCTTCCTTCACTCCAGAATCTGCGATCTTTTTTGTGTCAAATTTTGGTAGGGGTGTTTTCTTACAGAAAGTTCTCTTTGGGGTGAACTTGACCTTGATGCGGGTTAGGTAATGGTCAGAGTCAATGTTGGCTCCTCTACGTACCTGTACATCATGAATCTCCTTCTGCACTGGATATGAGAATGCCACATGGTCGATTTGGAACTCACCTAACTGCTGGACTGGAGAACGCCAGGTTTTCTGTTTTCTAGGGGTTTTTCTAAGAGATGTTGACATGAGCTTGAGGTTATTCTGCTGGCAGAGTTCTATGAGTCGTGTGCCATTTTTATTTGTGAATTTATGTGCAGGATAGTTTCCGACTGTTTTCCTGTACATCTTTTCTCTACCGATCTGTGCATTGAAGTCGCCCATGAGGAGTTTGACGTCATCCCTGGGGACTTTGGACATCACTGTGTCAAGGGTCGACCAGAATTTTTCTGCGGACTGTGGATCGCTCTTGTTACTTTGGTTAGTGGGGGCGTGTGCGTTGATCAGTGTGTATTTTTTGTTGGCGCACCGGAAGCGCATGCTCATCAATCTGTTGTTTACTGGAGTAACTTCTTCTAAGGATTCTACTATGGTCTTGTGGACCATGAAGGCCATCCCCAGAAGTGGAGCGCCTTTGGCAACGCGCCTGTCAGTCTTGCTCTTGAACAAGCGGTAATTGCCGTAGTCCATGGTGTCTTCATCTGTGATACGTGTCTCCTGCAGCGCGAGGATTAGAAGCTTCTGTCTATCGAGTTCTGTCACTAGATTGTGCAACTTTCCAGGCTGTATGAGAGTGTTGATGTTTAGAGTGCCTACGTATGTTGGTGTCTTATGTGGAAGTTTGCCAGAGAACTCCGATTTTCTCTGTGGCCGTGGTTGCCCGGGTCCCCCAGAGTCCGAACGCCCGGGTGCCGTCAGTTGACGGGTGGATTGGTTACCACCTGGGGTAATACTGTTATTATTTGCACGCGCCATGGTTACTTGTAAGAAATGGGGTCTAGTGGTTATCCACTAGGTTTCTTAGAACCAGGGATTGTTAGTTCCTGGAGCATGTTTACAGCCGCACAACTTGGTGAACAGACGCTGACCATAAGCCGCCCAATCTGGGAACAAACGCTCTTGGATTTAGAGTTCTTTATTGGTGGGGAATCCACCTGGCTCTTCCGCTCCATCCATCGTTGGGAATCTTAGATTCCTCTTCCGCCATCAGGACCGTTGACCAATTTTCACCTAGTAACCCTAGGCAAGGTCCCTTACAGGGTGCTACCATCCGGAGCCAGATGGACCCAGGTTTTTTAACGAGGTGTTACTCCTCCCCCTCCTCCTTCCTCATCACTTACGAGATGAGGCCCCGGGCTTGGGATCGGCATTTTTCATTTTCCTGCTGAAAGATCCCAGTAGAGTCCTGTTTCATGTGGTTGAACGAGTTTCCTTTTCCATCAAAAAGCTCTTTTGGTATATTTTTCAACGCCGATTGAGCTGCTGTTTGATGCCGTTTCGGACGCACAGGGCGCGAAGAGTCGTTATTGAGGACATTATGACACAAAACACAGTGTGGCACTTGGACACTGCAACAATAAACGTAAAAACATACTTAATATATTCTTCATTGCACTCTTCTTTTAGTAGACATTTTCACTCAACGTACAAAATCATATGAACATAATATTCACTTCTACAGAACAGAGCACAGCATATACAGAGCGCAGACTGAAGGTTATATTGAGTCAGCAGTAACTTGGTAGCAAGCGAAGCAAGGTCAAAGCTGATGCTGTCAAAACTACAAAGCAACAACTAGCTCCGTGACGAACTAAAGAGCCAACTTTCCTTAAAATTTATTCATACCAATGATTGAGCTATCTAGCAGAAATACGAGATTAAGTTGGAAATACTGGCATTTATGATTTGTTCGAAATATACCTGAAATATTGCAGCCTAATAGAGCACACAGTTTGATTGAAATAGTTTTCTTACATGTATTCTGAGATACCTAGAGTCTACGGCTCAAATGTTCAGAGAGAGAGCTATTAGTGGTGTAGTTGGTAGCATGCTGAGCCTCTATGCCCAAGGTCACGGGTTCAAACCCGGCCAAAGTCGTCGGATTTTTAAGAGCGTTAAAATCCCTCAGTATGCCTTACTTCGGAGGGGAGGTAAAGCCGGCGGTCCCATGTCATAGATTTATGGCACGATAAAGAACCTTCCACTAATTACACTTGTGTGAAGCTAAATTATAGGTTAAATGTGACTAACGCTCCAACGTTCGTCGCCAGGAGCCGGTTGCGGTGGCATCTAGTAACAAGTTCAAAACAAGTTGATCGTTGACGGTGGCGATTGGTAGCAAAAGTAAGAACTACTTGAAAATTCAAAGTCTGCAGTCCTTACATGAATTAAGAAACAGATAACACACACTAATACAGCCATCACTATTAACACCGGTTATCAGGCAGATTCTACACACACCCAAAGTACACGGGGCTACATGACCGCGTTGTCGCAGCCCCTAAACTGAGGAACCAAACAACCAGAGAGTTATTAGTAGGTAGGTGAGCTGCCTCTCAACATGCGCACAAATATATCCCTGACGACATACACACAATATATACAATTTTTTACTTATCCATTAAATGTTATGGAAGTTAGATGCAGTATAGCATTGAACCTGTCAGCACGCGTAGAATTATGTTCGCAACACTGTCACGTATGATTGCTCGAAATGAATCTGTAAAACTATCGTCTATACACATGCCAAATTTTGAACTGTTTGCCAGCATACATTGAGACTACTGTAGGGTTCAAAATTATAGTGAGCATTTATCTACAGTTGGTAACTCTGATGACTCCAAAAATAGGCTTATGAGTTTTGCTTTTGTCCGTGTGTGTGTCCCAGCAATAAAATCTAAACAGCTGTACCAAATTAAATACAATTCGTGAAGGACGCCGACCGTGCCCTTCAATTTTAAATATGTTTCACCAATCCAATATAGCGGCCGCGCGAATATTTCACCGGCATTCGATATCTCCGAAACTACTGCTGCACCCTGAAATTTTGTACGGTGATAGGGTACTGTACTACTCTAAGGTCACCTATGTGATCCTTAAAAATCTGTAAAGTACAAAATTAACGTGGCTGCCAAGCGAAGTTAAAATATTTCAGTGCCATTTTCTCAAGATTTAATCAACCAAGTGCTGTGAAACCTAACACCCTACATGTCTATACAAGATTCAGTCTACTGACATCTAAGGCAATAAAATTGTTCTTATAAAAGCAATATGGCGGCTATGCGAAATTTTAAAATTAAGTTTTTATTTTTGTGGTCTAATCTAATTGAACGTTTGAATAATGAACCCACGCAATAATCATCATCTAATGGCTCATAAATCTGTGGCCTACATAAAGAGCAATCCATCATGGCGATCATCCGAAATACTTAGTTGGTTCTCAATATCTGCTAAACCATTACGGCAATCAAACTGAAATTTTGTACGTAGATAGAGGCTATTAACATAAGTTCACCTATGGACCTTAAAATAACATGATAACACAAATCCAACATGGTAGGGACGCGAAATGTAATAACTTAAATGGATTTTTCACGTGACTTAATTATCCGAGGGCAATGAATGTTAGCACATGTTTCTGCTGTTCGCTGTAAAGCTTTCACGCCCACCACATTGGGAACCACTGCACTATAATAAGTTAGATGAATCGTCAAGAAAAGGAAAGCACGTAGTACATAAACTGTATGCCTCACCCTTATTATTTCCTTTCTTCCGGAGTCGGTGATGCATTCCTACAGTACAGCATGATTATTATGGACAGATGCCTTTCAACGCCAACCTCGACAGAGGAGTTTAGAAGGAAGGAAGGAAGCTGAAGTTTTACGTGACCGTTAATCTCGCGATCATGAGCACGGGACGTCCATTTTTACGTGAAATTTGAACTACAGGACTTGATTATTTCACTTTGAAAATCTCACATGCACTGACCGGGAATGAAACCCAGTCCACCTTGGTGAGAGGCAAGCACTTGACCTACTGTCCCGGTATTTGCCTGGAAGGAGAACTACAGGAGACCATTTCAAAAACCCACGTGCCTACTCTTTAATGTATTATTACATTATTTATGATTGTTTCAGTTTTATTCGGACGTTGAGGAAACACCACTGCACCACGAGCTGTGGTAGAAGAGCTAGGGGCACGTCTACCACTCACGGGTGCCCTCAGACGCGCACCTTGAATTAGCAATAACACACTGTCGTGTGGTGTTCAGATCTGGTGCCCTCTCGTAGAACTCATTGGTCCAAGACGTGCTGGTAGGTGCGAGAAGCTACATGTTCACCTTTGGTGTTGTCCGGCTCCGTGGCTAAATGGTTAGCGTGCTAGGCTTTGGCACAATGTACCCCGGGTTCGATTCCCGGCCGAGCTATCAGGGATTTTAATCTCCTGGGGTCAATTCCCGTGGTCCGGGTACTGGATGTATGTGACGTCTTCATCATCACTTCATCCTCATTACGAAGCGCAGGTCGCCCACGGGCGTCAACTAGAAGGACCTGCACTCGGCCTCTCTGGAGGCCACACGATCATTCATTCATTCACCTTTGGTGTTTGTGGAGGGGCGGCTGACTATCAGAATGTTGTTCGTCTCGTTTTTCTGTCATTCTTACAACAGGAAGGTGATGTGCTACGCCAACAGGATAACGCTCGTCCACTCACAAGCCGTGCAAAAAAGTGTTATGCACGATCACCCTGGCCAGCTCGTTCGCCGCACTTGTCTCCAATCCAGCACGAGACGAACATGGTGGGACGTTGAGTGACTGTTGCGATTCGTCCGCCTACAGTTCTTAAATCCATACTTGGTACCTTTGAACAGCGTGAACTTTTGGTCTTCTGTCTGAATTTGTATTACGCATGTACTCTTTCCGCAACAAGTCTTGTTTAAATATGGAAACTTACCAAAGGAAATTCCTTTTACTTTTATCAGCATTGTATGAAATGTTAAACGCTGGTCTACTCGTTGGATTTGATTCTAAAAGTTCCGCACGATTACCTTTCTCACTACGATTCTTTGGTTTGTAAGTTATTGTGATCGGTATTGCAATTTGTTCTTGTTGTTTTGACAACATGGTGTGGTGTGTTGTTGCTAGAAGCCTCTAGGGCTTGCCTTCCGGACCGGGCTCGATCCCCGGCTAATGCACGCGGGATTTTTGAGGTGAAATGTTTTTCTTAGCTTATAGCGGTAAACTATCTACAAAAGCAAATGTACAAAGATCCGAGCGGTGCAACGAAGGCAAAACTATGAAATAGCCACGTTCCCATGCTCCACGCGCCTGGGAGATATACTGTACAATGGACATGTACGGGCTGATGAGGCATGATGCACTCGATCATAAATGAAGGTTTACGGAGTATTACTGGAATGAAATTGCCAGGAAAAATAGTAGATACCTGACCCACCTTCATTTTGCCCAGCATGCACCAACCCAGGTTTGAACTCCAGATGCAATGGTTAGAGGCTAACACGAGAGCCACGGAAGGGCCAGTACATGCAATTTATTAGGGCTGTGTCCGCTGGAGCAGCACGTACTGCAGTATATTCCACCATTACAGTTCTCAAGTTTATTAAGACATTTAATGAAATGTAGTACATTAGCCTCTGATGCTGGAAGGAGTTCCACACCGACCAGTGACTTGTTTACAAGCAAGGAAATAAAACTGCGCTAAACCATTAGCAGCCATTAAGGAGGTATGTAAACAAACTTTCATCTGGGAAACTCTGGCAGGCATCGAGCCATCTCAATTGATACTATTTGAGTCAAATGAGAGAAGTTAGGTGGGGGAGAGAGGGGGGGGGGGGGGGTATTTTCTTCCTCGTTAAGTTATAAAAACAATCTCTCTCCCCCTATCGTATTACTGAAGGGACTTGGCTTTCCAATCAATTCTAGCGATGTTTCTCGTTCCTACATACCGTCCGTCAGTTTGAGAAATGAACCAACTCAAAGAAAGTCGGACACTGATTCATTAGGCTACTCCAAGTGCATGGAGAGAACACCTGTTACTTGTAATGAGTATTTTCCTTGAAAAGCAGGATTTACAGTATTAAACCAGTCAATGAAACATAAATCAAATAAGTACACGTTCTTTATAACCTTTATCACACTAACGATTCTTACAAACGGTCAGGAAATATTCCTTCTAGTTGGGATAGTTGCCTAAAATTGAGGACAATGCAAGGCACCGCATTAATTAATTTATTAAAATGAACATAGATCTTTAGTCTGTGCTGTATTCCCTAATCAATACAATATATAGAGCCGCCTTCTGTTGTCTAGCGGTACGTATTGACACTCCGGATCCAAAGGTTCTGGGTTCAATTCCCGGCTATACCAAGGCAATTTTGGTCTGACGGTTAGAACAGAGTACACTCAGCCTCGTGAGGCAAAGTGAGAAGATATGAGTTCGATTACCACCTCAATCATCCTTGAAGTGGTTTTCTGTGGTTACCCCACTTCTACTCGAGCCAAATGCTGGGACGGTACCTAACTTAAGACCACGTGGAGCAATTGGAAGGGAATTCCAATCACGACCATAGGGAAGATGTATCAGAATGAGGAGAAGAGTTAGGAGTGAAAGAAAAAGATCGGGTACAAGGGACGGACCTAGATAAACAAAGTCTGTTAACATAAGTAGTAAAAAAGAGCATTGATTTGAAAAACTGAAAATCTAAAGTACTGTACTGTGTTCCTGCCACAGAAGAGTAATGCAAGGGAAGAGAGGGCTCATAGCCCATTTACAAAGGTTTGTTATTGTTATTATTATCATCATCACAATTATGAAGCTTACAGTTTTTAGAACAAATAGGAAATTTTCAGTCGAAAAATATGACAAATATCCAAAAGGAGAAATAGATAAAAGTGAAAAGAAAAAAAGAAAAAAACCCACGAAAAGGAAACATTCAACAACGTTCAAGTGGGTCATCTACAAATTGCAGCCAAGTTAAGTTTGAAAATAGTGAAAGGGGTAATTAACTTCAATAATAGTTGAATGTGGGTTTTGAGAACCCGAGCAATCATCAAATGCCGTGGCGCAAGACCAGGAGACGACCGTGGCTAAGGAAAGAAATAATTTGTAACTAGGAGTAATCTCGAAAGGAGAATGATTGTTGTGGTCGGGATTTACTAAATGTTTCACCAGAAGGGCACTAACAAAAAATTAGCGAAAGAATGAACCAACCAAGTCTTGATTGAGAAAGAAGAACAATCAAGATGCAATGACCCAAGGTAGGAAGTTAGCTGAGCGAACTATACCAGTATTTGACAACCTAAAGAGATAGTGGAACAAAACTTGACAATATCGCATTTAATACCGTTTTGTTCTGAGCACAACAAAGAAAATAAATACTTGCTCAAGTTAACGTGGAGCCTACAATTGCTTCCGTAAGTGAAAAAGGAGACTAGAGAAAATAGTAATAATAAGCATTGCAAAACATCTAGTCTAGAATACTCTTCGAGTAAGGATAATGAGCAGGACCAGTAAAATACCACAAGGGGTCGGCCGCGACCTTAAGTTTAGAAGCTAAGCTCAGCATATGAAAATAAACAATTCAATTGCTGGAAAGTTGTGGTACCTAAAAAGCATGGACACTAAAATAGTTTTATGTATAAAAACTTGTAATTTATTTCAAACTAATTAAATGAGAGATTATCTTACATATTAAGGTGTCTCAAGACAAAATACACAGTAAAGCTTGAAAGGGGGTAAGATAGCTAAGATTATATTGATCCTGAGATCTTGAGGACAGCAGGTGGCTATGCATTTAAGCAATATAATGCAAGTAGCAATGAAATCTTTGGACTTGATCATGAGAGTTGAAAGTACACTGCTGAGAAAATTGAAATTTTTGTGCAAGAGTGCATAGACGGCAAGAGAAAGCTAAGATTGGCCCTAGACGTTAACCAAATGAAATCGTGTCTAGACGACACCAAAATGATGAAACTGGCCTTAGACAGTACCAGGGAAAATCCAACAATTTCGTTGAGATTAAAAGAGTGGCTTATATAGCCTACCACTTGGAATATTGATATAGAATGACGGTTTATGAAAAATTTAAAATAGGGGGTAGAACAATTTTTATGTACTGTAAATTCCGTTAAAAATGAAGCAAATTACTTAAACTAAGTTTGTTAGTAAAGGGGGAAAATGGGGGAGGTAAGGAAAGCAGGATGTTTTCTCTATTGTCCATGCATGATTTTAACTCGCGAGACTTATGCGGAAACCAGATTATTTATGGCTCGAAGCACTGAAAGTTTTTTCTTTTTATAATAGAAGCACAATTTTGAAGTTGAGAAAAGTCACTTATTGACGAATTATTTTCTTTTAGAGAGTTTGGACATTGAGATTTTAGTTTAGTTTTGAACATTGATGCGGGTTCTTGAGAATCATGTGATATTAGACAGCAATTTTGTGATGACAGAGTATCGTTGTCATCTTACAGTCACTTTTGATGAAGCAGAGGATTTGCTGAGTGAAGACCTTAAGAAGGTGAATGTTTATTTCTGAAAGTGGTGGCTTCAACCAAGTCCTTCTAAATCTGAGGTAACCTCATTTCACTTTAGCAACCTATTGGCAAACTACCAACCTAGAGTGAAGTTCCGGAACCAATATCTGTAGTGCAACAGCTCCCCTAAGTATAGGAGTGATATTGGACATGGCATTAACTTGCAGACAGCATATCGCAAAAACAGCAGCAAAATTAAAAAGCCGTGATAACCTACTAAGTAGGTTAGCTGGAACATCATGGGGCGCTGATGCCTACACCCTCAGGGGTCCTGCTTTGGCTGTCGTATATTCTCCAGCTGCCGGCCCCGTGGTGTTGGGGTAGCGGGGCTGCCTCTCATCCGGAGGCCCCGGGCTCGATTCCCGGCTCCATAAGGGATTTTCGAAATTGACGAGAGGGCTGGAACGGGGTGCACTCAGCCTCGTGAGGACAATAAATTGAGTAGCTGTCTGACAGTGAGGCAGCGCCCCGGTCACGAAAACCAAGATTAACGTCCGAGGGGACCCGACGCGCTGACCACGCGTCACCTCAATATCTGCAGGCTAAATGGCTGGGCAGCGGTCGCTTGGTAAGCCTAGGCCCTTCATGAGCTCTAGTGCAAGGGGTTATTAGTTATTATTATTATACTCTCCAGCTGAATACTGTGCAGGCGTATGGTTGAACAGCTCCCATTGCCAACTGGTTGATATTCAACTCCTCTTTGCCTACGATCGTTTCCACTCTTAAACCTTTCTCATTTTCTTTCAATCATCTTCCCTCAGGTAGTGTTTAATCTCCGGATTAACCTACCAACACTTGGTGCCGAAACCCGGGAGAATCCAATTTGTCAATATTTTGCAAATTATTAATATCTACTCTGTCACTCTATATTGCACTGACTCACAATGGCTACCTGTACTGTGTAATATTGTTCCTCCTCACATCAGGAGACAGCAAGCTCTTTCCTGCCTGTGGCGCAGAATTATGGATAATGAAGTTCTCCCAATCCACCAAGACGTCAATCAACCTTCTATATCCAGGTTGAAATCACGGAAACCATCCTACAAGACGGCTATGGAACTAACTTCAGCTCCGTTCGATCCCCTAAATACATGGAAAGTTGAATGGTTTACCTCTCCACCTCGTGGCCTAATTGAAGTACTTGATCCTACCATCAAACTACCTGGATTCCATCTCCTTCGAGCTGTCTGGTCCCGTCTGAACAGAATTCGATGTGGCACTGCTCGAACTAGAGCAGTCTTACATCAGTGCGGTTGGATAGACTCACCTCGTTGTGAATGTGGGTATGAAGTGCAAACCGAGACTGGGGGGAGCTTGGCTTATATCTTCAGCAGCTCCACGCGTGCAATAATTCTGTGTTATTGATTTTATCGTGTTGGAAGCCAATTTCAGTGTTGCCTGATGCCATGCTTTTCAGTCGGTCAACACGAGTGTATTGGGTGTTATGCCATAACCCTGAAAGGAAATAACATGAAATTAATAAGTTCACTTGGATAATCAGTTCGATCGTCAAGTGATCATCATCGGATCCCTTACACTCCGGCTATTAAATCAGTCTACATATCAGTGAATTAAGGGGCGGCTTCGGTGGTGTAGTTGGTAGCTTGCTGAGCTTCTATGCCCAAGGTTGTGTGTTCAAACGCGGCCAAAGTCGTCGGATTTTTAAGAGCGTAAAATATCCCTCAGTATGACTTCCTTCGGAGGGGAAGTAAAGCCCACGTCATAGATTTATGGCATAACTACACTTGTGTGAAGCCAAAATTTGTAGGTTAGGTTTAATTAATGCTCTTAAGTTCCAACGTTTGGAACCGGGCGCTGGTTGCGATGGCATCTAGTAGTAGCGAAATTCACAGCTAATCGACTGTACTGTAGTAGGTGTCGTGAACGGCAGCATTTGGTAGCGAAAGTAGGAACTACTTGAAATTATCGTCTGAATTAAAAACAGATAACACACACAAATACAGCCATAACAATTAACACCGGTTATCAGACAGATTCTACACACACCCAAAGTACACGGGGCTACATGACCGCGTTGTCGCAGCCCCTAAACTAAGGAACCAACCAGTGAATTAAGGCAAGCGTTCTCAGCCTGGTGCTCCTTAAATAAAACTTGGTGCTCTCGTCATACGAGCCAAAAAGTGTTCGCGAGCGCAAGCTCCACCGAGATCCATTCTTCAATTCAAATTTTGTTGCGGGAACCGGAATAATAGTGTTTTCATTACAAATTTTATCATTTTGTGAAATAGTATTTTTAATCTAGAGTAAAAATAATTGGACATGCCTGTCTTATGAGTAACACGAAATTTACTGATTTCACTCGACTTTCAACAAGTAAATGTATCGTATTTGCAGTTGTAGCATGCCTGGTGAGCGGTGAATCTTTAGCTATTTCAGCACTTCCGAGAGACAGAGAGAGAGATATGAAAATGAAATACAGGCGAATGTTTGCTGCATTATTGTTATTGTCATTGTTATTATTATTATTATTATTATTCGCTATGCCCATTCAAATTTATTTACGAAGTACGTCCAGAAAGTAAGTTCCGTTTGGTAATAACATTAAATTGTGTACAGATACAGAAAAAATATTTATTGCACAAAATTCTACAACCCTTAAACTACTTTTCCACATAACTGCCGAAATGTTGCAGGCATTTGTCGTAGCGTGGCACGATTTTTGTATACCTTCTTCATAGACGTGTGCCGCCTGTGTCTTCAACTAGTTGTACGTTCCGCTGCAGCGCAGTTCCGCATATGTGCGGTAGACGCTCTGTAGCAAGGAGAAGAAACGTGCGCCATTTGGAGAGCGCTGTCAGCCACGTACGCGTTGTTGTGCATGTTTACTCGTACAATGTCGGTGTTGATTGAAAATCCCGCCGCTTGTGAAATCAGATCTATGATTCGTTTTCTGAATGCTAGGAAAGTGAAACCAATTGAAATTTATCGGCAAATTTGCGAAGTGTATGGACAAAATGCGATGAGTGATTCAATGGTGAGAAGATGGGTCCGACAGTTCAATGAAGGACGTAGTGAAGTGCACGATGAAGAACGAAGTGGGCGTCCATCATTGGTTACAGAAGAACTGGTTCACGCGATTGATGACAAGATCCGGGAAAACCGCAGGTTTACAATTAGTGCTCTCGCTATGGAATTTCCCCTAATCTCACAATCACTAATTCATGAAATTGTTACCGAAAAACTGAACTTTCGTAAACTTTGCCGACGTTGGGTACCAAAGATTCTTACGGAGCAACACAAAACAAAACGGATGGGTAGTACACTTCAGTTTTTGACCCGTTACAATGAAGGCGGCGAAGAATTTCTGACACAGATAGTCACAGGAGATGAAACTTGGGTTTCTTACGACACCCCTGAAAGTAAGCGGCAATCAAATGAACCCTTATTGATCTTCGATAAATAAGTATTCATATTTATTATTATTATTACTACGGCCCAGGCAGTACTTGAGGAAGTCGACATGGATATAAGGGAGGCTAGCATTTCGTAATATTGCAACAGGAGCTGAGCTGGTAGCTATTCTTGGGGGACGGCTAGAATTAGTCGGGTTCAAGGCCAAATTGAGCAACTACTGTACCAAAATTGGAAGCATAAAGGAAGGATCACGAGGCACTTGCAACGAACATACGATTGAATCAGCCAATCACAACAGACCAAGCCATGACCACGCGGTGGACAGCGTCAGTAGTAAAAAGCCCGCGGAAATGGATATCTAGAGAACCGCCGAACGGATTAATCTCCGCACGAGTAAATTGAGACGTTTGATTTATTTGAAGAAGAATGACACTAGTCCCATCTTTGTGAGACAAAAACTCTGGAAGTTTTTATCCGACTCCACCCCACTCCTCCGCCCTGTCAGTTTTCTAATAAATAGTTTGGCCTGACGCCACTCTAAGTCAATCGTTTCGGAGCCGTGAGGGGCTTACTTCACGCCAGTTTGTATCGTGATTTTAACGCTCTGAATTTGGTTAAGTCATTTTATTTGGGAGCTCTCAGGAGCTAAAGTCACAGCGATTGCATTATCGAATTTTAAAGTTCGAATACATTTTTTAAATTCTGGAATCAACTTTATTTTGTGAGCTAAATATTTCACGCCAGTGCGTGATAACTTGTAACAGTTACTTAAAGACGACGATTTCAGCTCTAAGGGGGAAGTATTGTAACACCCTAATTAGCGCCCACCGGAGCAAAGGTCCACAGTACTGGACGGAAATACCGAGCAAGATCGCGACTGCTAGTGCAGCCAAGATCTTAAACTTGTTAACGAGCCAGTGACGTGGTCTCGAGGTGTATATTTATGTACATATTGCAGTGTATTTTATATGTGTTTTATTGTGCGTGGGTGCGAGATATTTAGGGCCAGTCTTCGCTATTAATCGCATTAGGACAATTGTGGGTGAACTGACTAACCTGCAAGCGATTATAGATAGGTAAAATAATTAACATTGAACTTTTCTGCCAAGGAGTCGATACCAAGATGATCAGCACGTGGTTTGGAGTTGGGATGAACTTCACAGATCAACTCAGACGACTACTATGGAGTGCTAATTTGTCCATAGGGGCAATGGGTTGAGGAGGATGTCCTTAGTTCTACAAGCAGAGCGGTGATGTACAACAATTGGATTATTTCAATTATGTAGTTAGATTTGGCCGGGGAACTTTGTAAATAGTCATGTTTCTTTTCTTGTTGTTTAGAGTTTTTCTTACACCGACGCTCAATGTTTTAAATGTCCGTTGGCGCGTGGCCAAAGTGTTTGTTAGATATTTGTTTTTCCTTGAGTCATATGTAATGCGCGCGGCGTGCGCGCGTGATTTTTATCCTTGCAAATGCGGAACCCGTTACATTCGATAAATGGTGTTTTATTAACGTTAATATTTGAAATAGGAATGGGAGGAAATTACTGTAAGATATTTGCTGAACAGGTTATTATTCATATTAGGGTTGCCAAGCGCACCAACTTAAAGGTAATTTGTAGAACACCGTCGTTCTAAATTTGATAGATTTTTTGAGTCCTTTTCAGGTTGACTAGTCACGGCATAGAACGGTGGCGCCAGCATGTGGAAATTATTTGTGTCTTTTATTTCAGGGTCTGTCAAAACCCATACGTGTGATTGTGTGTGTTACTGTGTCAAGTGTGTGTTGATTTTACGTGAGGAGGAGGTAGAGGTCCTACCGCCCTCATATTTTTGCTGCTGTTGTATTTTTGGTGGAGAGACAGGGTGCTCTAGGGAGACCGCTGTTTCTTGTCCATATTTTTTTCTGATACACACACGTATTATTGTGCTTTGGGACACACTTCTTCGAGATTCGACCCCATGTCCTGGGAGGTCGAGATATTTGACACCTGGGTTGACAGACATGCAGAGTTCCACAAATCGCCCGTCTTGCCTGTGACTTATTTTGATAGGCAGTCCTGATTTGTCCGACTGACCCCTGTAAGCTTTCATGTAGCAAACCTGTTCATTGTGATGGTTATATTTTAAGCCATAATTAATTGGGAGTTCGCCATGTGTGTAACGGCTTGTTGTACGTGGTATGGGTAAAATTTTGTATTATTAACGTAAATGTTGGCTTTGTGCCTATTGCTTTGTTTATGACTCGATTCATGTAAATTTTTGTGTGTGTCACACCCGTGCGGTGTAGTGGTAGAGTATTTGTAAATTTTGACAGCGGTCACTTTTGTGTATTTTTATTGGTCACGTGTTAATGTACTTGTGTTGATTTGTGTGAGAAGTCCTAAGTTTTTAGGCAGTAAATGTTGCTACGGCAATTTGATTCCAATTTCACGCGGACATTTTGTGTTTGTTTATATTAGATTTAGGAAGTGTCGGTTTAATTTTAAGTATTGTAGTTGTGTTCCCCCGTGTCGGTCTAGCTCTAGAAATGTGGATTCGTTGTCTGAAGGATCATTCTGGATGATGACGAATCACGCATTTATTGTACACATCGTGATGCATGTAGAACGGCATACGCACAAAATGGTCACTTTTGTATTTTATCTTAGGGACACTTGGTCCAGGTAATTAATCTCTCCAGAGATTTTCGCCCAGTTTTGGCATTTTTATTAAGTGGGAGTAAGATGGGAGTTTTTGTTGTTTATTTGTTAAGTGTAAATATGGTGATTTGTTATTAAATTCATCTGTTTTAACCTTGGCTTCACTCTTTCCTGCATGTTATTTTGTTATATGTTACCCTGCAAGTTAATGAAGCGCCTTGACAACAACTTACGATATGAACCGTTACACCCCCCGAAACTGAGTCTCATATGCTTCTTTGCAAGGGTTCATAAAACAAAAATGGCTGCCCAAGTGGGGTTGTTGTTGTTGTTGCTTCGCTGACCTCATATTTATTTCTTTGAGAAATGATGCCAGGTCAAGCGGACATGTAAATTCAGTAAATTGAGGCGATGTTGTACCGCCATGTGCATTAGTAAAATCACTGAGTTCCTAAAGTTAGAGATATTGAACAAGGTTAGAATTTGATATTGTATTTGTTATAAACTTGTTCTGGCGCCCGGCATTAAAATTAGAAACTTTGCATTATTATTGAACTCAGTCAAAGCAGGAAGATGTTGCCTTATATTTGACATGTAATTGACTTCGGTTAATTGGTGTTTCGTAAATTCTGTTGGGTAGGAATTTAAAAGCAGATCACCAGGGGTTATCTTGTTGTTTGGGAATAAGTATCATTGTATTCAGTAAATTTTGTTACTGAAATTTTCATTAAATTAGAGCCAGTAATATTTAAATGTGTGACATGTATGTGCGTATATGGCTGAAACCTTGACCCATAACCCTGTTTTCTCTGAATATATTTTTGTGTGTGATATGGCGAGTGTTGATGAAATTAAGGGATTGTTGGAACAGATGTCGATCCAAATGTCCGTAAAGACGGAAGAACAGTTTAAGAACATGAAGGAGGAAATAAGCGAAGACAATAATAAACAATTAAATAAACAATTAGAACAGATGTCCGTAAAGACGGAAGAACAATTAAATAAACAATTGAAAGAACAATTAGGAGCTCAACGGGAGCATTACGGTCCAGTTACAGGCGCAGAAGATAGACAGTGATAAACAATTACACGACATGAGCGATAATATTTCGGTCCAGTTACAAGCGCAGATGATAGACTGTGAAAAACAATTACACGACATGAGCGGTAATATTTCGGTCCAGTTAGAAGTCCAGAAATTAGACACGGACAAACAATTCAATGAACTAAACCACAAATTGTCACAACAGGCGGTAACACAAACCGAACAATTAGGAAAAATCACTAATGACATTAATCAGAGCGTTAAAAAAGTAGAGAAACTGGCAGGCGAGGTCGCGGAGAACAACGTCAAACAGTTAGGCGAAATTAAGAAGTTGGAGGCGAAATTTGATAACAAATTAGTACAATTTGACGAGATGGTGGCAGATAAACTCAAAAAGATAGAGGCGGCATGTGTCAGTAACACCGCGGGAATGAAGAAAACCCAAGAGAAATTGCAGCAGCAAATTAATTCGGTAGACAGCAACGTGCTGGAATTAATAAAGAAAATTGATAAAGTCGAGGTTAAGGCTGAAACCGAACGGATACACTTGCGGGAGAATTTAGAGGAGCAATTAGGCAAAACACAAGAAATCATAAGAAAAGAGATGGAAGGCCAGCTAATAAACACACAAGAGGTTATAAGAGAAGAGGTGGGGGAACAACTAGTCAAAACGCAGGAACAGATACGTGAAGAGCTAGAGAAAAATCTGGAAAGGAACGAGGAGAAAATTAATAGCTTGAAAAGTAGGATCCGGCGAGATTGGGACCAGCAGGCTCACGCAAATAAAGAAGACCGCTTGACAATTTTAAAACGCTTGGGGGAACACAGTTCAAGAATGCAGGAATTGGAGGAAAATATAAAGTCAAAATTACAGGAACACTCAGAGTTAATCATCAAAAACGAGATTAGATCTTTAGAGAATGCGACAGTATTTTCGACTGAAAATATACCGGAGAAGCAAACAAGTATTGGAAGTCCTGCAGGTTTGAAGTTGGCTGAGGATACGAGCCGGGGTCAAAGTCCCAGACTAACGAGTAATTCATTCCAGCAATACAGGGGGGAGACTTCAACACCGCAACCGAACTTGGCACCAGCCCAAGTCATGCAAGTCATTCGGGGTAATGATTTTAAGCCCGATAAGTTTAAGGAACATTCAGGAACTACTCCCAAAGCATTTCTACGACAATTAACTGATTACCTTAATGACCAGCACATCGGCCCTGAGAAACAATTAAGACTAGTGGAGAAATTTTTAGAAGGACCTAGCCTAACCTGGTTTTTAAGCTTCAAGTACACGTTCACAGACATGGCTCAATTCCGCGAGGCATTTTTGAAGAAGTTTTGGAGCCCTTCGTTACAGCAGGGGTTGAGAATGGACCTGTACACGCGCAAATATCATAGTACGCATCCAACCCGTTTTTCAGAATTCTTCAGTCAGCAATTGGTAAAATTCAGAGATTTTGACGACCCGCCTAGCGAGCCAAATATGGTTCTAACCATCGGGAAACAACTCCCAATGCACATCCAACAACTATTAGTCGCAGGGAACATTCAAACCGCAGTCCAAGCCGAAGAATTACTCAGACACTTAGATGAAACAAGTATGGTGAGCCCACAGATAGGAAGAAGGAATCTGGAATGTGTCAACACGGCAGAGGTAGTTCAGGGACTCCAAAGTAACCACAGCCAGGGGAACCAAACTAAGACACAGTCCACAGGGACACAATTCACGCCAAGAAGACAAGATTTTGATGGCCGAAACCAGTTCCACAATAACAATCAGTATTATCAGAATAACAGCGGGAGATACAATCAGAACAATCAAAATCAAAACAATCAGTGGACGTACCAGCGGGAGTACACAAATTGGAGGGGAAACCAGAGACAAGGTAGACCTTACCAAAGAAATGGAGATGGTAGATGGAATAACGGCAGGGACTATCGCCAAGAAAATAGGGGAGATTATCGGAACACCTGGGACGAGCGATATATTGAATCACGTAAATACTTGGATCAATTAAGTACTGAAGAAGCGGAGAAAGAGAAGTGGGGGCGTGCCATGGCGAACAGACAGAGCCCAGACAACCATCAAGGAGAGGGGGCGGAGAGTTTATTGAGACAACAGGAGCGACAGAATGACAACCGGCGAAACACGACAAATGGGTCCCGGGATAAAAAAAAACTCAAATGAACTGAAAGGTGATAGGCTGAAAATGGAGGTCGCCAGGGAGCAAGAAGAGATGATAGTGGCCAATATAGAAGAGTGGGTAGCATTCCCGGACGACTGCCTGGAGGAAGTGGTGAAGAACCGTGAAAATGTTATCAGACAGCTACCAATTATTTACGCGCATGTTGGAGGCATGAGGGTGAGATGTTTGATTGATACAGGTAGCCAGGTGAGCTTAGTCACTGAAAGTTTGATAAAGGAAATAGGAAGGAAACAGACTGTTCCTATTATGCCGGTACCGCTAATGAAAGTCAGAGGTGTTATTCCTGATAAAACTATGAATTGTAAACAGCAAGCACTTCTAGATTTGGAAATATTAAACCATACTTTCTCACAAACATTCATTGTTATTCCAAAGATGAACTACAACATAATTTTAGGAGCCAACTTCATCTGCGATTTTCATGCTGTAATTGACTTACATAACAACACTGTAAGCTTCAAACAAGTAGAGGGGTTGAATCATGTGGGTTTAAATATGGAAGAGAGTCCGTTGGAGAGAGAGGCCAATACTTCGGTTGTTGAGGAATGCACTAATGAGGCCGGAGATAAGATCTTGATGGGGGAGCGAGTCAACCAGACAGCAGTGCTAGAAATTGACAGCCGAGATATTTCACAGGAACTGTGGGTGCATTTGGCAGAAGAAGAAATTAGCGGAACCAAATTTGAAATTCTACTTCTGGAGCGACTTAAGGAGGCCATCGTAGGGGAACCTGATAAAAGAAGACTGGAAGAAATTTTAAGATTACACAAAGGAGCTTTTGACACCGTACCTGGGAAAGTTTTAAATTTGCAATATGCTATGCAGATAACAGATTGGACCCCATTTAAAAGTAAATTCTACCCAATCCCAGAGAAACATTATTCTCAGGTGAAGGACATTATTACTAACTTATTAGATTCTGGCATGATAAGGAAAGCGGCAACCCCTTACCTGAACGCAATATTGGCTGTGACCAAGCCAAACGGATCAATTAGGCTATGCCTAGACGCGCGAGTTTTGAACAGCAAACTGCTAGTTGAGCACGACCAAGCACCTAGGTTTAAAGATGTTTTGAAAGGCTTCCGTGGGAAGAAGATATACTCAAGTGTTGATTTGACGAATAGTTTCCACCATCTTGAACTTGAAGAAAAATCCCAACTGTTGACGGGATTTTTATTCGATAATCAAAGTTATATCTGGTGTCGAATGCCCTTTGGCGTGAAAACTGCGGGTTGTGCACTCATTAGAGCACTCGATAGAAATCTGACTGAGGAGGTCAAGAACTTCACCACGAGATATGTTGACGACATCTTAATTGCTTCTGAAACAATGGAGGAACACCTGATAAATTTAAATAAACTGTTGGACAACTTGAGAACCATGAACTTCAAAATCAACCTAAAGAAGTCACATTTTTGCCAGAGCGAGATTTTATATTTGGGGCATATAATTGATGTCGAGGGCGTGCGGCCTAATCCAGACAAGATTGATGCTATTAAGAAATTTCCCACACCTACCAAAGTCAAGCATGTTAGAACATTTTTGGGAGTGACAGGTTTCTTCAAAGAAAATTGCCCTGGTTACACAGAAACAGTAGCGCCTATGCAGGAGATGTTGAAGAAAGCGAATCGATGGTCGTGGAACGAGGAGTGCGACAGGTCTTTTAAAGCGACGAAGGATTTATTGGAAAACTGTGTGAAACTTGGATATCCGGATTTTGAGAAACAATTTATTATTCAAGCAGATGCTTCATTAATTGGGATTGGTGCTATGCTGTACCAAGAGGACGCTGAAGAACCCAAGAAGAAATCCTATTTGGCATTTACGAGTCGTAAATTACGGAAACATGAGAGGAACTACACAGTTACGGAACTTGAGCTACTAGAAATTCTCTATTCTCTTCAACAGTGGCGCAAGATGATCTATGGTTATTCCATCATTGTTAGAACCGACCACCATGCACTGACATTTTTATTCAAGACAACAATGGCAAGTGAGAGAGTTACGCGCTGGTCCATCTACATACAGCAGTTTGACATCACAATAGAGCATTTCCCTGGAAGGATGAACGTCTTACCGGATGCCTTGAGTAGAAATCCTGAGGACGGGAACGAAGTAACAGCGGAAGTTCACAATATTACATTAACACCTAAGGCACGTGAGTTTCTGGCAAGATTGAAGGATATTCGGAAGGAGCAAGAAGCAGACCCGTGGATGATGATGATGACAAAATTCTACAGGAAGGAATTACAACCAAATTCACCGGAGTACCGAGAAGCCAGTGCTAAACAAGCGAGATTTCACTACTTAAATAACTTGTTACATAAGTACGTGGATGAGCATCATACTAAACTGCGAATCTTAGTTCCAGCATCACTACAGAGGGGATTAACTTGGCATGTTCACGAGAGCCTAGCACATATCGGCACGGATAAGACTGAAGCTACGATAGGGGAGACCTTTACTTGGCCGAAGATGAGATTCACCATTGTTGAAGTAATTAGAACGTGTGACGCATGCCAGCGCACAAAACCGAACAACTTTATTCTGAAACAACCTCCAAGACCACTGTTACCTCAGAAACCATGCGAGATGCTCGCTATTGATTGCTTTGGCCCTTTAGTAAAAGGAAAGCGTGGATGCCGACACCTTCTGGTGTGTGTCGACGTATTTTCGAAGATGGTCGTGCTATGTCCTATTCAGAAGACGACATCAAGACAAGTCCTCAGTCGAATTAAGAACAAAGTCATTCCGATGCTTGGGAAGTCGGAATCCATTCTATCAGATCACGGTACCTATTTCACGAGCAATGTTTTTAGGCAAGGTATGGAGAGCCTAGGAATAAAATACGTATTTTCAAGCATTCGTCATCCTTGTGGAAATCCGAGCGAGAGAACAATTCGCTGTGTTGCTAAGTACTACAGAGTAATGATTCCTAACGAGCACAATAAATGGGTTGATAAAGTAGGGGAAATTGAGATGTGCATGAACACCACTAAGCACGAGTCGACGGGTCAAGTCCCACTGATTGTACACCAGAACAGATTGCCAGAAAGAACTTGGGACAAGATCATTCCTTGCCCAAGGGATCCATTATTAGCGCATGATTTGCGAATCCAGCGAACGAGAGAGCACATGAGGAACCAAGCGGACCGAAGGCTGAGACGGTACCGAGGAAAGAAGTTTCACCGAGAGTTACAAGAACAAGAATTAGTGCTGGTTCGTAGACCACCAATATCCGACCCTAAGAACAAAGTCTTCGCCAAATTCTGTCCGAAATTTATTGGCCCGTTCCGGGTAATTAAGAATCTGGGTAACAATGCCTACAGGCTGGAAGAAGTGAGCACTGGTGCAAAATCTGTTTTTAATAGCGCCAATTTAAAACCTTACTACTGAACCCTTCAGAATAGCAGTGTTTTATGCAAGAATCTTAGATCAAGGGGTCGCGTTCAGTTCATAGTGTGGTGTTTACGTCCGCCAAACAACGTGCTTTTCTGAGGCAAGGGTTATAGGATAAAAACTATAATTAAGAAAGAAAGGAGACAAAACGTAAGATAATAACAAGATTTAATAACTAATTTGTGCATAAAAGAATAAAATAAACAATAATAAAAAAATCCTCCCTGAATTCCCCCTGACAGGAATATTTATCACTTTGAGGAGTCAGACAGATCTCCCCTTTTCTAATAAAATGTGGATCCAAGTTCCACTATCTTGCATATGAATTTATGTTCGCGTGGTGACTATCTACGAGAAATGAGTACTTGGATGATCGTTCGTTCACAACGGGTTAACAGCCACGGTGCTCACAAACAATCATCTCGTAAATCAACGTTTATGGATATGGGCATAACATTAATAAAAATCCTTAAATCTAACTCTGACACACATATTACAACTCTACTATTTACAGGCATCTCTCTGAGACCCTTATTAGTGTGGTGACACACTTAACCAAATGAGCTGCCACAATGGCCAGATGCTCAACAACAAGGAAACACAGCCCCGCACGTGACTCACGGGTCACTGACATGGAAAATAAACATAGAATAAACCAACAACAACAAACAACCTGAGTGGTTAAGATTACTTTATATTACAAAACTGCATGTTAAAGAAACGCTTCGAAGATTATCGTGTTTCGTAGGCAACTCCCATTTTATTTAAACAATTTTACCATTGATCAGTTTCTCACATTTATATTTATTTTCAAGTAATTGGGAGCCAGACGTGCACTCCACTTTAATGAGCTTGCTTGCGAAACTCAGCCAGCCCTTGTGACAACAACTCACCCCTTCCACAAAACAGTCATGTCCCCCTTCCAGTGTATATAAATAGCCGACCAGCTGGACTGTTATCTCAAGGAATCAACAGCAACTAACATCTCCTCCAACTCAACATATAGTCAGACAATAATCACATATCCATAATTGTCCTCGCAAGGATACAATATGAATCTGGTACCAAGCTGACAGAAATCAGTCTCTGCTGAAATTCCCGCTTGTAATACCACAAAATATATACTCACAATACACAAATCTGGGACTGACATACCGCCTTTCACACGGGTCTGCTGAATTAGAGCTCGCAAACATTTAACACAATATTTAAAACTTACGATAGAGCTGAATACTCTTCGTCACAAATTACATTGCTCCAAAGGCAATAATCATACTGAATCTGATCAATAATAAATCTCAACAAAATTTTAATTACCCTCCAATCTACTATATAATTATAATAATTCAGTCCTACTTCTGAAACACGACATATCTCCGAGAGACGTTTTTAACCGCACTTCGTAACATAGGCGAACACGGCCGTTCACATAGATACGTTAGTTAACACAACACAAAGAAAAGAACCTTCCAAAAACTACAATTGTGCGAGCTGCTTCCAAACAAAAGTGTGTCAGATCAAACTAAATATACTACATTAATCACACAAGCAAAGTATTTACAAAAAATATGTCCCATAAACCATAAGTTAATTTAACAAATAATAAAATATTATTTTGTACTCATCTCTTTGTAGTCACCCGTCAAAGAACATCAGACGCCATTCCCCAACTGGATGATTCTTTATCTCATATCAGCCATCTGCACGGAGTGTTGAGAATTCCAAACTTCCTCTGCATTCATCGGTGTCATCCTTGCGCTGATACAAAAATTAGGTTATTATACACTTTATGTCTGACTACTAAATTCGCTTGTTCAGGTACTAAATTCCCTGTCACTGTTCGTTGGCGAATTATCGACGATACTGTCCCTATAATTATAGTACTATGACTATCTATCACTGAATTTAACACTTTACAATGAATATCTTGTGTCCTTGTGACACGGAATAAAAGTCAATCTCTTGTGTCCTCGACACTCAGAATAAAAGTCTACGCCCTCAGACGAACAGAATAATAATCTACGTCCGTAGACGCACAGAATAATAATCTACGTCCGTAGATGCACAGAATAATAATAAAGTCTAGGCTCTTCGACACACTCATAAATGAACTGGCCCTTGGGTCTAGATGGAGGGGGATTTTATGTAAAAATTTCTCGAAATAATTGTGATACAGGAATGAAATAAATATCACTGAACTCGTAATATTGCACAGGTCAAGAATATGCCCATTAATCCTAGAATCGATCGTAGAGATTTTGTCTAGGCGATTTCCCGCGTGAATACTAGCCACCGCGTACCCCAGCCGGAGTTGGCGCGCAAGTAGGCATTCTCTTCTCATTGGTTCTCCATTTTCTGTAAATTTGGCGGTTTCTAGTAGATCTTGGCGTCTTGGGAGTGTCTATTTTCTTCATCAGCCATTCACGTTACTGCATCATATTTCTTCTAGGCGCGAATAACACAATGAACATACCAGAACCATGTCTCACCGCGCGTCGCTTCTAAAATTGAGGTAGCCACACCTGTCCCTGTGATACATCGCTCTGCTATTTCTTTTCATAGCTCAAGTATTTAGCCTTTTGTTAAACTGTCGCAGGTATGTCCCTACTGTCTCCAACAAATGCTTGAAATTTCCTCATCACTGTCTGGCTACTTTCATGACGCTGGTTGAAATATTTATTAATTGAAGAAATAAAAAGTAGAATCATTTAACCAACATAGGGTAAAGGGTTCACAACTCTCCCACTCACAAAATTTCGAACTTAGGAATAAAGTCGACAATTTTACAATACTTCCGTAGGCCAATTTGTTTTATTTCCAGAATCACCCCTTTTTCTTACTTGGTCTAGTCGCTCCTGTCTTCAATGGCATTTACTCGTTTTCATTTCCTGCTTGTCTCTCCCCCTTCCAATCTTGCGTGACGCTCTGATGCCTGCGGCAATACCTTACTCGCCTCGTTAATGTTTGTCAACAACAAGTCTATTTCCTCCTTCATCACGTGCCGTACTCAACCGCTCCCCGTTGACTTTGTTGATAGTAGGACGTCCGTATATTCAAACAGCGTCATTATTTCGGCGCTACCATGGTTCACTTCGACGATATTTTTTTAGGTTGGCAGCGTTGTAAACTGACATTGTTCCTGTGCTCAATTCTTTCACTCTGTAAGCACTATTTCCAAGGTTTCTTACGATAGAATAGGATCCTATGAATTTCTCGCAGAATTTACTAAAGATTTTCTTTTCTGGGTCCGATGTAGCAGGTCGTTTTACCAAAACGAGCTGGTTGACTTCAAGATCACCGTGGAACCTCTTATTTCTTACTCGCCGTAATCTGCGGTCTGCTTGTTTCCTCATGTATGCTCTCGTTCTTTCAATTCGCAGGTCTGGTGCTATCATGGGATCTTGTGGACAGTTAATGATGCTTTTCCACGTTCTTACTGGATACTCGTTCTTGTGTAGGACCATAGGGATTTGTCCTGTTGACTCGTGCCTGGTAGAATTCATGCATGTCTCTACGTCCTTAATTTTATCGACCCATTTGTGGTGTTCGTTTGGAATGAAGATTCTCAAATATGCAGTTACACATTTAATTACTCTCTCGCTTGGATTAGCTTGGGCATGTCGGATACTGCTTAAAACATGTTTTATACCCATGTCTTCCATTCCTTTCTTGAATTCGGCGCTTGTGAAATAACTGCCATGATCTGATAATATAAACTCTGGTTTTCCAAGGGTTGGAATAACTCTATTACGAATGCGACTGAGTACCTGCTTCGATGTTGTTTTCTGAATAGGGCATAGTACTACAAACTTAGAAAATACATCAATGCACACTAGCAAATGACGGCAACCTCTCCTTCCCTTCGGAATTGGACCAAGACAGTCCACCGCTAGCAGCTCACATGGTTTCTGAGGTAGCAATGGTCTAGGATATTGCCTCAGTAAATAATTATTTGGCTTTGTCCTCTGACACGGGTCACAAGTTGTAATGACGTCACATATAGTTGTTCTCATACGTGGCCATGTAAATGTCTCTCCTATTGTCGCTTCGCACTTGTCTAACCCCACGTGACCGTAACTTTCGTGCGTATGCCATGTCAATCCTCGTTGCAACGATGCAGGTACTAATATGCGTAACTTGGTGTGGTCATTATCTACCCATTTGTGCAGCAAATTGTTGACATAAACATATCTTCCTTCTTTGGCTTTCGCTTCTCGAAATGCAGGTGTTCCTGTAGGTAGTTGCTTTTTGAAGTATTTAATTAATAGCATCATCCATGGTTCCGCTTCCTGTTCTCGCTGTATCTCACGTAACTCCTCCAAGAATTTCCGGTCCTTCGGTGTTAACTCCAAGTGTTGTACCATCGCTGTTTCTTCATTATCAGGCTCTGGGTTCCTGCTGAGTGCATCCGGTATCACGTTCATCTTCCCTGGACAATGTTCAATTTCAATGCTGAACTGCTGAATGTATATAGACCAACGTGTCACACGTTCGCTTGCCATTGACGTCTTAAACAAGAATGTTAGTGCCTTGTGGTCAGTCCTGACAACAATCGGGTAACCATAGATTATTCGTTTCCATTGTTGGAGCGCATGAAGGATGGCCAACAATTCTAGCTCGGTTACAGTATAATTTCGCTCGTGCTTACGCAATTTTCGGCTGACAAATGCCAAATATGTTTTGTGCTGCAGGTTAGCTGGATCCTCTTGGTAGAGCATAGCACCTATCCCAATTAGTGAAGCATCCGCTTGGATTATAAATTTGAGCTTGAAATCTGGATATCCTAATTTAATGCAGTTTTCTAATAGCTGTTTTGTTGCTTGGAATGCCTTCTCACATTCCGCGTTCCATGACCATTTGTTATTTTTCTTTAACATTTCTTGCATTGGAGCTACAGTCTCCGTATAACCTGGACAGTTTTCTTTAAAGAATCCCGTTACGCCTAAGAAAGCCCGAATGTGCTTGACTCTCGTTGGTGTAGGGAAATTCTTTATTGCTTCAATCTTAGCTGGGTTTGGCTTCACTCCCTCCTTGTCAATGACGTGACCCAAATATAAGATCTCGCTCTTGAAGAAATGCGATTTCTTCAGGTTTACTTTGAAATTCGATGCATTTAAGTTGCCCAATACTTTATCTAAATTTTCCATGTGAGTTTCAATGTTGTCGGATGCCAACAGAATGTCGTCAATATATCGCACCGTCATCTCCTTTACTTCCTCGGTTAGGTTCCGGTCCAGTGCTCGGATTAAAGCACAGCCCGCTGTTTTGACTCCAAAAGGCATTCAGACGAAACAATATGTCTGGTTATCGAATAAGAAGCCAGTTAGAAGCTGTGACTTCTCATCCAACTCAAGATGGTGGAACGAGCTCGTCAGATCGACTGATGAATAAATGCTCTTGTTTTTAAAGCCTTTTAATACGTCTCTGATAATTGGCGCTCTGTCATACTCAGGAAAAATGAGTCTCATGTTGAGATTTCTGGCATCTAAACAAAGTCTAATAGATCCATTTGGTTTTGTGACTGCCAAAATCGCATTTAGATAAGGTGTAGGTGTCTTCCTTATCACTCCAGCTTCTAACATCTCATCTATAATGATTTTAACTTGACCACGATACTTTTCAGGAATTGGGTACAATCTGCTTTTGAAAGGTGACCAGTCCTCGACTTGCATAGAGTACTTGAAATTTAAAATTTTCCCAGGTACTGTATCAAATACTGTTTTGTGCTTCCTTAAAATCTCTTCCTACTGTTTTCTGTGTTCATCCCCAAGTTGAATGTCATTGAGCTGCTCCTGTAGTAACTCTTCAAATTGTGCATCACTGTCATCTCCTTCTGTTAATAAAGACCATATCTCCTGGGATTCTATCTCCTCATCTAGTTCCACAACAGCCCCTTCTACGATGTTATCTTCTGCCTTTCGTACCTCCTCTTCCGTCTCTTCTGATATTGCTTCCAATGCCCAAGAATTTACATCTCTTCCGGTAGTGATTTCATCCATATGCAATCCCACGTTTTTCAGCTGGTCATATTCTCTAAAACTGACTGTATTCTTGTGTAAATCTATCACTGCTTGATAGTCACAAATGAAATTTGCACCAAGAATTATATTGAAATTCATCTTTGCCATGATAATGAATGTTTGCCCAAAAGTATATTCCAATATGTTCAGCTCTAAGTATGCCTGACGTTTACAAGTGACGGTGCGTTCAGGAATAACACCCCTCACTTTGAGCTGTGGTACCGGAATTACAGGAATATTCTGAGTCCGTCCCAACTCTCGAACCAAGGCCTCCGATACTAGACTGATCTGTGACCCCGTATCCAATAAACATCTTATATTAATTCCACCAATCCTTGCGTAAATAATGGGTAATTGCCTAATTTCATCGTTCCGTGGTTTCACCGTCTCCTCCAGGCAGTCTTCTGGTAAAGCAATCCATTCTTGTATGTTCGCTACTATCCATCCATCTTCAACTTCCGACTGTTGTGTTTGGAGACTGTCTCCTTGATCCAAAATTAACATTTTTTTTAGCTCCATTTCGACTCCCATCATCCTTCTGTCGCTCATGTCCTTGATATTCCTCTTGTCTCAGTAGACTTCCAGCTTCCTCAGTATGTGTATCTGGGTTCTTTCTGTTCCCAATGGCCTTTTCCCATCTTCCTAGTTCTCCACCTTGATTAGCGTGTAACTCCTCTAAGTAATTTTGTGATTGAGCGTGCCTATCATCCCAGTCATCTCGATAGTTACGTTGCTCTCCTTGATTCTGATCTCTCCTTCCTTTCCATCGTTGATTGGCATTGTAATCACCGTATCTTCCATAAGGCCTGTCATTCCTTCGATTATCACGCCATTGTTGATATCCTCTTTGTTGGTATCTATTGTTGCCCTGGTATCTATTGTTGTAGTGATTTTCGTTACGCTGATATGGTCTGTTTTCCCCTTCTTCCTGGTTTCGCCTAGGTGTGGAGGTGCTCGTATTAGTACCCTGCGTTTTAGTATTTCCTTGTTTTGTTTTTACGACCTCTGTGGTGTTGACTAATTCCAGTTGTCTTCCTCCTCTAAGATGACTATGAGATGTGGTCTCATCTATTTGCCGTAATATCTGCTCTGCATGTAGGGCCGTACTAACGTTTGCTGCGACTAGTACTTGCTGTACATTAACTGGCATTTGCCTTGCTATTGTCATCACCAAATCTGCTTCGTTTAATGGGTAATCTAGGTCGCGAAATTTTAGCATTTGCATGTTAAAGAAATCTGAGTATTTTGTCTGCTGGGTAGTTTGGTATTTTCTAGAGTAAAGCTCCATTCTTAAACTCTGTTGTATGGCGGGAGACCAGTATTTGCGCAGAAACGCTAAATTAAAGTCTGACATGGTTCCAAATGTATATTTGAAACTTAAAAACCAGGTGAGAACATTTCCTGATAAAAATCTCTCCATCATTCTCAATCTACGTGCTTCAGGTACCCCAGTGTCATTGAAATGGTCTTCAATCTCTTTGATAAAGGCCTTAGGCGTTACCCCTGAATTTTCGGTGTATTTCTGCGGTTTGTAGTCATTTGAGCGAATTACTTGAATAAGTTGTGTGGGCTGATGACCGTCCTGTGGTGTCGAACTCCTATCTACGTTCTTGCGAAATCCTTCCGTGTTTGTTGTTAATGGACTCTCTGCTTGAGTCTGACTTCCTGCTATGCTGGGTTGGGGACTATGTGAGTCATCCGGCTTGTCTTTCAATGCTCCCGTTTTAAATATAGATGATTGTTCTAATGAGCGGAGTTCGGCTTTAATGATCCTGTCTGTCTGCTCTTTAAGTTTATTTTTTACCTCTTGCTCCAAAGCTTGAATACGCGTGTGGTTTTCGCCTACTGTTTTAAGAATGGTGGATCTTTCCTCTCTAGAATCAATATTCATTTTCTTCCAATCTTTCCTGATCTGTTCTTTAATCGTGCTTATTTTTTCTTCAATTTGGCTCTTATTTTCATCCTGATTATTTTCTATCTGGCTTAGCCTTTCGTCTAATGTACTCTTAAATTGTTCTTGTTCCGTTTCTAGGCTTTTCCACTGTTCCGCTGATTTTATCTCGAGACGGTCCATATCTTTAATTATGCCTGATATGTTCTCATCTACTGCTGATATTTGTCGTTGAATGACCCTGCCACTTTTCTCCATCTCCTTAAATCGACCTTCCAACTTATCCTGAGCTATTTTGACCTCGCTTGTATTCATTGTGCATGCTATTTCAATCTGCTCTAATTTAGCTAACACCGTTTCATCGAGAATGCTAAGTTTTTTATCAAAAATACTCTCCATTTTTTTTCAATCTGCTCGAATTGTTTCTCATTATTTTTGCTTACATCAAGGGCCAGTAATATCATCTGTTGGTTTGTGTGCTCTTTCATCTCTGCGGTTAACGAAGCTAATTGGTTCGTGTTTTTATTATTTTGCGCCTCTAACTGTGAATTTATAGTGTCATTAATTTCACTCTTTAATAACCTAGCTTGTTCCGCCTGATATTCATTTTGTTCAATTCTACTGTTATTTAACTGTGTCCGCAATGATTCACTTTGTTCTAACAGTTTAGCATTTAGCGATTCACTTTGCTCTGACAGTTTAGTATTTAGCGATTCACTTTGTTCTGACAGTTTAGTACTTAGCGATTCACTCTGCTCAGATAATTTGTTTATAGATTGACTCTGTTCTAGCCTACTATTGTTTAATTGTGTCCGCAATGATTCACTTTGCTCTAACAGTTTAGTATTTAGCGATTCACTTTGTTCTAACATACTAGTGTTTATTTGTTCAGATAACTTCGTGTTCAGCGATTCACTTTGTTCTGCTAATTTAGTATCCAACAATTCCTGCGTTCTCCTCGCTGCACTTTCAATGATCTCCTGGATCTGCGCCACCGTTGCCATGTTTCATAATATATATGAGACATATGGAAAATGGCATACGCCAATGCCCTTTGACACGCACATAAATCCAATGCACATTTAATTTCTTTATCCTACTCAGTTCATTTATTTTTACCTTTAATCCCATTAGTTGATTGCATCTCTGAGTAGTTCTAGTTTTACTCAATTTAATTTTAACCCCAAGCACATATTTAGTCATTAAACAGTTATCCTGATCTGATATTAACACTGACTAATTAACAAAGTATTAATTGTCATTTTAGGCTACAGCCTCCTAATATTTCCATGAGTTTGACTTTCTACACAAATCTAGTTTTAACTTTATGATTGGGCGCCCGGTATCACATCTTAATTTTACTTTAATTTAAAAGACAACAACGTGAACCGTATTTTACTTTGCAAACTCCTGATTTTAATGTATCTTTCACACATTTGGCGGTATCCACTTCGCCTCAACTACTTTTAATAAAATATCACTTCCCGGTGATTAAATACTGTCATATCTGCCTGCACTTGCGGCATGCCAGTTTTACTCAAATGCGCCACTATTGACATGTGTAATCTCCCCGTTACACCACAGTGAATAGCCCCACCGTTGGCCGCCAGTTTTCACCTATGAACCCTTCATAATAGCAGTGTTTTATGCAAGAATCTTAGATCAAGGGGTCGCGTTCAGTTCATAGTGTGGTGTTTACGTCCGCCAAACAACGTGCTTTTCTGAGGCAAGGGTTATAGGATAAAAACTATAATTAAGAAAGAAAGGAGACAAAACGTAAGATAATAACAAGATTTAATAACTAATTTGTGCATAAAAGAATAAAATAAACAATAATAAAAAATCCTCCCTGAATTCCCCCTGACAGGAATATTTATCACTTTGAGGAGTCAGACAGATCTCCCCTTTTCTAATAAAATGTGGATCCAAGTTCCACTATCTTGCATATGAATTTATGTTCGCGTGGTGACTATCTACGAGAAATGAGTACTTGGATGATCGTTCGTTCACAACGGGTTAACAGCCACGGTGCTCACGAACAATCATCTCGTAAATCAACGTTTATGGATATGGGCATAACATTAATAAAAATCCTTAAATCTAACTCTGACACACATATTACAACTCTACTATTTACAGGCATCTCTCTGAGACCCTTATTAGTGTGGTGACACACTTAACCAAATGAGCTACCACAATGGCCAGATGCTCAACAACAAGGAAACACAGCGCCGCACGTGACTCACGGGTCACTGACATGGAAAATAAACATAGAATAAACCAACAACAACAAACAACCTGAGTGGTTAAGATTACTTTATATTACAAAACTGCATGTTAAAGAAACGCTTCGAAGATTATCGTGTTTCGTAGGCAACTCCCATTTTATTTAAACAATTTTACCATTGATCAGTTTCTCACATTTATATTTATTTTCAAGTAATTGGGAGCCAGACGTGCACTCCACTTTAATGAGCTTGCTTGCGAAACTCAGCTAGCCCTTGTGACAACAACTCACCCTTTCCACAAACCAGTCATGTCCCCCTTCCAGTGTATATAAATAGCCGACCAGCTGGACTGTTATCTCAAGGAATCAACAGCAACTAACATCTCCTCCAACTCAACATATGGTCAGACAATAATCACATATCCATAATTGTCCTCGCAAGGATACAATATGAATCTGGTACCAAGCTGACAGAAATCAGTCTCTGCTGAAATTCCCGCTTGTAATACCACAAAATATATACTCACAATACACACATCTGGGACTGACATACCGCCTTTCACACGGGTCTGCTGAATTAGAGCTCGCAAACATTTAACACAATATTTAAAACTTACGATAGAGCTGAATACTCTTCGTCACAAATTACATTGCTCCAAAGGCAATAATCATACTGAATCTGATCAATAATAAATCTCAACAAAATTTTAATTACCCTCCAATCTACTATATAATTATATTAATTCAGTCCTACTTCTGAAACACGACATATCTCCGAGAGACGTTTTTAACCGCACTTCGTAACATAGGCGAACACGGCCGTTCACATAGATACGTTAGTTAACACAACACAAAGAAAAGAACCTTCCAAAAACTACAATTGTGCGAGCTGCTTCCAAACAAAAGTGTGTCAGATCAAACTAAATATACTACATTAATCACACAAGCAAAGTATTTACAAAAAATATGTCCCATAAACCATAAGTTAATTTAACAAATAATAAAATATTATTTTGTACTCATCTCTTTGTAGTCACCCGTCAAAGAACATCAGACGCCATTCCCCAACTGGATGATTCTTTATCTCATATCAGCCATCTGCACGGAGTGTTGAGAATTCCAAACTTCCTCTGCATTCATCGGTGTCATCCTTGCGCTGATACAAAAATTAGGTTATTATACACTTTATGTCTGACTACTAAATTCGCTTGTTCAGGTACTAAATTCCCTGTCACTGTTCGTTGGCGAATTATCGACGATACTGTCCCTATAATTATAGTACTATGACTATCTATCACTGAATTTAACACTTTACAATGAATATCTTGTGTCCTTGTGACACGGAATAAAAGTCAATCTCTTGTGTCCTCGACACTCAGAATAAAAGTCTACGCCCTCAGACGAACAGAATAATAATCTACGTCCGTAGACGCACAGAATAATAATCTACGTCCGTAGACGCACAGAATAATAATAAAGTCTAGGCTCTTCGACACACTTATAAATGAACTGGCCCTTGGGTCTAGATGGAGGGGGATTTTATGTAAAAATTTCTCGAAATAATTGTGATACAGGAATGAAATAAATATCACTGAACTCGTAATATTGCACAGGTCAAGAATATGCCCATTAATCCTAGAATCGATCGTAGAGATTTTGTCTAGGCGATTTCCCGCGTGAATACTAGCCACCGCGTACCCCAGCCGGAGTTGGCGCGCAAGTAGGCATTCTCTTCTCATTGGTTCTCCATTTTCTGTAAATTTGGCGGTTTCTAGTAGATCTTGGCGTCTTGGGAGTGTCTATTTTCTTCATCAGCCATTCACGTTACTGCATCATATTTCTTCTAGGCGCGAATAACACAATGAACATACCAGAACCATGTCTCACCGCGCGTCGCTTCTAAAATTGAGGTAGCCACACCTGTTCCTGTGATACATCGCTCTGCTATTTCTTTTCATAGCTCAAGTATTTAGCCTTTTGTTAAACTGTCGCAGGTATGTCCCTACTGTCTCCAACAAATGCTTGAAATTTCCACATCACTGTCTGGCTACTTTCATGACGCTGGTTGAAATATTTATAAATTGAAGAAATAAAAAGTAGAATCATTTAACCAACATAGGGTAAAGGGTTCACTACAGAAGGGAACCATTTGATGACTAGGAAAGATGATGTGTGCAGAATCAGTATTGCAAAAATTTTATTTTGAAAGCCAACACCCAAATCTACGGGGAGCGCCAGAGTACGCACTTTGTTTGTAAACAACGAGCAGCTGAGACGACAGGAGTGGCAACTACCTAAGGAGAAGGGGGAGACCTAGTGAGGAAGTATGAATGACATTCCAGCGAGAAGGAGAGCACACTAATTGAGTCAGAGGGGCGTACACTCGAGCAGCTGAGTGAGATTTAAAGAGATGTGTTGTTACTACAGTGGATTTTGTTTTTGAAATCCAAACCAATAAATTGTTTCGAATTTCAAAACCTTGCTGAGGATAAATGAACCCTTATTGATCTTCGATAAATAAGTATTCATATTTATTATTATTATTACTACGGCCCAGGCAGTACTTGAGGAAGTCGACATGGATATAAGGGAGGCTAGCATTTCGTAATATTGCAACAGGAGCTGAGCTGGTAGCTATTCTTGGGGGACGGCTAGAATTAGTCGGGTTCAAGGCCAAATTGAGCAACTACTGTACCAAAATTGGAAGCATAAAGGAAGGATCACGAGGCACTTGCAACGAACATACGATTGAATCAGCCAATCACAACAGACCAAGCCATGACCACGCGGTGGACAGCGTCAGTAGTAAAAAGCCCGCGGAAATGGATATCTAGAGAACCGCCGAACGGATTAATCTCCGCACGAGTAAATTGAGACGTTTGATTTATTTGAAGAAGAATGACACTAGTCCCATCTTTGTGAGACAAAAACTCTGGAAGTTTTTATCCGACTCCACCCCACTCCTCCGCCCTGTCAGTTTTCTAATAAATAGTTTGGCCTGACGCCACTCTAAGTCAATCGTTTCGGAGCCGTGAGGGGCTTACTTCACGCCAGTTTGTATCGTGATTTTAACGCTCTGAATTTGGTTAAGTCATTTTATTTGGGAGTTCTGAGGAGCTAAAGTCACAGCGATTGCATTATCGAATTTTAAAGCTCGAATACATTTTTTAAATTCTGGAATCAACTTTATCTTGTGAGCTAAATATTTCACGTCAGTGCGTGATAACTTGTAACAGTTACTTAAAGACGACGATTTCAGCTCTAAGGGGGAAGTATTGTAACACCCTAATTAGCGTCACCGGAGCAAAGGTCCACAGTACAGGACGGAAATACCGAGCAAGATCGCGACTGCTAGTGCAGCCAAGATCTTAAACTTGTTAACGAGCCAGTGACGTGGTCTCGAGGTGTATATTTATGTACATATTGCAGTGTATTTTATATGTGTTTTATTGTGCGTGGGTGCGAGATATTTAGGGCCAGTCTTCGCTATTAATCGCATTAGGACAATTGTGGGTGAACTGACTAACCTGCAAGCGATTATAGATAGGTAAAATAATTAACATTGAACTTTTCTGCCAAGGAGTCGATACCAAGATGATCAGCACGTGGTTTGGAGTTGGGATGAACTTCAACAGATCAACGCAGACGACTACTATGGAGTGCTAATTTGTCCATAGGGGCAATGGGTTGAGGAGGATGTCCTTAGTTCTACAAGCAGAGCGGTGATGTACAACAATTGGATTATTTCAATTATGTAGTTAGATTTGGCCGGGGAACTTTGTAAATAGTCATGTTTCTTTTCTTGTTGTTTAGAGTTTTTCTTGACCGACGCTCAATGTTTTAAATGTCCGTTGGCGCGTGGCCAAAGTGTTTGTTAGATATTTGTTTTTCCTTGAGTCATATGTAATGCGCGAGGCGTGCGTGCGTGATTTTTATCCTTGCAAATGCGGAACCCGTTACATTCGATAAATGGTGCTTTATTAACGTTAATATTTGAAATAGGAATGGGAGGAAATTACTGTAAGATATTTGCTGAACAGGTTATTATTCATATTAGGGTTGCCAAGCGCACCAACTTAAAAGTAATTTGTAGAACACCTTCGTTCTAATTTTAATAGATTTTTTTGAGTCCTTTTCAGGTTGACTAGTCACGGCATAGAACGGTGGTGCCAGCATGTGGAAATTATTTGTGTCTTTTATTGCAGGGTCTGTCAAAACCCATACGTGTGATTGTGTGTGTTACTGTGTCAAGTGTGTGTTGATTTTACGTGAGGAGGGGGTAGAGGTCCTACCGCCCTCATATTTTTGCTGCTGTTGTATTTTTGGTGGAAAGACAGGGTGCTCTAGGGAGACCGCTGTTTCTTGTCCATATTTTTTCTGACACACACACGTATTATTGTGCTTTGGGGCACACTTCTTCGAGATTCGACCCCATGTCCTGGGAGGTCGAGATATTTGACACCTGGGTTGACAGACATGCAGAGTTCCACAAATCGCCCGTCTTGCCTGTGACTTATTTTGGTAGGCAGTCCTGATTTGTCCGACTGACCCCTGTAAGCTTTCATGTAGAAAACCTGTTCATTGTGATGGTTATATTTTAAGCCATAATTAATTGGGAGTTCGCCATGTGTGTAACGGCTTGTTGTACGTGGTATGGGTAAAATTTTGTATTATTAACGTAAATGTTGGCTTTGTGCCTATTGCTTTGTTTATGACTCGATTCATGTAAATTTTTTTGTGTGTCACACCCGTGCGGTGTAGTGGTAGAGTATTTGTAAATTTTGACAGCGGTCACTTTTGTGTATTTTTATTGGTCACGTGTTAATGTACTTGTGTTGATTTGTGTGAGAAGTCCTAAGTTTTTAGGCAGTAAATGTTGCTACGGCAATTTGATTCCAATTTCACGCGGACATTTTGTGTTTGTTTATAATAGATTTAGGAAGTGTCGGTTTAATTTTAAGTATTGTAGTTGTGTTCCCCCGTGTCGGTCTAGCTCTAGAAATGTGGATTCGTTGTCTGAAGGATCATTCTGGATGATGACGAATCACGCATTTATTGTACACATCGTGATGCATGTAGAACGGCATACGCACAAAATGGTCACTTTTGTATTTTATCTTAGGGACACTTGGTCCAGGTAATTAATCTCTCCAGAGATTTTCGCCCAGTTTTGGCATTTTTATTAAGTGGGAGTAAGATGGGAGTTTTTGTTGTTTATTTGTTAAGTGTAAATATGGTGATTTGTTATTAAATTCATCTGTTTTAACCCTGGCTTCACTCTTTCCTGCATGTTATTTTGTTATATGTTACCCTGCAAGTTAATGAAGCGCCTTGACAACAACTTACGATATGAACCGTTACACCCCCCGAAACTGAGTCTCATATGCTTCTTTGCAAGGGTTCACAATGGAATGGAGGCACACTTCATCCCCAGCAAAGGTTAAGCCGAAACAAATCTTGACACCTCGGAAAATGATGTGCACAGTGTTTTGGGACTGGAAAGGCATCTTACTCATCGATTCTTACCGCGTGGTCAAACAATCAACGCAGATGCTTACTGCGAGACACTTAGGAAAATGCGCCGCGCAATACAGAATAAGCGCCGAGAGTTGCTGTCAAAAGGTGTTGTTTTTCTTCACGACAACGCACGACCACACACTGCAAATGTGACGAAAAACCTCCTACAAGGATTTGGCTGGGACGTGTTTGACCACCCTCCGTACAGCCCTGACCTTGCTCCCAGCTACTTTCATCTGTTCACACATCTCAAGTCTTTCCTTGGCGGTCAACATTTCAACAATGACGACGATCTGAAAGAAGATGTTTCCAACTGGTTGAAGACACAGGCGGCAAACTTCTATGAAGAAGGTATCCAAAAACATGTGCCACGCTATGACAAATGCCTGCAAAAGTTCGGCAGTTATGTGGAAAAGTAGTTTAAGAGGTGTAGAATGTTGTGCAATAAATAATTTTTCTGTTCACAATTTAATTTTATTACCAAACAAAACCTACTTTCTGGACGTGCCTCGTATTATATGGCTTTTAGTGCCGGGAGTGTCCGAGGACATGTTTGGCTCGCTAGAGGCTGTAGCTGCTTCCAGCGGACCCGCTTAGGGTTGAGCTACAAGTTCCGTTCAATTTCAAGTATTTCCAACTTTCGCTACCAGATATCAATGATACCTAGTGGTGAACGTTGGAACTTTGATAGAGCGTTCCGTCGAAATCTAACCTAACAATTTAACTTCACACAAGTTTAGTCTGTGGAAGGATCTTTTACATGCCATAAATCTATGACATGGGACCGCCGGCTTTACACCTCTTCCGAAGGAAGCCATACTGAAGGGTTTTTAACGCTCTTAAAAATCCGACGATTTCGGCCGGGTTTGAACCCGCTATCTTGGGCACAGAAGTTCAGCATGCTATCAACTACGCCACCGAAGCTGCCTGCCCATTCAAAGAACTTGTTAGGTGGGCTGATGGTTTTCACATTCTTATACTCCCAAAATCTCTTCATGAATGCACTGTGTTGCACCATGCGTTCTGTGGACCGCTTGCTACCAGTTTTCTTCTGATGTTTCTCCATGAATTTGTGTTTTCGTAGTGTTGTACTAAAGGCTCCACGAATTTTTATGATGTCGTTTGTGTTATTTATTCTCGGAGGTCCACATTAGTTCCTTCTAGCCAGTTTATTTTGGCCTTCTTTAAGTCGATTAGTCTACTTTAAATAATCATTTAGTTAGTCTGTCGCTGTCCATTCTATAGATATGGCTATAGAATTTCAGTCGTCTCTTGCGTATGGCATCAGTGAACCTGTCAGTTAAGGAATAGAGAGCCGCTGTTATCCTCTTAATCCACATTCAGTTTCAATTATTATTATTATTATTATTATTATTATTATTATTATTATTTTTAAATCGTTTCGGTCGTCTATGGACCACGTTATTTCAACTGCATTTTCCCTCGTTGTTTCACATTGGCCCAGTATCCGCGCATTCTTCTTCGGTGAGCTTCCCTTCGTTCTTCGGTCCACTTCTTGCCAGTTTTCACTATAGGTTTTGGCTGAAAACTCCGTATCTCCCCAAGTTTCTTCTTCAAAGAGTCACGTTCCAAGATGTCCTCATGTGATATCCCCAGTTCTTGTAGGTCTTTTTCCACCTCTGTAAACCAGATCCCTTTGGTTTTCTTTCCCACAAAGTAGGCACAGATTCGATTGGACAATCTTACGGAGTTCATTCGTGTTAAATGGCCATAAAAGGAGAGTCTTCTTTTGAGAAAGGTGTCCGTTATTTTCTCCACATGTAGATAGAGTTCATCGGTGTATTATTATTATTATTATTATTATTATTATTATTATATTTGATTTAATGGTGCTTAGGTATTTGGTATTGCATACGAAAGGTGCTCACTGTCTCAACAAAGGTTGAGAACACCTCACACATGAAACCTTACCATCAACATTTGGTATTGCATACGAAAGGTGCTGACCGTCTCAAGGAAGGTTGAGAACACCTCACACATGAAACCTTACCATCAACATTTGGTATTAGAAACTTTGTTTTCTGTTTTTAGTTCTGTTTTTTTTTTTTAACAGAATAAAAATTGTCAATTTTTCAAAATGCCCTAAAATTACTAAATATTATTCAATTATCAAAGTTCTTCTATTTAACGTATATAATGTTCTGAGATAGAATCGTGCAGTTATCTGCAACAGAGTGTAGGAGTTATTTTTCATTTTACAAAAAAAGGAAAGCAATTTTATCGTTGCTTAAAATCAACAAGATGGCTAAAGTTTTCCCAGTATCCAAATATCCCTAGTTCACAGCATTCCTACATTCATTAGCTTTAATTTGATGTATCAATAATATTCCTATGCCAATCATGAGCCAGGGACCTACTTTTTACGTGGAATCCAAACCACAGGACATGGCATTTCAATTCTTAAATTTCACAAGCATTGACTGGGAATCGAACCCGATTCGCCTTGGTGAGAGGCAAAGAGCTTGACAGCTGCGCCACCACGCCCCCGATCTGTTGATGATCGCTTGACGATCGAAACTGGTTATCCAAGTGAATTTATTCATCTCATATAATACTTTTCAGGATTAGGGCAAAACGCCCAATAAAGTTGGGTACAGTCGTGTAGACAGACAAAAAAGCAAAACATTTCGTTGTGTAATAGAAATTAATTTAATAATGAATTTAATGGTTGCCTTCGTAGCGTAGCGGTCAGCATGGTTAGCTGCCGCCCCGGAGGTCCTGGGTTCGATTCCCGGCTCTGCAATAAAATTTGAAAAGTGGTATGAGGACTGGAACGGGGTCTACTCAGCCTCGGATAGCCCAAATGAGTAGAGGGGGTACGATCCTCAGCCATCCTCGAAGTGGTTTTCCGTTGTGTCCCACTTCGTCTTCTGGCAAATGCCGGGATGGTACTGTACCCGTATCCACATGGTCTTACCTGTTGAAATCCGATGGAACAGCTGTATCGTAAAATCTGGAAGTACTCGGCTAAAATAAACCCCCAAAAATTCTACCTGGGATAAGGACACATCAAGAAAAGAGAATGCGTTAAGAAAGCCCCAGTGGCAAAGAACAAAATGAAAAACTAGCTTAAAGAGAACTCGAAAATCTCAAATAAATCTCGGGTAGACGTTGGGAATATTTCCCCACTGGTCCTCCTAATACATCCTATTCTTAATATAAATTAATAAATGATTGAGAATTTACAATGTAAGAATCAGTTTATTAACTGAAAAACGAAGAAATTTGTTGTACGACGAAAGTCTGACAACTATAAGACAAAAACAAATTAATTCCGTCTTATGACTGACGAATCTGGTATCGTTGTTGCATCACTATGCAAAGTTTCTGTTCACAGAAATATCGATGTACGATTTCACATTATCGCATGTTAAGTACACAAATACACTAGAAAAATTTTAAACATTATCTAGATACATTAGTAATTTCCTTCATCGAATCTCGCCAAGATTCTTATTATCCATCAGCATTATTATTTTAACATTATCTGTGATCATTATATGTCTTACTAGCTTCGCTCGCGATCAAGACAATGGGGACGATGCATTATTGCTGATAATTGGTTTATTCTATTACAGCAATCGCGACTACAGATGGGTCTATTTTAATTCTGAAAATTTGGATACATACAGTGTATTGATATGAGCCGCAAAGTGGGAATTTCATAGAGTTGAGAAAGTCTGCAGGGTACGATGTTACATTATGTGAACATATTTGAAAATTACGTTTTTCGTTTTGCCATCTTCTGTTGAGATATGACGATTTTGTTGTCCGGATACTAGTGAGCACGCCGCATACAGTTGCCCATGGGAAAAAATAGTTTTGTCTAAATGTACACCTGCTGCTGTGAAGTGTGTGTCATTGCACTTTGTTAATAGAAAAAGCGATTATTGTTTGAAAAGGGAAGTAGCTCCCTGCACACTGGAATGACAAATCAATCGGAATATGGGGAATTATAAGTATTTTTCCTTAAGCTATTCAGGGTGTAATTTTGCCACACTTATTGATGATTTGAACGTCAACATGTTGCTATTAATAGACCTATGGCAAAATATCTCTCACCATGGCCGCTGATGTACATTATGCAGTCTCTTCCAATGTTACATCCCAGGGATTGAAATTCTCCAACCCTTTTGCCTCACATGCCTCTCTAAGTAGCCTAATTAAAATTCCTGATTGTTGTTGTTTGAGTCTTCAGTATTTTGACTGGTTTGATGCAGCTCTCCATACCTCCCTCTCCTGAGCTAATCGTTTCATCTCTACATAGCTACCACACCCTACATCCGAGGCAATCTGTTTAACCTTGGTCTACCCCTACAGTTCTTGTCCTCGACCCTCCCATCGATAACTAAGCTAGATATTCCTGGGTGTGTTAATATGTGTCCTACCAACCTATCTCTTCTCTGCATTAGCAGTCGCCAGAAACATCTCTTCTCTCCCACTCGTCTTAATAACTCTTCATTTGTTACCCTATCTACCCATCTGATCTTCATCATTCTCCTGTAACACCACATTCCAAACGCTTCAATTCTCCTCTTTTCTGCTGCACCAATAGTCCAAGTTTCACTTCCTTATAGTGCCACGTTCCAGACAAACCTTTCAGAAAAGGCCTTCCTAATACCTAAATCTACAGTATATTCGAAGTCAAGAGATTCCTATTGTGTAGAAATGTTTTCCTTGCCTGAGCCAACCTACTTTTTATATCCTCTTTGCTTCGTCCTTCACTGGTTATTTTGCTTCCCATGTAACAGAAGTCTCCTACTTCCCGTAGCGTTTCACCTGCCAATTTGATGTCCATAGAGGTTTCTGATTTATTTCGGCTGCAGTCCAATAATTTTGATTTACATTTATTGATTTTCATCATGCATTCTTTCCTCAAGACGGAGTACATACCATTCAAAATCTCATTCAAATCCTCTGGCGTATCGGCTAAGATGACGATGCCATCAGCAAATCTCAGAGTTGAAATTATTTCTCCTTGAATCTTCACTCCCACTTAAACGTGTTCTCCAATTTCCTGATTATTGTGCTTTTAGAGATCTTTGAAATGCGTTGCTTCTGCAGATTTAATAGTAGGCCTATTCTGAACAGCGGTTCCTTGAACTCGGATTTGCAAACATTTTATTGGATCTTTCCATGTGGTATATCTCTGTACCTCGACATACAGAAGAGTGCTTTCATAATCAGGTCTTGTGTACATTTTGGAAAAGGTAGTGAGTGTGGTTTTTGGCGGAGTTGATACTCGCTCTTAGAAATTATTTTCAGTAAAATAGACTGGTTCACAAGTTTGTAAGTGCACATTGAGGTATGTGACGGCGGGAAGCCATAAGAGTTACGGAAACGGCAATAGCCGCCAAAGAGCTTCGTTGCTACTGACATAACGACCAGACTGATATTTTACTTAACTATACGGGATTTTTGAGCCCAGTGTTTATGAAATTGAACGTAGCTATATCGCTACCATTATTTAGTAGCCGCTACTGTAGTGTTTAAAAATTAAAGGTGGTATTGGAAGGCGCTATCTCACACTACTTTTCGTTATTTTAGTTCTAAAACATAGAACGTTATTTATTTTAAAATAATGATATAGATATATCTTGAAAGAGGGATGACCGTTTAGATTTGTTATGCAGTTATCGGGTTTAGATATATCTTGAAAAAGGGATGGCCGTTTAGATTTCTAATGTTCTTATCGTGTTTAAATAATAATGTTATTGGATTTACGTTCCTTTTAATTACTCTGGCTTTTTTTTTAACGTAGGGGTGCTAGAAATGTGCCCCGAAGGGGATCGTTAACGTGCCAGTAAATTTACTGACCCAGCTCCCTGCATTTGCGCACCCTCAAATACCAGCTGACTGCGCCATGCAACGAACCTGCAACCTTGGGCCCAGCAAGCGAGAACGTTACCGCTGAGCCACACAGCCAGTCTATCGGACTTGCGATTTGTTCATCAGTTTTTCTTTTTTAGCGTATGGCTTTTAGTGCCGAGAGTGTCCGAGGACATGTTCGGCTCGCCAGTTTTGTAGCTGCTTCGAGACGGACACCCAATGGGTGAGCTACAAGTACCGTTGGGGAGGAAAGTTGGAAGGGAAGGGCGAGGGAGTTGGAAGGTAGCGGCTGTGGCCTATAGTGAGGGACCAACCCCGGCATTTGCCTGGAAGGAAGATGGGAAACCACAGAAGACCATCTTCAAGGTTGCCGGCGGGGGGATTCGAACCTCCTCGCCTCCCGGATGTGAGCGACTGCCATTAGTCATGCCGTAACCACCACGGCTAACTCACGTTCATCAGTTTATCAGAGCCTACTGTTGCCATGGATACGGACTTGCGTTTAGTTCATCAATCAGAGCGAAAAGAGTTTTCTGGGAATATCTTTTAGGGCCTTAAAAGGTGGTTTTTGGTGCCCCGTAGGGACACATCGAGTATTGTTTCCCGCATCGAGGGGCGTAAAATGAGCTGTGCCCGGTCTTTATGCGACAACTTCAATATTTTGTCCCTGTTGAATATTTTTGGTGACTTTTCAGTTATGTTGCACGTTCCACGGGAACAATGATTTAATTCTGGATGAAAGGCAGCCTATATGTTAATATAGGGTATAAGCTATCTCCATTTCAAATTTCATCCAAATCCGTCAAGCCGTTTTAGTGTCAAGAGGAAACAAACTAACACACACACTCACACACACACAATCCTTCACAATTATAATATATACAGGGATATAGGGATTTGACAAACAACTAAGTTAATCAAACGAATGTCTTTCTTAGTAATTGCAATCGTAGGTTCATTTAATTATAACATTATCATATTATCTCCAATTAACGTTTCACACTGTGATATTAGTTATGTTTAACAATCTGATTCAAGATAAATAAATTTTCCTTCAATAAACTTTTGTTTATTGTGGCTTCAATAATCCTGCTCTATTCACGAATAATAATTATAATTATACAATTCAGCGAGTGCTTATCAGCTCACGTAATCCACAAAATTCCATTACAAAAATGTCAATCTCTTCACACTAAAGATTCCTCTATACAAATCTTCATACTATCTCCTGATATCTACCGATATCGAAATATACTTAAACGACTTCATTAACTCCTGTATTGATCCATTCAATACGAAAAATAGTATTCAGTAGCTGTATTGTAATTTTCCTCACCTAATTTAAAATTATATACATTTCAATTTAATATCATGAATTATCATGCGTCACAATTAACATGATTATCTTAGTGTTAATCCACTTTGGAAAAACTATCACAATAGTTCAATTATTCTTCAACGTAATTCATCTCACATATGAATTTCAACTATATCATATTTATTTATAACATATTATATTTTAATTGATATCGAGTTTCAATTCTTCATTATAATTCATCTCACATATGAATGTCAACTATCACATAATTATTCATAACAGATTATATTCTAATTGATATCGAGATTCAATTCAGATCCGCAAAATAAATTCGTGTAATTCTACACCACGGAAAAATGCCTAATAGTAATAGGATGCGATATAAACCATTCGAATTATACGAAATGAGAAAAGACTAACCCAACTTGAATTATCTAAATCAAAAATGAACTTTCTCTAATCTAATAAAAATATCTCTAGTTAATTAACTTTACTCAAACATGACTATAATTGCCTAAGTCACAAAATGTTGCAAAGATCAACTTCAAAAATGTTACTTGATTTCATGATGATGATGATAATTGTTGTTATAAGGGGCCTAACATCTAGGTTATCGGCCCACTTGATTTCAATGCAAGTATCTAGCTTCATGTAGAATAATACAGTTACCTTCGAAATGCAATACTGTATGAAATGACGAAATGATTCTGTTCTGAAATCCACGAAGTAACAGAATAAATCTTTTAGAATATTCATAAATACGCTGTAAACGTTCTTCTTCCTAATACATATTCTTATATAAAATATCGTAGTCTTCTCCTAAAACGTTTCTTCTTGATTAATGTTTCTTCTCAACCAATTATAATGCTCATATCTTATTTTCAAAAATTTAATATCGATGTTGCAAAATCTAAAATACCAAAAATGACTATCTACACAAAAATTGACTGTAGGTGCATTCGTTGTCGAATCAAAACCTAAAATAGACTAGCAGACAAAAATGACAGAAGCATCAAGTTTAATCTACAAGTCCATTTCCAACATACTAAAGAAATATGGCGAAAAAGGTAATCTATAGATATTTCTAATTCGTACTGTCTACTAATAAAGAATCTCGCAGCTACCTTATGATGTCTTGAAGGAGATAAATGCGTGTAAGAACACACATTGTTCCTGGGATCGAAACATCAACCTGGGTGTCGAAAGGTTGAGGCCTGGTCTGGAACTCGCGATCGAACCCTCCCCGCCTATGTTCGAACAGCTGTCCGCGACGCATGGACTCACCCACGTACATGCCTGGATTGGCTTGTAGCGCAGGGATAGTAAACTCATCCACTCTTGTTTGTTGATTCTTTAATTCTTTATATTGTAGAAGTAATCATCTCAGTATCATATCTAGAGAATCCTTAAGTCTCTTCTTGTATAAACGTCTGCTTATGATTTCCATATTTCAAGCATTGGTTTCAATAGATATTCAATTCTGCTTCATGTTGCGTTCCTTCTAAATGCTTAGCAACTCATAACTGCACGTAGAAATAACTGGTCGGAAATTTCCCTCAACTCAGTCGTATATGTCACAACAGTATATTTGTAAGGAAACACGATGCTATTACAAGTCCACTTGTTATACGAACAAGCTTTACTGAGCCTCGCAATTGCATTATGTTCATTCACGCCACTGCAAGAAACGTGTATCACGCTAACACCGGGCTATTCAGACCGACCCGTGTCTTGGCGATTGTGCCTGCATTGTATGCAGTGAATCACCACTACCGTACCGCACTTGTAAAACGAACAGTTTCAATAATTCAGATCGAGACTTCCATATAGACAGTTTCAAAATAGAGTGATTCTCCCAGACAGTCCTCGGAACTGCTCTGTAGGATGCTTCCCAAGATGCATCACGATTCAATCGATAATGATCGAGGTTGCTTGCTGTCAATGCGATAAACACATATAAAATGTATAAAATGTAAATATCCTCAGCATACGTCTAATTAATATCCATAATGATCCCATGTTGTCGATCCCCTCTGTGATGTCTGTAAGTATATATATCAGCTGGTCTTATGTCTCCGCTGTACCGCTGCCATCTTGCTTGCAAGTTCATCCTTGGGAAACATGTGTGAGCAGGGTCACTGAGTATCGCTTGTGCAAAGCAGGGTTGCCTAAGCGATTCCCCTAACCTCGCGTCATGCGGGCTGTAACTTTCAACTAAACGTTGAAATCTCCACAATCAACTGAATAATTGCTTCTTACAAATAAATGTTATCTATTGATACAGAAAATACTGGTACAGTACCTACTCTCAGGTCACTGCCGCCTCCTTCCCGCTTCCTTGCCTATCCATCCCCTGTTCGCTTTGCAGGTGAGGCCGCCTGCGCGAGGTGCTGGTCACACCTCCTCAGTTCCCCAGCTCTACGACACTGGATAGTGGCGGTAGTGGTGAGTTCCCTCACTGAGTCCGTGGGAAACACCAACCTGGTGGGTAAAATCGATTTTAAAAAATGAATTCAATAGTATTTCTTTTTTAATTTTGTTGGTGATCGGCTTTAGGAGCTTGGGATATCTTCACCATCAGCCCCGTGTACTTGGGTGTGAGTGTAACAACGTGTGTTTCAGGGGTGACTATAGTAGTGTGTGTAGCTGTAATTATTAAGGTCGGGAATAGAGTAGGTGCCCCGGGACTTGGAGTATCCCGACATATGTCTGGAGGTTGTGAAAAACAAATCCGGAAAAAAGACACACTCACAATAGCCGTGGGTTGCGTCGGGATTCGAATCTCCAATTCTCAGATTTGGTGCGCGGTCACGGTGAACGATTTAACGCACATGGCTAACTTTTCCTGTTTAGCATCTAGGATAGGAGTAGGTGCTCGAAGACTACTTCTCCGAGTATTTCTACACTTCTCCTCCCCAAGCAAATGCAAGGACAGTACCTCGATTGTCCACCTCACGTAGAAATAAGGTAGACTACCATTCTCCTGGAGTGAGTGTGCAAAACCCCAGGGAAAAATAACTACTGGATGGGCATCGGAAATCGAACATGAGATCTTCATTGCAGTTCAGGTGAACAAAGCTAAGCTGCTGAGTCTAAGGCTGACTCATTTCCGGAAATGCTCCTTCCAGAGGGGTTCATGTAAAGTTTTGAAGCCATTCTTTCTGTGTTGCCTGTACAAACTGCTAGTTTAACTCTTCAGTCGGTCTACACGAATTTGCCCAATGACTGGGCGGGAGTGCAGTGTACAGTAGGCAGGCGATAAGGTAACAACGGTCACGACCAACGGTTCCGCGGGGATAAGTAACCATATTACTATACATAATAGAATGGAAGTGTGGGGGCGTGGTGGCGCAGCGGCGCAGCGGTTAAGCTATTCGCCTCTCACCAAGGTGGATCGGGTTCGATTCCCGGTCAATGCATGTGAGATTTTCGAAGTAAAATGCCGTGTCCTGTAGTTCGGATTCCACGTAAAACGGAGGTCCCGTGGCTCATGATCGCAAGATTGACGGTCACGTAAAACTACAAGCTTCCTTCCTTTAGAATTCAAGTGCATTCTCTAATTTTATTTATTATAATATGTTGTTCTAATTTATATACAAGTGTATAATATTCATACATAATTCACGAACCCATATAAATTAAACAATCTAACCGGATATAACGAGATTTAAACTTTCTTTCTTTCTTTCTTTATCGTTTTACCATCCAGGGTTTGATTTTCCCACGGACTAAGCGAGGGATCCCACCTCTACCGCCACTGGCAGAGTCCTGGAGCTTTAAACTCTTAGACGGGGATACAACTGGGGAGTGTGTCTAGCACGTCGCCCAGGCGGCCTCACCTGCAAAGCGAACAGGGGCCTGATGCAGGGATGGGAAAAACGGGAGGGATAGACAAGGAAGAGAGAAGGAGGCGGCCGTGGCCTTACGTTAGGTGCCATCCCGGCATTTGCCCGAAACGAAGCCACTTCGAGGATGGCTGAGGTGGGAATCGAACCCCCTCTACTCATTTGTACCACTCGAGGCTGAGTAGTCCCCGTTCCAGTCCTCATACCACTTTTCAAATTTCTGGCAGAGCCGGGAATCGAACCGCAGACCTCCTGGGTGGCAGCTAATCATGCCGACCACTACACCACGGTGGCGACGAGATTTATACTGCGAATCGAAATACAAACACCAATTGTACCCAGTACAATGTTTGTGTAATTAAATAACATCGTATATAAATATAAACCTGAACCCAGTGATCAGGATCTGATGATGTGATGACCACTGGAAGGTCGAAACGCGCAATCCTAAAAATTGCCCCATTATAACAGTGATCATAAATAACGAATACATGCAATTTTTTCCAGGAGTGTTATTTACTTATTATTTAAATATTATTCACATTGTACCCCGCAAATTCGTGTTGACCGACTGAACTGACACTTGCAGAGGGGTTGATGATCAGGAACCGAGTAGCGCAGACTACCTGACGAGATGAAGGTGCCATTGAGGACCAGATTCCTGGGTACTGTACCATTGTCACACGAGGCCGTGAGCTGCTGCACGTGCGAGAAACCTCCACGTGGCCTTCCCCTCCCCTCCCCCAGTCCGCCACGTGCGACTGTAGGGCAATGACCCCTACACACACCTTCCTTCCTTGTTCCGCTCCGCTCAGCTCAGCTCCGTCCTACAGGTTCGCACATCTCACATAACAAACGACCGTTTCTCATCTCTTCTGTGACTGACGATATTTACCAACATTCATAGGTTAATGCTCTTTCTCCGTAGCCTGCCTCTTGAATTCAATGTGGGGCGTGGTGGCGCAGCAGCCAAGCTGTTAACCTCTCAGCAAGGTGGACCGCGTTCGATTCCCAATCAATGCACGTGAGATTTTCGAAGTGAAATGCCATGTCCTGTGGTTCGGATTCCACGTAAAAAGGAGGTCCCATGGCTCATGATTGCGAGATTAACTGTCACTTTAAACTATAAGCTTCTTCTTAGTTTCAAGAAACTGTAACAAGAGATGCTTCAAGAATTATGTGACACAAATTGGACCATATTTTAACTTCTTTCGTCTGAATGACGTAAAATATATGAAACCCATTCATTGTTCTTGGCGCAACTGGCTGTCATTCTTTTAAAATTTACGGGTACATCTGGTTCATCAACGGAGCAACTGCTACTGAAAATTTATGAATACTTATATAAACTAATTACTATCAATACTACAAGGACTATTTGCCAATCTGGACTGGAGAGATAGGGTTCGATTCTCAGAAAAGGCAATGAGGATGAGCTCTTGCAGGAGATAGCCAATGGTAGCAATGGCTACCCTGATATTCCTTTTCAGTTCATCTTTTCAATTTGTTCTTTGAGCGTTTTATATTTAGAAAACTCTGTGAACAGAGCTCACCGTAACGAATGGTGCAATCTAGTGAAAACTGTAGCGATTGTTGGTGGTCAAAATTTGGAAATCGAAGTTTATCCCGAGAAAATAATATTAAATAGCATTCCTTTCATTGACCTTCAGTCTGTGAAAGCATGGTTAAAATGAGTACTATTTTATGGTGTTGTATGGTAAATCAGATCATCACTGCATTATATTTTCGGCATAACGATTTTGAGGACATGGCAAAATACCTGCTTTTGACGCTCTTTACATAGAAAACATTCGACATTTATTTGTCATGGTTTGCATATTTCTATTATTTGTATCTATATTGGATATATACAGCACATATTATGCGATTTCAATTGTTTAGAAAGTATATTTGACTTAAAACGGAGATTATTTGTTAGGATATTTTCATTTATGAAAAAAAAAAAAAAGGCTTATGAGATCACCATTTGTCCGTGTGTGTGTGTGTGTGTGTGTGTGTGAGAGTCCCCTAATAAATTCTAAACGGCTGGAGCGATTTCAATGAGACTCGGTGAGGTCATAGTACTATTTTGGCCGACCCCGATCGTGTCCTTCAAAATTTATTACGTCTCACCAATCCAAATTGGCGGCTGTGCGAAATATTTCACTGCGATTCTATATCTCCGAAACTATTACTCATATCACCCTGAATTTTTTTACGGTGATAAAGGGCACTACTAGACGTCAACCTTTGCGAATTTTGAAAACTTGTTAACTTCAAAACCAACATGGCGGCCAAGCGAAGTTGAAACATTTAAATATACTTTTATCGCGATTTAACCATCCGAACGCAGTGAAACTTGGTACAGCAAATGACTATAGAAATTTCACTGCATTGACATCTAATTTTGCATAATTGTTTACATAATCTCAAGATGGCGGCTGTGCGAAATTTTAGAATTAAGTTTTTATTTTTTGTGTTCTAATCTTGCGATCAAAATGAACGTTTGAATAATGAACGTACAGAATAATCCACATAACTCTATGGCCTACATATATTAAAATCCAACATGGCGACCATCCGAAATATTTAGACGGTTCTCAATATCAATTAATCCATGACAGCGATCAAACTGAAATTTTGTATGTGTATAGAGGCTATAAACATAAGTTCACCTATGGGACGTTCAATAACCTGGTGAGCACTAATCCAACATGGCGACGACGCAAAATTTAAATATTCAAATGGACGTTTGTCGCGATGTAACCATCCGAGGGCAGTGAAACTTGGTACGGTATTTGCTCATATAAATTTTAATCCACTGGCACCTAATTCATTTCAATTATTTCCATAACCACTAGATGGCGGCCGAGCGAATTTTTAAAATCTTGCTTTTATTTCTTGTGTCCCAATCATGGGATTCAAGTTTGAATAAAACACCTACAGATAATCTTCATGTAATAGTACATAAATCTACGGCCTATATATAAATATCCAACACGGTGACCATCTACGAATCTATTACAGCAATCAAACTGAAAATTTGTATGTTGATAGAGGCAATTAACATAAGTAGGATATGTGAAAATAGGCTATATAGTTCTTCACGGAACTACTTGTTGTTGCTTATTTAGGGGTTTTGCGACATCGTGGTCGTTTAGCCTCGTGTACTTGGGTGTGTGTGAGATTTGTCTAATAACTTGTCTTACTGTGATGGCTGTATTAGTGCCTGCTGACTGAGGTGAGGATTGGGATGGAGACGGCCGTGGCCTTATGTTACGAACCATCCCGGTAGTTGTCTGGAGTATAAGTGGGAAACCACGCCTCGGAGGGCTGTGTGGCAATCGAACCCTCCTTTTGTCAGTTCTGTCTCACGAGGATGAGGCTTGCTAAAGTCGGCATTATACTATCAAAGAAATTTTTCAAAGTAATTTTAAGAAATAGTTAATAAAACCGAACATTTATAAAAAAAAAAAAAACAACTAGCGGACCGTGCGAGAAATCTCGCATGTTCATAAACCACACTTTCCCCAATAGGTTTATCATGAGAGACTTAAGGTGAAAGGTTGTTAAGTTATGTTTTTATTTCAACCAAATGATTATAGAACACTATTTACATTTCAGTTAGAATGCCAAGTACTACGTTCCCTAACTTAAGAAGGCAATCACTGAAAATTGGATCATCACAACACTCACCGGTTATTCCATATTTATATGAAATTATACGATTTGAGTATTCACTCCTTTGATTTACTGTTTCTGAAATTCATGCAAAATGATAAAGGAAAGACCTCAGAATGTTAAAATTACATGAAACTGGTGTCACAGCGGCCAAAATGTGAAGTGGACAGCAATTATGGAGCGTATTTTCCAACAGCAATAGTATATGCAAATCGCACACTTCGTACATTTTTTAAAAGTAATTGTTTAAAGAAATTATAGATATTTATGAAATTAGAGAGCAATTCGTCACTGCTAATGTCTATTCTCTTTCATTTGATTGCTCATTTTCACGATCGATCGCTTGTGAACGCCGCAGGAGGGATCTATACTACTGAAATAATATATATAATGATAATGATATACAAAGCAATCATCACACCATTACACTAGGCCTACATAAAATATGTTATCATAATGTGTCGATTAAGGCTTTCACGGCAAGGAATAGTCTGCTATTAATATTATGCAATTTGGGGTTATGCCGTGTGAAAAAAAAAATCCTATAAGTTTCGAGAGGGACCTTGCCTCCTTTTTCAATAGAATTGGAAATTAATTAATTCTATTGAAAAAGGAGGCGAGGGCCCTCTCGAGGCATAGGCCTATAGGATTCTTTTATTATTATTATTTTCACAAGCATAACCCCAACAAATGAATACTATCAATATTTTATCACTCGGGGACGTGTGCGAGAAATCTCGCATGTTCATTAACCGCCCAGCTTTACTGTTATGCGGGTTCTATTAATATGTTTATTTGTTTAAACGCACTTTTTAAACAAATTGTCGATATTATTAAATCAGAGTGCGATTCGTCACTGCTGCGGGTAATTCTGTTTGAATATTCTTTTCAATGCACAATGCGTTGTGTGCGCCCCATGTGTACATACTACCCGCCCTGCTCTAGTGTTATGCGGGCTGCACGCGACACAGTTCTGCCAGGGGGCTATCGTCTTGTTTATTTGTTTAACCACACTATTTAAACAAATAAATACATTTCCGTTGACTTTTCCAGATTTGCAAGTTTTTTCCTGTACTATTGAAACGATTTGGTAGATTTTGGCTCAAAACGCACCTTCTAACTCCCACTGGTTCAGGAGCTGGAGCTTTTTGTCGGATGAACTTAGCGTATTATATAACAGACTAGCGGACCCGTGCGAAAACTCTCTCGCATAATGGGTTGTGTGCGCCCCGTATGTACAGACTACCCGCCTGGCCCTAGTGCTATGCGGGATGTACGCGACACAGCTCTGCCAGGGACTATCGTCTTGTTTATTTGTTTAAAAGCACTTTATAAACAAATAAATATATTTCCGTTGACTTCTGAAGAAATGCAAGATTTTTTCCTGTAGCCTACTATTGAGACGATTTGGAAGATTTTGGTACAAACCACACCTTCTAACTGCCTCTGGTTTAGAAGCCTCGGGTGGTCCAAATGAGTAGAGGGAGTTCGATTCCCACCCCAGCCATCCTCGAAGTGGTTTTGCCACTTCGTCTCCAGGCAAATGCCGGGATGGTACCTAACGTAAGGCCCTCTTCCTTGCCTATCCCTCCCAATCTTCCCATCCCTCATCGGGCCCCTGATCGCTTTGCAGGCGAGGCCGCCTGGGCAAGTTGCTCGTCCCACCTCCCCAGTTGTATCCCCCGATCCGTTGTTTCAAAGCCCTAGGACACTGCCCTGGAGGCGGTAAAGGTGGGATCCTTCGCTTAATCCTAGGAAAAAGCCAACCCTGGAGGGTAAACTGACTAAAAGGGGGAAAGATACTATGATGAAATAAATGATGACGTCCAAACAACCACTGCCCGAGCAAAGAAAATTGAAACATACGATAGTAAAAATGTTGGCATTACGTGTGATTTGATCCCTGGTTCTGTCGCTCATGAGTCGAGTGATCTACTCATTCCGCCAACTAGACACTTGCTAATTGTGATTGGTTACATGTCTTACCTACCGGTAAAGATAAAATGCTCATTTATACTCACTTATAATACAACAGGTGAAATTGACGAGTTATAATACAAATATTGTAACATAAAATACGCTACCGTTCACGTCTTTTTAACCTATTTAACTATTTAATTCTTCTTTATATCGTGAAATGTGCGCTCTTTATGTACCGCACTTATAGTCTCTGCTACTTTTACCTATAGACTACTTGGTATCTTTCATTTCTTTAATTTATATTTTTACATATTTTATACCATTTATTATGAAACATTTCATGCATTTCACACTCTGATATGAGCATCTTTGTTGTGGTAATATTCCAGCTGTTGTGATCCGCCATTTTGGTTTGAATCTTTTATCAAAGATAGCATGATGCTCATACATTTTATAAAATAAATTTTATAAAACTACCTTACCCCATTACACTGTCGTATCTTTTATGCAATATATTTTATCAAGGATCTTTGACAAATATCTTTGATAGTGTAATACCGGCCTAAGTCATAAGGGAATATGAAACAAGAAATATTGTGTTTAGGAAGTACGGTATTATTTTAAATCGCTCATGCGCAACTTCGCACGTACCAGAAGAAAATAAACCAGTCCATACTGATACCGAAATGGCAGTCTAGTGACGCGTGACAAATGCATCGTGTCATGCCACTTCTGTAGGAAGGGACCCATTTGATCTGAATGATCCGCTGAGGCATGAAAGAGATTTTACCTTTCACCGCCAGGACCATGAATTAATTACCTCCCAAAGTAAGTGACGAACTAAAGTAGTTAGCAACTCGCCACTATTCCCTCTCCCTTTGTCTGTCCCGTTACCGCCCTGCAGCGGAGAGAGGAGAGGGATACGGAGAAAGAAAAGAAGCGCAAGAAGGAAGGAGGGAATATATTCTGGGGTTTGTGAAGATACTGCAGTCCTTTGACCTCTTGTCTCCCACGTTAGTGTGAACCCGGAGAGGGGCCACGTGTATGTGCTGCAAGACAACCAAATTTGTGGTCATTTTGTATGTAACATAACAAGTTCTCAAAATTCAATGTTTTTCAGTCGGTCAACGTAATTGTACCCAATTTTAATGGATGTTTCCCTAATCTTGAAAACAATTACATGAGATTATAGGCTAATATATTAAGAGATTATTTATTAATGTCATGTAGCCTAATTGTTTTCAGGATTAGGGAAACAATTGGCTACAATCATGTTGATCGACTGAAAAACATTGTTGTTTGAGTCTTCAGTCTTTTGACTGCTTTGATGTAGCTCTCAATGCCTCCCTGTCGTGAGCTAATCGTTTCATCTCTTACCACACCCTACATCCGAGGCAATCTGTTTAACATATTCTAACCTTGGTCTACCCCTACAGTTCTTGTCCTCGACGCTTCCTTCCATAACTAAGCTTGCTATTCCTGGGTGTCTTAGTATGTGTCCTACCTATCTCTTCTCTTTATTAGCAGTCGCCAGAAACATCTCTCCTCTCCCACCCGTCTTAATAGCTCTTCATTTGTTACCCTATTGACCCATCTGATCTTCATCATTCTCCTGTAACACCACATTTCAAACGCTTCAATTCTCCTCTTTTCTGTTGCTCCAACAGTCCAAGTTTCACTTCCATAGAGTGCCACGCTCCAGACAAAGGCTTTCAAATATGACTTCTTAATAACTAAATCTATATTCGATGTCAACAGATTCCTTTTGTGTAGAAATGCTTTCCTTGGCTGAGCCAACCTACTTTTTACACCCTCTTTGCTTCGTCCATCACTGGTTATTTTGCTTCCTAAGTAACATAAGTCTCCTACTTCCTTCAGCTTTTCACCTGCCAATTTGATGTCCATAGAGGTTTCTGATTTATTTCGGCTGCATTCCAATATTTTTGTTTTACATTTATTGATTTTCATCATGAAATCTTTCCTCAAGACGGAGTCTATACCATTCAAAAACTCATTCAAATCCTCAGACTTGTCGACCAAAATGCCGACGATGTCATCAGCAAATCTCAGAGTTGAAATTATTTCTCCTTGAATCTTCACTCCCACTTTAAATGTTTCTCCAATTTCCTTCATTGCTTGTTCAATGTATGGATTGAAAAGTATGGGTGATAAGTTGCAGCCTTGCCTTTCACCTTTCTGAATACCATCTTCTCTCTCATGTCCTTCAGCTCGAACGACTGCTGTCTGGTTTCTGCGTAGATTGTAGATCACCCTCCTATCCCTGTACTTTATTCCAATCGTTTTCAAAACGTCAAACAAATTAGCCCAATCAACGTTATCGACTAATACAGTCATCACAATTAACACCGGTTATCAGACAGATTCTACACACACCCAAAGTACACGGGGCTACATGACCGCGTTGTCGCAGCCCCTAAACTTAAGAACCAACCAACCAACCAACGCTATCGAAAGCCTTTTCTAAATCTACATTAAATTTCGATTACTATGGCAACACTGAAAAATGGCTTCCAACACGATAATAATAGGTTCTGACTTTATGTAGAAACTTTTCAGTCAGTCAGCACGTTAACGGGAGCCGTGCGCCTTAAATCGCTCACCATGACCGCGATAGAGGGCCGCAGCAAGTCCAGACATCAGAGGTTCGAATCCCGGCGCTGTGCTGAGAGCAACTATCCCGAGGGTTTTGCCACACTCCCTCCAGGCAAATGCTGTGATAGTCCTGGGACACCTACCCCATCCTTAACCCTAATAATTACAGTTGGGGTCAACTTTTATAATCCGTGATATTAAGCATTCTAGAGTATTGTCGGTACTAAACTATTTGGTGTATGTTAATGATGTCCTCGTGAGTCAACAAACCTCAGTAATATCCGGCTTTGAACACAATTTGTTTCTGAAAAATCACTGCACTTATTCTAATTCCGTAACAGTATCACCATAATCCGTAAAAGAATATTATTTTTTGTAAAAGACAGATGACTAAAGAAGTCATTGTTATCAAACATTTGGACAGTTCAAAGCAGATTTTCTGAAGGTAGAATCATTGCATATTTGACCATACTCATCACTATATATAATAATAGTCTGGTGCGTGCATTAATAAATCATAAGGCATTCCGACGCATGATCAAGGCTCATGGCCTACAGCTGTCCATGCGAGAAGCATGCATTTTCCAAACTTGGTGCACACACTTGTAGGGATTGTCCCTGTGCTTTGTTGATGGTCATCGCAAATGCGAGCCAACCCGGAAACAGCTAACGTTTTGGAAACACCTAAACTGGCTCTAAACTGTATGAAATACACTAATTTGTTGAAACGATTCGTACGCCAACACACATTTGTCGAACTACTCACGCGCAACCTATTGTAAAATTGATTTACTAATTCAAAATCATTTGCAGGAGTGCGCACAACAACTCACCAAAGTTCCATGGTAGACTATGTGAACGCATACGGGACAAACTGACAACCAAACCATCAAGAAACATTCATTTCTATGTCACAGTGAACATTCATTTTGGAAACACGATTTCCGCCAATATTCACTGGCCATTTTTATTTTCTTCGTGATAATTTGCCTAGCCTCACAAGCAATGCCATTAATTAAAATATGTAATTATATATTCAGTTTTACCTTACAGATCAATCCGCAAAAAAAGACTTGAATTCTCACAGCAGAGCAGTATCGAAAATTGACCTGTACTGATTGGTGGATGGTTGCCTTCTCCGATGGGTCACGTTTTCTGCTTCAAAGAATGGATGAGCGGTGGAATGTCAGGCAAGAAACATCAGAGAACAAACACCCTGGAGCTATTGCTGGAAGAACACAAATTGATGGCGGCAGCATTATTGTCTGATGAATGTTTCGGTGACATTCTCTCAGTCCATTCATTTATTTTGAAGGCACTCTGGATCATGCTAGTTATGAACCCATCCTTACATATCACCTACACCCTTACTAGAAAATCGTCTTCCCCTGGGGTGGATGGGATCTCCCACCAGGAAAAAGTAGCATAGCAAACGAATGGAGATAGCCGGCAGAAGCTGAATGAGTACGATTAAGACTTGCAAGTACTTTCCTGTTCCCCTAATTCCCCGGACTTGAAGCCCACTGAGAACCCGTAGAACCCCCCTGATCGTCATGTTTGTTCTACGAATCCTCCACCACTCACCATCCAGCAGCTGAGGGATGCAATGCAGTCAACATGATTGTAAATATTGTATTGTGACAAGCTACCAGTAGGCTTCAACATTTCAGTTTGGCACCTAACGCTGTCCAGTTATCATTAATCAAACTTGGTGACGTCGCGAAAAGTTTCACCAGTACTGTAGGTTCACACCTCGAACAAATAATAGTAATTTATCGGATGTTTTAGTATCAAATTACAAAGCCAACATGGCAGTCACGCAAATTCTAAATAATGCATCCTACCAGCATTTGATATAATCATAATGGGCCTGCTTTAAGAGCTAAATATATAGCCACATAATGCTTTTCAGTTTATAATATGAAGGCGACCCGATAGCTAGAAGATCTGGAAGTGACTCAATTAGGGGGGAAGTGTTTAACGTCCCTTTTAATTGCTGTGCCTTTAGAGACTCAAACAATGTTGAAACCTACTGGTGAGTTACTCTGTCAGAACTTTTAATCTACTTTGGTTATGTGACTGTGGTCTATTTTGCAATTTTTATTAAAGAGAGCCATTGTTATGCAAGTTTTGAATCATTCGTCTAAGAGTACATTACACTGTTATGGCAGAATTGTCATTATACAACTAATAGTTACTGGCTGAAAATCGTTGATGGTGTATATTTTACTGCGCCCAGTCAACAATGGCCAGTCACTGGTGAGAGCCTTGCTCACTTAGTTAGCACACCGGTTAGGAAACCTCTATAAATCACCAGCTATTGCTGAAAATGGGGGAAATTGGTTAGATTTCTTCTTTGGCATGTTTTGTAACATGACTTCAAATATACAGTAGATAGGCAAGTGAAGTGAAGTTCCTGGGTTTTGTTTTTCAACTAGTATCCAGCATGTTCTCCTGGAAACTCGCACATAAAGCACACTTCCGCACTCACGTCGCACGATGGCCATTGGCCTCATCCCTTCCCCGAATTCAGAACATGGGCATTCATAGTAAGAACTGTATCTCCTATGCTTCTGAACATGTGACGAGGTACAAACTATCACTCTAACAGTTGCATTTGTAATTATCTATCAAGCACTAACTGTATATTTAACTACAGGTAAAATAAAATTGACATTTTATGTTAATAGCTTCTAGTGGATAGGTGGTGGTCCAAAATAATGTTTTAAAAATGCATTCTTAAAGTACATAGCGCTCGGAGGATCCACTAGAAGCTATTTACATAAAATGTCAATTTTATTTTACCTGTAGTTAAATATACAGTTAGTGCTTGTTAGATAATTACAAATGCAACGGTTAGAGTGATAGCAGCAGTGACCCCCTTCACCATCTTTCTTCTCCTCATTTCCCTTCTAAGTTCTCGGGTTCGCACAGGTTTGCGCCATCAGGTAATTATTGTGGTCTACACCACTCCAAGAGCTGATGTGATGGTACACAGTCACCAATAATAGCAGTACAGCGATATACGCAGGATATGTTGCTGCATAACGTATGAGTTGCCAATTATAGTAGATCTTTCATCAGGCTATCGCTCAACCCCACATGGCCAGGCATTCCAGCACATTGTCATACTTCCAAGGTCTGCCCGTTGGCCAACCTTAAGGACGAATGAGCATTTATGGGTAAGGTGCGACGTCAAGGATCTATAGGCCAAGTTACAACATCTTTCGGGCAATGTGGCATAGGATACCATACATCACCTGCATGCCTTCCTTTCCGACCACTTCTTGTCATGTATCCAGGTTCAATATGTACTAATAATTAATGAAATATGTACATATATATTTAGTTATATTTATAGAAATATGGACTTAAAATTACAAAACTCTATAATTTCTACTTTAGTATCCAAATTCAAAGAAATGAGACAAAGTAGATCTACTTGAACCTTAATATTGCACTTCTCATTATAATATCAATTTAATATTTTATTCTCTGGTACCAAAACAATGGATTACAAAATATTCTTTTAAGTGCTGGGAAGTAAATCTTCTCCTATTGTCTCTAAGGACAGATTTATATTGACTGAAACTGCGTTAACATCAGAAGAGGCAATGGGGGCATTGCAGCAACCTTTCCCATTGCTTCATATCCAGGGTTCTTTGAAAAAAAAAAATCCACATCTGAAACATTACCTGTACCACGATTTAAATGTTTAAATATAGATTTTTTATCGTGTTTCTCCATTATTAACAGAACTGCTAATTTATTAGAATTTAATACTTTCTAGCCGAAATATGGACTATATTGATTTTAATGACAAAGAATATGGAACATATGTGCTACACTTCGAAATATGGAGAAATATGGAAAACCTTTCGACTCCACATGCTATGATTCGTAAAGATAACACAAAACATAATTAAGTTTAGCTTTCTAAATAGATATGTGTGTACATACAAATCCGTTCCCTGGTCGTATACTTAAACATCTACTGTACCGGTATGTATGTATTTATTTTCTTGTATTGATGGATGTAATATAGCTTATTCTAATAATGATAATAATAATAATAATAAACTTCTCTTGTCCGATTTAGGGGCATGGGATACTGTCACATTCAGTTCGGGGCCCCTTGGTCTCTAAAGACTTCACGCTAGGTAGGGTATCAGAGCCATCCCTCCCCCTTCCCATACTACGAGAAGGAGCCCACATGTTTTTGTATGGCACTACGTGTTCGTGAAAGAAATGAGGTCGCTGTGACGTCCTTGACTTTGTCCTTCCTTTTCTTTCGTCAGTGAGATTTGATTCTGGCCTAATTGGCAGGCGGAAATTCCTATGTCTTGTACGTTTAGAATAAAGGGCAATGGCCTCCGTGCGCTACGCCCCATAATGCTCCAGCTCCAGCATCCCCTGATCGAGGCGACAGCTGTATCGATCTAATACTGCTCGGCGCACTGGGTCATTCTCGCACGTCGTGCAAACCCAGTTCGTTGACCCCGCTAGCTATTTTAGGAGCACACTTTCCCCGTTTCCGTAATTTACGCATACGCAGATATAGTATATGTCACGTGGAGTGCTACAGGGGGCTTAGAATATCGACAAGTAGGCTACTGTGCAGTACAGCTCGTCCTTATCCCGCTCTACTCTAAGTCGCAAGGGCCCATGGAGGGAACGCCTTTTGTCTTTTCACCAGACCCCAACCCTCCCTGGGGCCGATAACCTAGATGTTAGGCCCCTTAAAACAAGAATCATCATCATCATCATCAACCCTCCTTAGAGTATTAGCATTTCTCTTGACAGAAACAGATGACTTTCATGTTTTAAAATACTGTTCAAGGATGAACTGATGGAAATACATTAATGATCACGTATCGCGTAGTCTATCTAGAACTCTTCTTTATTAAGATAGTGTGCCCGGAGATAGTTTGGGTCCACAAAAAGCACCACCAAATGTAAGGCAGCGCTATTATGTTGTTGTTAATTCATATTAGGGACTTTGGTTATCTTTGGCCATCCGTCCCATGTACTTGGGTGTGTGTCTTGCATTTGTCTGACTGGCGACGCGGCTTAGCGGTAACGTTCTCGCCTGCTGTACCCAAGATTGTAGGATCGAATCCTGACTCAGTCAGTTGGCATTTGAGGGTGCACAAATGCAAGGGAGCTCCGTCAGTAAATTGACTGGCACGTTCAAGATCTCCTTCGGGACAAAATTTCGGCATACCGGCGTGTCTAAAATCCCCAGTAGAGGGGACGTAAAACCAATAACATTATTATTAGCGTTACACAAACTCAATAAAATGCATGGCGATAGTAAATGAATGATCTGTGTAATGTATTAGAAATACGTTACAATACATACACATCTCCTGTAGGCTATATTATTTCTCTAAGGATATTGCAAACGACATAACATAATAACACGAGAGAGAATTTATTGGAATCGTCCGGCCACAGGGTGCTTAACAAATCTATTAATTCAACATTTAGTGATCCCAAGTAATTCCGAACTTCCATTTTCATCCGCCAGGGGAGCTAGTGTGCTCCGGCCAGTGGAGTGAATGGCAAGAATACAAATCATGTAGGCCTACAGGTTTTTATATTATATAGAATTCATTTCTGAATCAAATTCTTGGGGCAATTCGTGGTTTTCGCCAGGTAAATTTGTAAATGATAGAAAATTGACTTTGTTTTTAACAAAGGTTTGCAAAAAAGGCTTGGATTCAATCAAGAGAGTAAACAAGTGTTAAAATATCTCGGTTTATGAGGGGAAAATTGATATAAAAAGTTGGAGAGGATAGTTTATATCAGAAAGAATATTCGTAGAGTAAGGGGAATAAGGTCAGGCAGAAACCAAAATATTTTTAGAACTGTGGTGAAAATGAGTTCTTTGTACGGTCCAGATTTAATGACCTTTCTATTATTACGGGAAGATTATTCATTACTGGTAATACATACCATTTAATTCCGATGAACGTAGTCAAACGCCAAGCACAAGAAGTAATAATTAAACCGACTTAATTAAGATAAGTTTCCGAACTTTCACTTTAATCCACCAGGGAAGCTGCTGCTGCACTGTCCACCGTAAGATTTGTTAAGGAAAATACATACAAATAATTACAAAGCACCTGACCAATGAAATAAATCCACATAATTACAAGTGCACAGAGCCTCTGATCAATTAATTCAATCTACATAATTAATAGCGAACAAAACGCCTGATCAAATAATTAAATCCACAATGTTATAAGCGTGCAAAACGCCTGATCAATTAATTAAATCCACACTGTTATAAGCGTGCAAAACGCCTGATCAATTAATTAAATCCACATACAGTAATTAGAAACGTACAAAGCGCCTGATCAGTTAATTAAATCCACATAATCACAAGCGTACACAACGCCCGATCAATTAATTAAATCCATATAATTACAAGCGTACAAAGAACTTGATCAATTAATTAAATCCACATAATTATAATTGTACAAAGTGCTTGATCAATTAATTAAATCCACATAATTGCAAGCGTACAAATCGCCATATCGATTAATTAAATCCACATAATTACAAGCGTATAAAACGCCTTATCAATTAATAATATACACATAATTACAAGCGTACAAAGCGCCTAATTAATTAAATACACATGATTACAAGAGAACAAAACGCCTGATCAATTACTTAAATCCAGATAATTACAAACGTACAAAACGCCTAACCAATTAATTAAATCCACATAATTACAATCTTACAAAGTGCTTGATCATTTAATTCAATCCGCACAATTACAAGCGTATAAAACGGCTTATCAATTAACTAAATCCACATAATTACAAGCGTACAAAACGCCTTAACAATTAATTATAACCACATCATTACAAGCGTACACTGCGCTTGATTAATTAAATCCACATAATTACAAGCGTACAAAACGCCTTAACAATTAATTATAACCACATCATTACAAGCGTACAATGCGCCTGATTAATTAAATCCACATAATTACAAGCGTACAAAACGCCTTAACAATTAATTATAACCACATCATTACAAGCGTACAATGCGCCTGATTAATTAAATCCACATAATTACAATACGGTAGTACAAAACACCTGATCAATTACAGTACTTAAACCCACATAATTACAGGCGTACAAAACGCCTGATCAAATAATTAAATCCACATTATTACAAGCGTGCAAAACGCCTGATTAATTAATTAAAACCACAATTACAAGCGCACAAAACGCTTGATATATTAATTGAAATGAAAATCCACAGCCTGCTTCCAGTCTCCAACCGGGTCAGGAATGGAATGAATGAAGCCCCCATCTAGCGGCGAGGATATGAATTGCGCCGGCTGCAAAGGCCTGACGCACTCCTCTGGGGCAATGATTAAATGAATGACAGATGAAATGAAATGATAGTGGAGAGTGTTGCTGGAATGAAATTTTGACAGGGAAAGCCGGAGTACCCGGAGAAATACCTGTCTGCCTCCGTTTTGTCCAGCACAGATCTCACATGGAGTGACCGGGATTTGAACCACGGACCCAGCGGTGAGAGGCCAGCGTGCTGCCGCCTAAGCCACGGAGGCTTGCTTGATATATTAATTAATCCCACATAATTGCATGCACACAAAACGCTTGATCAATAATCATTGCCACATCATTTCATGAATTACTGTCAGTTTAAACACGAATTATCAGGGTCTCAAAACAGCCTTGCCTGCCAGCCGCAATGTTTACGGCAAGCAACGACTAAATACAATACAGTAAATGGAAGGAAGTTTGTAGTTTTACGTGACCGTAAATCTCGTGATCATGAGCCACGGGACCTCCTTTTTACGTGGAATCCGAACCACTGGACATGGGATTTCACTTTGGAAATCTCACATGCATTGACCGGGAATCGAACTCGGTCCACTGTGGTGAGAGGCCAACAGCCTGACCGCTTCTCCACCACGCCCCTTACAGTAAATGCATATAGGCCTACTGTAATATAAACAGGTAAGCATATTTTGTTACCTTCATAACTTAATGTTCTTATTTTGCAGATCAACAATTGCTCGCAATTTACGGTATGCAAACACAATCTGTGTACATAGGTTCTGCAGCAATAAACAGTATGTTTGCACTAAGTGGTAGTTGGATTTCTGTTAGGACAGATTATCTCGCTGATCCACCCCTTAAACAACAATAATGATATCTAACTGGATTTCTGCTTAGATTTTACTGCTATTATTGGGTTACACAAGAAATTATATGCACTAAAGTAATAGAAACAAGGATTGCAATAGCAAAAGAAGTCTTCAGTATTGTATGTCTACCCCATATCATTCCCGTTTTCCAACGGGGTCGGGGATGAGATGCGATGGACGTCTTTGTGGCGATGATTTTTACGGCCGGATGCCGTTCCTGACGCCAACCTCATGAGAGGAGTTAATGAGTGATGAAATGAATGATGGTGAATGAAACTGGGCAAGGATGTGGAAGGAAGCGGCCGTGGCCTGTCAGAAGGTACCATCCCAGCATTTGCCTGGTGTTGAAAATGGGAAATCGCGGAAAACCATTTCAAGGACGGCCGACGGTGGGGCTCGAACCCACGCGTCTACCAAGTCAGCAGAGAGCTTGGCCCCATGGCCTAATGCTGCGCTTTAGCCAGCGTAGCCACTTCTGTCGGTCAAAAGAAGTCTTCAGTAAGAAAATAAAATTATTTTGTGGAGCAATGAAAGTAAGCCTAAGAAAGAGATTAATGAAATGTGTGGAGCGGAAACTTGGACACTTAGGAAAGAAGACGAGAGAAGAATAGAGGCTTTCGAAATGGAGGAGAATGGAGAGCATAAGTTGGAAGGACAGAGTGAGCAATGAGGAAGTATTAAAGAAAGTAGAAGAAAGGTTGATGCTAAACAAGATAGAGAAATGAAAAAATGAATTGTATTGGACACAGCCTAAGTGATGTTTTTTTTTCTTTCTGAAAAGTGCATTAGAAGGGACAGTCCAAGGGAAAATCCGAAGAGGAAGAGATGAAACGTGCTGCTGAAGACAGAGACCGACCATGAGGAAACCTTCCATCAAGCAGATAAACTGATGGTGATGGCGAAGCGCGATCGAACGGGCCCACTAGCGTCAAATAAATAAACGAAATTTAAAATAAGTTAAAACAGCAGTTCTCCAATAGCTCAGGGAGCAAGGAGCGTATTTTTATCACCAAAGAATTGAAGCATTGGTAGAAAGTTCATACTGGCTGACTACCGGTACTGTAAGTAGTGTGGTGGTTCTGAGTTACTTTACTGTGGTCAGTCAGTAACCGTTAACTGATCTGTCATAATCATCTGTAATTTAGGCCTACCATAGCGCTACGCTAAATACAGTAAATGCTCGTGTGCATTTTGCTCTCAGCTGATGGATTGTTAATTATCTGTATGTCTGTCTCGAGCAGGAGCAACAAACTGGCTAAAAATAACATTGCACAAATACGGTAGCAGTGCGAACACATCAGGGTGTGGGTCGACAACTAACGCTGCCAATGGCACTTTCATTCGACTGCGATAGCAACGCTGATGGACCTTGAAACTCGTTACAACAACGATACTAATATCACGGTACCGTAGAAGTAAAGTTAGTGATTTGGCTGCATTTTGCCATGGAATTACAAGTAGAGAACATTTTATATTTGATTCGTATTAAAATGCCAAAATGACGCTTGTTTGAATAAAAAAAAGTCAACCCCTGGCACTATCCAGCCCATGACGGGCTAAGGCCGACCAAGCGACCGCTGCCCAGCCATTTGGCCTACAGATATTGTGGTGACGCGTGATCTTGGTATTCGTGATCGGGGCGCTGTCTCACTGTCAGACAGCTACTCAATTGTCCTCACGAGGCTGAGTGCACCCCGTTCCAACCCTCACGTCAGTTTTAAAATCCCTGACGGAGTTTGAATACTGTGTGTATTTTCATAAGTGAGTATAGCTACTGGGGTCGGTACGATAATAGGCCTATGATAATAACTAGCGGACCCGTGCGAGAACTCCCGCATAATGAGTTGTGTGAGTCCCGTGTGTACAGACTACCCGCCCGGCTCTAGTGCTATGCGGGCTGGACGCGACATTGTTCTGCAGGGGCTATCGTCTTGTTTATTTGTTTAAAAGCACTTTTCAAGCAATGCAAGATTTTTCCTGTACTATTGAGATCATTTGTAAGATTTTGGTTTAGGAACTTGAGTTTTGTGAAACATACACCTTAGCGTATTATCTATAAGATAATATTAATAAAATAATACATTTTAAATATCCAGTATTGTCTTGTCCCGTTGTTTGTCTTTCACTCAAACACTACTCGCCTAGTTAAACTGAAATTTTGCTTCATCATAGTTTTTAAATCTGATGAGTAAGACCTTAAAAGTGACCACAGTGGGGATTCGAAGACGAATCTCCTGCTGTACGGGCAAGTGCGTTTAGCCACTCACCCAAATGCGAGCACGCTTCAACTGTGGAACATTTTCATTTCATTTGAGGGGCTTGTACATCGTGGTCATTTAGCGCCGTGTACTTGGGTGTGTGTATATAGAGCATTTGTCTGATAACCTGTGTTATTGTGGTGTCTGTGGTAGATAATATGTAAATCAGCAGAGTGTTGGTAAGGAGGCGTCCGAAGTCTTATGTTAGGAACCATCCCAGCATTTGCCTGGAGTAGAAGTGGAGGGGGGAATACTACTTCCAGGATGGCTGAGGTGGGAATCGAACCCACCTCTTCTCAATGTTGTCTCACGAGGCTGAGTGCACCTCGTTCCAGCCCTCACAATCCTACCAGGGAATCGAACTCTGACCTCCGGGGTTAGTCGCTACACCAGTGGGTGGATGGAGGGTCACTGTCGCGGTGACGTGGGATGGCACACACAGGGCCACCTGAGCGCCAAAGCCTGAACCTGGGAACAAAGACTTATTACTGTTTCCAAATATAACATATTCTTTTAATTTCGACTCTTTGGCATTCGGGCAAAGGCTTAAATAGGCAAAGTATCCAAGTTGTCGTAGAAGTACTGGACCCGATAATCCGGAAAGGATCCTGTTGGAATATCCATTGCCCCCGCTGGATTGCCTATTTCTAACTGCACCGGAATATACAACATTAGAAATCGCTTCCAACACGGCCTTTAGGGATTTACAGACAGCAGTTACCAGAATATTGTGGATCAACAACCAACTACACGGGGCACTCACCTTTACTTACCTCTCGGGGACTGGGAATTCAGCTTCGCCTACACTACATCCACAATACTCTGCTCCTTATATTTAAAAAAAATCACACTCCAACAACAATGGAAAACAATCTGAACAAAATTTATTAACAATAGGGTAAACTAATTTACTATAAACAAAATAACAATAGACGAATTTAACAATAGACATTAAAATTAAAAACACGCAATCATTCACACCTCCTTTCAACTCTACATCTTACTACAATGCTGTATTAAAAATTATTAGTATAAAATCTTGGCTTGTTATAGGCCTACACTGCGTAAAAATAAAAACGTTTAATGAAGCCTCTTAATGGCATTCCAGACACATGGTTTCATTCAAAAGCCTGTGTTTGCAGAACGCACGTGCCGTGGCTTTGTTTCATCAATGAAACACCGGCACCACGCCGTACTCAAAACTCGTTTATACAATAAATACAAGGCTGTGAGTCTACACCTGTTAATATTATGTCATCGCTCTCCAATGCTAACGGTGAATCTTTCTCGCTAGCCCACAGAGACTGCTTGTGTGTGCATTTATAAAACACGTAAAAATTAACATTTATATCTGACAAAAGTTCACATAACTACTTTGTTTCTTAAACAATCATTAATCATACACACCAAAAACATCCGCTCATAAACACACACTATTCCAAAACAATTGCTTAATAAATCCTACTAAATTATTTAACTAATTAAATCATTTCCACAAAAATTATTTACATGTAATATGTTTATAATAATATCCATTATATAGTGTTGCTAACGCGACACTTTCGAGATTCTAACTTCTCGGTTACAATATAATTCTTAACTAAATATATACACTGGTTTGTCACATAACCATCCTTCTCTAACGTTCCGTAGTTTTAATATACTGCTTACACATCGTCTTATATAGGTTTCATTACATTATCGGTATAATACAGTATAATAGTAAGGTAAACTGTACGTAATTACATAACTTCGGGTTTAATAAAATTTAATAATTGTATTATAGCCGTGAGTAGACAATCTTTCTCAAGTTGCATTTCCGCTTAAAACCTCCTGTTAACACAGCGAAATCGTTAATTCACAAGAACTGGACTACTTGTATACAACGGCTGCCTTTTTTTAAATCAAAGAACAACAATACTTTGATTTCCTTAAAATGCGGAATTCCCTCGCACGAGCACTCCATTGCTCTACAAATCCTCATATAACAGTATATATGGCATAAACAATTATCATCTACTATGTTAAACAATAACCAAAATGGGATTAATTGTTATTAACATATCTTATGAAGGAACTTCTCTCAAATAATGGCATGACCCTCAGTATCATTGCACATGACTACTGGACTACAGTTATACATGCGTAAGTTCTTCAAACGAAACTTCCAATTGTAATGAACGATATTAGACAGTCGTGATTAACCTCCTAAAGTTTACTCCACAACAATATTATTAACTGTTAACTCGTCTGTCGCAAATACATGTAATAAAAATAATACTCCTGTCTCATATCACTTGTCAAGCTATAAATTGTTTATCGTTGTAATATCATGTCCACAAATGACGTGATGTTACACAAATAGCATAAAATAACACACATGTTATTTATAATGCCAATCTTGACCAGGATAAACTAGCTTTGAATTCCTAGCCAAAGATTTGAATAATCTTCTATCAAAAGGTAATTCCTCTATTATATTAAATGAACAAAGCTCTTGGCTTTACAAATAATAAGAAAGGTTTGTCAATGTCGTAATGTTTTTCCACTCTACACAAAGAATGTTCATAGGAATTAAGACTTCGGTCTTATCAAACGACTAGTATTTCTTAGATCGTCGATAGTTTATGTACAATAATGATATAACAATATCATTCGATGTTTCTTCTTTTCTTGAAGTTATATGTCGTTACATTAAAGTGCTCAAATTAAATTTAATAAGATTTTAATTTGAAGCTATGACACAATGTCAGAATACTTGGTTTAAATAAAATTATTAAAATTCGAGAGTCAAAACGACTACTCTCCTATGAGGCAATATAATTCCTCAAACAAAATTTTTAATGTCAGTTCCACAACTGATCCGTAGAATAAAATTGAAAAATAGATGAAATGCAATCATCTTCTAAATAATCTTGCAGTATAAAAACTCAACACACATCTGAAGTGTAAAATACATAAAAGCACTGAAATACATGAAGTGTGAAAATATAGAAATATGGAATAAGATCGCCGAAAATATGGAATAAGATCGCTGACTCAGAATGTTACTAATCAAGCTCTATATAACAATGAGATACACTAATACCTTATTTGGACGAAAACTTGAAGATCTATGTAAGTATTCCCACAATACTTTAGATGTTTCCTCAGTACAAGACACTGATATGGATCTGCATTCGAACCTCGGATCTGCGATCTCAGAGATAAGAAACGCCTCTCTGTGGAATTCACCAACATTCGCCTGGGCTCGAACGACATCCTTTTGGCAAATTCTTCTGTGTTGCTGGGCTACCTTTCCCTAGCATCTTGACAAATCTCTTCTGTAGAGTCTTCATTCTCCGTCGTAAATATGTATCAGCTTCATCATTGGAATATAATTATGGAAATATTCATATAAATGGTGAATGAAATGTTTCCATTGCTAATTGATGTTATATTAGTGTTCGTAGACTGACGAAAATGCACAAGATGGACCGTACACTGCGTCTGCATTCAAGAATACGTTGTCTTACGAAGCTCAATCGTTGTATCTTAACTCCTGTTATCGAATATGTCTCTGGCGCATGACTATCTATTTCATCATATCAACAATGTTAATTATGCTGAATGATAATGTTTGAAGAATAATAATAGTCATTCTGTTAATGTTTATGTGTTGCGCCAATATTAAAAGTTCTCCGCCAATGTTCACTTGAACTGCGTTCGTCAACTTCACGTTGCAATTTAATCACCTTTATTTCTAACACATTTGGAAATCTAACTTGACAGGCTGATATTGTCGAAACGGTGAATATTAAAAACGCTCGACTTTTCACAATATATAGTATGCGACCTGTTCTTTATATATATATATATGCTTATTTAACTTCAGATCTCGATTATATAAGAGATATAATCAATACAATGTTCCTCGCAACTTCACGTAGAATGGAAGTGCGGTGATCTCTAACGTTCCACCTAGCTATCCTCGCGTCTCCACAAGTCGACAGTCGTCGCACTCGGACTAAGCCTTGGGATCTCCGTTAATCCAGTAAAAACACTTCCTCACTCTTCAAAGTCGGCTGGAATAAGAACCTCGATCCTTGGATCTCCCCCTTCAAGTCGAATTTTTGGCGGCTATATCAATCTCCCACCATAATTTTAGCGCGTAGATTACTAATGCTTATTACTGCGTAGATTAACCGATCTGCGGTTTTTAAAGTATCAGACATAATTTCTCTTAATATTCTCTCCATTACCAAATAAGAAAATCTTCTTCTCAGGGACTAAATGCATAATTTCATCATATTGTGTAATTAAAGTTGATCCCGTCTTCAATAAGACCTGTTCTCATTGGCTCTGGGCTGGGATCCAATAGCATAATTTATAACAATATTTATAATATTAATCTCCAAACTCGCTGTTGCTATGCTAAATATAGCCTTCTAGAAGCGTCCATTGTGCAACATATCACGTGATCGGGCTCTCCCACAGTCTCGAGCTTGTAACACTACACTCTTGTGTCACACTTCCAGAAATTATATTTGCTGGTTAAATTTTATCATGGGGACGGAAAATACTCTCATTTTGTCCCTAAATAATTCAATTTACGGGGGCAGTACTAGACACTGTTTGTTTTATGCCCCTCAGCGCGAGAAACAATAGTCTGTGAGTCCCAGAGGGACCCCGAAAACCACCATCTAAGGTCTTTGTTCGACCGTTTCCAAGATATTTCCACAATAAGCCCTGACCACCCGTAACATGGCAACAATAGCTCCCTTGTTCCCATTCAGATCTCGATATCGCTCTGGCAGTACCCAGCTCCATTTATCACCTAAAATACCATGTAATTCGATACACTCAACCCTCTTAATGCATGACAACTCCAAAACGAAATTGTGCATTATGCAACGAGTCTATAATGGCAATAATTAAGACACGAGTATGTTTATAAATCGAGCGTAGCGAGTTTTATAATTTCCATACGAGTGTCTTACCATTATAGGCGAGTTGCGTACGACTGTTTATGTTCGACGATAATTATAACTATTTTATGTCCGAACATAAATATTCATAAATATCTGTCGAGATTTCACCAGTTTTATGTACTGAACAGAGCGTATAGGACGCAGAGAATACCTTGTATTTGACCATGACCTCCTGAAATACCTCACGATGACACTCGCCACGCAGTGAAATTTTAAAATAGGGGGCCATGGAAGTGAGCGCAGGTGAGTAGGGGGGAGCTAGGAGTTCTAACCCACAAGGTGCTCAAAAAGTTAGTACATACTTTTTGCTTATTCATATCTCGTGAACACATGGTTCGATTTTGACAAATGAGGTGTCGTTGGACTCGGGTTGACGCCCTCTTTCCAATGAACCACTCATTTCAACCCCTAAATTAAAACTACCTCTAGTAGGGGTGAAATTGTAATTTTTTAGTGAAAGTCTCTTTTCAAATGCGACATGTATAAGGTGCGCTGCTAAAATGAACTTAAACGTTGTTGCTCATATAGCGCATGCGTTTTTCTGGATGCCGCTATGGATCAACATTTTTGTTTTTGTTTTGTACGCATGCGCACTTGGGGTTTTTGTAAGAGGGCGAGCTCTTTGAAAAACATGATAAGAAGGGGTTTTGGTGGTGAGGAGAGAACCAGATAGTCGCCTACTTTCCTACGAAGTTTGCCGATATCTCTCGAACGCAAGGTCAGATTTGGACGTCTGACGTGTCAAATCGCTTGTCTCGAAGCCCTATATATGTTATTAATAGGTTAAAGTTTTGAGAATGAGGGAAACAGGCTTTTTGGGGGTAAAACCATGGTTTTAGACTTTTTCCGATATCTCACGAATGCATGATCGGATTTGGTCATATGACGTGTCAAATGGCTTGTCTCGAAACCCTCTTTATTTTGTTAATAGGTTAAAGTTTTTGAGAATGAGGGAAACCGAATGTTTTGGGGGTAAAACCGTGATTTTAAACTTTTTGCTATATCTCGCGAACCAATCATGCTAGAGGCGTGTACGACGGGTCCAAGGACTCGGGGTGGCGTCCTCTTTGCTACGGACCACTCGTCATATTAAAAAAAAAATTGGAAACTCGATTTTGGGGTAACACGTGTTTTTTGTGATTTTTGCCGATATCTTACGAACCAATAAGCCTAGAGACGTGTACGAGGTGTCCTAGGACTCGGGATCACGCCCCCTTTCGAATGTGGTAGATATTTTTTCCAAAACATAATTCACAAAGGGCCTAACGCCATACATGTTGATTTTTTTCTTTACCTGTTTATAATGTTCATAAAGCGTGGTGGTTGAGAGAGACGATACTGCAGGGTGAGTGTGTGTGTTTCAACGAACCTGTCGCTAACCACGGTGGCTGTGCTCAATAGATCAATCGATATTTCGACAGGTCGGTTTATGACAGAGCAAGGATGCGTTTTTTCTGATACTTTACCCCGAAGATGATCTTTAACGTGTAAACGGTGATGAGAACTTGGTTCTAAGTTGGTCGAAGCGAGTACAGAAAACAAACTTGCAGAGGAGCAGGATGTGAATGTCATTTGAGCTTATTGGAATGCGCTGATCTGACTTGACAACAGGTGCAATGGAAAATGACAAAGACGCAGAGGGCACTTGAAGGTGAAATAATCTGACCATCGTGGTGGCAGGGAAGAGCGAAATGCATGCATACACGTGTGAGATGACATGTACGCTAAACAAGTTACATTCTGTTTGCTTTGTACGTGACAAAACGTAAGTTCATGTGAAATTTGACCTAGCACAGGTGTTCACCTTGGACGTTATCTGTCCACGTGCATGATAACAGAATGTTCAAAGCGTGGGAAAAAATTATTATACATGCAACGTAGCATATATAAAGACATGTCGTTATCATTTTCACTCTCACTTGGGTGACTACCTTTGAACACATTGCGTTGCGTGAAACCCCTGGTCTTGTTTAACAGTTTTGGTGTTGGTGGAAAATACTTAACCTTGTTGTGGGGTAGGTATTTATTTATATATTTATTCATTTATACATTTATTGATTTATATATATATATATATATATTTACAAGCAATTATTTATTGATTAGGTAATTAATGATTTTATTTATTTATTTGTTTGCAGATAACCGGTATACCTTACATGTCTGAGAGAGAAGAAACCATTGCACTTTTGAGCCCACTAAGAGGAAACAGCAACAAGCCACTGCAAGTAAAGGTGAGATGATTTTTTTAAACTAACTTGTTTCATTTTTAGCCTATTTTCTATTTTGAAAAAATAGGCTTATGAGATCACCTTTTGTCCGTGTGTGTGTGCGTGTGTGTGTGTGTTTGTGTGAAGTGTGTGTGTGTGTCCCCTAATAAAATCTAAACGGCTGGAGCGATTTCAATGAAACTCGTTAAGTTTATGGCGCTATTCCCGGCGACCTCGACCGTGCCCTTCAAATTTTGTTACGTATCTCCAATCCAACATGGCGGCTGTGCGAAATATTTCACAAGCATTCAATATCTCCGAAACTATTACCGATATCGCCCTGAAATTGTGTACGGTGATAAAGGGCACTACTAGACGTTCACCTATGAGACTTTCAAAAACTTGGTGACTAAAAAGCCAACATGGTGGCCAAGCGAAGTTGAGACATTTAAAAAGACTCTTCTCGCGATTTAACTACCCAAACGTAATGAAACTGGGTACAGCAAATGTTTATACACATTGTAAAGCACTGGAGTCTAATTTAGTTTAATTGTTTGCATAACTTCAAAATGGCGGCTGTGCGAAATATTTCACTGATATTCTATATCCGAAACTATTACAGATATCACCCTGCAATTTTGTACGGTGATAAAGGGTACTGTTTCAAGTTTACCTATGCATATTTCATAAACCTCTAAAGTACAAAACGAACATGGCGACCAAGCGAATTTGAAATATTTGAATAGACTTTTCTCGTGATTTAACTCTCTGAGCGTAGTGAAATATGGTACAGTAAATGATTTTGCAGATTGTAATGCACTGCCATCTAATTTAATTCAATTGAATAATACATAGTTTATATAAGAATGAAAGGGGAATAATTAGATCTGGCAATAACCAGGAAGAGGTTGAAATAAGAAAAGGAGTACGACAAGGATGCTCGCTATCTCCTTACTTATTTAATTTGCATGTCCAAGATGCCATAAATAGGATAAGAGAAGAGATTCAAGTTGGAGTAAATATACATGGGGAGAAGATTGACATGCTCCGATTCACAGATGACATTGCTTTAACAACAGATAATGAAGATGATCTTCAACAGATACTTCATGTAATGAATAACATCCTTAAAAACGAATTTAACACGAAGATGAATAAAAATAAAACAAAAATACTCGTATGCAGTCGGAACCAGGAAGATCACAGAAGAGCACCAGCAATTTATATCGAGAATGATAGAATACAACATGTGAAGGAATATAAGTATCTGGGAAGCTTGATAACGTATGATGGAACCAGCAAACGAGAAATTTGGAGTAGAATTATTCAGGCAAAGAGTGCCTTTTATAGAAAGAAGAATCTCTTCACATCCAGAAGTATAGACCTAAAAATAAGAAAAAGACTGTTGAAGACATGCGTGTGGAGTGTGGCTTTGTATGGTAGTGAGACCTGGACAATAGGGAAGTCAGAAGAGAGGAAGTTGATGGCTTTTGAGGCTTGGTGCTGGAGAAGAAATGCTTAAGATCAGTTGGATACAACATATGACAAATGAAGAGGTTTTCAGAAGAGCAGGAGAAAGTAGAAGCTTTATGAAGACCCTGAAAACAAGAAGAGAAAATATGTTGGGACATATTCTCAGACATAATAGCCTGCCAGCAAGAGTCACCGAAGGGATGTTAGAAGGGAAAAACACTAAAGGAAGACCACCACTTGCATACATCACACAGTTAATGACAGACACGAACACAAAATCATATCGTGAGTTGAAGAGGATGGCGGAGAATAGAGAAGATTGGCGAGTTGCTGCAAACCAACCCCAGGGCTGTTAACTTAAGAGAGAGAGAGTTTACATAACCTCAAGATGGTGGCTGTGCGAAATTTTAAAATTATGTTTTTATTTCTTTTGTCGTAATCATGCGATCGAAGTGAAAGTTTGAATAATGAACCTAGGCAATAATTGTCCTTGAATGGTACATAACTCTATGGCCTATACATATAACAATACTAAATGGCGAGCTTCCGAAATATTTAGACGGTTCTCAATATCTATGAATCCTTTACAGCAACCAAACAGATTTTTGTTATGTTCATAGAGACTATGAACATATGTTCTCCTATAGGACATTGAGTATCCTTGTGAGCACAAATCCAACATGGCGGCGACGCGAAGTATAAATATTTAAATGGACGTTTCTCGCGAATTAACTATCCGAGTGCCGTGAAACGTTGCACTTTAAATGCTTATACAAATGTTGATCCACTGGCATCTAATTTATTTCAATTCTTTGCATAATCACAAGATGGCTGCTGTGCGTAATTTTAAAATCTCGTTTTTACTTCTTGTGTTCTAATCATGCGATTGAAGTTTGAATACCACACGTACACAATAATCTCAATGTAATAGTACAAAAATAAAAATCCAACCTGGCGACCATCTGAAATATTTAGACGGTTCTCAATATCTACGAATCTGTTACAGCAATTAAACTGAAATTTTGTATGTTGATAGAGGCAATTAACATGAGCAGGATATATGAAAATAGGCTGTATAGTTCTTCACGGAACTACTTGTTTTGTTTTATGTTTTATTTTATGAAATGCATGTATTAACCTCAATTTATAGCGGTTTATTTTATTTATTTTTAGAAACTTGGCAAGAAAAGCCTTACCGCCGTAGCAGTTGATGAAAAAAAAAACGAAAGGCACTAAAGCGAAACCACTGCCAAAGAGTGAACTGTTTAAAACTCAGGTAAGTCTAACTTAAAAATGCTATTCCATTTTACCACTACATGACTGGGACAATGATTGCTTTCTTGATTAATGGCTATGTTGTTGTTGTTGACTGGGAAAAATACAAGGCCATGTTGGATTTTCTAAAAATAAAAATTAAAAAAAATATGGGTGGTTCCCTATGGACTCAACGAATATCCACAGGTTTGAACATGATAATGTGAACAAAATGACATGACATTCATTTTTGTTTATATATTGGTTAAAGGGGGGGGGGTATGTAAATGACTGTTGCTTTATAAAAAGAAAATAAGTACATGGGTTACTGTTAGTGCCAACATACAGTTTATTTTAATGGTGTTTTGATATATTAATGCCAATTAACGTTAACGTTTTATTTACAAGTATTGATTGATTGACTGATTGATTGATTGAGTGATGGGTTATTTTGTTTGCTTTTAGGTGTCGTCATTACCGTAATGAACAGACAGTGAACAAGCATGCATTATGCTTTAAAGTACTCTGTGCTCTTGTGCAACGTTAATAACTTACAATAAGAAAAAAGATTTATTATAACACATGGCGTTAGTACCAAATTCAACAAGTGAGCAAGTTGGTTTACCACGTGGGTTGAATTTAAAATCAGAACATGATCGATGGTTAACATTTGAATCCTGGCCTGTAGGTTTTTTGTCGACACATAAACTTGCAAAAGCCGTTTTTTTTACTTGAACCGAGAAGATGTGGTGCGCTGTGTGTTTTGTCGTATTGAACTTTCACACTGGGAAGAAGGGGATGATCCCTTTAGAGACCATTTGCGATGGTCTCCTCATTGTCCTTACATGCTTGGAAAGCAAGTGGGTAACCTACCCGTTCATTCATTTTACCGAACCACAAGGCCTTTGGCCGCTACTTACGTTGCTGAATAACAAATAAATAATAATAATAATAATGATGTATTACCAGCCAACGGTAGTGTCGATATATGTGGTCCATATGCCATAGACAGTGTTGAATTGGCGTGTGCTTTTGAAAAATTGAGAGTTTGCAAGACTAAAGCACTAGCACACCCAGAGTACAGCTCTGTTGAAAAACGTTTAGAATCTTATAAAAATGTTTGGCCATTAATATTAAAACTCCTTACCAAACAGCTAAGTACAGCTGGATTTTTTTATACTGGTGAAGGGGATAAAACAATATGTTTTTATTGTGGATTTGCTTTAAAGGATTGGCAAATGACTGATGACCCTTTAGTGCAACACGCTCGTTGGTTACCAAACTGTAAATACATGGTGTTGCTTGAAGGTCAGGAATTTGTGAACACTATTCGTAAAGAAAACGTGATTGCAGCACAAGACATAAAAGTGCCTTTAGAGTTAGAACACGCGGAGCAAATACATAAGGCTGAAAGAAAAGACTTGTCTTACGAACAGATACAAAAGTGTGACCAACAATTACGTAAAATTTGTTATCAAGATGAACTAGGTGTTGTATTTTTGCCTTGTGGACACATGATAGCATGTGTCAAGTGTGCATTAGAACTTAACAATTGTGCTATATGCAGAAAAGTAGTATCTGCTACAGTTAGGGCATTTCTTGCATAACTAGTATAATTTATTCGTCATGCATAGTGCAAAATCCCTAATTGCACAATATTATTAAAGCTGTTTTAGAGGTTAATAGATATGCTCTTGTTTTGTTTATAGACTACTACAATGAATGTTTTGAATGCTGTGGGACAATCATGTAGCTTAGAGAAAAAGAAGCTCAGCGAATTGCCAATGCATATTCCATTCCGCATTATCAAGATTCGGAATTTGAAAACAGCATATGGTGATCGTGTACTTTGTGTATGTGAAAACTTTGAGACATTTCTGCCTATACGGTTTAATGATATGTTGGAGAGTGTTTTTGATGAAGTCAATAATGCTGTGCAACCTGTACACTTAATTTATGAAGGTTTTAAAAACAATACGTGCATGGTTCGTTTTAATTAAATAAATAAATAAAAAATGTGAAATAATAATGGAAAATATAAGTAATGACAATATACTGAAAAAGAAAGAAAATATGTGTATAGAATAGTAATGTTTTAGTGTTTAGTGTTGTCTTTAAAATATTATGTTGAAACCAAAAAAAACAAGAAATGTATATAAAGTTTGTAAATAAATGCAAAATGATGTTACAATGTTGTTTTATTTTATACAAAGTTAGTATATTTAACATTGCAGAGTATACATGATTATGGCAATAAATGCACACTGAATACAAGCCTTTCTCACTTTACAATAGTCTGTTATAATTTTAAACACAAGGCTTGTTGTAGATCATTTTATAGCAATGTCCATTCAATGTTGTTTTCGAAAAGTGGGGAAGCCGCAATGGTTGTATAGGCATAAAAACCTTATTGTTATTACTATTTAGTCTCTTTGATCCCCTTGCATATCAAGAGCAGATGACCTAGTTGTTCCACTCTTTAAAACGACAACTACAACACTGCCTCTTGCATAGTTTGTGATGTTGATGGCTCTTGCGACGTGGAAGATGGATTAAAAATAACTTTTAGAACAGGGGTTAAACGTTGCTCATTAAACAATGCACTATTTTGAGTAGCAATATGGTTTTCTTGACTTTTTGTCGCCAGCAACTGTGTTTCATGCAGTACACTACATTGATGATCACTGACACTTAAAACCTCACTATTTTTACTTTTTAGGTCACCACGACAATGTTTGGAACGTTGCTTTGAACAACGCCAAATAACAGTTCCATTTTTATTGGTTCGTTTCACAATATATGCATATCCTTTATAGTATGCGTAAGGCTTACCATACCTAGTCACTGATACTTCCATATCAACTGTCAAGCATAGACTAAGCTCTAGTAAAGTCAACTTGGTAATAAGAATAATAGTTTAATGTGAGAGCAAAAATGGATCCAAAGAGTTCAGGTAAATGTGGAAGCAAATAAGCAAATATTAGAAACAAGAGTGGGGGTAAAAGTGGTCGCAAAGTGGTAGACCCATTACACAATAATTTCAGCACGACGAAGCTCTTGTTCAATTTCTTTGATTTCCCAATCGTGACCGGTATGCCCAGCTTGTTGTAAAGCATGCAATTGTCGAAGCCGTTGAATTAGCTTACTGGGTTTGTTCCAGTATACAAATTTAACAAATGGATTTTAGGTGTAAACAAAGCATTACCAATATCATGATCATTATCATCATCATCATTATCATCATTATGATCACCATTATCATCATGACCATCATCACAGTTACTCTATAGTCCTTTTTGATCCTCTTGCAATACCACTTCATTTATAGTCTGAGTTGATTTTGATAGTGTTGATGGTTTTTTGGACGTTGACAACTGTCTTAACATGACGTTTTGAGGACATGATAAGTCATTTTGAACAAACACTGTACTATCTTTAGCCGCAATATCGTTTTCTTGAACTTGCTTTTTAGCATTTTGATAATTGTTTGTAAACAACAAGCGTGGTTCGTTTAGAGCACTACATTGATGAACACTCACACTTAAAACCTTTCCATTTTTACTTTTCAGATTGCCTCGACATTTTGTTGACCTCTCTTTTGAGCATCGCCAGAATATTATTCCATTCACATTGTGGCGATTATAGTTATAGGAGTAGCCTTGATAGAGTGCACGTAGCCTACCTTTGTTGGTTGTAATAAGTTCCAGAGTAGTAACTGGCCTGTCAGTACGATGTTCACACTACAAAGGTTACAACTGTTTTGCTGATGGAGTGACCTACCATAAGCTTATATATTGGCTTATGTGTTGGCTTTTTGTGTTGGCTTTTTGTGTTGGATTTTCGTGTTGGCTTTTTGTGTTGGCTTTCGTGTTGGCTTTTTGTGTTGGCTTTTCGTGTTGGCTTTTTGTGTTGGCTTTTTGTGTTGGCTTTTCGTGTTGGATTTTTGTGTTGGCTTTTTGTGTTGGCTTTTTGTGTTGGCTTTTCGTGTTGGCTTTTCGTGCTGGCTTTTTGTGTTGACTTTTCGTGTTGGCTTTTTTGTTAAGTCATTTAACCTAACCTTTCAACTCTCAGATGTTAATTAAATTCTGTGCATAGTCGAATTGGAACCCAAGACCTCAGGGGTAAAAAACAATTATTTTTGATGGCTTATTTTGGTAACTTATTTTAAGGGACACTAGGGCTGAGTTTTTAGGCAAAAATAACAAAATAACTGTTTTTTGTTTTTCCCATATATATATCTTATAGACACCTGTGTATCATTTCAGTAAAACAATTTTCATGCACCGCCATTTTTAAACGCTCAGCAACATTTTTAAATCTCCTCTGCCTAAAAAGAAGATGGAAGGCAAATCATAGAAAGTAGGCTATACTTTTAAAACTAGAAATCCTAGAAAGTCGTAGGTTAACTCAAACGAAAGGTCTCCATGCTCTTTATCTCTACAACAAAACATTGTATTTTTCACATTTTTTCCACAAAAGTTTCATTGGGTGAGACAAACCGGTTAATATAGTATGCGATTTTATAAAAACGCTTTTATCTCCAAACATCGTTTTTAGGTAATCAAAATGCTCCATGTGCATGAGGTATTCACCAATGTTACTAAACAAATCGCTGGATATTCAGAAACACATGTGTTGCAAGATAACATTGCAATATCTCCAGCCTTTTTGTAAATAACACACCAAAAAATTAAAAAACTATGAAAAATTATCAAAATCCATAATACATGATGGCACATAAAGAAAAAATCCATCTGACAGCATACATGTGTCACTTTCTGGAAATGTCTCAATGTTATAATATTTAGAATAGTTTTATGTATATGTAATAAATATATGAAGCGTTTTACACAATTGCTAATGCGCATGGAGCATTTTGATCACACGGTATATTTTAATAATATAATTAGTAAAAAATCAATTACATTTCATCCAATTGTTTTCAAATTTGGTATGTGACTTAGTGTTACTATTATAAGTATGCAGTTTAAATTTCAACTCATTCTGATAATAAATGTGGAAGTTAAAAAACTCAGCCCTAGTGTCCCTTAATGGCTAACCTAACTTTACCTAACCTAACCTAACCTCAGCTCACTTTGGATATTACTAGTAAGTGTTCATATCCTCTGCTAGGTAGCATGCTAGTAGTACAGGTAGTGCTCATATTTACCGCTAGGTAGCGGAAACATACTTTGCATGTTGAATGTGACACTTGTGAAGTTTAACCACATGCAAGACGTGCTTGTATAAGTTCTCTATTTAAGCTCAATATACAATTAACCACTAAATGTTCAGAACTAACATGTATAGCCATGTTTAGGGTATATGGGAGACCCTTAGCAAGAAAGGCTGTCTAACCCACGAGTGTACAGACTTGTCATACGCAGTAAGCACCTGTTGGCCGAAAACAACAACAATTTGAAAAAGACAACTACATATCCATTAATGTATTAAAAGGAAACAGTTTTTTGTAGGCTGACAGAAAGGAGGCGCACCGGAAACGGATGAAGGACTACTGGGAAAGGATTAAAGCTCAAAGACGAAAACAGTTGAAGTACCGTGGTCCATAGCAGGCCGAAACGAAGAAGAAGACACTATTAAACTAGGTTTAGAAAGAGTTGATGAACCATTTAAGCATCATTAGTGGAAAGGAGAACTACGTTTTAAACTCAATTAGGGCAAAGTGAGGAGTAAACACAGTGTGTAGATACCTATCTTTCTATAACATATTAATACGCCTACCCGGTAACGCGGGGTACAATAGCTACTACAGTGTGTAGCTAACTTGAATGCTAGGCATAGAGATGTAGCTGACGAGAGCTGAGCTAGCGAGAACATTATGATATGTGCCTTCCCAAAACCATTGCACCATAACTTCCATCGTCCTACTGAGTGCGCAACGGGCCCATATATTCTACCGAGTAGTAAGCAAGTTGCCATAGCAACGAATGGTATCAGTGAGTAGGCAAGTTCCTTCCCCACGCTCTCTGCCTCACCCCGCATTCGCAAACAAGTGAGTTCCACACTGTAGAGTTTGCAGCACCGATTTCTGGCGGTGTCCTTGATAGCTCACGCACTGAAGCGAATCTAGGAACTCTGCTGGCCAACGCGGAGTACAGTGGCTCTAATCTAATCCAGCCTCTTAGCGCGGAGCACACAGTTCGTGGTTTATCCGTGATTGTGACTCGGCCAAGCTCTTTGCGCAACGCAACGCGCATGCACCAGAATGTGAGGCTCGCAGACTGTATGGTATCCCGATGTGCATCCGGGGCCCATCGGCAGTAAAAGGTAGCGTGAACTATACTAATAATAATAAATAATATCGTATGGCCTCAGGTGTCGTGAAGCGCTATGAAAGTCAAGGAGGTTAGTTATCTAAGCTCCTTGACACTATAGCGCTTTCTAGTAGAGAAATGAGGAACTTTGTGTTGGCGGAAAATCCCTAGATTAATTTTTCCATTATGAACACGGCCTACTGAATTCAAATGGGTTATTTAACATGCCAACATCGTATGAGATGCGTATCGTAATTTTTGTCGCCTTTCAAAAAAAAAACACCACGGCCAGGAGCGAACCTGCAAGCTTGGGGTTGGCTGTTCGACACGATAACCACTCACCCACCGTGACAAGCAACTATAATAATAATACATTTGCAACAAGGGAGTTCAGTTTCTAAAAGCTGCTGACAATCCCCACGAACGCTGCGAAGGAGGAGTTATTTTACAAGCAACTCGACGTCATCATATTGTAGACCACCACAACGCGACGTGAGCCGTGATCATGGGCTGACAAGCGAATCTGCCACACATGTCCTATGATATACTACCGAGCAGGTTGTATTGACACTGGGTGACGGAAGATCAATGGATGATATAAGAGCGGTCTTGACTTTGAAGAAAAACTGAAGGCAAACTGAAGTATATTGATGATAAGGTAAACAGACAATGAGGGTGTGCGGAGGAAAAGGAATCCCTTTTTCTTGGCTATTGGGAATAGTAAGTGAATGTGCTCATAAAATATGAACATGTCCGTAGGATAACGGTTGATAATAATTACAGTAAATTAACCTTTTCTTCAATTTAATTACTTACTTCCTTCTAAGGAGTTAACGAACACGTCATTGACGAGCCCATAGAATAAGGTCATATCCTCGTCACCGAGGCATCGTGGTCATCAGCTTCGTGTTCCTGGATGTGTGTAGAATATATACGATTACCTGCGTTGCTGTGATGGTTGTGGTAAGGCGTGTATTTGATATTGAGGTTTAGGTTGAGTAAAGGCCGGCTGTGGCTTTAAGTTAGGAACCATCCAAACATTTTCTGGAGTACAAGTGGAAAACTACTGCTAGAATGGCTGAGGGAGGTATCGAACTCACCTCTTCTCGTGTTTGCCTCACGAAGCGAGTGAACCCCATTCCAATCCTCAGACCAGAACCTGGACCTCGGGGGGTGACAGTCAGTGTTAGTTAACGGTAGCTGTAACGGCTTAGAAATAAAATAAACAAATAATCAAACTAACTAACGTTGAGCCTACTGCTCTAGAATGTGTGAGTGGTGTAGCGCGTCACGTGCGGAACCTTCATTTCTCTCGCCTATCCTCTACACAAGTTGGAAGCGACGAGCCGTATTTTAATGAGATTTTTATAATAGACGACTCACTTTCCAATAAAAACACGAAATATCTTTGAGTCTGGGAAACGTTCACATCTTCCGTAATATCGGGTTCTAATTCTTTTTCGTACTATCAGCTGTATTCAGTTGCTTGACGCTGTATTTAACGCGAGATATTTCTTATCAAACCGCGCTTAAAAACAAAATCTCATTCCTACAAATGCATGCAACCGAAGGCAACGATTGTCTGTTGTCTGGAAGCGACGAGCTCAAAAAAATATGTGTTCCGCTATTTTGAAGGAACACCCAAAGAAATCATTTGTAGACGTTTTGGTATTTCGAGGTTCACAAAATGTTACGTCACTTCGCACGCTATATTTTATGTTTTGTCATGCTAAGTTATATTTCAATCGTATGTTACAGAGGTGTGCAAATTATTACAATCAAATACAGAATTGAAATCAGACAGATTTTTTTAAACCAAATAATTTTATTGAACAACGGATGACATTCTTTATGACCCTACTTGATGAAGTTTTCTCCCCTGTAGACTTATAACTGTTCCCATAAGGAATCGCGACTGGAAATTTTCAGATTTGGGTATTCCTAGGTATACCTGAGCTGAGTGCGTTTTCTATTGTTTCATTGACTTTGGAATGTGCCCTCTAAATCATGTGATTTCAATCCATGGTCCACGAATCTCTGTATAGTTCAAGAGCGGATGATCAGTAAAAACGACTTTGAATACCTCGGCTCTAAATTCACTCGAAAAGTAGAACTTATAGTAATCAAAACAAAACGTGTGGCATTTTGCATTAACGAGGCTCCTCTTTTAGTGAAAATAATCATTTTACTATAAATTTCGTAACATAAAATGTAATTAAGACTAGTGGTTAAATATTTGAAATAACTTCAGCGCCTTGTAAATATATTTAGTGAATTAAATAATGAAAAGTATAAATGCAATAATGGAAAACTGGCGTTGTGTCTGATAATTTGCACACCACTGTACAGTCTATTATGTTACGTTATATTATATTACCAAATTATCATGTCGTGTTTCTCTTATGCCACATAATCGCATGCATTACATAAAGTTAACAGGCTATTAGCAAGCAATACAGGATTAGTACATTATGCATCGAGCCTGTAATAGCAATAATTAAGACACGAGTATGTTTATAAAACGAGCGTAGCGAGTTTTACAATTTTCATACGAGTGTCTAAATCACCATTATAGGCGAGTTGCATACGACTGTTTATGTTCGACGATAATTATAACTATTTTATGTTCTAACATAAATATTTATCAATATCTGTCGAGATTTGCCAGTTTTATGTACTGAACAGAGCGCATGGGACGTAGAGAATACCTTGTATTTGACCATGGCCTCCTGGATTACCCCACTTTGACACTAGGCACGCAGTGAAATTTAAAATTGGAAGGCCGTGGAAGTCAGCTCAGGTGCGATGCTCTCCTTACCTAATTGGTCACACAACTGTTTCCTGAGCTCTGGTTGGTGGGAGAAACTGTATCATAATGAAATCTTGTACTATAATGAGCCTCATTATAGTAGCCTACAGTTTTCTGACATATAATATTTGTATTTCGCCATGGTTGAACATAGAATATTTTAAAGTATTTTTCTAATTTTGAGAAAAATGGAAAAACTACGATCATGATCATGTTGTTAATTTAGGGGCTTTGTTACATCGTGGTCATTTAGCCCCGTTTACTTTGGTGTGTGTATAATTTGTCTGATAACCTGTGTTATTGTGATCTTTGTTGTAGTAGTAGTAGTAGTATATTTGTAATGCAGGTGAAGATTGAAAAGGATTCGGCCGTGGCCTTTACTTAGTAACCATCCTGGTATTTGCGGTCAATGGAAGCGGGAAAGCACGAAAAACCAATTCCAGGATGGGTGAGATGGAAATCGAACCGACCTCTTCTAAGTTTTGCCTCATTAGGCTGAGTGGACCCCGTTCCAGCCCTCAGACCAGAATTACATTTCATGGCAGAGCCGGGAATCGACAGCCAAGAATGCTAACCGCTACGCAAAGAGGCGGACAATTATGAGATCTATGTGTAAGCTTTCAGTGTTACATACAATGTAACCTACACGTAGGTCTATTTGTGCCATATTAGATTAGATGGGAAACACAAAACTCTACATTACACGCGAGGAGGGTGTGTATGATGGTTATACCTCTAGTCACCTCAAGACCTAAGCGGTCCCTTTGATGTTCTGGTCAGAGAAGAACCTAACGCGCCAGGAAATAGTTCCCGCTTTCTGTGCTTGTTTATGGCGCACAAGATTTTCCAGCACGTGTTGCTATGTTTCCATCAGCTGGCTAGTTTACTTTTCAGAATTCCCTTTGTAAAAACAATTTTTACGTTAATTGAGAGCATTACCAACTTAGCTTTTTATGTGATGAATTGTGTGTGTGAATATGGTATATAGTGGTATTTGGAACGATAGGCAGAGTAATTCAGTACTAATTTGATATTATATTATATTTAGTTTTGTACAAACCTTCACTGACCGGCAAAAGAGCAGCCGAGTAAGTCGGTTTTATGGCGAATCAGGCTCAAAGGTCGGCAACACTGTTACGATTGCACAAAGTTCCTCAAGTTCAAACTTCAACTGTAAAGCTTGAATCGCCAATAAAATAGGTAATAAAAGGGGAGGGAAGCTGAGTCAAAGGTGCAAACAAATGATTTTGAAAGTATATACCTATATAATAGTAGGTTGGGAGATGACAATCTCGAATTTCCACGTCGGAAGAAAACAAGGAACAGAGAGAGAAGATACGCGGAGGGATACTTATAGTGCTGTGGTTGAATTTATTTTAGTTGTAGATTTATAACTTGTCATTCATTCATTCATTTTCATTTGAGGCTGTTTTGCCTCGAAGAGTCCAGTTTAGTCTGCACGCCTTTATTTTCGAACGATTCGTCCCAATGATCCCCTATCAGCAGTTAGCTATGTGGCCTCCTCTGCTTCTGCCTTCTATTATAGAATGCTTATAAGTCGGTCAACACAATATTGGCGGGAAGTACCTAAATGCGATATTACATGAATTATTATTATTTGTCACTTAATAAGCACACAAACAGGGGAGGGGGTAATTAATTGGATCACGTGTTTCGATCGTCATTCCATCATCATCAGGTTCTGTTTCTCCTAGGCTTAGTTAAGATACAATGGATATGTTTACACTTATGCACAAATATATTTACAATGGTTAAATTACAAAAGTGTTTAAAACTTGTGTATCGTGTCTTCTTATTTACATATATTTTTGTTCAGTTGGTCTATAGAACGTCAATAAGCGTTGTGTTATTATTATTATTATTATTATTAATATTGTATACGTATACATAAGCCAACACACATAAGCCAATATATAAGCCAATAAATAAGCCAACACACATAAACCAATATATAAGACAATAAATAAGCCAATATATATAAACCAACACATAAGCCAACATGATAAGCCAACAAGTGGATGCGAATATAAGAGCAAAAGTGGGGTGTAAAAGTAGTAAAAAGGGGTAGAAAAGTGGTAGCAAAGTGGTAGAAAAGCGATAGCAAATTGGTTGCAAAGTGGGCGCAATTCGGGTTGGTTCGGTTTCGTTTAGTTCGGTTCGGTTGTGTTCGGTTCGATTCGATTTAGTTCGGTTGATTTCGGTTTAGATCGGTTGTGTCGGATCAGTTTGGCTTTGGTTCGGTTTGGGCTTGGTTAGGTATATAATAATTTTATTAATGTAGCCAATTTTTCTTTTCAGGACGGGTCAGGGAAGGGATAAAAGTAAGGGTATTGTTAGTTTACATTTTGTATTTTATGACCTTGGCTTTAAAAGCCCTGCTTTAACAAATTACGCCTTGTTTTTGTTAACCCAATACACTTTACTAGTTACAACCTGTTGGCTAAAGCAATTGTTGAATGTTAAACACTTGCATAGTATTAAATTTTAGGTGATGCAACATTCCCATACAATTGCGCAATTTAACTACAGTCGAACCTGCCCTAACGGACATCCTTATTCAGCGGACACCTGCCTATACGGACATTTTTCCTTGGAACCGATTTTATTTTACATAAGACAAGTGTTAAATTAGCCTCATTTCAGCGGACACCTTGAAGTCCGGACAGTGGACATCGCCATCTGTCCCGTCCACTTGACTTAAGCGGACACTTCACACGCTGCAGGACATTTTTTTACACCGGACCATGTCATCCTTGCTTTTAAAACCATTCTGCAGACATACGGAAATCCCTCTTGAATGTCTGTACTACACCTATTTCGAGTCAAAGGAGAGAGAGAGAGAGAGTGAAATGAAGGCTACATGGCAACGCTGTAGTAGCCGTAAAGTTAATCTTCTATACATTCCTCTTTCCAAACCTTTTGTTATGGTGTCCTACCTACTGGTGTACATTCCGAGAATTCTAATTGTCCAGGATTGCTGCTAGTGACTGTTTACTCACGAGTTACCTGGGGATTTTCTTCCCTGCTTGCATCATTCTATTCATAACTCAGATTGCCACCGATAAGGTCGAGCTCAGGTAGTCAACTTCAGCAGGAAAAGACTTGCAGTACATGCGCTAATTAGTGAGATAGAAATATCGTAGCATTTCAGTCGTCGAGTAAACATGAGTAACAAGGGACGAACGTGTTTAGACCTCGAAACGAGAAGAAATGTGATTGTAGAAAGTGACAAGGGACTTTCAGTGAGAAAGCTTGCCGAAAAATTCAAATGCGGGAAAACTCAAATAAACAAATAATCAAAATAAAGATGTGTATGTTTATGTTTAAGGTGGATGTACTTTGCCGTTAAAATGTTCGATTATTTTTACAAACTTGTTTCAGCGGACACCTCTCATAACGGACATTTTCCCTCGAAACCGACGGTGTCCGCAGAAGGGAGATTCGACTGTATTTGTTACGTCATCCAAACAATATATATTTTGTTTTAAACGATAAAGCAAACCCGCTGTGTGTATAGCCTTGTATAGAGTATATTAGGGGCTCTTAAAATGAAAATTCTCAGTTTACTACTTCTCACGGTGATCACATCGTGAAAGACCGTCTAACCAACCTGTCGACAGCTTTGTAATACGCAGTAAGCAGCAGTTATCCTTGACTTCGGTATATTGGAGGACCCTTAGCAAGAATATTCTCAGTTGACTACTACCTCTTACGGTGATCACATCGTCAAAGACCGTCTAACTGACCAGTCTACAGCCTTGTAATACACAGTAAGCAGCTGTAAGTCTTGACTAGGGTATATTAGAGGACCCTTAGCAAGAATACATTCAGTTGACTACTATCTCTTACGGTGATCACATCGTGAAAGACCGTCTAACAAACCACTCCACAGCCTTGTAATACGCAGTATGCAGCTGTTGGCAGAAGACAACATCCATATTGGAGGAAACTATTCCAAGCTATATATGCAAAGAGTGTGAAAAGACTTTTCTTCGAGACTATGATAGAAAGCGTCACGAAGTATCGTGTGGTGTATTTCATCAGTGTAAAACCTGTGGCAGAAAATTCAACAATGCCTACAACGGATGTCGCCATGAAGAATGTTGTGATGCTATGTCATCAGCTAAATTACAAAAAAAAAAAAAAAAAAACCAGAGCCTACAAAACATTACCTACTCTCAATGGTTCCTGACAATAATGGACTTACTGAACATGAAACGTCCTTTGAAGGTCGTCTTAAATTTTATTTTATACGTTGTGATATGTGTAAGGATTTAAATTCAAGCCTTAAAGAGTCCAAACATCAAATAATCCAAGCTATACAGAAAGAACAAGCAAACCACAAGTCGATAAAAGATAATCTTATGGTTGAATGTAGATTTTTTCATACGTCTACCAATGAAATTACAGATCGTGCTTTTAAAGCACGTAATCAGGCCATATTTTTGGAAACAGACTTAAGTAGATTCTTGGATACACAATTTAAATGTTAACTACGGAAATGGAGGAATCTGAGCTAAAAGGCAGTAATTGGGCTTTGCTAGCGTTTGAAGGAGTGCGATTGAAAATAAGTAAGTATAATCCCTTGCGTGGTAGCACATATATTCCATTACCAGCAGCTGTAAAAGCAAAAATGCCTGCATTAATCCTCAAAACTTTAAGGATGAAAGGTGTTTTATGTATGCCATTTTAGCAAAACTGGTTGAAAAGAAAGCTCAACCCATTATCAAATACAAGGACCTGGTAAACAAGTATGATTTTTTAGTAATATCGTTTCCTACAGCGCTAGCTGACATTACCAAATTTGAGAAAGCCAAAAACATATCCATCAACGTATTTGGACTTGAAGAAGACAACAAACTGTTTCCTCTGAAGGTTGTGGATCAAGAGCTACAAGGCCATCGTGACCTTCTTCTGCTAAGTTCTTCAATTGGCCAGAACTACTACGTCTTTATCAAAGATTTTGATAAACTAGTAGGACATCAGATTTCCCACGATGGACATACGATGTATACGTGTAAACGGTGTTTTACTCACTTCAATAATAGATATGGGCAACGAGAGATAGATAAATTAAAAGAAAATAGAGCATTGTGTGTCCTGCATGACATTGCTAGGGTTGAAATGCCTATTAAAACCCAATTCTCAAGTTCTTAAATGTGGAAAAATGCTAAGAATACCTTACGTTATCTATGCAGATTTCGAAAGTATACTCTTACCATATCAAACATGTCTACCCAATCCTGAGGCAAGTTATACAGTTCCATACCACAGTCATGTTCCTATGAGCTATGGTGTATATGTTAAACCCTCACCAGCTGTGGAACACATAAAGTCAAACCTTCTGAGCCACCTTCTTATTTATCGTGGAACTGACGCTGCTGAAAAGTTTATGGCCTGTTTAATATCAATAGCTAATGAAATTGATCACCTTTACAGCTTAAATGTTCCAAAGGCTTTAGCTCATGATCAAGAAGCAGATTTCCAGTCTTCTGAAACCTGTTATTTGTACCATAAAACAACTACCGAAGATGACTGGAAAGTTAGAGATCATTGTCATATTATAGACGAATACCGTGGATGAGCTCATAATAACTTTAATTTGAGGTGTAAAACACGTAACTCAGTTCCTGTATTTCTACATAATATGATTGGATATGATGCAAATTTTATTGTAAAGCAGTTGGGATGTAATACTTAGAGAGTGGACGTTATAGCTAACTCCAAAGAAAAGTAAATCTCCTTTACCAAATATGTAGGAAATGTTAAGCTTCAATTCGTGGATACGTTTCGGTTAATACCGAGTAGTTTGGAAAACTTAGTTAAAACTTTGCATCATACCCTGAAACAGACAAGTACTTTGGAAAAGAAACTGCAACGCTTATAACTCGTAAAAGTGTATTTCCTTATGATTACATTAATTCATGGGAAAAATTAAGTGAAAAGTATTTACCTCCAAAAGAAGCATTCTTTAACAAATTAAGTCAAGAAGATGTTAGCAAAGAAGACTATAAACATCCGAAAATGTATGGAATCAATTGAAAATTAAAACTCTACGGGAAATAGTGACCTTTACCTAACATCCGATGTACTCCTTCTTGAAGACAGCTTTGAAACTTTTAGAAACAGAACACTAGAAACATACCGAGTGGATGCTGCACACTTCTTTACTTCGCCTGGTTTAACTTTCGAGGCAATGCTCCTTTACACGGGAATTGAACTGAAATTGCTACAGGAATACGATCAGATTCTTTTAATAGAGTCTGGAATACGTGGAGGAATACGTCAGGTGTCTCATCGGTATGCTGAAGCTAACAATAAATACATGGAAACATATGATTCCGAGAAACCGTCTCAGTTTATTACGTATGACGATGCCAACAACCAATACGGGTGGGCTATGTGCCACTCCCTTCCTTATGATTTCAGATACCGTTGATCTAGAAACGTTAAAGGAAGACGATCCTGTCGGATACATTCTAGATGTTGATGTCGATAACCCATCTGACCTCCATGATCTACACAATGATTTAACTTTCCTACCAGAGTGTATACAACCTAAGGATTCGCCTCTCAAACATCTAATTCCTCATCTTGGAAATCGAAGGCGATACGTTGTTCATTACATGGCACTTAAACAGGTTCTAAATTATGGACTAAAATTAATAAAAATTCATCGGTGTTAAAGTTTCAACAGAGACCTTGGCTAAAGGCATACGTTGATTTTACAACCTTCGAAAACAAGCCAAAAATGATTTTCAGAAAAATCTGTACTAATTATTTAACAATGCAATTTTTGGAAAAATGATAGAAAATATTCATAAAAGAATAGATATACGTCTTGTAACTGACAGTAAGAAGGCTGAAATGCTAAACCAACATTTATCGACAGAACAATTTATGGTCCTAACCTAGCTGCTTTCCACATGGCTAAATATAGCATAGTAATCAATAAGTATATATATTGGAATGTGTATACTGGGTATTTCAAAAACTCTCCTGTATTCCTATCAATATGATGTCCTGCAACCCTATTATGGGGCTGACAATCTTAAACTAATGTATATGGATACAGATTCGTTTATTTATTTGGTTAACATCCAAGATGTTTATCGAGACAAGTTGAATTTTTTAGAACACCTGGACACATATGATTATCCTACTAATCACATAAGTTACTCTACATCAAACAAGAAAACTTTGGGAAAATTTTAAGATGAGGCATGAGGACGTATTATTAAAGCATTTGTTGGACTTAGAGGTAAAATGTATGCATTAGGCATAAATGGCATAGAAATAAAAATGATTAAAGGTATTAGCAGGGGCGTTGTCAAAATTGTTTAAGCTATTAAGATTATAAGGATTGTATCATGAAGAACAAGGTAAAAAGAATACCAATGAACATTATCGCTTCTAAACAACATAACATATCATCTATAAAACTAAACAAAATTGCTTTGTGTCCTGGCGATGATAAAAGTGTAATTGATTGATTCTAATGGTATAGCTACACATGCCTATGGCCGTTACTCAACCGTTGACCATACATAAATGGTTAAGTTATGGATATCAAAATCCTAAAATTAAACAGGAAATATATCACTCTACCTGCAGCTAGCAAATACATATACCAAAACAATTTAAGAAGTAAAACGATAGCACTACAGGAAAACAACACTAACCAAGCCACGAGGAAAGTAAAATTGGTATTAATACTCAAAAATAAAAATAAAAATAGAAAACATAAAGAGAAAAAATACCGACTGTACAGTTTATAACAAAAATTTATTATGTGTAAATATTGTGAATGTATTTTAAATCAATAAAGAAATATGGTTCAGCCTCAGAAAATGCTAGGGCGTCCCCTGCAGGCGACGCGCAGTTCTTCAGATGCTGGGGGAGCTGTGAGAAATGGGCGGCCAGCATCGCAATACATCCGAAAAGGGACTGTCAACATCTTAACCCTCACGGACAAGACTGATGAGCTAGTGGACTTCATGATAGAGAAGGATATAGCCATCCACGGTCTCAGTGAAACGAAATGGAAAGAAAAAGGGGAAGGAATACTAAAGGAAAGATATAGGCTGTTTTACAGTGGAGGACAAGAGGCAAAAATGGAGTAGGAATGATTATAAGAAAGGAAGTCCTAGAGTATGTGGAGGAGGTGAAGAAGATAAGTGACAGGATGATCATAGGAAGGATACAGTTCCAGACAGGGACAAAAGATCTGGTTCAAGTATATGCTCCACAATCGGGGAATAAAGAAGAGAACTTATAGGAATTCCTAGAAGAGGTGGACAAATATATAGAGGATAAGGATATAATATTAATGGGAGATTTGAATGCACAAGTGTGAAGGGACAGACAAAGAACAGAGGAGATTTTGGGACAATATTGTTATGGCAGTAAGAATCCAGAAGGGGATTTCTTAATGGACTTTGTCAGCGGAACCAATTACTTATAGGAAATACGTAGTTCAGAAAGAAAAATAGTCAGAAGACAACGAGGTATGGATGGGGAGATAGTATTTTTTAGTCGAAAAAGGACATCGGAAAGAGCTAATGGATGTCACAGCCATGCCAGGTGAAGCCTGTGGAGGAGACCATAGGGCAGTGGTAGCAAAATTAAAAGTAGGAAAAGTTATGAGATTACCAGAAAAAAGGAAATAAAGATTAAGGTCTGGAGACTAAAGGAAAATGAGGTTGCAGAACAGTTTAAAAAAGAATTGCAAGAACAGATACCGTACCAAGGACGGATATTACCCATGTGGAACAAGAATGGAAAAGTTCAAGACTGCATTTGTAAACAGTGCAGATAAAACATGTGGTAGAACATCGGGAAAGGTACGGGAAAAGTCGACAAAATGGTTCAATGATAGAGTGAAAGAAAAGGTAATGGAGAAGAAGAAAACTTGGAAGGAATGGAGAACAAAAGAGACTAAAGAAAGTAGGGCAAAATATATAAAAACAAACAGAGATTGCAAGAAAATAATTGCAGAGGAAAAGAAGAAAAGCTGGGAGAAATTCACTCAGGAAATAAGGGAGGAATTAAATTGTGGAAAGAAATTGCTGTTTGGAATTATAAAAAGTAGAAGAAATTAAAAGGTGAACACTGGGTTCATGAAAAACAAAGAAGGTGAAATATTGACAAAACCAGAAGAGATAACGGACAGATGGAAAGATAATTTCAGCAAGCTGTTGAATGTGAGACGCCAAACATGCGGAGAAGTTACGCAAACAGCCAAAACGGCGGAGGAAAAAATAGAAGAAGAACCAGACATTACTATGTTAGAAGTGGAATGGGCAGTTAGGAAGATGAAGATGGGGAAAGCTGAGGGAATCAATGAAGTGGCAATATAAATTATCAAGGCGGCAGGACCAGTGGGACTGCAGTGGACATACAGACTTCTCAGGAATGTGTGGAGAGAGAAGAAAGTTCCTGAAGACGGGAAAAAGGGAATAATATTGCCAATATTCAAGAAAGGAGACAGGAAGGTGTGTGGTAACTACCGAGGAATCACCATCATCTCGCATGTTGCCAAAGCAATGGAAAGAATGCTAGAAAAAAGAATTAGAGTAAAGGTAGAAAACGAAATAGAGGAGGAGCAGTTTGAATTTAGAGGGGGCAGGTCAACAGTGGAACCCATTTTCATTCTGAGACAGAACATTGAAAAGAGTTGGGAATTTGGGAAGGATATGGTAATGACTTTTATTGTTCTAGAAAAGGCCTATGATAGCATCCCTAGAACAAAAGTTTGGGAAAGCTTAACAAATAAGGGGATACGCAAGGAACTGAGAGACATGATAAAAGGAATGTGCATGGAGTGCCACAGTAGTGTGAAGACTAGAGTCGGGACATCGGAATGGTTTAAAATTGTCACTGGACTAAAGCAAGGAAGTGTGTTGTCACCATTACTGTTCTTAATGGTGATGGATGACATGAAGGCAGCAAATGAAAGACTATAGTAGGGCAAAGATGAAGGTAATGTTGTTTGCATACGATGTTGTGATCTTGGGCGAGGATGAGATGGAGGTACAAGAACAGTTAGACGTAATACATGATAGGATTGAGCAATGGGGATTGAAGATAAATGTGGAGAAGAGTAAAACAGTGGTGATGAGTAGAGGTAAGAAAGAAGGAAAAGGAGTAATCAAAGTAGGAGATAAGGAATTGGAAGTGGTGAAACACTTCAAATACTTGGGAAGTGAACTGACTGAAGATGGAAGACTAGATTTGGAAATTAGCAGAATACAAGTCGGGAGTGCTTTCTACCAACAGGAACTGGTCTAGTATGGAACAAGAACATACCGATTAAGGCTAAAGAAGTTATGTACAAAGCATATTATGTTCCTTTAATGACATATGCAGCAGAAACTTGGACAATGACTACGAGGGATGAGAGCAGAGTACAGGCAGCTGAGATGAGATTCCTGAGAAGTATGGTCCAGAAAACGAGGAGAGACAGAGTGAGAAATGAAGATATACGGAAAGAACAGGGAGTAGAGAAACTAAATTACAAACTGGAGCAAAACAGATTGAGATTGTTTGGATATGCCAAACGGATGAATGAAGTAAGTCTACCAAAACAAGCACTGGAACGGCGGATGACAGGGAAGAGAGGACGAGGAAGACCAAGAATGCGTTGGATGGACTCGGTGAAGAATAGCATTATTAAACGGAACTTGGATTGGAACACCGTGTCGGAAGAGGAATGGTGGAACGACAGAACAAAGTGGAGAGGAACCATATTTGCCCCAACCAGTGTCATCTGGAAAAGGGGAAATGATAATGATGATGATGATGATGATGTTGATGATGATGAAAGAAATATCGTATGGACATTGCTTGTACATTTTAATTACTACCCACCTCCCACTCCTAATCCAACTGATAACCTCCAGTAATCTTAAGAAATTGCCCTTAGTTAGCTAAACCTAGGTAGTCAAAGTATAGTATAACTCATTTATTACCTACATGCTTTGGGGTAAGGTATCCAGCCTTGTTATATGTAATGGAAACCTGTAGAATGCTGTGATAGGATAAACAGCGTAAATAAAGTTGCCACTTACTGCATGTAAACTCTGGGCTTGTACTTATGATTAAAAAAGAACCTTAACCGTGAAATTAATTTCTCTGTAAGTGTGTTAACTCTGCCGCCTATAGGGCTATGCTTAGTGCTGGTGTTAAGCCTAGGGAAAGGAAAAGAAATTAACAAAAGCTGTTACTTATTCAGCTTGCCACGGTGGGTGAGTGGATAGCGTGTCGGTCTACTAACCCCAAGATTGCAGGTTCGCTCCTGGTCGTGGTAAGTGATTTTTGAAAGGCGGCAAAAATACGACACGCATGTCATACGATGTTGGCATGTCAAAGAACCCATTTGAAATCCTTAGGCCGTGTTCATAATGGCAAAATTAATCTCGGGAGTTTCCGCCAACAAAACGTTCCTCATTTCTCTACTAGAACAACGAACAAGGAACAACGAAATTTGACATGCAAGCTACCCTCTGGGTGTCAAATTACAAAGCTTGCACCCGGCACCCGAGGCCATACGATATTATATATTGTATATTCAAACTTAACTGAGTTAACTCGTTGTGTGAGGCGGTCACGTTGCGCAGTATTCACAGAACTAGCTTTACCTTACTCTTTATAAGACCAGCATAGAGATAGTTGCATGCGCCCTATGGACTTAGGGTGTGTGCATTAGCCTCTGGCTTAGACTTAAAGGTTAGTTTAGGTTAGGTAAGGTTAGGTTAGGTGAGGTAAAGTTAGGTTAGGTGAGGACACGTTTGGTGAGGTTATGTTTGGTTAAGTTAGGTTAGGTGAGGTTAGGTTAGGTGATGTTATGTCAGGACATGTGACGTTAGGTGAACTGAGGTTAGGTTAGGTTAGCATGCCGTATGTGTAAGTGGTTGCGCGCGGTGACCATTTTGCGCATTAGCCCTGTGCTAAAAAATAATAAATTAAATATTAAATGAATTAGGCTAAAATGTATAAGTTAAACAAACAAAATTTAAAAATAAAATATTAGGTCTGTGACCTTGTAGTTTGGTCTTTTTCGCAAAATTTAAAATCTAAAATGTAAAATTTAAAATGTAAAATTTTAAAATGCAAAAATTTAAATTCTAAATTTTTAGAATTAAAATCTAAAAATAAAAATCTAAAAATAGAAATGTAAAATTTAAATTAAAATGTAAAATCTAAAATTATATATATATACATGCATTAATTTAAATCTTAAATCAGGTTTCTGTAATTATGGGTTAGAGAATTCTTTGGTTAATGACCTTTAGTTTAGTGCTTTGACACAATAAAAAATATATAAATAAAAAAAAATATTAAAAATAAAAAATAATAATAAAGGTTATTATAAGGTATTAAAAATGGTAATTAGAAATTATATACATAATAAATTAATAAAAATAAATAATAAATAAATAATTAAATAAATAATTGATGGTTTATGGTTTATTCACCTTAACATAAAAGAAATCTATATATATATAACAAGTAGTTCCGTGACGAACTAAAGAGCCTACTTTTCTTTAAATATAAGTTCATGCCAATCTATATAGACCTATCTAGAATAATGACGAAATCAAGTTGGTAATACTAACTACAGTTTGAAATACACCTGAAATAGTGAAGCCTAATAGAGTAACTTACTACAGTTGGCAGCCCTGGCGTCTCTGAATATATTCTTACTTCCATCTGTTAAGGCATAGAATGCACATACAATATTTAGTTGAAGTCCAATGGATAGTGTGGACGTTACATGCTGTTTGAAATTGAATTTATCAGTGCGCGTAAAATCATGTTGGGAACAATGTCATGTATGTGATGCTCAGAATTAAACTGAAATGTTGTGATCTAATATAGTGCCAATTTTGGATAAAATCAGTTTGTTAGTATAGAAGTTACATGAAATTAAAATTTGAAACTATCAGAAAGCTTAGAATCATGTTGGCAGCACTGAGGTATATTAGTGACTCCAAATTAATCTAGAATGCCAGGTACTATACGTGTGCAAACTTTCGAGTTGATGGCTTGCATACTTTCTGATATATTGATATTAGGATTGAACAATTTCCTATCTAAATTGCATTTTGTAAATATTGTCAATTCAAATAACAGTACAGTAAGTATGTAGTTAGTTGTAAGTAGGTAGTTAGTTTGTCTATTAGATATATGTCATTGTTCTATTAGACTGTGGTGTGTGAGTGTGTCTGGTAACAGTTGCATTGTTTATTAGTTATAGTTCATTGTGTCAGTAGACTGTGATGTGTGATTGCATGTGAGTGTGTCTGGTGACAGACTGTTTTAGTGGTAGTATTTGTTGTTGGTGGAACTTTAGTATTTTTTCGTTAGTAGAATTTTGGTATTTAATTGTTAGTACAGTAGAAGGTTAGTATTTTTGTTAGTAGAATTGCTCTTTACTTATTCTGAAAGGGAGTAGCAGCCTTTCAGAATAAATCAATTCTTTACTAGTCTTATAGACGGTTAAGATATTGATAATATAAGCCAACTAATGGCTACACTGCGTTCTGCTGCACGGCTGAAAGCAAGGGGAAACTACAGCCGTTTGCTATTCCCGAGGATATGCACCTCTCTATGCATAAATACATGTGATGATGGCCTCCTCCCTTGTAAAATTTCAATCCGGAGGTAAACTAGTCCCCCGTTCGGATCTCCGGGTGGGGACTACTCGAGAGGGGGTTAACATCACAGAAGTGACAAAGAGGAACTCTGACATTCTACGGATCGGAGCGTGGAATGTTAGAAGTCTGCTAGGAAATGGAAGGTTAGAAAACTTAGAAAGGGAAATGGATAGGTTGAGGTTGGATTTGGTTGGGATTAGTGAAATGCGCTGGCAGGAAGAACAGGACTTTTGGTCAGGAGACTATAGGGTCATTAGCACTAAATCAAACAATGGCCAAGCAGGGGTTGGCCTCATATTGAGTAGGAAACTTGGACAGCGGGTGGAATATTATGAGCAATATAGTGAACGGATTATTGTAGCAAAAATAAATACTAAACCTACCTGCACCACAGTGGTACAGGTCTATATGCCTACCAGTCAAGCTGATGATGAGGATGTTGAAAAGGTCTACGAAGAAATAGACGAAATTCTGAGGTATATCAAGGGTGATGAAAATGTTATAGTAATGGGAGATTGGAATGCGGTGGTAGGAAAAGGGAGAGAAGGGAAGATAGTAGGAGATTTCGGATTAGGTGAAAGGAATGATCGAGGAAGCAGGCTGGTAGAATTCTGCACTGAGCATGAGTTGGTCATAGCTAACACCTTATTCAATAACCACAATAGAAGAATATACACATGGATGAGACCAGGAGATACAGGGCGTTACCAAATCGACTTCATTATGGTCAAGCAGAGGTTTCGAAACCAGATTTTGGATTGTAAAACATATCCTGGTGCTGACATAAACTCTGACCACAATCTGGTTGTAATGAAATGCAGATTAAAGTTGAAGAAACTGAAGAAAAGTCAAAAGCCAAAAAGGTGGGCAATAGACAGACTGAAAGAGAAGGATGTAAACGAAAGATTCAAGAAGAGTATAAAGGAAGGACTAATGAAAAACCCTAAACAAACTTCAATTGCAGACGAATGGGCACTTTTGAGGAATGAAATAACAAAATCCGCAGAAGAAAACATTGGTAGGAAAGAGAGAATAGGTAGAAAACCGTGGATCTCTCAGGATATACTCGAAATGATGGATGAAAGGCGGAAGCACAAGAATGTAAGAGATGAAAAGGGGAAAGCAGAATACAGACGTCTGAGAAATGAGGTTAACAAGAAGTGCAAGGAAGCGAAAGAAGAATGGTTGAAAGAGAAATGTGCTGGTATAGAAAATTGTCTGAAATTAGGAAAAGTAGACACAGCTTATCGAAGGATTAAGAATACTTTTGGGGAAAAGAAGACTAAGTGCTGTAATATTAAGGACAAAAATGGAAAGCCTCTAACAGATAGGGAAGAAAAGGTTGAGAGATGGAAAGCTTACATAGAGAGTTTGTATAAGGGAAAGGAGATTGAGAGTCATGTAATGGAAAGGGAGGAGGAAATTGATGAGGATGCGAAAGGAGATTTAATATTGAGATCAGAATTTGATAGAGCTTTGGAAGACTTAAGCAGGAACAAAGCACCAGGCATAGATGATATACCGATTGAGTTGCTACGCTGCATAGGAGAGGAAGGTCTGATCAGGTTATTTCACTTGGTGTGTAGGATTTATGAGACAGGTGAGGTACCCCCTGATTTCAAGAAGAATGTAATCATCCCTATACCAAAGAAAGTGGGAGCTGACAGATGTGAAGATTACCGTACAATCAGCTTGATTACTCATGCTTCAAAGATCCTGTCTAGAATAATTTACAAGAGGATTGAGAGCCAGATAGAAACGGAGTTGGGTGAAGACCAGTTTGGTTTCAGGAGAAATGTAGGAACAAGGGAAGCTGTACTAAGTCTTAGGCTGATTTTGGAAGGTAGAATAAGGAAAGATAAGAGAACGTTCATGGCTTTTGTAGACTTAGAAAAGGCTTTTGATAACGTTGATTGGACTAAATTGTTTGACATTTTGAAATCGATTGGAATAAAGTACAGGGATAGGAGGGTGATATACAATCTATACAGAAACCAGACAGCAGTCATTCGAGTTGAAGGACATGAGAGAGAAGCTGGTATTCATAAAGGTGTAAGGCAAGGCTGCAACTTATCACCCATACTTTTCAATCTTTACATTGAACAAGCAATGAAGGAAATTAGAGAAAAATGTAAAGTGGGAGTGAAGATTCAAGGAGAAATAATTTCAACTCTGAGATTTGCTGATGACATCGTCATCTTGGCCAACAAGCCTGAGGATTTGAATGAGTTTTTGAATGGTATGGACTCCGTCTTACGGAAAGAATTCATGATGAAAATTAATAAATGTAAAACAAAAATACTGGAATGCAGCCGAAATAAATCAGAAACCTCTATGGAGATCAAATTGGCAGGTGAAAAGCTGAAGGAAGTAGGAGATTTCTGTTACTTAGGAAGCAGAATAACCAGTGATGGACGAAGCAAAGAGGATATAAAAAGTAGGTTGGCTCAGGCAAGAAAAGCATTTCTACAAAAAAGGAATCTGCTGACATCGAATATAGATTTAGGTATTAGGAAGTCATTTTTGAAAGCCTTTGTCTGGAGCGTGGCGCTCTATGGAAGTGAAACTTGGACTATTGGTGCAGCAGAAAAGAGGAGAATTGAAGCATTTGAATTGTGGTGTTACAGGAGAATGATGAAGATCAGATGGGTAGATAGGGTTACAAACAAAGAGGTATTAAGACGAGTGGGAGAGGAGAGATGTTTCTGGCGACTGCTAATGAAGAGAAGAGATAGGTTGGTAGGACACATACTAAGACACCCAGGAATAGCAAGCTTAGTTATGGAAGGAAGGGTCGAGGACAAGAACTGTAGGGGTAGACCAAGGTTAGAATATGTTAAACAGATTGCCTCGGATGTAGGGTGTGGTAGCTATGTAGAGATGAAACGATTAGCTCAGGACAGGGAGGCATGGAGAGCTGCATCAAACCAGTCAAAAGACTGAAGACTCAAACAACAACAACAACCAACGAATAATTATTTGAAAAGCTCATCATTTAAAAATCGGTTGTGCGCAGCGGCCATCTTGCGCAGTAGCCCCTGGCTCAGCTATGACTCTCACTTTATGCGATAAGCATATGGTTAGTTGCGCGTGGCGGCCATCTTGCGCATTAATCCTGGCCCAGGTTCGGCCTATATAATTCTACTCAGGTGCTTTGCCTTACCCGCTGGCCACGAGTCAAAAGTCAATGCCGTGGCCAACGAGTCAATGCCTGGTGTGAATCACCGATGATGTAATGACCTCGTGATTAGATTCTTTCCTTCCTCCACCCAGCATGCTTTGGTCAGGTACCAACTGTAGCCATTTCCCAGATCTGTTTGGTTTTCTCACACCACCACCCTTGTCCCCCAAGACCATTTCCGTACCGTACTGCATAGGCTATTTCTGTATCCTGCATTTTAAAGAAATAAAATGCAAAAACATTAGCCACGATACAATATTTTCCGTATTGACTTCATGAATTCGATGTAATTAAGATGAAACCATCAGGGGGTGGGGCGGGGACAAGTAATATGCTTCATTTCATTACCTACCTGTCTCTAGGTGATGATGAGACGTACCCCCACCCCCAAATTTTCGTTTTATTTCTTACTTGCTTCGTGATACTCATTATTTGGCTGCTCTGAAACCGTTGGGTACAATATCTTTATGGCATGAATGGGAGGAATAAGTTCTTTTGCTCAGAGTTTTTGTCCATAGAAGTTTGCCTTTCTTTATGAATCATCGTCATAATGTTCATTTCTTAAAACCAGGTAAAATTAGTTGTATCACCATGTATCGACAGAATTAAAAAAACAAGCAGTTCTTTGAAACGGTAATGTCAATCCAGTTCGACGATTTTCTAAATAACTGGAGACGTTTTCAAATAATCCCAAATTACTAAGTTAAATAAAACTGTAGAATTATCCTTACATCTGAATCAGTTAACTATCAGTAACTTTAATTTATGAAATAAACTCGCGTGACAATGAACAATCGAAATATTCTCGGGATTCCAGGAGGAGGTCCCTCCTTGCCACCCCACTCCCTGCGGGCGCCCATGAAAGAAACGCCTGTCAATACTACAGTGAGAGCCTTGCCGACCCGTGTTGGGTGAAGAGTGATTAGTCACCGCCAGTTGACTAGCATTTGCCGATTACACAAGAGCGAGTCGCGAAGCCCCGAATGTTGTCATTGCCTTAATTACATACGGAGCTGGCAAGATACCTTAGTTGAGATAATTACGACTTGTGGTGAAGTACTGTAGGCTATCTCGTATCCAGTGAACATGGTTTGGTATTCAACAAATCATCGAATTTTCTAGTGGAAATATAATTATCTTCTCAATAAGTCTTCCAGCAAATGTATTCGTAAGTTTCAGCGCCGTACGATTTTCATTTGTGAAGGAATCTCAAACAAAATGCCTACAGAAACAATCCGTGTGAGGTTCTCGAGAACGAAATTATTGCACCGATACGAAATATCAGTGAGTATGTATTACAGCGAGTGCACCAACACTTCCTACGTTGGTACAATGTGTGTTTAGAAAATGAAGGACAGCATTTTCAGCAACTACTGAAATTCAGGTAGGCTAAGTGAAAATGAAAATCCACAGCCTGCTTCCAGTCTCCGACCGGGTCAGGAATGGAATGAATGAAACCCCCATCTAGCGGCGAGGATATGGACTGTGCCGGCTGCCGAGGCCTGACGCACTCCTCTGGGGCAATGATTAAATGAATGACTGATGAAATGAAATGATAGTGGAGAGTGTTGCTGGAATGAAATTTTTGACAGGGAAAACCGGAGTACCCGGAGAAAAACCTGTCTGCCTCCGTTTTGTCCAGCACAGATCTCACATGGAGTGACCGGGATTTGAACCACGGACCCAGCGGTGAGAGGCCGGCGTTCTGCCGCCTAAGCCACGGAGGCTCATGTAGGCTAAGTAACGATGACAATTAAATCCTGTACGTTAAAAAGTGTAAATGTGTTGCACTAGTTGAGCACTACGCTGCTGCTGGTGCCAGTGCCTTGCTTGACAGGCGGCTAGCGAGAGTGCCCCAGCCGTCACACGACACATGCAAAGTTCCGTTCTGTAGAGAAGGCTCTCACGAAACACATCTATTCAGTTAATGTACAGTACATGTTTCGACTCTCATTGTAACCATCTTCAGCATATGTTAAAAGAAAAAAATCTTAACATAAACTTAACCTTATCAATAAGGTATATCTACTGTAGTTGTTAATTCAAAATCATATAAATAAAATATGGACATCCTTACAAAATAATGATTTCAAGATATGATAATTAACAATAGAAATGTACCTTTTATTAATATTATTTTTCTCGAAATCGTAAGGAACACTTCAAAAAGTCAGGTTAATTTTTATATTGATATTGTTACGGCTGTGAGTTTGTGTCATCACTCGCCGCATGAGTCACAACTGCCCCAGGGCTGGGCTGGGCTGTGGCCGCCTCCCGTATTGCGCGCGCCTTATGCAACAGGGCTACTACAGACAAAGGGATAGTCCAGAACATTCGTGACTTGACCAGCGCTGGAAACCTCGAGAAGCCGTGGACTCTGGATGGATCTAGAAGCATTTATTGAGTCACCGGCCGGCTATATAAGAGTGACCCGTGAAGCAGTTGTTGTTGTTGTGTTTTACGAGCTAGTGCGAGCGATTATCTTGTGCGACAGAAGTGTGGTGACGAAGTGCTGTGCGAGTTACGAAATCCTGTGACATTGTTTCTCCCAGCTTGTGAACAGCGTACATCAAGTGCTCGTGAGTAACTGTATTTTTTTGTACCTGGAAGAGGGGCAGGTAGCTTCTGCCAAGGCCACCGGACTCATTAGGACGGATTAACTTCTGTGGTCTGTTGCAAGTGAAAGGGGCCAAGAGCGCATAAGGAAGAGACTTGAGGAAACTGGAGAAGGCTCCTAATTGCTTGTATTTGCTGATTAGTGTAATTTTCTGGCCACAATAAAGTTAATTATTTCTTTAAGCAGTAATTGGTGTTGTGCTTTGTACCCCTACCGTAATCCAGTTAACAAAAGTGCCACTAGGGGGTGGCACGTAACAACTGGTGTCAGAAGCCGGATTACGAACTCAAGCACAACACCTGACGGTCCTGGTTTCAAAACCCGAGCAGGTCATTTTCTCTAATTTTCCTGTGAGTGCATGCCCTTTACAAGACAAACAACTAAAATGGAGGAGAAATTGGCAGCACTGCTAGAAAAGTTAAATGGCATGGAAACCAAGATGGAGGACGGCCAGAAGAATTTAACCAAGGACCTAACTGCCAAAATGGAAGACGGCCAGAAGAAGATGGAGGATGGCCAGAAGAAGTTAGCAGAGGACCTGAAGGACAGCCAAAATAAGTTAGCGGAGGACCTGAAGAAGATGGAGGACGGCCAGAAGAAGATGGAGGACGGCCAGAAGAAATTAGCCGAGGACCTAACTGCCAAACTAGAAGACGGCCAGAAGAAGCTAGCGGAGGACCTGAAGAGGATATAGGACGGCCAGAAGAAGATGGAAGACGGTCAGAATAAGTTGACACAGGACCTGAAGAAATTAGAACTGGGTCTGCGTGAGGAAGTCACGGCAGTGGAAGAGAAATTCAACGCCTCACAAAAGGAAGTTGCCGAGCTGCGCCAACGCCCACTGACGGGGGTGAAAGAGGAATTCAACGCTCTACGAGAGGAAGTTGCCGAGCTGCGCCAACGCCCGCCCACCGTTACACCGGGAATATCAGGAACGGGACATAGCAGAGTGACGCCCCCAACCTTCGACGGAAAGGTCCCGTGGAGCACCTACTTACGCCAGTTCGAGGCAGCCTGTTCCATAAATAACTGGAACAACACAGAAAAGGCTACAGCTCTCATTGTAGCGCTGAGAGGCGACGCCCTTAACGTCCTTCAGGCCATCCCGACTGGATCCCAGGACTACGCTTCACTGATCGCCCGTATGGAGTCCCGATATGGAGATAGCCATCTTCAGCAGGCCTACCAGATGCAGCTCCGGACCCGGGTACAGAAGAACGCGGAAACCCTGCAGGAGTTCGAGATGGACATCGCACGCCTCGTAAGGCTCGCCTACCCAACAGCGCCGGCCGACTTTCTGGAGCAGATAGCGACGCAGACTTTCACCGACGGGCTACGGGACTCGGACACTCAACAGGCGCTGCGACTCGCGCGCAATAAGACCCTGGCAGATGCGCTGAGCCACGCACTTGAGTTCGAGACGGCAAAGCAGGTATCTATAATGCGCGCGCGGGTGCGTCAAGTGGACGTCGACGAACCAGTAAAAACCAACGAGACCAAGCCCCTGGCCGACGAGTTGATGGAGGCGCTAAGCCGTTTCTTCAAGAATCGCAGTACCACCAACAAAAACGTAGCCGAAGGACATCCGGAGAGGCGGCCTGGAAGAGGACTACCGACCTGCTGGACCTGCCGTAGGAGAGGCCACCTGAGCAAGGACTGCGGTGATCGCCGCCGCCAAGGGTTTCCGTCGGGACAGTCAGTCGTAGAGAAACCGCGCGGTCCAGGAAAGCAAGTATCAGCCAGCCTAGGGGGGCAAAGGTTGGCTTGTGACAGTCGTCAAGCCCCGGCAGTCCAAGTTCGTGTGACGAAGTTACGGAGGGACAATAGCAGCCTGATGGTCGACGGAGTCGTCAACGGAGAGAGCTGGCCCCTGCTGATCGACACGGGAGCGTCGAGGACCATCGTCAATCCAACCGTGATCCCGAAGTGGAGAGTGCAACCCACACAAAGGAACCTCCAGCTAATAACCGCGACCGGAGAGACCGCACCAGTACATGGCGAAGCATCACTGGAGTTCGTCATTGGTCGACGGGTGATAAAGCATCCAGTGCTTGTGGCTGACGTATCAAACGAAGTGATCATCGGACTGGACTTCCTGGACCAGAACAACATCATCTTGGACCTGAGTACCAACACTCTGCACTTCGGAGGTGAGGAACTTGCTTTGCAACCAGCACACGAGGCCGTCACCGCACGACGAGTAAGGCTGAGAGAGGACGTCATCGTTCCTGCCAGGACGGAGTTCAGCGCCGCCGTAATTGTCGACGGAACTGCTGAGGGAGTGGCGGCTGTCATCGAGCCAAAATATGAGGACATCCAGACAAAAGGATTGCTAGTTGCCAAGACCCTCATCAACACGACGTCTCGGCCGTACGTCCGCCTGTCCAACCTGAACGACTACGACATTACGGTTCACCGGGACACCAACCTAGGAGTCTGCGAGCCCGTTACCTGGATTGCCCGCATCACCGACACGACGGACGGAAACCTGCAGACGGACAACCGAAGAAGACGCACACTGCCAGAAGAACTACAGAAGCTGTACCAAGAATCCCAGGACCATTTAGACGAGGAACAAACACGCCAACTTCAGGACCTGCTACGCGAATTCCAGGATGTCTTCTCCGTGGGGAGCAATGACTTCGGCAGGACAAGCTTGGTCCAGCACGGAATCGACGTTGGGGACAGCGCACCGATTAGGGCCCCATTCCGACCTGTCCCGCTCGCCAAGCAAGCCGAAGTCGACCGTATGGTAGAAGAGATGAAGGAGCAAGGGGTGATCGAGCCATCACATAGTCCTTGGAGTTCTCCGGTCGTGCTAGTGAAGAAGAAGGACGGTTCCACCAGGTTCTGCGTGGATTACAGGCGGGTGAACGACGTCACGAAAAAGGACAGCTACCCTCTACCCCGGATCGACGACACGCTGGACACCATATCAGGATCAAGATGGTTCTCCACCTTGGATTTGAAGAGTGGCTACTGGCAGGTGGAGGTCCACCCTAAGGACCGCGAGAAAACGGCGTTCTCTGTGGGCAGCGGGCTCTGGCAGTTCACCGTCATGCCATTCGGTCTGTGCAACGCCCCTGCAACCTTCGAACGGCTAATGGAGTCCATTCTGAGGGGACTACACTGGAAGACCTGCCTGGTATACCTAGATGACGTCATCGTTCTGGGGAGGAGCTTCGAGGACCACTACAGCAACCTGAAGGAGATCTTGTTGAAGCTACGGGCTGCCCAGCTGAAGTTGAGCCCCATGAAGTGTCAGCTCTTCCAGAAGCGGGTCCAGTACCTTGGGCATATCGTCTCCGAGGAAGGGGTGCGCACCGACCCAGAGAAGACCGCAGCTGTGAGGGAGTGGCCAGTTCCGAAGGACAAGTCCCAACTACGAAGCTTCCTGGGACTCTGCACTTATTATCGTCGCTTCGTGAGAGGATTCGCCGACATCGCCAAACCTTTACATCGACTGACTGAGAAGGACCAACTCTTCACGTGGACAGCAGAATGCCACAGTGCCTTCGAGCAACTCAAGCAGGCTCTGTGCACCGCGCCTATTCTGGCCTACCCCAGACCTGGAACAAGGTTCATCGTCGATACCGATGCCAGCGACTTTGGCATAGGGGGAATCCTGTCGCAGGTAGTGGACGGCGAGGAGAGAGTAGTGGCCTACTTCAGCAAGGCCTTGTCAAAGCCAGAAAGGAACTACTGCGTCACCAGGAAGGAGCTGCTCGCCATCGTGAAGACCATTGAACACTTCCACAAGTACCTGTACGGGCAAGAATTTCTCATCAGGACCGACCATGCATCCCTGCGGTGGCTCCTGAACTTCAAGCAGCCCGAGGGTCAACTCGCGCGGTGGTTAGAGAGGCTTCAACAGTATAACTTTGAGATTCAGCACTGGAAAGGCCAACTGCATTCTAACGCCGACGCCCTGTCACGAAGACCGTGCCCAGAAAACTGCACCTTCTGTGCCCGAAGGGAGGAGAACACCGGGATACAGTGCCGAAGGACTACCGTGGAACTTCAAGGGAGCTGGAGCCGCGAATCTTTCACGCGGGCGCAAGCGGAAGATGATGACCTGGGACTGATAGCCGAATGGAAGAGGGCCTGTGTCCCCAGACCCGGGTGGAACATTGTGAGTGACTGCAGCCCAAAGTTTAAGTCCTACTGGGCGCAGTGGGACTCGCTGATTGTAAGGGATGGCCTCATCTGCCGTACCTGGGAGAGCACCGATGGGAAGACATCTCGGGAACAAGTCGTCGTTCCAAAGGTTATGACGAAGGAAGTCCTGAAGGAAGTTCATGGAGGATCATCTGGTGGACACCTAGGGATAAAGAAGACCCTGGAGAAGCTGAGAGAGCGGTTCTACTGGATCGGATGCCGAACAGACGTGGAGAACCACTGTGCGAGGTGCCACGATTGCGCAGCCAGCAAGGGCCCAGGACGAAGACGACGGGGTCCACTGAAGACCTACAACGTGGGCGGCCCCATGGAGAGAGTGGCCATCGATGTTGCTGGGCCATTCCCGTTAAGCGAGGCAGGGAACCGCTACATATTAGTCGTCAGCGACTACTTTACCAAATGGCCGGAGGCGTATGCGCTCCCTAACCAGGAAGTCGCGACGATTGCAGAGACCCTGGTGAAAGAATTCGTCAGCCGGTACGGAGTACCCCTGGAGCTGCACTCCGACCAAGGGAGGAACTTCGAGTCGCAGGTGTTCCAGAACCTATGCCAGCTGCTGGGAATCCGGAAGACAAGGACGACGCCGCTACACCCTCAGTCCGACGGGATGGTAGAGCGATTCAATCGCACCATCGAGAACCATCTCCGAATAGTCGTCAGCGAGCACCAGAGGGATTGGGACAAACATCTTCCACTATTTCTCCTGGCCTACCACGCCGCCGTGCATGAAGCCACCGGGTGCACACCAGCCCGGGCCATGTTTGGGAGGGAGCTCCGTCTACCTGTCGATCTTGCCTTCGGCCGACCTGGGAATGATCCGATCCCGGTAAGCCAGTATTGTCAAGAACTGGTCGACCAACTGGAGGACGTGCACGCGTTCGCGAGGAGGAAACTGCGGATCGAGACCGACCGAATGAAGACCCGATACGACCAGCAGACGGATGCCGGCGGATTCCACGAGGACGACCTGGTCTGGCTCTTCAACCCATTACGGAAGAAAGGCCTGTCACCCAAACTTCAGAAGTCCTGGGAGGGCCCGTACCGAGTCGTGAAACGGATCAACGATGTCGTCTACAGGATCCAGCGGAACCCGAGGGCGAAGATGAAGATCGTGCATCGAGATCGCCTGGCAGCCTACGGCGGGACACAGACGGACCAATGATTGATCGGGACGATCAGCCTTTTTAGGAAGGGGGTGGTGTTACGGCTGTGAGTTTGTGTCATCACTCGCCGCATGAGTCACAACTGCCCCAGGGCTGGGCTGGGCTGTGGCCGCCTCCCGTATTGCGCGCGCCTTATGCAACAGGGCTACTACAGACAAAGGGATAGTCCAGAACATTCGTGACTGGACCAGCGCTGGAAACCTCGAGAAGCCGTGGACTCTGGATGGATCTAGAAGCATTTATTGAGTCACCGGCCGGCTATATAAGAGTGACCCGTGAAGCAGTTGTTGTTGTTGTGTTTTACGAGCTAGTGCGAGCGATTATCTTGTGCGACAGAAGTGTGGTGACGAAGTGCTGTGCGAGTTACGAAATCCTGTGACATTGTTTCTCCCAGCTTGTGAACAGCGTACATCAAGTGCTCGTGAGTAACTGTATTTTTTTGTACCTGGAAGAGGGGCAGGTAGCTTCTGCCAAGGCCACCGGACTCATTAGGACGGATTAACTTCTGTGGTCTGTTGCAAGTGAAAGGGGCCAAGAGCGCATAAGGAAGAGACTTGAGGAAACTGGAGAAGGCTCCTAATTGCTTGTATTTGCTGATTAGTGTAATTTTCTGGCCACAATAAAGTTAATTATTTCTTTAAGCAGTAATTGGTGTTGTGCTTTGTACCCCTACCGTAATCCAGTTAACAAAAGTGCCACTAGGGGGTGGCACGTAACAATATGTTAAATCGACGATACCTCAATATGGAGAAATATTTCCATCCAGTGAATAAGTGGTGAGACAGTAGAGGTTATGCCAATATGGAATGCGTATCAAATTGATTTTAAAGAAATACTCCCCTCAGGGCTTACAGTTTGTTGTTGGTGGTTTGGCAACCATGGACAGGGATCCAGGGTTCTGGCACTAAGTATATCGGGCTCCCATGTATATCAAAATATGCTATTTAGTTCTTCACGGAACTACTTGTTTATTAATTCGTTTTAGAGATTTAACACATCTTGGTCTTCAGCCCCGTGTACTTGTTTGTGCTCAATTTTCTGATAACCTATGTCTCTGTGTTGACTGTACTAGATTAAGGAATGGGGTAGGTGCCCTGGGATTTGAAATAAGGTATTATCCCACCATTTTCCTGGTGTGTAAAACCCGGGGAATACTACATTCAGAATGGTCACTGTCAGCGTCGGGATTTGAACTTCCGATCTCTGGACTGGCTGCCGCTCTCCATTCGGGTCGTGGTGATTCAACGTGTGGCTACGCCATGGGGTCCCTGTCCACAGGATATTCGACCGTTGGCTTACAAGGTCTTGCAATCCTGCACGACTATTGAGTGCCAGGAGCCCGGTGATCGAAGGCTCCAACCAAGACGCTAACAGTAGCCATCCTGAGTGTGGGTTTCCTCCGGGGTTTTCGATACTTCATCCTGGAAAATGCCGGGATGGTACCTTATTCCAAGTTCCGGGGCATCCACTCCAATCCATAGTCATCACAGAAACACAGGTTATCAGACAAGTTGAATACACACAATTACACGGCGATGATAACCAAGCCCTATTAACAACAACAACAGCAACAACAACAATTAACTATGATATATTTGTGAGCAACTTCTGAATACGTGTTCGCTTCGTTGCATAGTGGATAGCATTCTTGGCTGTCACCGTGGAGGCCCGGGTTCGGTCCCCGGCTCTGTCTAGAAATTTAATTCTGGTCTAAGGGCTGAAACAGGGTTCATTCAGCCTCGTGAGGCAAAACTGAGAAGATAACTACCTCAGCCATCTTGGAAGTGGTTTTTCACCTCTACTCCCGGCTAATGCCGGGATGGTACTTAACTTAAGACCACGGCCGCTTCCTACCCATCTTGGCTGTCTCCCCTAAGGTCCAGGTTTGATTCCCGGCTCTGCCTGAGGGCTGGAGCGGGGTACACACATCCTCGTGAAGCAGAACTGAGTAGTATTGGGTTCGAATCCCACATCAGCTATCTTAACCCCAAGTATACGGGGCTAAATGATCACGATGTCGCAAGCCACTAAATCAGGCGTTATCAACATTTTGAGACTGTGAGCACCACCTTCATGCTATAACAATTACTCGAGCACTATTACATCGAATATAATAATAATAATAATAATAATAATAATAATAATAATAATAATAATAATAATAATAAAAGTGCCGTAGTGAAGGCAACCTGCCTAGCGGATGAAATACCCAAAAACAAACTCACTGCAGAGGCTTCGTTGGTATAGAGAATCCAATCAGCGAAAACGACAAAATAACTTATTTGCCGCAATTTAGAAATTCTTCTACAGATACCTCGAAGAAACTGAAGAGGAGGAGGTAGAGAACTTCTGGTCTACTACACACATCAAAAAAAGTTTTGCATCACCTCGGTTCCCAGATCTCCGGCATATAGACGTTGACTGTGTATATTGTATCCAAGATACAGTCCCTTTGACTGTTCATAGATGTCACTAAAACTGCTCAAAGATGTAAACAACCATGCATGAGCAGGGCCTATTAGACGGAGGGGGTACGACAGCCGATCAGTTCCAGTCATTCCACCAGGACGAAGGTACGCTGCTCATGTTGTCTGTAGTTCTACCATGCCTAGAAGGTCAATACCGCAGTTCGATCGCGTCCGCATTGTTACTTTGTGTCAAGAAGGGCTCTCAACAAGGGAAGTTTCCAGGCGTCTCAGAGTGAACCAAAGCGATGTTGTTCGGTCATGGAGGAGGTACAGAGATACAGGAACTGTCGATGACAGGCCTCGCTCAGGCCGCCCAAGGGCTACTACTGTAGTGGATGACCGCTACTTACGGATTGCCGCTCGGAGGAACCCTGACAGCAATGCCACCATGTTGAATAATGCGTTTCGTTCAGCCACAGGACGTCGTGTTTCAACTCAAACTGTGCGCAATAGGCTGCATGATGCGCAACTTCACTCCCGACGTCCATGGCGAGGTCCAGCTTTGCAACCCCGACACCATGCAGCGCGGTACAGATGGGCCCAACAACATGCTGAATGGACCCCACGGAATTGGCATCACGTTCTCTTCACCGATGAGTGTCGCATATGCCTTCAACCAGACAATCGTCGGAGACGTGTTTGGAGGCACCCTGGTCAGGCTGAACGTCTTAGACACACTGTCCAGCGAGTGCAGCAAGGTGGTGATTCCCTGATGTTTTGGGGTGGCATTATGTGGGGCCGACGTACGCCACTGGTGGTCATGGAAGGCTCCGAAACGGCTTTACGATACCTGAATGACATCCTCCGACCCATAGTGCAACCATATCGGCAGAATATTGGAGAGGCATTTGTCTTCATGGACGACAATTCTCGACCTCATCGTGCACATCTTGTGAATGCGTTCCTTCAAGATAACGACATCGCTCGACTACAGTGGCCAGCATGTTCGCCAGACATGAACCCTATCGAACATGCCTGGGATACGTTGAAAAGGGCTGTTTATGGACGTCTTGACCCACCAACCACTCTGAGAGATTTACGCCGAATTGTCGTTGAGGAGTGGGACAATTTGGACCAACAGTGTCTTGATGAACTTGTGGATAGTATGCCACGGCGAATACAGGCATGCATCAATGCAAGAGGACGTGCTACTGGGTATTAGAGGTAGTGGTGTGTACTGCAATCTGGACCACAAATGCTGAAAGTCTAGCTGTATGATGGTACAACATGCAATGTGTGGGTCTCATGAGCAATAAAACGAGCTGAAATGTTGTTTGTGTTGATCTCTATTCCCTTTGTATTTAACGGTTCCGGAACTCTTGGAACCGAGGTGATGCAAAACTTTTTTTGATGTGTGTATATGGTCCGATGAAGAAGAGTACAACAACAGCGCTCCAGGCTTCCTGTGGAGGAGCAAAAATGTCAGAAGTTGGCACAATGCAGGACTCGTCTGTATCCACAGATGATGTTACTCGAGCGGCGAATGAGACACAAAATTGGAAAGCCACTGAACCAGACAATATAGGCCTACATAACTTCTGGATCAAACGCTTCACTTGCACACACGAACATCTTGCCCGCCACTACAGTAAATTCCTTCAAATCCTCAACTGATGCCCTCCTTCCTGATGTGAGGGAAGACATACCTACTGCCAAAATGTGAAAGAACTGTAGACCCTGTAAAGTATAGGCCAGTCATTTTCCTGCGACATGTCTATAAACTATTTACATCATGCACATAAAGTCTTTAAGCACTTGGCGTATGACAACATCTTGGCTGAGGAGCAGAAGGGAAGAGTGAAAACGTCTCAAGGATGTAAAGAACAGCTGGTAATTGATGCCATGTTTATGGAGCAAGGATACAAAATGACCTACATTGATTACAGGAAAGCGTTTGATTCAGTTCCCCACTCCTGGTTACTCCGAGTCTTCAAGATCTATAAAGTTGATCCTGTGATAATTGCAGCATTGAAATCAATGATGACATCTTTGGGGACCAATTTGTATATAAAACATGGTGGTACTTCGATTGAGTCAAGATTCATTCCAAACAAGAGAGGCAATTTTCAAGGAGAAAATCTGAGTACTCTATGGTTCTGCCTTGCGTTCGATCCGTTATCATCGTTATTGAATGCGACACGAAGTGGCTTTTCGAACAGACACTCGGGCACAGTAATCCATTATCTCTCCCATTTGATGTAAATGGATGACATAAAACTATACGTACCCTCTAAAAAGCATATAGATAATCTGATTGTTATCACAGTGTCCTTTTCTACAGACACCGGTACTGTACTTCCTTTGGGTCGGATAAATGTCGTACTCTTACTCCCCAGCAGAGAAAGTTAGAAGCCCGAGGATTTGTAATCGAAAGTAGGTGTCTCATTCAGCCCATGGAAGAAACAGCGAGTTACAAGTGCCTTGGTCTCCAACAGTCAAAGAGAATTGATCACAAGATCATTAAGGATCAAACAGTAGCGATGTACAAACAACGTCTCAACAAGATTCTGAAATCCAAGTTGAATGGAAGGAACATCTTCAAGGCCATCAATACATAAGCCATTCCAGTACTGGCTTACACCTTTAGTGTAGTAAAATGGACACAGACAGACCTAGAAAATATACTTATTAAGACACGTACCACCTTAACGAAACACATATATCTGCAACCGAAGTAAGCAGTTGAACGGCTGACTTTGCCACGCCAGAGAGGTAGGCACGCGCTTACTGATATATACACCTACAAGCCAAGTTATTGAAGAATCTTCAGGCCTACCTTCTGAGCAAGACAAACTCTTCCCTGCATCTCAGGCTGTTATTAAGGCGGATATAACAAGCACACGCCATTGGACCTTCTCCATATCTGGGATGTGACGCTTAAACCAACCTACTTCAATAGTGGACTCAGGAAACACTGCATGGGGGTCATCCGTATGATCTCAATCAATATTATGTCGACATACGTGCGTCGAACAGCTGGCTGAACCATGCGGATCTGAAGGGTTCATGGTCGCGATACAAGATCAAGTAGTGGCAACTGAGACTTGACTCCATGTGTAGTCTGTAAGTTTTTATCTTTGGTAATTGATAAGTGGGTTAAAAATTCAGAGGCAACTGTTTGTTTTTAGTGTTAAAGAAATATAAAGTAATTATTAATCTTATCAAGTAGTTGCTGTTATAGATTTAAGAGTATCATAATTGGTGACCCCTGACGTGATAAAGAGAAGAAAGATGTCGACAAACGAGACCACCCCGAACACGCGGTTAGAAGCCAATAAGGTTAGCATCAAAATCCCACCTTTTTGGATAGAGAAACCCGAAATCTGGTTCAAACAGGTGGAGGCTCAGTTTAGTATTTGCAAAATTATTTCAGAAGAGACTAAATTTAATCACCTAGTGTCTCAATTAGAACCTAAATACATTGAAAACATTTGGGACATTATTAGAAGTGCGTAAGTAAATAAATACTCATTGGCAAAGGAACGTTTACTGAACATTTTCAAGAGCGAAGATAAACGTATTAAAAGACTCGTTACTGGAATTGATTCAGGAGACCAGAAACCTAGTCCAATATATTAATTGTGAATGTAAGTGGAACGCGGATTATACACATGCAGCAGACATGAATGTGGCTTTTACACACCTTGTGTCCTCATTTCATCTTCTGGGCGATATTACGTATTGAAATTACGAACCCTGGTCACTACTGAACCTCATATATGTGCTCAAATTCGTAAATATGTGTTTTACTTCTGGCTATTCTAAAAACCGGGCGCCATATTTCGACAGCGCTTTCATCTCGTTCAACTGTCGACAAGATGCACTATATCGGGACGCAACGAGGCGCACACATTGTTGCCAACATGTGAGATACAAAATCACTGTTGATAAAAAGTAGTGAGATACAAAATCACTGTTGATAAAAAAAAAATCATCGGGACGTGTTAGGCTGTAACCATTGTCAAAACTCATTGATCTGGGCGCGTTAGGCTGTAGCCATTGTAAAAACCATTGGATTGGACAAAACGAAGGTTAGAAGGTCGGGGGCAGGTGCGGCCTTTGGCCGCGCGCAGCTGGCGGAGCACGGTTGACTCAAAGCTATAGATCTGGGCGCGTTAGGCTGTAACCATTGTCAAAAACCATTAGATTGGACAAAACGAAGGTTAGAAGGTCGGGGGCAGGTGCGGCCTTTGGGAGGCAATTTCCACAATCCATGATCAATTAAAAATTCAATTGGGTGCACTATCTATGAATTGAGTGGTGCGCACGAATGATGTGCACTAGCGACTGAATTGGGCGCTTCTTTGTTTTTCTTAGCGAGATTGGCAGTACTGCCATGGTACTGTTTTGATAACGATCGATAATGTCGCTGACAGCTGTAATTTTCGCTATATAAGTCGTGTACCTATTTGGGAAGGCTGGGTGGGTCACATACATCGGAGGAGGGAATATCTACTAAAACATCGCTCCCTGATTTATTTACCAGCGTTTCATACGGTATTTTGGCTAATTCATGTATTGTAGAGAATTTTATCGCGCGTTCTACCTTCATTCACTGCTACCGTGAACGCCGACGACGCACAGTGTGTCGAATCCCATATCTAGGTGGAAAAAATTCACTGCCGTAAATGAAAGCGAAAACTGGCTCATTCGATAGTGAACAAACTAGATGGTGACCTTGGGTCTTCTTTTCCGCTGTCTGGTGCGCAGGAGGAAGGGTTTGGTGCTGAAAGGTCTTCCTGGCAGTTATCAGTTCATTTGATAGGAGGTGTCGGAGTGAACCGAACGTTGCGTTTCTTTTGAGTTCAACGAGGTGTTGTCTTCTGCGGCTCATGGAATAAAAAGAGGTATGTGTTCTCAATTTTATGCATAATACAAGCTTCCTGCATTAAATAAATTATTTACTTTATGAGTGTCTCATAGTGCCATTTTACTTTGAACGTCATTCGATCGGAAATTTAATGTAGATTCAGGATCTGTAGTGGTTTGGTTGCGCACGAATGTGCATCATGGTTTATTTTCTTATTTTCAGTGACTATGTGGGCCTTACCGCGAGAAGAATTTTTCAACCGCGGTTCTTCATACACGTGTTTTTAGCGCCTCTTTTTTGGTACGCAAATATCCGCGTGGTTTGGGCGTCCTCCCTCCTGATTCGCTGATTCAATCGTGTATCGGTTGGAAATTCACTTCTGGCACGCCCATAATGACGCCGACTTGGATGCGCGTTCACTCTGGATTTGTCCTTGAATTCGTCTTAGCTGGTCAGCCCCAAGAATAACTACCACGCTACCTCTGTTGCAAGCGTTGCGACACACTACGTGTCTTCCCTTTGTCAATCTCCAACATGTACTGCCTGGATATCAGTAATAATAATAATAAAAAAAGTCATGGAGACTTATTGATCGGCAAATCAATAAGGGTTCAATATATATATTGCAGGAAGAAGATGAAACAGTAGAGGAGCTTCCAGAGTCAGCAAAGGACACTCAACTACAACAATCCACTAATGAACTTCGCCAAATACCAGACTGTCAAAATCTGAAAGAACTATAAGGTGTCCAGTACGATTTTTAGAGAACGTCATCGCTGTGAATAATTTTTGAAGTAATGTATCAAGTTCTTAACTGTGTTACTAGTGGGGGAGTAGTAAGGGACCACAATTAACTTTTTATTTTTGGTGTAGGCGCTCCTATTGGATAAAATATGAAATCGTTTTGAGACTTGACTCCATGGTTTATTAGTACGGTATGTAAGTAATGGTAATTGACAAGTGTGTTAAAAATTCCGAGACAACTGTTTGTTTTTAGTGTTAAAGAAATATAAAGCAATTATTAATCTTATCAAGTAGTTCCTGTTATAGATTTAAGAGTAACAAACTAACTAAAATACATCATTAAGGCAGACATGCCAGATGACAAATGTAGGAGATGCCATCGCGAATCGGAGACCATCCAGCATATTGCAGAGGACAGGAGACTGTACAACAATTTAATCTACGTATTACTTGAAGAGGCATGGCCAAGTAGCCAAGTTAATCCACCTGAACCTGGCGAAGAAGTACTCCTTAAGTAATAATGTTCTGCCTACGCTATATTCCTGATGCTGTTCTGGAGAACGATACACACAAGCTACTCTGGGACAGGCCAGACATTATTCTTATTGATAAAGTGCAGAAGAAACCTCTTCTAATAGACATCGCAGCCCCTAACTCGCATAATATCCAACACATTTATGCTGAGAAAGTGACGACATACATGCCTCTGGCTGAAGATATCCGACAGATGTGGCGACAGGAATTTGTTACTGTATTGCCAATCATAATCTCTTCCACGGGTTTCATACCAAAGTCGCTGAAGGCCAACCTCGATAAATTGGGGCTCCACCATAATCTGCATACCAGTATGCAGAAAGTAGTTATTTTAGAGACCTGCTGCATAGTTCGTTCGTTCCTCAACCTACCAATATAAATAACTCCACCCCATCTTGCAACAAATGCCGAAGAAATGGCGAATTGTACCCAATGACATGGTGAGCATATGAATAATGATGATAATAATAATAATAATGAAAGTATGATGCTTTTCAGTCGGTCGACACGATTGTACCCAAATTTGATGGGTTATTCCCGAATCTCGAAAATTTTTACATGTGATTAAAAATATTTTTCAGGAACAGGGACTAACCCATCTCATTTGGGTACAATCGTGTTGACCGACTGAAAAGCATCAAACTTTCGTTTGCTAAGGAAACACTGCAATAATAATAATAATAATAATAATAATAATAATAATAATAATAATAATAATAATAATAATAATAATGCTCCTCTCTTTCCTTTGCCTCTCTCACCCTCAGACTGCTGAAAAAGCTAGGGTTTCACCGCTCACCAAAATGCTGCAACTGCTTACTTGACTCATACAGGTAAGATTTATGTGTGGACAGTCGAGTGGAATCAGCATGTTTCGTGATACTCTAATACAGCGATGTGCAATTATTTTCTTGCAGATTTAAAAAGAAAACTTATTTCACAAAATGATAAAATTTCTGACTGACTAAACTTGTAATGAAAACACTATTTTTCCGGTTCATGAAACAGAATTTAAATTGAAGATTAGATCTCAGAGGAACTTTTGCTCACGAGCACTTTTTGGCTCTTATGACGAGCGTCATTAAAGAGCACCGTGGTGCTCGCGACACTTTGTGGCTCTTATGACGAGCGTCATTTAAAGAGCACCGTGGTGCTCACGAGCACATTTTGGCTCTTATGACGAGCGTCATTTAAAGAGCACCGTGGTACTCGCGACACTTTTTGGCTCTAATGCCGAGCGTCATTTAAAGAGCACCGTGGTGCTCGCGACACTTTTTGGCTCTTATGACGAGCGTCATTTAAAGAGCACCGTGGTGCTCACGAGCACTTTTTGGCTCTTATGACGAGCGTCATTTAAAGAGCACCGTGGTACTCGCGACACTTTTTTGGCTCCTATGACCAGCGTCATTTAAAGAGCACCGTGGTGCTCGCGACACTATATGGCTCTTATGACGAGCGTCATTTAAAGAGCACTGTGGTGCTCGCGACACTTTTTGGCTCTTATGACGAGCGTCATTTAAAGAGCACAATGGTACTCGCGACACTTTTTTGGCTCCTATGACCAGCGTCATTTAAAGAGCACCGTGGTGCTCGCGACACTATATGGCTCTTATGACGAGCGTCATTTAAAGAGCACTGTGGTGCTCGCGACACTTTTTGGCTCTTATGACGAGCGTCATTTAAAGAGCACCGTGGTGCTCGCGACACTTTTTTGCCCTTATGACGAGCGTCATTTAAAGAGCACCGTGGTGCTCGCGACACTATTTGGCTCTTATGACGAGCGTTATTTAAAGAGCACCGTGGTGCTCGCGACACATTTTGGCTCTTGTGACGAGCGTCATTTAAAGAGCACCGTGGTGCTCGCGACACTTTTTTGCCCTTATGACGAGCGTCATTTAAAGAGCACCGTGGTGCTTGCGACACTATTTGGCTCTTATGACGAGCGTCATCTAAAGAGCACCGTGGTGCTCGCGACACATTATGGCTCTTATGACGAGCGTTATTTAAAGAGCACCGTGGTGCTTGCGACACTATTTGGCTCTTATGACGAGCGTCATCTAAAGAGCACCGTGGTGCTCGCGACACATTTTGGCTCTTATGACGAGCGTTATTTAAAGAGCACCGTGGTGCACGCGACACTATTTGGCTCTTATGACGAGCGTCATCTAAAGAGCACCGTGGTGCTCGCGACACTTTTTGGCTCTTATGACGAGCGTTATTTAAAGAGCACCGTGGTGCTTGCGACACTTTTTGGCTCTTATGACGAGCGTCATTTAAAGAGCACCGTGGTGCTTGCGACACATTATGGCTCTTATGACGAGCGTTATTTAAAGAGCACCGTGGTGCTCGCGACACTTTTTGTCTCTTATGACGAGCGTCATTTAAAGAGCCCCGTGGTGCTCGCGACACTTTTTGGCTCTTAAAACGAGCGTCATTTAAAGAGCACCGTGGTGCTCGCGACACATTTTGGCTCTTATGACGAGCGTCATTTAAGGAGCACCGTGGTGCTCGCGACATTTTTTGGCTCTTATGACGAGCGTCTTTTAAAGAGAACCGTGGTGCTCACGAGCAATTTTTGGCTCTTATGACGAGCGTCATTTAAAGAGCACCGTGGTGTTCGCGATACTATTCAGCTCTTATGACGAGCGTCATTTAAAGAGCACCCTGGTGCTCGCGAGACTTTTTGACTCTTATGACGAGCGTCATTTAAAGAGTACCGTGGTGCTCGCGACACTTTTTGGCTCTTATGACGAGCGTCATTTAAGAGCACCGTGGTGCTCGCGACTCTTTTTGGCTCTTATGACGAGCGTCATTTAAAGAGCACCGTGGTGCTCGCGACACTTTTTGGCTCTTATGACGAGCGTCATTTAAAGAGCACCGTGGTGCTCGCGACAGTTTTTGGCTCTTATGACGAGTGTCATTTAAAGAGCACCGTGGTGCTCACGAACAATTTTTGGCTCTTATGACGAGCGTCATTTAAAGTGCACCGTGGTGTTCGCGATACTTTTCGGCTCTTATGGCGAGCGTCATTTAAAGAGCACCCTGGTGCTCGCGACACTTCTTGGCTCTTATGACGAGCGTCATTTAAAGAGCACCGTGGGGCTCACGAGCACTTATTGGCTCTTATGGCGAGCTACATTTAAAGAGCACCCTGGTGCTCGCGACACTTTTTGGCTCTTATGACGAGCGTCATTTAAAGAGCACCGTGGTGCTCACGAGCACTTCCTGGCTCTTATGAAGAGCGTAATTTAAAAAGCACCGTGGTGCTCACGAGAACTTTTTGGCTCTTATGACGAGCGTCATTTAAAGGGCACTGTTGGGCTCGCGAGACTTTTTGACTCTTATGACGAGCGTCACTTAATGAGCACCGTGGTGCACGCGACACTTTTCGGCTCTTATGGCGAGCGTCATTTAAAGAGCACCGTGGTGCTCACGAGCACTTTTTGTCTCATATGACGAGAGTCATTTAAAGAGCCCCGTGGTGCTCGCGACACTTTTTGGCCTTTATGACGAGCGTCATTTAAAGAGCACCGACGTGCTCGCGACACAATTGGCTCTTATGACAAGCGTCATTTAAAGAGAACCGTGGTGCTCGCGGTACTTTTTGCTTTTATGACGAGCGTCATTTAAAGAGCCCCGTGGTGCTCGCGACACTTTTTGGCTCTTATGACGAGCGTCATTTAAAGAGCACAGTGGTGCTCACGAGCACTTTTTGTCTCTTATGACGAGCGTCATTTAAAGATCGCCGTGGTGCTCGCGGTACTTTTTGGCTCTTATGACGAGCGTCATTTAAAGAGCACCGTGGTGCTTGCGACACTTTTAGGCTCTTATGACGAGCGTCATTTAAAGATCGCCGTGGTGCTCGCGGTACTTTTTGGCTCTTATGACGAGCGTCATTTAAAGAGCATCGTGGTGCTCGCGACACGTTATGGCTCTTACGACGAGCGTCATTTAAAGAGCACCGTGGTGCTCGCGACACTTTTTGGCCTTTATGACGAGCGTCATTTAAAGAGCATCGTAGAGCTCACGACACTTTTTGACTTTTATGACGATCGCATTTAAAGAGCACCATGGTGCTCGCGGTACTTTTTGGCTCTTATGTCGAGCGTCATTTAAAGAGCACCGTGGTGCTCGCGACACTATTTGGCTCTTATGACGAGCGTCATTTAAAGAGCACCGTGGTGCTCGCGACACATTTGGCTCTTATGTCAAGCGTCATTTAAAGAGCACCGTGGTGCTCGCGACACAATTGGCTCTTATGACAAGCGTCATTTAAAGAGAACCGTGATGCTCGCGGTACTTTTAGCTCTTATGACGAGCGTCATTTAAAGAGCCCCGTGGTGCTCGCGACACATTTTGTCTCTTATGACGAGCGTCATTTAAAGAGCACAGTGGTGCTCACGAGCAATTTTTGTCTCTTATGACGAGCGTCATTTAAAGAGCATCGTGGAGCTCGGGACTCTTTTTAGCTCTTAATACGAGCGTCATTTAAAGAGCCCCGTGGTGCTCGCGACACATTTTGGCTCTTATGACGAGCGTCATTTAAAGGGCACTGTTGGGCTCGCGAGACTTTTGGCTCTTATGACGAGCGTCATTTAAAGTGCACCGTGGTGCTCGCGACACTTTTTGTCTCTTATGACGAGCGTCATTTAAAGGGCACTGTTGGGCTCGCGAGACTTTTGTCTCTTATGACGAGCGTCATTTAAAGTGCACCGTGGTGCTCGCGACACTTTTTGTCTCTTATGACGAGCGTCATTTAAAGGGCACGGTTGGGCTCGCGAGACTTTTGACTCTTATGACGAGCGTCTTTTAAAGTGCACCGTGGTGCTCGCGACACTTTTTGTCTCTTATGACGAGCGTCATTTAAAGGGCACTGTTGGGCTCGCGAGACTTTTGTCTCTTATGACGAGCGTCATTTAAAGGGCACTGTTGGGCTCGCGAGACTTTTGTCTCTTATGACGAGCGTCATTTAAAGTGCACCGTGGTGCTCGCGACACTTTTTGTCTCTTATGACGAGCGTCATTTAAAGGGCACTGTTGGGCTCGCGAGACTTTTGTCTCTTATGACGAGCGTCATTTAAAGGGCACTGTTGGGCTCGCGAGACTTTTGTCTCTTATGACGAGCGTTATTTAAAGAGCACCGTGGTGCTCGCGACACTTTTTGGCTCTTATGACGAGCGTCATTTAAAGAGCCCCGTGATGCTCGCGGTACTTTTTGGCTCTTATGACGAGCGTCATTTAAAGAGCACCGTGGTGCTCGCGACAATTTTTGGCTCTCGTGACGAGCGTCATTTAAAGAGCACCGTGGTGCTCGCGACTCTTTTTGGCTCTTATGACGAGCGTCATTTAAAGAGCATCGTGGAGCTCGGGACACTTTTTAGCTCTTAAGACGAGCGTCATTTAAAGAGCATCGTGGAGCTCACGACACTTTTTGACTCTTATGACGAGCGCATTTAAAGAGCTCCATGGTGCTCGCGGTACTTTTTGGCTCTTATGACGAGCGTCATTTAAAGAGCATCGTGGAGCTCGGGACACTTTTTAGCTCTTAAGACGAGCGTCATTTAAAGAGCACCGTGGTGCTCGCGACACTTTTGGCTCCTATGACGAGCGTCATTTAAAGAGCACAGTGGTGCTCGCGACACTTTTTGTCTCTTATGACGAGCGTCATTTAAAGAGCCCCGTGATGCTCGCGGTACTTTTTGGCTCTTATGACGAGCGTCATTTAAAGAGCACCGTGGTGCTCGCGGTACCTTTTGCTTTTATGACGAGCGTCATTTAAAGAGCCCCGTGGTGCTCGCGACACTTTTTGGCTCTTATGACGAGCGTCATTTAAAGAGCATCGTGGAGTTTGGGACACTTTTTAGCTCTTAAGACGAGCGTCATTTAAAGAGCATCGTGGAGTTTGGGACACTTTTGGCTCTTATGACGAGCGTCATTTAAAGAGCACCGTGGTGCTTGCGACACTTTTTGTCCTTTATGACGAGCGTCATTTAAAGAGCACCCTGGTGCTCGCGGTACTTTTTGGCTCTTATGACGAGCGTCATTTAAAGAGCCCCGTGGTGCTCGCGACACATTTGGCTCTTATGACGAGCGTCATTTAAAGAGCCCCGTGGTGCTTGCGACACTTTTTGGCTCTTATGACGAGCGTCATTTAAAGAGCACCGTGGTGCTTGCGACACTTTTTGTCCTTTATGACGAGCGTCATTTAAAGAGCACCCTGGTGCTTGCGACACTTTTTGTCCTTTATGACGAGCGTCATTTAAAGAGCCCCGTGGTGCTCGCGACACATTTGGCTCTTATGACGAGCGTCATTTAAAGAGCCCCGTGGTGCTCGCGACACATTTGGCACTTATGACGATCGTCATTTAAAGAGCACCGTGGTGCTCGCGACAATTTTTGGCTCTCGTGACGAGCGTCATTTAAAGAGCACCGTGATGCTCGCGACACTTTTCGGCTCTTATGACGAGCATCATTTAAAGAGCACCCTGGTGCTTGCGAGCACTTTTTTGCTCTTATGACGAGCGTCATTTAATGAGCACCGTGGTGCACGCGACACTGTTTGTCTCTTATGACGAGCGTCATTTAAAGAGCACTGTGGTGCTCACGAGCACTTTTGGCTCTTATGACAAGCGTCATTTAAAGAGCACCGTGGTGCTCGCGAAACTTTTTGCCTCTTATGACGAGCGTCATTTAAAGAGCCCCGTGGTGCTCGCGACACTTTTTGGCTCTTATGACGAGATTCATTTAAAGAGCACCGTGGTGCTCGCGACACTTTTTGGCTCTTATGACGAGAGCACCATATTTCATTTAAAGAGCACCGTCGTGCTCGCGAGCATGAGGTTGAGAACGCTGACCCTAAATAAATCAACAACAATTCTACAATTTTCCATTCTAATTTTTGCTGATACATCAGTGTTGTCGAGTCCTTTATCAACGTTTATGTGAGTTACGAGCACTGTATTGTCTTTGACTAGAAGGAAACACAGCTGATGACTCGAATCAAGATGGTGCTATAGAAGAAGAATAGCTGCGGATGCTGCAGATTACAAATCATCATTCAGGTTTTAAAAAGCAAGGCTTGTGTATTGCGAGCATGAAGAGAGGAAGGAAGCTGGGAATGTCCTGGACCAAGCTGTCAGCCACGTGCCTCTCTCAGCTCGGCGATCGATGCCGCAACATTCGCACATGCAGCAGCAGAATGCAGGCCGGTCATTGAACCCGCGGGTCGACGTCCTCCAGCCGTACGCCCGCCGTGCGCCCGGCCTCGGGTCAGCGTCCTCGGCAACACGTGGGGTGGCGGCGTCCGTCATGACCCGGCCTGGCCAGAAATATGCCCCACACGTGTCTACAACAGGTGCAGAAACATCGCGGACATCAGCCCTGTGCACTGCCCAGAAATATGCCCTACACGTGTCTACAACAGGTGCAGAAACATCGTGGGCATCAGCCCTGTGCACTGGCCAGTAATATACCCCACACGTGTCTATAACACGTGCAGGAACATCGCGGACATCAGCCCTGTGCACTGGCCAGTAATTTACCCCACACGTGTCTACAACAGGTGCCGGAACATCCTGGACATCAGCCCTGTGCACTGGGCATAAATACACCCCACACGTGTCTAGAACAGGTGCCGGAACATCCTGGACATCAGCCCTGTGCACTGGGTATAAATACACCCCACACGTGTCTACAACAGGTGCCGGAACATCGTGTACATCAGCCCTGTTCACTGGCCAGAAATATGCCCCACACGTGTCTACAACAGGTGCAGGAACATCGTGGACATCAGCCCTGTGCACTGGCCAGTAATATACCCCACACGTGTCTACAACACGTGCAGGAACATCGCGGACATCATCCCTGTGCACTGGCCAGTAATATACCCCACACGTGTCTACAACAGGTGCCGGAACATCCTGGACATCAGCCCTGTGCACTGTCCAGGAATATGCCCAACACGTGTCTACAACAGGTGCAGAAACATCACGGATATCATCCTTGTGCACTTGCCAGGAATATGCCCCACGCATGTCCACAACAGGAGCCAGAACATCGCGGACATCATCCCTGTGCACTGGCCAGGAATATGCCCCACGCGTCTACAACAGGTGCAGAAACATCGCGGACATCATCCCTGCGTACTGTTCAGTAATATACCCCACACGTGTCTTCAACAGGGAGATCTCAGCCATCAGCCTGTGTACCTGCCAGGACTATACCTACATGTCTACAACAAGTCACGTGATGCTGTCTGCAGGTGAAAAACCTACCTTGTGAAGTGTGACCTTACTAAAATAAGCATACCAGTACTCTTCTCCCAAGTATTGGTGGCGATTTAAACTGACGTGTAGATTGGCTAGGATGTAAGCAATATTTGGTAGTGAGTTACTCCCATCTCCAGAGATTCCATATTTATCCAACACAGTGGTCAGGCAAATTTGAGAATATGATGTTACTTCTGGCGACGTAGTCATCTGAATGTAAGTTGCTGAAACTTAGCTTAAAATTCATGATGGGAGCTGTGCGAATTTCTGCTGGACGGTGCTTTTGTAGCTACCTAGTGTAATACATTTCATTAATCTAATTCAATAAGTTCATAATTCCCTGACTTACTTTTCATACATTATAATTGACATGCATGGCAACGCTTTGGTGATTAATTCTTAGAGATTGTCACGAAATGATCCGATTTCAATGAAACCTGGTAATGCTATACGTGAAATTTCAGCCATCCGAGAAGTGTTTGTCCTGGAAATCCGACTCCTACACCCGGTAAATGCCCAGATGATATCTAGCGAACTGCCAAGACCACTTCCCTCCCAATTCTAGACCTAGTCCAAAGTTCATACACTAATACAAACATCATAATAGCACAGGTTATTAGACACATAACTAGTTCATGGAAATAAAGTGATGACTACGAACGACTCCAGTCTAAAGTAGAGTTGGCAATGGCTGGACGGATCATTTACAGGACAGACGTTTGTTTTAGACGAGTGAAAAATCATAATGGAAGCCTGGAGGCGAGTTATTACAGTACCTGTGTTGTTGTCACCTGCCCCATTCGGTCTGATGATGGACAAAACTGTCTCACGCTACTGCTGAAGTACAGTCATTGGCAAATACAATGGCGTTCTGTTCGTAACTATGTTACGTGTACTTTCGCGTCACAAAATATTTCGACGTGAACTGTACTGTTCTGGAAGGTGGTGTCGTCACATGCTCAAGTCTCGAATTCCATTACATGAGACCAGTGGTAACAACTGTGAAGCGATAGGACGAGAGAGATACTGTGTACAGGCTCACCCGCAAGCTTCAAGGTCAAGGGCAATCATCTAAAACAAACGTCCGGCTTGTACCCGGGTGTGCGTGTCTCTGTCTGTTGTTGTTCATTCGAGGGGCGGCATCGTGATCATGTACTTTGGGAGTTTGTGGGATGTATTCGATAAATAATCACTTCGAAAATCACACACACATACACTAGAAATCGAATCGGGTCCGGATTGCGGGGAGGCGAATCAGTTTGAACGCCGCCCAATTTGGGAGAAGTATTTCTAGACTTGGTGTACGGTATATTACATACGGTACTAACATGGCATTCACCTGGGGTGAGACTCCGGCTTCGTGGTCGATTGGATAGCCCACAAAGCATCGGGTTCGATTTCTAGCCGGGCCTTGGATTTTAACTTCGTACTTTTAATTCATCTGGCGCAGGGACTGATTGTGACGGTTTCACCATTGCGATGCTCAGGTCGCCTACGAGCGTCAGTTTGAAAGACACGCACCAGACCTTTTCTGGGGCCGCATAACATTATTATCAATAGTGAATTGGTGAAACAACGAAAAAGAAAATCTTCTTAGAGTGGGTTCGAGCTAATTTTTCTTGTCAGTTCTCCTGTAGAGGGTAAGTGAACCTCGTTCAACCTATCATTTGAAACCTTCAACCGCGTTGGGGAGATGCAGCAAGTCAAAATATCGGAAGTTCGATTCCCGCTGCTGATAAGTGGCTATTGAGAGTGTGGTGTTTGTCCGGGTTTTCCCCGCACTCCCTCCAGACGAATGCTGGAATTGTACCTTATTTCCCATCCCTCTCCCTAATACAGTTACACACATTATCAGACAGCTTCACCACACACTGAAGAGCATAGGGCTGATGACCAAGATGTCCTTCATGCCAGAACCAGGAATTGAACCTGAGTGGTCTCGACGGTAGGCTTCTACGTACGGTGATGTAATACCTTAATACATGTACCACACCTACAGTGCAGGAAACTTGGGAGTTAGTCACTACTCGCGCTTTCTTATCTTAAACTACATATTCATGAAGACTTGGAGTCAATTATTGAGTGATTCGTCCAAGCTCTTGACTTCATTTATATGGATATTATGGAAATGCAACCAGCAAGGCTGTCTTCTAACCCAGATGTGAACCGGAAGAGCAATGCGGCGCGGCGCGTGCCCGAGTCATTCACCCCATCCCGTTCCTACGTGTGCTTCGTCAGGACTTGTTGCTTGCACAATACAGTAGGTGTGCGTAATAGCGAGGGATGTTCCACAAGAATTTGCATCTGATAGGCTAATCTTATTGGTTTTACGTCCCTTTTAACTACTGTGGCTTTTAAAGACGCCGTGCTGCCAGAATATTGCCCCAAAGGAAATCTTCTGACACGTTTCCCTCGCATTTGTACGCCCTCAAATGCCAACTGGCTGCGACAGGATTGGATCCTGCAAGCTTGGGAACAGCAGGCGAGAACGTTACCGCTGCGCCACGCAGCCAGTCATCTGACAGTGGGACTATGTAAGGCATTCCCTCACTACAGTATTACTGGGTGAGTTAGCCGTGGTCGTTACGGCATGACTGCTGGCAGTCGCTCACATCCGGGAGGCGAGGAGGTACGAATCCCCCCGCCGGCAACCTTGAAGAATGTTTTCTGTGGTTTCCCATCTTCCTTCCAGGCAAATGCCGGGGTTGGTCCCTAACTATAGGCCACAGCTGCTACCTTCCAACTCCTCGTCCTTACGTTCAAACTTTCCTCCCCAGACAACTCTCCACACGCGACGGTACTTGTAGCTCACCCATCGGGTGTCCGCCTCGAAGCAGCTACAAAACTGGCGAGCCGAACATGTCCTCGGACACTCCCGGCACAAACAGCCATACGCTAAAAGAAAACTACAATATTACCAAAGGATGAAGGATCTAATCGTGGCACAGTCGGTAGGCATTTGAGGCTGCTTGAATGTAGCGCACCGCTGTCGCCTTCATTCGCCGACGAAGTCACCGAAGCTAGTCCCTTCACTCCACTCACCAATCATTGTGCTTTTCGACCTTGGGTGAGGCATGATGACGACTTATCATATTGTGCGACGACACGCAACTTGGCAGATTCATTTAGAGCTCTCCTTATCTTGTAGGTTATACTGATTGGAGAAATGCATGCTCGCTTTGTTTCTCCAGCACCGTACATTAGTTCGGTGAAATTACCCGCGTCTAGATGACGTGTACATGACCCTATCAGTTTCTTAAAATTTAAACGCTTTGGTAAAGTGCTTAATTGTATGTCAGAATGATGTATTTGCGATGAAATAAATAACTCGAGCTGCTTGGTTTCTATCATGACACAGAATGTCCTTGCTAGGACATTTAAGTAAAATACAATTTGTGGAACAAATTTGGAATCATGTGGGATTTTTATATCAGAAATGTCAGGTGTTGGCATTCTTGTGAACTATGTGTAGGGCTGCTACAATATGGCCACTGAGTCATCAGGAGATTATTTTCCAAGCTGAGCTTCTGGAACAGATAGATCATGCCCCTGGCACCAAATGACATACCTCGTCCAGTACATTGAAGATGCGATTCCTGTATCGATCTTGGTGTTTTTCCCGAAAGTACTGATTGCAATCTTAATAGATGTCCTTTTTCTCCCGGTCAACCTCATTAGTCTGATCTGGCACAGTCATCTCAAACCTAATGGTTGGAACAAGTATAATTATAGATTTCATTGGATCTTTTTCGAAATGCGACAATGCCAGAAAAACGGTTCCTCCCTTGAAGATCGAGTGCATGTAGTGTTCAAATTTCTTCTTGCGCAGCATGTCGATGACTGAATGTTTAACTTTGTGGTGTCATCTGTTGATAAGCAGAGAATTAAAAGGGCAATTTCCAAGTAGGCCTACATGACTTGGTGTTTCAGTTTATTTTGCACATCTTTGTACATCGTCCGTTATTACCAGGGACTCCTCTGAGGTTGGCGTAATTTACATTTTGTTTTAAGATAGTCCATTCTGAAGAAGTTAACTTAATCTTGTCAGCCATGGAGCTATCTGGCACGTTAACTTAATTCATTGCCATTGCATAGAGGACTATTCTTGGAAAAACGAATCTCTCGAAGAATCCCTTGCAGTCACACTAATAATAAGCTTCCTGTGTGATGTATAATCTATTGTACTCAAGCATACTTGAATGTCTTCATGAGTGTTAACATTTTAATAAAGTGGGGATCATTACACTTCGACAATGTATGTGTTGCAAAGGAGCTTCCCATTTACAGTTAACAAGTCTAGGACCTCTCGAATGTAACATTGCACTACAGATGTTCCATCCGGAAATTTTGGGAGCGTATTTCGGGTAGGGGAGTTAACGATTGTAATTTCCGACTGGGTACCTTGTACTGTCTGTCTATCGTTTTCTGTACGTTGCGAAGCAGAAAAAATTGTGGTGTGTAATTAAACAGGGCTTTCAGGGTTTTCAGCTGCCGATTAACGTCTTGTGGGTGTCATTATCTAATAATCCCCTTGTATTTGTACACTACTGGGGTGGAAGTTATTTCTTTGAAGGTGGTTGGTGAGTTTTGTTCCCTGACATATTTATGTTTTCTACGCGAATCATGGCCATCACCTACAGGGTTATTAACATAGGCCTACAGCGGGTATAATTTACTTGTGTTACCTTCTAAAATATGTTCCCGCACTCGTTAAGTAATTAAGTCACCACCTCGTGGTGGCTGGCATTCTTGGCTGTCGTCCCGGAGATCCTGGTCGATTCCTGGCTCTACCAAGAAATGTGATTCTGATTTGAGGCCTGGAACAAAACTGAGAAGAGGTGGGTTCGATTCTCACCTTAGCCATCCTGGAAGAGATTTTCCGTGGGGTTTCACTTCTACTTCAGGCAAATGCCAGGATGGTTCCTAACTTAACGCCACGGCCTAATCCTTCCCAATCCTCACCTGAATTACAAATACAGGCACCAATAGAGCCATCACAAAAGCACAGGTTATCAGAATAAGTCACACACATACCCAAGATGTCCAAGCTTCTCAAATGAAACAACAACAGTAATTTAAGTAGCGTGTTTCAATTCTTCTTTCTGGATGCGTTGCTGTTGTACGGTTTTCACGACGTTAATGTGAATTTGGAGTTATGCTTTGCGCCTGGGGATGACGCATTGCGTGGTATTCTGTGTGGTCCATTATTGTATTGCTTGTTGCTTCCGGTCGGCTTGTGTCAATAGGATAAAATAGAGCCGTTTTGTTTCGAGTCCTGCTACAGGGTGAGAGATGTTGTGTATTATAAAATGTGTACGTACAATGTATGATGATTGTCTTGTTGTTTGTTAGAATTGGTAATTTTATATTCTCATATCGTTTCTTAATGGTCAGGTTTTGTTTAAGGGACAAAGGAACGTACAGAAAACGAGATACAAACAGAACAAGGTACCCAAACGAAAATTACAATCGATAACTCCCCTACTCGAAATACGCCCCCCAAAATAAATTGACATTTTAATTACGAGAGAAAGTTTATTATTTGAATGGGCAGAAAGTGCGTTTGAAAGCCAGTGAGTGCAATGAATGAGCACACGCTGCACGACGCGACGCCACGCCACGCCACGCCGCATCACCATTATCGCTTTACGACCCCGCTGACGCATACCGTACTTGGCACGTGGACTACTACCCCGTCACACATTATTCCATTAGTGCTAGCATATGTAACACTGATCACTTTTCTCCCACGTAGGCGTAAATTGTCGACACTGCACTGTATTTGATAGCCCTGCTAAACTGCTTGGTCGGCAGCTCTCATTTCATGGCCTCGATCTGGTTGAATCGTGGCGTAGTTGATTGGCTTATCGCCCATTGAGCCCGAAAATCTGCGGGATCGAATGTTGGCGCAATCGGATGGTACTCAAACGCGAGGCTCGTGTCAGCGTGGCCCACGTGTCAAATTCGAGCACTTCGGCGTCTCTTTAACTGCAGCAGTTAAAAGGGACGTTAATCGCCTAAGATGATGATTATTATTATTATTACATCCTAGTGGTAAATTTCCCGTAGTGTTTGTCGATTACGCGAAAGCCTTTGACTAGTTAAGCAGGTCGCTGATAATTGCGAAACTGGTAGCCATACTGGGCGAAAACAACAAGCTCACGACACTGATAAGCAACATTCTGACCACGAATTATATACAAATTGATGACCGTGTCAAAACTTCGAATTTGATAAAACAAACCAACGGTGTATTGCAAGGAGACCCACTCAGCCCCCTACTGTTCAACATTGCAACGTACGATGTGGTGACGGCAACTACGCTAGGAACGGAAAATGTTAAAATATACCTATACGCTGACGATATGGTCATTGGTTCGAGTTCCGTACATGAAGTGCAAAAAGCCATAACAAATCTCGACAGTTGGGCAAAGGATAACAAAATGAAAATTAACACAGAGAAAACAGTAAAAATGACGTTTCGGAAAGGTGGCAGAGAGGCCTCGGGAGTCAGGATATACCTAGGATTGAATCCCCTCAAGACAGTAAATACATTCACATACTTAGGATTGACAATGCAAACAACAGCTAGAGCCTACCTAGTCCACATCAAGTCTCGTGCAACGGCGGCAACTAAAGCCATATATGACATTAAATCACTCACGAAGCTCTCTTTGGGAACTGCTATGAGATTATTTGACGCGAAAATAGCGCCCATCGCCACATACGGGATAGAAATCATCACCCTAGCGGACTTGAGGACGCTCGAGGCAGTGAAATCGCGCTTCCTAAAAGCAACCCTGGGATTATCAAAATATGCAAAATTAGACTAGTGTACGAACTTGCCAACGAGAACTTCTTCATTGAGGACCTACGGACGAAGGGAGGACTACCATCTATGGACACCTGTAAAAGACTAATGCATGAGAGAGTGAAGAGAGATGAAATCTGGCTCGAATTCTACATAACAGAAGCCATGACGAATAGGGTATGGACTGACACCAATCAAGACCTACGACACTTCGTTAACTCGATGGTGGTACATGGGTACCACCATAAACTGTGCGTCACCGAGTACTTTCATGACATAGACGTATCATGTACTTGTAAATTATGTGGTAAACAATGTAGTCGGTACCACGTAATCATATTGTTACGTTCCGTGGGTAAAATTATACATTAATTTTATCTCTTCCTAAATCTGATATTTATTCACCACACTTTCTAATACAATCGCTACATTTTATGTCTTCACAGAGTTTCTCCAATCACACTCCACCACAGCCGACTCGACCCGTCTCTTCCTTTCATCTTCCACTGCCTTGACAATCTCATCTTTTGTGATTTAAGCAACAGTTTCCTCACCCCACCGCTTAAAGCGCTGCTTAATGCCTGTATAGACACGTAGCACTGCCCCTCCTTTAGCCTGTTCCGTCCCGGAACAATCCAAGGTCATTACAGAACCGTTGTCAACCGTCGGATTAGCTCCCTCATAAGGTGCTAGTCGGTTGAAATGGACCACCTTAGGCTTCCCGTGTGGAAGTCTTCGTATCCGGTAGATGACGTCGTTGATCCTCTTTATCACCTCGTACGGTCCATCCCAGGATCGCTGCAGCTTGGGTGAGAGACCGCGTGTTCGTTGTGGGTTGAACTGCCATACCAGATCCTTCAGGTTAAAGCCACCTCCTCGTGCCCGTGCATCATAGGCGTGCTTCATCCGGTCGCTAGCATTTCCGAGGTTCCTTCGGACGAGGTTGTGGATCTGGTTCATCTTCTCCTTCAGGCAGATGATGTAATCGTCTCCTGCCACAAGTTCTTCGCCGGGCCTACAGCCAAATGCCAAATCACAGGGTAATCGCAGTTCCCTCCCGAAAAGTACAGAAGTCGGTGTCTGCCTCGTTGTCTCGTGGACCGAAGATCGGTATGCCATCAGGAACACGGGGAGATGTTCGTCCCAATCGCGTTGGTTCTCTGCCACCAGCTTAGAGAGATGTTTTCCGATTGTCCGATTCATCCTATCGACCATTCCATCTGAATGTGGGTGTAGTGGCGTCGTTCTGGTCTTCCGAATTCCCATGATTTGACAGATTTGCTGGAACACTGCCGACTCATATTTCCTCCCTTGGTCCGAGTGTAATTCCAAAGGAGCACCAAACCGTGAGAACAAATCGTTCACTAGGATCTTGGCGACGGTGACTGATTCCTGGTTGGGGATTGCGTAAGCTTCCACCCATTTTGAAAAGTAGTCCATGGCCACCAAAATGTACCTGTTCCCGGCGTCTGTGTCGGGGAATGGTCCTGCCACGTCGATCGCAATCCGTTCGAATGGGCTTCCAACATTGTACTGGCGCATGGGTGCCTTCTTCCTTCCTCTCGGACCATTTCCAGCAGCACAGACCTCACATTTCCAGCACCAATTTTTGATGCCTTCCTTGCAACCTACCCAGTAGAATCTTTCTCTGACTTTCGCAAGGGTCCTGTTCACGCCAAGATGTCCTCCAGAACTCTCGTTGTGCAGATGATGCAGTACATCCGAAGTCTTCTTCTGAGGAACGACGATCTGTGTCCTGGTTGATGTCCCATTCGAGTCTTCAACGATGCGCTTCAGTACTCCATCTTCCAGACGTAACGAGTCCCATTGGGCCCAATAAGATTTAGCCTTGAGGCTACGCGGAGCGACTTCTTCCCACGTAGGCCGGCGTCCTCTCTTGAGCCACTGGATGATGTGGCCAAGATCTGCGTCCTCACTCTGAGTCTTCAGAAGTTCCGCGGGTTGCCATGAGTCGCTAACGACTGTCAGTCGCCTGACTAGACCAGCCTTCGAGTTTGCCATGCACAGTGGCTGCAGTCCGCAGGGCATGGTCTTCTGGAGAGTGCGTCCGCATTCTTGTGGCTGATCCCGGCTCGATGCTCAATGTGAAAGTCGTACTCCTGTAGGCGTTCAATCCATCGAGCAATCTGTCCCTCGGGGTTCTTGAACCACATAAGCCATTTCAGGGCTCCATGGTCCGTTCTCAGTAGAAAGCGTCGTCCATACAGGTACTTATAGAAGTGTTCCACAGACTTCACCACAGCCAGTAACTCCCGTCGAGTGACGCAGTAGTTTCTCTCGGGCTTGGAGAGTACCTTGCTAAAGTAGGCGATTACTTTCTCCCGCCCATACTGTATCTGTGACAGAACTCCACCAATGCCTTTGTTGCTAGCATCAGTATCTAGTATAAACATGCCAACGGCGCACGGATAACTAAGGATAGGTGCAGTAACCAGGAACGTCTTCAGCTGTTCGAAGGATGATTGGCAGTGTTCGTCCCAACAGTAGTCCCGTCCTTCCTCGGTGAGCGTCGTCAATTGCTTGGCTATGCTGGCGAATCCGGGTACGAAATGCCTGTAGTAGGAGCATAACCCCAAGAAGCTCCGTAGTTCATGTAAGTCCTTGGGGATTGGCCATTCTCTCACCGCGCTGACCTTCTCAGGATCTACGGCTACACCATTCCTAGATACGACGTGTCCCAGGTACTTGACGTCCTCCTGAAAGATCTGGCATTTCTTCGGGTTCAACTTGAAGTTAGCGCTCTGCAGTCGCTTGAAAACCTCCTCCAGGTTCGACAGGTGTTAGTCGAAGGTCTTCCCAATAACTATGACGTCGTCCAGGTAGATCAAGCAAGTCTTCCATGAAAGGCCTCGTAGCACCGTCTCCATCAACCTATCGAACGTAGCTGGTGCATTACATAATCCAAAGGGCATCACAGTGAAGTGCCTGAGCCCCGACCCAATGGAGAAAGCCGTCTTCTCTTTATCCTGGGGTTCCATTTCAACCTGCCAATATCCACTCTTCAGGTCCCAATGTAGAGAACACTTGGGACCCAGATAAGGTATCCATAGTGTTGTCAATCCAGGGCAGTGGATAGCTGTCCTTGACGGTCTTGCTGTTGAGCAGTCGGTAGTCCACACAGAACCTTGTTGAGCCGTCCTTTTTCTTTACGAGCACAACTGGTGAAGTCCAAGGGCTAGTAGAAGGCTCGATGACACCCTGTTGGCACATGTCGGAGATTTTCTTCCCTCTTGGGCAGTGGCAAACGTCGAGGGCGCTGTCGGATTGGCTGAGCATCTCCGATGTTAATCCGATGCTTCACGGCATTCGTCCTGCCGAGCTGGTTCTTTTCGATGGCAAAGACATCCAGATATTTCGTCAGAAGTGCCTCGATCCTGGTTCTTTGATCCTTGGTTAGCCTTGCTCGTTCAAGTTGTAGAGCTTCCGTCAGCTTCCCGACGCCTCCGATGTCTCTCCGGACGTCATTCGGAGTTATCCCATGCACAATCGTTGATACCAGGCTACACCAAGAGACCTGAGTGCCTTTCTTCAGCGTGAGTGGGTACTCATTCAGGTTCATCATTCGAACCGGCACCGATCCCGTGGCGTTGACAGCAGCTCTTCCCAGTAAAACCCCTCGATAAATCTCTTCTCCTCTAACAGCTTCGATGATCCCAGTAGCCTCCTGGTTATCGCTGTCTGGTCGAACCATGGTCACGTTGTCGCTTCTGGGAGGAAGAACTTGATCCGTGTTCAGGACCATTCACACCACTCCATCGCCTCGTCCATGAAGGATGATTTATTCATCAGCGAATCTGAGGCTTCTATGTTTTAAATCCAGGGTTAGTCCTAATTTAATCATCAGGTCCATACCAAGGATGACATCTTCAGTGATATCGGCCACTATCACTCAGTGGTTGAACTTCTTGCTGCTCAGTCCGATGTTGACGTTGATTTCGCCGTAAGTGTTCGCCGGCACACCCGTCGCTGTCTTCAGTACAACTCTCGTCGGCTGGAGGGCTCCTTTAATAGTGCCTTTCCTCACGATCGTGATAGTAGCCCCAGTATCAAAGAGCATGTCACGCTCCATACCATTGATGGTTCCATCCACGAATAAACTCTGTGTCTGACGCATTAGGGAGATAACCTGCACATGCCCTTTAGGGGCCGCAAGGCCATTCCTCGATGCTCGCCCCTCAGCACCGGCCCAATCTAGTTTTCCTGGTTCTTGGTTTCATTCTGGCAGCGGTTTCTCACATGACCTAACTCACCACAGTTCCAGCAGCGTATTTCTCTTCTCCGGCGCGGACCGAAGTTGCTCGGCAGAAGTTTCGAGACGATCCGTTCAACCTTCTCGTCCAGGGACTCTTCCTCGACGATGCATCGTAGCCGTGCGTTCGCCTTTGACGTCTCCGTGGCAGCCTCGAACTCCAATGCACGTGCCAACGCGTCCACTAGCGTCTGAGGATGAGCAAGACGGAGGTCTCGTTGCAGTTCCGGGTCTTTCACGCCCATGAGGAAGGTTCCCACAGACAGCCGCTCGACGAAATCATTCGGGGCAGAAGGGTATGCCACCCGAACAAGACGCGCGATATCCGCCTCGAATTCCTGCAGTGTCTCTCCGCTTTTCGGATGTCTGTTAATCAGCTGGCTATGATAGACTTGCTGTAGATGTTTGTCCCCATACCTCATATCCAATCTTGCCACCAGGGATGTATAATCCTTTTGCTCGTTGTCTGGAATGGTCTGTAGAATGTTCAGAGCGTCTCCTCGGAGAGCAGTTACCAGGCTAACGGCTTTATCTGCTTCTGTCCATCTGTTGGCAGTAGCTGCGGCCTCGAACTGCTTCAGGTACGTGGACCATAGGGCTTTCCCGTCATACGTTGGTGGCTTTATATGAACGCTCCTAACATTGGCTCCGGTTGTTGGTATAATTTCGTTGGTACCTGTTTCCATGATCTTCTGGAGTGAATCACATTTTTCTTCGATGGCGGTAATTCTTAACTGGACATCCTTTTCAACTTTCTCAAGTTCCTCTCTGAACGCCCTGGAATTTTCGTGAATTCTTTCTTTTAACTCGTTTTCCAACCACTGGTGCATCTCCACCATATTTCCTTCGAATAACCGTGAAGTTTCAGTTTGGTTTCTGGAAATTTCACTTATCTTTTCTTCTAGCAGTCTGGAGCTTTCAGCTTGGTTCTCCATCATCTCGGCAAGGTCCCTCATGCTTATGGCTCTTTCGAACAGGGGGGCCTCCGGATCCTTACGTTCAGCCTCCAAGACCGAGCGAAGTCGCATTTGCAAAGCGGCCTTGTTTCCAGTAGTGTCTAGATCGCGTTCTTCCAGCTCCTGTTTCATTTCTATAACCTTCATTTCACTTAATTTTACTCTCACAGTAGCCATAATCCCAAGAACGAAAACAGTTACAAGTTTCAAAAATAAAAGTCACACTCACGGCCAATTCCTATCCCGCTTTTGACGAGAATTGTTACGTACCGTGTGTAAAATTATACATTAATTTTATCTCTTCCTAAATCTGATATTTATTCACCACACGTTCTAACACAATCACTACATTTTATGTCTTCACAGAGTCTCTCCAATCATACTCCACCACAGCCGACTCGACCCGTCTCTTCCTTTCATCTTCCACTGCCTTGACAATCTCGTCTTTGGTGATTTAAACAACAGTTTCCTCACCCCACCGCTTAAAGCGCTGCTTAATGCCTGTATAGACACGTAGCAATATGTAAGAACCGGGGTCCTTTCATTGTGAAATTTTGTGAAGGTGGAAGGTGAAAACACTAATGTATATTCACATTTATTAACCCTATGCACAATTTGTGCTCTGTATTTTCAATAATAATAATAATAATAATAATAATAATAATAATAATAATAATAATAATAATAATAATAATAATAATAATAATAATAATAATAATAATAATTATTATTATTATTATTATTATTATTATTATTATTTTTATTGTTATTATTACATAGTTATGCCCGTCTAAGGAGCGTGATTGAACATATTTAGCTGATCTTGCTTTCTTGTCTTCCCAAAATCTCTTCATCTTCTCGCTATGTCTGCACTGCTCTGTCCAGGCTCTTTTGGATGCAATGTTTGGGTGGTCTGAAAATTGATGATTTTCAACTAGTTCTCTGAATTTAGATTCTTTTTCTTTCTTCGATTCGGCCAACTAGGGACCACGTCAGTTCAACTGCCTCTTCTTCCAAGCTCTAACTACCGCCCAGTGTTCCCGCATTCGTCTCCGGTGTTGTTCTTTTCTCTCTTGGGACCACAACTTCCCTGTCTTCAGCTTCGGCTTTTCCTGGAAACATTTGTGCGTACGTAGTTATTCCTGAAGTGGAACACGCTCCTGGATTTCTTTAGGGGACATTTCCATTTCACGTAGATCTTCCTCAACTTCCGTGAACCATTGCCCTTTGGTTTTCTTATCTTGAAAGTACGTCAATATCCGTTTTGACATCCTGCCTAGGCTCACTTGTGTCACGTGGCTATAAAAGGCAATCCTTCTTTTTCGAATCGTGTCACTGATCTTCTCCACGTGCTTGTATAATTCGTGGTTGTGACGCCTTCTGTACTCGCTGTTTTCTTTGATGGGACCCAGGATTTTCCTCAAAATCTTCCTTTCTTTAGCCTCTAGCTTTTCCATTAGATCTTTCTAGCTCATTATTAGAGTTTCTGCCGCATACAGAGCCTCTGGCCGAATAACAGTGCAGTAATGTCTAATTTTGGCGATTAAGGATATCGATCTCTTATTGTAGATGTCTAGTTAGGTGGTATGTCATTTCCATTTTATTAATGCGTGACGCGAAGGCTTCTTTCTCTGATATGTTAGGCTCTATCCATTCACCGAGGTATTTAAACTTTTCTGCCTTCTGAACTTTTCCTGTCCGACCTCCAGTTTCCTGTCATGAATTGTGTCTTCTCAAAGGAGATTTGAAGCCCAGCCTTTAGTGCTTGAGTTTTCAGTTGGTTAGGTTGTTCTTCTGCCGTATCAATGGAATCTGAAAAGATCACTAGATCTGCAAAAGGCTAGACTGTCGATTGTAAGATTCATATACTTGTATCCTAGCCTTACCCCATTTTCTACCCTTGAATTTTTCATTTATTTCCGCCATTCTCGGATGACCTTTTCTAAAACACAGTTGAAGACAAGAGGTGATAGTCCGTCTCCTTGCCTCACTCCTGTCCTGATTTCAAAGGCATCAGACATCTCTTCTCTGAACTTCACTTTGGAGGTGGTGTTGGTCAGGGTTCGCTGGATAATTGATTGTGTCTTGTTATCTAAGCCAAACACTTCAAGGATTTGTAATAGGGTGGTTCGATCAATTGAGTCGTACGCTTTCCTAAAATCAACAAAGGTCATCACGAATTCCCTGTTCCTGAGTTTCAGATATGAAAGGATGGACTTCAGATTCATAATCTGCTCAGCACACGATCGTCCCTTTCTGATACCCCCTTGGTATTCCCCCAGTTGTGGATCGATTTCACACCTACTGTGGTACACTGAAGCTGTTCCTCAATGGTCAGGTGACAATACTTACACACCTACTGTGGTACACTGAAGCTGTTCCTCAATGGTCAGGTGACAGTACTTACACTCCTACTGTGGTACACTGAAACTGTTCCTCAATGGTCAGGTGACAGTACTTACACACCTACTGTGGTACACTTAAGATGTTCCTCAATTGTCAGGTGACAATACTTACTCTCCTATTGTGGTACACTGAAGCTGTTCCTCAATGGTCAGGTGACAGTACTTACACTCCTATTGTGGTACACTGAAGCTGTTCCTCAATGGTCAGGTGACAGTAAATGTTTCCACAGTTCAGCAATTATCAAATCCTCACCCGGTGCCTGGTTGTCCTTCAGCTCTTGGATGATCTTCATGATTTCAGCCTTCGTAGGTGGGGACGAATTGGGATGGATGTTTGGATTTATTTCATAAACGAAAGGGGTCTCTGGAGCCTCACAGTGGAGGAGGTTTTCAAAATAACTTGCTAGAATCTGACAATTATCTTTATCACTGTGAGCTAATTTCCTGCAGGAATCTTTAAACTGTAGACTTGGGGGGATGTATTTGTTCAGACTGTGCTTGAAGGTTTTATAGAAGTTACGTGTGTTATTTTTCTGCAAGTCTTTCTCAATCTGTACCAACTGTTCCTTATTAAACATACGTTTCACGCCACGGATGGTTTTTAATGCAGATTTTCTCGCTTTTAGGAAGTTGACCCTGTTCTCTTCATTTTTGTGGCAATTCCATTTCTGCCACGCAACTTGTCTTAGCTGAACTGCAGTATTCATGACATTCATGACCCCACCAAGGATGCTTTCTTGATTTTGTCAGTGGGACAGTCTTGTTAGCTGTTCTGACTATAGCCTCTTGTAATTGTTCCCAATTCTCTGGATTTAAAGTTTTCAACTTGTGGGGGAATTCTTGGTTGCTCCTTAGCTTGTCTCTGTCAAACGTATCAGTTTTTCTTGGAGTAATCTTCTTCTTATTTCTTGGAATTAGTCTAACTTTGATCTGCAAAAGGTAGTGATACGAGTCTAAGTTGGCACTTTTCAGAACTACGTTCTAGATCTCTCGTTGCACTTTTCGAGCAACAGTGACATGATCGATTTGGAATTCACCAAGGCTGGAGTTTGGAGAAATCCAGGTCTTCTGTTTTCCGGATAGGTGTTTGAACGCCGTTGACTTTAGGACCAGATTGAATGCTCTGCATAACTCCACATGCCTCTTTTCATTAAGATTAGTTCTCCTGTGAGCTGGGTAGTTTCCAATAATCTTCTGATATTTTCGTTCTTTGCCAAGCTGGGCATTGAAATCCCCTAGCAGAATGATGGTATGTTTGTCAGGTACCTTTGAGAGGATATATTCTAGCTCCTCCCAGAATGCGTCTGTTCCTTCCGGGTCCTTCTTATTCGTCTGATTGATTAGCGCATGTACTTTCACCATTGTGTAAACTCTATTTGTACACCGAAAAGAAAGAGTAGAGACTCGACTGTTAGGGGATGTGAAGTCCACAATCGAACCCAAAATCTTCCTGTTGACAATAAATCCAGTGCCTAAGTGTGGGATGGTTTTTACTACAGGTTTACCGGTCTTGCCTTGTGACTCGAAGCAATGTTCATCCGTGAATCTTGTTTCCTGAATTGTAGCGATCAACATCTGATATCGGGTCAAGACATCAGTAACCTGTTTGAGTTTGCCGGTCTTAAGAAGTGAGTTTGCGTTGAAAGTAGCAAAACAATCCGGCGTTTGTGTTCAGACTATAGCCTCTCCTTCACGCATGTCGGCGCAGGCTCCCCAGAATCCGAAGGCCTGCATGCTTCACTCAAGGTGAAGGTGGATTGGTTACCATCTGGGGTAGTATCTTCTGCTGAATTTTTCTCTATGCTTTCAACAGTTGAAAAGCTGTAGATTGGGGTCAGTGATATTTCGCACTGACCAAAATACTACCAAGATTGTGAGTTTTGGAGGGCCTCATGATGTCTTCCGGCTAAGAGCAGACATTTCCTCCTACTCTAAAAAGGCATGGTTTTCCAGGCGATACATTGTTATCCCCATCTGTGGGGGCGATAGAACTTATTTAGCTGATGATGTATTTTTCTTCTCCCAAAATCTCGTCATCTGGGCACTGAAAACCTTCCTCCGCTCTTCAGTCAATGACTTATTGGTCCTGCTATTCATTTCCTCAGCAAAATGATGGTTGTTGACTACTGTTTTGAACTACAGTTGAGTCGATATTTCCTCAGAGATACCACTTTTTTATTTAAAGGTCTTTTTGTATTTCACTAAGCCAATACTATATTCTTCTTGGCCATCATTGAAAGAGCAAGGTTGAGAATCATTTTGGTGAGCCTGTCATTGTCCATTCTCAGAATGTGGACGTAGAACTAAAATCACATTTCCCTGAAGGTATCAGTGATCTTTTCAGCATATTAATAAAGCTCCCCAAGACTTCCGTTTCATCCAGATTCCTTCTGAGCACACTGGACCAAGGATTTTCCTCAATAGTTTCCTTTCTTGCTTCTCTACGTCTTTAATAAGACTGCAATGAACAAGGTTTCCGAGGCGTACAGTTCAGGGTTGATTACTGTGGTATAATGTCTTAAATATGCGTTCCTTAATATTGCTTCTTTGTTATATCGGTTCCAGGTGATTCTATGAGCCTTCTGTAATTGTGAATTTCTCTCCTTGTTCGCCTCACGATTCAATCCTGATGGTTGAATTTGGCCTACTTCTCCTAAGTACTGTACCGTACTTGAATTTATTTACTATTATTATGATTATTATATTCGTTTTGCCCATTCAATAGCGCGTTGGAACCTGTCAGTTGGCTTGACTTAGCTTTCACCTTCCTGTTCTTCCAGAATCTCTTCATCAATTCGTTGATTTTCTTCTTGCAGTTTTCTTCTTGGATTTCTCCAACACATGTGTGTCTGTTTACTAATGTTCTATAGGTAGAGAGAGCCCTGCGCGGATAAACAAAACTTTATCCGTATCCGCGCCGCATCCTCACGACTATTATCCGCATCCGCCCCACATCAGCGCGACTGCTATCCGCATCCACACGTTTGTTATCCGAATCTACTGGCATTACAGTACAATAATATTTTTATTAGATAAAGCATAAAGTATTAAAGCAACACATTTAGACATTTGAGGAGAAAGTCGTTCCCCTAGGTTATGCATGTCATGTGCTATGTTTAGAATGAATGTTATACAACCAGAATTGCAACCCTTTTCAGTTCGGAGTGTTAATTATGCTTCATGACATAATTTGAATGAGATCATCTTACATTTGTCATGAAAAAACATAACGGAAAAATGTATGTCATAATAAACATCCGGGTCCTAGTAATGTTATTAAACAAGTTCAGATTTTATTCTAAAACCACTCCGCAAATTTACTCCAAACATTATCCGCAGCTTATCCGCTATCCGCACAGCCATGCTCATTATATCCGCACGACGAAATAAATTGCGGATATCCGCATAGGCATAGGCATCGCTATTTCTTATGATCTCTTCATTAATATCTGTCTTCCTTTATTTACTGTAACCAGCTAATGTTGGATATACTCGTTTGGTGCCTGGATATAGAATGTCAAACGTCTTGCGTATGGCAACTGTTAGATTGTAGAGGCCTCCTCTTCATCTCGCGTTGGACCGTACAATATATTTGCCCTTCTTGTTATCCAAATTCTACTATTTTAGAGTGACCTCATGTGCATATAAGACTTCCAGCAAAACTACTGTTTTGTAATGACGCAATTTAGCAGTTATAATGATTCCATGTTAGTCATGGGCGCCCGCAGGATTTTTTCCAGAGGGGGGCCAAGTTATAATTTTCATTTCATTAACCCCTACCCCCATTTTCGTTTCATTTCTTACTTGCTTCGTGAAATTCCTTATTTGACTGCTCTGGAACCGTTGGCTACTTTATGGTGAGATTGGGAGGAAAGTTTTGTTTTTAGTTCACAGTTTTTGTCCATGAAAATTCGCGTTTCTTCTTTTGTGATTCATTGCTATAATGTTCAGTTCTTAAAAACAGATAAAGACTAGTGGTATCATCATGTATCGACAATAATATAAAAATCAAGCAGTTCAATGTAAATCCAGTTCGCCTATTTTCTAATAATGGTAACTGGAGGACATATTTTCAGATATGTCCAAATTACTGAATTAAATTAAACTGTGGAAATATCCCTACATATGAATCTGCCTAATAATTCAAATAGCACTGTTTCCAAATACTGTACTGGCCGTTACAGTGGATCCATCACGTTTTTCCTCTTCTTTACAAGCTATCACGAATACTTCGCATTGCTCTTCTTAGCATAATGAATTTTGTGCGAAGTGATGAATTCGTATTGTACGTTACTCGTACTTGTGACGCCCATGGTCTTAGCAAATTTTCGTTTTAGAAATAAAATATTTCATTTGATTATTGCTGGTCATTAAGTAAAATACTGTATATAAAACTCACTAAATCAAGTACTCCTTGCTTAGTCGTTTTGAAAACGACAAACATCGCAGGATCATTTAACTATTATACATTCTTATACTGTACATGTCGTATAAATGTTCCTTGAGTTCAGAGCCTGCCAATGTCTGTTCTGTAACTTTCTTCTTTCAGAAGCACATCATTATCAATACCCCTCTAACTTTGGCTTTATCACCTAATTGATCTATATTGAATTGTAACTTTCGGTTGGTCAATATGACTATAAGCCCAATTAAATTAGGATTAAATTAGCTTCTCCGCTCATATAAATAGGCTACATGTTGCGCATCGAAAATTGCCTTGCAAGAAGATTCCATTGGAATCATATAGCCTACAACATTACGAAGTCTATCACTAGACTATTGAATTCACCATTTTGTCTAAACTGATCTAGTCTACATTCGATTGAGAGTGCGAATCTCAGTCGCTTTGATAACGGCATAAAACACCGCAGAACAATCAACTATTAGCCTATAAATTGCTTCGATCGTAGAAGATTTAACACTACAGGTTAAGAATCAACAACCATGGTAGTTAGTAGCAATAATTGCTCTCTCCTCAAGAAATGGACCACAGTACTATGGCACACCTTGAATACAAATATACGGCATTTCGCGGTAGCCTACGAATAACGATCGCAGTAAGGCAGAACGGCGCAAAATTAGACAAGTGTACAACACAGTCAGGCCCGTTTTTTGGGCTCCTGAAACTCCTGAAAAAAAAAAAAAATCTTTACTACCCCCGACTTAAGTTATGTAGATTTATTGAAGTTTCCTTAACATATGGGACTGTTTCTTCACTGAGCGTGTATTTAACTATGAGTGGCAAACACTATAAATATGGGTTTACTAAAATTACAAATAGAAAAAAACTTAATACAAATAATTAACATTTAAATTTTAAAAGATATACACAACCAATGATAAAAACACCAATTATTTAGATAACTAGGGGCTTCCTTCTTGTCTTGTCATTTGCAAACAAGATTAGGATTTCATTAGTCCAATTTCACTTTCAAGTCAGATTCTAAAGCAAGAACACCAAGATGACCAACACAATCCCGTTTTGTGTGTCCTTAAATAATAAACATTGCAAATGTGCACAATGAATAATTCTCTTGTGTGTGTGTGGAGGAGGGGGGTTTAACTTTAATAACTTGGCGTTTAATGCCCAAGCAGTTTTGTACAGTATTCCAGATTTTTTTCCGCCCTTAAACCTGCCGCCCTAGGCAGCTGCCCTGTTTGTTCCCCCGTAACTACGGGCCTGAATACAGTAAATGACCCAATAGTGTAAGCACGATCTTAAGGGACCAGTGTTTTACTAGTCAGCAAAGAATACCTCGTCTTAGAGGTTGAAATCCGCTATTGGTGTTGCAATGTATAAAAATATCTCCAAAACGTGCCTTCATATCGTCACTGCCAAAGTGAGGTGGCGAAAGTAGCAGTCAGCCTACCCACATTTGACAGTGTTGGGTAAACATACGCTATTAAAACTAGGCATAACCATATTGAAAAATGGAGCTTTGGTTCCATTGGTGGTCTAGTGCATGACATCATTAGAACCATATATTTTTAGCCTATTTTTATTTTATGAAAAAAAAAAGGCTTATGAGATCACCTTTTGTCCGTGTGTGTGTGTGCCCCCCCCAATAACTTCTAAACGGCTGGAGCGATTACAATGAAACTCGGTAAGATCATAACACTATTCTGGCCGACCCACCGTGCCCTTCAAATTTTCACCAGCATTCAGTATCTCCGAAACAATTACCGATATCGCCCTGAAATTGTGTATGGTGATAAAGGGCACTACTGGAAGTTCACCTATGAGACTTTCAAAAACCTGGTGACTACAAAACCAACATGGTGGCCAAGCGAATTTGAGACTTTTAAATAGACTTTTCTCGCGATTTAACTATCCAAATGTAATGAAACTTGGTAGAGCAAATGTTTATACACACTGTAATGCACTGGAGTCTAATTTAGTTCAATTGCTTACATAACGTCAAATTGGCGGCTGTGCGAAATATTTCACTGACATTCTATATTTCCGAAACTATTACAGATATCACCCTGAAATTTTGAACGGTGATAAAGGCTACTGATACAAGTTTATCTATGTAACTTTCATAAACCTGTAAAGTACAAAACGAACATGGCGGCCAAGCGAAGTTGAAACATTTTAATAGACTTTTCTCGTGATTTAACTCTCTGAGCGCAGTGAAATGTGGTACAGTAAATGATTTTACATATTGTAATGCACTGGCATCTAATTTAGTTCAATTGTTTACATAACCTCAAGATGGCGGCTGTGCGAAATTTTAAAATTAAGTTTTTATTTCTTGTGTCGTAATCATGCGATCGAAGTGAAAGTTTGAATAATGAACCTAGGCAATAATTGTCCTTGAATGGTACATAACTCTATGGCCTATACATATAACAATCCAAAATGGCGAGCATCCGAAATATTTAGACGGTTCCCAATATCTATGAATCTTTTACAGCATTCAAACTGCAATTTTTTAATGTTCATAGAGGCTATGCGCATATGTTCACCTACAGGACTTGCAGTAACCTGGTGAGCACAAATCCAACATGGCGGCAACGCGAAGTATAAATATTTAAATGGACGTTTCTCGCGAATTAACTATCCGAGTACAGTGAAACGTTGCACGCTAAATGCTTATACAAATGTTAATCCACTGGTATCTAATTTATTTCAATTGTTTGCATAATCACAAGATGGCAGCTGTGCGAAATTTTAAAATCTCGTTTTTACTTCTTGTGTTCTAATCATGCGATTGAAGTTTGAATACCACACGTACACAATAATCTTAATGTAATAGTACAAAAATAAAGAATAAGGAAAGATAAGAGAACGTTCATGGCATTTGTAGACTTAGAAAAGGCTTTTGATAACGTTGATTGGCCTAAATTGTTTGACATTTTGAAATCTATTGGAATAAAGTACAGGGATAGGAGGGTAATCTACAATCTATACAGAAACCAGACAGCAGTCATTCGAGCTGAAGGCCATGAGAGAGAAGCTGGTATTCATAAAGGTGTTAGGCAAGGCTGCAACTTATCACCCATACTTTTCAATCTTTACATTGAACAAGCAATGAAGGAAATTAGAGAACAATTTAAAGTGGGAGTGAAGATTCAAGGAGAAATAATTTCAACTCTGAGATTTGCTGATGATATCGTCATCTTGGCCGACAAGCCTGAGGATTTGAATGAGTTTTTGGTATGGGGCTCCGTCTTACGGAAAGAATTCATGATGAAAATTAATAAATGTAAAACAAAAATACTGGAATGCAGCCGAAATAAATCAGAAACTTCTATGGAAATCAAATTGACAGGTGAAAAGCTGAAGGAAGTAGGAGACTTCTGTTACTTAGGAAGCAGAATAACCAGTGATGGGCGAAGCAAAAAGGATATAAAAAGTAGGTTGGCTCAGGCAAAGAAAGCATTTCTACAAAAAAGGAATCTGTTGACATCGAATATAGATTTAGGTATTAGGAAGTCATTTTTGAAAGCCTTTGTCTGGAGCGTGGCGCTCTATGGAAGTGAAACTTGGACTATTGGTGCAGCAGAAAAGAGGGGAATTGAAGCATTTGAAATGTGGTGTTACAGGAGAATGATGAAGATCCGATGGGTAGATAGGGTTACAAACAAAGAGGTATTAAGACGAGTGGGAGAGGAGAGATGTTTCTGGCGACTGCTAATGAAGAGAAGAGATAGGTTAGTAGGGCACATACTACGACACCCAGGAATAGCAAGCTTAGTTATGGAAGGAAGGGTCGAGGACAAGAACTGTAGGGGTAGACCAAGGTTAGAATATGTTAAACAGATTGCCTCGGATGTAGGGTGTGGTAGCTATGTAGAGATGAAACGATTAGCTCAGGACAGGGAGGAATGGAGAGCTGCATCAAACCAGTCAAAAGACTGAAGACTCAAACAACAACAAAAATAAAAATCCAACCTGGCGACCATCTGAAATATTTAGACGGTTCTCATTATCTACGAATCTATCACAACCTTCAAACTGAAATTTTGTATGTTGATAGAGGCAATTAACATGAGTAGGATATATGAGAATAGGCTGTATAGTTCTTCACGGAACTACTTGTTTTGACTATAAATACATATTACCCAGCAACATTAAAGAAGTTTTCTATTGTAACATTGTCAGTTGATTATCAGAAATTTCAATTTATGAAATAAACTGTTGATAATGACCAATCTAATATCAACATTCTCGGAATTCCAGGGGGGGGGGGGGAGGCACGGCCCCACCTTGCCCCTCCCTGCGGGCGCCCATGATGTTAGTCTGTAAGCCTTCTGGAATTAGCTGGCTCTTTCTATGTTGGCCCAACTGTCCAATTCTGAGGATAGTACAATTTCTCGAGGAAAACACGTACGAGATTGTTCCATAGTCCATTACTAATTGAGATTTCTTACTTTTTGACGAAAGTTTTCCTTGTATATTTTCTCGTATGATATCTAGAGTCTTGTCTTTGACGCTATCCTGTGTAAGCTCCACTTTTTGGTTAAAATTAGGACAACAAAGTAATATTCATATTTATACGCTTATCAATCGACTCCTCAATGAACATACATATTTATCACAATCTCTCTTGTAATTTTCGTTTTCTTTCTTCCGTTCATGATCGTCACGCCCAATCTGCAATTCCTCTACATCATTCATTTGCTTTCAGTAATTCCCTCTTCACACGGAGCAAATGAAAATAAACTGTTGTAGCCTGTGTTATAAATGCATCTCGCATGTATTAACCAATAATTCACAGAATCATTTTGCTGGAACACAACACTTTTATTCATTACCAGCACTGGCACAATACAATGGTCTCATCACAAAGAAGAAGCAATATACATAACGTTTCCTACACGTTCATTTATTATACCTTTCTCCCAGGAATCAGTTTTATTACCAATTCTCATACGTACCAGGTCTCCTATCTGGAATGAGCGTGCTTTGTCCATCAAAAGCTTAGGTCTACTTTTAGGTTGGACATCAAAGAACTTAACCAAACTTAATCTAGTCCTCAGACCTCTACCAAACATAAGCATAGCTGGGCTTTGACCTGTGGAAGCATGTTCAGCATTACGATAAGCAAGCAACCAAGTATACAGTTTATCTATGGTGGTTGTTTCATCAAATTTGCTGGCTTTTAATGCATGCTTAAAACTTTGGACATCCCTTTCTGCCTGCCCATTAGAGTTTGGATGGTAAGGAGCAATTGTCAAATGCCTAATACCATTTTTGGCACAAAAAGATTTAAAATCATCACTGATTAATTGGGGTCCATTATCAGACACAATAACTCTAGGCAACCCAAATTGAGCGAACAAAGGAATCAAAGCATCAACCAAAGCTGATGTTGTAGTAGATGACATTTTGATAACTTCTGGCCATTTACTATAGGCATCGACTACAATCAAGTACATGGCTTTGGAATATTCTGCAAAGTCGATATGGAGTCTTTCCCAAGCCTCCCTGGGCCATTCCCATGGGTGGTAGGGAGCTTTACCTGGTGAGTTACCAACCCTGGAACATCCATTACAATCATCAGTAATTAAGCCTATTTCTTTATCTAAGCCAGGCCACCATACAAAGCTACGGGCAAGAGCCTTCATTTTAGTACGGTAATCCCTAAATGACCCGAGTGGAGTTCTTTCATAATCTGGGGTCTCAAACTAGCTGGAATGACAACTCTAGGGTTTACAAGCTAGTGCTAGATGACTCAGAAGAAGAAGAAGAAGAAGAGCAGTTGACTGATGCAAACCGTGAGGAAGATGAGGTGTCATTAAAAAACATTATGGTCAGAATATTATGTGTTCAACAAAGTGCATATAAAGAAAGTGCCAGAGTTTCAAGTGATCCTAAAGTATGTGCAGGAAGTAGCAAAGAGGGGAATATCAGTGTTTCAAGTGATCCTAAAGTATGTGTAGGAAGTAGCAAAGAGGACAGTATCAGTGATCCTAAATTAGGCCTATGAGTAGGAAGTGGTAACGTGTCTGAGTGTTCCACTGCCATAAAGCAGTTTCCATTGTACAAAATAGGTGTTATTGAAAGTGCTGGCAATGATGCCTGGTTTGTTAAGATAATGGTGGATGGAAAAAAGGTTCCTTTTGAGGTAGATACAGGTGCACATGCTACTTGAATGACATATGAAGAATGGTGTAAACATTTCCCTAAAGACAAACTGCGTAAAGTGAAAACAAATATTATTCATTACCAGCATTGGCACAATACAACGGGCTCAACACAAAGAAGAAGCAACATACATAACGTTTCCTTCACGTTCATTTATTATAGCCTGGATACCAGAAAAATGGGCGACCAGGCAACGCCGCTTGTGTATTTCAATGACATCACTCAGACGGTGCTACCGGAGTCCGACCCGAGTATCCACGACCCAACATGCTGATCTCCTCGCTACTCCATTCTCTTATTTGACGCTAGTCAAACGCAATGGGAGAACAAGTTTTTAACCTGAAATTCGTGAGCGAAGTTGAAAAGCGTCCTGTGCTGTACAATATTACAAAATGAAGGAGTATTGAGGACGAAATTTGAAGTCCGTTCTTTTGCAGCGACGAATAATCAATAGTTGATGTTTCTTTAAAGATATGAATGAATCCAGAATCTCCTTCTGTAGCGATTATGAAAATAATGGTTGGTGATTATGTCTTCGTCACTACTAGAATCAGATGTTTTCACGTCTATCACGTGACCGCTGCTCGAAACTGCATAAACCGTGTGTAGAGAAGGGGCAACTGGTATCCAGTCTACTACAGTTTCTTTTGAGTTGCTCCGTGTGAAGAGGGCCAACTCTTTCCTCGTGCAGGCTCTGGTTGGTTGGTTCCTAAGTTTAGGGGCTGCGACAACGCGGTCATGTAGCCCCGTGTACTTTGGGTGTGTGTAGAATCTGTCTGATAACCGGTGTTAATTGTGATGACTGTATTAGTGTGTGTTATCTGTTTTTAATTCAAGTAAGGACTGCAGACTTTTGAATTTTTCAAATAGCTCCTACTTTTGCCGCCAAACGCCACCGTCAACGAACCCTAGTTCAGAACTTAGCTACCAGACGCCACCGCAGTCGGCTCTTGGCAACGAACATAGGAACCTAAGAGTGTTGTTTACATTCTCAACCTATACAATTAAGCTTGGTTGGTTGGTTGGTTCCTTAGTTTAGGGGCTGCGACAACGCGGTCATGTAGCCCTGTGTACTTTGGGTGTGTGTAGAATCTGTCTAATAGCCGGTGTTAATTGTGATGACTGTATTATGTGTTATCTGTTTTTTAATTCAAGTAAGGACTGCAACTTTGAATTTTTCAAATAGTTCCTACTTTTGCCGCCAAACGCCACCGTCAACGACTACTAGGCCTAGTTCAGAACTAGACTACTAGACGCCACCGCAGTCGGCTCTTGGCAACGAACGTAGAAACCTAAGAGCGTTATTTACATTCCTAACCTATACAATTTAGCTTCACACAGGTGTAATTAGTGGAAGGTTCTTTAACATGCCATAAATCTATGACATGGGACCGACGGTTTTACTTCCCCTCCGAAGGAAGGCATACTGAGGGATTTTTAACGCTCTTAAAAATCCGACGGCTTCGGCCGGGTTTGAACCCGCTAACTTGGGCATAGAAACTCAGCATGCTACCGACTACGCCACTGAAGCCACTACAATTAAGCTTCACACAGGTGTAATTTGAGGAAGGTTCTTTAACATGCCATAAATCTATGACATGGGACCGCCGGCTTTACTTCCCCTCCGAAGGAAGGCATACTGAGGGATTTTTAACGCTCTTAAAAAAACGTTAGGCCTAGTGACTGCTAACTTGGGTCTAATTAAGGAAGGGTTAGTTAGGGAAGGGATTTTGGAAGGAAGTCAGGTGTGGACCTGTTGAAAGGAACCGTCCCGGCATTTGCCAGGTGGTGAAACTGGGAAAACCATTTTCAAGACGGTCAGGGTGGAATTCGAACGCACGCGAGTCACGAGGTAGCGCGTTAGCGCTCTCGGTCTTTGCGGCCGGTATAATAATAATAATAATATAGCATATCTAGTTTCCATTGTGTACTTGGTGATAATCGCTAGGTCACCGGCAAAAGATGCTTTATCATTCATGTCATCCTCATCATGATGCTCAGGTCGCCTACGAGTGTCAATTTGAGAAGCCTGAACCAGGCCTCTCTGGAGGTCACACGCTATATTATTATTATTATTATTATTATTATTATTATTATTATTATTATTATTATTATTATTATTATTAAAGGTTGAGATACAGACCTAGTAACCCAGCTAATGCACAAGACCGTGGGAGAAGGCTATCTCAGGATTCGGTAGTCGAGTGGGCTTGGTTCCCATCGTCGGTCGTCCTTAAAATGGGTTTCCGTGGGATTTTCACGGTTCCTTCTAACAATCCTTTGTCGCCCCCTACCAACTTCTAGCCTAGATTCATTTCATCTGCCAATAACTCTGATAGCCGGCCCCGTGGTGTGGGGGTAGCTCGCCTGCCTCTCACACGGAGGCCCCGAGTTCGATCCCCGGCTCCGTCAGGGATTTTATTTTAAAACTGACGTGAGGGTTGGAACGGGGTGCACTCAGCCTCGTGAGGACAATTTAGTAGCTGCCTGACAGTGAGACAGCGCCCCGATCACGAATACCAAGATTAACGGCCGAGGAGACCCGACGCGCTGATCACGCGTCACCCCAATATCTGCAGGCCAAATGGCTGGGCAGCGGTCGCTTAGTCGGCCTTAGCCCGTCATGGGCTGGATAGTGCCAGGGGTTGACTTTTTTTTTAATAACTCTGATGATCTTGCCGTCACATACAGAAACTCACCCTGCCCATCCGTCCGCGACCCCCGATACGATATAGAAATTCAAATGGAGATAATAGTACCAACAAGGGATAACATCAATGTCACCAGCAAGATGTTGTGCAGGAGATACCAACATGGTCCGCAGTTACTGTTACTAATCAAACATATTAGCTTGCCACGGTGGGTGAGTGGATAGCGTGTCGGTCTACTAACCCCAAAATTGCAGGTTCGCTTCTGGCCGTGGTAAGTGATTTTTGAAAGGCGGAAAAAATACGATACGCATGTCATACGATGTTGGCATGTCAAAGAACCCATTTGAATTCAGTAGGTCGGGTTCATAATGGCAAAATTAATCTCGGGAGTTTCCGTCAACACAAAGTTCCTCATTTCTCTACTAGAAAGCTCTATAGTGTTCAAGGAGCTTAGATATCTAACATCTAACCTCCTTGACTTTCATAGTCAAGGAACAACGAAATTCGACATGCAAGCTACCCTCCGGGTGTCAAATAACAAAGCTCGCACCTGGCACCCGAGGCCATACGATATTATTGTTATTATCAAACATATTGAAATGTTAGAAGCCATTTATCCGTGTTGCCTGTATAATGATTCACCAACATAATTGCTCTTCAGTCGGTCAACACAAGAGAGCTCAAATAGATTGGGAAGAAAATGAGGATCATTTTATCACCCTATTCTATTATCAGAAAGAAATGTTACATGAAGTATTTATGAATTAGCAACAATTGTACCGGAAATTCAAGTTACGTTTCCTTCAGATAAGATAATAGGGTGATAAAATAATCGTCACTTTTCGCCCAATCTACTGTATGTGGACACTCTTGTGTTCACCGACTGAAGAGCAACTCTGTTGAATGATAATCAAAAATAGCAACTAAGTTACAATAGCTTACCAAAATAGTAATTAAGTACCAATAGCTTACCAAAATTAGCAATTAAGTTACAATTAATAACAATAATAAAATATAATAACCCCTGGCACTACAGCCCATGAAGGGCCTAGGCCTACCAAGGGATCGCTGCCCAGCCAATTGGCCTGCAGGTATTGGGGTGACGCGTGGTCAGCGCATCGTGTCCCTTCGGCCGTTATTGCGTACCAAAAATAGTAGTTAAGTTACAGTCGCTTACCATAAATAGTGATTAAGTTACAATTACTTACCATAAATAGTAATTAAGTTACTTGTGCTTACCATAAATAGTTATTAAGTTACAATTGCCTACCTACCAAACATAGTAATTAAGTTACATTGCTTACCATAAATAGTGATTAAGTTACAATTCCACAACAAAAATACCGTAGTAATTAATTTACAATAACTTAGAACATAGTGATTGAGTTACAGTTGTTTACCAAAAATAGTGATTAAGTTACAACTGCATACCGAAAATAGTGATTAATTTGCAGTTGCTTACCATAAATAGTAATTAAGTTACAATTAGCCTACCTACCAAACATAGTAATTAAGTTACATTGCTTACCCAAAATAGTAATTAAGTTACAATTGTTTACCAAGAATAGTGTTTAAGTTACGATTGCTTACCAAAAAAAGTAATTAAGTTACAATTACCTACCAAACATAGTAATTAAGTTACATTGCTTATCCAAAATAGTAATTAAGTTACAATTGTTTACCAAGAATAGTGTTTAAGTTACGATTGCTTACCAAAAAAAGGAATTAAGTTACAATTAATAACAATAATAAAATATAATAACTCCTGGCACTACAGCCCATGAAGGGCCTAGGCCTACCTAGCGTCCGCTGCCCAGCCAATTGGCCTGCAGGTGTTGGGGTGACGCGTTGTCAGCGCATCAGGTCCCTTCCGCCATTAATATTAAGTTACAATTGCGTACCAAAAAAAAAGTAATTGTCAGTTGCTTACAAAAATAGTGATTAAGTTACAGTTGCTTACCAACAATAGTGATTAAGTTACAAATGCTTACCATAAATAGTGATTAAGTTACAGTTGCTTACCAAAAATAGTGATTAAGTTACAATTGCTTACCAGTTATCAAAAATAGTAATTAAGTTTCAGTTGTTTACCAAAAATAGTGATTAAGCTTCAGTTGCTTACCAAAAATAGTAATTAAGTTACAGTTGTTTACCAAAAATAGAGATTAAGTTACAATTACTTACCAAAATAGTAATTAAGTTATAATTGCTTACCAAAATAATGATTATGTTATAGTTGATTGCCAAATATAGTGATTACGTTACAATTGCTTACCAAAATTAGTGATTAAGTTACAGTTACTTAGTATAAACTGGTTAAAGGTTCCGCCTGATCAATACTTTTATTAATTATGATCACTGTGTGGTCATTAGTGGGACATGTTTCGGGGCCTAATTAATAGTTTGGCCCTTTCATCAGCCGATATGACAGATAACGATACAAGATTATTTTTTGCGTAGCACTTAAAATTACCTTAAAATTGAATCTTGTATAGTGCACCATAAAGAGAGATTGAAACATTTTACGCCTAATATTTATTTATTTATTTATTTATTTATTTTATTTAGCGTACGCTGCTTCATTTGGCAATCGTTTGAAATACTCGCCTCACTGCGTTTATAGGCCTAGTTCATAAGACTTTTGACATAACTCATATTAGGCCAAGGAGAATCCTACCTAGGAATATGGAATATGGTGGATACGAAAAAATTATGATGAATTGTTCATTGCAATTCCAACCATTTCCCCTAGAATCTGAGTTCACATGAAAAAGAAAAGAACTAAAAGTCTTTCTTGGGTGCTCAGGGTCACCGAAGCACTGAATACTAGAACACACGACACTCGTGACCTCTGAGCCCTATCAAAGTTAAATCATAATCATATATTGCATGTGAACTTGTTACCATTGTCTAAATACGCACATATACACCCTATATAAATCATGTGAGTGTGAGGTTATGTTATAGTCTGTTCACTCGCATTACTATATTTAAAATTTTTACAACATAATCAAACTGGAAAGTGTTCGAATGTTAATGGTAACCAAATTATTCCCATCATTCTTTAAAACCATCTAAGAAAATCGTAATCATAAATGTCACTTGTTATTATCATCATAATAATTTATTCATTATTATCATCATTTATTTTTATTTAGACTTCACCACCAATTAATTTATTATTAATTTTATTCAGCAATATCATATCAGATTAAATTATTATTAATTTATTTAATTTAAATTTCAGATCAGGCTAACTCATTATTATTAATTTAATTTAAATTTATTCCTAAGATAATCCTTTATAATTATTCAGGACGGATTATCCAAGATGAATCATATATATATCTCCAGATCATATCAATAAATTTCAGAAAACAGCATGAGTTGTTTCAGGATCTTCAGAACCCTCAACAAAACATCTTTCGGAAAAGTCATCGGATTTTGACGTCTATCAGAGTGCACGAGTATGTGTGTAAACGAAATCCCCCAACGGATTTAAATTACCTAGTACTCAAGAACAAATTAACTGCCATCATAAATGCCAAACATCCACAAACATCAACTCATTAAATCATCAGGCCACTCAATCAAATTCAAATACATCATCATCACAATGATTCCACAAAAAAACACTCAGCACTCGGATGGATTTACAAATATCATAAACTGGGTTCGCTCGAACCTATCAGTCACATTAACTAACAAGTGGCAAAACTCACACATCAAACTGGCAAATCCTCATGAATTCGAGCACTCAAATAATCGTCTTAATCTATGAACTGGTTCCGATGATAAAATGCCCATGACCTCCAAGCCTAATGGTCAAAAACTGTGTTATATATATATCTATCTCAGGGAAACAACATGTCAAACGCTGACATAAATCTGAACATGCATTGAGTATGCATTAACTTCATGAATATTATTGATCTGGATAAAATCCCCCAAGAAAAATAATTGCCTGTCTGTTAAAATACTACCGAAGAACAGGACAAAGTGCCATGCTCCACATAGCATATCCACTGTCTGAAATTCACATCTGATTCAAAATGCCTCATTAGAAGAAATAAATAATAATTTGAAATTATTTAAATTGTTTCAAATAAACGAAGTTCAAAGGACTGCTGAAATTATTAAATCACCATGCTCGAAATAAATCAAATAGGATAATGACAAAGCGTGGACTAAAAACTGACACCTGCTTATCAGCTACGAATGAAAAACGACATTCGACAAGAAAAAAATTATCTGATCCAAAAACTCATTGTAAAAGACTAGCCATGGTTCTAAGCTGATACTGCATAAAATCAACTATATGCCTTCATATCCACGAAGAAGAAAAGAATCTGTTTCACTCACATATGAACAAATATGATAATGCATGCCCCATTACACGTGTGTGCCCATGTCTACTTCACATCAAGGAAAAATACTCATGTACTCTCACGATACCTGGTGGGTGAAACAGCTGCTTGATATCCAAATTTCAAAGATCGGCGAGTACCCTAGCATTCGCGAAGACTTCACGAAAGATCGACGCATACCCTAATATTCATGGGGATCGTCGACGCCGGATGTCTCCCTTCGAATGGGCACGCCTCTCTCTCGTGATTCAACTAAGGACCGTCGCTTCGCTCAGCCATAATGTCTCCTTTCCGTTTAATACCCCCATCTTAATGTTGTAGGTGTCCATGATGCAACAAATCTCCATGATGTTCCGCAAAAGTATTATATTGTTCATGACGAAAGGATGCCCCATTATATTGTTCAATGTTCTCCACTGTTCCAGAAACACGATAAAAACAGCGTATTAATGCGCTGAAGGGTTTTCTGTTCAAGTGCCGTATAAAAAAAATGTGAAAATGGGCGAATTATTTTCTAACATCCTGTGGTAGTATAAGCGTTCACTTCGTACGCTCATGGAATAATGTTCAAGTCTGCAGATAATGTCGGTGTCCACTTGACTGATCTATAATTCATGGAAAATATGTTAAGTTCCGACGCCTCGTGGTCGCTTATGGTTACTCGGACAGTTGAAAAATTCTTAAGTTCCGTCGCCTCGTGGTCACTTATGGTTACTCGGACAGTTGAAAAATTCTTAAGTTCCGACGCCTCGTGGTCACTTATGGTTACTCGGACTGTTCAAAAGTTCTTAAGTTCCGACACCTCGTGGTCACTTATGGTTACTCGGACAGTTGAAAAATTCTTAAGTTCCGACGCCTCGTGGTCACTTATAAAAGTTCAGATAAATGGATGAAGAACAAAGTCTCGGAATGTAATGTGAAAGTGTCGTTACGTTATGAGCTTGAATGGCATGTTCCAATGAACGTTGTATTTCAGTGCCAATGCATTTTAAAGTCGCCTTTAGTATACCCGTGGACTGAACTAGGTTTATCAGACAATACATGTTGGCCGCCTATGCTGCGCAATTCAACAAGTCTATCCCCATGCTGTCACGACGTCGTTTCAAACTCCTCAAGTTTCACGCCGCTTACACCAAGTTCTATAGCACACGAATACTGTGAAATTGTAAAATTGTTAACTAGCATGTTCGAAGTCTCGTACGATTTCACTCACGCGCACAGCCAAGGTACAAAACACTAGTCCACTCCACATGTTCAAGTAGCTCTTCCTGTTTCTGCCAGCTGGTCAAGGCTCGGTACTCACCCCCTTTCTCGAAGCTCACTTGACCGTACAGCCCTGTGGTGGATTACGTCACGTCCTGACTGACGTGATACCCCGAGACTTAAGCATCAAATACGTAATCCTCCATGTATTGCTTATGATGGAATCCAAAACTTGTAAGCAATATAAAATAGAGTTCTCTCTCTCTTCAGATATTCATGGAGTCACGGAAATAAGGAAATAAAGCGAATAAATGGCTTCCTTGCTTATCATGATCTTATGATGCGCTCTCCCTCGTGAGATGTCCAAAGAGACCAAAATTTCCATTGCTGTCGCATTCTCTCTAAAAACACGTAATAAATACGTCAGCGTATCCGATAGTCCCCGGCTCATATCGGGTACATCTCTCCCCTCCCCAGGATTTTTTCTGATCCCACGAAGTAAAGATCATAAAAAAAAACAATCATAGAACAGCATTTCACATTTCATGTACACGATATTCCAAATGGTCATTCTCTAGGTTCTCATATCCAATCCTTTAAGCAGAATAGTATTTCTTTCTCCCTCTGACTGCTTGATCCTGCCCCGTTAGATCCTTGGTTAACTAACTCTTCAGGCGGGGCGCTAGGTTGGTGTTCCTTCCTCCTTTCTTGACCATCGTTCTGGTTCTCCCTATACCTAGCATCGCGATCATTTTGGTTACGGTTGTCCCGTTGGTAATTCTGGCCTGATTGCTAATCCTGTGTGTTCTCGTTATATCTACCTCCATAACGATTGTTGTATCTATTCCTGTTATAGTATCGGTATCCTCTGTAGTTATTCTGATATCGATTCCCTTGCTGTTGATACCTATTATAAGGTCTCTCATAAGGCCCTTGGCACCTATCATTTCCTCGATAATACTGGACATTTCCTCCGTTGCCTTCGTTTCCCCTTTGTTCCCTCGACGAATTCCTTTCAGTTTGAACCGCGTTGTCCACTACAACTGCGTTTATTTCTCTACTATCTTTGTTATCTGATCTGGCGTTTCTAGGTGTCATCTATGCACTAGTATGATCTAAACGTCTCAGGATATCGCCGTAGTGTTCAAGAGTGTTGGCACCGGACGCTATTAATGAACGTTGCACCTCAACTGGCATTTGTCGTGCTATCGCTTGTAATAAATCCTCTTCTAACAGTGGTGGAGTAAGAAACTGTTTCTGGCTAATTGTGACGTAAAGTAATTAGCATAGTGTATACGATGTGATGTCGAATACTTTTTTGAGTACATCTCTGCCCTGATGTTCATTTGATCCTCCGCACTCCAAAATCTCCTCAAGAATGCAACTGAAAATTGCTCTAGGGTTATGAAATTCGTCCTGAACGCGCAAAACCAGGTCAATGTCGGACCGTCCAAGGCACGCTCAACCACCCTGAGTTCTCTGTACTTCGTCACCTTGTGTTCCGATATGTAATCACGGATGTCCCGCAAAAATTCCACAGGTGTAAATCCTGAGTTCCCCGAGAATTTTCGTGGCTTGTCATCATAACTCCTAATGATAGTGACTGGACCTGGGTAACGATCATTCGATCTAGTTTCTATATGAGTCGAACTAGCAAACCCTGTAGTGGTAGGTATCTGAGTAACAGTAGTGCTCCCTGGAGTTAATTCATGACTACTCGAATGTATAATATTCGGTGTAGGATCTCGTGAAACCTCCCTCGAAGTTATTTCTTGACAACTCAAATTTGCTATCTGAGATTCTATTCTGGCCATCCTATCATTGTGTTTCTGTTCCAAATTGTCGATTGAGACTATGGTGTTCCGCCTAGTGCTTTCTTCAATATCCCCTTTTAATTTTCCTAACTACTCTTCGTCTGATGTCCGTATAGAATTAACCTGCTGCTTTATTTCTTCTACATTCGCTTTGATTTGAGTAGACTCTTTCTTGACCTCTTCCTTGCTTTCAGTGAATCGAGTTTCTAAATTTGCCATGCCAGCAAGAAGATTAACTTCCATTCCCTCATATTTCTTCTCTGTTTCCACATTAGTCTCCTGATACCTGTCTTTTACAATGGCCCCTAATCTGTCTTTAAATAATTCTAGATGTTGATTTACTTTCTCATCAATACCTGAATCTGCAGTGTAAATTTTTACTCGCAAACGGGTTTCTAAATCTTTCAGATCAGTATTAATTTCTTATAACACATCAGCCTTAATTGTGTCTTTAACCTTCTCTAAACCTTTAATTTCTGATTCTAATCTATTGATGTTATCATTTAGATTTCTCCCTAACTCATCGATTCTTAAATCGAAATGTTTTTCCGAACTACTAGCATTCGTTTCTATCTTAGATATGTCTGCCTTCAAACCATCAATATCAGATTTCAAATTAGATATGTCAGACTTAATATCCTTCTGGATATCAATCACATCTTTTCTTAAGTTTAAATTGTTCTCTTCGCAAGTATTTTCAAGAGCAAGGATTTTTTTTCCGTAAAATGTTCATATTGTCCTCACCCTTACACTCTACTGACTTAATATCTGATCGCAAAGCCTTTAACATGTCATCATTCTTAGTTTTTAAACTATCCTCTAATTCATTCAAAATATTTTTACTTTCCTCACTGTTAGCTTGCATCCCATCTTCTAAAGTTTTACTATTAGCTTGCATCCTATCTTCTAAAGTTTTACTATTAGCTTCACACTTAGCCTGAATTCTATTTTCTGAAGCTGAAATATTTTCCTTAACTTCAGTCTCCATTTTCTGAATATTAGCCTCAACAGCTGACATGCTGCCCTGCAATGTCTTAAACATCTTCCTCATCTCCTCCATCGACATATTCAAATCTATAAATGGGTTAAATACAGAGACATTAATGGAAGAGCATCGTGACCTCCCAAGTAGATCTTGAGTAATCACACAAGTATAAGCATACAAAAAACATGAGTATTGATGTGAGTAGAATATGGCTATGCCAGAATATTTTTGAACACACACGTATAATTGACCTGCCAAGTCCATTAAATTTCAGACAAATAAATCTAACTGAAACTGAGATTAATCTCAACATGTCCTCACTGATGCATCTTTCTCATCAGACATCGAGTGTCTTCACCAAACAAAAACTAACAACTCTATCGAGCCCCACGAATGGGAAAAGCCAACTGCGGTATGCTATGTACCCGTTCCGTTATGGTATGCGACGACCCAGCTGACATAGCAACGCACACCAAACGTTATGGCACACACACACACAAATTGAAAAAATATGATGAATGAAATAAGGCTTGTGTTGGAATCCAGGAGAAAAAAAACTAACAAAAAACAATCAGCTATGGGTAGCACGAGACGAAGTGTCTCCGGGTCGATTACGGGTGAAAGCAACATCAATTATGAATGCAAAGGGCGCCATCGGCCTCGAATCCCATAAACCACAACCTTCCAAAACAAGCCTTAAGTTATAAGGAAGGGACATGAGGAAAGATAGCATTGTGACAACACTTAAAACAATATTAAGCAATATGTTGCATATCACGTAGTGTTCCCGAGGGCATTAGGCTGACTGGTGTCGAACCTGGCACACAGGGAAAATAAAGTGTAGTCAGGGACTGCAGAAGAGAAATGAACTCAGGATCTTTAAGGGAGTTTAGCTGAGACAAACCCCTAGAGACATGGCACATAAGATTACTGAGGTAATGTGAAAGTAATTCTGATGTTATAATGGGAAATAACACAGAATTAATGTAGAAATATTGTCTGATACTATTGGAAGGCACACTATTTCCTCAACTGTGAACAAGAACTTGGAGTCTTTGACAGTTGACATATCGCTCAGGAAAAGAGGCGAGCAGACAGGCGACCCTTCACTCATCCGGGACTTATTTCAAGCGTCTCAGGAGGCGGGGGAGAGGAGATCTGGAACTGAAAATCCCCAACACACAATGGAAGTGAACCAGTGGTGGGAGCGGAAAAAGGAAATCATTGATTACTCCTAATCAAAACCATCCACAGACACGAGAATGACACCTCTGTGAATGAAATTCCAGAAGGCTAATTATCAAGTCATCAAGCATCCAAATCGGAGCTGTATTAAGGAGGAGTATGGATGCACTCGTCGTGAAGAGGTCAGCAGAAGACCAACGGCGAATCACCACCAAGATAGCGTTATGACGCTATGCAGAAATTAATTATTTATAATTAATTGGGTGATCGAATCACGAGCACGCCAGCAGTTTTGGAATCTGCGCGTCAAGACGGACAAGAAGAACGCTTTTCCAGGCCGGAAAGAGCCTTGTAAAGGATGACGACGCTCCAGAAAATTAAGGGAACTAGGTTTTGTCCCAAAATTCCTTATAAGCCCGCAAGAGGAGTGGAGCGAGGTCAGTTGTACCATATCGTAGGGCAGAGTGCACGTCGCTCTGGTCCCTGAAAGGACGCCGGGCACAAAGGACTTCAACTTTTTACAAGTAGTCAGTGAATGTATCATTCACATGTACAACATAATGTCAATTGAAATGATTCAAATGAAGTCACTTGAATACATTTTATTAATGCAAGTGCAATGTACAAGTTAGGTCAGTGGAATCAACTCGCGTACAAAGACAATGTATTATTATGCAAGTGTAATGCAACGTGAATTAATTGCAATCAAGTATCATTAATTCAGTGAAACAGTATGGGAGGCGTCATATTTAAGGACAATGTATTTCATACTAGTGCAACGTGTGAAAATACAGGACGATGTGGGGAGCACATCGCTCATGAAAATATAGTACGCGTAGTCTGAAGACAATAGATATTACATGTGTACAGGTGTAATGTACGAGTGCAGTGTAAAGTACGTCAGAAAGCTGAAGTTACGTTGTTGGGAAGCGCGCAGGAACAGATGTATTTGCTAGAAGTAGTACAGCAAAGTAAAAATGTCACATTTTATAGTGCTAATTCAATGTTAGAGCACAATTCATGTCATTACCGACAATATGCGAGTGTAGCATTTGATTAGACATTGGGAATAATGAGAGAGCTGAGATATGTATATTTCCAGTGCATCTAGGAACAGTAACGAGAGTATAACTTTGGGGATTGTGAGGGATTTTGCCGCAAACCAGTTCAATGGATATCATCACGCAGATAGTGCGAGACTTTCATAGCAGGAATCAGACATCGGTCGAGAGGGAAACTCAACGGAACCTGTATTTCTGGAATTCTGTAGTGGGAATCGCCGAGTGAGGCAGTGTAAATAAATATCAAATGTTTTAAGTGTTATATGTGTTTACAGTGTAGTGTAAAATATAATTTGTGCAATGTCAAAGCGAAGCAGTGTATGGTGAAAATATTAGTGAAGTAGCCACGCAACATGTGCATTAAGAAAGTGGATATGGCTTGTTGATTTGCCACGACGGTGGGCAAAATGGAATGTAAATGGGCGAGGCCGCCTGGAAGGAACAAAACTTGAGTACTATACATGAAACCATAAAAATGTATAAGTTATATAGCACACCATATGGCAAAATATGCAAAGTAAATAATATGCCAGTGAAAGTTTATGCATATGAAGAAATGACTTTCATTCTTCATGTTGGTGTTGAACTAATGTTCATGTTAAAGACGTTCGATTTACGTAAAGTTTTAGGCAACTTCATTGCAGATAATAATGGCAATGTGATTAGAGGGTCGAAGCATTTATGAACTCGGATGTTCATTATAATTGATGGTAAATATCGTTACGTTGTGACGGGTCAAATGAAGGTGTGTCAGTAATAAAAATATATGAATAAATAAATGTCAGGGGATTTTGTTGTATTCATGTTAATAGAACTGCAGAGCTAAGCAGTGTTGTTGAGAATCAAGGGACCGCTCAATGTAAGTCAACGTCTCAATGTCACAGGAAACCAAAGAATCACAATATACGGGAAAATATGAAGTAATAACGATGGAAATGGAAATGTTTAACAGAGATTTTAATTGCTGCTTAATGATAAGCAAAGTAGGAATAATTGATATAATTTTTCTTAATTGATACAGGACGGATCAGTAACATTGGTAGTCGGGATGTCAGGTCTGTTAAATCGTCGTAATTCTCGTATAGCCGTGGGGCATACGAATGATATGGGATCGATTGGGTGTATCTAGGTAAAGCCTAACCCAGATCTGCTAATTAGAGCAGCAAGGCAATCGGATCGCTAACGTGAGGGGGGAGAACAATGGAAACCCAGCCCGCGCAGGATACCCATCCTTAGCCAGCTGAATGCATTAATTGATTCACCTCTGGGAGAGTGAATATGACACGTTGGGATAACGTAAGACCCTACTGTAGTTCAATTAGCCACCGATATTATCCACAGGGCACCATGTTATATGAATCTTTCCTTGGCTTGAATGTAAATGCGCCATTGAAGGCTAGCCATTAAACCTAATGATAGAGTTTTAATGGTTATTAAACAATTCCATCTTCCCAATGAATTCTGTAAGAAACAGATCACCCGTCTAGAATCGCCAAGTGTAGGCTTGGAGAAGTTTGTTTATATTTGTGAAAGTGTAAGTGAAGGTCGCTCGGATTGGGAGAGCGAGGGAACATGTGTGACAAAGAGCGAGCAGCGGCCATGTTTTACCACAGAAACCCCGTGACGAGGGCTATTATAAACGAGACAGAGGGTCGATGCAGACCTCGGTCACTCGTTATACTGTACTGGTAATTAGGACATGTAAATTTTGGAACCCTGAAATGTTATAAAATGAATATTATAATAATGCATGTTAATTGTATGTGTATTAAGACATATAACTATCAAAGGATCATCCATATATCTTTATATTTGATCAAGTTAGAAACTGGTAAACTTTATAAGTTTTCACCGACAGAAACACCTAGTTTGAAGAGGGATACACCTTACATTTTGAGTTATTTTAAACGGACGGGTAGCGTTATTTGACAGCTCGACACAATGATAACTAATTAACTATTTGAAATGACCCAATCACGGCATATGGTAGCATGGTAGACTCAAGTAATGTTTAGGGTGAGAGAAAGAGTTAAGACATAAATACACACAGTTGTATTGAGAAAGTGTATGCATTTTTAATGTAAGACAAGTTGTAATATAAATGTAAAATTATAGAACCGCATGATTTATGCAGGGATCGAGTAGTGTTGATTGTATTTGTTTGGATTAGTGCAGAAGCACAAATTTAATGGTGATTACAATGATGATCACAGTGTAATTCTAAAATCAACAAATATTGGGATTTTAGTGATGTGATAAAGTGTGAATAATATTTTTTGTTAAGGGAAGGATGTTCGTATTTTGAAGTGAGACAACACAGCATCGTTGTGGAAAATCATATGGACTTGTCTGAGGACTAATCAGTGGATTATGATACCAGCCACAGAGGGCCGAGATGAAGGTAGTTTAAGGGATTATCTTTTGTTGTGTCATCTCAACGCTCCATTTTATTGCTTTGCTATTTTGATAAATGTAAATGTAATGCTGTTTGCTGTGTTAAAAAGCCATGATTTAAACTCAAATTAAATTAACTAGAATAGATTGTTGTGTATAATTGTAGAGTTGATACCTCATAGTCTCAAATCCTAAATATGTAACCGCTCAGTGGGAGGATGGTACACTCCCAAGGACTCGAGTTGGCCGGAGGCGGAAGCATGTTTTCCATGGAAAGTCATCACATGGGTACAGTAGTTAGAAAGCAAACTGGAGGGGGAGTATCATTGTATGTTTCAAACAAATGTAGCAGTACTCTTGTAAAGGAAGTAAATTCCACACATAGCATACTGCATATTACTGTGAGAAAGGGCCATCAAGAATTCAATATAATCACTGCTTATAACCCTCATAAAAGCAACATTCCACACTTTCTAACTGTATTCGAAGTAATTATTAGTTCTTACTCAACGAATCCTCTTATAATACTAGGTGATATGAATATCGATCTATTATTTGGGGACAGATATACTAGTAGTTATGTTAACCTAGTCAAATCATACGGTCTAGTCTTATGTAATACAAAATATCCAACTCGTGTAACACAAACTAGCTCTACTCTAATTGATCATGTATTGGTGAACTACTCTGACAAAATATGTAATACGGCATCTATAATATTGATAATGATTTGAGCGATCACCATTTCCTAATCTTTGAAATGAAAAACAAAAAGATTAACAGGAACTCAATATGTGATGATAGGCCAATAGAAACGGATAAAATAAACTACAAAAAACTTTATAATATTTAGTAACTCAAGAATTTGTATGCAATGAAACTAACATCAATGACCACTACAATAAATTCTGTGATTTTATTAATAAAGGAATAGAAGCCTGTACTATGATATATACGAATAAGGAGCCAAGTGCCCCACCAATAAAACCCTGGATCACACAAAATATTTTAGCACTAATACACAGGACTGATAAGATATATGCAAAAACCAAAGTTAAAAAACCATCTGCAGAAATTTTAGAAGAATATAATATTACTAGCAGGTACCCGCGGCTTCACTCGCGTCATAGTCGTGTCATATTGTTCATCAATGAAATGCAGGTTTAACCCCGTTAACACCCCTTGGGTAGATTATTGGCTGAGGAATAACCTAACCACCAAGGGAAGATGATTAAGAAAAGGAGGTAGGTTTCGTACTGGAGAAAAAGGATAGAAAAATAGGAGGAGAGTCCCACAAAAGTTATGAATGTAACTTTAAATGCACTTAGAGGCTGTTGCCACTGCAAATTCGTTCTCTGATACCTAAAGTGGGTAAGGACTTGGTCCAAGCTGACGGGAAATGCAGATAGGACTTGGGCGGTTTGCAAGAGAGTGGCTTTAGTATATTCCCTCTCAAGCATGCATCTGCTTACTATGGGGAAGGGTGATGGTCTGGCAAGACTGAGAGTAACAGATTTATTGTATGTCTGTTCAAAGAAATTCGTTTTTGCAAAGTAATTCGAAGAATGCCAATAATTTGAATCAGGTTTGGTATTTCCAGTTTTCGAAGTTATAGAGTTCCTGAAAAAGCGACCAAGTGCTTCCAAGAAGGATAGTGATAAAAAATTATACCTTGGGGAGTAATTTTGGTAAGTGAACCAATGGTTGCATTTGGAAATGGCTAAGCCTTTACTCAGCAAGGAGCTGGCTAAAGGTTTAGACAAAGAGAAACACTTATCTTTTGGAAAACCAACCATAAGTTTTCGGAGAGAATCTCCACAAGCAGGTAGCTGGCGTAGCGAGCTATACTTGCCTTACTGGCCAGTTAGAATTAGCTATTAAAGCTAAGAGAAACTTTAACGAGATTACCACTAAGAGTTCTTGCTCAAATGCAACGAGTGGTGAAAGCCCTATCAATAGATTTAATGGCATTGAGTAGGGAGAGCCAAGGAGGACAGGATCTTGCCTAACCGTTGTATTAGAGAAATGATAAATCCAAAAACAAATATTTAATTTATTTAACAAGGCAAAAGAGTCTAATAAATTTGACAAGTATATAGTTTCAATTTTTAGTAACAATTTGGGGTCGCAGACCTCCTAACATTTAAAGTTTGCTCCAGGCAATTAACAATTCTTTAGGTTTCAAACCTTATATATGTACTAAAATCTTTGTAAGATTTAAAAAAAGACAAATGAAGTGATTAAAGTTTAAACATTAAATTGAGTACAAGGAGTGTACTTTAAGAAATTTCCAGGTAACTATTTTAGAAAAAGTTACAACTTCGAAAATAACAAAAAAGAAAGCGGGTAGAATGAAGGAGAAGTTCCTATAACTTCTTATATTTATACAGAATTACTGTTGGTTATTATACAAACAAGGGCAGGTCACTTACTGTGAAACCTGATGAGAAGTCAAAAGGAAGGTTCTCGACCTCCTATGTTTAAGTAGGAATCATGAGCCAAATGGGGCATTTTCGATTTCGTGAGACCTAGAAATAACTCACTCATGAGTTGAAAGAATTGTTTTCCCTGATTATAGGGTAGAAACAATGTAAGCTTGAACCGTGTATAAAACACGTAGTTATGCAGAAATTAATTAATGATAAACAAGCAAAATGGAAGGGCACTTCGTTAGAGTGACACCTCATAGAAAATGATCTAGAGTTACAATTTTATTAACATGGTTTGTTAGTAGAAGGTTTAGGAACGATCAATTGGGATTTAGGATCAATGTTCATGGCCTTATTTAATGTAAACGGACGATCGCGACGCGGTAGAAAAGTTGAACAAGCACTAGTTATCACTATAGTCTTTTGAATAGATGAAAAATTCACTGTAGTAACACGAACGTTTATGGCAAAGAACGTTATTGCAATGATGAAAAGGGACTGGTTGCACTAGATAGGCGAAAGTCTATTACTTGAGAAAGTTGTGGATTACAATTAAATGCGCCATAGAACATTCCAACGGTGGGAGAAAATTCGCTATTGAGCTTTAATTCAGAAGTGAGATTCTTCAATTTTAAATAGTAATCTCACAAGTGAGTGAAAAATACATGACGGCAGGACTTGTAGATAAAGTACAGGATATGGAAGGTTCCAGAACGATCTTAATAGAAGAATGGGGCCAAAGTTAATCCAGCGGAGGAACTAGCTTGGTAATTTATAGACAGCGGGTATTAGATAATATCCCACGTGGTGAGAAGATTTCTCATTTAAATAGCTTAAGAAAAGCTACTTTCTCTTAAGGTTGGCTTAGACAGACAAAAGCTCAACATGGCAAATCCCGCGAAGAATGATTTTTGCCCCAAATAAGTAATCTCACGCTGTCTATAAAATGATCAATAAAAGCATGTAGATAATAAAACTGATGAAGATGAGGTTAAAACCTTAAGTCTGTACTTATCTTGGTTGCATGTCGAAGGTGAAGTTCCCTTTGACGAATACTTAATGTGCCAACATGGCGTAGAACGTAGAGAGTGCCTCTTGGTTTGAGGAGACTGGCTCTAGTTGAGCCTTGACTGACCGAGTCAACTGCCGACTTACAAGTAAGACCCACTCAGCGAAGCGCGGAGGGTCCAAGGAAGGCAATAGAGTGGGGGTAGGAGACAAAAGGAAAACATATAAGCATGACCAATATTGTAAACTTAAATTCTCTTGAGGAAATGGTCTTCAAAGAGTTGATAGCAGGCGATACTAGCACAGCCTGGTGGGTGAAAGAGTAGACGAAGTTCTCTTGATCACAGAGATAATAGCTGGCGATGGCAACGAGATCTGGTGGCCAGATGGAAAAGGAAGTCCTCTTGCACCAGGAAGAATTGAGGAGCTTCAGAGATTCGCTGCTAGATGACGCTAGGTGGGTCATGGAAGATATATATCTAGAACATACTCACAATGACATAAGAGACATGACCACCAAAGAGAAACTAGATCACTGTTGGTGTTTGAGAAAAAGGATGAAATGAACAAGCAAAGAGCATTAAAAAGAATACTCTATCTTACCGTGTATTCCAAGAATACACCATACTGGGAGGGACAAACACCAACAGAGAACAAAATAAACAGTTAAACATTTAAAGGTAATGGAGAAATTAGAGACAGTGGTCTTGTGATATGACCATTAGTGGTCAAGATTTTGGCCACCCTGACTCTCCCATCCCTTCCAGGATAACACTCGGTCACTCTACCAGAAGTCCAAACCAGGGGGGGGAGAGACATCCCTAACCAAGACCAAGTCCCCCACTTTAATGTCGGGACTGGAAAGAAACCACTTCTGTATCCGTTGCAAGGAAGTTAAATATTCCAAGTTCCACCTCTTCCAAAAAGAATTACGGAGGGCTTCAAGTTTACGCCAAACGATAGGTAGATTAGAATCCCTGTAAGAATTGGGAAGAGGAGGAGGGGCAGAAAGAGAAGTGCCGATAAGGAAGTGACCAGGTGTGAGTGGAAGCAAGTCATCGGGGTCATTGGAAAGCGGAGTTAAAGGGCGAGAGTTAACAACTCCTTCAATCAGAACAGACAGTGAGTTGAATTCTTCGTAAGTCAGAATTCGATTACCTAAGACTTTTCTTAAATGACGTTTAGTGAGCTTTACGCAAGATTCCCACCTACCACCATGATGCGGAGCGTAAGGAGGTATAAAGCGCCATTTGAAACCTTTTGAATAAGAAAAATTAGAAATTTGTTCCATGGCTGGAGAGGAAGTGAGAGCTTTCTTCCACAGGGAAGCTGCGCCCTGAAAGGTGGAAGCGTTATCAGAGAACATCTCAGAAGGAACACCACGCCTAGCAGTGAAACGAGAGACAGCTGATAAAAAATAAGAAGTAGAAGCATTCGTTACTAGTTCCAAGTGGATTGCGCCGGTAACCATGCAAACAAAGAGAGAAACATAAAGCTTACCAAACAATTTGCGTTTAGCTTCAGGAGAGTTTCGTTGATATTGGAACGGACCCATATAGTCCACGCCAGTTAAAGCAAATGGGCGTATAGGAGAAGAACGAAAAGAGGGCAGATCGCTCATTAATTGAGTATTGATTTTAGGTTTCGCTTTGAAGCAAGGAATGCACTTGGGAATTACAGAAGAAATTTCATGAATTCCATTTATAATCCAGTACTTTTCCCTTAAGAGGCAAAGCAGAGTGCGTGTGCCAACATGCAGATTACGATAATGAAAGTCACGTATAATTAAAGAAGTTACGTGATGTTTAGAAGGCAAAATAACGGGATGCTTTTTGTCCTCAGAGAGCAAAGATTGCGAGAGCCTACCACCTACCCTGAGTAACCCATGGTCATCAAGGAACGGGGCTAAAGCACGAAGACGACTGGATTTGGGAAGATCACTTTTAGAAGAAAGTAAAGACAATTCAGAAGAAAAGGCTTCTTGCTGTGTCAGTTGTAAAACCTTAATGGTAACGAGATTCAATTCATGATTGGTAAGGTGTGGTTTGGGGAGAAGAGGTTGGTCAACCACAAAATATTTCCATCTAAGGAGATAGGCGACAATTCATATTAATTTATGAAAAGAAGAATAGCGGGACAACAAGGGATGAGAAGCGTTGGAAACAAGACACGAAGCAATAGATAGAGGTACTTTAGCGTCAGGCAAGTTGGAGTTTGTAGCTGGAGGTTTAGAAGGCCATGAAGAAGAGTCTTTGATTAACCACGAGGGCCCATGCCAGTACAACTGGGAAGCTGCCAATTGAGAGGGTAAACAACCACGAGAGATAATATCGGCTGGGTTATCAGCACTGGGCACATGCCTCCATTGACATCCAGAAGAAAGAGTTTGAATTTTGGAAACCCTGTTTGCAACAAAAGTTTGCCAGTGAGAGGGGTTCTTGGCGATCCAAGAAAGGGTGATCATGGAATCGCTCCAGAGATAGATTTGCGAGAATTTGACTTTTAATACTTCCCGTAATTTCTTAACAAGTTCTGCAGCCATGAGTGCAGCGCACAATTCAAGCCTAGGCAAAGTGATAGTTTTAAGAGGAGCGACCTTCGATTTGGCACAAACAAGGTTAGAAACTGAAGATCCATATAATGAACCATGATAAACTAAATATGCGCAGCAACCGTAAGCTTTTTCGGAACTGTCCGCGAACACATGAAGGAAAAAGGATGCATTAGAATGAGCGTTAATTAAATTCCTAGGAATTTCAATAAGGAAAGATCCAGCAAATTGCTGCGAAACGAGAGCCAACGATTAAGAAAAGAAAGAGGAACAGTGTCATCCCATTCACATTTGAGCGACCACAGCTCTTGCATGAAGAGTTTGGCTATAACGATAACTGGGGCAAGGAATTGAAGTGGATCAAAAATTTTTGCAATTTCAGAGAGAATTTGTCTTTTCGTGTTAGGAAGCTCTTCTGCGAGCGAAACTTTATAGATGAGAGTGTCAGTGCTGGTGCACCAATGAACTCCTAGAGTTTTTATGAATTCGGAGTTTCCACAAATTTCGACAGAAGAAGGATCTATGTCTTCGGTGGGAAACTGGGCGAGAAACTCAGGGGAGTTGGAATTCCACTTATGAAGTGGGAAACCTCCATTCCTTAGCAATGCCTGAAGTTCTAAAGACACAAAAGAAGCTTCCTCCAAAGTGGGGAAGGACTGCAAATAATCGTCAACACAGAATGACGTAGTTAGTGCTTCAGAGGCTTTGGAATTAAATAAATGACCATTTTGTGAGGCTAGCAAGTGTAGGGATCGGATAGCCAGGAAAGCAGTGGGTTTTAAGCCATAAGTAACCGTTTTTAAGCGAAATACCTTAATGGGCTTACTGATTTCATCACGCCACAAGATCCTTTGGAGATCTCGTTGTTCCGGTTGAATTAAAACTTGGCGGTACATCTGTTTTATATCAGCTATGACAGCTATGGGAAATAATCGAAAGTTTAAGAGTATAGCAGTTAGATCTGATTGAATAGCAGGACCAGAGTAAAGGGTGTCGTTACGGCTGTTGCCATTAACGTCGGGTGATGAACCATTGACAACAACTCGGATTTTATCTTTTACAAGAGGGTTTTTCCACACGGGATGATGATTTAAATAAACCGTTTCAATTGGGGGGTGCAATTCATCATCAGATTTGTTAACAACTTCCATATGATCTAAGCTTTCATACTCATCCATGAAATCAGTGTACTGCTGTTTAACAAGAGGTTCTTTCTTGAATTTGCTCTCGATAGCAAAGAGAGCTTTTCGAGCTTTGGGCTGAGAGTTAATAAGTTTTGGAGGATTATGTAATCTTGGCATTTGAACAACGAACCGGCCATCAGAAGAACGAGTGGTGGTGTTCAAAAAAAGTTGCTCACAGAATTCATTTTCTGAAGAGGTTACATTAGGAGGATCAACGCTTTCAAGCCTCCAGAACTGTTCCAGGTCAGTATTGGAGAAGTAACATTGCGATGCGGGTTGGGGAGAATAATGGGGAAGTTGACCTGTGACGATCCATCCAAAATTAGTATCTCTGGCGACCACGTTTGAGGATAACTTGCGAACCTGTTTACGAAGGCAATTCCAGAAAACATTGGCACTAAAGAGTATGTCAATAGGGTTTTGCATGTTGAACAAAGGATCGGCTAGCCTTAAATGCGAGGGAATGTTTAACCCTGAAATATCCACAGTGACTTGGAGTGTCTTCTCCAATGCTATTGAGAATTAGACAATTAAGTTTAAGAAAGTTGTTTCTATGACAAATGTCTCTTATGGTTAGCTTTGAGAATTGTAAAGCTTGCGATTTTGAGCTGTTGATGCCCGACACGTTAATAGAAGTGGGGTTTACAGGTAGGCCTAGTTTTCTAATCAAGGAATTAGACACAAAATCATGAGTTGCCGCTGAATCTAGAAGACCGCGTGCACGGACCCAGTTGCCAAAGTTATCCTGAACTTCGATTTGGACAGTAGACAACAATACTTGAGCACTGCGAATGGACTTGGCATTTTGAATATACGATGAAGCATTATAACTGTTAGCACTATCATTTTTCGGAGAAGTAGATGCTGTCGATGACCTTGCCTGATCATGACGATGTAGCAAAGTGTGATGAGCCTTTTCACAATGGTAGCAAAGTCTTGTGGACTTGCAATTAGAAGCAGAATGAGTAGGCGCTAGGCAATTGAAGCAATGTTTGTTCTGGGAAACTAATTTTCTTCTGTCGTCGACTGACATTTCTTTAAAGGATTTACAGAGGTATAGGGCATGCGGATCTTTACAAAGTATGCACTTTAAAGGTTCGTTTAAACTCTTGCGAGGTTCGATTTGAGTGTTTAAAACAATAGAGCTAGGCAACACGACGTTCACTAGACCTAGTTGGGTAACCAGTAGTGTTTGATTTAAATTTAGATGAGCTGGACCCGGGTTTTTGGGTATTAGACGCTAAGCGTTCGCTTTTAGGTTTGATAGACATAAATTCAAATTTGGAACTCGGGGAAGAGGGTTCACTTTGATTAGCTAGAGCGGTTAAGAGTTGGCATCTAGCGTTTATGAAAGTGACTAAATGCTCGTAAGAGTAGTCGTCTTCTTTAGAAAGTTCAATTTCCCAAGCTTTGAGGGTAGCAGCATCAACTTTAGAAACCACTAAATGTATTAGGAAAGTATCCCAGTGTTCAGTAGGTTGATCTAATTGGGACGGAGCCTTAACGTGAAGTTGTGTAGTGTCAACTAGAGTACGCAAACTAATGACGTCATTGTGCTGTGACGCAGGTAGGTTGAATAGAGCCTTCATATGGCGTTGAATACGTAACCGTAAATTTCCATATCTTTCTTTTAATAAGTTAAAGGCAATGGGGTAATTTTCGGCGCTTAAAGGGAGTGCTTCAACTAACTGCAGAGCTTGACCTCGGAGGATAGATCTCAAGTAATGAAACTTGTAAATGACTTGAATGTCTTCATTGTCATGAACAAGGGAGCAAATTAATTCATAAAAAGAATCCCAAGTAGATTCATCTCCAGAGAAATGGGGTAGATCAATTTTAGGTAAAATTGGTTTGGGCTTGTAAGTACCATCACGGAAAGAAGTTTGTGGTTCGTGAAGGGAACCAAGAACAAAAGCGTCCTTTTTCTGCTCCTCTTCGAGTTGGCGTATTATTTTGAAAGCAGAACCTATGCCTTCGTAATATTGGTTTTCTACTTCGACTCGATCTTCGGTTTGATTGAGCATACAAGTTTCTATTTCAGTTTGGATGTTGCAATAATTTTCATAAGATCGTTCAAAAACCCTTACACGATGTTTCAACAAGTCTAATTGAGCTTCTGAGGGATCTAACTCTTTTATGTACTTTCTGAATCGGGTAATTTGCCCTTTATAGGATGCTCGTTTAGAAGTAAGTTTTTCATCCTTATCCTTTTCAGTAGGAGCCATGTCAAAGAAAATAAATTGAAATGTAACTCACGAAACTGTGGAACCTTGGAAATGCTGTCAAGCTGGCAGCAGCAAATAAGTTGAAAGAAAGGGACACACCACGGGAGACAGGAGCGGCCTCTTTCCCCTTCACAGGCTTTGTATGATGTAGTTATAGCTGAAAGATTCAAAGCAGATATTAATAATTTGCAAGGTATTGTCAAATAATCTTTTAAACAGAAAAAATGACAAATGGACTCTCCCGGGTTTCGGCACCAATTTTTGGGTAGATTATTGGCTGAGGAATAACCTAACCACCAAGGGAAGATGATTAAGAAAAGGAGGTAGGTTTTGGACTGGAGAAAAAGGATAGAAAAATAGGAGGAGAGTCCCAAAAAAGTTATGAATTTAACTTTAAATGCACTTAGAGGCTGTTGCCACTGCAAATTCGTTCTCTGATACCTAAAGTGGGTAAGGACTTGGTCCAAACTGACGGGAAACGCAGATAGGACTTGGGCGGTTTGCAAGAGAGTGGCTTTAGTATATTCCCTCTCAAGCATGCATCTGCTTACTATGGGGAAGGGTGATGGTCTGGCAAGACTGAGAGTAACAGATTTATTGTATGTCTGTTCAAAGAAATTCGTTTTTGCAAAGTAATTCGAAGAATGCCAATAATTTGAATCAGGTTTGGTATTTTCCGTTTTCGAAGATATAGAGTTCCTGAAAAAGCGACCAAGTGCTTCCAAGAAGGATAGTGATAAAAAATTATACCTTGGGGAGTAATTTTGGTAAGTGAACCAATGGTTGCATTTGGAAATGGCTAAGCTTTTACTCAGCAAGGAGCCGGCTAAAAGTTTAGACAAAGAGAAACACTTATCTTTTGGAAAACCAACCATAAGTTTTCGGAGAGAATCTCCACAAGCAGGTAGCTGGCGTAGCGAGCTATACTTGCCTTACTGGCCAGTTAGAATTAGCTATTAAAGCTAAGAGAAACTTTAACGAGATTACCACTAAGAGTTCTTGCTCAAATGCAACGAGTGGTGAAAGCCCTATCAATAGATTTAATGGCATTGAGTAGGGAGAGCCAAGGAGGACAGGATCTTGCCTAACCGTTGTATTAGAGAAATGATAAATCCAAAAACAAATATTTAATTTATTTAACAAGGCAAAAGAGTCTAATAAATTTGACAAGTATATAGTTTCAATTTTTAGTAACAATTTGGGGTCGCAGACCTCCTAACATTTAAAGTTTACTCCAGGCAATTAACAATTCTTTAGGTTTCAAACCTTATATATGTACTAAAATCTTTGTAAGATTAAAAAAAAGACAAATGAAGTGATTAAAGTTTAAACATTAAATTGAGTACAAGGAGTGTACGTTAAGAAATGTCCAGGTAACTATTTTAGAAAAAGTTACAACTTCGAAAATAACAAAAAAGAAAGCGGGTAGAATGAAGGAGAAGTTCCTATAACTTCTTATATTTATACAGAATTACTGTTGGTTATTATACAAACAAGGGCAGGTCACTTACTGTGAAACCTGATGAGAAAGTCAAAAGGAAGGTTCTCGACCTCCTATGTTTAAGTAGGAATCACGAGCCAAATGGGACAGTTTCCCTTTCGTGAGACCTGGAAATAACTCACTCATGAGTTGAAAGAATTGTTTTCCCTGATTATAGGGTAGAAACAATGTAAGCTTGAACCGTGTATAAAACACGTAGTTATGCAGAAATTAATTAATGATAAACAAGCAAAATGGAAGGGCACTTCGTTAGAGTGACACCTCATACAAAATGATCTAGAGTTACAATTTTATTAATATGGTTTGTTAGTAGAAGGTTTATGAACGATCAATTGGGATTTAGGATCAATGTTCATGGCCTTATTTAATGTAAACGGACGATCGCAACGCGGTAGAAAAGTTGAACAAGCACTAGTTATCACTATAGTCTTTTGAATAGATGAAAAATTCACTATAGTAACACGAAAGTTTATGGCAATGAAAGTTATTGCAATGATGAAAAAGGACTGGTTGCACTAGATAGGCGAAAGTCTATTACTTGAGATAGTTGTGGATTACAATTAAATGCGCCATAGAACATTCCAACGGTGGAAGAAAATTCGCTATTGAGCTTTAATTCAGAAGTGAGATTCTTCAATTTTAAATAGTATTCTCACAAGTGAGTGAAAAATACATGACGGCAGGACTTGTAGATAAAGTACAGGATATGGAAGGTTCCAGAACGATCTTAATAGAAGAATGGGGCCAAAGTTAATCCAGCGGAGGAACTAGCTTGGTAATTTATAGACAGCGGGTATTAGATAATATCCCACGTGGTGAGAAGATTTCTCATTTAAATAGCTTAAGAAAAGCTATTTTCTCTTAAGGTTGGCTTAGACAGACAAAAGCTCAACATGGCAAATCCCGCGAAGAATGATTTTTGCCCCAAATAAGTAATCTCACGCTGTCTATAAAATGATCAATAAAAGCATGTAGATAATAAAACTGATGAAGATGAGGTTAAAACCTTAAGTCTGTACTTATCTTGGTTGCATGTCGAAGGTGAAGTTCCCTTTGACGAATACTTAATGTGCCAACATGGCGTAGAACGTAGAGAGTGCCTCTTGGTTTGAGGAGACTGGCTCTAGTTGAGCCTTGACTGACCGAGTCAACTGCCGACTTACAAGTGAGACCCACTCAGCGAAGCGCGGAGGGTCCAAGGAAGGGAAAAGAGTGGGGGTAGGAGACAAAAGGAAAACATATAAGCGTGACCAATATTGTAAACTTAAATTCTCTTGAGGAAATGGTCTTCTAAGAGTTGATAGCAGGCGATACTAGCACAGCCTGGTGGGTGAAAGAGTAGACGAAGTTCTCTTGATCACAGAGATAATAGCTGGCGATGGCAACGAGATCTGGTGGCCAGATGGAAAAGGAAGTCCTCTTGCACCAGGAAGAATTGAGGAGCTTCAGAGATTCGCTGCTAGATGACGCTAGGTGGGTCATGGAAGATATATATCTAGAACAGACTCTGACATAAGAGACATGACCACCAAAGAGAAACTAGGAGATCACTGTTGGTGTTTGAGAAAAAGGATGAAATGAACAAGCAAAGAGCATTAAAAAGAATACTCTATCTTACCGTGTATTCCAAGAATACACCACCACTTTAGAACCTGAATATCCAAAAATCCCTCCTTAGTAGACGTTTTCGACGCACAACAAACATATCCCCAAAATATAATTCTTCTAACTTTAATAGTTTTGGTTGGTCGATGAGAGTGAATATCCAAAAATCCTTCCTTAGTGGACGTTTTTCTTCCAGAATTTCACCCCTCCCCATGAGCCCCTTAAATTGGATTTATGAAAAAAAAAATCAGTCGAACAACTATATATTTTTTATTTATTTATTTATTATTAAGCTGAATGTTTTCCTCTGAGTTTCTAACTCCTCGCCTATGTCATTTAAGAGATGCACGCTCCGTTAGGAATCCTTAAACCCCCAGGTTTCACCCCTTTCACTCATAATATACACTACATCGAAAAACCATTAGACATGTGTCAGCTTATTTTTAATGATTGTTTTATATGCCAAGTATCACATCCCCAAATGAAACCACTCGTGAGATATTGTTATTCAATGAAATGCACGTTTACCCCCTTAACACCCCTTTAGAACCTGAATATCCAAAAATCATTCCTTAGTGGACGTTTTCGACATACAATGAACATATCCCCAAAATTTCATGTTTCTAACTTCAATAATTTTGGCAGGGTGATGATGAGTGAGTGAGTCAGTCAGGACATTTTCTTTCATTTATTTTTGAGAATTTCACCCCTCCCCATGAACCCCTTAAATGGGATTTATGGAAATAAAACGATCGAAAATCTATTTACTAATTTTTTAAGCTGATTTTTTCCCGCTGAATTTCAAAATTCTCGCTAATGTCGTTTAAGAGATACACGCTCCGTTAAGATTCCTTCAACCCCAAATTTTCACCCCTTTCACCTCATAATATACACCATATCGATAAACCCTTAGACATATGTCTGCTTATTTTTATTGATTAATTATTGATTAATGCCGAATATCACATCCCCAAATGAAACAACTCGCGAGATATTGTTAATCAATGAAATGCAAGTTTAACCCCCTTAACACCGCTTTAGAACATGAATATAAAAAAATCCATCCTTAGTGGACATTTTCGACATACAACGAATATATCCCCCAAATTTCAAGTTTCTAACTGCAATAGGTTTGACTGGGGGAAGATGAGTGAATATCCAAAAATCCTTCCTTAGTGGACTTCTTTCCCCAGAATTTCACTCCTCTCCATAGGCCCCTTAAATTGGATTTATGAAAAAACGGCCGACCACCTATTTACTTATTTTTCAAGCTGATTTCTCCACCAGAGTTTCGTACTTTATGCCTCTGTCTTTTAAGAGATACTTGCTCCGTTAGGAATCCTTCAACCCCCACTTTTCACACATACACCTCTTAGTATAAACTACATCGAAAAACCCTCAGACATATGTCTTCTTATTCTTAATGATGAGTTTATATGACGAGTATCGCATCCCCAAAGGAAACCAAACGGGATATATTGTTATTCAATTAAATGCAGGTCTACTCCCTAACACCCCTTTAGAACCTGAATATCCAAAAATCCTTCCTTAGTGGAGTTTTCGACATACAACGAACATAACCCCAAAATTCAATAATTTTGGCTGGGCGATGATGAGTGAGTGAGTAAGTCAGGACATTTTCTTTCATTTATTTTTCAGAATTTCACCCCTCTCATGAACACCGTAATTGGATTTATGAAAAAAAAACGCTCGAACACCTATTAACATATTTTTAAGCTGTATTTTCCCCCTGAGTTTGATGAGTGAGTGAGTTAGTCAGTCAGTCAGTTAGGAGACTTTTTCTCCTTTTTTCCCAGAATTTCACCCCACCCCATTGGCCCCTTAAATTGAATTTATGAAAAAACGGTCGAACACCGATTTACTTATATTTTAAGCTTTTTTTCGCTGAGTTTCAAACTTCTCGCCTATGTCGTTTAAGAGATACACGCTCCGTTAGGAATCCTTCAACCCCCACTTTTCACCCCTTTCACCTTATAATATACACCACTTGAAAAACTCTTAGACACATGTCTGCTTATTTTTAATGATTAGTTTTTATGCCGAGTACCACATCCACAAATGAAAGCTCTCGTGAGATATTGTTATTCAATAAAATGCAGGTTTAACCCCCTTAAGACCCCTTTAGAACCTCAATATCCGAAAATCCTCCCTTAGTGTACTGTTTTGACATACAACGAACATATCCCCAAAATGTCATGTTTCTAACTTCAACAATTTTGGCTGGGCGATGATGAGTGAGTTAGTGAGTGAGTGAGTTAGGACATTTCCTTTCAATATTTTTTCAGAATTTCACCCTTACCCATGAACCCCTAAAATTTGATTTATAAAAAAAAAACTGTCGAACACTTATTTACTTATTTTTTAAGCAGTTTTCTCTCCCTGAGTTTGAAGAGTGAGTGAGTCAATCAGTTAGGACACTTCCTTTCTTGTTTTTTCCCCCATAATTTCACCCTTCCCCATGGGCCTCTTAAATTGGATTTATGAAAAATAACGGTCGAACACCTATTTACTTATCTTTTAAGCTGATTTTTTCCCGCTGAGTTTCAAACTCCTCGCCTATGTCGTTTAAGAGATACACGCTCCTTCAACACCCAATTTTCACCCCTTTCACCTCATAATATACACCACATTGAAAAACCCTCAGACACGTGTCTTTTTATTTATAATGATGAGTTTATATGCCTAGTATCACATCCCCCAATGAAACCAATCGGGTGTTATTGTTATTCAATGAAATGCAGGTTTAACCCCCCTTAAGACCCCTTTAGAACCTGAATATCCAAAAATCCTCCCCTAGTGGACGGTTTTGACATACAATGATCATATCCCCAAAATTTCACGTTTCTAACTTCAATAATTTTGGCTGGGCGATGGTGAGTGAGCCAGGACTTTTTTTTTCAATTTTCTTTTTTCAGAATTTCACCCCTCCCCATGATCCCCTTAAATTGGGTTTATGAAAAAAACTGTCGAACACCTATTTACTTATTTTTAAGCAGATTTTCCCCCTGAGTTTGATGAGTGAGTCTATCAGTCAATCAGTTATGACACCTTCTTTCCTGTTTTTCCCCTCAGAATCTCACCCTTCCCCAAGGCCCCTTAAATTGGAATTATGAAAAAACGGTCAAACACCTATTTACTCATTTTTCATGTTGATTTTTTTCCGCTCAGTTTCAAATTCCTCGCTAATGTCGTTTATGAGATACACGCTCTGTTAGGAATCCTTCAACCCCCAGTTTTCACCCCTTTCACCTCATAATATACACCACATCGAAAAACCCTCAGACACGTGTCTTTTTATTTTTAATGATGAGTTTATATGCCGAGTATCACATCCCCAAATGAAACCAATCGGGAGATATTGTTATTCAATGAAATGCAGATCTACCCCCTTAACACCCCTTTAGAACCTGAATATCCAAAAATCCTTCCTTAGTGGGCGTTTTCGACTTACTACGAACATTTTCCCAAAATTTCATGTTTCTAACTTTAATAGTTTTGGCTGGGCAATGATGAGTCAGTGAGTCAGTGAATCAGTCAGTCAGTCAGTAAGGACACTTGTTTTTATATAAGAGATTAGCAACCAAGTTACAAAACTTAAGAGAAACCTACAAAGAAACTACCGGTACTTTGACCAAAAAATTCAAAATGCAAATAATCAGAGGGAAGTGTGGAGTGTTGCTAATGAGATGTTAAATAGGCCAAAGAAGGGGAAAATGAAATTGTCAAACTTATAGTCGACGGCAAAAATATCGAGAAAAAGGGAAACATATGTGATGAAATTAACAAATATTATGTCAATATTGCTAACAGTATATGGGAAAATCAAGGAAATGATTCTACCTCGGACATTACGAGATATAAAAATACTACTAGATCTAAGACAATATTTATGTTACCTGCTGATGCTAATGAAATACAATCAATTATAAACTCCCTAAAATACAAAAACAATATAAGTGAGGACAACACTACTAATGTCATGCTACAATTGTGTCTTGAGGGCCTTACGCCATATCTTGTCAAAATAATAAATTTTTCACTGATGTCTGGTATATTCCCTGATTAACACAAAAAGTGATTAAAAAAATGCCCAGCATAACTCAACACATTGCTAGCGTTTCGCCCCAGCGTGTCAATTGGGCTCTTCAGTTGGTAAAGGCACATCTACCAAGACGCGTAGCAGGTACACACTGAGAAGGCCATGCAAGACGCCTCGCCACATATGTGGCCACGTCACGAGCATGCCTGTGCACCACGGGAGTCAAAAACTCCACTTCCAAAAACAATAAACCTTGCTTTGGCATTGAATACAATCAAATGTTCTCGAAAGAGAATCTCGTGACGTGGCCACATATGTGGCGAGGCGTCTTTCATGGCCTTCTCAGTGTGTACCTGCTACGCGTCTTCATAGGTGTGCCTTTGCCAACTGAAGAGCCCAATTGGCACGCTGAGGCGAAACGCTAGCAATGTGTTAAGTTAAGCTGGACATTTTTTTATCACTTTTTGTGTTAATTATAATGGCTCAACGGACAATACTCATTTTGATTCTCTTTCGAGAATATTTGATTGTATTCAATGCTAAAGCAAGGTTTATTGTTTTTGGAAGTGGAGTTTTTGACTCCCGTGGTGCACTGGCATGCTCGTGACGTGGCCACCCACATATGTGGCGAGGCGTCTTGCATGGCCTTCTCAGTGTGTACCTGCTACGCGTCTTGGTAGGTGTGCCTGTATCAACTGAAGAGCCCAATTGGCACGCTGGGGCGAAACGCTAGCAATGTGTTGAGTTATGCAGGACATTTTATCACTTTTTGTGTTAATTATAATGGCTCAACGGACAATACTCATTTTGATTCTCTTTCGAGAACATTTGATTATATTCCCTGATGCCTGTAAAGTCTCTAGGTTGGTCCCGATCTACAAAAAAGGAGACAAAACCCACCCATCAAATTACAGACCCATTAATATTATAGCTGCCATCAGCAAGGTTCTAGAAAGCGTTGTTAAACGAAGACGTATGCATTTCTTTATGAAAAATGATTACTTTGCAAACTGCCAATATGGGTTTATTCCAAATAGAGGAGCTGATAGTGCTATATTTGAAGTAGTAACTGACGTAGAAAAGGAATTAGATGAAAACAAACTAGCTGCTGTTGTACAAATTGACCATAAGATTCTCCGTAATAAACTAGAACTTGCAGGCATCAGAAGAGTGGCACATGACCGGTTTAAGAACTGCCTCACAAACAGAAAACAATATGTTGCAGTCGATAATGTAAAAGGATCTCAAATGAGAATCGACACAGGAGTACCTCAAGGTTCTGTGTTAGGACCAATTCTTTTCTTGGCCTATATTAATGATATAGTATTATTAGAATTGAAAGGCAAGCTTAAACTATTTGCAGATGATATTTTATATTATATCCGGGAACATCTGAACCGGAAATTATGTTAAATATTAATTATGATCCCAATAAGCTGGTGGATTGGATGAGAGCACACAAAATGGTTATCAATATCACTAAAAGAAAATATTTATTCTTCCATAATCCATCATAGAAGATTGAGACCACAAACATAGTCAACACAGCCCACAAAGAAATAGAAAGGGTTAAATCGGCAACATACTTAGGTATCACACTAGATAGTACACTAACCGGGGAAAATCATGTAGAAAATATAAAATATAAAATCAGCCCTATAATTGGTATTATTTTCAGATTAAGATACAGCTGTCTTACTAGCCAACAATTGAAAAATATACGGTATATTATACTTTGCTCTGATACATTCATATCTAATGTACATTAATTTCATATGGGGGTATTGTAAGAACGAGCTGATAAAAGAACTTGAGATACTCCAGAAACGTGCAATAAAATCTATCTTTGGATTTCCTTGGCTCACACCCTCAAATGAATTATACACAAGAACTAAAATTATGCCACTGCAAAATCAAGTAGCTATGTCAACAACAGTATTTGTGTACAAATTAGAAAACAAATTGATACACACACACATGAAAATGAAAATCCACAGCCTGCTTCCAGTCGACCGACCGGGTCAGGAATGGAATGAATGAAGCCCCCAACTAGCGGCGAGGATATGAACTGTGCCGGCTGCCGAAGCCTGACGCACTCCTCTGGGGCAATGATTAAATGAATGACAGATGAAATGAAATGATAGTGGAGAGTGTTGCTGGAATGAAATTGTGACAGGGAAAACCGGAGTACCCGGAGAAAAACCTGTCTGCCTCCGTTTTGTCCAGCACAGATCTCACATGGAGTGACCGGGATTTGAACCACGGACCCAGCGGTGAGAGGCCGGCGTGCTGCCGCCTAAGCCACGGAGGCTTTGATACACACATACATGCACATCCATTTTACCCATGCAAATGCCATTCATCATTATAAAATTTTCAAAAGAAAAATATGTATTGTCCGTTGAGCCATTATATATTTAAACACAAATTGTGCTAAATGTTCCGGCATAACTCAACAAAATGACAGTGTTTCGCCCCGGTGTGCAATTGGGCTCTTCAGTTGGTTAAAGCACACCTCATCAAGACACTGTCTAGTACACACTGGGAAGGCCATTGCAAGACGTATTTGATACATGTGTATCCACGTCACGAGTTGCTTTAACCAACTGAAGAGCCCAATTGCACATCGGGGCGAAACACTGTCATTTTGTTGAGTTATGCCGGAACATTTAGCACAATTTGTGTTTAAATATATAATGGCTCAACGGACAATACATATTTTTCTTTTGAAAATTATATATTCAATGCCAAGGTAAGGTTATAATTGCTTTGGAGTGGAGTTTCGACCTCCATAGTGCACTGGCTTTGCTCGTGACGTGGATACACATGTATCAAATACGTCTTGCAATGGCCTTCCCAGTGTGTACTAGACAGTGTCTTGGTGAGGTGTGCTTTAACCAACAGAAGAGCCCAATTGCACACCGGGGCGAAACATTGTCATTTTGTTGAGTTATACCGGAACATTTAGCACAATTTGTGTTTAAATTCATCATTATGCAAAAAGAGGAGTAAATCGAATATTCACCAGCCATTCCCAACCCATTAAATTTGGAACTAAAGGAATTATGTCCTCTATAATAAAGGAATATAACTCGCTACCATTAGGCATAAGGGAAAGTTCCTCTATGAAAACATTTAAGAGGAAAACAAAAGACTTCCTATTAAGGAATGAATAGCCCATATAATATAGCCTTAAGCAATACAATGTATTATACCAAATCACTTCTGTAAAGTTAGTCACTAGCAATCTAATATACCAATAACCTAAACAATATCATGTTACAAAAAATGTAAAAAAGCCATGCTGTAACTATGCTACTTGATTGTCCCACTCCCGCAAATTCTTGAGCCAGTAGATCCTCCTCCTCCCTGGTCTGCGCCGTCCTTCAATCTTGCCTTCCATGATGAGCTGCTGGAGTCAGTAATTGTTATTTCGAATCACGTGGCCAAAATATTGTAGCTTACCAGAAATAGTAATTAAGCTACAACTGCTTACAAAAATAGGAATTAAGTTACAGTTGCTTACCGAAATAGTAATTAAGTAGCAATTGCTTACCAAAATAGTAATTAAGTTACAATCGCTTAACAAAATAGTAATTAAGTACAACTGCGTACCAAAATAGTAATTAAGTTACAATTGCTTACCAGAAATAGTGATTCAGTTACAATTGCATACCAAAAATAGTGATTTAGTTACAGTTGTTTACAAAAAAATAGTGATTAAGTTACAGTTGCTTACCAGAAATAGTAATTAAGTTACAATTGCAAACCAAAATGTAATTAAGTAACAATTACTTACCAAAATAGTAATTAAGTACAATTGCTTACCAAAATAGTAATTAAGTTACAATTGCTTACCAAAATAGTAATTAAGTTACAATTACTTACCAAAATAGTAATTAAGTAACAATTGCTTACCAAAATAGTAATTAAGTACAATTGCTTACCAAAATAGTAATTAAGTTACAATTGCTTGCCAAAATAGTAATTAAGTTACAATTACTTACCAAAATAGTAATTAAGTAACAATTGCTTACCAAAATAGTAATTAAGTTACAATATTGCTTACCAAAAATTGTGAATTAAGTTACAATTACTTACCAAAATAGTAATTAAGTTACAACTGCTTACCAAAATAGTAATTAAGATACAATTACTTACCAAAATAGTAATTAAGTCACAATTGCTTACGGAAAATCGTAATTAAGTTACAACTGCTTACCAAAATAGTAATAAAGTTACAACTGCTTACCAAAAACAGTAATTAAGTTACAATTACTTACCAAAAAGTAATTAAGTTACAACTGCTTACCAAAAAACAGTAAATAAGTTACAATTACTTACCAAAATAGTAATTAAGTTACAATTGCTTACCAAAATAGTAATTAAGTTACAACTGCTTACCAAAATAGTAATTAAGTTACAACTGCTTACCAAAAACAGTAATTAAGTTACAATTACTTACCAAAAAGTAATTAAGTTACAACTGCTTACCAAAAAAACAGTAATTAAGTTACAATTACTTACCAAAATAGTAATTAAGTTACAATTGATTACAAATAATAGTAATTAAGTTACAATTGCTTACCAAAATAGTAATTAAGTTACAACTGCTTACCAAAAACAGTAATTAAGTTACAATTACTTACCAATAATAGTAATTAAGTTACAATTGCTTACCAATAATAGTAATTAAGTTACAACTGCTTACCAATAATAGTAATTAAGTTACAACTGCTTACCAAAATAGTAATTAAATTACAACTGCTTACCAAAAACAGTAATTAAGTTACTATTACTTACCAAAAAAGTAATTAAGTTACAACTGCTTACCAAAATAGTAATTAAGTTACAACTGCTTACCAAAAACAGTAATTAAGTTACAATTACTTACCAAAAAGTAATTAAGTTACAACTGCTTACCAAAAAAACAGTAATTAAGTTACAATTACTTACCAAAATAGTAATTAAGTTACAATTGATTACCAATAATAGTAATTAAGTTACAATTGCTTACCAAAATAGTAATTAAGTTACAACTGCTTACCAAAAACAGTAATTAAGTTACAATTACTTACCAATAATAGTAATTAAGTTACAATTGCTTACCAATAATAGTAATTAAGTTACAACTGCTTACCAATAATAGTAATTAAGTTACAACTGCTTACCAAAATAGTAATTAAATTACAACTGCTTACCAAAAACAGTAATTAAGTTACTATTACTTACCAAAAAAGTAATTAAGTTACAACTGCTTATCAAAATAATAATTAAGTTACAACTGCTTACCAAAAACAGTAATTAAGTTACAATTACTTACCAAAATAGTAATTAAGTAACAATTGCTTACCAAAATAGTAATTAAGTTACAATATTGCTTACCAAAAATTGTGAATTAAGTTACAATTACTTACCAAAATAGTAATTAAGTTACAACTGCTTACCAAAATAGTAATTAAGATACAATTACTTACCAAAATAGTAATTAAGTCACAATTGCTTACAGAAAATAGTAATTAAGTTACAACTGCTTACCAAAATAGTAATTAAGTTACAACTGCTTACCAAAATGGTAATTAAGTTACAATTGCTTACTAAAAAGGAATTAAGTTACAATTACTTTCCAAAAATAGTAATTAAGTTATAATACTATACAATAATTTGACCAACGGCCTAGCCATGTTGAAACAGCGGATCCAATGAGAACTCCGCAGTTAAGCAACATTGGGCGTGGTTGGAACTTGGAAGGTATGCCGGTTCTAGGTACTGCGCGCTGTTGGCCAACAAAAGGAGGAGTGGAAAGGCCCTGGCCACCCTAGCACACGTAAACTCCGGCTGAGGTCAGCCTCTTCGAAGGCGCGGACCTGTCTGCGGGCAGAATACTAAATAATTTAATACAATAGTTTACCTGATTTGAACGGAGTGGTTGTTTCATTGGAGGGGCTTGGACATCGTAGTCATTCATCCCCGTGTACTTGTGTGTTCTGCTCGGGTCCAAGCTCTGTGAACTTGCGGGGTGAGGTGACGTTGGAAGCGGGAAGAGAAGGGTCTGTCAACAGCCTGCCGTGTTATCTGGAATTCCTGTCTATTCCAATACTGCTAACATAGGGATGTTGCCTAAACCACTGTGTTGTTGCGGATGAGTGAGTGAGTCACCGACCAACGTATATGGTTCTGTTACTACGCATGGACCGGGAACTCCCCACATTAATCCTCATCGTCCGCGATCCACATTCCTCTCAGGTTCACGGAGCTTGGACTCGAGTAGTATATATTGGTGATTCAGCAGCCCCTTCCAATAGCGTTTGCAGTAACCCAACTAACATGCGACATGGTTATAAGGTGGCTGTTCCCCTGCAGGCGTACTGTATGGTACTAATGTCCAGTGATTACATTTTGCACACGATTCTAAACCCCACCGACAGGTTATATCGTCCGTTCACAAAACATGACGGATTGAAATCATGTAGCGACGTCCTTCTACTATGTAGCTATGTTAATGTATCCTGACTCGTGACCGGGTGGAACGAAGAGGGGAATGAATTCATAAAACTAGGTAACAGTGCAGTAATTAATGTGTTTAACACCGAACCGGATGGAGTATGTACTCTACTCTCGTCGTACTACCAGCATGTTCCCAGCAGTGTAGCGTAGCGGAGGCAGACGGAATGCGCCATCGATGGTTCGATCCTGCATTGTGCAAATATTTTTGTATTAGTATGATGTTTGAGTACGTAAACACAGGCACACGTTTGGCACATTCAAACAGTACAACGACGCTGTTATTCATTTTATGCCCTGTGGATACTCCGCTGGTTAGGGCCTGAATGTAATCTCTGCTGTCATTTGGCATGTTTTCCACAGAGGAATACGTTGACATGCTCATTTATGGGGTAGCTAGACAGAACGAGTGCGCGGCACTGCGTCTGTATAAGGAACGGTATCCTGACAGGCGACACTCGGCTGCTACGACATTCCGCCGTGTTGAAAGACGCCTAAGGACAACGGGCGTGATTGCCAACCAGCCACAAGTCGACGATAGGCCTGTTACATCGGGTGATACAGAAGAGGCCTCTGGAGGCAGCTCATAATAAAATAATCCACAAATCAGTATTACCCATTTAAGATTCGATTGCCGCTGAGCGTGGCTGCGCCGGTGTTTGTTGTTTATTGTAGTAGCTGGCCCGCGGGGCGAAACGGGGAACACAGCTATGACAGAGTGCATTCTGCACACAAGGGCGATTGCACAACAGGTGCACACCAGCCAGCCGTCCGTCTGGCGAATACTGCATGGGCATGAATTTCACCCATACCATCTTGAGCTACACCAAGAACTCCATGGGCGGGATTTCGAAGCTCGAATGGAGATCTGTCGGTGGATGGACAATGATGCAGCATTCGTATCGCACGTATTGTTCTCGGACGAATCGCGTTTCCATCGAAACGCCACAATATGTACTATTTGAGTCCGGACAATCCTCACTGGTGTGTGGTATATTCCTTCTGAATATACGATCACTGGTTTAGTAATTTCACCCACTTTGGGATTTCTTTGTTTTTCTTTCTTTCCATGCAAACCACTGACGCACTTGTCTATGCTTTTCTTTTGTGCATTTTCTTATATTCTCTGAAAGTATGTTCCAGATTTGCGATGCTTTCTCTTCGTATGACATATTTCTGCAGTGCTCCTTACGGCAGGTCGCTGAAGCTTTGGATTCTTCTCGCCTCAAGAGTTTGTTCAACATATCTCAAGCAGAGGGCATCAGTCTCGCTTTTTGCATCTTCCTAGAATACTCCACCTAATTATTGGGCTCAACTTCAAGAAAGAATTTTTGTACTTGTAACTAATTTCTTTTTCATAAGTTGCTCCATCTGTGTCTTACGTCACCCCTTCATCCCCTCTCCCCCCTTCCTCTGCTCGATATCGGTTGCTTCCCGTGTGCTCGTCCACACGACTGCAGTCAGTTAAGCACACAACTTATGTGTCTCTCTACAGAGACAATCTTCCTCTAACGGACATTTTGTCATGTTCTGACAACATTCTTCTCTCAACATGAAGTGGTGATTTGTGCCTATAATCACCTGGTATCTTCATACCTGCAATGACAAGATAAGTAACCCCACAATATAAGTAATCTGTTAGAACTATTTTAATCTTCTTTTAGGGGGGGCGTTAATCCCAACCACTTTCTTGAAAATTTAAATTGATTGCTGTTTTCAACCCGCTGGATGGGTCTGCAAATTTTAGTGGCTCTGGTCTAATTCACCTCCACCGCGGGAATTTCACTGCTAAATGCTATAACTATTTTTCGGCCATCGTGGAAATTTCATGCAATATTTTGAACTGCAAACCCAGTAAACTCCATTGGATCACACCATATGTTTAATTAAACCATTCAAATTTAGCCTAGCTAATGTGAAGGATGATCTGAGCTGCAATGGCTGGAAAAATCCATACATAAGGATCAAGTAAACAAGATAAGGATCTAGTACCATCCCCTACTGTTTGAATTTTGACGTCACAAGTACTGGTAACCGTCTAACTGGGCACCCCTGACCACAGTAAACATCACTAAAACAGGAAACTGCTTCAACTATCATTGTAGAACTCTCTCAAAATAAACTATTAACTTTCTAAACAGTGACAATCAACAGATTACACGTCTACTCAAACTTTCAGCGCTACAAACAGTGACCATTTAACTGCATATTCGGATCTCGTCGCGTTTCGTGTCTATGAATAAAATTGGCCAGACAATAATCCTACTATTTCCTCTATCCCCGTTTTCCTACTACTAACATTTTAGGTTAATTCACTCTATATATTTTTTATTTTTTCTTCCTATGAGGCTTAGTCTAGCAAAAGACGCCCTCCCTATTATGTATCTAGTTATATCATCTTTGGAACTTTGGCGGAGTGTCTAGACTCTTTTATTCTGAGGAGATGATGTTACTCTGTGACGATGTCAGTTGTAGTATGTTGTTATGTGTTTACCGTATAGATTCAAATGTGTGTGTACATTAAAGTGCTATAATGTGCTATATTAAAAATATAATAGTTGGCGACGAGGAAAGGGGACTGGTTCACCGGTACATATATAGCCTACATCATTGAAGTACAGTTTTGTTTCAACATCCACGTGAGTAAAATCAAGAATCAGTAAACCGACATGAATATACACAGAGTACTTGTAAACGATCCTAAGCAACTCATTGTATATTCAGCTGCGTGTGCCTGCATGCCATATTCAAAATACCTTGGTAATATTATTTATCGCAGTTTGAACTTTGAGGTTATGCAAAGTTTTTATTCTCTCAAGCCCAGGACAATATTCGGTCATCGATCACTACCCAGTGTGTTTTAAATCGGTTATCTTGAAACATTTTACTATGTTTGAACTGTGATTTTTAAAATTATTTCCACGCTCCGTCAAGATGGACGCAAATTAGTGTCAACAATAACTGAACATTTTTACCGATTCTCAAGGGAAGGTACTTGAAAGGTATGAAGCTCACAAGTCCGGCATAACCCCACAAGCTACTAACATCACACCTTTTGAAAATTTTGATGCTGAAAAGGAATAATTTGTGTTGTATTTAGAACTATTTGAGAATTACACAAACTTCAACAATGCTACCGATCCAACAAAGAAAGCTCAACTCTTGTGAACATCAATAGAGGCAATTCATTATAACAATCTCACTGCATTCTTAGGTCCTGATAAATCAATCAAGTCTCTCGGTTATAATGACCTACTAAAACATTTCAAGCAAACGCTGTCACCTCAAGTCTCAACCGTGGTTTCCCAACACTATTGTTTGAACGTCAATCAAAAAGAAAGTCAAAATATTGCAGTTGCCACTCTTAGAAGCCACTTACTAGTTTGTGACTTTTATATTCAGTGTACATGTGACGCCAGAATTTCAATCACGGTATGAGAGGACAAAGTAACAAAAGCCATAGGTTCATATAATGACCTAAGTATGAATCAATATAGCAGGATACACAGTCACGTTTAGTTCAACAGCCTAGCCCAGGCTCTTACTCACGTTCACAGTCCAGGGGCCGCCATAGTTCTGTCAATTATAGAGCACTAGGTATTGATGGAGTATGCCTGAATTGTGGAAATTCAAACCACAGGTCAAGAGATTGTCGCAGAAACAGAAACTCTCTTAAATGTAGGTCATGTAGTGAAGTGGGACATGTTGCAAAAGTTTGAATCACTACTCTTATTCAACAGTCAAATACACACAACATTGCAACTGAGAACAGAGATGACAACTTGCATGACCACCCCGAAATCAATTTCGGGTTAGGACAACTGCAATGCATCGAAGATCTGTTTGGCGTGGGACAAGCATCCAATAAATATTTTATCACTGTTAAACCCAACAATAAATCACAAAGATTTGAAGTCGACACGGGAGCAAAATATTCACTCATCTCAGAGAACGAATGTTCAGCCTTGGTTTGCCATTGCAGCCAACAAATGTCTGTTTTCGATCATATTCTGATCATGTTATCAAACCTAGAGGAAAACTTGTTGTCACAGTATCATACATAGGTACAGAAATTGTTGCAGATCTTTTTGTAGTTCCGCAAGGCCATGCCGCATTGCTTGGTAGTGTTTAGATCAGAGGTCTCGGCCTTGATCTGAAGGAAATTGATAAAGACACAAATCAATCACTTCACTCTGAATCTGTCAACTCAGTGCAGTAAATTCAAGATATTTTACTTCAGAATAGTACAATTTTTGAAGAAAAAATAGCAAGCGTTCCCAATATTGAAGTAAAACTGCAACACAGAGAGGGGGTGAAACCTGTCTTCAATCGTGAACGTGATGTCCCTTTTGCTCTTAGGGAACGCGTCGAAAAGGAACTAGCTTCATTGGAACTAGAAGTTATTTCTCCCACAGCTTTAAGTGATTGGGGATCGCCTCTTGTTGTTGTCCCAAAACTGGATGGGGGAGTTAGGTTATGTGTCGAATACAAATGTGGAGGGAATTCAAGGTTGATTTCTGCAAACCATTCCATAAGACCAGTTAATGATGTTCTACATAGTCTTAGAAACTCTCAATTTTTCTGCAAGTTAGACTTATACGTACAAGGCATACCTACGTCTGAAGGTAGGTGAAGAAGGTAGTAAGATCCAAACTATATCCACTCACAAAGGGACCTTCAGGATGCACCGACTGAGTTTTGGCATCAAAACTGCCCCCTCAGAATGTAATAGGATATTATCACAGATCCTTCATGGTCTTCCAAATGCTGAAGCTTATTTTGACGACATCATAATACATGGTACTACGAAGGATGAATGCACCAAGAACTTAATAGCCTGCCTAGAACGACTTTCACAAAATAATCTTCATTTGAACAAAAGCAAATGCTCATTCTTCAAGGAAAACATAGACTACCTAGGACATATTGTATCACATAATGAGATCCGCAAGTTACCAGAGAAAGTTCAAGCTGTGTCACAAATGCCGCGTCCTAAAAACGTTGAAGAAGTGAGACGCTTCCTTGGTATGGTGACTTATTACGCAAAGTTTATTCCTAATTTTTCAACTCAGTCACACCCATTACGGTAATTATTGTGGAAAGGTGAACGGTTTTTCTGGTCTGCGGCCTGTAAAGCAGCTTCCTTGAATTTCAAGTCTGAGTTATGTATTGAACGTGTCCTTACGCCATTCAATCTATCACTGCCTATCATCCCGAGCCCCTGCTGCATCTACCTCGCCAAACATTGAAACATCAATAAATGCATGAGTCTCACAACTCTGTGCTGAATCGATTCTTCAAGTGTCAAGTGAAGCCGTTACGTACGAAACTATCCGTGATGAGACTATGTTAGACCCAGAACTTAAAGCCACCCTGCAACGTCTTCAAACTCAATCCTTGGATGAGACATATACAGTTGAAAAGGGTATTCTATTCCTTCAAGACCGAATTGTTATCCCAAATAAACTACAAAGGAAATTTTTGGAAGAGTTACATTTAACACGCCTCGGCATTGTGAAAACGAAACAGTTAGCAAGACGATATGTCTACTGGCCGCAATTAGACAAAGACATAGAGAGTCTTATCAAATCTTGAGAATAATGCGCGCAGACTAGATCAAATCCACGAAAAGCTCCAATACACCCCTGGGATTAACCAGAAGAAAGTTGGGAACGCATACACATTGACTATGCGGGACCATTTGATAACCACCATTTCTTGATGCGTGTTGAAGCGAAATCCAAGTGGATCGAAGTCCGAACGGTGCAAGACGCTCCATCAACTGCAACTAATATCAATCTGCTGCTTGGCAATATCTTTACCGTACATGGGTACCGAATGTCCTTGTGTCAGATAATGCCACTATCTTCACGAGTGATGTATTCAGATCAGGCGCGGCTGGTGACTAAAGGCTCTTAGGCGGAGCCTTTCTTGAAGGATTCTATAAATATACCTATTTAATTGAGGAATTTATAATTTATATTAATTAGAAACATTTATAAATTTCACTAATCCATTCAGTTACGAGTCAATATATTTGGAACTGTTGATAAAGCATGTTCTTAAGATGGGTAGTAGCGCCGTTAGGCTGCGCCTTAACTGTGCCAGTCCTTCCCATGTAAAAGGGTTGGGGGGCGTGGTTAGGAAAGCTTCATTCATTTACATTGTATCGCTAAAGGCTCAAGCGGCCACAGCCTAACCCAGGCTTGCCAACGCCGACAGGATGTTTCTATTCAGTGGAAAGCATTTAAAGTTGTTCTAGAAAACTCATACCACTCTCGAGAAAGTTTATCCTTTCCCTCTTTTACTTTCCGAAGGATTATTAATTGACAAGTTACCAGAAACAGTTAGACGACTAATAAGTGATATTCATTATTGAGAACTCAAATGGCATTCCTTGAAGTATAATTACCAAAATACTTCCGCCAGATAGCACCATGAGATGGCGAGGGTTAGCAGAACCATCTACCGAGACTTAAGGGAAGCATTGTGTTTAAAATCTGCCGTTCATGCTGTGTGTTTGTAAACAAGTGTTCGCGCGTGTAAATCGTTGGTGTAGTGTAACTTACAAGTTCATTAATTTTGTTGATTGTCAGTGGCAAGTCTTAATTTGCGTGTTACGGGCTACAGTAGTGGTAAGTGTATGTCTACAAGACAATGAATTCAGTTTGGTAGTGTACAACCGTGAAACAGACTTCCCTAATCGGGACTAATTAGAATGGGGACTAGGTTAAATTAGAAAACGAATGCATTGCTTCTTCCCGTATTTCGAAACTAGGTAAGTAAATTCATTTTAATTCGGAAAAAATCTATATATATATATATAAAAATCAATCTTACGTGATAGTTTGTCTGTGGGTGTGTATGTCTCCTATGCATTCATATACCACTCAACCGATTGCGATGAAACTTGGGTGAGATGTTGAGTACACTCTAAGGAAGGTTTCTGACTTAGTAAATCCATTTTACAATAGGTAGCGCACGCGTAGATTCAACAAATGAGTGACGATGCGCGAAGCGTTTCAAACAAGTCCCGTATGTGTTCATATACCATTCGTCCGATAGCGATGAAACTTGGGTGAGATGTTGTATACACTTACGTGAAGGTTTCCAAATTAGTGAGTACATTTCACAGTAGATAGCGCACGAGTAGATTCAACAAATGAGCGACGACACGCAAAGTGTTTCAAAAATGTCCCGTATGCATTCATATACCATTCGACCGATAGCTATGAAACTTGCGTAAAATGTTGTGTACACTTCAGGGAAATTTTCTGGCTTAGTAAATCAAATTTCAATAGGCAGCGCACGAGTAGATTCAACAAATGAGCTACGACGCGCGAAGCATTTCAACAAAGTCAGTTTCAAAAAAGTCCCGTATGCATTCATATACCATTCGTCCGATAGCTATGAAACTTGCGTAAAATGTTGTGTACACTTCAGGGAAATTTTCTGGCTTATTAAATCCACTTTACAATAGGCAGCGCACGAGTAGATTCAACAAATGATCTACGACGCGTGAAGCATTTCAACAAAGTCACGTATGCGTTCATATACCATTCGTCCGATAGCGATGAAACTAGGCTGAGATGTGTGCACTCCAGGGAAGGTTTCTGGCTTAGTAAATCCCTTTAAAAATAGGAAGAGCAGGAGCAGAATCAACAAATGAGCGACGACGCGCGAAGTTTTTCATCAAAGTCCCATATAAGGTCATATACCATTCATCCGATAGCGATGAAACTTGGGTGAGCTGTTGTGTACACTCCAGGGAAGGTTTCTGGCTTAGTACATCCATTTTACAATAGGTAGCGCAGCAGTAGATTCAACAAATGAGCGATGACACGCGAAGCGTTTCAACTAAGTCCCGTATAAGGTCATATACTATTCGTCTGACAGTGATAAATGTTTGGTGAATTGTTGTGTACACTACAGGAAAGGTTTCTGGCTTAGTTAATCCATTTTACAATACGAAGCGCACGTTTAGATTCAACAAATGAGTGACTACGCGCGAAGCGTTTCGACAACGTCCCGTATACGTTCACATACCATTCATCCGATTGCGATGAAACTTGGGTGAGATGTTGTGTACACTCCAGGGAAGGTTTCTGGCTGAGTACATCCATATTACAATAAGTAGCGCAAGTAGAATCAACAAATGAGCGACGACACGCGAAGCGTTTCAACCATGTCCCGTCTGCATTCATATACCATTCGTCCGATAGCTATGAAACTTGGGTGAGATGTTGTGTACACTTCATGGAAGGTTTCTGGTTTAGTAAATCCACTATACAACAGGCAGCGCACAAGTAGATTCAACAAATGAGGGACGACGCGCGAAGCGTTTCAACAAAGTCCCGTATAAGGTCATATACCATTCTGCCGTTAGCGGTGAAACTTGGGTGAAATATGGTGGACACTCCAAGGAAGGTTTCTGGCTTAGTAAATATATTTCACAGTAGGTAGCACACGAGTAGATTCGACAAATGAACGACGACACGCGGAGCGTTTCAATACAGTCCCCTATGTCTTCATATCCCATTAGTCCGATAGCGATGAAACTTGGGTGAGATGTTGTGGACACTTACGTGACGGTTTCTAACTTGGTAAATACATTTTACAGCAGGTAGCGCACGAGTAGATTCAACACATGAGTGACGGAGCGTGAATCGTTTAAACAAAATCCGGTATGCGTTCATATACTATTCATCCGATTGCGATGAAACATTGATCAGTTATTGTGTACACGCCAGGGAAGGGTTTCGACTTAGTAAATCCATTTCACAATAAGTAGCGCAAGAGTAGATGCAACAAATGGGTGCCGATGCGCGAAGCGTTTCAACAAAATCCCATATTGGGTTCATATAACCTTCTTCGATTGTGATGAAACCTTGATGAGTTATTGTGTACACGCCAGGGTAGGGTTTCGACTTAGCAAATTCATTTCTCAATAGGTAGCGTACGAGTAGAATCAACAAATGAGTGACAGCGCACGAATCGTTCGAACAAAATCCCGTATACGTTCATATACCATTCATCCGATTGCGATGAAACTTTTGAAAGTTGTTGTGCACGCTCCCACGATTGATTCTAAATTAGAAAAACCATTTTACGATAGCATAGGGGCAGTTAACGGAAATTGAAAAACATGTTGTGTATCCAAAAGCACTTCAAAAAACAGAATTTCAACGCCAACACTTTCTTTGATTGGCATTGCAACGCATGCCGGGTACAGCTTGTATATATATAAAAATCAATGTAACGTGATAGTTTGTCTGTGGGTATGTATGTCTCCTATGCGTTCATATACCATTCGTCCGATTGAGATGAAACTTGGGTGAGATGTTGAGTACACTCCAAGGAAGGTTTCTGACTTAGTAAATCCATTTTACAATAGGTAGCGCACGCGTAGATTCAACAAATGTGCAACGATGCGCGAAGCATTTCAACAAAGTCCCGTATGTGTTCATATACCATTCGTCCGATGGCGATGAAACATGGGTGAGATGTTGTGTACACTTACGTGAAGGTTTCAAAATTAGTGAATAGATTACACAGTAGATAGCGCACGAGTAGATTCAACAAATGAGCGACGACACGCAATGCGTTTCAACAAAGTCCCGTATGCATTCATATACCATTCGTCCGATAGCTATGAAACTTGCGTAAAATGTCGTGTACACTGCAGGAAAAGTTTCTGGCTTAGTACATCCACTTTACAAAAGGCAGCGCACGAGTAGATTCAAAAAATGAGCTACGACGCGCGAAGCATTTCAACAAAGTCACGTTTGCGTTCATATACCATTCGTCCGATTGCGACGAAACTTGGGTGAGATGTTGAGTACACTCCAAGGAAGGTTTCTGACTTAGTAAATCCATTTTACAATAGGTAGTGCACGCGTAGATTCAACAAATGAGCGACGATGCGCGAAGCATTTCAACAAAGTCCCGTATGTGTTCATATACCATTCGTCCGATGGCGATGAAACTTGGGTGAGATGTTGTGTACACTTACGTGAAGGTTTCAAAATTAGTGAATACATTTCACAGTAGATAGCGCACGAGTAGATTCAACAAATGAGCGACGACACGCAATGCGTTTCAACAAAGTCCCGTATGCATTCATATACCATTCGTCCGATAGCTATGAAACTTACGTAAAATGCTGTGTACACTGCAGGGAAATTTTCTGGCTTAGTACATCCATTTAACAAAACAGGCAGCGCACGAGTAGATTCAACAAATGAGCTACGACGCGCGAAGCATTTCAACAAAGTCACGTTTGCGTTCATATACCATTCGTCCGATAGCGATGAAACTAGGCTGAGATTTTGTGTGCACTCCAGGGAAGGTTTCTAGCTTAGTAAATCCCTTTAAAAATAGGTAGAGCACGAGTAGAATCAACAAATGAGCGACGACGCGCGAAGCGTTTCAACAAAGTCCCATATAATTTCATATACCATTCATCCGATAGCGATGAAACTTGGGTGAGATGTTGTGTACACTCCAGGGAAGGTTTCTGGCTTAGTACATACATTTTACAATAGGGAGCGCACCAGTAGATTCAACAAATGAGCGATGACACGCGAAGCGTATCAACAAAGTCCCGTATAAAGTCATATACCATTCGTCTGATAGTGGTAAATATTTGGTGAATTGTTGTGTACACTCCAGGAAAGGTTTGTGGCTAAGTAAATCCAATTTACAATACGAAGCGCACGTTTATGTTCAACAAATGAGTGACTACGCGCGAAGCGTTTCGGCAACGTCCCGTATACGTCCACATACCATTCATCCGATTGCGATGAAACTTTGGGTGAGATGTTGTGTACACTCCAGGGAAGGTTTCTGGCTGAGTACATCCATATTACAATATGTAGTGCAAGAGTAGAATCAACAAATGAGCGACGACACGCGAAGCGTTTCAACCAAGTCCCGTATGCATACATGTACCATTCGTCCGTAGCTATGAAACTTGGGTGAGATGTTGTGTACACGTCATGGAAAATTTCTGGCTTAGTAAATCCCCTATACAATATGCAGCGCACAAGTTGATTCAACAAATGAGGGACGACGCGCGAAGCGTTTCAACAAAGTCCCGTATAAGGTCATATACCATTCTGCCGTTAGCGGTGAAACTTGGGTGAAATATGGTGGACACTCCAAGGAAGGTTTCTGGCTTAGTAAATACATTTCACAGTAGGTAGCACACGAGTAGATTCGACAAATGAACGACGACACGCGGAGCGTTTCAATACAGTCCCCTATGTCTTCATATCCCATTAGTCCGATAGCGATGAAACTTGGGTGAGATGTTGTGGACACTTACGTGACGGTTTCTAACTTAGTAAATACATTTTACAGTAGGTAGCGCACGAGTAGATTCAACAAATGAGTGACGGAGCGCGAATCGTTTAAACAAAATCAGGTATGCGTTCATATACTATTCATCCGATTGCGATGAAACATTGATCAGTTATTGTGTACCCGCCAGGGAAGGGGACTTAGTAAATCCATTTCACAATAAGTAGCACAAGAGTAGATGCAACAAATGGGTGACGACGCGCGAAGCGTTTCAACAAAATCCCCTATTGCGTTTATATAACATTCTTCGATTGCGATGAATCATTGATGAGTAATTGTGTACACGCCAGGGAAGGGTTTCGACTTAGTAAATCCATTTCACAATAGGTAGCGTACGAGTAGATTCAACAAATGAGTGACAGCGATGAAACTTTTGAAAGTTGTTGTGCACGCTCCCACGAATGGTTCTAAATTAGAAAATCCATTTTACGATAGCTTAGAGGCAGTTAACATGTTGTGTATCCAAAAGCACTTCAAGAAACAGAATTTCAACGCCAACACTTTCTTTGATTGGCATTGCAACGCATGCCGGGTACAGCTTGTATATATATAAATCAATGTAACGTGATAGTTTGTCTGTGGGTATGTCTGTGGGTATGTCTCCTGTGCGTTCATATACCATTCGTCCGATTGCGATGAAACTTGGGTGAGATGTTGAGTACACTCCAAGGAAGGTTTCTGACTTAGTAAATCCATTTTACAATAGGTAGCGCACGCGTAGATTCAACAAATGAGCGACGATGCGCGAAGCATTTCAACAAAGTCCCGTATGTGTTCATATACTATTCGTCCGATAGCGATGAAACTTGGGTGAGATGTTGTGTACACTTACGTGAAGGTTTCAAAATTAGTGACTACATTTCACAGTAGATAGCGCACAAGTAGATTCAACAAATGAGCGACGACACGCAAAGCGTTTCAACAAAGTCCCGTATGCATTCATATACCATTCGTCCGATAGCTATGAAACTTGCGTAAAATGTTGTGTACACTGCAGGGAAATTTTCTGGCTTAGTACATCCACTTTACAATAGGCAGCGCACGAGTAGATTCAACAAATGAGCTACGACGCGCGAAGCATTTCAACAAAGTCACATTTGCGTTCATATACCATTCGTCCGATAGCGATGAAACTAGGCTGAGATTTTGTGTGCACTCCAGGGAAGGTTTCTAGCTTAGTAAATCCCTTTAAAAATAGGTAGAGCACGAGTAGAATCAACAAATGAGCGACGACGCGCGAAGCGTTTCAACAAAGTCCCATATAATTTCATATACCATTTATCCGATAGCGATGAAGCTTGGGTGAGATGTTGTATACACTCCAGGGAAGGTTTCTGGCTTAGTACATACATTTTACAATAGGTAGCGCACCAGTAGATTCAACAAATGAGCGATGACACGCGAAGCGTTTCAACAAAGTCCCGTATAAAGTCATATACCATTCGGCTGATAGTGATAAATGTTTGGTGAATTGTTGTGTACACTCCAGGAAAGGTTTCTGGCTAAGTAAATCCATTTTACAATACGAAGCGCACGTTTATGTTCAACAAATGAATGACTACGCGCGAAGCGTTTCGACAACGTCCCGTATACGTTCACATAGCATTCATCCGATTGCGATGAAACTTGGGTGAGATGTTGTGTACACTCCAGGGAAGGTTTCTGGCTGAGTACATCCATATTGCAATATGTAGCGCAAGAGTAGAATCAACAAATGAGCGACGACACGCGAAGCGTTTCAACCAAGTCCCGTATGCATACATGTACCATTCGTCCGTAGCTATGAAACTTGGGTGAGATGTTGTGTACACGTCATGGAAAATTTCTGGCTTAGTAAATCCCCTATACAATATGCAGCGCACAAGTTGATTCAACAAATGAGGGACGACGCGCGAAGCGTTTCAACAAAGTCCCGTATAAGGTCATATACCATTCTGCCGTTAGCGGTGAAACTTGGGTGAAATATGGTGGACACTCCAAGGAAGGTTTCTGGCTTAGTAAATAGATTTCACAATAGGTAGCACACGAGTAGATTCGACAAATGAACGACGACACGCGGAGCGTTTCAATACAGTCCTCTATGTCTTCATATCCCATTAGTCCGATAGCGATGAAACTTGGGTGAGATGTTGTGGACACTTACGTGACGGTTTCTAACTTAGTAAATACATTTTACAGTAGGTAGCGCACGAGTAGATTCAACAAATGAGTGACGGAGCGCGAATCGTTTAAACAAAATCAGGTATGCGTTCATATACTATTCATCCGATTGCGATGAAACATTGATCAGTTATTGTGTACCCGCCAGGGAAGGGGACTTAGTAAATCCATTTCACAATAAGTAGCGCAAGAGTAGATGCAACAAATGGGTGACGACGCGCGAAGCGTTTCAACAAAATCCCCTATTGCGTTCATATAACATTCTTCGATTGCGATGAAACCTTGATGAGTTATTGTGTACTCGCCAGGGAAGGGCTTCGACTTAGTAATACATTTCTCAATAGGTAGCGCACGAGTAGATTCAACAAATGAGTGACAGCGCACGAATCGTTTAAACAAACCCCCCTATACGTGCATATACCATTCATCCGATTGCGATGAATCATTGATGAGTTATTGTGTACACGCCAGAAAGGGTTTCGACTTAGTAAATCCATTTCACAATAGGTAGCGTACGAGTAGATTCAACAAATGAGTGACAGCGATGAAACTTTTGAAAGTTGTTGTGCACGCTCCCACGAATGGTTCTAAATTAGAAAATCCATTTTACGATAGCTTAGAGGCAGTTAACATGTGGTGTATCCAAAAGCACTTCAAGAAACAGAATTTCAACGCCAACACTTTCTTTGATTGGCATTGCAATGCATGCCGGGTACAGCTTGTGCTTCATAAAATAACATAATGGTGCCAATCTGGATGTCAACAAGAAGTCTGTTCCGAGCTCCCCCACCTTTCACCGTGGAATTTAAAATCCTGCAGCCGTGTATGTGGGTGTTATATAAGAAATGCATTATACCAGCATTTTGACACTACGTGCTGAGCCTTCCCCGGCTCCAACGCCACGAGCCGCGGCTGATTCAGATCCTATTGCAAGGAGAGAGGGATTTTTCAGAAATATATTTCACCAGGACACCCAGTAACCAATGGGCTAGCCGAGAGAAACATCCAAACTTTGAAGAGACGACTTCGTGCTGCTGTAAATGACCCGACACCACTATCGACTAAGTTACAGAACATCTTGTTTCAATACAGAGCAACGCCATTGGCATGTGGACAGTCTCCAGCTGAACTATATTTGGAACGTCGGCTACGTATCCGGTTAAATGCTCTACTTGAAAACCAAAAGATCTTGACTACATCCAGTTTCTCGCCCCCTATTCGCTCTTTCAACGTGGGGGAGAGAGTACAAGTCCGGATTCACCAGAAAAACCGTGATATTTGGCAGTTTGGTGTTAAACAAACTAAACTCGGTCAGCGCCACTATGATGAGAAATTGGATTCGGGACGAATTTTAAAGCGGCATGTTGACCAGTTAAGCTCCAACATATCCTCCAGTGCTTGGTGTTTCAAATATACCAACACCAACCCAGTCAAGACTGGAGAATGATGATATACCTCCTGTAACCCACAAGGCAGACCATCCTGCAACCAGATGAACGCCTTCCACCACCTGCTGATAATTATTTAAGAAGAGACAGGCGACCTCCTCAGTATCTGCAAGACTATGTGTCCAAATGAAATATGAATAGTTCCTTCATTTTTTATAAGTGGTGGAGAATATTATGTATCTAGTTATGTCATCTTTGGAACTTTGGCGGAGTGTCTAGACTATTTTATTCTGAGGAGATGATGTTACTCTGTGACGATGTCAGTTGTAGTTTGTTGTTATGTGTCACCGTATAGATTCAAATGTGTGTGTACATTAAAGTGCTATAATGTGTTATATTAAAAACATAATACTCCCATTTTTTGTATATAACACATAAGTAATTCCGTATCAATATTCAAAGTTACAAACCGACCTTTTAATCTTCGGTCTGATGTTCCTGCTGTTCCCAGGAATTCAGGATTTATCACTTTATATTTTCTTAAATCCCTCTTGTCACGTTTGAATATGAAGGCCCTTTTCTTAGGAAGTTGTTAACTTAATTAATTCATTGAAAAGAACTTATTTATATGTCTAGGGTTTCCCTGCTAGTTTTTTAATAGGTCTTAGACCTTCAATCTTTAGTAACACTGTTCTTATACGTCATTGTTGTCGAAGTAATTAAGATTGGTCTCATTTTTTGAGCTGGACTCAATTCTTAGGCTAAGGCCACGGCCGCCTCCTGTACGTATTACTCGTTGCTGGCATATCATTGCTCGAAGAGCGTCCTATGTTTGGCATTTCTTTCCCCATTTTTTCGTACTGCTTTATGCACTTACCGAAGCAATTGCAAATACTTCAAGTCATTGCACGAATATTTCCTATCATTTTGTTGTGTTCAGGGCGAAACTTCCTAGATGCTTTTCATAAATTTTCTTCTTGTAATTCCTTAAAATTGTTACCTGGCCATGTCAATTTACATTTTGGATTGTAGTTTTGCCTAATTTAGGTGTGATAGTTTTTTTTTCTCCGCTAAACTTCTAATCAGCACCCTGCTGGGTAAAAGTTTAGTACACCTTGAGCGCAACAATTGTTCTCTTTTGTATTTATGCTTAATTATAAATCGCGAAAAACGACGTCCAGGATGTCTGAGGTGAGAATTTCCTCACAAGGCTGTGTGTACCCTGTTTAGCCCTCAGAGGAGAATTAAATTTCTTGCCAGGGCCAGGAATCGAACTCGAACTTTTGGGGTGACAGCAAAGAGTGCTAGCCGCTACAACATAAGGTGGTTGTTGTGTACTGACGAGAGAGTCGCGAGTGTATGGATACACATAGCAGAGACAATACGTACAGGAACACAGATGACTAATGGAAGAGTTGTGGATGTAACAACACTTCGATCTTACCGTTTGTTAAATGAGCAATTATTTGAAACCTGGACGACGGTCCCGAACATCTCCAGCATGTAGCCCTGACCTGACGACAACTGGGGAGCCGACAAGATCTCGAGAACCAGTTGCAGCAAATATGGACAGATATGCCGCAGGATACATTGCAGCCTTTAACCAAGAAAGAGATGGACTAACTCAGTGGCGTAGCAAGGGGGGGATTGGAAAATCGGCAGGTTGTGATTTGTGTCTGTGGTGATGTACTGTTGTAGCCTTTCAGCCCGGGTCCCCATTTGTGGCTACACACGTCTTCATGACAACGTATAACCAGTCTACCTACAGATCCGGAAGCTTGGCTCATATTTTTCTACCGCCAGACAATAATGCTCTCATGCAGCCAGCAAGAATGTGCCGACAACGCAATGTTGGTGTATGTTAGTGTTGCTGGATTTACTGTATGTGAGCATTGTGTAAAGGTTATGTCTTTGATTTAACATGTGCTTTACAAGAGGAGATATGCAGTTTAATAAACAGATCTAATATTAGAAGCAATATTTCAGTGTTGCTAAGTAACCTATATGATCGCTTTTCAGTCGGTCAACACTAGTGTACGGTACCCAATTAGATTAGATGGGCAGTGCCAATTTATCTCCTAATGCCTGAAATTAAAATATTTGAGTTATTTATACACTTAATAAAACACGTCTCACATAAAGGAGGGGGTTTTATTAAGTGTATAAATAATTATTATATTATGAATTGCACAGTGAAATTAATTGTTACTCCTCGCCCAATCTAATTGGGTGTATTCGTGTTGACCAACTGGGAAGTCAGACTGTTAAAATAGCAAGACGACATCCGAGTTTCCAAAAGACCCTAAAAGGTAATATTTGATCTATGGATTTTAGGCTAGTATTATAAAGCTTTTCAAGGGGAGCGTGATGGTGCAGTGGCTTATCTGCTCGTCAATCACCTGAACGGCCGGAGTTCCAATCCCGGTGACAGTGGGGTGGAATTTGCACCTGATAAATTACGTGGCGTCAGGAAGGGCACCCGGCCTCAAATCCCCGGCCAAAACCAAAATGAGCCAGATTGGCTCCGGAGACCCCAATTAATTGGGATACGCAGTAGAAAGTATTATAAAGCTTTTCAATCAAACAACGGAACTAGGTCTTTAACTGGTTATAAATCGATAATAATGTTATTTGTTTTAGGTCCCTTTTAACTACTGTGGCTTTTAGAGTCACCGGGGTGTCGAAATTTTGCCCCGATGGGGATCTTTAACGTGCCAGTAAATCTACAGACAAGGTTCCCTCGCATTTATGCACCCTTAAATGCCAGCTGGCTACGCCAGTATTAGATCCTGCAACCTTGGGCACAGCAGGCGAGAACGTTACCGCTGCGCCACGGAGCCAGTTGGTTATAAATCAGAAGCATGTCTCGGTAGGATATCTATGCATGGCTTCGGTGGCGTAGTCGGTAGCATGCTGAACTGCTATGCCCAAATTCGTGGGTTCAAACCCAGTCGAAGTCGTCGGGCCCATGTTGGGTAGTTTTTGGCTAGGGAAAAAACCCTAAGGGAAGATGATGAAGAAAGAGGAAAGCGAAAAAATGGGTTTCGGAATGGAGAAAAAGTATGGATAGAGAGGACGAGAGTCCAATATAAATCATAAACTACCCTAAAGTAAACATCTAATCACTAATTTCACTGCGCAAGCCTGCAAGATACCTAAAGTGGGTATGGACTTGGACACAGCTAACGGGAAATGCGGCTGGAGCTTGGGCTATTTGCAAGCAAACGGCGTTTGTGCTTTCCCTTCCCAGCCTAAAATTGGGTAATATGGGGAAGGGTGGTAGTCTGGCATGACAAAGAATGGCAGATTTACTGTATATCCTTTCAAAGGAGTTAAGTTTGAATGAATGCTTTGAAAGGCGCAAATAGTTCAAATTTGCCGTGATAATTTTAGTCCTTGGAACTGTAGGATCTCCGACGACTGATCTAGTACTCCCAGTAAAGGTAGTGGTGAAACAGTTATAGTGATTTTGGGAACAATTGTGTTGATTTTTTTTTTTTTTATGAGAAAGACAATAGTTGCATTTAAGAATAGCTAAGCTTTTACCCAGCAATGTGCCGACTAAAAGTTTAGACTGGAAGAAAAACTTAAATTTTGAAAACCAACCACAAGTTTTAGAGAAAATCTCAACAAGCAGGAAGCTTGCGGAGCTAGCTTTACTTGCCTTACTAGCTCGTTAGAATTAGCTATAGCAGCTAAAAGATGCTTTGTAAAAGATGATACTGGAAGTTTTCGTTCAAATGCAACAAGAAGCAAAACTTTTATAATTTTAGTACCGGTATGAGGTTTGCTTGAAAATAGCATAAACCGATGGGAAGAGTCACGGAAACCAGGGTCCTACCTAATCGTTATTCTGTTGTAATGTATAAAGCGAAAAGTTGAAATTTTGGTTTTTTTTAACAATAAAGAAAAAGTTGAAGTAGCAACAACATAAAATTGATTTGGATTCAAAATAACAATAAACAATTTAACATACAAAAGTCTGAGACTTAATGCTAAGAAATTGTAATTTTTTTGGACAATGTTAAATAAGACGCAAGTTTAAAACTTGCTTCAAGCACAAAATCTGAATAAGATTTTAAAGGTTGTGCAAAAAATTGAAAACTTTAAAGTTTATAACGAGAATTACAAATAATTAAAGCTTTAACAAGGAATCAGGTACACTTTAGGCACTTTAAGAATTCCTATTAGAGATCTTAAAGGCTATGAAAAAGCATTTAATATGAGATTATGACAGAAATAAGAGAGGAAAATTAAGAAGAAGTTTCTATAACTTCTTATATTTAAACAGGGATCACGAGAAAAAATGGGGCCAGATGCCCTTTCGTGAAACCTGGAAAAGGAAACGCGTGCCGACATTTTAATTTTCAGATGAAGAAAATGGCTTCTTAATAGTCAGAGAGCTGATTTAATGAATAAAGATTTTGTACAATAATATAAACTTATTCTTGAATCCTTTGGAAGCAAGCCAATTTATGTCGTCAAGATAATGCTCACAAACTTAGATGTGGTACACTGTTTGTTAATTCTCTTATGAAATACCTGGTCTCCCACATGGCTGCTGTGAATGTACGGTACACAATTGTTATTGCCGATATTTTGTAAAATTGGCATTGTATTATATTGCCAAATTCAGGAATGAACGGTTTCAAACCTACAGAAAAAATACGAAGTGCCTACAATTGAGCCAGATCTTTATATACTTTTCGTTTCACAAATCACACTGTTATTTTTACTAATTAATTATAATGTTACTCAATTTTACGGAATAACTAGCTTTTGATACGGTTAAGAATTTGATATTATATCATATCCATACTATCAACCCGGCCCCGGCTTCGCCTGGTATCTTAAAGGGGTCACTCAGCGTAAGCTTAAAAGGTGAACGGACGGTAGGTCTCAGATGCAATTCAGAAAAGCCGATGTAAACAGCGAAACTCCAAACACTTATAGTCTACTCTTCTCAGAAGTCTTAACTTACACGACTCGACAGTTAATGCTGGCCGAAGGTGGGGTGATGGGCTCACTCGTAAACTCGCTCCGATGCTAGTAATTTAAATTTCCACTGAATGGAGATTGTTGGAAGAAATTAAAGCGTAAAATCACTTATAGTTGGCGATGTATTAAAGATAAAGATATGCTGTCAGGGACTTCTTTGTAGAACTTTTCATGCTGACCAATTCTTACACTCATAGTATATGCATATTTTTAATGGTTTACCCAGCGTGAGCTTAAAAGGCGCAAGGACGGCAGATTTTCCTTCGACATGATTCACTGAAATCGTTACTGCTCGGCTTCCTTTGGTCATAAATGAATGTTTTCCTACAACAACCAACCTCGAGATTTTTTTTACTGACTGGTGAAAACCGCATAAAAATGCATTCAGTGGATTTAGAGATTACCTGTTACATCCAGGAATCGTTGACTGTGTTTTATGTAGAGATGCCTGCGACTATCATTAAAACAAATACACGAATTTGTAACTAGTATGGACTATGAATTCTACGTAAGAGTCATTAAATACGTCATACAACCTTACCTACGGATACTTATAGTATAGAGGACTGAACTAATAAAAACAGAGCATTCTTTTTATGTTTCTATGAATTAAAAGTGTACAGTATATCAACATTGTGGCTTTTTTCTGTAGTAGTTGGTGATTTAACGTGACTTATGTTTACAATGGAAATAATCACTCAGGTGAGTTAAAATTCAAAAATCCCTTGCAAAAGTAAAATCATCTGTTCCGCGAATAACGTGCTCGAGGCAGTTGCCAGCTTGCTGGCCGCCGCGAGCGCTAGTGTCGCTTCACCTACAAAGAGAATGCAAATTCGTAGCGCAGCGAGCTTCGCGACTGTGTATTTTAGACTGTGGTAATACTACTCCGTTCTCCCAGGGTTGCCAATCTAACTTTTCCCCCGCGAAATAACTTATAGCTTATTTCAATCTGAGGCTAGCGCCAAATAATTCTTTTCTTGGCGGGAGAGAAGTTATATGTAAACCAATCTAGTTTTTATTAAAAATAACGCGCTTTAATAAAGACTTAGAAAATTATATGGGTACATTGAAACTAATTTTGGGATCATTATTAACATCTTGAGCATGAGATAACCGTCAGCCGAGTTGCTTCATATTACAGTACGTAAATATATGTCCAGCAATTCCCCGAATTACCGATATCTCCCAGTTAACGAATGAGTGAAATTTGTCGCCTGAGTAGTGTAAGCAATTAAAACTTTTCCCGGCTGCTTGTAGCATTTGTAAGGTAAGAAGGACCTTGGTAGGTGACAAAATCTTCGAAAATGATACTTTAGGCATTCAGGGCTAATTGCTATATATAAAGTACAGGATCTTGTTGGAAAAACTGAATAAACATAAAAATGAGTACCGGTATTGAATTACTCATAAATCATTATCATACATCGTGTGAGGACATGACCACTTTTGCTGAGACATCTGCAAATAATTTCTCTTGTTGAGAAATACGCAGTCTTCATGTTGGTAGCACAGATATATTTGAGTTTATTTTGTTCCTGTCAGGGGAACAGGAATGTTCTAGATTTACCATTGAAGTGAGACATTTTAGTCAAAAATTAACTTAATTTTTAAGGAACTTATTTGTCATTGTCTTTTGAGCATATTGTATTACTCGAAAAATTCGGGATCAAAATACGTATACGGTATATAAAACTTTTCTTGTGTAATAATACTCATAGAGAAATGGAAATACTTGTAGAGTTGTTGTTAATTCATTTGAGGGGCTTGAGACACCTTGGTCATCAGCCCCGTGTAGTTAGGAGTGTGTTGAAGCTGTCTGGCAACCTGTATTGCTGTGATGATTGTAGTTGTGTGTGTAAATGTATCTGGGACAGGGATGGAGTAGACGCTCCGGGACTTGAGCAAGACACTATCCCGGCAATTTCCTGTAGGGAGTTTGGCAAAACCCGGGGAAAAAAACACACTCAGGATAACCGCTGTCAGCACCGGGATTCGAACCTACGATATCCGTACTTACCACAGCTGCCCTCGCGACCATGGTGCACGTTTGACGAGCGCGGCTGCGCCGCGGGACGAAATTCTTGTAGAATTTGGCTTGAGTACCCATAATCCCCCCCATTGGTCGATCCTGGCTACGCTACTGGACTAACTGGTCATTGTTGCATGGCATGTGTTAGTTTGCTCCGATATCAATGTTACAATCACGCATAGGCAGTTTCATGCAATTCGCAAAATGTCTTTCTTCGTGCACGAATCTTTTTGCCGGCTAGTGTTATATAACTACTTTAAAGACAGGCTGGGGATGAAGCTGATTCCTGCAAGTGGTGTGCCTGCATAGGTACTGGAATAGAATGTCTAGTACTGAACTGAACGTCAGCATTCCAAAAGCATTTCAATTCATTTGTGTTACGATGGGAAATGATATAATGAATAGGTCCTTTTCAGGACATCGAAGGAATATCTTACAGCAAGGCAGATCTCTTATCTGCTCTCTGTCATGAACATCAGTGTGATTTACTCTGTATGCAGGAAACCCACAGACGTAACCGGCAGAGACTACCAGCAATTCCAGGAATGATACTAGTCTCTGAAAGATCTCACGAGCATTATGGAAGTGCCTTCTTTATTAGATCAGGTATCACAGTATTGTCCACTGACTGTTCTGATGAAGATAATATATAGAGATACAAACAGTGGATCTATCAAGTTGCACAATATCTTCAGTATGTAAACCACCCAATTCTCCGTTCTACTTTAAGAAGACTAACAAGTAGTTCCGTGAATAACTAAAGACTATTTTCATATATTCTACTTATGTTAATTGCCACTATCAACATACACAATTTCAGTTTGATTGCTGTAATAGATTCGTAGATATTGAGAACCGACTAAATATTGCGGATGACCGCCATGTTGAATTTTTATATATGTAGGTCTTAGAGTTATGTACTGTTACATGAAGATTATTGTGTACGTGTAATATTCAAACTTCAATCGCATGATTAGGACAGAAGAAGAAAAAAAACGAGATTTTAAAATTTCGCACAGCTGCCATCTTGTGGTTATGGAAACAATTGAAATAAATTAGATGCCAGTGGATTAACATTTTTATAAGGATTTACTCTTCCAAGTTTCACTGCACTCGGATGATTAAATTGCGAGAAACGTCCATGTGAATATTTATACTTCGCGTCGCCGCCATGTTGGATTTGTGATCACCAGGTTATTGAAAGTCCTATAGGTGAACTTACACGTTCATAGCCCTTATGAACATAAAGGATTCAATTTGATTGCTGTAATAGATTCGTAGATATTGAGAACCGTCTAAATATTTCGGATGGTCGCCATATTGGATTGTTATATGTATAGGCCATAGAGTCATGTACCATTAAAGGAAAATTCTTGCGTAGGTTTATTATTCGAACTTTCACTTCGATCGCATGATTACGACACAAAAATAAAAACTTAATTTCAAAATTCGCACCACCGCCATCTTGAGGTTATGTAAACAATTGAACTAAATTAGATACCAGTGCATTACAATGTGTATAAATATTTGCTGTGCCAAGTTTAATTGCGTTTGGATCATTAAATCGCGAGAAAAGTCCATTTAAAACTGTCAACTTCGCTTGGCCGCCATGTTCGTTTTGTAGTTTACTGGTTTTTGAAAGTCTTAGAGATGAACTTCCAGTCGTGCCCTTTATCTCCGTACAAAATTTCAGGGTGATACCAGTAATAGTTTCAGAGATATAGAATGCCAGTGAATTATTTCGCACAGCCGCCGTCTTGAGGTTATGTAAACAATTGAACGAAGTTAGATTTCGGTGCATTACAATGTGTATAAACATATACTGTATCAAGTTTCATTGCGTTTGGTTGGTTAAATCGCGAGCAACGTCTATTTAAAAGTCGCAACTTCGCTTGGCCGCCATGTTGGTTTTGTAGTTACCAGGTTTTCAAAAGTCACATAGGTAAACTTCTAGTAGTTCCTTTTATCACCATACAAAATTCCAGGGTGATATCGGCAATAGTTTCGGAGATATTGAATGCTGGTGAAATATTTCGGACAGCCGCCACGTTGGATTGGTGAGACGTAACAAAATTTGAAGGGCACGGTCGGGGTCTTCCGGAATAGTGCTATGATCTTACCGAGTTTCATTGAAATCTCTCCAGCCGTTTAGATTTTATTAGGGGGGGGAGGAGGACACACACACACGAATCACACACATACGCACACACACACACACACACACACAGACACACGGACAAAAGGTGATCTCATAAGCCTAATTTTTTCATAAATGAAAATAGGCTAAAAATATGGACAACAAAGACACTCACTTTGTAATTGGAGATTTTAATAGTCATAGTAATTTATGGGGTTACCTTCATGATGACGAAAATGGTGAAGCTGTAATAAATTGGGCTGAATCAAATGAGCTGTGCCTTGTACACGACCCAAAGTTGCCTCCGTCATTCAACAGTGGAAGATGGAAACGTGGCTACAACCCCGATTTAAATTTTGCAAGTGAATCAATTGCTGTGCAGTGCGTAAAGACCGTAGCAAACCCAATCCCAAATACACAACATAGACCTATTGTGTGCCAAGTTTTCGAAGAAGATATAACTTCCAGAGAGCTAAGTGGAACAAATTTACGGCATTGCTAGATGAATCTGTTCTTGAGGTGGATGCATCTCCAGAGAATTAATAACAGTTTGTGGCTACTGTCCAGTGCATTCCACGGGGTTCCAGAACAGAGTACATTGCAGGTCTTACCCCAGAGATAAAAGACTTATACTCAGAGTACATTTGTTCCTTCAATATGAATCCATTTGGAAACGAAACAATTCACCTAAGCGTCAACTCAATACTGCCCTGGCAGAAAGAAAACGAAACAAATGGGCTCAAACAGTATCTGACATCAACATGTCATAAAACAGTCAAAAAGCTTGGAGTCTGGTGAAGAGATTAAACAATGAACCATCCAATAGAAAATTGCATTCTAACATCTCTCCCAACCAAATAGCCCATCAGCTAGTGTTGAACGGCAAATTCGGGGAGCACAAAAAGAAAACCAAAATCCAAAGAAACTACGACAATGAAAAAAGTTACTTTTCCTGTGTCTTCAGCTTAAGAGAACTGGAGATGGCCATACAAATGTGCAAGAATGGTAATGCTACTGGTCTTGATGACATCCGCATAGAGCATTTTTGTTGTTGTTGTAAAAACACAAAGGAGTGGCTTCTACAACTTTTCAACAACATCGTTTGCCGCAAACAAATCCCAAAAATATGGCGGAAAGCAAAAGCCATAGCCATCCTGAAGCCTGGCAAAGATCCATCTGATCCTAAGAACTACAGACCAGTCTAGCTGTTATGCCATTGATACAAAGTGTTTGAGAGAATGCTCCTTAACAGATCATTTCCAATACTTGGTCCACTTCTGAACCCAGAATAAGCAGGCTTCAGACCATGAAAGAGCTGCACTTCACAGATATTGAGCCTAACACAGCTCATTGAAAATGGTATGGAGAACAGGAAGATAACTGGTGCAGTTTTGGTGGATCTAACGACTGCCTATGATACTATTCAACATCAACTCCAGCTTGGTAAACTGTACCAGATTACCAAAAATTTTGGACTCACAGAAATTGTTACTTGTCTTCTACAAAACAGAAATTTTTGTTGTCGAATTCCAAGGAACCCGCAGTCGCTGGAAAACCCAACGAAATGGTCTACCTCAGGGCAGTGTTCTATCACCTTTTCTGTTTAATGTGTACACTAATGATCAGCCTATATCTCTGCATACCAAGAGATTTATCTATGCAGATGACCTCTGTCTGACAGCACAAAGTAAAAAGTTTGAAGAAGTGGAGCAGATACTCTCTGATGCACTGAAGGACCTTTCACTTTACTACAAGAGAAATCAACTCAAACCTAATCCATCCAAGACACAGGTTTGTACTTTCTACCTCAGAAACAGGAAAGCAGCAAGGAGACTCTATATTAGCTGGGGAGGAGCTCGCCTGGAACATTGTTTTACTCATAAATACCTAGGGGTAACTTTGGAACTCACCCTATTTTACAAGAAACATTGTATGAACGTCAAACAAAACGTCTACACGAAATAACATACTTCTTAAGTTGATAGGGGCCGACTGGGGCGCCCATGCTGAAACACTACGTACGTCTGCATTAGCTCTGTGTTATTCAGCTGCTGAGTATGCTAGCCCTGAATGGTATCATTCAGCTCATGTAAAACAGGTTGATGTTGCCCTCAATGAGTCCCGCAGAATAATTACTGTTTGCCTAAAACCTACACCTGTCCATGAACTACATTCCTTTGCAGGAATAGCCCCTCCTGAAGTACGCTGTGAGGTCATAGCACAAACGGAACGAAAAAAGTCCGCAGAGGACCATGCTCACCCTCTCTTTGGTCACCAGCCTCCAAGAAGGTGGCTAAAATCAAGGACAAGTTTTCTGCAAACAACATCGACGCCTACTACAAAACCCGAGGTTTCGCTACAAAATCCAAAAAAGCCATTTTTGCGAACTTTGACTTTGCATACAATTTTTTGCACACATGGGATCGATGGGGACTTTTCACAATTTCTTTAAAATGGTATCCCTAATGTTCATGCAAAAATTCAGCTTCTTGGGCATTTATGCAAGGGTACCCCTATTTTTCGGGCTAAATTGACCGGGCTATTAGTACACACAGGCACAATGTTGCGTATGTTAAGATGATACTATATTGTGCATGTTGGAGACAGTTATTGTTCTAAACATGCCCTTGGTCCACAAATCATTCTTCGTTCGAAAACACAACCTAATAGAAGGTTTGTTTTGTCAGTGAAACACTGTTTAAACCCTCCGATATTACTTGCGGTAGAATACCGACTCTGAACTGTACGGCCGTCAGACGGAAACTTTTTGATCACGCCTTATAATATGCAAACGTCTAGCGGTGTCTGTCTGTTACTCTTTCACGCAAAATCTACTTAACCGATTTAGCTGAAACTTTGTACGGACATAGTTTATATACCAGGCAAAAACATAGGAAATGTTTCATCGTTTCAATATGGTGGCAAAAGTGGCCGGTGCAAGCATACTGTATGTTTTGGAAACATATGACAGAAGTTTTGTTGTTGTTGATTGATTTAGGGCCTTTGCGACATCGTGGTATGTAGCCCATTTACTTCGGAGTGTGTGTGAAATTTGTCTGATAACCTGTGTTATTGTGATGGTTGTATTAGTGTGTGTATTTGTAATTCAGGTCAGGATTGGGTAGGAGGCGGCTGTGGCCTTAAAATTAGGAAACATCCGAGCATTTGCCTGGAATAGAAGTGGGGAAACCACGGAAAACCACTTTCAAGATGACTGAGATGGAATCGAACCCACCTCTTCTCATATTTGCCTCACGAAGCTGAGTGTGTTAGGGGCAGATGACCTCGTAGTTCCGCCCCTTAAAACAACAATAACTAACTAACTAAGCTGAGTGTACCCAGTTCAGCCCTCAGATCAGAAATAAAATTTCGTGGTAGAGCCAGGAATGGACAGCTAAGAATGCTAGCCGCTACACCACGAGGTGGTCAGACAGAAGTTTAATTCTTCTAATAATGTAGCCTATACTACACTGGTCAAAAAAGGTTTTGCATATTGCAAGCTTATGTATTTGTGGACCAAATATAATACACGTGTTTTATCCGATAACAGTTTTTATTCATTTATGGAGCGTATTACACATTAAAAACAATAATAATAATAATAATAATAATAATAATGATAACAAATACATACTAGCACAGATATCAACCTTATATCCAGTCTATCTTCTTCAGTCCAGGCTCGATGGTGTAGCACTGAAAAAGTCGTTAGGGTCACTTAGGTACGCTCTTAGTTTGCAATCTTAGACAATGTGCCCCATGGTCTGGTTCGATGTACCGCAATCACAGCAGGGGATTGGCCGCTTCCCCCCATTTGTGCAGGTTGTATGCACACACTCCATGTCCGATAACAATGTATGGTACAAACAAACCAACGTGTTATCTTCGAGTTAACACATGAGCCAATGCGTCGTCATACAGCAATGAAAATACGAAAATGAAAAGAAAATATAATAACCTTCAATCGCAAATTAAAATATATATATATATATATATTGAACCCATGTACCATTGGTTCAAGGGGCCGAATCCATGTATTATGGTAAAAAGAAGGAAGGAAATATACAGTCTTCAGTGGAACACAGAAAGATTTTATACAAGAGGGCGAGCATAATGTTGTGCAAGAAGTGAGGGTCCAGGTGGCCAGGAAATGATATCACGCATGACGCACCGATAGGAGCCGATCATGGCTATAATTAGAACGAGTGGAACTTTCCGTTTGGAGTGACTGCGAGCATGTTTCGGAAATTGATCTTACGTTGCAGTAAATTGGCATCGTCGCAGTTGTGCAAGAAGAATAATAATTAGGTTTAAAGCACTTGCGAGCACTTGTGAATCATTTCGGAATAGAGATTTTTGTGTGGAGAAAAAGGTTTTAATAATTGCCTAGGAAAGAAGTGCAAACGTGGCCATACGTCATAAAAAGTTCCCCGAGACCCGAGATGGAGGGGATTAAAAATCAACCTCAACACCCACGTACCTCAAGAGTAAATTTAATTTAATATCTCGGAATTGTACGATCGATTTTCACGTACAAACAAATCAGTTTACGTTTAGAAAACGAGCTTTCCAGAGATATAATTTCCAAATGTGTGCGACCATTACTTCAAAAGTTGGTTATGAAAAAGTCGAGGATTTTATCTTTTTTTAGCCGAAGAGTATAAAAGTCCTGGCTGAGCCAGGCAATACATGCAGTTTCCGACAGCCCGAGGGGGGCGTCAGGTTACATCACATCGAATGCAGTATCAGTCAGCCTAGGGGGGCGTGACGTTGGAGCATCACCATATTCAGTCTTGAACGACCGCTGAGGCGGGTCGTACTGTTTCACCAATCATTCAGTTCCGTGAGCGCCGAGACGCTACACGAGGAAGCATCAAGTATCATCATAGTATCGCCGTGTGAAGACTTAGGAAAATCCTAATACAGGATTTAGTTCCGCCAGTATCAGTCTTATAGTGAAAGTTCCGTATTACAGTCCAAGTAGGCTGCGAACTTAAAAGAACAGGCGATAGGTCTTCAAATAACAGTTTAGTAAAACGACTGAAAGTATCGTAACGCTTGAAGTACCAACGATAGAGAAACGAACAGTTCAATTAAAAGTTAAAGAACCCGATCAGGGTCAGACGAAGTAAGTGCCGCCTAGTTAGCCTACTTTCGATTTTTGCAAAAAATGAAAGTAGACTTATGAGATCAACACAGGGCGAAAAAAGTGTGTCTGTCTGTGTGTGTGTATGTGTGTGTGTGAGTCTGTGTGTGTGTGTGTGTGTCCGTGTGTGTGTGTGTGTGTGTACTCAGAATGTCTGTCCCCCCCTATCAATTCGAACACGGTGAATGCGAATTGAACGAAATTTGGTACAAAGGTAGCACTAGCAAAGGACACCTCAGTGTCATGTTTTATATCGCCGCCATCTTGACGGAAACGTAATGGCGGCCACACAAATGTTCAAAGCTTAAATCAAATTACGACTAACCTAATCATCCGATCTCTACCAAATTTTGCAACAACATACCTTTATGGGGGGAGCATCCTTTGACCAAACTAATAAGTCATCAGCGTAATAGTTTGCGGATGGCGGCCATCTTTGTGTGAAAATCGATTCCCCCTATTAATTCGAACATGATCCAACCGAATGGAACGAAATTTGGTACAGAGGTAGTACTAACAAAAGGCACCTCAGTGTCATGTTTTATATCGCCGCCATCTTGACGGAAACGTAATGGCGGCCACACAAATGTTCAAAGCTTAAATCAAATTACGATTAGCCTAATCATCCGATCTCTACCAAATTTTGCAACAACATACCTTTATAGAGGAAGCATCCTTTGACCAAATAACTAGGTCATTAGCCTTATAGTTTGCGGATGGCGGCCATCTTTGTGTGAAAATCAATTCCCCCTATTAATTCAAACACGGTGCAACCAAATGGAACGAAATTTGGTACAGAGGTAGCACTAGCAAAGGGCACCTCAGTGTCATGTTTTACATCGCCGCCATCTTGACAGAAACGTAATGGCGGCCACACGAATGTTCAAAGCTTAAATCAAATTACGATTAACCTAATCATCCGATCTCTACAAAATTTTGCAACTACATACCTTTATGGAGGGAGCATCCTTTGACCAATCTAATAGGTTATTAGCCTAATAGTTTGCGGGTGGCGGCCATCTTTATGTCAAAATTGATTCCCCCTATTAATTCGAACACGGTGGAACCGAATGGAACGAAATTTGGTACAGAGGTAGCACTAGCAAAGGGCACCTCAGTGTCATGTTTTATATCGCCACCATCTTGACTGAAACGTAATGGCGGCCACACGAATGTTCAAAGCTTAAATCAAATTACGATTAACCTAATCATCCGATCTCTACCAAATTTTGCAACTACATACCTTTATGGAGGGAGCATCCTTTGACCAATCTAATAGGTCATTCGCCTAATAGTTTGCGGATGGCGGCCATCTTTGTGTCAAAATCGATTCTCCCTATTAATTCAAACACGGTGAAACCGAATGGAACGAAATTTGGTACAGAGATAGCACTAGCAAAGGGCATCTCAGTGTCATGATTTATATCGCCGCCATATTGACAGAAACGTAATGGCGGCCACACAAATGTTCAAAGCTTAAATCAAATTACGATTAGCCTAATCATCCGATCTCTAGCAAATTTAGCAACAACATACCTTTATGGAGGGAGCATCCTTTGACCAAACTAATAGGTCATCAGCCTAATATTTTGCGGATGGCGGCCATCTTTGTGTGAAAATCGACTCCCCTTATCAATTCGAACACGGTGAAACCGAATGGAACGAAATTTGGTACAGAGGTAGCACTAGCCAAGGGCACCTCAGTGTCATGTTTTATATCACCGCTATCTTGACGGAAACGTAATCGCGGCCACCCAAATGTTAAAAGCTAAAATGTAATTATGACCAACCTAATAATCTAGTCTCTACCAAATTTTGCAACACCATATCTTTATGTGGGAAACATATTCAGACCAAACTGCAAGAACATCAGCCCAATAGTTTGCAGATGGTGGCCAAGTATGTGTGCAAATCGATTCCCCCTATCAATTCAAACACGGTGAAACCGAATTGAACGAAATTTGGTACAGAGGTAGCACTAGCAAAGGGCACCTCATATTCATGTTTAATATCCCTATAGCACGTTGTATTTCAACAAGCTACTACAACCAACATTCAATCATACTCCTTGAAAAGGACAAAGCGTTATAACAATACCCATGCATTTGGGAGAAAGTAGGCTATATGTTCTTTACTGAACATCTTGTATTCTGAATAAGATAGGGTCTAGAGCGAAGAAAATAATAAGGGAAAATTTAATCCAAGACATTGTCTCACTGGAGACAAACGAACAGTGATTAAAATCAGTAAGGAAGAGCAGTAAATGCTAGAGAATCATAGGTCACCGATAAATATTCGAGATGCCGTAAATAGGACAGACTGTATCTAGACCAACTAAATAGTGTCTAGAAAGAAACGACTTCGAGCTAGTTAAAAATAAAGCCGAATAGTCAGGAAACCGGATCTGAAGAATTACCGTTCCAGGGAGGGGTAGATTGATCGAGACTTTCAACTTCTTACCAGATAGGGAGCCGACATCTAAGAGTTTCACCCTTGGAAACGGGAATCAAGAAATCACGTGTGTAAGGCCAAATCAAAGCCTCAGTGATTAAGAGCAGTGTAATGTAAATATATAAAATTTGTGTTAGTATAGTAATTTTTAGTGACTTTATTTGTGTATAATAGAAGAATACAGAATTGTATTCAAAAATGTTACCAGTGTTTAAGGTATATAAGTTATATGTGTGTCAAGAAATGTCAGTGTATGAAATGAGATTAATCAAGATGGCTTAAAACACAATAAGTGGGCGACATGAAACATCGTTGGAAAATACGGTCGGGGACCGTCAGATCATGTAAGTAACCATTTCATTATGTTATGTGTTGGGGAATATTTGTGTGCAATCCACCTGAGAATGAGAAAATAGGGATGTTTTTGAATAACAAATAACAGAATAAGAGCGCGATCTGAACAAATACAAATTGAGAAAGTATAAAATGATTATGTGAAATGAATAAATCCCTGAGGGAAAATGTATGAATTAAAATATCAGTGTATTTGATAAATGATTTAATGATATGAAAGCAAGCGTAATAATAATAATAATAACAAATATATAAATGAAGATTAAGTTGAATTACATGAAAGTAGTAGCTTTTGAGCTCATGTAATAGAATAAATACATGTTGTGAATACATGGTCTTAAAGTATAGCGATTATTGTCACGGGAGAGGATTAATATAAAATTGAATGTAGAGCAAATGTTGATTTTGAATTTATCAGTTCTTTGGAAGACACTGGGCCGTAAAGTAATGTATAGCGCATGTCGCGCATTGAAGTAATTTGTCACGTTAGGAAGGCGTTGAACCTAAATATACTTGGTAAATTAATTATGAGGGGCAGTTGATTGCGGTAATTGAGCTATGATAAGTCTTCCATATAGTGATGTAATCACGAGGCCGTTGTGTGTATTTTATAAAAGGGTGCTATTTATTGTATTATGAGCGCAGGTTAGACAAAGGTCGCCCTAGTAGGTTCCCGAGGCAGTGAAAGAATCGAATGCAGGTTCGATTGTGTGAAGCCCCTAAATATTGATGTTGTATTGAATTATTCTTACCCATCAATGAGGACACTTCATAATTAATAAATGCCAAGGTTACTAAAGTGGTCTATGAACCTAAATAATGTTGTTAAAATAAATGAATTAAAAGCCAGGTCTGTTGAAAGAACTGCGTATAAGAAATAGCAGTTTAAAGCAGAGAGTAGCCTGTATCGGTGGGCGAGACTTGGGGTCCTGCTCCTGGACAATAAATCACGCTGAGTGGTACGGTCCGACCCTTACTATTAACGGAAGTGCGGTAGATCGGGTGACCGTCTGTTTGAAGTAATAATACACCATGAGTGTTTAGAGTTTGTTAATGACCCGGGATTCGAACCGAGGTTCTTGTAGATGAAATGTACCGCTTGCAAGTTCAGATCGTTGCTTTCTTATGAGATGATGGTCTTTTAAGACAAATAAATAAATCCCTAATGTAATGTTATATGATGTAGGAATTCACGAGGTCAGTGAAGACAATTAGATTTCGGGAGTGGTCATAATTTTTGACATGTTCAAGTAGTCTTCTATAACTCGGGAGTACACAAGTGTTTTCCCGATCACTGTAGTGAATTTGTTAACTTGAGAGAGATGGTAACCCATGAACATTGTGAAAAGCCCAAAATTTTAAGTGAAGGAATAACAGTACTTTAATAAGAAATATATATTGTTTTGATTATAAGATACTCCTATTAAAGGAAGTGAGGTGTTGTATAAGAATAACACAGAGTATGTAAAGGTATCGAGCCGTTGGGAGCTCGTGATTATATTGAATTTTAAAAGGGATACTTTATGGAAGTGAAAAGAATTATAAGTTTGTTGGTTTGTAGGAAACCATTTATTCGGATTTAACATTTGTTTTATTTTATGTATTCCTTGTTCACTCTGAACAAGTTAGAAGTATTTGTCAGTATTTTATTTGTTTATATTGTTGTAGCGCCATATATTTGGTTAATTAAACGGTTTATAGTAGGAGTTGATTTTGTTTATTTATTTATTTATTTATTTTGGAAGTGTATCCTCTATTTAATCCAAAATGTGTAAGTCACAGAGTGGGAGAACATACCATAACCCCGAAAATCCCGATTTGAGCATTGCAGGCATACTGTGATTTGAATATTTCTTGCTGAAAGGGCACAGGGGGGCATAGAAGTACTGTGCTTGGATTAATAATTAGAGGAACACTTAAGACGGTCATATCATGTTAAAGTAAAGTAATGATAGAAGTAGCTACAAAATATAATGTTAACTGACCGCATGGGACCCTGGAAACTCACACCGAGCAGCCCTAAATATAATAAACCCCCTAGCAAACATTACTTTTGGCGCCCAGTACGTAGGGATGAGTTATCCTAGGGAAAACCCGAGTTTTCTTGAAAAATCAAAATTTTCATTAAAAAAAATGGATTTTCGAATTTTTGAATTTTTAAATACTTCCATAAAGGTTTTGACATTGAATGAGTATATCAAAAGGGTACGTTTTAGTAAACACCCGTACGAAGGTAAACATTTTGAAATTGGGACACAAGGGTTCGTGGTACCATCTCTCAAGCATGTACCAGCGATGTGGCATAGTAGCCCACTGTATTTTAATAAGATGGCATTGAGTGAGGAAATGCAGAGGCTTTTGGAGGCCATACTGGCAGTCCATAGGGAACAAGTGGGAGTTGTAGAGGTAGAAAGTGAAGATAGATTTGAATCTATCAATGATAAAGTGAACCTCCAAATAGATGGTAAAGAGAACCCAGTTAAAGAAAATGTAAAGGTTTCTTTAGAAAGCATGCGTGCATCTGGGGGCATAGGTACACGAAGAGAAGGTAACATGTCTGCAGACAACAGGGTAAAAATTGAGCCTTTAGAGCTCCAAATGGAAAGAGAAATATGTGAACCGATTCCAAGGGAATGTGTAACAAATATAGATAATAATAATGATAAAGATGATTCAAAGTCTCATGTAGGAAGGCAGGTTCAAGTAGGCTCGAAAAACGAAGGGGACAAGAAGGATAGTACTAATGTTCAGGATCAGGAAAAGGTAGAAATAGCGACCTGGAAAGAAATAAAAGAATTCTTGGATATAATTGATGAAATACGAAAAGAGCAATATAAGATGAGGAATGAACTTTGAGATTTGAGATGTACTGATTCAAAGAAGGAAGAGGAAATTAAGGAGCAAAGAGATAGTATTTTCGAGGAAATTAAGAAGATAATCGAAATTCGTAAGAGGGCAGGTAAAAATAACTTTGAGATACCCAAACAGGAATTAGAGGAATTGTACAAGGAAATCCCTAAGGTTAAAGTCATTAAGAGAAACAAAGAAGAAATTTGCGAAACGTATGTTGGAAGAAGGAAAAATAGAACTAGCTTCGTGGAAGCAGATAGAGATATTCAATGAGGAAGTAAGTGAAATAATGAAGCAGGTATGGGAAATATGGACGAAATGGGGGAAGATTCAGCGTAATACCGATTATAAAGAGCACGACAGGAAGAAATACATTCAGGAACAGAGGGATTATTTAGATAAAGAACATTATAAGATGAATGACTGCCGAATGAGCATGCGTAAGGAAAAGGGGATAATAAGTATTCAGGAGTTAGTCGAATGGAGGAAAAGGAAAATTCAGGAATATCAAAAAATCTAGAGGCCGCCCAGAAAATATATGATGAATATATAATTGCGCAAGACCTCGAATCAAAAGAAGTAGTCGTCCAAGCTGAAAATAAAACAGAAATTGTAGAAGAAAAAGAGGTTATGGTGCAAGAGCCCAAAATTGGCATTAGAAAAGAAGAAGAAAAGGAAGTAGAAATCGTGATGACTCCAGTGGAAACTGAGAAAAGAAATGAGATCCTTCTAGAGAAAATAAGGGACACTCATGAGGAAATGAGAATTCCAGGTCAGGAAGACAGCCGGAATAAAAACGAGCTGCAAAGTAAAGAAAATCAATTTTTTGGAAAGGTTGAGCTTGAAGAGCAAGAAAAAAAACCCGAACAAGGGATAACAAAAGAAGTGAAAGTTGGGGAGACGGAAATAATAATTCCTGGAGAGATGGAGAAATCAAATGAAACTCAAAGAGAGAGTATTGTCGAAGTACAGATAGAAGCAGAGGTTCAGGATGTCACAGAAATTGAAAAGGAAAACCCAGAAGAAATTAATGAGGATAAGAAAGATAAGATACAATTGGAAGAAGAGAAATTGAAAGCACAGATCCTTGAATTAATGATCAAATATCAGGATTGCCAACGAAAGAAAAGAGAAATGGAAGCAGATCCAAATGAGAGCCTTGGAAACCTCAAAGGAAAAGATGAGATTGTTGGAAATAATGAAGAAAAGAGAGGAGATGCCTTTGAAAGTAAGGCTGAAAGAGGAGGAAGACCACCGTCAAATGTAGCAGGTTTACAAGAGAATAGATACCCTATGGAAGTTAGGAGAGGAGGAGAAATAATGCACATAACCCTGGAGAAAGAAGACGCACAGGCGTTTCTCAGTTGGAAGATTCGTCGAAAGAAAGGGAATAAAAGAAAGAAAAGAGAAAAAGAATATCTAAAGGAACTCTGGAATTGGAAGAGTAGGAAAAAGAAATATTCTTTGAAAATGCCATCTCGATGCGAGATGAAGGAAAAGGATTACTCTAAAATAGCTAACGGGTTAAACCGTATGCACCCGTTAAAGAGTAAGAGAAAATAGGATTTTTCTGGAAAATACCATCTCGAGATGAGATGAGGGGAATGGAAGAAAACCAAGAAGAGATGATGATGATAATTGTTGTTTTAAGGGGCCTAACATCTAGGTTATCGGCCCCAAACCAAGAAGAGTCGGGTAAGGATAGACCGTACTCTTAAAGACAAATGAGATTCTGCAGACTTTGGGTCCAGAAAACTGAAGTAAAGAAGAAATAACAGGTTAAGGCTATATGCACCCGTAAAGTCTTAAATGAATGTAAATAGATTAATATTGAATAACCTGAGAAAAGAGACAGACCGGCAGAATGCCCGTCCCATGAAACAAGGAAGGAAAAAAATGTCTAACCCAAGTTTGGAGCGTACGCCAGACTAAGAGGAAGCTCAGAAACACCCGAACGAGACGAGTAATTTATAGCCTTAAAGTGGAGACGTCCTCTAAGGGAAAAGAATGAATGGGAATTGTGTGAGACCCAAAAACAAGCCAGAACAAGGAAGAGATTGGGAAAAAGAAAGACCTAAAGGTACTGAGAAATGTTATGATGGCTTCGACACTAAAGAAAAATAAGATTTTTATGAAAATTATTGAAATAAATTTCCTCAAAATTTCGAAAATTTATTTACCTAAGGAGGGGAGAGATGAACCCATGTACCATTGGTTCAAGGGGTCGAATCCCTGTATTATGGTAAAAAGAAGGAAGGAAATATACAGTCTTCAGTGGAACATAGAAAGATTTTATACAAGAGGGCGAGCATAATGTTGCGCAAGAAGTGAGGGTCCAGGTGGCCAGGAAATGATATCACGCATGACGCACCGATAGGAGCCGATCATGGCTATAATTAGAACGAGTGGAACTTTCCGTTTGGAGTGACTGCGAGCATGTTTCGGAAATTGATCTTACGTTGCAGTAAATTGGCATCGTCGCAGTTGTGCAAGAAGAATAATAATTAGATTTAAAGCACTTGCGAGCACTTGTGAATCATTTCGGAATAGAGATTTTTGTGTGGAGAAAAAGGTTTTAATAATTGCCTAGGAAAGAAGTGCAAACGTGGCCATACGTCATAAAAAGTTCCCCGAGACCCGAGATGGAGGGGATTAAAAATCAACCTCAACACCCACGTACCTCAAGAGTAAATTTAATTTAATATCTCGGAATTGTACGATCGATTTTCACGTACAAAGAAATCAGTTTACGTTTAGAAAACGAGCTTTCCAGAGATATAATTTCCAAATGTGTGCGACCATTACTTCAAAAGTTGGTTATGAAAAAGACGAGGATTTTATCTTTTTTAGCCGAAGAGTATAAAAGTCCTGGCTGAGCCAGGCAATACATGCAGTTTCCGACAGCCCGAGGGGGGCGTCAGGCTACATCACATCGAATGCAGTATCAGTCAGCCTAGGGGGGCGTGACGTTGGAGCATCACCATATTCAGTCTTGAACGACCGCTGAGGCGGGTCGTACTGTTTCACCAATCATTCAGTTCTGTGAGTGCCGAGACGCTACACGAGGAAGCATCAAGTATCATCATAGTATCGCCGTGTGAAGACTTAGGAAAATCCAAATACAGGATTTAGTTCCGCCAGTATCAGTCTTATAGTGAAAGTTCCGTATTACAGTCCAAGTAGGCTGCGAACTTGAAAGAACAGGCGATAGGTCTTCAAATAACAGTTTAGTAAAACGACTGAAAGTATCGTAACGCTTGAAGTACCAACGATAGAGAAACGAACAGTTCAATTAAAAGTTAAAGAACCCGACCAGGGTCAGACGAAGTAAGTGCCGCCTAGTATTCTGAATAAGATAGGGTCTAGAGCGAAGAAAATAATAAGGGAAAATTTAATATCCAAGACATTGTCTCACTGGAGACAAACGAACAGTGATTAAAATCAGTAAGGAAGAGCAGTAAATGCTAGAGAATCATAGGTCACCGATAAATATTCGAGAGGCCGTAAATAGGACAGACTGTATCTAGACCAACTAAATAGTGTCTAGAAAGAAACGACTTCGAGCTAGTTAAAAATAAAGCCGAATAGTCAGGAAACCGGATCTGAAGAATTACCGTTCCAGGGAGGGGTAGATTGATCGAGACTTTCAACTTCTTACCAGATAGGGAGCCGACATCTAAGAGTTTCACCCTTGGAAACGGGAATCAAGAAATCACGTGTGTAAGGCCAAATCAAAGCCTCAGTGATTAAGAGCAGTGTAATGTAAATATATAAAATTTGTGTTAGTATAGTAATTTTTAGTGACTTTATTTGTGTATAATAGAAGAATACAGAATTGTATTCAAAAATGTTACCAGTGTTTAAGGTATATAAGTTATATGTGTGTCAAGAAATGTCAGTGTATGAAATGAGATTAATCAAGATGGCTTAAAACACAATAAGTGGGCGACATGAAACATCGTTGGAAAATACGGTCGGGGACCGTCAGATCATGTAAGTAACCATTTCATTATGTTATGTGTTGGGGAATATTTGTGTGCAATCCACCTGAGAATGAGAAAATAGGGATGTTTTTGAATAACAAATAACAGAATAAGAGCGCGATCTGAACAAATACAAATTGAGAAAGTATAAAATGATTGTGTGAAATGAATAAATCCCTGAGGGAAAATGTATGAATTGAAATATCAGTGTATTTGATAAATGATTTAATGATATGAAAGCAAGCGTAATAATAATAATAATAACAATTATATAAACGAAGATTAAGTTGAATTATATGAAAGTAGTAGCTTTTGAGCTCCTGTAATAGAATAAATACATGTTGTGAATACATGGTCTTAAAGTATAGCGATTATTGTCACGGGAGAGGATTAATATAAAATTGAATGTAGAGCAAATGTTGATTTTGAATTTATCAGTTCTTTGGAAGACACTGGGCCGTAAAGTAATGTATAGCGCATGTCGCGCATTGAAGTAATTTGTCACGCTAGGAAGGCGTTGAACCTAAATATACTTGGTAAATTAATTATGAGGGGCAGTTGATTGCGGTAATTGAGCTATGATAAGTCTTCCATATAGTGATGTAATCACGAGGCCGTTGTGTGTATTTTATAAAAGGGTGCTATTTATTGTATTATGAGCGCAGGTTAGACAAAGGTCGCCCTAGTAGGTTCCCGAGGCAGTGAAAGAATCGAACCCAGGTTCGTTTGTGTGAAGCCCCTAAATATTGTTGTTGTATTGAATTATTCTTACCCATCAATGAGGACACTTCATAATTAATAAATGCCAAGGTTACTAAAGTGGTCTATGAACCTAAATAATGTTGTTAAAATAAATGAATGAAAAGCCAGGTCTGTTCAAAGAACTGCGTATAAGAAATAGCTGTTTAAAGCAGAGAGTAGCCTGTATCGGTGGGCGAGACTTGGGGTCCTGCTCCTGGACAATAAAACACGCTGAGTGGTACGGTCCGACCCTTACTATTAACGGAAGTGCGGCAGGTCGGGTGACCGTCTGTTTGAAGTAATAATACACCATGAGTGTTTAGAGTTTGTTAATGACCCGGGATTCGAACCGAGGTTCTTGTAGATGAAATGTACCGCTTGCAAGTTCAGATCGTTGCTTTCTTATGAGATGATGGTCTTTTAAGACAAATAAATAAATCCCTAATGTAATGTTATATGATGTAGGAATTCACGAGTTCAGTGAAGACAATTAGATTTCGGGAGTGATATAATTTTTGACATGTTCAAGTAGTCTTCTATAACTCGGGAGTACACAAGTGTTTTCCCGATCACTGTAGTGAATTTGTTAACTTGAGAGAGATGGTAACCCATGAACATTGTGAAAAGCCCAAAAATTTAAGTGAAGGAATAACAGTACTTTAATAAGAATTATATATTGTTTTGATTATAAGATACTCCTATTAAAGGAAGTGAGGTGTTGTATAAGAATAACACAGAGTATGTAAAGGTATCGAGCCGTTGGGAGCTCGTGATTATATTGAATTTTAAAAGGGATACTTTATGGAAGTGAAAAGAATTATAAGTTTGTTGGTTTGTAGGAAACCATTTATTCGGATTTAACATTTGTTTTATTTTATGTATTCCTTGTTCACTCTGAACAAGTTAGAAGTATTTGTCAGTATTTTATTTGTTTATATTGTTGTAGCGCCATATATTTGGTTAATTAAACGATTTATAGTAGGAGTTGATTTTGTATATTTATTTTGGAAGTGTATCCTCTATTTAATCCAAAATGTGTAAGTCACAGAGTGGGAGAACATACCATAACCCCGAAAATCCCGATTTGAGCATTGCTGGCATACTGTGATTTGCATATTTCTTGCTGAAAGGGCACAATATATATATATATATATAGAGAGAGAGAGAGAGAGACAGTGGTAAAAATCTCTTTCAACTTTAGGGGCAGATGACCTCGTAGTTCCGCCCCTTAAAACCTCAATATCTAACTAGATAAATACACTGCCGGCCAACTACAAAAGAAACGTAACACTTAGGAAAATATAAGTTTCATAATTACGTTCATTATAATAGTTTTCTTTTAACTCTGGGCAAAGAATCATGTTTTGTACATTTGGGAACAAGAATATGAAAATACGGTTTATAAAGGGATTCTGTCGCCTAGGTTTGGATTTGGAGTTTTATTGCAGTATCTTCTTTAACTTTGCAGCTTAGCGCTTCCGCTATTGTTGGGCTCTCATCAAATGACTTTTCATTCCGTACTTTCTAGAGCAGTGGTCGCCAAACTTTTGAGCCAGTGAGCCACCATAGCATTCATAAATCTTCTATGAGCTACCAAGGAATACTGGGCCAAAGAAAGTACGCAACATTGAATTAAAATTAAAATATTCTGTTTATTGCCTAAAACATACATTTCTAGTATTAATCAAATAACAATGAAGATTGACCACATCAAATCTCGCGCAATGCGCAGTCTCGGCATTCTATACAGATTCACAGAAATTAAAGACATCACTGCACTTAAATTATACTTCACCACATATGTTCTCCCTATCCTAGATTTCTCTTCTCCAATTTGGTCTACCTCGGCTATAACCAATATTTCTAAATTGAACAGTGTCTTTAATTTCTTCATATCAATAGTCAAAGCTCGCAATCTTTCACTAAGGCACTTTGCCAAACCCGACATTTTAAATCAGCTCAATGTACTCGACCTGAAAAGCCGTATACAATTTACTAACCTGTGTTTCCTACATAAAATTATGAGTGGTTACACAAAATGTAACATGCTACTAAGCTACTTCCCACTCCATGTTCCCTCCCGTTCAACACATCAGAACCATTTACACCACATACCTCGCCCACGTCTTGAAGTACAGAAGCGCTCTCTTTTCCACCGTCTGCCAACCCTTAGCAACTCTCTTCCAAATATTGACATATTCTCTCCCTGTAGAACATTCACACATAACATTAGAAGATCCCTTTCATCCTCATTCCCTACCCCCTCACCCTCCTAATCACCCACTACCCCCAATCATTCCCTGCGTCTTTCCCGAGATTTATCCCTTGCTGCCATCACTGCCATTTGTTACCTCTTATTGTTGTTGTTTTTATTACTATTATTTAAAATTGTTAAAATATTAGTGTAAAATGACCCATTCATGGTTGTATCTAATAATTATTAAATAAATAAATAAATAAACTATTACAAAAAGTTTCTAAACTTACATTTTAATGAGAGGAGTGGAACGGTTTTTGGCCATCAAGTATCTTCTTGTAGTTTGGAGAGTATGTTGTAGCAAGACCAACTACAATACTCAGACCTTAATGCAGGTCTCGAAAGTTTGAAAATGGCGTATGCTGAAGCCCCGGCATATTGTTTGTTTACATTCGTTGCTGGGATACCCTATTTAGCTTTGATTAGCTTCGTTTGATGAAAGTTGGGATAAACTGTCGCTCATCTGTAATTTTTAGTGTCTTCTGTATGTCTGTAAAGTTCAGTTCGCGTTAATGTACTGCAATCGTGTGTAAATATGTTATAATACGCTTATTATGGACTAGTTCGTTTGTGTGATGATTGTTCAGTCGACCGATGGCATTGTGTCATTTACTGCAGATATTGAAGTACCTAAGACTAAAGCATTAATAGAAGTGTCTCAAGAATATACACCGCAATGATTTGCTAGTTTGTGACAATATAATAATAGCTTAGTACAGTTCAGTAATGTCGAACGTAAAGGGAAAACGCAATGAGCATCTACGGCTAGACCAAACCGTAGACGTTGAACGCTTAGCAACATGTGTCTCCGTAAATACTTACCAGTCTGGCAGATGATCTACACTGCCTTGTATACACGCCAAATAATACAGTGAACTTTTTTATTGGTTAAGGAAGATGTTTCCTCTGTGCCAAACAGTGAACTCATTGTGTTCCGTCATTATTCATACTTTAGTGATTCTTACAGCTTGCAAGTTATTTTTAATTATGTTGTGTGTAACAAAGTGTTGTGAGTAACTAGCCAATTATGTACTTATATTGCGAGATGGTGTGCCGTGATAATTCCGTAAGAGGGAGATAGTGCTTTCCTACTTACATTACTTTACTAAATCAACTATTTCCAGCGTACAACTATTCCAAACGGTAACAGCGAATGTTTAATAGGTTAGTTGGTAACATAATATTATTATCGTGTCCTTTGTGTGTGGTAATCTCCATAATTATGTTCAGATATCCACACGACGACTTCTTTGTATATTTCAATCCACTAATTCGGTGTGATGTTTTACCCGAGATTTTAGACAATTCCACGAGAGGTCTTAATTGAATTATATCTCTATAGCGTTGGTTCGGTTATTTCAGGCAACTATTCTCATTCCGATTGTGTACACAAATACTCTGCATCTGCTGGGACAGCACTTCAGTAACCGAGTACTTTCTTCTCTCCTACTTCAGAATGTGTTTGATTTTAAGCAAATAATATTAATCTATAATTACTGAACTTAAATATAAATCGTGATAACTCGCCAAAAAGCTTCTTATTCAACCACAGAAACAGTGAGACTATTGTAGCTGCCTCCTGGGTGAAGACGAAGAAACCCACAATTCGAGGCCAGCACTATATAGATAAATTAATTCAGGTAAGTCTAAATTATTGAAGCATATTTCTTCGGAATCTAGTCTCGTCTTGTGATATCTTTTATGCTCTTAGGTGAGCAAAACTAATAATTTACACTAACCGTGACAAGCCCGATGACATGATCTTAGCTATGGGTAGGGCAACCATCGCCGCCATGTTTTTTCTACATTAAGATCTGAGGATTGTAGTTGGTCTTGGTTGTAGCCGCCATTCTGATGCAGTTATCCAACTGCTCATTGGTCAGTCTGTTTCTAAATTTATTTTTAAGGAACTTCATAGTGGAGAATGATGATTCACATAAGTATGTAGACCTGAACATCGCTTTCAATCTTAATCCAACTTGAACAAGAATTGGAAATTTTTGTTTGGGAACTAGAGGCCAAACATTTCCAGTGGCAGAAAGGCTTCTAAGAGGCAGATTATTTTGAAAATCAACAACTTCCATTTCCACTGCAGCCTGATCTACTCCGAAATTTTCTATAATACAAGTTGAGAAATCTTCTGCATCAATCTCAACAAAAGGGGAGTTGACGAACTGTACCACAATCAATATGTTTTTAAAATCTTGGAATCGTTGATCGAATTGTTCTCTGAGGTCTGAAAGAATATCCACGTATGCTTGGTTTTTCCTGGGGTGTTGTGGAGGGTTTTGTTTGTCTACGATCTGTTTCAGACTGGGAAAGTGCCTATATTCAAACTGGTTACAATTATTTTCCCACAGCTCGAGCTCTTTTGAAAATGACGTCACATCTGAAATCATTCCACCAATGTCCTTATCTGTGCCTTGAAGCTGCAAGTTCAAACCATTCTACTTTTCAGTTATGTCAGTGAGAAACGAAAATCTTGTAGCCATATGGGATCTTCGAGTTCAATGAAAGGCTCTCACCGTTCTTTGAAGAATTTTACTATTGCAGGAAGCAACTCTTTGAAACGTTGCAAAACTCTGCCTCTGCTAAGCCAACGAACCTCTGTGTGAAACAACAGATCACCATACTGGCATTCTAACTCTTCTGTTAGTTCTCTGAACAGTCGTCTTAGAAGTGCATGCACTCTTATTTTATTTACTACTTTGACAACTATTATCATGATATTGTTCATACTTAAGAACTTTCCACATAATGCTTGCTGGTGTATTATGCAATCATAGGACACAAACTTTGGTATATCGCTGTATTTTCGACACAAGGCAATAAACCCATTTTCCACGACTATCATTGCAGAAGCTCCAACCGTAGCTAGGCCCACCAACTTCTTCACAGGAATATTTTCAGATTCAATAAGCTTTTTAAATGCCAAAAATATATCCTTTCTGCTAGAGTGCCCAGTAAGCGGCACAACCTTTACCAGCTCTTCTTTTGTTTCAAAATTTTCTAAGACCATTCTTACAAAAACAGCCAACTGAGCTTTAGCAACTATATCAGTTGATTCGTCAAGTTGTAAGGAAAAATAACTACAACGATCAAAGTCAGTTTTCAGTTGTGAAACTACATCAGAGCTCATAGCTTCAACTCTTCGTATCACTGTAATAGCAGAAAGCTGAACAGATGTAATAGCAGACATAATCTCGGCTTTGTTTTTGAAGTTGCCAAATAATGTATCTGCAGCTTCCAAAAATGCAGCTTTAATTAACTCACCATCTTCGAAAGGTGTTTTATGTAGGGCAATAACCTTGGAAACCCGGAATGACGCTTCTGTGGCTGTCTTGTTCTTGTCCAGTGTCTTAAAGAAAGTAGATTGTTGCGCATTTAGTTGAGTTTTCATCAGCATAACCTTTTCTCTTCTCAGCGTTGAATTCGGCGGATAGTCTTTTTCAATTCCACTGTGAACGGCCTTGAAATGACGCTCAACATTTCCTTTCTTCCCGACTGAGACACTCCCATTACAAAGTAAAAACACGCATTTATCTTTCACTTGCGTAAAAAAGTAATTGGTCTCCCATTCTGCATGAAACTGATATAATTTCGGCTTTTTGCTTAAACTAGCCATTCTAACAACATACAAGGAAAGAGCCTAAACAACGTGCACGCATGAACTGAACACACACAACACAGACATCGATCCACACCAGACACTGACTGACAGACCCGCGGGACGCATAGTAGGAATCAGGGGGATGAGTAGTGCAGATTAGCCAACTCAAGCGCTGCGTCTGAAATTTTCCCGCGAGCTACCAAAAATTTCCCTGCGAGCTACCAGTAGCTCGCGAGCTACGGTTTGGCTACCTCTGTTCTAGAGCATCAAGAAGTTTGGTTGCAGTAAATATAATTGAAGACTGAATGTGCAAAGATGTGTTGTGACGTTTTCGTGGCAGTGATTTTGGGTTTAAGCACAACATATTGGAAGTAAAGTAGTGACGTCCGTTCATGAAAATTTGCCAAAAATCAAAGAACTTAATTTATAGGCCTACTAATCTTGAAAGTAAACTTTGAAGTGAAAAATTATCTTTCCCTTAAAATGAAGTTGCAAATTAAAATAAGAAAAAAAAACCTGGCACTACAGCCCATGAAGGGCCTAGGCCTACCAAGCGACCGCTGCCCAGCCATTTGGCTTGCAGATATTGAGGTGACGCGTGGTCAGCGCACCGGGTCCCCTCGGCCGTTAATGTTCGTTTGTCAATTGTCCTCACGAGGATGAGTGCACTCATGTCAGTTTCTAAAATCCCTGACGGAGCCGGGAATCGAACCCGGGGCCTCCGGGTAAGAGGTGCTACCCCAACACCACGGGGCCGGTTCCTCCAGGCATGTGGACGATTTTTCGTAACAGTACCGACTCCCAGCATTCTTACTGGTGTATTTTTACTATAAACCTCGTGCCATTTCACCTGCGTGTCTCTAAATAATGCAAGTAAATATAATTTTGTATTCATTCTCTTGAAAATATCCAAGTGTTACGCTTATTTTGGCCGGCAGTGTACATCAACTTATCATACCGAAACCGGGGTAATGTCCGCGTCCCGCCCGGCGAACAGGTATCCAGGACAAGTTGCATACATTCCCCCCTTGCTCACGCTTCTCTCTGCTAAATATTCGCTTTCCATTCAGAGTTTATTTACTCAGGTTAAACAATAAGACTGTTCGGGGTGTAAGATACAAACCTGTACAAAGGGCGGGTAGCCTAATCAGCTAGTTGTACAGTATTATACAATAACTAGCAACCCGCCCCGGCTTCGCCCGGTATCTTTAACGGTTTACCCTACGTAAGCTTAAAAGGCGTATTTATTTCGTTTTCAATGAACTACGACCTGACCTGTATCCGTTTTCCGTCTCGGCATGATGGGTTAAAATCACTGACTGGACTTTTAATTATAGGCTATTATCATGGAGATAGCATGTGCATCGAATTCTTGTCAGACGTCAATTTTATTAAGAATGGCGAGGTGCATAAAACACAAATCCCCCTTCCGTCCGATCTACACTTGACCGTGTAGGCCTATTCTGTGGAACGAAGGCTGAAACTGAGGTGGTAGGCTAGCTAGCTAGCTCGTAAACTGTCTGCTAAGCTAGTAATTGAATGGAGATTGTTGGAAAAAATGAAAACGTAAAACCACTAACAGTGGGAGATGTATTAAAGATAGAGATATGCTCTCCTGAACTCTTTTGTAGAACTTTTCATGCTGAACAATTCTTACACTCATAGTATATAGATATGTTTAACGGTTTACCCAGCGTAAGCTTAAAAGGCGCATGGACGGTAGGTTTTTTCCGTTACTTCTAGGATTCCTTTGGTCTAGAAATAAATTATTTTCAACAGAAACCTTCCTCGAGAAAACCTTTATAGAATGGTGAAAACCGTATCAAAATCCGTCCAGTAGTTCTCGAGATTACCCGGAACTTTGATTTATACAGAGTATACAGATGATGCCACTGTTATGTTATTGTACCGCCATTTTACAAAAGTTAGTTAGTTAGTGATTGTTGCTTTAAGAGGTCATCTGCATAACACCTATTTTGGCAGCTATTTCACGGACGAGAACGTTTCTTGAAAAGTAGTTGTTATTGTTGTTGTTGATGATTCATTTGGGGACTTCGTGACATAGTGGTCATGTACCTCCGTGTACTTGGGTGTGTGTTAAATTTGTCTAATAGGCTATGTTATTGCGATGGCTGTAGGCTACAAGAGTGTGTTTTTGTAATTAACACAGCAATTTTGGTGGGAGGTGGTCGTTTAAAAGAAACCGACCCCTTGGCTTAGCCATGCGCGTTAAGCCATGCATCTCGACTGTAAGAGGGGAATTGCAGCAAGTCTGGAGATCGAAGATCGAGCGCTACCTGCGGCCATCCTGAGTGTGGTTTTCCGCCGGAACTCTCCACATCTCCAAGAAAATGTCGGGAGGGTATGTTATTGTTCTATTCTATTTCAAGCCCTGGGAACCTACCCCTATTCCCAACCTAATTATTACAGTGGCGCACGTACTACAGTCACTACAGAAACATAGGTTAATAAATAAATGAATTACACACTCAAGAGCACGGTTCTGATGACCAAGATGCCACAAGCTCGAAAATTGCATTACAACTGAAATTATTCTAGACCTCTCCTTCTTCTCGTCGGGCAGTGGTTAGCATTCTTGGATTCGATTCATGGTTCTGCCAAGAAATTTAATTCTGGTCTGATGGCTAGAGCGGGATACACTCAGCCTCATGAGGGAGAACTGAGAAGAAGTGGGTTCGATTCCCACATCAGCCATCCTGGAAGTGATTTTCCGTGGTGACCCACTCTTATTCAAGAGGGTGGGGGCGTGGTGGCGCAGCGGTCAAGCTGTTGGCCTCTCACCAAGGTGGACTGGGTTCGATTCCCGGTCAATGCATGTGAGATTTTCGAAGTGAAATGCCATGTCCTTTGGTTCGGATTCCACGTAAAAAGGAGGCCCGTGGCTCATAAATCACAAGATTCACGGTCACGTAAAATTACAAGCTTCCTTTCCTTTTTATTTTTCCTTATTGCAGGCAAATGCCGGGATGGTTCCTAACTTAAGGCCACCTTACATGCATGTTCGCACACTACAATAGCACAGGTTATCAGACAAATTCTACACGTACCCAAGTACACGGAGCTACAAAGACCCTAAATTAATCAACAACAAGATATGTTCTCGTCCGAGACAAAGCTGACCATGATGTGCAAGCCCCTCAAATGAAAGAACAGCATATTATCTTGGTTGGATTCAGTCCGACCCCTGAAGCACATTACACTGTTAGAGGGGAAGGGCGCTGTCCACGTCATGGCCGCGTGAGGCAGGAAGGCGGATGCGTGCGGGAGTCGAACCGGATCGTTAGAGCCACGTGCAGCCTCCCTGACCTTGTCGCGACCCGCTGCACCTTATCAGCAGTAGGACACATCACTCACACAGCGGGAAGTGATGGCGTCATCAAGGTGACTGCCTTAGCTTTCTATAGGCCTATAAGTTTCACATTATGGGTCTAACGACAGGACAAGACTCAAGGTTCCTCCAGCCATGTGGACGGCTTCCCGTAACTGTACCCGACTCCCAACATTCTTACTGGTGCCTAACGAGATGTGTATTTGGAAAATATTGCAGAGGAAACGAGGCAAGAGGCAATTCTGAATGACCTGCACACAACACACATTGGAATCGTCAAAATAAAATGATGGTGTTGCTTATTTTAAGGGCTTTGTGACATCGTGGTCATGGTTGGTTGGTTCCTCAGTTTAGGGGCTGGTTGGTTGGTTGGTTCCTTAGTTTAGGGGCTACGACAACACGGTCATGTAGCCCTGTGTACTTTGGGTGTGTGTAGAATCTGTCTGATAACCGGTGTTAATTGTGATGACTGTATTAGTGTGTGTATCTGTTTTAATTCAAGTAAGGACTACAGACATTCAATTTTTCCAAGTAGTTCCTACTTTTGCCGCCAAGCGCCACCGTCAACGACCAACTAGTTCAGAACTTAGTTACCAGATGCCACCGCAGTCGACTCTTGACGACGAACGTAGGAACCTAAGAACGTCAATCAAATGTTTAACCTATATATAATTTAGCTTCACACAGGTGTAATTAGTGGAAGGTTCTTTAGCATGCCATAAATCTATGACATGGGACCGCCCCTCCGAAGGAAGGCACACTGAGGGATTTTTAACGTTGTTAAAAAATCCGACGACTTCGGCCGGGTTTGAACCCGCGATCTTGGGCATAGAAGCTCATCTTGCTACCAACTACGCCACCGACGCCGCTGGTTTAGGGGCTGCGACAACGCGGTCATGTAGCCCCGTGTACTTTGGGTGTGTGTAGAATCTGTCTGATAACCGGTGTTAATTGTGATGACTGTATTAGTGTGTGTTATCTGTCTTTTAATTCAAGTAAGGACCGCAGACTTTGAATTTTTCAAATAGGTCCTACTTTTGTCGCCAAACGCCACCGTCAACACTACTAGTTCAGAACTTAACTACTAGACGCCACGGCAGTCGGCTCTTGGCAACGAACGTAGGAACCTAAGAGCGTTGTTTACATTCTTAACCTATATAATTTAGCTTCACACAGGTGTAATTAGTGGAAGGTTCTTTAACATGCCATAATTCTACACTGCTCACAAAAAAAACCGCATCACAACTTTGGTATGTAAACACATGCTGATTGACATCCATGGTCGTTTGTTTATCACTTGGTGACATTAATCTGGTGGAATATTGAAGTCAAGGACATAACCCTTCGGTCGTAGCTGTTATCATTGTGACCGCGCCCCAAACAGCAGTGGTTTGTGATGTACAGCTTGGTCTATCAGTACTGTGTTGGCTGTCGTATTGGTAAGCAGCATATTCAGTTTTTTTTTTTTTTTTTTTTTTAGCGTATGGCTTTGAGTGCCGGGAGTGTCCGAGGACATGTTCGGCTCGCCAGTTTTGTAGCTGCTTCGAGACGGACACCCAATGGGTGAGCTACAAGTACCGTTGGGGAGGAATGTTGGATGGGAGGGTCTAGGAGTTGGAAGGTAGCGGCTGTGGCCTATAGTTAGGGACCAACCCCGGCATTTGCCTGGAAGGAAGATGGGAAACCACAGAAGACCATCTTCAAGGTTGCCGGCGGGGGGATTCGAACCTCCTCGCCTCCCGGATGTGAGCGACTGCCAACAGTCATGCCGCAACGACCTCGGCTAACTCACCCGGTCATATTCAGGTAAGACCACAAGACATGGGAAGGCATTTACCATCAGAACAAGTCGTGCGTCCAGTAACCCTCTTGCAGGAAGGACGCACTCAGCGTTACGTGGCAGAGCGGCTCAGAGTATCCCATCACTCATCTGCAGGTGGTGGCAGTGATATCAAGAGCTACACACTGTCATACGCCGACATGTTCCAGGGAGAAAACGGAAAACAACGCCAGCTGAGGACCGATTTCTTTGTTTACTGGCCTTCAGAAGTCACCGCAGTACAGCCAGCAACTACGAGGTGAGCTGATAAATGTAAGTACACAAACAGTCCACATTAGACTAAGGGAAGGTCAGCTCAATTCCCGGAGACCATTTGAAGTGCCCTGGTTGACCCCTCATCACGGAAGATGCCGTCAGCAGTTTGCACAACAGCATGACAACTGGCAGCTCCGACACTCGACGCCAGTATTTTTTGCCGATGAATCCAGATTCTAGTTTTCTGGGTCGGATGATCGTATTCGAATCTGGTAACGTCAAGGAGAACGAAATTTGCCTTGCAACGTGCAGGAAACAGTCGCTTACAGTGGCGGATCAGTGATGGCTTGTGGAGGAATTTCTTTGACCCAGAAAAGTGACCTCGTAGTCATTCAGGGGCGATTGACAGCTGTGCTCTACATTGAGGAGGATCTGGAGAACCATGTACTACCCATCACAGACAACATCGGGCATAATTTCACATTACTGCATGATGGAGCCACTGAACATTCTGCTAGGGCCACCAGGGACTTTCTTGCAGCTGCTGGGCTTCAAGTAATGGGCTGGCCAGCGTGTAGCCCCCACCTAAATTGTATCGAGCATCTGTGGGATCAACTTGGTAGGCGTATCCAGAATCACCCACAGCATCCTCGTACCTTCCAGGAGCTGACAGCAGAATTATTGGAAGAGTGGGGAGCCATCTCCACGATGCAATCCGGAGGCTTATCAGAAGCATGCCACGCTGGTGTGCTGCTGTGATACGAGCCACAGATGGGGACACAAAGTACTGAAAAGTGTTATGTGTAAAATTAAGTTTGTTTCCAGTTGCATTCAAGTGTCGTGGCTTTCGGTTTTGGACCACTGTTTTAGTTTGGGACAATCTATCGTAACCGTGTTGGTATTTTTCTTTTTCATTTTTGGTTTCTGTACAAATAAAGGAACATATTGATACGTGTTACCCCTAGTAGCAAGTTCGTTAATTGGATTACAGTGGGTAAAAGCACAACACAATTGGTCCTTTAAAGAAATATAGCTTTATTGCAGGTCAAAAAGTTACACCACACAATAAGCAAATGGAAACAATTAGCTGTCTTTCTTCGTGTTTGCTCCCTTATGGAGGACACTCACCCTTTCCCTTCCTTATTTAGTTAATCCTTCACTAACAAGGGAAGTCTCTGAACCGGGGAATCGCGGATCCTGCTGAAACATAGCAAATATGTTGCTTGAGCCCAACTAGGCAGAACCATGAAGAAAAATATTTCGGAAATTAACTCCCTGCCCTCCGTAGACGGCAATAAGTACAACAATTTTGAACTGTGCGCGCTGGTCAAGCGCGGGTGTGCCTCACGCCTGATTGGTGGCTCAAAAGGTCATGCTCCAAACGACTGCCCTCCCGTACTCGCGCTCACAACCTGCGCTGCGGCGTGGACATTAATGCTGCATCTTTACAATATATTGCACGTCGTGCTTTATTATTAATCATGCAATGTAAGGTATCACAAATACATATCATTACAACACAACACAGAGTAAACTGAACCAATAGTCAAACAAGTGAGTAAGTGACCAAGCTACTTCACATACACCATCCACACCGTTTGAAACACGGGCGAGTGCAAGTACTACATTGTATTGCACTGATATCGAAACAATATGGCACAGGGTGTTCAAACCCACCGGGATTGTCGGACAGGTACTGACTTCGGTATCATGTGAATTGCCACATTGAAGTAAAACGAGGGGACGACAATTGGTGATATGTCAGAGACTGCATTTTCATGATTGTATTTCTCTGGGCCAAATTGATGTCAAAATTCAATAACCGAACGGGGTTCGAAAATCTACGGACAAAGCTTTCCCAGACCCTAAAGCCGTATACATCCAATGGTTGACAATAGGCTGTGGCTCCAGGAGGTATCATAATCAGTCGTATGCGCTCTTCACTTTCTAACGATTTATGTCCAGAAAAGGAATCCAGAAGGAGTGCCGCATTGCCGGACGGTACATGCTGTTTGAAAAAATTGTGAAACCAATCCTTCAATTGTGCGGATCCCATTTTGCCAGATTTTGTAGGAACAACGTAAATATTGTCATGTGCAAACATAGTTTCTTTCACCCTTTTTCCAAACACACCTTTTGGTTCTTTCAGAGTTATGAATAGAGGTCCTAGTAGCTTGCCGGCTGCTGTTATTGTTGGCATTATTGTATAACTGTGCGTTGTGGCCCCCAGTGATTGCACTTTGGAGCACACCGTTTTCGACCCTTTTATAGCCAGTGTCCTACCCGAACACATCTCCAAATTGAACCCACTTTGATCACTATTACATACGTTCCCAGGGCCGAGAGAATCAAGAACCGATATAACCTCTTCTACGAATATTTCTGTTGCTGACATACTATCCATTTCTCGATGGGCATTCTTTGATGTCGTCACAGTTGTTATTTTTCGCGAAATGATATTATAGCGATCCTTAAAGTGCTGCACCCAGGAATGGCTGGCTTTAAACCCCGTACATTTTACGTCCTGTGCAGCTAGCATAGCCCATTGCTGAATTGTCACGTCATGTATAACTTCATTATTCTGATGGGCAATGTCAAATTGGGCTTTTACGACACATGTTATTCTGCTCAATTTGTCGCGGCGGCTGCCTCCCCTTTTCACTTGCTCTGCCCACAAATATAAATCTTTCTTGCTTTTTAAACGGTGAAACTTACTTTTTACCGAAGCAAAGGAAAGCGGGCGCCTCTTACCGCTTTTCCAATAATCAACAGCATTTTGTTTGTATTCCATACCTACAGCTTCATCTGACACTTTCCTGGGTGAGCTATCGGTGGCAGTCCAAATATTATCTTCATCAGAGTTGTTGGTGTTACTGTCATCCGGTAGCTCATGTGTGGCGACAGTAAGAGTAGAATAGGAGTCCACGTTCATAGTGCTGTTCTCTATACAACCAGCTATACCTGTAAATATCAATAAGCACAACAAATAAACACACTTGTTACAAGAGACGAACGCCAGAAAGTCAGATAGGCACTAAACCATCAATAGCCTATAGCCAAACTGTCCAACAGGTCCTGTTCTTGAATGCTGAGAGGCCTTTCCATACATTTTCCATATTTTTCCTCCAGACAACATATAACTTTTGCAATGTTAATATTCATCATGCAATGCATGGGACACTCTCCGTATACGGATATAAGCGTATGCCGGGTCTGTCGCCTCTCATTCGGTGAATGTACGCCGTAGGCCGGGAAGCAACCTCTGGCGCAGCCAATGAAGCTCACGCCACTGGCGCGCCAATTTAAACGTGTAAATCTTAATTTTTCATCTAGTACAAGGGGAAGTTAATTTCCGAAAGATTTCTCTTCACGGTTCTGCCTATTTGGGCTCACGCAACGTATCTGCAAAGTTCCAGCATGATCTGCGATTCCCCGGTTCATAGACTTCCCTTGTAAGTAGGTAGACCCGTGTCCAGCCACAGTCTGTCACTCGCTGTTCCTGAATACCGTACTACACGCTGTTTCGCAATTCACACGTCACAGTAAAACCTCTATCGCACTGGTAAGAACACACTCGCACGGCACTTCGCCTCAATACTTCAGTCGCACAGTCAAACACACACTCCTCAAAAACACACTCCCTCCCTCGCTGGCCAGCTCGCTTTATATATAGCGGGGCTGGTGACTCAATTGATGTTTCTAGAGTAGACCAGGGTTTACACCTTCTCGATATTTCCAGTACTAGGTGGACCAAGAACCTTCTGGACTATGTCCTAGTTCTTGCAGCCCCGTTGCGTAAGGCGCTGGTAACACTCAGTCAGGGATAGCCTGGGGCGGCCTGAGTCACGCGCGGGGTCACGAAGCTGTCTAGCATTCGTAACACCACCCCATTCCTAAAAAGGCTGATTGTCCCGATCAGTCATTGGTCCGTCTGTGTCCCTCCGTAGGCTGCCAGGCGATCTCGATGCACGATCTTCATCTTCGCCCTCGGGCTCCGCTGGATCCTGTAGACGACATCGTTGATCCGTTTAGCGACTCGGTACGGCCCCTCCCAGGACTTCTGCAGTTTCGGTGACAAGCCTTTCTTCCGTAATTGGTTAAAGAGCCAGACCAGGTCGTCCTCGTGGAATCCGCCGGCATCAGTCTGCTGGTCGTATCGGGTCTTCATTCGGTCGGTCTCGATCCACAGTCTCCTCCTTGCGAACGTGTGCACGTCCTCCAGTCGGTCGACCAGTTCTTGACAATACTGGCTTACCGGGACCGGATCGTCCCCAGGTCGGCTGAAGGCAAGGTCGACAGGTAGACGGAGTTCCCTCCCAAACATGGTCCGGGCTAGTGTGCACCCGGTGGCTTCATGCGCGGTGGCCCGGTAGGCCAGGAGAAATAGTGGAAGGTGTCTGCCCCAATCCCTCTGGTGCTCGCTGACGACTATCCGGAGATGGTTCTCGATGGTGCTATTGAACCGCTCTACCATTCCGTCGGACTGGGGGTGTAGCGGCGTCGTCCTTGTCTTCCGGATTCCCAGCAGCTGGCATAGGTTCTGGAATACCTGCGACTCGAAGTTCCTCCCTTGGTCGGAGTGCAGCTCCAAGGTTACTCCGTACCGGCTGACGAATTCCTTCACCAGGGTCTCTGCGATCGTCGCGGCTTCTTGGTTAGGGAGTGCATACGCCTCTGGCCATTTGGTGAAGTAGTCGCTGACGACCAATATGTAACTGTTCGCTGCCTCGCTCAACGGGAATGGCCCAGCAACATCGATGGCCACTCCCTTCATGGGGCCGCCCAAGTTGTAGGTCTTCAGTGGGCCCCGTCGTCTTCGTCCTGGGCCCTTGCTGGCTGCGCAATCATGGCACCTTGCGCAGTCGTTCTCCACGTCTGCTGGGCATCCAATCCAGTAGAACCACTCTCTCAGCTTCTCCAGGGTCTTCTTTATCCCTAGGTGTCCAACAGATGATCCTCCATGGACTTCCTTCAGGACTTCCTCCGTCATAGCCTTTGGAACGACGACTTGTTCCCGAGATGTCTTCCTGTCGGGGCTATCCCAGGTACGGCAGATGAGGCCATCCCTTACAATCAGCGAGTCCTACTGCGCCCAGTAGGACTAGAACTTTGGACTGCAGTCGCTCACAATGTTCCACCCGGGTCTGGGAACACAGGCCCTCTTCCATTCGGCTATCAGTCCCAGGTCATCATCTTCCGCTTGTGCCCGCTTAAAAGATTCGCGGCTCCAGCTCCCTTGAAGTTCCACGGTAGTCCTTCGGCACTGTATCCCGGTGTTCTTCTCCCTTCTGGCACAGAAGGTGCTGTCTTCGGGGCACGGTCTTCATGACAGGGCGTCGGCGTTAGAATGCAGTTGGCCTTTCACGTGCTGGATCTCAAAGTTGTTCTGTTGAAGCCTCTCCAACCACCACGCGAGTTGAACCTCGGGCTGCTTGAAGTTCAGGAGCCACCGCAGGGATGCCTGGTCGGTCCTGATGAGAAATTCTAGCCCGTACAGGTACTTGTGGAAGTGTTCAATGGTCTTCACGATGACGAGCAGTTCCTTCCTGGTGACGCAGTAGTTCCTCTCTGGCTTTGACAAGGCCTTGCTGAAATATGCTACTACTCTCTCCTCGACGTCCACTACTTGCGACAGGACTCCTCCTATACCAAATTCGCTGGCATCGGTATCGACGACGAACCTTGTTCCAGGTCTGGGGTAGGCCAGAATAGGTGCTGTGCACAGAGCCTGCTTGAGTTGTTCGAAGGCTTTGTGGCATTCTGCTGTCCACGTGAAGAGTTGGTCCTTCTTGGTCAGTCGATGCAGTGGTTTGGTGATGCCGGCGAATCCCCTCACGAAGCGACGGTAATATGTGCAGAGCCCCAAGAAGCTTCGTAGTTGGAACTTGTCCTTCGGAACTGGCCACTCCCCCACAGCTGCGGTCTTCTCTGGGTCGGTGCGCACCCCTTCCTCGGAGACGATATGCCCAAGGTACTGGACCTGCTTCCGGAAGAGCAGAGTTCTTGGGGCTCAACTTCAGCTGGGCAGCCCGTAGCTTCATCAAGATCTCCTTCAGGTTGCTGTAGTGCTCCTCGAAGCTTCTTCCCAGAACGATGACGTCGTCTAGGTAGACCAGGCAGGTCTTCCAGTGTAGTCCCCTCAGAATGGACTCCATTAGCCTTTCGAAGGTCGCAGGGGCGTTGCACAGCCCGAATGGCATGGCGGTGAACTGCCAGAGCCCGCTGCCCACAGAGAACGCAGTTTTCTCGCGGTCCTTAGGGTGGACCTCCACCTGCCAGTAGCCACTCTTCAAATCCAAGGTGGAGAACCATCTTGACCCTGATACGGTGTCCAGGGTGTCGTCGATCCGGGGTAGAGGGTAGCTGTCCTTCTTCGTGACGTCATTCACCCGCCTGTAATCCACGCAGAACCTGGTGGAACCGTCCTTCTTCTTCACTAGCACTACCGGAGAACTCCAAGGACTATGTGATGGCTCGATCACTCCTTGCTCCTTCATCTCTTCTACCATCCGGTCGACTTCGGCTTGCTTGGCGAGCGGGACACGTCGGAATGGGGCCCTAATCGGTGCGCTGTCCCCAACGTCGATTCTGTGCTGGACCAAGCTTGTCCTGCCGAAGTCTTTGCTCCCCACGGAGAAGACGTACTGGAATTCGCGTAGCAGTTCCCGAAGTTGGCGTGATTGCTTCTCGTCTAGATGGTCCCGGGATCCTTGGCACAGCTTCTGTAGTTCTTCCGGCAGGGCGCCTCTTCTTCGGTTGTCCGTCTGCAGGTGTCCATCCGTCGTGTCTGTGATGCGGGCAATCCAGGTAACGGGCTCGCAGACTCCTAGGGTGGTGTCCCGGTGAACCGTAATGTCGTAGTCGTTCAGTTTGGACAGGCGGACGAACGGCCGATGCGTCGTGTTGATGAGGGACTTTGCAATTAGCAATCCTTTTGTCTGGATGTCCTCATATTTTGGCTCGATGACAGCCGCCACTCCCTCAGCAGTTCCGTCGACAATTACGGCAGCGCTGACCTCCGTCCTGGCGGGAACGATGACGTCCTCTCTCAGCCTTACTCGTCGTGCGGTGATGGCCTCGTGTGCTGGTTGCAAAGCAAGTTCTTCACTTCCGTAGTGGAGAGTGTTGGTACTCAGGTCCAAGATGATGTTGTTCTGGTCCAGGAAGTCCAGTCCGATGATCACTTCGTTTGATACATCAGCCACGAGCACTGGGTGCTTCACCGCCCGTCGACCAATGACGAACTCCAGTGATGCTTGCCATGTACCGGTGCGGTTTCTCCAGTCGCGGTTATTAGTTGGAGGTTCCTTTGTGTGGGTTGCACTCTCCACTTCGGGATCATGGTGGGATTGACGATGGTCCTTGTTGCTCCCGTGTCGATCAGCATGGGCCAGCTCACTCAGTCGACCATCAGGCTGCTATTGTCCCTCCGTAACTTCGTCACACGGACTTGGACTGCCGGGGCTTGACAACTGTCACAAGCCAATCTTTGTCCCCCAAGGCTGGCTAATACTCGTTTCCCTGGGTCGCGCGGTTTTCAGGCGACTGATTTCCCGACGATACCCTCAGCGGCGGTGATCACCGCAGTCCTTGCTCAGGTGGCCTTTCTTACCGCAGGTCCAGCAGGTCGGTAGTCCTCTTCCGGGCCGCCTCTCCGGGTGTCTACCGGCTGTGTCGTTGTTGGTGGTGCCACGACTACCGAAGAAACGGCCTAGCGCCTCCATCAATTCATCGGCCAGGGGCTTGGTCTCGTTGGTATTCGCTGTTGATACGTGTTACCCCTAGTAGCAAGTTCGTTAATTGGATTACAGTGGGTAAAAGCACAACACAGTTGGTCCTTAAAGAATATTAGTTTTATTACAGGTCTACAAACATACACCGTGCACATAAACACACTGAGTCTCACTTCATAAAACACTACTAGTCACCATTAGTTTCCACATTTACTTTCACACCACTGTCCTCGCTATTTATGTTCACTCAGCCCGTGAGTCGTTACAGTGTTCCATCTTACACTCACACGTACAGTCTACACAGGTTATCTACAGCCCTGCGCCTGCCACTTCACTTACTTCCAGAGTCCTCTTGCTGCTTCTTGTGCGCTCTTGCTCGTCCCGTGTCGATCCCAGATCCTCGACCACGTCTTCCAATAAGCACCGCGACACCTCCAAGCACTCACAGTCCTGACTCAAAGTTGCACCCTGGCAGGCAGGCTTCCACTCAGTTACCGTAGACGTCCAGTAATAATCGCTGTACTGCTCCGCATTCACTCACAGAACTAGACACTCATAAACACTCCAATACAGTCCAATACTGTTCGCTCCCCGCCGCAGCTTGCTGGTATATATGGAATCAGTCCCTGGCCTATACATTTCTAAATGTCACAATCTCTTACGGCAATGGGTTTGTTCTAGTCAGTTCTAAGTCCAGACTTTTCGCGTATTCTCTGGCCGGCCCGTGATGACTCACAGGTGCTCCACTATTTTGTCTGCCGATGGGAGGGGCCGGGAGGGTGTGGGAACTTTCTCTCTCCGGCTGATGGTTCTGTCCAAGGCCAACGAGACAGCTGCCTTGGTCTGTCACACTGCCACTCCCCCGAAAGCCTCCTGTCGGCCCGCAGCGGCACGTAACACTGCTCCCCTCTTCAAAGCAACTCGCCTCGTGTTGTTCATCGTAAAGGCCGTCCAAGGTCCGAAGGGGTGGCATCTACGGTGCTGACAAGCCCCTGATTTGGCTGGCCTTGGCCCTCACTCGCTTTTCTAACCGTGAGGCTGTTCCTCGCCGACAGCTGCTCATTAGATGGCCCCTTTCACACCGTAGCCAACAGGTGACTTCCCTACTGCAACGGCGTCCCGGTGGTGGTTTACGCCGCTTTGGTGAGGGTAGCCAACCTCCATCGCCTCTTCGTCTCCGGCGGCGTCACTCCTCCTCAGTGGCGTTACCCAAGTTGTCCTCCTCGTCACCGCCATTCCCAACACGATGGACTTTACCTGCTGCGGGTAGCGCCTTCCACTGAGCATCGAATACTCACGTACCATAGCATCGCGATGCCCATCCACGAAAATGTATGCTGCCTCGCGATGCACATGTTCGGGAGGCGAGCCAGCCAGCCCGATCTCTTCAATTGGCTTACTCGCGCGCCCGTTCCTCCCTTCTAGCCGTAGGTGGTACATGGCCGGTAGCTGGTAGTCCCCTTGATGCTCCTCAGCGTCGCGACGATCCCGTTGTACCCAGTCCCCGTCCGGACGTCGTGTAGCACATCCGCCTGTGATGAGCTGAACGGCTCCGTCCTCCAGCGTGCACCTGGCATGGTTCGCCACAGTGTCGAACCCGATCCCGCAGATCTGCCATGATATAGCCTCATCGACATGCGGCGTCCTGACACTCGTGACACTGTTCCTGTCGTCAGAGCTGCTAAGCCTCGGCCCGGTTTCCATGCCCAGTGGCTCGTCCCTGAATCGCTGAGCGTTACAAACTCCGGACTCCACGATCTGTTTGGCTTGGCCATCAGCGCCCTCTGTAGCGTCACTTTCCATTCCGCCCCCAAGCTTGTTATACTCCGGTCTCGATTTCAGGTCTGATTTCAGCTCGTCCTGACTAGTTTCATGCTCACAATTCTCCATTTTCTTTCTCAGTTTTTCGAAATGTTTTTGAATATCACTTCCAGGATGGCTGATGTAAGAATCAAACCCGCCTCTTCTCAGTTATACCTCACGATGCTGAGTGTACCCCGTTCCAGCCTGGGCCTCCTCAATGTCAGCCAAGAAAGCTAGCCACTACGCGAACGAGCGTCAGAACTGGTTGTTACAAATGTTTGAAAGTCTTTTAGCGGTTTAAACTCATACAGTATATGTTTCTACCCGCTATTGTTTTCATTTCTGCAGGGTCCAGGACCAGGGCTGAGGTGAGATATTGATGTTAATTCATTTGAGGGGCTTGGGACATCTTCGTCATCAGCCCCGTGAGCTGGGTGTGTGTTGAACTTGTCTGATAACATGAACTGCTGCGATGACTGTAGTAGTGTGTGTAACTGTATCAGGGACAGGGATGGGCTTAGGGCCCCGGGACTTAAAGTAACGTACTATCCTTGTATTTGCCTGGAGTGTAGAAAAAATGGGGAAAACAACGCTCAGGATAGCTGCTGTTAGCGCCTGGACTCGAACATACGATCTCTGGACTTGGTGCAGCTGTCTCGCGGTCGTGGTACGATGTTTCTTACGACCAGATGCCCTTTCTGCCTTGCACCCTTTAGCTGCTCGTCTGCTGTATCCACATCTGCTTAGGTCTCTTTCACACAATTCGATTATTTCCTACGGAAAACTCCGTTCTTAATCTTGATGGAAAAGCGTTCTCCAGTTTCTATCCGGTTTTCTCCGTATGGTTTGGAGGCTACAGGGAAATCGCTTGTTTATTTGTTGCTTTGCTTTCAGTACTCCAGTGTCCGGCTCCATGGCTAATTGGTTAGCGCGCTAGGCTTTGGCCCGAAGGGTCCTGGGTTAGATTTCCGGCCGGGCCATTAGGGATTTTAATCTCCTGGGGTTAATTCCCGTGGCCCGGTTACTGGATGTATGTGGCGTCTTCATCATCACTTCATCCTCATTACGACGCGCAGGTCGCCTACGGGCGTCAACTAGAAAGACCTGCACTCGGCCTCTCCGGAAGTCACACCAAAAAAAAGTAGTTAGTGCTTGTCCACTATGGATCATCGTAATATAATGGCCCTGTGGCTTTCTTCATAGGAGGAAACAGTGTAATGTGCGGTAACTATGGAACGGGTTCATCCAATGGTTGCAAGACGAAATGAGCTGGGAGTTGGGAAGGAAGCTTGTAGTTTTACGTTACCGTTACTCACGTGATCATAAGTCATGGGACCTCCATTTTTATGTGGAATCCGAACCACAGGACGTCATATTTCATTTAGAAAATCTCACATGTATTGGCCGGGAATTGAATCCGGTGCGCCTTGGTAAGAGGTAAGCAGCTTGACCACTGCACCATCACGCTCCCACGAGTTGGGGGTTTGCGGAACGCTTTTTCAAGAGCTCATGGATGATGAAAATGCGTTTTTAAACTTTGAATGAGTTTAATTATCTTTAAGTTTACGCAGTGTACCAATTCGTTGGGAGTACACACTACAGCGACAAATACCGACATGCGGAATTGCGTCACGCTGAATGAAATGCTTGCTGTGACTATCAGGTAAGAACAACTAAATAATATTATAGGCCTACCATCAAAATATGTAGACCACCTCGTGGTGTAGCGGCTAGCATTCTTGGCTGTCGCCTGGAGGTCCGGGTTCGATTCCCGGCTCTGGTGATGGCTGGAACGGGGTACACTCAACCTCGTGAGGTAAAACTGAGAAGAGGTGGGTTCCATTCCCAACTCAGCCATCTTGGAAGTGGATTTCTGTGGTTTCCCACTTCTAATCCAAGCAAATGTCGGAATGGTTTCTAACTTAAGGCCACGGCCGTCTCCTTCCCAACCCTCACTTGATTTACAAATACGCACACTAATACAGCCACCACAATAAGACAGGTTATCAAGACAAATTCCACACACACCTAAGTACATGGGGCTATATGACCACGATGTCACAAAGTCCCTAAATAAATCAACAACAACTTCAAGAATTGTAGAATTAGGCCTATGTTATTATCGCTTCTACTGACCTCTCCGAAGGTCGGAGTTCGATTCTCGACTCTGCCAAGAAATGTAATTCTGGTCTGAGGGCTGGAACGGGGTACACTCTGCATCGTGAGGCTTCGAATCCCACCTCAGCCAACCTGGAAGTGTTTTTTCGTGGTTTCACATTTCTACTCCAGGCAACCGCCGGAATGATTCGTAATTTAAAACCACGGCCGTCTTCTTCCTAATCATCAGCAAAAATCCCTATATATATATATATATTGTACTCTAGGGCACTAGGCTGACTGGTGTTGAACCTGGGTCACCGGGAAATTGAGAACAGACTGGAGATGCCAGCGAGAAACGAACCCAGGGTCTTTGAGGGAGTTTAATCTAGAAAAACCCCTAGAGACAGGACACATTAAATCACTAAGGTGATATGGAATGAATTCTGGCATTATTTATTAACATAATGCAGAAAATATGAGAAGAATACGACAGTATTTGGCTGTAAAATGCATGAAGTTCTGAAGCCAGCACCAGGATTTGGAGCTCTTGACATGTCGACAAATGCATTTTGAGAGTAGGCGTGTTTTCGTGGCGACACGTCAGTCACTTGGAACTTCTTACACCGTCTAGAGGAGGGTGAGGGACGCAGATGGGTTCCAGAAATTCCCCGTAGCACAAGAGAAGGAAGCAGTGGAATGGGGACCGACAAGGATAATTTAATGATTACTCGCGGTTGGAGTATGTCAGACACATGAGAGTTGCACCCATGTGAATTAAATGCAAGGAGGCTAATTATCAAGCCATCAGACGCCAAAATTGAAGCAGATATAATAAAATGCGGAAGAACACGGCCTAAAGGAGGTTGGCGCACAGATTGCACTAAGCAAGAGGGGAATCACCATTGTCTTGGCGTCACCACGCGCTGAAGAAGGTAATTAATTCTAATTAAGTGACCGATCGATTCTCAAGCACGCAGGCATTTATGAAAATGGCGATGCAAGACGGACCTGAATAACATAATTTCAAGACAGGAAAAGCATCTAGAGGAGAGATGGAGCTCCGAGAGATTTGGGGACCTACTTTTCTTGTGGAAAGCAATATGTCACAGGAAGAGGCAGTCGAGGACAGTTGAACCAGGTCACAGGGCTGAGACCACGCTGCCCTGGTCCAGAAAAAGGGACGCGCGCACAAAGACGTTAACAATTTTTAGAGTTACTCAATATATTCGCCGTACAGTGTAATGTACGAATTAAGAGCAATTAATAATAGACAGTTGTACCAGATTCTAGCGCGGAACGTATGTCGCCTGGGTCCAGAAAAGGGGACGCACAAAGACTTTAACAATTTTCAGAGTTGTTAAGTATGTTATCCGTACAGTGTAATGTACGAGTTAAGAAAGCATCACAATAGGTCTGTAGAACCTCATAATGAACAGACAATGGATTGTTATACATATGTACGAGTGACTGTACAAGACTTTGTTAGAAGCGTATCGCTCAGGGAGACAGTAAGTGCAGTGAGAGGACAGTAAAAGTGGTAATTGTACAAGTATAATGTACAATATACGAGCACAGCGCAGAACATATCTGTTAGACATGTTTTCATTGTTTCGAAGTGCGCATGTATGAATGTTTTGTTAATACGGGTGAAGCAATTTCAAGTAAATACCACTTTATTAACGTTCAGAACAATATTGAAGCACATCTATGCTATTATCTGTAACCTACCATGTAATTTGGCCTGTTCGCCATCTCTTGATGAATACAGTACTTTTGCATTTGTCAGTTGGCACAGGCTAGAGTAAAAGGTGGCTTTTCACCGATGTCTCAGTCTCACTCATGGCTGTGATTATATGGAAGCTACTGAGGTATGGGTGGTGCTTAGTAATGGCATTCGGGGCACAGTCAGTGCCTGTGAATGCTGTGAAAGGTTCAACTCATAGGGTTAGGACTACTGTTCTGACTCAGTGAGGAAAGCAATGTCAAACTACCCCACTCCTCTTCTTGCCTAGAACGCCTCAAAATGGCGCTGCCTTGGGTTTTTGTGGGTATCTACTCACATAACGTAACGGCGGTACTTTTTGAGGATCCAACCAGCCTTCGGGCTGAATACCTAACAGACAGACCATGTAATAGGAGTTGACGAACATTGGGAATCACAAGTGATTTTAAGGAACTCTGATAGACTATGTTTTAGTCGAAAAAGGACATCGGAAAGAGCTAATGGATGTCACAGCCATGCCAGAGGAAGCCTTTGGAGGAGACCATAGGGCAGTGGTAGCAAAATTAAAAGTAGGAAAAGTTATGAGATTGCCAGGAAAAAGGGAAAGAAAGATTAAGGTCTGGAGACTAAAGGAAAAGGAGGTTGCAGAAGAGTTTAAGAAAGAATTGCAAGAACAGATACCTACCAAGGACGGATATTACCCATGTGGAACAAGAATGGAAAAGTTCAAGACTGCATTTGTAAGCAGTGCAGAGTAAACATGTGGTAGAACATCAGGAAAGGTACGGGAAAAGGCGACAAAATGGTGGAATGATAGAGTGAAAGAAAAGGTACGGGAGAAGAAGAAAACTTGGAAGGAATTGAAAACAAAAAAGACTGAAGAAAGTAGAGCAAAATATATAAAAGCAAACAGAGATTGCAAGAAAGTAATTGCAGAGGAAAAGAAGAAAAGCTGGGAAGAATTCGCTCAGGAAATAAGGGAGGATTTAAATTGTGAAAAGAAATTGCTGTTTGGAATTATAAAAAGTAGAAGAAATGAAAAGGTGAACACTGGGTTCATGAAAAACAAAGAAGGTGAAATATTGACAAAACCAGAAGAGATAACGGACAGATGGAAGGAATATTTCAGCGAGCTGTTGAATGTGAGACGCCAGACATGCGGAGAAGTTACGCAAACAGCCAAAACGGTGGATGGAAAAATAGAAGAAGAACCAGACATTACTATGGCAGAAGTGGAATGGGCAGTTAGGAAGATGAAGATGGGGAAAGGTGTGGGAATCGACGAAATGGCAATAGAAATTATCAAGGCGGCAGGACCAGTGGGACTGCAGTGGACATACAGACATCTCAGGAGTGTGTGGAGAGAGAAGAAAGTTCCTGAAGACTGGAAAAAGGGAATAATATTGCCAATATTCAAGAAAGGAGACAGGAAGGTGTGTGGTAACTACCGAGGAATCACCATCATCTCGCATGTAGCAAAAGTAATGGAAAGAATCCAAGAAAAAAGAATTACAGTAAAGGTAGAAAACCAAATAGGGGAGGAGCAGTTTGAATTTAGAGGGGGCAGATCAACAGTGGAACCCATTTTCATTCTGAGACAGAACATTAAAAAGAGTTGGGAATATGGGAAGGATATAGTAATGACTTTTACTGATCTAGAAAAGGCCTATGATAGAATCCCTAGAACAAAAGTTTGGGAAAGCTTAACAAATAGGGGGATAGGCAAGGAACTGAGAGACATGATAAAAGGAATGTGCATGGATTGCTACAGTAGTGTGAAGACTAGAGTCGGGGCATCGGAATGGCTTAAAATTGTCACTGGGCTAAAGCAAGGAAGTGTGTTGTCACCATTATTTTTCTTAATGGTGATGGATGACATCATGAAGGCACCAATGAAAGACTATAGTAGGGCAAAGATGAAGGTAATGTTGTTTGCAGACGATGTTGTGATCTGGGGCGAGGATGAGATGTAGGTACAAGAACAGTTAGACGTAATACATGAAAAGATTGAGCAATGGAGATTGAAGATAAATGTGGAAAAGATGAAAACAGTGGTGGTGAGTAGAGGTAAGAAAGAAGGAAAAGGAGTAATCAAAGTAGGAGGTTGGAAGTGGTGAAACACTTCAAATACTTGGGAAGTGAACTGACTGAAGTTGGAAGACTAGATTTGGAAATTAGCAGAAGAATACAACTCGGGAGTGCTTTCTACCAACAGTTACGGGGAATAGTATGGAACAAGGATATACCAATTAAGGCTAAAGAAGTTATGTACAAAGCATATTATGTTCCTATAATGGCATATGAAGCAGAAACTTGGACAATGACTAAGAGGGATGAGAGCAGTGTACAGGCAGCTGAGATGAGATTCCTGAGAAGTATGGTCCAGAAAACGAGGGGAGACAGAGTTAGAAATGAAGATATACGGAAAGAACTGGGAGTACAGAAACTAAATGACAAACTGGAGCAAAACAGATTGAGATGGTTTGGACATGTCAAACGGATGAATGAAGTAAGGCTAACAAGATGAGCACTGGAACGACGGTGACAGGGAAGAGAGGACGAGGAAGACCAAGAATGAGTTGGATGGACTCAGTGAAGAATAGCATTAGTAAACGGAACCTGGATTGGAACCCCGTGTCGGAAGAGGAATGGTGGAACGACAGAACAAAGTAAGACACAATGCCATTTCATATATTACATTACTGTGAACGTTCGCAAACAGCTATAAGGTTATCACGGAACAAACTTAAGGTGTAAAATTCATCAATACCTGTATAATGCGCTTAAGGGGATCAAGGGGTACTCTTGAATGTTTTCACGCGATTTACACGTGCGGATGTGGTACTGAAGGTCTATTATATCCCTATCCCTATATTATTAAATTATTGTTATGATTATTATTATATTATGGCGTACAAGGACAAGACAAAGCTCATTTTCAGCCCCTCGGTGGCTCGGAGGGTACTACGTCAGGCTCTAAAACCACGTTTCTGAGATATTCTCAGAAAACTAATTTCATTTAATAAACTAATAAATAGATGACGAGTACAGAAGAAGACCAAATCAGGAGCTATATAGATATACTGAGAAAAACACAGATGTGGCCAGGAAGATACGTCTGGCTTTCTACGGACAAGTCTCAAGGATGAACCCAACATGACTAACCAACCGGCTTCTCAACTACTGAAAGAGCGTGACACCGTGGCTAACGGAAGTTAACAAGGACGTCCAAGAACTGAAGATAATGGAAAGTGATATTAGAAGCAGATCACGTCTCAGAAATATACTTAAACGGAAGAGTTTTCAGGACAGACCACCCTGTAAGAAAACCGGCATCATCTGGACAAAAGAGAGAAAGGAGAAACATTGCCAGAGAATGCGCGAATATTGGGCAAACATCAAGTCCCTTGCCAAGCTGAAAAGTTGAACGTCTTGGTCCTTAGCTGGCCCATCCGAAAGAAGAAACTAATGAAGTAATGCAAGCCGGTAACCATGACAATAGTATCTCAAGAGGTTACATCCAACTTGCCACAGTGGGTGAGTGGATAGCGTGTTGGTATACTAACTCCAAGATCGCAGGTTCGCTCCTGGCCGTGGTAAGTGATTTTTGAAAGGCGGCAAAAATACGACACGCATGTCATACGATGTTGGCATGTCAAAGAACCCATTTGAATTCAGTAGGCCGTGTTCATAATGGCAAAAATAATCTCGGGAGTTTCCGCCAACACAAGGTTCCTCATTTCTCTACTAGAAAGCGCTATAGTGTTCAAGGAGCTTAGATATCTAACCTTCTTGACAATCATAGTGATTCAAGGAACAACGAAATTCGACATGCAAGCTACCCTCTGGGTGCAAATTACAAAGCTTGCACCTGGCACCCGAGGCCATACGATATTATTATTATCCAACTTTCCATCTATTTCTGCAGGAAGCAATGCCACTCAATTTATAAAATTTCTGCGAACGTTTGCAAATGGCTATAAGGTTATCATGGAAACAAACATAGACTGTAAAATTCATCAATGCGCTTAAGGGGGTCAAGGGGTACTCTAGAATGTTTAAACGCGACTTACACGTGCGATATTTGTACAGATGGTGTATTATATCTCCAAACAACAACATTATTTTCAAAAATTCCTGGATTGGAATAGTGTTTTTTGCAGCTTTTGGGAATTTGGGCCATTGGAGGCTAAAAATCCCGAATATTCATGCACCACAAGCCTTAGGGGTCTTACTGGGGATGGGGACTTTCTCCCACGGTGAGGGTTAGTATTTATTTTACATATATTGCGTTTCGTTTACGAGGTTTTCAATGTTATTTTCACTCAGGAAGTACACGTTAGGTGAATTTAGTTTGAGAGCACATGTTAACTAATCATATTTTTGCCGACAAATGGGTCCATCGTAAAGATGATTTTGTTTGACACTATGTGGTTGATATATCTTTATGTTTATGTACGCCTATAACTCGTGTTCGGGTGCTTGGAGCATCGTAAAATTAGGTATTGTAACCAAGAGTCAATTCGCCAATCATTTATAAAACTCTTCACCGTACTTCTCATAGAAGGGTGGGTATAGGGAAAACTTATCAATTTACATGCTAAAATAGGCCATAAATAAAAATTATCCTAGAAAGACGGCCAAAGGATATGTTACGCTTCTTAATGTGTGACACAAAACTAGGGAGTCTATAAATGGTCTCAGAAAACCACATTTTAAGGCCCTTAAATTAACAGTGTCTGTGATATACCCAGAAAACTAACTTCGTTCTGATAAACTTATGAAGGAATGACAAGCCTCTAACCATTGCAACAGTAGCTCAATTGATAACATCTGGTTATTAATACCGAAAACCGTTCGAAGAGCGGGTACTTCTGCTAGTAGCTTAATAAATGAAATCAGTTTTCTGGGAATATCTCAAAAACTGTTGGTTTTAGGATTTTAAAATGTGGTTTTCGGGGCCCGGAGGGCCTCTGAGTTTTGTTTATCACATTAAGACGCTGAAAATGAGCTCTGTCTCGTCTTTCTACGCCCATTTCAGCATGCATTTTAAGGGGGTAGGCCCTCTTTTATGAGAGGTATGGAGAAGAGTTACATCAATGATTACTTTCGTGCCTCTGATGGACATCTGTACCAAATTTTACGTTGATCCACTCAGCCGTTCTCGAGTGATGCGCGTACAAAGTTGTACACAGACAGACAGACAGACAGACAACAATTTTGTTTCGGCGCGCAACTGTCTTAAACCAGTCTGAAACGCGTTAATAACTCAAATTTCTGTGGAAATTCAGAAAAAAGATACAAACTTTCATTTATATATATATATATATATATATATATATATATTGTACCCATGTGAAGACTTTCCATGGAAAATATGCTTCTGCCTCCAGCTAACAGCAGTCCTCGGGCGTGTGCCATTCAACCCACTGAGCAGTCGCATATTTTGGATTTGAAACTAAGAGGTATCAACTCTACAATAACAACACACTACTCTATTCTAAAGAATTTAATTTGAGTTTAAAAATCATGGCTTAACACACATCAAAACAATATAACAATTACATTATACACAAAAAAAATAATGCAAAATATACTCCTACCCTCAATTAATATTCACACTTTATCCTCACACAAATCCAAATAATGCTTGATTTAATGTTAAGTTGAAATCACCATAAAAGCATTCCCCATGTGCGCTAATGCACTGGTAAACTTACACAAACAATGTTAATCTTACAATCTCTCGTTAACTATTGTATACACTTTCAACTATACAATATGCGTACAATCATGCCTTGTCTCTTCCTTCCCACCAAAATATTTGAGCCTACCATGCATTAACCAACCTATTTATTGTAAATCCACTACATGCCGTAAAGAGTTTTCTTCCAAATATTAATTAGTCTGCCGCCGCTGTGTCGAGTGGGACCTTACTGCTACCCGTCGCGTAAAAATATAGTTTCCACCCTCTAAACAAAGTGTATTTGTCAGTATAAAAATGTAACTTTTGCCATTTAACAACTTGGCCAAATATTAAGATATCAGAACGATTCTTAATTAGCAATGTGTCTCATTACACATATATTCAATATTCATTAATACAATCATCATCCTCTAACAATCAGGGTATCACACATTTTCAATTCACAAATCTTACTACAAGAATACAATGAGTGAGGTCTGCTCCCCCAACCCAAGTTCGGTACAATGGACCTTCGCGGCGGGTGGTAACAACATGGCCGCTACTTACCCCTCATATCTCTCCCCTCATTCGCTCCAAGCGATTGCCTGCTACTTCCAGACACAACAGTGTGCAGTCTTAGTGATCCACAAAAATACGGATGACCTAATTCATACTGAATGCATTACGGAATATGGAATTGTTTAAACATGTATCCCTATCATTTAGGATTTAAAGGCTGGCCTCAACTGGCCCATTTAAGTTTAGCCGAGGGAACGAGATTCATCGTACACATAGTCGTATTGGAATAGTCGGCGCTTCTGTTAAAGATCACGGCCAGGGCATAACTTCCCCCGTGTCAAATTCATTCCCACAGAGATGAATTAATTCACACAATTAGCTGGTTTACGGTCGATATCCTGCGTCATGGCGAGGTGCCTGCCGTTATCCTTCCATACGCCTCTGGATTCGAACCCGGACCGCTTATTAGCAATAATCTGAGCTAGGGATCCCACTATATACGCTCGATTGCCTTTCATATCTCCGTATGCCCACGGCTATACGAGATTTCATACGTCGCTTTAGCAAACCTGACTTTCTCGACTATTGTGATGATGATCCCTTATTTAATTAATAAGATAATCTCTACTAATTAATCTTATAAGCTTTTTCATCAAGCTGCAATTCAATTCTCTTTTAAACATTTCCATTCCTACATCCTCTGCATATTTCCGTACTTTAACATAAGATTCTCTGATATTACAACGCTGCTTTCAATTTTCTTTTGAGTGGTCCATTTACTTTCCATAACACTGTTTAAATATACAGTTATTCAAATTAACATATTTGCTTACAATTTCCCTGATGTTTACTCATTATTATTATTACTGACATATCTTCCCTTATCTCGACACAACGTAACGGTATTTATATCATCAATAACTGAACGTCCGCGTTCAATACATTTATTAATCCTGTTAAATCAAATGCCATTTCTACGTTACTTATAACAACTCGATGTAAAACGAACATCTTAACTTGACTATATTCAACACAAAATTAATGTATGAGGTTCTCTAAATTCAACTTCCATTGACATATTTTACAACTTTAGATACTACTGACATATAGTGAATTACATTTTTACAACAAAATCATGGTTTTTGGGTACTCACGTATTCATCCTGGCGGATTCGCCCATACATCCTCCATCATCCCCGCCATATTTGCATTTTAGCAAGGCATAATTACACGTTGAACACACACAATAAGTAATTTTTTCACTGAGAAATACACTGCACTTTGCTTTCTCATACTGAAGCTATTGCTTCGTTTTTCCATATAACACATTATATTGTTCACTACACTTGTAGAATACACATATTTAAATTTAAAAATCACTTAAAACACACGTTATTTATATACATCTTCTCACTTGGTGACACTCCCTGCAGAATCTCAGAATTACAGGTTCTGTAGAGCCTCCCTCAATGAATAATCCTGTATCCCGTTTGAAAGTCTCGTGATATTGCCTGAAGTTCCCCAGTGTATCCCTATTCCATCCCTCAGATCTCTCGCCATAGTTGGGAATCGAATACGGACCTCCGGGGCGATACCCAAGAATGATAGCCGGTATAGTAAGTGGGCCGTTCCTACTTGACCGGTACCGGTACATAATACGCAGTGGTATCTCCAATCATAGTGATCAATGCAAATAAAGTGTGCAATGTGTCCTCGGCAGCGCGTGTACATATTCAGTGGTCTCAGTGTTCTACTCGGGCTTTAAGAAGAATTCTCACGCGCTTACGACCGGCCACGAATGACCGGCCCATCTATACACCACGAGATGGTCGTAATAGAAAAGACATGCTGTGTACATAAAGTGAAAATGTTATTCAATAGTTGTTACTTTATGAGTTGTAATTTGACTTACGGCGCGACCATGGACTAGACAACCCACGCTGCCACTTTCAAGGTACACTGAAAGAGCCAATTTCAGTGTCTGCAAATATGGTGACTTTGAAACCAACAGTGAAAAGTAAGTTTATAGTTTTACGTGACCGTTAATCTCGCGATCATTTTTACGTGGAATGCAAACCACTGGACGGGACATTTCACCTTCGAATATCTCACATGCATTAAGCGGGAATCGAACTCGGTCTGCCTTGGTTAGTGGCGAGCAGCTTGACGGCTGCGCATCACATCCTCTACTGCCCTGATTCAACCCAACGGCAAGGAATTAGCCTATACTATAAATCACTATGTTTGTAATGATGGACAAATGGTAAGGTTACATCGTTAGTAAACTTATTTAAAGTGACGCTAGGGACGCCATTAGTCCTGAAAATTCAGGACTTGTCCCAATTTCACTCAAACAAAAGAACATTCTTACTTAATTTTAAAAATGTACTTAAATACCCTGAATTTTAAAAGTCACATCTTGAAATGATATATTTGCTGAAATGTTGGTTAGTTGGTGGCACTGTTCCACCGATTTTTGGAGAAACAAAGCGATACCGTACTGAAAGTCAAGCAAATATACTTTATGTTCTAATTTCTTTGTTTGTTATGGCGCCCACTTAACGTTTTTGGTTTGAATTAACAAATCAAATCATCTTTTTCCAATCGTCTTTCCAACTAATAAAATAAAGGTGTTTCGAAATTGTCGCGGTGTTTTTACACATCGAGATTGTGTGTTTGTAATTACTGGAAATTAAAAATGCATTTATACGTGGAAATAAGTTTTCTGCTATTGGCCTAAATACACAATGGACATAGATGACATGAGGGCCGGATTAGACATAAATATAGCAGAAGTAGCAAATGCTACGGGCCCCGCGTTTCTGGGAGCCCCGCGCCTAGAGCAGAAAAGTTCAGTAAGTGCTGCACTCTGGCGACATGGGGTAGAAGCTGTGGTAAAGCGCACTTTCGCTGCATTGGCGAACTGTAGTCAGTGTCTTGTGGCCTTGTTCTGGGTCTTCTATGTCAGAAAGTTTTCATCGTCAAACATTTAAATAACTATCAAACTTCGACTATAACACCCTTCAAGGTATGTTTATTTGACATATTTTTATATTTACATACAGTTTACAGTGTATATTAGCAAGGTAGCGTGTTATATGAATATCTGTGAACCCAATTTTGTGACATGCCGGTTAATTCTATTGTGTGCCGTTTCTATCAGTGACTAGTGACTGAAAACGTCTATCCGCTCATTACGTACAGAGATAGTCGGTCTAACTTTCTCGTGTGACAAAATACCGGGAGATTTCAATCGCCAATAACTATGGGACTAATAATGCGTAAGCAATGGTTGAGATCATAAAGGATAGATCATGTATGTACGTGTTTGTTGCGCAACATTTGTTTTCCCTGTGACATCATTGTACCAACGCATGCGCGTGATTTTTACGAATTTTCTTAGGGTAAAGTTATGAATTAGTGTAGCGTGGAATCGCGTTTAGGTAGGACATTGTTTCGGGTGGCATGTGAATGTATTTATTTATCTATGTCTTTTAGTGCCGGGAGTGTCCGAGGACATGTTCGGCTCGCCTGAGTCTGTAGCTGCTGCCAGCGGACATCCTTATTAGGGTGAGCTACAAGTTCCGTTCAATTTCAAGTAGTTCCAACTTTCGCTACCAGATATCAATGGTGGAGACATTTTATATTCCATGCATTTAAAATTACAACTTTAAAAATTAATTTCATATATTTTTTATTTATTTTCGTTTCTATTATCGCGTATATAAAAGCAGTACGTATTAAGATACATGAAGTGTAGCCTAAACAATTAATTTCATGGGTAAATTAATACGGTATATCAAAAAACGTTGTTCAAACTTTTTTAAAAATCGAATTTACCCTCCAGGTTGGTGGCTCCCACCGAATCGGCGAGGGAACTCACCTCTACCGCCCCTGCGGGCAGTGAGTGTCCTAGAGCTGGAAACATCTGATCAAACTTCCGCATTTATAATATGTAATATTTAATGAAAGTAGGAGAATTACATTTTATTGTTACATTCATTTTCCATTCTACCCAGATCGATATAGACAATATGAGCCACAGAGCCAGAGTTACGAGTCGACATAACGCTTCTGAAAGTGCAAAACGTAAAGTTAAAGATGAAAAGGAAAGAAAGAAGCGAAATGTTATATCGAACACACGCAAGGTGTCTGCTTTTTTATATAAACATGTATTTTTGTATGTCGTGCGGGATGATGCTGAATCTGAAGTAATCAAAGCAGAAAATTCATAAGTCGCATCTCACTGTGTAGTAGATGAATCATCATTATCAATATTACTAACGAGATCTGCAACTCTTCACAATTTAGTCCCATTTTGTCAAACGTTAAACTGAAATCGAATTGACACCAAGTCTTCCCAATTTATCCATATCATCTTCAAGCCAAACAGGCAAAAGCACAGCACATGCTGTAATAATTTTGAAAGAATTTAAGCTCCACTGTTGGGCGGGAAATGTAACTATTTTTACCTGGAGTAATGTGGACAAACCACAATAACACTTCATATTGGGTGGGCGCCATCGGGTTCAATGCCATCTGAACACCGAAATAAACACATGATCACTTACCATTCACCTCGGCTATGTAGACTCTTCTTACCTCAGCCCACAGGGGAAGTAAGTTTCCAACCAGCGTAATAATTCCAATGAGAGGATAGGTTCGCCTTATAGCTACTTCTAACTACAAAGAGGAAACATGGAGAATGAATTTAAAGTATTAATTTTAATAATATAGAAAAAATAACAACTATGTAAGACCTTATGTTGGAAGAAATATTGAATTTACAGTTAACGTGGCGGCTAAAAATAAACGGATACGAAGTCATGAAGTTATATTAATTTATTCCAGAAGCTAAATGAATTTAAATTTATTGTGCCCAAAAAGATTTACTAATAGAAAAACAGAGACAGATGTAATGTTGTCAGAGCTCTCACCATTGATGTCTTCTCTTGATTGGTTTTGCTCGTTCCAGAGCAAATTTGTAGGTTCCTGCAGAAAATCGCCGTCATCTTTCCTGTAGTATGCGATGTTGTAAATTTCTTAGTTGACTGTGATGAAGTACTAACTTCAATAATCACATTTATGATGATAGCCTAAGACACAACTATCACCATTTATATGTGTGGACGGTAGGTGTCCCAACATACTGTATTTCCAACTTTAAACTGTACTTAAGCTCAAAAGTGCTCCACCGTAGTCTCCTCTGAAGAATCGCCGATTGATAATCGGAGAATGGACAATATAATAGTAATGTAGATGTAGAATAGAATGGTTCTCGACCCTCGAGTAAACGTCTTTTATAAATTTTCTTCATCCCTCCTACCGTACTCTTCACCCGTGACTGCCGACCAATCATATCTTGTGTTTCATCGTAGCCAACTTCTTCTCCTCAGCATATGTAGGCGTCCAGCTCTGATTCGTTCAGCCATGGCGTGGTGTGAAATTCTGAGAATCCCGGTGCTTGTAGCCAAAATAAGTTATCCCGGTCCTAGCACGAGGCTTGTTTCCCTTGTCCATGTGGATATGACCTCTGGTGAACTGTCTTTCAAAAAAGTGAGCTCTGTAGCGTCAGTCGTCTCAACTTCCAAGAATGGCCCCCGCAGTGTGGCTCGGCCAAATGTAACTTCAAATTGCAACACATCTCGTCTCCTTCTACCTGACCGAAAAGACTTCGTAATTGCTTGCTTCAACCCTCACGTTAAATTATTGAATATTCAATTGAAAATCTTCCATTAAATCATAACCAATTAAATTAAATATATATAGCCTATAGTGAAACAATCTTCTCCTTCCATATTAAACTGATGCGAATAAAATAATTACAATCATAAGATAAAAGAGATTATGTGGGTGGCTATGATGTTTCCCAAGCCTGTCGATTATTATTATTATTATTAATAATAATAATAATAATAATAATAATAATAATAATACATATTTGACAATATTACATTCGCCATAGTTTATCGTACGGTTTTACTACGTAAAATCCTTACGATATACTAAAAGACACGTATCACAAAGAAAACAATTAACCATTATATATATACAACACTTCACAAAAGAACAACGTATAAATTACCCTTCAATATACAATTCATCCTCTCCTCGACACCTTATGTCAGTGTCGTTCCAATGTTCTGGCACATTGTGCCTGTAAGAGTCTTTCTTATATCGCGGTATCGTCGCTAGTAAAAAAAACATATTTATACTTTGAAAAATAAACACATTTATATCACCCTTATTTACACCACACACGAGATTATTCTTGTATGGACATAATTATGTCGCTTTATTTTCACATATAATTGCTTCACTCGCTTAGTGAATTAATAGATGTGAATTCCTGGGATTCACTCGTTATGTATGTACCACTTCTCCAGAATCCTACTGTCATGCGTCAGGCATCTCACACACGATCACACTGTAACTTTCGTTACCACACTTCACACGTAAGACGAAAACGCTTACAGACCTCATTACAAAATTCTCTGTAAAAAAATAAACATAAAAACCTACTACTGAAAAAAAAAATAGAAATATCTATAATCCGACCTTATTTCTGTGCTTATCATGTAAACAAACGTTCGCTTTAAATATGGGATGTGTCACACCACCTTCCGTGCGCACACCAGCAATCTCATATCTTCTCCAAGATCTTAGTACCGGACTCCAATTATCCCATCTCTTTAAATGTATACCTCATTCTCACAAACTTCGTCAAGTCAACAGCCTTCTAGCTATTCTGAAACGTTATCTCAGCTGTCTCTTATCTGATCGAGGCATACCAGCTGAACTGTCCCGTCTCACCAGACCTAATTACGTGTTCCCAGACACACACTTGAATACACTACTCTGACGTCACTTACCTGTCTCAGAATATATGTCACTCATTCCGTAAACTTTTTAAAAATAAAAAACACCATATGTTACACGTCTGTTTACCGTACTCTCATTACCTCATATCCTTACGATATGTACCTCCTCAGTCTATTAATGTTGTACGTCCCATATAATCTCTCGCCTCGTTCGTTCTCAAGAACATATGCAGTGTTGCCAATCCTCTTAGTCACAATAAACGGCCCTCCTACTTACACATCTGATGAGTTACCTACCTTCTTCTAAATCAACCCTAACAAAAATAAAACTGAAGTCCACCTATGCACTATTGCCAATCCTCTTAGTCACAAAAATTGGCCCTCCTACTTACACATCTGATGAGTTACCTACCTTCTTCTAAATCAACCCTAACAAAAATAAAACTGAAGTCCACCTATGCACTATTGTTTACCTACAAAATTCTGCAGCAACTCCTCTGTAGATAATGATCTTACCTGGTCAAACTGAAAGGAGAAATTTAAGTACGCGTGCCTCTAAATAAAACCTGACCTTCCCATATGCATTAGGAACTGTGATGAGTGAGTTTCAATACTGACTGTTAGAATATTCAATTATGCCAACGGCTAGCATTTGGTCAATTTGTTGTTGAACAACATTCTGGTATCGAAAAGGAACCGGATATCTGTGTCCGACGAACACTGAGTAATTATGGACGTTTAACGAGTGGGTGAAACAATTCGCTTTACCAATTCTGTCCTCAAAAATTCTGTTATTACCTAACAACACATTATAGAGCTGAACACTTCGTTGTTCCCCTAAATCCTCTTGAAATGCAGCAATTCGTAAGGAGTCCTCTAGATCCACATAAAACTACACGCTCCCCACAAAAAAGTAATGGTACAGCTTCTATATCCTCAGACTCCTGCCTGACATCTTCGACTCTACTGGCCGAAATCACATTACTTAAAGTACACACCCCTTGAGACACACCACACTGCTTACCTGGATCGTTAAACGGTATAATTACTTCCTTCTCGTTCCAATTTACTTTCACACACTCTTCCTCATAGCACAACTTAGCTGAAAATTTACTTAACCAGTCTGAGCCGATAATAAGCTCATATACCAGGTTCGGTATGACCAAACATGCCTGCATCTCCACATGACCATCAATTTCTAATTCCACCAGTACCTGCTTTGAAATTAAATGGGACCTCTTCCCAACTGCAGTTATTACATACGTAGATTTTATAGGCAACTCCTCAAATATGGTACCTTTCTCCGACATTCTAGCATAAAACATGGAACTTAAACTTGAGCGAGCACAACCCGTGTCAAATAACGCATAGACAGGCGCCCTAGGCACGTATATTTTGGCTACTGGGTATAAATTCTTACCCTCACTTACTTCCTGCACCTCTGTTAGCTCCCGTAATCACTCACTCTTCACATCTAGGTTAACATTATTTATATATATACACGAGGACCGGTTGGAGAAACAACCTACAGTACTGCAACCCTACATAAATACTCTACCTTTGACTATTATCTCTTTCATTTTCACTCCCTACTTTGTCTCTTTCTCTTTTTATCGTCACTCTTTCTTCTCTCCTTATAATCATTGTTTTCCCCTCCTCTGTACTACTACACTTATCAATGATGAAACTACAGTTCGCTTCTCCTCCTACTGTTCCATCCATCTCAGCTACAATTTCCTTCCACACAACATTATTTTCTTTCTCTCTTTCTTTCAACCTGGCTTACATCTCCTCGAAGAAATTACTGTTTACCCATTCTTTCTACTCCTATGATTTCTATCTCCCAGCCTCCCCTCAACTCCTATGGTATCACCTTCCACCATTTTTTCTAATATCACTTTTTCCCTCTGATTTTTTAATATTCTTCGAATTCCTAATTTCAGCCTTCTGTCCTTCATGTTCCTTAACTATCCCTTTCGGGATGTAGCCTAACGTCCGCTTCTCCATTTCCGCTAATCTCATAATAACTTCCTCTATACTTGCTTTAAAACTGTCCCTAATATGCACATTCTCTTCATCTATGACTTCCTGCATTTTAATTTCCTGATTGCTCAAGGCTTTCTTTATTTTATCTATTTCCATTCCTATCTTTTTTCTAGTCTTTTTTATCTTCTTTCTCATTACGTTCCAGAATCTCTACCCTTACTTCCTGCATTCTTTCTATTACCTGTTGACTAATCTTGTCTACTTTATTGTATATAATCTCAAGCTTCTTCTCAACTTCTACCCTGACTTCCTGAATGGTTTCTTTTAACTGTCTTCCATTATCGTTTCTTTGAGCTCCAACACACTTTCCTTCATCCTCTTATATTCCCTAAGCACCTCCTCGTTACTTTCCACTACACTGTTTACCCTTTTATATAATTCCTCAATTTTATTATTAGTTTCCGCCATATTTTTTATTCTAATTTAGTCTACTGTTTATTTCTCTATTATCATTTTCCATCTGAACATTAGTAGCTTTCAATTTATTGTTGATTTCTTACTTAGTACTTTCTAACTTATTGTTAGTGGCATCTAATTTATTGTTAATTTCTTGATTATTAATCCTCATCTCCTCATTAGTGGCATCTAATTTACTGTTGATTTCTTGATTATTACGTTCTAATTTATTGTTGATTTGCATGAGTAACGCCATAATCCCATCACTAGTATCATGCGAACTTTCCGCATCAACCTCACTCTCTGTAAATACCTCCGTTATTTCCTTGGAGCTATTGTTTGTCCCAGCCGGACTACCCTCATTAGCTTCCACATTCTTCTCCGCCTTGTCACCACTCGTTACTCGACCACTTCTCAGTTTCATTTCTTCCCCTTTACCCGTCATCCTGATACAGCACACAATATATCCCCCAAAAAAACACACAAAGCACAGAAATAATGCCTTTCCTCTCTCCACAAATACCAGCTGGTTTTCGACCTCACGTTGGGCGTTCAAATGTAATAATTTGTATTATATATATACTAAGATCCACTGTTGGGCGGGAAATGTAACTATTTTTACCTGGAGTAATGTGGAAAAACCACAATAACACTTCATATTGGGTGGGCGCCATCGGGTTCAATGCCATCTGAACACCGAAATAAACACATGATCACTTACCATTCTATCTCGGCTATGTAGACTCTCATCTCAGCCCTCAGGGAAACTAAGTTTCCTACTAACGTAATAATTCCAATGAGAGGATAGGTTCGCCTTATAGCTACTTCTAACTACAAAGAGGAAACACGGAGAATGAATTTAAAGTATTAATTTTAATAATATAGAAAAAAACAACTATGTAAGACCTTATGTTGGAAGAAATATTGAATTTACAGTTAACGTGGCGGCTAAAAATAAACGGATACGAAGTCATGAAGTTAAATTAATTTATTCCAGAAGCTAAATGAATTTAAATTTATTGTGCCCAAAAAGATTTACTAATAGAAAAACAGAGACAGATGTAATGTTGTCAGAGCTCTCACCATTGATGTCATCTCTTGATTGGTTTTGCTCGTTCCAGAGCAAATTTGTAGGTTCCTGCAGAAAATCGCCGTCATCTTTCCTGTAGTATGCGATGTTGTAAATTCCTTAGTTGACTGTGATGAAGTACTAACTTCAATAATCACATTTATGATGATATCCTAAGCATAGCGTGTAGAAGAGAAAGTGTACCGACTCCCGAATCTGCCCTATCTTTAGTATGGGTAGTTGCTGCACCCGCCGACAGACTGCGCAGCGGTTGACTGTTGCTGGCTGGAGTCACTTTCTAATAAGCGCTCGCAAGTTTGAAACACAGAAATGCTGCCGTATTTAGTCCGTATTTCTTGGTGCTAAGAAATGTATTCTATCAAGAAGCGATTTCCATGATAAAAGTAAGTTGCTGTACAAAAAGCAAGTAATAGATTTTAATTACTACGGACAGGTTTATGCCATGGACACGTTACCCAAATTCACAGGCCTTAAAGCTTGTCTAAAATTGACTTCCACACAGATAAACCTTACGTCTTTCCAAAGAACGAACGTGAGACTCTTTTTCCAATTATTCATCAATGCGACCGTGAATGCCATTAAGGTCTTCCTGCAGACTTACCCCGACATTTTTAGCGGCAGTTAGAATACAGAATTATTCACGAGAAACATGAACAATCTAGCAGATACGCTCAACTCCAGAATACCAACAAACGCACTCTACTCAAATGCGATTATGTGTGAAGCAAACCGAGGAACAACACAAATATATTAAGTTGTCTGCGGACGACAAAATTAGAAACAAAGTGGTGATAACGGACTGGGAAAACGATCTTCCCCTTCCTTATGAAGACAACATTCCGAAACAACGCTTGGTTTACTATCTAGAAGGTGCATTGTCAAGCAACTAAAAAAGGAATCAGCTGTGTGAAGTGTGCAACAACCCTTCAAAGTGAAAGGCCGTCAGATACAACTGCTGCAACTTTCACTGACAAAGGACTTTGGCTCAATAAATACCCTTACTTATCTAACCCATTGACCCATCCGACAGTGTCTTGAACATTTTTTTACAGGTCGAAGTAGTCGTTGAAAAGAACTGCGAACTCGGGGGACGTGTCCATGGCATAAACCTGTCCGTACTAATTAAAATCTATTACTCTACCCTCTCAAATTTGTGGGGTGATATATTTTATTAGTGTTTGAACAGCATTGATGACATTGTTTTAGGGCCCTGTGATTTAGGATATATTATGGAACATAAACTGGACCTTATTGGAAAACTCGTTTTTCATTTCATGAAGTGCCGCTTGATCTTTCGTAGGAAATTAGGAAAGAACAGTCATTTGCTACGTCTGCAAAATCGTCCCGTAAGCTTTGCAAAGTTTCGAACAACTGACAGCTATAAATGACATGGGTGAGTTTATATTATATTACCGTATATTATATTATATTATATTATATTATATGTACTGTATTTTTTCAGTTGTGATTGGTCTGTAGCTTATGAGTTTTACACATTCAGTTACATTTTGATCCCCGCCAGGATGTTTTATTTCCTTATTATATGAACCTACTGTATGACGTAAAATAATGTTTCATAATGAACTCAACGGACGCCAGCGTTTCATGTACTCAGTGAAGAGAATTTTAAAGTGTCATCTTGTCTAATTCATTGTAGTGGAAGCTGATAACTGAAACGTAACATTCAACCATATTCAACTGCTGGTAGGCTATTGATACCGTCCGCACTCAGCGCTAGCAGACGCTAGAGCCGCCTGGCGGCTGGACCATACAAACTCCACAAGTCGCGTCACTTTCTCTTCTATACGCTATGGCCTAAGACACAACTATCACCATTTATATGTGTGGACGGTAGGTGTCCCAACATACTGTATTTCCACCTTTAAACTGTACTTAAGCTCAAAAGTGCTCCACCGTAGTCTCCTCTGAAGAATCGCCAATTGATAATCGGAGAATGGACAATATAATAGTAATGTAGAATGTAGAATAGAATGGTTCTCGACCCTCGAGTAAACGTCTTTTATAAATTTTCTTCATCCCTCCTACCGTACTCTTCACCCGTGACTGCCGACCAATCATATCTTGTGTTTCATTGTAGCCAACTTCTTCTCCTCAGCATATGTAGGCATCCAGCTCTGATTCGTTCAGCCATGGCGTGGTGTGAAATTCTTAGAATCGCGGTGCTTGTAGCCAAAATAAGTTATCTCGGTCCTAGCACGAGGCTAGTTTCCCTTGTCCATGTGGATATGACCTATGGAGAACTGTCTCCCAAGAAAAGTGAGCTCTGTAGCGTCAGACGTTGGCTCAACTTCCAAGAATGCCCCCCACAGTGCGGCTCGGCCAAAGGTGACTTCAAATTGCAACACATCCCGTCTCCTTATACCTGAATGAAAAGACTTCGTAATTGCTTGCTTCAACCCTCACGTTAAATTATTGAATATTCAATTAAAAATTTTCCATTAAATCACAACAAATTAAATTAAATATATTATATATATACATAGGCCTATATATTGAACCCTTGCAAGAAGCTTTTTATGAGACTCCTTTTCGGGGTAGTGTACGGTTCATAATGAAGTTGCTAAAATACGCTTCTTATCAAATACAAGGTAACAGAGCCTAAATATATGCCGAAAGAAAAGAAAGTGAAGCCAAAATAAACAAAACAAATTTAATTCCGGAACAAAAATATAAACAACAAAGAAATAAGAAAAAACACTCCCTTTAACGTACACCCATAATTTAATCAATGAAATAAAAAAATGATCTCGCCCAGAGACTTCCAAACGTTCAGGACCGGAGATTTTGCCTGATCATTCTTCAATTCATGTGTGTGCGTGGTGTGATAAGCATGCAATATGGTATGAGTACAGATACGAGATTTGGTGCCATCATGCCGTAGCCGTCAAACCACAAATCCCTATTTGAGATAGCTTAGCGATGGAAACTAAACAACAAAATATAAATTTACACTACCAACATTCGCTAAATTTAATTATTTACAACAACGATTTCCCATGAAATCGGGATCAACTATGTCCAAAGCACAACAAGATTGCCTCAACACAGGACTTCGCAATATCGACACAAGAATGATTAACGTGACAACGACTACAAAAACAACAAAATGACCGCGTGTCATTTTACAACAAAAAAAAACAACAAGGTGTCAACCAGAATCAAAATTCAAGAATAAAATGAATACACAAAATGCACAAAAAATGCACTTATACCCAACAACAAAACATTTTCATTTGAACGTGACAACATGAAAATACCGCGCAGGCGTGGAGAACATCACCCTTTAAATTTATTTCAAGACTCTAAATGAACAAGCAAGCTATTTTTAACTGACTGGGTCAATGGCTAGGCCGTTCCCCCTGCTCTAATTATGTCCAGAAATACCCAAGATCAGCGCTCAGTGAGGACTATCATATCATCTGTCAAATCACCCTCATGTCAACAATATCCCGGGCCAGCATTATGCCCAGCTCCAAGATATGACGAAAATACAGCTGTGAGATAAGCTAACATTTGTGCCTCTTGATAATATCTCATTAATTCCCTTTGGAATTACAAGATCCAATTGGACTGGTTAAGGTTTCCGCGGAGCATCACTTACCATCCGTAACTGCAGCCGACGAAAACATGGCAAATCTATGCCAATCTCCCGGGCATAAAATTCAAATTTCCACACATAGACACACAGACACACAATATCGCACGTTAGGGTTTGACAAACACCTGAAATAAAATCACACAAATATTTTCCACACACCATGCGCGTCTGATCTAAGTATATCGACCGAAGAATAAAACCAAATACTAACATCAAAATCCAAATTTTAAATAAAAGAACGGAAGGTTCTTTCCAAAATCTGTCGCAACAAAGGCAACTCAAATACATAAAATACTTGTTCACTAAAAACATCACTGCAAGAACTATTTCCCCCCTACTATTTTATCGTTACATTTATAACTGCTCCACTATCACCTTGGCCGCAATTCATGTGTACGCCAAACTAAAATATTCCCACATATTCGCACATGTACACGGAGTACACGGATTACTATCGCACACCAAAAAAACATAATCAAAACTAGTGGGCACGTGTCCTCACGCATTTACGATTGAGTGTCGGGACACTATGTTAAAATCTACACAATTAAACAAGAAAAAAGTCACAAGAAAAATATATACAATGTTCCCATGCCAAAATATCTACATAATTGATAAATCAATATTCAGTACTCATCCATAACAGCCCATCACGTCAGCGTATGTCACTTTCCATGGCCCACTGGATATTTAAACTGCCATAGTAAACATTTCCGTAGATTCATCGGTCATCATCCCGGTAGTCGTCCTCGTATAGTTCACCTTGATGCCTTCTTAAAGATGGAAAATCAAAGTTCAAATTATTATACACGATGCTTTCCTACTATGATTGCGATCAGTGCTACTAACTTCACTCATAGTCCTAAGCAATTATTTACGGTGACAATTTCCCTAAATAAGCAATTATGCTCTAATTACACACGCACTATTCACACGCATAAACATTTTTATAACAATATCTGAATTGTGTATGTTAATGTATTTACCAAATGTCTACTCTCAAAATTATTATGTTCACTGCTGAACGAAATCTCATCAGAGATTCAAAATTTAAAATTATCACTCGGCTCTCATGGAGACCACAAAATAGTATCAGTCAACTCTCGTGGAGATCGAAGTTAAAGGTATATCGTCTCGCGTCAATCAACCTCAGAAAATGTGTTAACTCGCGTCGAGCTAAATCAGAAAATTAATAAGTTCGCTAGCACTGCCACCTAATTTATACAGATCTGGCAAATGGTACTAGGGTGGGGACTATTAAATCTTCATCTTTGCGGAATTAAATCCCGTCGTGAATTAATTCAATCCAGATTTCCCTCGCTTTTTGCAAGCACGCTTCTTTCCCGCCGAAAGTGGCTTGGTCCACCATGATTCGCAGATTCATATTCAATATCGTTGCAGTAGACACAAAACTCCGCCCATCTTGACGACACAAATCTATCTTCTTCTCTCTTCCCCACTCAAAGCACCCCTTGTCTAACGCTGCGAACAAAGGGTTACGAGTCCATCGCGTCATTAGGGGGCGCTTGCCTCTGCGTTCAGTGACCTTCCTTTCCAGCAATTATTTAAATATAACTCCCTGTCATCAACTTGCTCAATTCTTGCAACATCAGGTTCCCATTTCCTTCGACTTGACTGCTAACTCAAATGCAGCGTATAATCAAATATAAACAATTATTCAATGACAATAGTAATAAGGATTCATTTTCCTCCAGCAAAGATTAAAATTCGAACAAAATCATGTTTTGAATTGTCAAACATCCACATAGTCATTTTTTTCCAAAATATGTTCACTACAAGTTATTTAAAAGTCCCATTTCCAGTCTGAGTATCTTGCATACCTCAGTCCACTAATTGCTTCTCCATAGTGTTGACTAATGTACCTTGGACTCGCCAAGCCGTCAATCACCTGTCACTTCCCGGTATCTCCCTCTTTGTCATAACAAGCACGTAGACCTGCCTGTCTCGTCGACTTGTTTGTAAACAATGACTCGTTCATTCATTCGATCCTCCGTCCAGTAGCCCCGTACATTTGAGTGAGTTTTCTTAATTTGCACCAGCATTTGCAACTGCTACATTTTCAATTTGTTTCCATGGCTCTCTTTTATAGTATAGTTTTAAATTTGCAATGTTGAAGACTGATTTCGTTCCAGTGCTCAGTTCTTCAATCCTGTAAGCATTATTTCCTAGATTCTTAATGATGCGGAACGGGCCCACGTACTTGGAACTAAATTTTGCAAATACTTTGTTCCTAGGGACAGAGATAGGTCGTCGCACGAGTAAAAGTTCCTCTTCGCGAAGTTCACGGTGAAATCTCTTCCCTCGATACCTGCGTAGCCGTCGTTCTGCCTGATTTTTAATATGTTCCTTTGTTCTCTGGATTATTAATTCGTGTGCCGCCAATGGATCTTTAGGACATGGAATGTTATTGTCCCAAGATCTCTCTGGTACTTTGTTATGGTGCACTAATAATGGTACCTGCCCTGTAGATTCATGCTTGGTTGTGTTCATAAAATGCTCCATGTTACCAACTTTACCTACCCATTTGTTATGTTCATTAGGTATCAGAACACGATAATATTTTTCAACACAACGAATCACTCTTTCACTCGGGTTAGCTTGGGCGTGCCTTATACTTGATAAAATGTGTTTTATTCCTAGGTCCTCAACTCCTTTTCTGGAAACAAAACTGGTAAAATAGCTACCATGATCTGACAAAATGTATTCGGGGTTTCCTAGTGTAGGAATGACTTTGTTTTTATTCCTGCAGAGAACTTGTTTTGAAGTGGTCTTTTGGATCGGGCACAATACAACGAATTTGGAAAAGACAACTACGCATACTAAAAGATGTTTACACCCACGCCTTCCTTTGGGTAGAGAGGTCCTAGACAGTCGATCGCCAGCAGCTCACACGGATTCTGCTCTAATAAAGCCTTCGGATACCGCTTCATGAGGTAATTATTATGATTAGTGCGCCGACATGCATCACAAGTCTTATTTACCTCGACAATAGTAGACCTCATTCTTGGCCTCGTAAAATATTCCCCAATCGTCGCCTCTGATTTATCCATGCCAACGTGTCCTAATATCTCATGAAGGTGCCACGTTTATTCTCCCTGAAGAGAAGCTGGAATTAAATCCTGAGATTGGTGTGCTCGTCGTCCACCAACTTGTGTAGAAGGCCATTGAAATATTGGTACTTGGCATCCTTCGCTCTTGCTTCTCGATTTCCAAGTGTCCCCTGTTGAATTTCTTTCCTGAAATATTTTATCATCAGCAGCATCCACGGATCTCGCTCCTGTTCCTGTTGAATGTTCTTGAGTCTGTTCAAAAAATCTTGGTCCTTCGGTGTTAATTCCAGATGTTGCACTTCTACTGCTGTCACGTTCTTCTGCTAGGGAATCCTACTTAAAACATCGGGAATGACGTTCATTTCTCCAGGACGGTGCTCAATGGTAATGTCGAATTGTTGGATGTAAATAGACCAACGAGTCACCGTTTCACTCACCATCGCGGTCTTGAAAAGGAATGTTAATGCATGGTGGTCGGTTCTCACAATAATGGAATATCCAAAACAATCTTCCCCCATGGTTGTAGTGCATAGAGTATAGCCAATAACTCTAGTTCAGTAACTGTGTAGTTTATCTCAAGCTTGCGCAATTTGCGACTTGTAAATGGCAAATATGATCGTTGATTTAATCTTGAAGTGTCCTCTTGGTACAACAAACATTAATTCCAATTAACGATGCATCAGCCTGAATTACCGATTTCTTTCCAAATTCCGGGAATCCTAATTTCACCCAGTTTTCTAACAATTCTTTCGTGGCATTGAAAGATCTATCGCACTCCTCATTCCACGACCTTCCATTACATTTCTTGGCGCTACTGTCTCCGTGTATCCTGGACAGTTCTCCTTGAAGAAGCCTGTGATTCCCAAAAATGCTATCACGTGCTTTACTCTAGTGGTGTCAGAAATTTCTTAATAACATCAATCTTGGCAAGATTAGGCCTCACATCCTCATGATCTATGATGTGTCCTAAATACAATATTTCACACTGAAAGAAGTGTGATTTCTTGAGGTTAATTTTAAAATTCATAATTCTTAGGTTGTCCAGAAGTTTGTTAAGATTTACCAAGTGTTCTTCCATCGTTTCAGAAGCGAGAAGAATGTCGTCAACGTATCTGGTAGTGAACTCCTTTACTTCATCGGTTACGTTCCTATTCAGGGCTCTAATCCGGGCAAAACCCGCTGTTTTACTCCGAAGGGCATCCTTTATCATATATAGATTTGGTTATCAAATAAAATAACGTCAGAAACTGGGATTTTTCCTATAACTCCAGATGATGAAAACTATTTGTAAGATCTACGCTACTATAGATCTTCTTTCCTCAGAATCCTTTTACATCTTTAATAAGCGGCGCTTTGTCGTGCTCCTGGCAGAAGCTTGCTATTTAAAAAACGTGCGTCTAGGCAAAGCCTAATAGACCCATTTGGCTTAGCTACTGCCAAAATAACATTTAAATAAGGTGTCAGCGATTTTTTGATCATCGCAGCTTCGAGCAGATTGTCAATCATATCCTTCGCATGAGAATGATGTTTCTCCGGGATTGGGTAAAGTTTGCTTTTTAAAGGCGTCCAGTCATCTATCTGCATTGCAGACTTAAAGTTGAGTACTTTTCCTGGTATTGTGTCAAACACTTCATTACGACGGCGTAAACTAATTTCTAATTTCAATTTATCAGAGTCCCCCAATTTCGCTTCTCTTAGTCGCTCCTGAATTAGGTTTTCAAATGTTGATCCAGATTGATCTTCTTCTGACAAATATGTCCAAAGTTCCTGCGAAACATCGCGACTTACAAGTTCCACTACTGTTGTACTAATTACATCTTCTCCCTGTTTGCTTATCTCGTTCATGACGTCACCCGTAATCACCTCGAGCGTCCAATTGCCGGTCTCTCGCTCCAATATAGGCTCTTCCATATTCAGCCCCACGTGACTCAACTCTTCTACTTGCTTGAAACTGACTGTGTTATTCCGGAGATCTATTAATGCGTGATAATCACAGATGAAATTTGCACCTAAAATAACGTTATAGCTCATCTTTGCCATCACAATAAACGCTTGTGCAAATGTGTGGTTTAGAATGTCTAACTCCAAATATGCCTGGTGTTTACATATTACAGTTCTTTCTGGTATGACTCCCCGTACTTTTAGTTGTAGTACAGGAATTAGTGGAACAGTCTGATTCCTCCCTACTTCTTTGATTAATGCCTCCGATACCAAGCTGACCTGACTACCGGTATCCATTAAACAGCGGACCTTTAATCCTCCTATCCTTGCATATAAAACTGGTAGCTGACTGATAACAGTATCCTGCGGTTTTATTACCTCCTCCAGACAATCTTCTGGGAAAGCTATCCACTCCTCCATGTTAGCAATAATCACATCATCACGATCATCAGCCACTCTCGTTTCCAGACTATCTCCTAGTTCAAATTTTGAGTTTTTAAAAATCTTGAAACCCGTTTTGTGAGTTTCACCCGCCATTGTTCTGCTTTTCCTGTTGCCTCAGCAAACTATCTGTGCCGTCACTGCCGTGATTATCGGGATTTTTTCTATTTTCCATAGCTCGCCCCCACTTCTCTATCGCTGTCTCCTCATTGGCGAGCATTTCTTGCATGTGTTTCTGCGATTCCTTGTAGCGTTCATCCCAGTTATTCCTATAATCCCTTGGATCCTCTTGCATGTTATCGCGCTGGTTCTTCCAAAAAGTGTGTCACCATTTCTTTTTTTACGATATTTCTGCTGCCTTTTTTCTCGCCAATTAGTATATCCTCGTTGGTAGGGTCTTCGGTTATTATTATTATTATTATTATTATTATTATTAAATTG